>OX596058.1:2690688-4036032 GCA_951394065.1 Venusia cambrica
GTTTTGTAAATATAAAACTAAATGTTATGATAGAGTACCTAACTACTACGTTATATTTCTCTCTCTTTTACTTGATCGCTGTTTCATTAAATTTACCTTATAATTATTTCATATCTTCGGGTTACAAAAATACAACAAGCCTCACAGCTCAGTTGATAGTAGCGCTGCCTTCTACGCTGTGGGTTGTGGGTTCGATTCTCACCCAGGACAAAAAATTGTGTGATGAATATTGATTATTTTGTTCTCTGTTTGGGTGTTGTATTGTACATTGAACATGTATGTATTTACAAAAAAAAAAGTTTTATATCCGTAATCTAGTTCCCATATTACAAGCTTTGCTTAGTTTGTAACTAGGTGGCCATGTGTGTGACTAATATCCTGTAAATAAAAAAAAAAACATTTGAAATCTGTTTTATATGCTAATGAAAGGTTGTACTAGTATTGTTATGAAAGTAGCCCAGCCAGCTGAAGTTTTCACAATTGAAATATATTTATTTGATTTCAGTTACGTGGAGTACGCCTGCCTGCGGACCCCCCTGATCCAATCCTATTCGGCTACAAAAAGACCGATCGCGATTACGATAAAACTATTACAAATACGACGTCTTCGAACACCGACCTAGACTTTCTCATAGCAGTTACCAAAATACACGCAAATCGGTTGGCTAAGTCCTTGAACTCCTTAGTCAGAGGTGAATACTCTTTATACCCGCCAACAACCACTGTGAAACCATCAGAACGCGAAGGAGTTTGCACAAACGATATCAATGGTATAAGATTCCCAGTGGAACCCCTATTGGTAGTGAAACCTGACTTGATTCTACTGTCTCAAATGACGTTGGAAGTTAGTTTGGGTACAGTTGGATGCAAGGCTCGACAGCAAACCCCAGGTTATTCTAGGATGTTTGGTTTGGTTGACAGTCCCGAAGCCATCATGACGGCACTGCGATATATAACGTCTATCAATGACGATATTGCTGATACGCAGAAGGAAGACATGCTTACAGGTTCAGAGTTTTTATATAATTACCTACAATACCTACAATTTTGCAGTTCATGTACAGTTCAAACGCAATCCATTTAGATTGTAATATTGGGTCATGGGAAAAATGTAAGCCCATATACATAGTGAATTGAAGTGTAAGGAATTCCCCAATCTTCAAAATGTTGTATATGTCAAAGGCATAAAAGAAAAAAAGATTTCCATTTGGTCCAGAGAGTCTCATCCAATCTGAAGATCATCTCATAGCTGGAAAGTCCACTGCTGTCATTGGCTAAAGTATGTTAAAGGGATGAGGAATTGGGCTTAATAACCACGCTTGCCTGGAAAGTTGTTGATCGAAGTATATGTGTTAAGTAGGTACTCAGGTGGATGCTACGATGTATATTTAAAACGAATTATGTAAAAAAATAATTTTACATTGATAGAATTTCCACGAAAGACCTTGTACAGTTGTTGGGTGAGTGCGGGTAAATTTCGCGAAAAACGAAAATGTCAAAATTCATTTGGTGTTCAATGTACTGTAAAATCCTGTAGCATTTGGAAACCAGTCGGCTTGACAACCTTCAACCCACTGCGTGCCTACTGCAAATTAGAAGCTACACAGCTTTGCAGGTGCTTTGGAACTACGATGCGTAGTGAAGTTGAACTCTCATCATAGGGGTGTCTAGTTTCTGTGGAGACCTATGTACAGTTGACCAGTAGTAGTATGACTATCAAATGTTTTCAGGTTTCGCAATAGACACGGGCAGTTCTGCCATTCTATACTTGGAAGGTCCGAAAGATGGTAACATTTTGCTAGTCTGGGAGATTATGGCGGACTTCTATCCGTCTGTGAGACCTGTGTTCGCTAGCTCTGCACGATATTGCACGAGGATCTATCCTGGTAATTTAAAAGCTTATTTATACAGATATCTTTAAATGGTAAAAACAAATTTCTTTAATTTACCTCGTAATAATTACGTTTTAAAAACTAAAAAGAAAATCGACTTCAATGAAGGTTATTTAAGAAGGAGGGAATTGAAGTTATTAACCCTAAAAATACCCAAAGTGCTTCGAGTGTGCTTATAATATTTGAAGAGTTCTCCATTTCTCCAGGGTCCCATCATCAGATCCTGACCTGATGACGATGAGACCACATGAAAAATGTATACTCTTTCAATTAAAAAAAAAACCAAGGCGTCTTCGAGTAATATAGGAACAACAATAAAAAAAGAACTGACGAATAATTTTAATCGCGAAGACGGCTTCAGACTCTCTGCCTCTTGGAATTCAGTGGTAGCACGGTGTACTAGTATCTCTATCTAGTATCTTGAGAAAAAATGATTTCATACTGTTAGTGTTGTTTGTCGCCCTAGTGTGAATGTGGCCTATTCTAATAATCAAGAGGGTGAGGGTAGATGTTAAAAACGCCTTCACTTCTCGACGGTGGCTCCGAAGTCCCGCGACCACATCTGGTGCAACCCTGCCGAAACAAAATAATATGTTCTAATCGCGAAAGTGTAAAAAAGACTATGTTCAAATGTGTTTTTTATAACATGTACGTACGTTTCAGAGCTTTTGAATGCGGCGTTACCCTTTTGCGTGTTAAAAATGTTCGTACCTATAGGGGTGCTATTGGCGTGTCCCCCGGTCTACGCTCGCCCTGCTTTACCCTTGCCTACTAGGTCTGTAAGTACTTTTCATGACTATTGATGTGCTTTTCTTGCTATTTTGTTATTGTTCATGAGCATTTATAGGGTTTACACTAAGTAATATTTTTTTATCGAAAAAGTGTTTATGACGTCTAGTAATAATTAGTCGAATTATCTCTACCGTGTGCTTTTTGATAACCTTGTTACATATAAATACAAATACAAATAATTTGTTTCACTTAATCTAACATACGAGTACATCAATGTTTCATGGTTTGAGTTTTACGTATCATCTGCTGGAACACAACAATTTAGAATTGTTGATATGGCGACAGACTTACCACTAAAACTAGCATGGCGGACTTAAACTAAACCCTACCATCAACCAAACTTGTTGATACCTTTGGGGATATCATGGTATTAGCTTTTTTAATCTAAAAATATAGTTATTCAATGATTGCAGGCTGTCTTGAAGTTAGGGCGGCTGATGTCCCGCAAGCAGCATTATACTCCGGCTCGATGCGAAATGCCGACCGGCGCTGAACTGAAGAGCTTCAGGCTCGAGCTGTGCGTGGCCCCGCGACCGAATCCTGTGTCCATCGTCGACAATATCGCTAATTTACGTAATTTAAACGGTAAGTTACACTTTCATCATCATTCGCAGAACCCACTCCAAACGGTCTTGACTCCTATTCCATTCTCATCTAGGTACGGTTTGTAATGTTGGCAATTTCGTCAGCATATGTTCCTTGGAAGCTAGTTCATCTTTTCCTTTCTCCATCTATTATCTTTCCATCACGCCAAGTGTCCTTCCGTTCCAACGTATTAGAACTTTGTGCGTGTTGGGAATACGGTCAATAAACTTGATCCCGAGCATGGCGCGCTCCATGGCTCTGTGCCACCCTCAACCTACACAGCCTCATGGTAGAGGTCCATGTTTCGGCACCATAAAAACCTTTCAACTAATGCATACTAAGTACGTACCATCATAGTGGTCATTCAGTGGTTTTTTTTAATCTCCGACGGGGAAGTGCTTTGCCATTATTTTACATGCGGCTTAACCACAACGTCTTATAGCGATCTCGTTTTGATCTTACATTACTTTTGTCTTGTTTTTTCTACACTGGATAGATAGTTACAAAAGTAAAGGAATATAATACCCCCCGCAGGTTTTAATTAAATCGTACCTTCATGCACATTCACACAGCGTTCCGTTTCCGTTTGACAGGTTCGTTTTACGTTTCGGATACATTATTATTCGGCGATGGCGTATGATGTCGTAGGAGATTTCAAGGTAGCAGTGTTTCCGGTACAATATTTCCGGTTTTCCAGTGTTTCCAACATTTTTAATTCCAATAAGCACACTGCTCGGTGGGTTACTGTATCTCGTAAGGTTGATTAAAACGGGACTGTAATTACGGACGTAATGTGAATCAAAGTTTTTTAAAAACAGTTTTTTTCATTTTTTTTCTTTTAAAATAAAAAAAAACAGTACCTACTTAGTTTTTAAATCGATTTTTGGATGGCGGGGAATCTCTTTTCCTTTATCTTAACATGGTGTTGAGTTATGATAAGGACAAAGATGGAAGCTCACTTCAACCGGAATCGCCAACAGACTGAGAAACTGGCTATTATCCGGTTCTAACTGGCTGTGAATGCCGGTAAACAACAATTTCTTTAAAGAGATTTCATCGAGATCATAGCTGGGCATAGGTCTTATATTTATTTTTATTTTCAGAACAATATGACCAAGAACACTCAAGGCCATCGATTCATAGCGTGTCACGGGTTTTATGGGATAAATAGTTTTTATCGAAATCAGCAGGTGTTTCTATTTTTACACTTATTTTTGTAATTGGATATTAAAGTAATCATTATATTGTAGTTATAAAAAAAATAATTATACTAATTGCTTTGCCCACGTCTTACCTGGATAAAAAGTAATCTTCCTCATCATAATGTGCTCTACATTGGAAGCAAACATTGGCACTTTCGAGTCTTTTTACTTTATTCATATGAATATTCAATTACGATTCAATTTATTCAATTACGAAAATATTACGGTTTAATTTGGCATTTGGAACATGGATTCATCAAAATACATGCTTTTACCACAACTTGCGTAGCATTCGCCATTATTAAATATTCGCATAAACTACAGTTCGATTTTCAGATTTCCCAAAAGTATTCGCCTGCATGAAAAGTAAAGGCAAAAGTTTTAAGCTAATATTCACATCGAATCGAACTAATTAGAAGTTTGTGAGCTTGAAATTTACACTCGATTTTTTTTCTATTTTATTATGCATAAAACAACTGTGTTGCTTAGTGCTAGAGGCTTAGAACTCTCGCACACTTGGCGATTTGACATTTTGACTTGTTATATCGTAATCACTATCAACAATTTGACGTCGTAAAGCTGACTAAGGGATTTCACCAGAAGAAGGGCAGCAGCTGACTTCTGTGTATTATCTAACATCTTTACTTCGATTACCCATCCGCCTACCGAGCGTGGTGATTATGGCAAAATCCTCCAATTTTATAAGGGGCTATGTCCATTGGACATTAATTACACGAACACCAGGTAAAGAAATATTCTACCATCCGAATAAATAAGTAGACGTTCTCTATGTTCTGGTTTAATTATTGTAAAGGTTCTAAGCATAGAGATTATCTCTATATTTTGGGTAGCCAATTATTTAAATATTACAAACAGTTCAAAATGAGATAGGAATATCTAGGTAGGCCACGGGCAAGCCGATCAAAAACTGGATAATTTTGGGATGTATACCTTTCAAAATAATGCATATAAAATGTTCCTTCTATTAAAGATGACTCATCAAAAAGTAGATAGAATCAGACCATTTGACCCATGTCTTTCCAAAAGGACGATTTTCGCGAGATTTTGTAAGCATCTATTGCACTCATTCACGCGCGTATTTTCATCGCACCGTCTTTTACGCACAATTCGCCAGTGTAAGTGCCATAATAGGCTGCTGAAGTGGAGTGCCTTCTAAATTCTATATTCTAAAGTTTTTTGAAAAGTGAAGCATCCTACAATGAAGCAAGATTACTAGGCGGTACCATCGAGCCAAATTCATGATGGGTTGACTCTTTATCTCTAGACTCAATATACTGTAATTTTTAATAAATAAATAGATATGTAAATAAAATAAAACGCCAGTGATTCCGTTGCCCGAGGTATACCACTAGGAGACAGATCACATCTACTCCTTGAGGTGATATATCAAGTCTAGCGTTAGTATCTAACGCTTTGTATACGGGACTCCTTAAATGCCCGACTATAAAACACAAACAAGAAAGTCATGACTGGTGGCAAAACTTTTCGTTCAATAAGGCTACGTAAAACCTGTGGTAAAACTCTCAAAGCTTACACTCCTACTCTAGGCTTTTGATAGAGGTAACTACCAAAGTTTTACGCTCGGCTGAAGACATACTGAAAATTTAATAAGGATATGGAAGGACTCTGAAGTTAATCTTACAAACTTATGCAGTACCTGCCATTACAAAGTTGCTGTAACTTTATCGAATTTTATCAAAGAGTAGGTATCATGGCTGTGTTGTGTCCTGGCAGAACATTAATACACTTGGGGTGGGTGGGATCTACCTCCTAGGGGCAAATTAAACGGCTAATAATCCTATCGCTAGTGGTAGGTTTAATTAGAGAGGATCTGCCCACGTAGTCCTGGAATGTGTGGGAGTAACAGTACTACGCAAGGAAATCCTCAACAACCCGAGGTAACTCCGTGAAGCCTGTGAATACTCCAGGAATATTCTGTGTTTCTTAGTTATACTAGTCGGACACTCCTCACAATGGACCAATTATAGTCTAAATACGGAAACGGGAGTCTTTTATATTTATATTACAAAGTGGTAGGTAAAGGTCCGCCTGGCTAGCCTCTGCACAAGTCTAGAACTAAGCAGATCGCAGTGTTGTCTTCGTCGGTGCGCGGGAGTGCTAGCTTTTGGGAAAGCTTGCTCCTTAGTAGACCTAATCTTCGCACATATATGACCAGGTGCCCTTGTGGGCAAGAGAGAAAAAAAAAGCGAGAATGGGTATGGTAAAGCCATTCCGTTACTGTACTTATGTTACTGTAGCGAATCACGGGTACTTTAAGCTAGTTTCTTGTAAAAAATATCAACACATTTTGTCATAGGTACTAAAGCACATACCTAACACTTATATCCTAAACTAGTATCAAGCAAATACGATGCACAATAGCGCCTACATTTTTGACGCAGAAACTAAACTGCTTGGCGCGAAATTGTAGTGCGCTTAAGTAAGTAGGTATAGCTAGATAGGTAGATTAGTAGATATTTATTGTTTAAAGGAATGATATCATGGAAACAAAGCGGAAATTTGCGGTAATTTTGTAATTGGTGTGGGCACATATAAAATAAATAATTTTAATGCTGGTGTATAATTTTCATTACAATAGCTGGTAGCTTGTCATTTATCTGATCTTGAGCAGATTATTCCATTGGTTTTGCCTGGAATTGAAAAAAAAACTATCTTTAGTTATGCACCTCTTACACAGGTACCTATATCACAATTTCAGCAGTCGCAGGGTATCTCACTCGAGTGTTAGGTTAAGATCTAACATTCAAGTATACACATAAATGATAAGTAGCAATGAGTTTAATAGCCATCCATAACCCCGTAGGTGCAGCTCTGTATTTTAGACTTGAATTTATAGTTTAGGTTTGACAGTGTTTACATTGTTATAATGTATATAGATAATTAACTTACCTGCAGGCTTAACCTCGAACCCAATAAAAATTACAACCCAACATCAATCGCAATCCAATACTCTAACAATATTGACTAATTGCTGTACTCCTGAAAAACAATTTGATAACATTGGATTGATATCGGAATTGCGCTAATATTGGATTATGATTGTGTTAATACACATGAAGTTAGCTGCATTATATTCAGCACAAGGGATGTTTGCTTGTATTGAGGTGTATCAACAATAAATACACTGAAACTTAATAATTTGGGCTTTTTATCAGTAGACTGTGATTAAAAATAGTTTAAAACATCAATCTGAACATATTTTCAAACAAATTCAGTATAAAAATCGTTGTTTTGACAAAATTTTAGAATCAGAAATGACACAAATTCAATACCGATCGATCGGAATCGTGTTCAAGGGTAAGCCAGCTGATGTGATGTGATGTTTTTATGGCGTAGCCAAATACATCCCGGCTGTGCTTCAGCCGGGATGGCAAAATTGTTTAATCGTTTCCTTGAGCTGCTGGTATATTAAGTAAAATCAAAGTGCTCATTGCATATCATTTTATGCTGTAGCTGTAAGCTTTTCAGTGACTTCAAAGTTGCCCAGGTACCAGCTGGGAAACAAAATGTGGCCCACACCCTTGCTCTGAAAACATTGAATTAAATATTGTATATTGTACGACGGGGAAGCGCTTGGCCATCTCACCTGGTAACAAGTTAAGATAAGGCTTCGGCCTTATCTTAAAACTAAAGGTAAACTGAGGAACTAGCTATCTTACCTCTGAATGCCGGAACACAACAATTTTAGAATTGTTATTATGGCGACAAAATTAGGTAAGATGGTGGTACTCTGACTTAAACAAAGTCCTACCACCACCTAAATCAAGTACAATATTGCACTCCCCTGAGGATCGAACCTGGGACCTCTGGATCTGAAATCGGTGGGTTGAACCACTAGACAATAGAGGCGGTTAAAGCATACAGACATACACAAGATTTTTTCCCCTTCGAGGGGAATAGAAAAATAGCGAATAAAAAGCACTTGGTACTTCAAAGGGCCATGTTTTCCGGGTAAAGGAAATCTGTGAAATCGCAAGCTTGCAACATCTCTTATAGATACATATCACTTTGCACACTTCTTATCAGACATAGCTTGCTTTTATATTCTCAAGTTTTAACAACAAGCGTATGATATGATTGCAAAAATTAAACAAACATGGCGAATAGTGTTATAGAGAAAAAGCAAAAGCGTAAACAAATGTTTACGTTACCGACCATCGTCAGATTTAAAGCATTAAATATTGTCGTCTTTTCAGTCCCTGAAGTTGTAGGCAAACAACGGTGCCTATTAATATGTTACTAAGAAGTTCAAAGCAAAACGTTCCTTTCAATCCGAAGATGCTAAAAAGTAATGAGGGCTTACAGTTCGGAACTGTAGCTTATCGTTATGCGGGTAGCATTGAATTGAGTCTTCAAATGTCACTCTAATTTAACTTTATTTAATTCCTCACTGAAGAATATTCTCACATCAGGGATAATATTAATATAATTTAATAATAATAAGTGTATATCCTCTCTCTTTCAAAAGTTTGCTGGTAGAAAACTCTTGAAGGGTTAAGTTTGCCTCAGTACATAATGTTTTGCTACGACATGTTTAAATCATATTTATGTATACAATAAAGAATTACAAGAATTTATATTAAAACTCAACGGAAAAACGTAGAACAGAATCACCTTTAGTCATAAAATTATCTCCATACAAAAGTTTTCTGGGTGAAATCACTTCTAAGCGATAATACAACCCATTGATTTTTTTTCAGTTATCCACTTTTATTTATAATGTGTACAATAAAGTACCCACTTTCATTAATTAATAAATTGAATTAATTAATCAATCAAGCAAAATATTATTGGTAGTCTTAATGGAACGATATTGCATTTATTAGAAACAATACATTCTGGGGTAAGAATATTCTTATGCGCCTATATCCTGGAAGCATAATATGTCCTACCCTTCGAACCCAAACATAGCAAATGGCATTGCTCTTTTCTGCCAGAACTAGGTGTGGTGGTAGTTTTAGGGTTCCATACCCAAAGGGTTCCAACAGGACCCTATTACTAAGTCTGCTCTATCTGTCTGTCTTCCTTTAAAAGGATGTACGTCTTTTGATTGTAGCTGATTGAAATTGTATGAAGATATTTTTTTATGGTGGCGGATTACCTAACAAATGTCAAAAAATAAAACAGTACAAGAAACGTACTTTTTGAACGATTTTGAATAGTGATTTTTTGAACCTGATGTATGATAGCAAATATTAATAGCAGATCAAGCGTGAGTCAGACCCACACAAATGCTCCAGAACGTTTTTTTATTGTACGACGGTCAAACGCTTGGCCTTCATCTCACCTGGTTACAGGTTGAGATAAAGCTGAAGGCGAAGGCGCACTTCACCCGGAATCCTCAACAAACTAAGGAACTGGCTATCTTACCTTAAAATGCCAGAACACATCAATTTTAGAATTTTTGTTATGGCAACAGAATTAGGTAAGATGGTGGTAGCTAGCCAGGCGGACCTAAAGTCCGACCACCAACCAAACCATGCACAATATATTGTTCTCCCCATGGGATCGAACCCGGGACCTCTGGATCTGAAATCGGCGGGTTGAACCAATAGACCACAGAGCCTTGAAATTAGTCGAAAACCGTCGGTGTGCGTGTTTGTCTCGCACTTTAACTTTTCATAACATTTTACACTTTTCTCGTAGATTTCACGTTCACATAAGTATTACTTACCCCCTTTTTAAAACAAACGAACGGACGAAGTTGAAACTTATAAGCAAAGTTAAATTGTTGAAATCGCGTGTAATAGGTACCTGTTTAGAATGTGGGAACACGTAGGTTTATTCGTTTAACTAACAGGCACTTTGTGGAAGTTCACAAACTTGCTGTAGGTATAGCTCTAGCTAGTGTTGTAAGGCTGTCACAAAAAGTCGGAAAAGGCACCGCAGTTTTTCTGGCGTAGAAGTCTTACGAACCACCTTCTACATGTATAGTTGCATGTAGCCGCCAGCAACTTTATTCTGGTTATAATAATTCAAGAAATGGTTAGCGACCATTTTTGTGTCGCTCAAGTCATGCTGCCCAAGAACTTTTTAAACGTTCTATTGTAGTTGGTTATTTTCTCCAAAACCATTTTGTTGTGCTTCAGTCATTCCGAGTAGAAGTAGGTTGATATTGAGCAGATGTGTCTCTGCCTGAGCTAGTCTACAGCTATCGCTAAGACACGTTCCATACCTACTCCTAAGCTTGTCCTTTTTTCGCGCTGTAAAGAATCGGTCTTGTTTATATTAATAAATTTTGGTCCTTACATATGAAATTGGCGTTTTGTATGGGAGGAACATAAAGGCAATTTTTTCATATTAAAATATATTTTATTAATCAAATTATGTACCATTGCTATCTATACACTTTTGCCATCTTATAGGTAGTTCATTGATCCTTTTACTAAAAAAAACCATTCGGACGGGAATCAATGAAATCTTTGAAAGCGGTTTGGACTGCCTCATCGGAATTGAATTTTTTTCCTTGCAAGAAGTTATCCAAATTTCGAAAAAAATGGTAATCTGTTGGAGCAAGGTCCGGAGAGTACGGTGGATGACTTAGACATTCCAATTGAAGCTCCTCTAATTTGGTAGTCGTCTGTTGGGCCGTGTGTGGTCTAGCGTTGTCTTGAAGCAGCAGTGGCGTAGAGCGATTGAAAAGTCTCGGTTGTTTAACAGCGAGCTTTTCCATCATGGTTTGCAGTTGCTGACAATAGACATCAGCCGTAATTGTCTGACCATATTTAAGAAAGCTATAGTGTACGACACCGGCACTAGTCTACCAAACGCTTACAAGTAACTTTTTTTGAGTAAATTTTCGCTTGGGGCAAGATTTTGCTGGTTCACCAGGGTTCAGCCATTGCGATGAGCGTTTACGATTATCGTACAGGATCCACTTTTCATCACATGTAATGATCCGATTTAAAATTCCTTCATTATTGTGCCGGTTGAGTAATGTAACGCAGTAGTCGACGCGCGTTTGTCGGTTTGCTTCACTCAATTCATGAGGTACCCACCTTTCAAGCTTTTTCACCTTCCTAATTTGCTTCAAGTCGATTAAAACGGTTTTGTCACTAACACCGCAGCCTGCAGCTAACTGTGATGTGGTTTGCGATGGATCTGCTTCCACAATAGCCTTCAATTCATCATTATCGACCTTGGTCTCCGGCCGTCCACGGGGCTTGTTCTGCAGGTCGAAATTTCCAGAACGAAAGCGTTGAAACCAAAAACGCGCCGTGTTTTCTTTTGCGACACCACCATTATACACATCATTAATCCTTCGAGCCGTTTCTGCAGCACTGGTGCCACGGTGGAACTCGTACTCGTAAATAATGCGATATTTTAAGTTTTCCATTTTGTGAAATGAGTGACGCAGAAAAAAAAAGCAAAAGAGAAAAAAACAAATGAATTACGGTTTTCGAAACACAAATGCATGAGTAAATAGCTGTTTAAATTTGAATTTGGAATTCCTAACCAAAGAGGAGATATTTAAGATCAAAGTGGCCAGTACGACAAAACGCCAATTTCATATGTAAGGACCTAATATTTGTATGTGTAGGGGAAAGTGGATGAATTATGAAGACCTGAGGAAAACTTCAAATAAACCCAAAACAAAGGTAGGTAGGTGAGTTTTTGTTATTAAAAGAACAAGTTATTTTATCTGACTAAGTAATTCATAAATAAGATTTATGAAACTCTTCTTATTACATCAACAATCATATCAAAAACAAAACCCTAGGTATTCGCATTTACCCGACTTTAAACAGGTAATCACGAATACCAAGAGGGGCAAAACCGACCTAGTCTTATTAATACTAATCAGCCTTTAGGTACGACATAAAACACATAAGTAGTCAGCCGATGATCACTGCCTGTCACTGTATTTTTCATGTGCAGCGCATATAATTTCGAGGCATCAAAAAAAAAACATATGCAATCTCTAAAATTGTAAGTAGCTAATCTAACCATTGGTAAGGTAAGTAACTTTTTAAAGGGGTAATGGCAATCGTTCTAGATTACCTCGTCAAAACCGTTCGTCATTACCCGATGTAGTCGCAAAATAAAAAAATACGACAACACGCATTTAGTTTATGTTACGTAGCTGATGATTCCAACAAATCATACTTAGATTAGACATAAAGAAAAATTGCATCATAAACAACAAAATTAAAAAAATACATTCCTCAGACACGGTGCGCGCTTGTGTCTCTCGAGTCGCCAGCAGAGTCGCAGCTCGGCACTGGCGGTGGCGTGATGTGTGAAATGTCATCAGACGCAATTCGTTAATTTCTTTCTAATATAGTAAAATCGGTGCGTTCGGAACTGCCCGGCGTTCGTGTTTCCCCCACCTTCCCCTATCAATAATCAGGTGCTATTTACGGCATGCAAGTGCCCTGAATCGCACCCACAGTGCTTGAGTTTACTGGCAGGGCTGTTGCCTTTAAACTGACTTTAAACGGGAATCCGCCTCGCGAGAACCCGGGTTGCTATCAAGCTCCGTAACGTATATCCAATCTGCGGCATACAAGGAGGAGAATTCAGCTATCGATTCACGGGGAGAAACCGGAAAATAATGTATATGTAAGTACACTTGAATACTTCTCTTGTGTTGCTTCCTGGACCTTAGTACCTCTTAACCTTCAAGATTTATCATCCTTGGGCCTCTAGATCGCGGGCGCCTGAATCTAATCAGGGCCGCCGTCGAGTAGTAGATAGTCTTAGGAATACAAGTAACTTAGACCTAGATTTAGAGTTAGACCAACTATTCAATTTAGACATGGCAGTAGACCCAGAAGCTATTTATAAGGCACTCCGCCTTGTACCGGAATTCGACGGGAACCCGAACGTATTAACCAGATTAATTAAGATATGTGACATAAGAGTATTTAAAAACAGGATCTGGTAACGAACTAGGCAATTTATGTCTGTTGAATGGCGTCTTAAATAAAATCAGGGTAGCGCTGCTTGCACTATTAACTCTAATAATATACCCTATAGGAAGGTAACTATGCAAGGATATATACGAGGTATAAAGGAACCCCTTGGGTCCCGTATACGCCCCGCTACTATAAAAAACGCCCTAGAATACGTGCAGGAAGAATTGAACATTATATACACACATCAACGTAGCGAACCTTCTAGAACCTATACGACCCCTAAGGTCACCGCTATGTTGCCCCCCTGCATGTAGGGGCAGACCGACAGGATTCAACCCACCACGCCTGTCTCCCCCCAACATCAGTGCCAAATCGGCCTGCACCTACAGGCCAACGACCCATGAGGCCCCCGCCTCAACCTTTTAAATTCGCTGAACCCAACCAGCGGATGCCAACAAATACAAAGCGAATGTTATCTGCACAACCACCTAACTACAACCCCCGCAGTAATATGTTTAGATTACCACCACGACATAGTACCCCAAACATTATAACCAATCCCCTAAACCGATGAGCGGTGTTCAACATTTCACCCCTGAGGTGTTACCTCCCACTAGGATGATAACAGAACACGACTGGAGTAAATCCGGCAACCCAAAACCTAGTAACTATTTGAAGACTTCTACATACAGTCGTTCATGTTCATTTCCTGAGGAAATGAACATGAACGACTGTATGACATATGACGACCCATATTACAGTTATTTTCCTGAACCCGAGTATGACTACTACACCGACTATTATGATTATAACAATGCAGGTACCCCTGTTTATAGTTATGAGTTACCATACTATGACGTTAATACCGACAATCAACTGCTGAACGATCCTCAACCACTAGGACCTAGCCACGAAGAGCAGGATTTTCGGGAAGATGTATAAGTAGAATTAAATCTCCAGACCCAAAGACTTTTGAGTGCTCCTTTTTAAAAGATAATGTGGAAAATAATTGCCTTTTTAGGATCAGAAAGTTGAATTCTCTTAAAGTTGAATTCCCAAAATGTATAATTTCCCAGAATGTTGATTAATTTTTGATTCGCAAAATGTTGAATTCTTAGAATGTTGAATTCTTTAAAAATTTAATTCCCATAATGTCGACTTTTTTGGGAACACATAGTTGTATCAATCCCATCATAAAAATATTCAAATTAATACTTTCGTTTCCTGTAGGGAAATATTTAGGTACCTTTGATGACAGCTGTCAAACTTCAAACGGCCATATCACTGAAAGTACTCGTCCTAGACTCTCCGTTCTTAGTTCAAACTAAAGCTATGACCAAGATCTATATTTTCAATGACAGCTGTCAAACTTCAAATGACCATATCTCTGAAAGTACTCGTCCTAGACTCTCCGTTCTTAGTTCAAAGAGAACTACATTTCAAATGGCAGATGTAGTTTTGACAGCTGTCATTGAAAATGTAGATCTTGGTCATAGCTTGGATTATACATTTCAAACATTATTTATCTTCGGTATTTCAAGGATATTTATTATTTTACATATCCCATTATCGTGGGAATATCGGGATAAAAAGTATGCTTTGTCCAGAGTATGTCTACATTCTAAATTTGGTGGTCGAACAAACATAAAACAATATTATAACAATATCACACAATTTAACAATATTTTATTTGTATTAAACTTACTGGATAAGAATAATCCTTTTTTTTCAACTTTCACAAAGTAGTTGCACAGTTGAAATAATTGCTTAAAAATCAATTAGTTCAACGAGTTGAACTTTGAGTTAAACTTATTGGAATAGAGGATCGCATATTACATTATTTTTTGGGTTACGCATACGTGTCGAATAATGTAGGAGTGTCACAGTCTACAACAATATTCAACAATTTAGGATTCAACATATTAGGAATTCAACTCTTTGCAAACTCAACATTTTAGGAATTCAACTTTTTGTAAATTCAACATTGTAGGATTCAACATTTTAGGAATTCAACTTTCTGATCCTAAAGGAATAATTGTGAAAACTTCATGGTGAAGATAAAAAAATTGTGAAACCTATGGTGACAAAGTTGTGGTCAATTAACTAGAACACTCAATCAGCCAGCATGAGAACTCGTGTTTCAAAATATACTTGATATATGTTTAACATTTTTATGTGGAATAATTGTAGGTACTGAACTTGTGAAAACTATTTACAAAATTTCAATTGATTTTGATGGTTTATTTCGATTTTATAAAGGTTTATTTAGAACACTCCATCCTGCCGGAGTGTTCCAAAATTCTCCAACTTTGGCTGAAAAAAATCTTAGTATTCTCACTCTATTTTACGAGAATTATCAGAGTCAATTTGTGAACCAAAAACTTTGACGCAAAACATAAACATTACAAGAAAAAATGTTATTTTCAACGTCCCGTTTGAGTTATTTTAGAGTTTATTTACTTAACCCGAACTTATATTTAAACGGAGGCCACATCAGAAATTGTGAAAATATTATCACTAAAGTTCAACATGTTTGATAGTTTTGTGATCGTTTTAATTTAGTTAAAAATCTGACTTCCTGAGGGATCGATCGATTCGCGTAGTTGTCGATGGCTGCTCATCTGATCAATTGGCAATTAACGCCGGGGTTCCTCAGGGGTCAGTGCTCTTCGCAACTCTTTTCTTGTTGCATATTAATGACCTGTTGAAACCCGGAATCTTTGGGTATGCAGACGAAAGCACCGTTGTTGAGAGCTATACATCTGGTGCTCGGGCTAGTTTAGCGCAAATACAGTCTCTCAGAGAGGTTATGGTTAAACGCTTGAACTCTTGATTAAAGGCAATCTCTGATTGGGGTGATGCAAATCTGGTTAAATTCAATGCTAACAAGACCCAAGCGTGTTTATTCTCCGCTAAACCATTCAATTCCACCTGAATCCTACTTTTCGAGGTGTATCCGCTCCGATCTCTGACCACCTTGAGCTTCTTGGTATCACATTGACCCCGACCCTCAATTTCGGATCCTACATTGAATCAAAAGTCCAGTTAGCTGCTAAGAAACTGGGTATACTGGCAAAGGTGAGACGGTATTTCACGCCGGGACAGCTGCTCAACTTATACCAAGCACAAGTCCGCTCTTGTATGGAATACTGTTCTCACCTTTGGGATGGATCCGCACAGTACCAGCTTGAGACTCTGGAAACAATTGAGAGGAGAGCCAAGAGATTAATTTGCGATGACGATCTCGTCAAGGTAAGGCTTCAAAGCCTCGATCATCGTCGCAAAGTTGCAAGCTTATCAGTTTTTTATCGGATACACTTCGGAGAGTGTGCAGCGGAACTACACAATCTAATTCCGCCATCCCCATTTTTTTCGCGGACAACCTGACGCTTGGCGATACGCCACCGGCTTATGGTGGATATACCTTCTTCGTTTTCTTCCTCATTTATAATGCGCACCGCCAAGGAATGGAACGCTTTGCCTGAGTTTATGTCTCCCGAACACTACAACATGGGAGTCTTCAAGTCAAGAGTGAATAGGTACCTTCTGGGCAAGCGTGCTCCATCGCAGGCTGCATCATTGCTTAACATCAGGCGAGATAGCAGTCAAACGCAACCATATCACATATAAAAAAAATGGTTGTTTCGCAGAATTCATGATTCTGCCACATCCAACCTTGCGAATCTATTAAAATGTTGAGGTTCAGTATTTCTGTTTGTATTTTAATGAGGTAATAGTATACGAATACGCTATTATTGTATTAGTAAAACTCTGAATTATATACGTAGAAAAGCTGTAATTAACGATGAATTAATGGAATTTAATATTCACTATAGTCTCATATGAATTTCTCTACACTACAAATCTGCCTGTGGATGTTGTAAAAGGTGATAAAACATTTCACCATCTTTTAAAAAGGAGCACTCAATCCACACGCACATTGCGAATCCACCATTAAAATTACTCGTAGATACGGGAGCCAATCAATCGTTTATTAGCCCCGAAGCCGTGGAATACTATTTGTCTGACTATCCTCTGAACTTAAATCCGTTTGAGGTAACGAACATACACGCGTCGACCAGAAGTATTTATTCTATAACATTACCGTGTTTTTCAGAATTTAAGGATACTGATGATATGAAATTATTCATCTATCGATTTCACGATTATTTCGATGGGCTCATAGACTTAGATTTATTAGGGACCTTGACTCACTTGACTTAATGTCCTAAGACCTCTAGATGGAGCAGAGGGTGTCCACAGTAGACCGCCATTCAGTTCAGTCTTGAGCTTTGTGCTTGATTTCATTCCAGGTCTAACCAATATTTTTAACTTCTGCCAGCGTCGAGCGTCTCCAGGATGGTTTGGGCCGGTCACTTCTTCGTTTGCCTTGAGGGTTCCAGTCCAAACCTTGTCTGGGGATGTGTTTGGAGTCCCTGCGAAGAGTGTGGCCGATCTAGTTCCACTTTCTACGACGAATTTGTATGTCTATTGCTGTTTCTTGACATTTATTTAGCAACTCGATGTTAGATATCTTGTCTGGCCAGAATATTCGTAATATTAACCTTTACGAAGACATTGTTCCGGCGAATACTACTAAGCTAATTCGCGTACCCATCGATACATTTGATGGCGATGTATAATTCATGACTGCATTACTACCGTAGTTAATAATCGTGGTTATCTAGAAGTGGAAAACCCAACACCGAGTGATATAATATTTTCACTAGATCAACAAGCACACGCAGAACTCTACAATGAGTGCACGCGTACCGAACAGTTAAACTGTGCACAAGATGTGATTTCGCGATTACGGACTGATCATCTTAACGAAGAGGAAAAAGCAAACCTCACAACTCTTTGTTTTCATTACTCGGATGTTTTTTATATCGAAGGTGAACCACTCACTTTCACCAATAAAGTAAAACACCGCATTAGAACCACCGTAAAAGTGCCAGTTCATGCTAAGAGCTATCGATATCCTTTCGTTCATCGTCAGGAAGTTAGGAACCAAATAGGCAAAATGTTAGAGCAAGGAATCATTAGACCATCCGAATCCGCATTAAAACTCACCAATTTGGGTCGTCCCCAAAAAGATAGACGCATCAGCAAATTAAAAATGCCGGCTTGTAGACTTTCGTAAACTGAACGAAAAGACACTACATAGATGACAAATATCCAATACCGAACGTTAGCGACGTACTTGACAAATTAGGAAAGTGTCAATATTTCACAACCTTAGACTTGGCAAGTGGCTTCTCAGGTAGAAATGGATACACAAGATATTAAAAAAATAGCTTTCAATGTAGAATACGGCCATTTTGAATTTCTTCGGATGCCAATGGGGCTGAAAAATTCCCCATCGACTTTCCAGCGAGTGATGGATAATGTCCTCAGAGGACTCCAGAATGAAATCTGTCTGGTGTACCTAGACGATATTATAGTGTCCAGTACCTCTCTTCAAGAACACGTGATTAACCTGGAAAAGGGCTTTCAGAGACTGCGTGAATCCTAACTTCAAAATCCAAATGGATAAGTCTGAATTTCTAAAACTAGAGACGGCTTACCTCGGGAACATTATCACCAAAGACGGCATATTTTAGACGATATTTGCCATTAAAAAGTACCCTATCCCTATCCCTAAACTTCAAAGGATATAAAACAATTCCTAGGTCTTATAGGCTATTATCAAAAAATTATACCGAATTTCGCCCGTATCACGAAACCCCTCACTCAGTGTCTTAAAAAAGGCAGAAAAATTACCATGAACAATGAATATGTTAACTGCTTCGAAAAGTATAAAATTCTCCTCACAAATGACCCCATCTTGCAATACCCAGATTTTGAAAAAGATTTTAACCTAACAACTGACGCTTCCAACGTAGCAATTGGAGCTATTCTTCCCCAAGGGCCAGTTGGATCAGACAAACCAGTTTGTTACGCATCTCGAATTTTAAACGAAAGCGAAATGAACTACAGCACCATTGAGAAAGAACTTCTTGCCATAGTCTGGGCTGCGAAGTATTTTAGACCGTACCTTTTTGGACGCAAATTTCAAATCTTTACTGACTATAAGCCCTTACAATGGATGGTAAATTTAAAAGAACCAAATTCACGCCTCACTAGATGGCGACTTAAAATGAGTGGGTACAACTTCTCCGTAAAGCATAAGAAGGGAAAGTCTAATACAAATGCTGACTCTCTTTCCCGCGTCGAAATACATGATTTCGAAACATTGTCTTCGACAGAGGATATTGATGAACTAAACTCCCTGCTAGGCAACCCATCCGAATTTATACCGACCCAAATCAATTCATCCACTGAAACGGTTCATACCAGTAACGAGAATCCTATTTTAGGTATTTCTATACCTATTACAGACGAACCACTTTATACATTTCATCGACAAATTCACTTCACACTTGTAAATGACGTTAAAAAACGACCGACAGTGACTAAACCTTTTGACACTCACACTCGTACCAGCATCCAACTATTTGAAACTAACCTAGAAGATTATGTCGTAAAAGCCGTTAAGGAGTACGTTAACCCAAAAGCTAAAACAGCTATTCTAAGTAACCCACCTTTGGCAATGAATTCTATTATACCTATATTACAAGATAAATTCAGAAGTTCATCTATGAATCTTGTTTTATGCAAATATGAGCTGGAAAACGTTAAAGATTACCTCCAACAGCAGGATATAATCCGGCAAACCATTGATAGGTTTGTTTTACCATCACTATGGTGGTAAAACAAACCATCGCGGAATTAATGAGAGCCATTCAAGTCTATCTCCAATATGTTATTGACCTTAGATGAAGGACCAAATCACTAAATTTATGAAATGCACCATATGTATAATAAATACGATAGAAATCCCGTGAGACCGCACTTTGCTGTCGTACCTCCTGCTGCCAAATCCTTTGAAACAGTTCACATGGACCTATTTACAGTGCAGAGTGAAAAATTTGTGACTTTTATTGATGTATTTACTAAGTACGGGCAAACATATCACCTTCGTGATGGAACGGCCGCTAGTATATTACAAGCTATTTTGCATTATTGTACCCATCATGGTGTCCCTTCGACTATCATTACTGATAATGGTACAGAGTTCACTAACCAAATGTTCATGGAATTCACTAGACTTCACAAAATTAACCACTACAGAATATTGGCTCACTCCCCAAACGACAATGGAAATATCGAAAGATTCCATACGACTCTTCTTGAACATCTTAGAATTTTAAAATTAAAACATAAAGACGAACCAACCATCAATCTTGTACTATACGCTCTAATAGCGTATAATAGTTCGATTCACAGTTTTACGAGATGCAGACCCTTTGATGACTTACCGGACATTTCGACCCTCGTGATTGCCTCGACATTGAACCAACAACTATTGCAACAGTATGTACAAACTCATAGGGACCAAATGAAAAAAGTCTACAACATTGTTAATAGCTCTTCACTCGCTGATCGTACGACTTTGATCGAAAATAGAAATAAAACACGGGAATCAGAAATAGAGTACGCACCCCAACAACAGGTATTTGTTAAAAATCCGATTGCGAGCCGTCAACGCCGTCAACGCCAACGCCAACGATACGCCTCAAGCGTATCCCTAAAGCAGCAAACTCTCTATCTCAAGAAAAACAACTTATTACCCATATTCACCTCAACTCAATCAACCTTCAGGGACTACACAGCATCCAAGACAAGATCACGATACAAACACCCCTACAATTAGAAGATTTCAAAGCAGATCCACTGTACCACACTACAATCACATTCTATACAATTTTAACAAGTACAGGTGTACTCGCCCTCATATTCATCATCCGGCGATATCTGAGTAACCGCAAACCAGCCGAGAAAAGGAACAAGGAACCACCAACTATTCCTCTCTCTACATATAGACCCTGTGAACGTTCCAGCGACATTTTCACTCAACCTTTTAAAATAGTCGCTGTTCTGAGGATAGAGGAATTACGTATTGACGCATTGACCTCATTTGACCGATGACTGCAAAATCGACATAGCGCTACGCACTTCTAATTCCTACTTCGAATTGGTTGTACCTACGTTAGTTAATCAATAAGTTTGCATGTACTTTTATACTTGTTAAAATTAAATATTTTTGATTAATTTCGGTTATTTTTCGAACCTCCGAGTGTCGCAAACGTAATTCGTATATAAATAAACTGTCGGGAATATAAAAAGGTACGCGATGAAGACCCGTTTTTGTTATTATTAAACATTTTTTTCATTTATTTCTCGTACAAAAAGGTCTCTTAGTAACATAGCTATAATAGGTATAGCTAATATAAGTGGTCAGAATTAACAGTACTTAGATGGTATTTTATAGAGATACTAAACTCACATAGCTAGATGTCATTCCCACCATGACCTTAGCTCCAACTATATACTATATACACCCCATCAAATTCACAACAAAAGATAAGTAAAAGTTAAATAAACCGTGCATGAAAAGCCGGACTTCCAACATCAAAAGCCGGATATCCTGCAACTCTATAAGACGTCGATGTTGGTAAATTACACATGGTTACCGGAAGTACCTTGTGCATCTCTGCACATAGACAGGGACCAACTCATTAGCGAGAACTGTGGAAGGTATTCCTTCATGCCGCCAACGGCAAAGGCGTTTTTTTATATTATTTAGTAGATAAATAGTACTAGACATTTATACGCAACGCCATTTAGACCCAAAGTAAGCAATGAGCCATTGCTTACTTTGGGTTTAGATTACGGATAAAACTCATACTCAGGTACAAGAAACAATATAACACACAAATGTTTGTCGGCTCATGGATCTATAAAGGTAGACCTTTAATCTCTGGCAAAAGTCCGGTGCCTAGCTGATCGCTGTGTTTTGTAGTGAGAGTGCCAGTGCCTTTAATATGCAGCTTCTGGGACAACTAGTTCTATAGCATACCCAGTATAGTATACCTCGCTCAGGTTATACCCAGGTCAGACCCAGACCCAGGCTCGAGTTCAAGACAAAACCCTTTGCACATAAAATAAATTTAAAATGCGACTGCATATTACTTAGGACTCCTCCTAAGTCCTGAGTAATATTCTGAGTGAGTAATCCCTGGATTAGGTAGGTACACCAAGTGTGTCAGGTGGATGCAGTCTGCAGCATCCACATGAGTATTTAACATAATTACGGCAATCACCAAACTGCCTGCTTTGCACGGCCGTAATCACATGGCAAGGATTATTGTGTCAGCCCGTATCCTTCCATCTTTTTTGGGGTTTTAATTATGATAGCACCTTACGAAATAAAAAATTAGCTAGGATTGCATACTACATTTTTTAGTGATAGCCAAGCGTGTGACGACCAGCTAACACGACAGAACACTAAAGAAAGATGGAGTTGTTCTATGGAGCATGCTTGCCTTGCAGGAGTTTATTCACTTTGAACTATTTGTTATTTATTTATTATTTTATTTATTTATTGACATTCTTAAATATTACATTACAGAATGTACATCCAATGCGTTACATTTGAAATACGCTTTTCAATCATTATAAACAGACATTTATATAAAAAAGAATCATTCAAAGGTTAACATAAAAAATTAAAAAATAATAACAATAATAAAAAATGAAGTAACATAAAGGTCATTTACTACGTAACTAATCTTACTATCTTGGTTAGTCCTGCTGTGTACAAGCAGACGAGGGCAACGAGTTTCATTCCTGAGTTATTTTCATTACTTTCAAATCTAGCAGCGAATTATAGAAGCTAGAGGCTCAATAAAAAAATCAAACATCAATTTAGTTAAATTCCGTAATGTAGTAAAGAAAATCAGAGTTCAAAGGGGCCATGTCACAATCAGAGCCAGACTTGACTGGGAGTATATAAAGGCGATAAAGTAAAAATATAAGCGGGATAATAATGGAATCTGTCGTCTTAAGCTTTCCTCTGGGTTAGGTACACGCGATATGGATTTTGGTAAATTGTAGCTACAAAACCCATCGAGGCTTCAAAAACGTGAAATTCGCTATCACTTACAGGCTAACTGTAAGTAAGCCTGTAAGTGATTTTCGAGTCGATTTTATTTCAATTTTAATTTGTAAGCTATAATTTTAGTTTAATCTCAAATGTTCACCAAGTCGATATAAATTCAATGATTTAGTAATATTCTTTTAATTTATTTCTCTCTATATTTCTCTGTATGTATATAATGGATTGTGTCCAATAACGCCCAAACGGGTTCTCACAGGCTCCAACGGAAGACCAGCGCAGGTCTCATAGCCTGCATTAATGCTGAGTTGGGACCTTTTAGGGATTACCCGCTTTTTATTGTACCTAACTATTTTGTGTTTAAATATTTCCCAAATAAATAAATTTGATTTGATTTGATTTGAAATCAAAGAGATCCGTCTTTGTTATGGAACTCTCGGTTTATAACAGAATACCTAACACTAGCTGTTGGTTGGTGGTAGGACTTTGTATAAGTCCATCTCTGTCTTACCAAAGTCTATCACCACATGAAAGTGCTACGGCATTTAGAGGTAAGATAGCCAGTTCCTCAGACTGTTGAGGGTTCCGGGTGAAGTGCGCATCCATCCACCTTTGGCCTTATCGTAACTTGAAACTAATAATACGAAACATAATGCACCGTCCACTAGTACGCTAATAAAGAAGGTAGGTCAAAGAAGTGGCTACTTGAAAATGTTTTTAACAGCCTTAGCGAATTTTATTCATTGCCCAGACATTTGACATTGTGACATTTACTTACTAAAATTATGGTTTTATTTGAAGATATTATTTTAACTTACTTGTTAAGTGATGGGTATTGTATGATAAGTATGTATATGTATTTCCAATAAAAAAAAAAAGTATATCCCAGTATTGTGTTCGTAATCTAGTTGCCATTGAGTTTAAGACTGGATGGCGCTGTGTAAAATTAATGTCCTGTAATATTCAAAAAATATATATTAATAAATGTTCTGTAACCAAGAGTTATAAATAAGTAATCTTTAGGTATATACTCGTGTGTATATATATATATATTGTTAGATTTGCTTTCATTGGTTCCATATCTTACTATGCGAATACGGGAAATCTAAGAATTATTCAATCAAAACTATTGTTGTTATTTAATACACGTAGCCTGTATGTATATAGTGCCGTATTCCAGTATTCCGCTTAAGCAGCTATCATGTAGAGATTCACTGCTTGAGCATTCGTCTTATTCCAGAATGACAAGGTTCTACTCTGATGAAACGACAGCCACGGCAGAATAATGATGGCCTATAATACTATTTCGCAAGTAAAAAACAGCAACTGCAAGAAAAACTGCTAATCAGCTAATTGACAGAAACAGCTCTGAACTTATGGCAGAGTTTGTCAACAGGTTGTTAGGTTTTTTTTTGGCACCCAGTAATACCTTATTTTTATAATTCACCTTGCTTTTTTTATTGATTTTGTGCGTCGCGGAAGCGCTTGGCCTTATCTTACCTGTTACAAGTTGAGATAAGGCCGGAGACGGAGGCGCACTACACCCGGAATTCTCAACAAACTGAGGAACTCATGAGGCTATCTTACCTCAAAATGCCGGAACACAACAATTTTGAAGAATTGTTATTATGGCGACCAGAATTAGGTAACATGGTGGTAGCTAGCTAGGTGGAGTTATACAAAATCCTACCACCAACCAAACCCAGCACCCTGAACTCCCTGGGATCGAGCCCGGGACCTCTGGATCTGAAATCGGTGGGTTGAACCACTAGACCACAGAGGCGGTTTGCTGACATAATACATTTTGGAGCTGACCTAAGCCGCTTCAATAGCTGACCGTTTAAATGATAGCCAAAATGATATAAGATTGTTTTGTCCGAGCTGACCTGGATCAAATCAATTATATTTTTTTCGAACCTTCATCCATTACGAGTCCTCGATAGCCCTCGGGGCAGCACAACATCTTCCGTCATTAATTTCAGTTTTTCCAACTAGATTTATGAGTAAGGTCGGGTCCCGATCGCGCGGATACGGAATACGGATACGGTAGCGATACTCAACCGTTCAATCCGGGCATCATTTGTCAGTGTCCCCGCCTTATCTCATCCGAAAGTGAATGAATTCTGGCAAGTGCCTGACGCATTTGCTAAGAAAACGTATAACGATGCTGGTAGGTTGACTTTGATATCTAAATTTTACAAAAAAATCGCCGCGAGGTCCCGGGTTCGATCCCTAGTACAATATATTGTGCTTGGTTTGGTTGGTGGTAGGACTTTATTTAAGGCTAGCTACCACCATCTTACCTAATTCTGTCGGCATAATAACAATTCTAAAAAAAATGTTGTGTTCCGGCATTCAGAGGTAAGATAGCCAGTTCCTCTGTTTGTTGAGGATTCCGGGTGAAGTGCGCCTCCACCTCCGGCTTTATCTCAACTTGTAACCAGGTGAGATGAAGGCTAAGTGCTTACCCGTCGCACAATATTTATTTGTATTCATTTGTTCGCCCATTGTATCTACATTTTTTTTTAGTTATCTAGTTATATTTTTAAGATAAAGTAATAAAGTATTTTAATTTATTCAATAAAATTAAATGCACAGAAAAGAAAGCCCTATCATTTAAACGGTCAGCTAATAGAGGAGGGGAATGAAGAAAGAAAGTTGTATCCGGTTGCAAAAATAACTTACCAATCTACTGACATGGCGTTATCCGCCATAAATCCGAGTTATATGCTGTTTTAATAACTTTTACGCTGATTTTTCTTGCTGAAAGTATATAAAAATATTACCATCTAACCACCTCTGTGGTGTAGTGGTATGCCCGCCAGTGTCAGATACAGAGGTCCTGGGTTCAATCCTCAGAGTACAATATTGTGCTTGGTTTGGTTGGTGATGGAACTTCAATTTTAAATTGTTGTTTTCCGGCATTTAGAGGTAAGATAGCCCAGTATACTGAGGATTCCGGGTGAAGTGCGTTTCAACCTTCGGCCTTATAACATGAAACCAGGTGAGATGAAGGCCAAGCGCTACTCCGTCGTACACTACAAAACGTACAGATGAAACAAATATCTGGGTTACAAACTGAACTTGAAACTCACGGTTTTAAAATGGCAACAGAATAGGTACTGGGTCTCTTTATTCAGGTGAAGTCAATGTCGATATTTGTCGTGGTCCTTTGTATTATTTACCTTGGCTTCTTCACCATTAACAGCAGTCCACTGCTGGACTTTGGACTCAATGTGCGTCACTGAGCACGATCTTCGGCCTTCTTTATCCACTTTCTGCCTGTCACTGCTCTAAATCGTCACTTTAGCCAGGCGTGCTACGCTTGCCTTCCTGCCCTACGTGGTCTCTATTGAAGGTCTCGTTGACTCCACCGGTTATCGGTCTTTTGGAAAATATAACCAGCCCACTGCCACATCAGCATGCTATCTAACTGCAACTGGGTTGTTATTTACCTTAGATCATTAATTCATTCAATTGATATAGACTTACATCTCGGTTGGTAGTACCTCTGTGCTATAGTTTTCTTCTTCTGTTCTATAGCTTATTGGCTCAATTACCACCCGGAACAAACATCTGTCTGTTGAATATACTTAGGTGTTTTCTTATGTGTTTGTTGTTTATTTATTTATTGTATTGACAAAAGCAAGCAGGTATATTTGTATTTCCTACTTCCTATTTTTCTAGCTTTGCTCAGCTTGGGCCCAGGCGTTGTGTTAAATGTCTAGTAATAAATACTAGACATTTATTGTTTAGTAGGTACCTGGTTTTAGTGAAAACTTGCAGGCGGAGAGAAAGTTTACGGGCGAGTAAAGAATCACTAGCAGCATTTTACGTTTTTGATGTTTTATCGAATTGCAAGTTCGGAATAAATATTATTCTTCAAAATAAATACTTAATACAATTTTAAGTAATGTATAGTTACCTAAAACTTTTTGCATTTTATTGCAACTCTATTGTTTGATTGACTGACCGTGTAAGAGGCTAAGATCACTTCGAGCTGCTAAGAAGTTAATAAGAGAATGACTGTGTAAAACCACAAGTCCATAAGATAAATTGAGAGTAAAGAGTAAAAGTTACATACTTTTCCTTCGATTTACCTAAGAGCGGGATCTGCTTAGGAGGAGTTTAGGAAACACGTACAGATGAATCAAATATATGGTAGTGAAAAGCACTTCAGACTACGTTTCCATCAACCCGTTAGGATCGCAGCGCCACCTACCGGATCCAGTTGTAAATCTAAATCATCAGTCTTTTTAAAATGTTCGCGATTAGAACACATTATTTGAATTCGAGAAACGGGTATTTATCGTGTATCTTACCTATATTTAGCGGGCAGCCAAGTGAGTCTGCCCGCGACCACGGCTGGTGCAACCCCGCCAAAACGTCGGAATACCTATATATAGGTAAAATACGCGTTTCCCGAATCTAAATCATCAATCAAACATCAATCCAAACCCAATGAGCAACAAATAATTCACCAACTAAACTCCTAATTGAGTTCCGTGACAAATGCTCGTACCTTCGAGTACACTCGTACTCGTAAGATATCTGTACGATGAATCTACGCAGATATCGTAACCTGGGCGCGTTAAGATACGATTGGTCAAAGTGAATAAGGACCCAAAAGAATTATATTATGTACATAGTAGAAGTCACGGCACGGGTCATATCAAGTTCCGTAAATTACTTTTTTGCTATTGAGCAATAATACATTGACATATTGTGTCTCTATGCACATAATGTCAGCACTATTGTAAACACGGAAGATGCAGTACCTACCGTAGATTCACGGTAAAATAATAATAATGGGAAAAAGGGAATATCCCTATTTCCTTGTTGAAAGGGCTCGGGGAAGCACCGACATAAAGATTCCATTATTACGTGCGAAGCGTCATTTATATTTATATTTATGGGAATTATGGCGGTTTCTATATTCTAGCAGATCAGAATGTTCAGCCATATAAGGTAGGGTGGGTGATTAACGCCCGCTGTTTAGAAACGCCCAGGTTACAGAAAACACACTAGATATGGTGTGATTTAGTGTAAACTCCACGCACACATAGAATAAGCCAATAAGAACGCGCATGGCGAGCGGCGGCTCGCTCGCGCAACAATTGTGGCAGTGAGACGCCGCGTTCCGGCAGGATCGGTCACGTACCACGCTGTTATAAGAAGTGCTGCGACGAAATCGTAAGTTTTAACTGGTTTTTATTGCGTTTTATTTGATATTTTTGTCATATTTGGGTCAAGATTAACCTATTATACTATTGTTTGAATATTTTGTGTCGATTTCTATTATTATTTTCCAAAAATCTGTCATTTATGATAATAACGCCCACCTGGGTAATAACGTCCAGTAAAATGACGGTTGGGCGCTAATAGCCTGCATGGGCGTTAATGACACAGGGCATTTTTATAATAATCTCTTTTTACTAAAAAAACTTTTTAAGAAAAAATACTTGGAAGAAAAATACTTAAAAAACTACTTAGTATATTCATTTCTTAAATAAATTGATTTGTTCACACAATTTTACTTATTTTAAGGTATTAAAAAAATGTCTCCTCGTAAAAAGAGAGGAGAGTCCATGCCCCCAAACTAACTCATTAGACAATGACACTGATGACACTTCTGATACTAATAGTGATCAATTACCCAGAAATCCAATTATACTGACTCCACAGGGACAAACAGCTCTAGATAAATCATTTCATGAAAATATTAATCCAGGCATCAAGCCCCACCTCGTGGATTATAGCTCGTCATCCGATGTTTCTGATATGGAATCAGTTTTTCAAAATCCTACATCTCAAGTTACGATAGAAGAGGACTGTGCGTCGCCGTCCTTAATACCAGATAGTAACATAACTTGTTTGACCGAAACAGATCAACAATCCGTTCCAAGTTGTTCCGGATTACAAAGACCTTTACGCGACGATACCGGTTCTGATTCAACTATTTCAGACTTGGATTCGTTCGTAACTAGGCCTGTTTTAAAAAAATCCAAATATTTCGCTGAAAAAATATATAGTTACTCATCAGATGAATCGTCAAGGGATGAAATTCAGTATCCTATCAACAAAGAAGAATCAACACCGAAGAAACAAATGGTCTGTCCTATTCAAAATGAATCTCGCTATTCAGATGATGACATTCTATTGGCCAGTCTACAACAAAAGAATAAGACACAATTTCAACAGTTCTTACCAACCCCTAACTATGCATTGACTAAATCTAAAAAGCCGCGCAAGAAAGCGATGAACTACAAAGGACAAAAAAACACTAAAGACTTATTCAATGACAAAACTGAAAATGAAAGAAGAAGGAAAAGTAATGACAAAAACATGAATACAACTGCTAAAGATCAGAAAAGTAGTCATAAAAATAAACAGAAAAATGAAAAAGAAACGAAAAAATGCTAGAAGAAGAAAGTGGAAGAAAAAATTAACAAGGACGAAAAAGAAAGAAGAGAAAAAAAACAGGATACGAAAATAAAAACAATTAAAAATCAGAAAAGTGGTCAGAGAAATAAAAACCCACAGAAAAATGAAAAAGAAACGAAAAAATACCAGGAGAGGAAAGAGGAAGAAAAAATTAACACGGACGAAAAAGAAGACTGGTACTGTTATGCTTGTTACGATATAAAACAGTTGGATATGCGCCTATGCTTAATATGTAAAAGATGGTACCATGAGGACTGTGTGATATAGAGTTTATTTGCCCAGATTGCGAATAATTGGAGCATTGGTATTGCTCAATTTGCTTGAGACTGAATAAATAATGTAAGTCTTTAATAATAATAAACAAAAGTATTGTAGGTTGCTATTGCTCAATTTGCGTGAGACTGAATTAATGATGTAAGTACTTAAAAATAATAATAAAACCAAAAATATTGTAGGTAGTGAGAATAAAAATCTAAAATAGTTGCTTGTAAATGAGTGCGTTATCATTATGATTGGATATGTACCCAAGTGTTTTGTATCTATGCTACACTTTAGAACAAAAACCATTATGTTTATCAATTGAACCCGTTTTAAACACTTGTATAGAAGTGACAGAAATTTAAGAGAATTTGACAATTCCTGTAACAATTGTAATTTTTTTTCTTAGCAATTGTCAAACCACTTTGTGTTAGTAGAAATGTTCCATAGAACAAATGGTAAGGACTCGAAATTACTTTTTCATATTATAACTTCCCATCTTCGGGCGTTATTACCCAATGTTCGTTTAATAGTGCCCATTGAACATTTAACGATTATCTTAATTCAGCCTTAAAAACAGTTAATACGCAAAGTACTCATAATATGTTATATGGAAATACTCAAAAATTTCCATAATTGTGACGAAAAACCATTAAACCATGTGATGTTGGGTATTTTGTTTACTTGGACAAAATTTATCTTTAATGATGATTTTATTTGTTTATTTTTAGAGTAATGAAGATAACGTAAGGTGATATTTTGGATGTGCGGGTAACTTTTTTTCCATTAAGTCTATTTTATAATTAAAAGCCAAGTTTTCGAAACGGGCGTTATTATAAACCTAATTTTTAATAGCGCCCAATTGAGAGTTTTTTTAAAAGCTAGATAAACATGAGAATTATTAGTCTACTTAATTTTGAAGTGTTATTGTTTGATTCATAATATAATGATATCCTTGTTTAATACCTTGTTTTTTTAATTTGCATGTTAATACCAAAACTACTTCAATGTAAAGTTAGGCGGGCGTTAATCACCTACTGTACCTTACTATCTGTGGTCAGTTATGGGAACTTTTTCTCCTCGAATGTTACTTTTATATTCCCGTCTGGTAATAGGTACTGTCATTACTTTTGTATCCAAGCCAGATAGATACCAAGGTTGAATAATACATTTGTAACATATCTACCCAATAGTGATACAAAACCATTTTGAAAATAAAAGTGATTGTATATCAGTGCAGGCGACCGTACCTAATAAAATTTGAAGTAATGTATAGTTACATAAAACTTTTTGCATTTTATTGCAACTCTATATGATCAAGTGTTTGGTGTTAGAAAATTCAACAAGGGTTAAGCTCGCCTATTTACATAATTGTTTTGTTTTATTTGTTAAAATATGTGTTTGTGTGTACAATAAAGACTTTCATTTTTCTTATAAAATAATGTTATGCCTAAATGAAGGCTGTATCAAGGGATTATTTAATACCGACGTAGCTATGTGTTTAAGTTACGCTTAGAATTTGAATTTATTGCACTCGTTTGCAACAACTGAAATAAATAGAAATAGAAACATATATCTGATGGCGACACAAGAAATATATATACAAAAGAGGAAGAAATAAGAAAGAAAGGATGCCAGTCTCCATTGGATAAGTATAGTACACAAAGTTTCAACAATAACACGAACACAAAAGAAAAATGCAGCTATATTGCCAGTTAAAAAGTGAAACGGTTTCATAACAAGAGGTACTTTAAAGATTAAATATCATCTTAAAACCTTTTAGCTAATAATAGGAGTATAAAGAATTTATACAACAAAAGTTAATGCATATAAAACGCGTTACTACCGCAATTCGCCTACTGTTTAGCTGAATAATAAACTTTACAACACTCTTGTAGGTTTAATGTGTGGTTTTTACGCCTTTGGCTGAGTATCTTCCGCAACTAAACCCTTTATAGGGTATCGTAGCCAAATATGACAAAACAGAACCAGAATATATATATGTATATATATATATATATATGTAGAGGGCTCCATAGGAAAAAGGTTTTTTAAATTGTACTTAAATATAATAATAATAATACTTTATGTATACATTATTTATAATAATACTCTAATTGTTTGGCAATTTTCAATATAAGATAAGGTCGAAAGTGACAGCGCACTTCACCTGGAACCCTCAACAAACTGAGGAACTGGCTATCTTACCTCTAAATGCCGGAACACAACTTTTTTTAGAATTGTTGTTATGGCTCTAAGATGGCGGTAGCTAGCCAGGCGGACTGAAAAAAAATACTACCACCAACCAAACCAAGCACAATATTGCACAATATTGTTACCTTGGGGATCGAACCCTAGACACATTATACTTATTAGTACAAAAACGGCTGAAGGACAAGGGATTACGTAGTCGTTAATAATCCTTCCCACTCGATACTGCTCAAGAGTGGACGTTTTAAACTTATTTTTCTCCGAATTATTTTTTTTTTTCAAAATAAACAGTGCGTTAAATTTGCTAAAGTACCAGGAGTATATAAGCTCGGTAGTGGTGCAAAGCAAGACAAGGACAGAGCAAGTAAGAAATAGCACCTAAACTTTGAACTTGAAAAATAACAAAAATCTTGGTATCACAAAGTTAGTGGAAGACACCTGTAAGTTCCTGAAAGTAGAACTCCAACAGTGGGATATTCGCGATGCTTACCGCACTAAGTCTAAAAATGGAATTGTCACAGTTTTTGCCGAATTCGCATCAGCCAATCTTAGTATTGGCTGATGCGAATTCGGCAAAAATTGTCATTGATGCAGTTAAATCATTTAATAAACAAAACAATACCAAGAAACTCAACACCGCTAACATCGGCATCGATGGCCAACCTTGTCCCATTTACACCGTTGAAAGTCTAACCGCAAAAGGAAGAATGCTCTTCCTGGCTCGTGAAAAGGCAAAATCTCTTGACTTAAAATACTGCTGGAAGCAGTTTTTTTTTAAAGTTACCTGAAGAAGGTGGATGGCGCTCGCTGCATCGAAGTCACCAGCGAGGCCCAGCTTCCCTCCACCTCCACAACTTACAGTGACTAGGCCACTTCTGTATGTGTATTTTTATTTTAATGCGAATCTATTTTTGGTCTTACAGAAGTCTGTACAGCTACTCTCGCTGCCAACTGTGCAGTCAACAACTTCCTCCTTACTAGTTTATTCTAAATCTACCATCTTTTACCCATTTTGTCACAGATTTGAACATAAAAAAATAATATTTTTTAATGTTTGCGGATATCAATAACACTATGTTCTCAAGTGTGGATTCCATATCGGTTGGATGCTCTTATTTTTGTAGTCCCGAAGCTTGCTCATCTTACTTGCCCATTAATTCTAATTGCCCAAAAGTTTTAGCTCAGAATATAAGAAGTATTGTTTTTTTTTTGTCAATTCGAAGCCCAACTGAAAAGACTAGGTTTTGATAGCGATATATATCCTTAAAGAATGCTGGAATGCCAAAACAGCATATTTTCCCTTATTTGAAAATTATTGTACCTATAGTACAAATATTAATATGAATAGTGTAGTAGTTTATGTCAAGAATAATTTAAAACATGTAGTTGATGAACTTTTTCTCTCAGACGCAAGTTGTTATTAAATTAACTATGAAATTAAATAATGATACCACTATTTTAGCAGTTTATAGATCGCCTTCTGGATTACCCCCGGTTTGATTAAGTGTATCCGCAAAAGGGATTTCCTACACAAAAAATCTAAACTTAATCCTAAGGATTCATCCCTGAAATCAGCATATACTCAGTACTAAAATGTGTGTAATGATCTCCTTAAGCGATTAATAAGAAACCACGAGCAAACTGAACTAGAAAAACACACTAAAAACCCAAAGGAATTATGATGACTATTAAGGATATAACGAATATGAATAATAGCAAAACAACATCTTTTGAACTACTAAATATCGAAAGTAACTCCTCTTCCTCAGTTATACAAGTCAATCAGTACTTTGCAAGTGTAGGCAAAACTCTTGCAAGTCAAATTCCATCTGACTCTAGCACATCTACTGAAGTACCCCAACATAGTCGCTGCTCTCCCTGTAACTCTATGGTAGTGCTACCTACTGACGTAAGAGAAGTTGAAACCATACTCCTAAGTCTGCACAGTGACTGTGCCGTTGGGTGGGATAACATTTCAGTTCGGATCCTAAAGGCTTCGAAACATACACTCGTACCAATTTTCACTCATATATATAATCTTTGCATTTCCACTGGTACGTTTCCGAATGTTTTTGAAATTTCCATAATTCACCTGATCTTAAAAGCTAGGGATAGAAGCTGTGTCAATAATTACAGACCCATATCGGTTCTCTCTAGTCTGTCTAAAATATTAGAAAAACTTCTAAATAAGAGGCTAACTCTGTTCCTTGATGGTTCTCGAAAAAAAAATTCAACAAATGAGGCCGTAGAATCTCTCACAAACCATGTTGCTAAATGTCTAGACTTGGCAAAGGCTTTTGACACAGTTTATATTCCTGGCTTAATTGTATTAATGGAAACAGTTGGAATTCGGGGTTTAGCACTTTCTATTTTATCTTTGGAGATTACCTAAATAACAGAATCCAGCGAGTGAAAATAGGCGAATTTGTTAGCCCTGATAAGGATGTCACTTTTGGAGTTCCACAAGGAAGTGTGCTCGGTTCAACCCTCTTTTTAATATATATAAACAGTTTATGTAGCATGACACTTGCTAATGGTAGTATTTTTACTTACGCTGACGACACTGCTCTAATTTTCAGTGGTAAGAACTGGGAACAGGTACGGTATAACGCAGAATCAGGCCTTCGTATAGTCATGCCTTGGCTAAATAAAAATGTTTTGACACTCAATGTTCTTAAAACGAAATTCGTCAGTTTTGCAATCAACAGTAAGCAACTTCCACCATCTCACAACTTTACTATTAAAGCTCATGTGTGCAATCCTGCTGATCATGACTATTGTCAATGTCCCTCCCTACAAAGAACTGACAGCATCAAATACTTAGGAATATTATTGGATGACACGTTAATATGGGAAAACAGATATATGAGTTAAGTAACAGGGTACGGAAGCTTATATTTGTCTTCAAGTCGCTCAGACATTTTGCCAACTATGCTCTCATAAAAACTATTTATCAGAAAACTGTTTATCAAAAAACTGTTACCGTCAGCATGCTGAATTAAAATTTGACATAGACAGCACTTAACACAGCAGTACTTTTGCGTAGAGGTAGCAGGATCTGACTGGCTCCAAAAACAAACACATTTTTCGCTGATAAATTTCACTATCATATGGAACCCACACTTTACAATAAAATAAACGATATTTTAAAAATCTACACTCTTAATACTAATGATTGTAAGATGTCTGTCACAAAATGGCTAAAACACTTAATTATGATGAATTGGAAAACTTATTTAGATATATAAGATAATTAACTGAATATATTGATATTTTATTTTCAAGTTTTTAGGTTAAGTATATATGATAGTTTGTTATGTATACCAAAACAACTATCCAATTAATATTTACATTATTAATGCGTCGATGTCTGGTGATACTTCCATTAACTGAGTATCATAATTATACACATCGTCATATGCCGCGGCGTCGTCGTCACTATTTTTATGGTCTTAGTCCGCAGTTTCCGTGGTCGCACTACCTGTTTTTACCCTCGGCCGGAGCTACACAGCGTATTCGATGATTTTTATTTCTTGTGTAAGGTAGATCTACAAATGTACTCACTGTGATAGCATTTTACAGAATAATTGTACCTACGCGTAACTATCTATTTCTACCTACTTATTTTTAGACAATCATACCTATCAGGTAGGTATGTAGTACTTTAGTTTTATTTTCCAAAGCAAATCCTATATACTAAGTATACCTAAGTGTCACTTTCGCTTGATATTTATGTTATTTTGTTGTAAACGAATTTGTAAATAGTTAATTTTTTCGTCCTACGCTTATAACTGGATAGCTATGCTGATTATAAACAACTTTTGTCGGGTAGTACGACTTTTTAAATCTAATATATCAAGTTTTTATGTTATTTGCAACATAGGAAAGAACTAATAACCTATAATACAGGCTAGGCCTAGTTTAGGTATTAGTGCAACACTCTTATTCATAGGATACCTACTTTTGTTATAAGTATTTTCACATGTAAACTTTTTTAAACAATAAACTATTATTATTATTAATAAGTATATATAAAGTAAGAAGGCGGTTTATTTTAAGAGGCTGCCCTAGTGCACAATGTAAGAGAGTACCAATGGTAGGTACTATCACGTAGATATGATACGAATGAACATCTGAAACCCAAATTGAAAACAGAACACTAATGTTTTCAATATTGAGATCACCAGCTTTTACGAGCACCGAGAATTATCGGTGTTTTTAACCGACTTTCAAAAAAAGGAGGAGGTTCTCAATTCGTCGGAATCTTTTTTTTTTGTGACTTATTTTACATAGGACAGCTTGAAAGGTTCTGTATATTTATTGTATATGTCGCGATTATGTGTTTCGATAACACAGATACACTGTCTAGGTCCTATGATGAGTTGATACTGGGTTGGCAACTGCTGCAAGTGAATTAGAAGAATTTAAAATATTGTGCTCGCATATAATAATCGCTTGGGATAAGGAAGATGAAATTACCTGTACGTTCTAGCTTTTAATAAATTTATTGACCTTTTATCGCGAGTTCTTGCGCATTCAATTGAATGAATCGTTTTGAAATCACGAACCGGTGATGCTTTTGAAGGTCTTTGATACTTCTTTGGTATCACAACAAAGCGTCTCTCATTAACATTTTCTCTGAAAAATGTAATAAATATGTCTAATACCGCCTATTTGTACATTATTCAGAAGAATGATTTTTCTCGCAACTTTTATATAATGAGCTTCGTAAAAAATGTACTTAATAAAATAGATGGGCAATTTTTGTAGTAAAGTTATGAAAAACATGAATACTCTAATAAGAACCGTGCTTTTTAAAGACTTGGAAGGAAAAAATAAATTCCTTGCTTGGTTGAAATCAATCTATTCATTATTAACTACCTACGCATTAACAGACCAAAGACGTGAGATATTTTTTTTTTTAAATATTTTCTATTTTACGACGGGAAACGTAGCGACCAGAATCCTAACGGTCTAAGGAAATTCTCTGCTCATATTATCTGCAATAACATTATTGAGGTAAAATTTACTTTGGATGTAGGAGTTATTCTCTGAATATTTATTTATTTATTTATTTATTTATTTATTTATTTATTTATTTATTTATTTATTTATTTATTTATTTATTTATTTATTTATTTATTTATTTATTTATTTATTTATTTATTTATTTATTTATTTATTTATTTATTTATTTATTTATTTATTTATTTATTTATTTATTTATTTATTTATTTATTTATTTATTTATTTATTTATTTATTTATTTATTTATTTATTTATTTATTTATTTATTTATTTATTTATTTATTTATTTATTTATTTATTTATTTATTTATTTATTTATTTATTTATTTATTTATTTATTTATTTATTTATTTATTTATTTATTTATTTATTTATTTATTTATTTATTTATTTATTTATTTATTTATTTATTTATTTATTTATTTATTTATTTATTTATTTATTTATTTATTTATTTATTTATTTTTTATTTATTTATTTATTTATTTATTTAATTCAAAACATTAACCATAACAATCAATAATAATTGATTATATGGTATTATAGGTGCTTTGCCCGAGTACAACAACGGGGACGTTGGTAGATCAGACTGGCTGATGGTGTCCTTTGTTGAACTGGTTACTTTGTACTTGAGCAGTTACACGGAAGCCTTCATCAGCTTTGACTGTAGATCGTTATTGTACATTAACAGGTAAACCCATCCTGAATGGAAGTATTAAGCCTTCTTCAATATATATATTTAAGAAGGCTCGTTGGTCAAATAGTTTGAGTCTTTCAACATTTCGACGAGTTGATTTGAAATGTAAATAAATAATTACTTATTCATTGACGTTTTATCATTATTTGGATAATAGGAAAAATATCGGTGAAAAGACATCCCGAAACGAACCAGTTTTTGACCTACTGTTTCTTTCTTCTAAACTGCTTGGAATAATAACATAATCGCTAATTTCTAGAGCAAGACTAGAACATAATTTGAATAGTATGATCACATTTGCTTGGTTTAGTTTTCGTGTAAGTAAATAAATGGATCATTTTCGCGAAATTCGTGTGTTACTATCGTGTGCAATTTACGGGTATGATTGGTGCTTGGTTTACTGCCTTAAGTAGACAGTTGAAATGCTAATATTGAACTTCCCGTATACAGCCTTCTCATTTCTAGTATTGATATCTTGCACAGATCGAGATTTCCAGTACAGTGTGAACTATTTCCTTGGCGGGTGATTTTAAACCTAAGCGTGCTAGAGAACGAATGCGGTCAAGTTACGGCACAGCTTTTACGGACCCTTTGTGCTGGCGCCGCGCCAACAGCATTGAACCGCCGCCTTATTCCGACCGAATTTACAGGTGATTACATAATGGAATTGCCTCACTAAGTATTACTAAGAACTTCAACCGAATAGAAGTCGAGTGGTTTCGTAGCTTTAATTTATATTTTTTTCACAAATACGGTGAGCCAAATTAAAAATAAATAAGTAGGTGCACGTATTTGATGTAATACAGACTATCATATGATGATATAGTACAGGGCCCAGATTCTACTAAACCAATCGCTTCACTATGAAATACTGCTTGAATACCAAAAGGCACCTATAGTGGCCATTCTACGACTATACCATTGTCATAGAGAAGCGATTGGTTATGTAAAATCGGGCCGTGTGTCCTTTGGTAATACAACTGTTTATTTTGTGCATAATTAGTTTAATTGTACATGTCGGCGCAACGGATTTTAGTAGCTGCTTATAATGTTAAGATCCTTTGGATAGTAAATAATTTATATTAAAAATATAAAAATGATAATAGAACACAGAGTTAATTCATAACTTTGGTGTTTTCAACGAATTTATTTCATTCATTTGAATTTGGTTAACTCTTCAAGTTGATTGTTAATAAAATGTAAGTAAATAATCAAAGCTTTTTGTCAATTTTGTGTCTGTAGAATTCCTAGTGGATTTACTTAAGATTTATAGAAGTATTTCTGTATTTCAGGAGCATTGCGAATTCAAATGAATGTGGTTGATAGACCAAAAACCAATTTAATTACATTGGGTTTCTAGACACTTTCTTGCTGCGTAAAAATAAATTTAAATGTATCTAGGAATTATGGAAGTATATGTGTATTTAGCATTTAAAATATATATGAAATGTTGATGGCATAGACTGTATGCCAATGTAATGGTAGTCGCTTTGACATCTTATTGAATGTAAAAATATTTCTAAATTCAAGGAATAATTGTAAACGCATTTCCATTTCGGTTTGCAAACTATGCAGCATTCATGTTATCAAATAAGTCTGTTTCACAAGTTATTGCACTCATTATAATAATATAATGAGTGCAATAATAATAATTGCACTCATTATAACTATGTTGCTTGTAAAAATCTAAATATATTTAAAAACGAATTTACAGCAGATAGTCGCAAAACTGTTTTCAGTTTTGTGGATTTCCTGCTTGAATTAATTTCGTTAATCTATAATCACCACGGAATGCCGCCATCTTTAGGCTGAAGGCTAGGCTAAGGCTGAAGGCTGCTCACATGGTTTGAAAAAGTAAAGAGCCTCGACACTTTGCCTTGGACTCTCAACCTGTAAACATGTAACATAAACCCTTGTTTTTCAATAAAAAACAAAAACAAAAGTAAATAATATTCTTGAAGTATTCTGGTAATTTTATTTAAAGGATTCCTTATATCTGGCAAGCTTAGTTTAAATACTTATCAGTAGGATTTATTCCTTAATTACTAGCAGAATCGTTAACCAGGTGCATCGCCAAGGTTTCTTACTTTTTAAACACTGAGTTGATCTCTTTACTGCGATATACATGTTCTTGTTAATTGTTTGTGAATGTATTTAGGTACGAGTATAGTATATCTGAAAAAAAATATGCACCACATATTTACACCTCGATTTGGTATTAAAACCAAAAAACGTAAAACATATATAATATGGTTTTTGCATAATGTTGTTTTTTCAACCTTGTAGCACTTCCTAGCACTATTGTCAGCAATATGTACTATACATATGTATATACTATAGCAATTTGTGCATTGAAATTAGGGCTTTAGTTAAACTCCAACTTATAACACATTTTTTAGTCCGACATACCATGGAAACATTCAGAGCACTTCGGCCATTCACTATAACGACCTGACCTTGTTTTCTTTCGAACTAGTCATTCAAGACCTAGATCCTATCCAACACCATCTTTCTACAAGAACTCAAACTGCTAATAATCTTCCGCATCTATTCAGCCACCTATTCACCTTAAAGCTTAGAAAAATATTATCCAAGATTCGAACTCCATGCAAGATTGTCACGCAGTCTTCCACATCCAACAGTGAGATGTCAAGAACCAATTTGTGCAAGTTGTATGTACGACGTTCGGCGGTCAGACGATTTATGAAACTGCAAGTTAAAAACCACTCAATTCCGAGCAAACTTACGTAGACCGTATTTCCTAGTTGGTAAGGTATATATTGCGGTGTAGGATTGAGAGCTGTATTTCGCGGGCAATAGTGGGGAGTTGAATAACGGACGTCGTCAGGGATTTATGTTGGAAATCTGATATTCATTATCATCCTTGATGCAAATATTATAACTGAAATGCGATTTCCTTCAGATATTACCACTAGATTTAGCAATAATATTGCTAAACCCACCCAAGTGTGTACCCAAGTGCCCTGTACATGTGGCTAGATGGCATTGTGTAAATTTTCTAGTAATATTTATGATTATAAACATCAACATAACAAATAACAATAACAATTAGTATTATTATGTAGGAGCTAATGTATTGTCCCACATGAGCCACAGCTTGAACAGCAGTTACTACGTAGCCTTTTCCGCAGATTAGATTCAAGTTAGGAACCAACTCTTACCCCAACCTTTTAATTCAAGCCGCGAATTCCCAAGCATTTCGTAATGAAGATGGAATATATAGATTTGATAAATGTGATCCAGTTAGGTTAACTTTCACTGAATTTACTCAAACGAAATCTGGCTAGAACATATTGCGATATGTAAAGGAGTTATCAAGTAGAGACAGATGGATGAGTGTAAACGCTGTTTCAATGTAAACCTCTTTAACCCGCACATGTCGTAAAAGCCGACTGAGGGACCTCACCAGAAGAAGGGCACCTACTTTTTTATTGTATACGATGGGGAAGCGCTTGGCCTACATCTCACCTTGCTACAAGTTGAGATAAGGCCGAAGGTGGAGGCGCACTTCACCTGGAATCCTCAACAAACTGAGGAACTGGCTATCTTACCTCTACTGCTCTACATACTTATCATACAATACAACACCCAAAGACAGAACAAACATCTATATTCATCACACAAATGTTTGTCCTGGGTGGGAATCGAACCCACAACCTGCAGCGCAGAAGGCAGAGTTACTACCAACTGAGCTATGAGGCTTGTTACTATACATATCCGGATACAACATTTTTTTTTGCATTTGTTGTTATGGTGACAGAATTAGGTAAGATGGTGGTAGCTAGCCAGGCGGACTCAAACAAAGTCCTACCACCACCAAACTTAGCACAATAAATTGTACTCACCAAGGGGATTGAACCCGGAACCTCTAGATCTGAAATCGATGGGTTGAACCAATAGACCACAGAGGAGGTTAAAATATATGTATTGGATTATTGTATGTTATCTTTCTATAATATACAATCGATTTACCACTGACGTGATAGGTAGGTAGGTAGGTAGGTATAATCACGCTAGTGCCGAAACTGCATACAAACCTACGGACTTGAAATTTTGCCTGGGGTGTTTATTGTGATAATGTAGGTGCTCACTAAGAACGGATTTTAGGAAATTTCTCCCATAAGGGGATGAAATGGGGTGGAATAGTTTATATGCAAAATCTTTATTTATGATCCGATTGAGTTGAAATTTAGTACGTGTATTTGTAATTACTTAGATATGCTAATTATGAAAAAAAATCTTGGAGACTCTTCCTCTTAAAGGGTGAACAGGGGCAAAACTTTTTGTATGAAGATATCGAATATTTGATGCGATCGAGTTAAAATTTTGTACGTGTGTTGATTATAGCTTACAAATGTGTATTTAGAAAAAAATATCTGAAAATCTAAAGTGGCAGAAGGGGGCAAAACGGTTTGTATGAAAAATCTGTATTTATAATCCTATTGAGTTGAAAATTCGTACGTGTATTTCTAATAACTTATAAATGCTAATTATTAAAAAAAAACTTGAGAAATTCTTCCAAGAAAAGGGTGAAACGGGGAAAATCTTTTTGTATGGAGGTGTTCTTATAACATTTGATTATAGTTAAAAAATGTGTTTTTTTTTTATTTTGCTGTTAAAGGTTAAAATGGTACAAAAAGTTTGTATGCTAAATCTTTATTTATGATCCGATTGAATTGAAAATTCGAACGTATATTTATAATAACTATGATCTAATTGAAATTTTGTTGACGTGTGTTAATTATAGCTTCATGCTTATTTCTAAAACATGTTACAGAAAATCTTACTATTACTCTCAAACACAGTACAACACTACTTAGTTATACTACCGAATCACTTAACACTGTTATCGCACTCAAATATCACGTGATGTTAACTCGCTGTATAGTAATCGAATACTGACTTGCTTCCGAATCGCGCGTCAATTTATATTCAACTCTATCGAAAGTTCTAGTAAGCGCGGTAATGGTCGCGCTGCTAACTGTTGCGTAATCTGGCACGGCGGTCATAAATCATCCTTTTGTGTAATAACACAAAAAACAAATGAATACATAAACAAGTTGTTATTGTCTTATTTTCTCGGAATTATGCGAAGACTCGTGAACATTCTAGACGTTTCTGACTGGCGTAACAATACATACACTTTATATCATCCCTCTAAAAGTTTGAAATGTCAGGCAAAAGTCTTAAAATTTAAAATCTTTAGTTTCATTCGATCAAGTTGAAATTGTGTATGCGTGATAAATTTGCTTATTATATTTTTTGGAAATTTCTCTCCCTAGGGGAAAAGAGGAAAGGAGGTAAGTTTTCAAATTGAATTTGTAAGATTTTATTTTTATTTTAGTGTGTGATGTATCATTTTGTATTTTTTTTTTCTGTTTAAAATAACTTTAAAATACATTGAATTTTTAGTCCTAGAGCCTCAAACCGATTTTATCACCATATACCTAGCCTTCATCATCATTAGTAAATTATCATCTCTTCTCCTTCTCGATTTAAACGTTTAAAAACTTCCTCGACCAGTACTAAGCAACCTCCACTGCTCGACGAGGCATAGCAGGCAAGAAAGTAGGTGGGAGCTCCACACTAGCAATGTGCGTTCGAGGTATATTATATATATACATATATATATAGTATAGTATGCCCCACCTGGCTAGATATTTACTGCAGTGGCCAACTTTAGTCCGTAGTCGGTTTAGTGATTTCTGAACCAGCCACTGAAGATTATGTCGAGGGCTGGTGGCCAGCTGGGGTTGTGAAATGTGGAACGGTAGGATGTAGATTTTTTTGCATCTCAAAACTGGCGACTATTGGACTTTCGTCTAGAGACTTCGATTTTTCGTGCACGACGTGTTACGAAAAACACACTTTTCAATATGATGAGATTGAGATATTTCGATATAAAATAAAATAAGACTGTTACATAATGATCCATTACAAAAAACTGAAAATAATAGAATTTATAGGTAATTAATCATGTAGGTAGGCACATAGGCTGAAATCATGATGATTATGTGATTATTACTTTTTACCGTTTAACAAGCGACATCCACCCGAGGTACCTTAAGTAGGTATTTACCATCAAGACAGCGATAACCAATCCGTTTAAGCGTGTTTGAGATTTTTCGTGTGCGCTGAGTAACAACCCTGGTTTTAGACCTTACGAGCCGCCGTCATAGGCTTTGACGACCATTACCAGTGGCAGTAGGTGCCCAGGAACGACGACGGGCTTCCAAAGCAATCAAGTAATTCTAGCTGTACAAAACGGCCCGGCGACCAAACCACCCGTGAATCGAACCTAGGACTGCTAAAACACTAGACAGGTGCGAATCTCTAATGCACTAAGGATTCCAAAGATTATTTTCTATTGTGTTATTCAAAATTCAATGATACTTATGCCTATTACCAACCAAATAAGTACCAGGTTCTCCTTATTCTACATACTATATTTTTATACCTAATAGTATAATTAATAGGATCTGGACATAAGATTTCAGCATTACCGGGACGGGCCATGTAGAAACTAGGAACCCTGTCGTTATTTACCCCTATAACATAGCCAGGTATTACAGCTATTCCGCTACTTATTTTGCCGTAGCGAAGCACGGGTATTTTCAGCTAGTTACTTATAAAGTTTTACCATAATCATTACGGCACCTAACTTGGCATTCGGATTGATGATGGGAAATCGTTCTGTAGCACACAGAAGGGAGTGTCTGCCTTGCTTTTAGTGAGGTGCATTTGACTTTTACGACATCCACAGACTGAGCCAGAGGGGTCGATACGCAGCCTTACTTTTGTAAAAGGCTGCGCTGGCTCCATTTCTCATTGTAACATGGTCCCTTCAGGTTTTATTTTACGATGGAAGAAGCTTGCCCGCAAAATTGACAGACGTTAGCAACTGATTACATATGATCCTATGACGAAAGTCCAGCTAGTGTAGCCAGCCTTACTCCGACATGAAGCGCAAAATATTCCTGGGATTTTCACTGGCCTCACGTTTAACCACCTCTGTGGTCTATTGGTATACCCACTCGTGTCAGATCCAGAGGTTCGATCCTAGGGTAGTACAATATTGTGCATGGTTTGGTTGGTGGTAGGACTTAGTTCTAGCCCGCCTGGCTAGCTACCACCGTCTTACCTAAGACTGTCGCCATAGCAAAACTTCCAAATGCTTGTGTTGGGCATTTAGAGGTAATATAGCCAGTTCCTCAGACTTGATTTCTGGTGAAGTGCGCTTCTACCTTCAGCCTTATCATAGCTTTTAACTATGTGAGATGAAGGCAAAGCGCTTTTAACAAGCTTCATAGCTCAGTTGGTAGTAACTCTGCCTTCTGCGCTGTAGGTTGAGGGTTCGATTCCCACCCAGGACAAGTATTTGTGTGATGAATATTATAGATGTTTGATCTGTGTTTGGGTGTTGTATCACATGGTACGTATGTTTAAAAAAAAAGCATTTAGGTATTCTATCCGTGGTTTGGGTCTAGATGGCGCTGTGTGAAATTAACGTCCAATAATATTTATTATTCCCTTTCGTATAATAAAAAAGTGACCTCAGGTTTTTAAAAGGATTTCCTTGCGTTGTACGTGGGCACCTGATTACTCTTCAGTTGGACACCTTCTGCACAGGCTGTCCGTTCTCTGGTCCCTCCAATAGTGACCAGGGATTAGGAGGGCATTGGCCCGTCAATGTCCCAACTATTATTCAAGTCTGTCTCCTGTCTTAGAAGACATGATGTCTTCTAAGTTAATCTTGGTAATAAATGGCGAACTGTTCTTGCGTTCCGCTGAATCTAGGGCAGCATGTTGGAATGTGGCTGAATCATTCCAAAGGCCAGCAATACCCCATTCAAGACCGGACTTGTGCTTGGTATGAAGTCACATCACAACAGATCAACAGCCAGACATCAACAGATTGTCGATCGCAGAAAGGGTGTTGATAATACACAGAAAGAAGCTGCTGCCCTTCTGGTGCCCTTCGTTGGCTTTTACGACATCCACGGGCTAAGTTGTAGGGGTCAATTCATGAGCCGCGACCGCCACGGCATTGTCACGGTGAAAGAATGAAGTCAAAAGCTGTGTAAAGTGACCTAGTAAAATGAATTACAGTGCAAGCCTAGTTTGTAATATAGGTACTTACCTGTAATTGGGTAAAGAGCGCGCATTACCGAAACCAGCTTGATTGAACGAGGCAATAGCACGCGAACATAAGCCTACGTAACGTGCGGTGCGTTCCCGACCAGCCACAGTATAACTAGATGTACTTAAAAAACGTTACATCTACGGGAAATGCAACATCTATATCCATACATACAAGCCACACAGATCAGATGGTGTTGCCTCTGCCTTCTGCACTGGAAGTTGTAAGGATGTCAAACATGCAACACAAAATTGATTCGTTCTATTTTACTTCGGTCTGGATCGAGTTGAAATTTTGAACATAACATTGCTATAGATTGAGAATATGACATTACCTACTTTTCATATGAAATCTGGTTACATTAGGATATAAATAGGATATCAAACATTGCCATACAAAACTGATTCGCTGAATTTTGCTCCTTCACTATCAACGTCTGACGTGTGCTTGTCGTCGTTGCAGCGGTCAGACAACACCTAGACTCTGAATAAATATAAGGAAATATAAGTAAATGAGTTATTTGTTCTGTGCCAGTAAAGGTGCCATCATATGGTCACATTACCTACCTACATACCAGCATCGTGATCTCGGAATAAGAATTATGAAAAGGTTTTATTTACGATACGCATGCGCCACCTACAGCTTGCCGTTGTCAACTCTCATAATCGTGTCTGCCGCGATTTTAGCTGCATGAAGCGCCTTAAACCATGTTGTTATGATATTTCCCAAGATGACCATATTTTTTACCCCCCTTTACAACCCTTAATATCAATACAGGGGTGGTTTCAGTAAATAAAAAGGAAAATAGTGATGCATAAAACCCCACTAACATTATATTCTACAAGAGATACCAAGCGTTCTTCTCTCGCACCCCTATTTTAAAAAAGCCACCTATAAAAACATTAATATTTCTGTGGAAATTTTCTGTTTAATCTTTAAAAAGATTCCCACAAGCCATACCTTGAATCCATATCATATCATACCATATCTTGATCTGGAATGTCTTACTGAACACCCCATTTTCTCATAAACTACCTTGCTTAAAAAATCTTTAATTGAAGAGTATGTGTGTAATCTCTGCAAATAAAAACAATGAGTCGATCGCATCAACCGTTCAAAAGATATGGGCAAAATATTGTATTTCTTCCCATGCCAATATCTTAAAAAATATATTTACGTTATCTCTTTACAGTTAATTTCATTAAATCGGATAATGCATTCGAGACTTATGTCGTCACAAACATTGCCATATGCAAACATACATACATACAGTGCCGAATTATCCAACTAAGTACGGAGATCTAGTTCGCTTCGCTCACTCGATTATAGATTACTGAATTATAAGAGCTGTGAGGCTAGTTATGTTGACCGTTGATGTTATTTAGATTTGTGTCGTTTGCTACTATATCCTCCCCTAACAGGCAGCCTAAATTTATGGACGCCCCGACGCCCCTACAATAGGGCCGAGGTTCGGGTCCAATTTATGTGTGTACCAGGCTTAATTTCATTTGATTTTAGGCCTATTAAAACTAAGGAATTAGATTGCTCTAATTACTGTATCAAGTAGCTATGCAACTTCTTAACCTTACCTCATTTTTCAAATATATTTATTTTTTCCATCCGTTTCTTCCAATGTTACAAAGATTCGAACCCACAACCGTTCTCCTATGACCGATTCGTCTCATACAAGAAGCTTTAAGAATTTAATAAAAAGAGTATGATAGGCATTTTATGGAAAAAGGCTCTCTCAATCTTAGACTTCATACTTGCTCAGGCAAGTTCTGAGCTGAAGAGCCAACCCATCGTTGAGTTAAAAAAAAGTTTAGCATTTCATAAATAGATTCCTAGACAAGAAGAAAATGCAAGGAACTCGGACTTTTATAAGCTAACCACCATACTGTTACATTCACGTTTTTCATTTACTTCATTTGAGTTATTGGGATAATTTTTTTTTTTTAATAATTATTGTAGAATTTCTTGAGAGAATTGTTCAGAGAATATTCTCGAAAATCACATGGGTAAAGTCTATAATGCTAACCTACGCATCTGCCGCAACCGTACTTAGTTTTGATGGCTTCTTAACTGAAGGTCAGGAGGCTTGAAATTCTCAGACCCTTTCGGTTATGAAAAAAGGCTGTTATAGGTAGGTGCGTGCAGAGGTAAGTACACTACGCATAATTTGTATAAATATGTATTATTATTTATTTTCACGAAGTGCAGTCGCGGAGCTTCTTTGTCAGTCAGTCTGAAAATCCAATTCAGATTAACTTGTTCAGTAGTTTTTGCGTGAAGGAGCAAAGGAGACGAAAAGTGTTTTGTACCAGCTCACATAAAAACACGTAAGATGTGGCCTTAAAGGAACCTACTCTCTCTAGACTTGAAGACTACAAGATGGTACTGGTGCGGAAAAACAGACCAGGGCAATGAATTCCATTATTCCTATAGCAATACTAATCGTTAAGTATAACCATGCTACGTATATATGCTATGTACTATATTATGTAATAAACACAAGACAAGGCAACCACCTCTGTGGTGTAGATGGTTCGTCCAAGGGTGTCAGATCCAGAGGTTCAGGGCTCGATCACAAGGTTGAGTACAATATTGTGCTTGGTTTGGTTGGTGTTAGGACTTTTTTAAAGTCCGCCTGGCGCGCTACCACCATCTTCTCTAATTGTGTCGCCATGACAACCATTCCTAAATGGTTGTGTTCCGGCAATTACAGGTAAGATAGCCAGTTCCTCAGTTTATTGGAGATTCCGGGTGAAGTGCACCTCAGCGTTCGGCCTTTTCACTACTTGAAAATCAGGTAAGATGAAGGTTAAACACTTACCCGTTGTACAATAAGAAAAAAAAGGTGGGAGTTAGCCAGTCTTTCAACAAAACAAACACCTTCGGCCAAAAGTCCTCTTGTATTCAGAGGACAAGCTGCGTAGCATTACTAGTATCTATTGTGTTATTGCATGTTCATGATCATCAACAATGTTTTAAAACCAACTTTCCCCATTTTAAATTTAAATCGACACTAAAACACATGAAACTCAAATTATGCGGGCCACGACTCACAAAACAGGTTTAGGTCTGATAACTAAATCAAATTTATTCCTCAGTCTCTTAAGTACTTTCAAATTTCCGTTTCAAGTTTCCGGAAACTTTTAACAAGATATAAAATTCCATGTAACCCTGCGTGAAGAATGACTACCGTGGTATCAAGTACTTCCTGAGTCGGATAAGACCATATTTAAATTTAAGCAAACGCAAGTATTGTTTGGATTTTTTTGGTTGGATATTATCAAAACTCGACTATACAGCGGCAAAAAAAAACTGTGTGATTATGCGGTGGATAAAATAACTCTATATTGGATACAGTTACCTTCTAATCTTTTCAACAATTGGCATTTTGACAAATATATCTCGTGATATCACTAAAACACAAAATCCTAGCACCAGTATCCGTTCGATGAAGAGGGTGCATAACCATAAAAGTGATTCGTGCCAATTGCACTAGGTATTTACTTTTTCTAGTGACACACACAACATATAAAAAAACTCAAATTCATAATTACCGATTTTCTTGTCTATTGAGAGGCTTCGTCAGAATCAAAATCAGATATCGAATGAGAGAAACAACGAGAGAGAGAGAGATCCTCGAAAATTCAGGTGAATAAAGAGATTCAATAAAAGTGTGCTTAGTAATGTTAGAAATCACACGTTATCTAGTTCCCATAATCTACCCGTAATAAACCCTTGATCTAGTTTACAAGCTATGCTTAGTTTGGGACTAGATGGCTTTGTCTGAAATTAATGGCCTGTAATATTTATTTATTTACTTATATTTTTTAATTTACTCTTTAAGTGCTCGGTGAACACAGCAACATTCCATGTTCCTCGACAACCTTACAGTCGTCCGTTGATAAGAAAGTAGAACAAATTGTGAGAAAACAGACAAACAGATAGCATCGAGCGAAAACAATATTGTTCCAGAACTTTCCGAATAAAGGGAACGATTATTATTAGTTCTAGTTCAGTGAGCCTTCCTTGGGGATTATTCGCGTCTCTACCTACTTTTATTAAACGAATCTGGCCATTACTTACTTTAATGAGCTTAGCAGATTTTTTATTTTATGGGGATGGGGATGTTCCTTCATCTCATCTGATTTTCAAGTTATTATAAGGCCGAAGGTGGGAAGCCCAGAATCACCCAGAATCGTCAACACTCTGAGGCACTGGCAAATCATAATAACGTATAATTCTCTAAATAATCTTCAAAATGTCGGAACACAACATCAGATTTATAATAAGCCTCATAGCTCAGTTGGTAGTAACTCTGCCTTCTGCGTCGTAGGTTGTGGGTTCGATTCCCAACCAGGATAAACATTTGTGTGATGAATTGTTGTGTGATGAATGTTTATTCTGTGTTTGGGTGTGTATTGTAATCTTCTGTAATATTTTTTTATTTATATTTATTTTATTGTATGATAAGTATGTATAAAAAAAGTATTTAAGTATACGGTCCGTAATCTAGCTCCCATATACAGTCTATCCTTAGTTTGGGGCTAGATGGCGCTGTGTGAAATTAATGTCTTGTAATATTTATATATTTAAAATGTTTAAAAAAATAAAATTGTAGTTACGACAGACCAGTTTTTGAGATGGATAAAGAAATACAATATTTCGCCCATATCTCATATATGGTTGATCCGATCAATTCAAAATTATAATTCATCGGTATAACTCTAGTTGGGATGTTTTTTACACTAGGGTAGTTTTTGAGAAATAGGGATGTTAAATGCGAGAAAAAGGTCTATGTCTTGGCAGGGTCATTTGAAAGAGTATTGACAGCACATATCAAATAAAAATATTTTACTTCTCGATAGGGATGGTTTTTGTAACATCCCTGTGTTTCCATTTCATTTCCCCTTTCTTTCTTTCTCTCTTCTTTGTCTGTTTCTGTGTAATAGAGTAAAATGCTTTGAATGTCTTGTAGAATTTAATGTTACAATAAATATTATACATGTATTCAAACCACCCCTGTATCGACATTAAGGGTAAATAAGAATGAAGTCTCGTGAAATGTTATGTAACTTAATTTAGACACCGGGTTTCAAAATTATTTAATTTTTACAAAAAAAATTGTTGCCATGAAAACCACCCCTAGTTTTCTAGATTATGGGTTGTACAGGATGGTTTTCAGGTCACGCAAGATAGTTACGTGAGGGTTTGGCTTCTCATTTGAATTAAAATTTGTCTTTTTATTTTTGTTTTTCACTCATCAGGGTTGCCAAGCCAAGGGTGTTGTTAAAAACCAATAAATTACTTTTAGGATGTTTGATGTAAGAGGTTTTAATGCGCACATCCCAAATTAACAGCGCGTTTTTATCCACCACAATGTGGAAATAACTTCCTCCGTGGTTAGGTTAGGTATAAGGTTTCGCCACGCTTGAAGGGAAGATTGGTGTTGACAAGTAACTAAAAAATAAACATCAATTCTAAAAAATAAATATTGTGTTATATTGTATCCTGTCCTCTTCGTATACTCTTTATCTATACGTGAAAACCTTTAATTGGCCTTCTGTGTTATATTATTGTGTTTATCTTATATTAATGTGCTGTTGGTTTTCCTTCAAATAAATAAATAAAATAAACACGAAATACTACAAACCTATACAAAATCCATACAAGAAACTAGATTTTTTGCCTTGAAATGTAGACCGGAACCCTTGATGTGTTTCCGCACTTGGTCGGTATTTTAGTAGAAAGCTTGCATTTAACTTCTATCTCGCCTGATGAAGCAAAGATGCGGTCTACGATGGAGCTTGGCAAGAATTAACCAATTTTATCTTGATTTAAAGACTCCCATATCCAAAACACAGACTCAGGCGAGGCGAATATATAAAACATATAACTATAGCGTTTTTGAGATTGTAATTTAAAAGTTTTAAGCTACCTACTCCTTGTGAAAATACTTTATTTCTTCCACTAATCAGCATTGCTATGTCAAGGGTAGATATCGTTGCCGGTGAAAGTACCGGCAAATGAGATTTATTAGTATAAAACAGTGCCTAAAAATAATCATAGACGTAGACACCAGGGTGTTAAACTTGCGAGCCTATCCAAACTTTAGTTATTAAGGTCGAATAAATTAGCCTGAGACCTTATAAATAATGCAGATCTGGCTCAATGCCCCAACTGGGGCCCGCCATAAATGAATAACAGAAGTTAGAAGTTGCTCTTGTAGATTTTCGTGGTAATATTAAATGTTGAAAAATTTCGCCTGCAGTCAAACAAATTTAATAATAATATATATTACAGAAAATTAATTTCACACAGCGCCATTTAGCCCCAAACTAAGCATAGCTTGTAATATGGGAACTAGATTACGTATTGAATGCTTAAATACTTTTTTTGTATAGACATACTTATCATACAACACCCAAACACAGAACAAACATCTATATTTGTGTCACAAATGTTTGCCCTGGATGGGAATCGAACCCACAGCCTGAAGAAGGCAGAGCTACTACCAACTGAGCTATGAGGCTTGTTTTTATAATAGTTAGTAGTAGTTCGCCTGGGTTACCGACATGCCTGTGGCCTCTATCAATTGTTATACATTCTCTCAAGTTACTTTATTCTTCTTTGTTTGTCAAACTCTTTAAAAGTAGTCCATCCGTTGCACCATGTTAAGCTGGAATATTTTTGGTCTCTGTGCTGTTTCTTGTACTGTGCCAAATAAACTTTTCATTTTTCTTTCTCTCTTTTCTTCTTTGGTAATCGGAGTCAATGTACATAAATAGATATAAATTGTTGTTGATATAAATTGTTGATGGATGGATTACAAAATCAATTGTGTGGGGAGAACCGAAGACCGGGTGTTGTCGCAAAACTTGGGAGAAACCTATGTCCAGCAATAGGTTGATGATGATGATGATGACTTACAGAAAAAGTGTGCGTTGTACTTCCCGGACGAGCCCTTTCCCAAAGAGCACTACGGGAAAGTACAAGAAGGCACATTATATCACCATGCTTCGAAAACGGCTTTATTACGGAAGAGTGTGTTCTGCATAATTTAAAACCATATTCCTTCGTCAATAGGTTCCGAAAATAATTTGAATGCATTTAAAATTATGCTTATCAAATTATTAGAAAGAAAAGTGTACTATACCATTAATAAATTTGTAGAGGACATAATACCTATGTGTTTAAAAATATTGCGGGGTTTTTGATTGAGGCGACACGTGACCCAAGGGCTGGCTTTTATTTAGGCCAGCGAATTAGCATAGCTATTCAGCGTGGCAATGCAGTAAGCGTCTTGGGCACACTTCCGTCTGGTACTGGTCTGGAACAGTTGAGTTACCTATAGGCCGTTTGTAACGGTCCTTAGGTAATCTGACTGATTCCTTTGTACATAGTTAGTTTAATTGTACTTTTTCTTTGTATTGAATAAAAATATCATACCTATTGATATTTATAAGCTTGGCAAGGCAGACTAGTGATAGACACTACTAGAGACAATTTAACTAATTACCTAGATCTAAATGCAAATATGACTCATGTTAGTATATTTTTATTTTATCATGAAAATAATAACCGCTCTTTCAAAAATGTTGCAATTCCCTAATAGGGTACATGTACTGCTTAATAATAGTATAATAAATTGAGCATTTAATTGAGTAATATTTCTGTAATGAACTCAAATCTTATAATCTACTTCAGATTTATTCCTATTTCGAACAACTGAAACGTATAAGAACATTTTCGTATCACGCGAACACATACCAAGGAATAAAATTGACGGCAATAACGAGTACGTGATAGCAAGGTTTCCGAGTTTCCGTGGTAGGCCCCGATGAGAACGCAGCACTGAAATTACACCGTGACTTGAATTAATGTGACGCGCCATAGCGGACTAGCTAACGAGTTTATTAAGGTCTGGTAATAAAGTATTTTCATGTATTTTGCCGCATAACATTTGGGGAAACGATGCATGAATTTGCAACGTTTTATAGCCAGGGTTGTGGAAGGAATTCGGAAAAGGGCGCTGTACGATTCCTTTTACCGTATTGTCAAGAGCTATGGGGTTTGGTAAAACGAGTAGGGTAGGTACTTGGTATGATCCTAAGACAAATTATGTTGATACTGTCAGTGTTGTAATGTCGTCCTAGTGTATAGTGTGACAAGTATTTATTTACAAAAAACAATTTAAAAAATCGTAATCTAGATTACAGTTCCCATATTACAAGCCATGTTTAGTTTGGGCCTAGATGGGGCTGAGAAAAACTAATGTTCTATAATATTTATTTAATAGTCATAGTGTGAAGTTGGACAGATGGTATTACTTAAAACCCCTTCGCTTCTCGACGCTTATGCTCAACCACGGCTAGTGCTACCCTGCAGAAACATAGTATATATGTAATATAGTTAGTAAGTAATATATTCCATATGTACCCATTTTTATCCGACTTTCCAAAAATGGAGGAGGTTCTCAATTCAGACGGTATGTTTTGGTATGTTTGTAACGCGATTACTCCGCACATTATGAATTTATTTTTATATCTTTGTTTTGTTTTGTATGTCATACTTCAGACGTGGTTATATACGAGTAAAGTATATATACTTTATTTATCAAAATTGCTGTTACGAAAATATCACCAAATAAATTAATATGTACACAAATGTGTCAAAAACACGACCGTTATGTAATTTAAGTGTTCAGAATAAAAATAGTTACTACTTTTCAATGATCAATCCACTATGTTTACGGTCACGTAAAATTATTCAAGGTTGTGGCAAGAGTGTGAGCTGTGGTATGAAAAAGTAGCTTGATCTCGGCTTACCTGCAAAGCCAAACGAGGCATCAACCTTGGAAACTCTGGAGCAAATGTTGTCATTTCAAAGTCCTTCGACATTTGAAGACCCTGGCTGGGATCAGCCTAGCTAGCAGGCTATACACTTTTTTTTGATGTAGATAGATTTACCTATGACCACAATACCGGATGGGAAGCGATGATAATACCTACTCTGTAGCACGCCAGTTTAGAAACTTATAGAAGACACTTACATCCCAATGCGTCTCGCATTCGCATTTGCGTCAATTTAAAAAAAAAACCCACTATTTGAAATAAGAATTGAAATAAGTAGCAAATCCATTTTCAGCCAGCTTAGTTTGTATTCTAGTTGCTCCAACGAACGTCCCAATTCACAAAAACAGCAATGACATACTTCTACTAGTTGAACGGCCGGGATTAAGTTCCCGTCTTCCCGTGGCTATCACGATCGCCGCAGCGCCATCTACCGAATAATTCATTGTGAATCTAAACCAATAAACAATAGGTCTCTTGATGGTTCAGGTTTCCAATATACCCAAAAAGTATTTGCTGTAAACCTTTGATATGAGAGAGGCAATACACATAAGTAGATAGAGTGTACATTATTGAGCAATAAATATAACAAGTAGGAAAATATTAACCGCCTCTGTGGTCTCGTGTTACAACCCACCGATTTCAGATCAATATTGTACTTGGTTGCCCGCCTGGCTAGCTACCACCATCTTACCTAATTCTGTCGCCAACAACTATTCGAAAATTATTGTGTTCCGACATTTAAAGGTGATAGCCAGTTCCTCAGTTTGGTGACCAAGCAGGTGAGATGAAGGCCAAGCGCTTCCCCGTCCGTACAATAAAAAACAAGTTTTATTACATGCTTTCAAAATACTTATGCGTAGATTTTTCTTGTTGACTTTATTAAAAACATCATATGCAATATACCCTTACGGACCCACCATACCCCTGGCCCTGAGGGTAGGGTGGGACTCAACCATACCACCATAGAGATGTGACCTACGGACTTCCACGTATCTATGAAAGTATTTATTCATAACATACATATTATTCGTATAAAGTAGGTATGAAATTCATAAACACACGAATAAACTTCACAAGGAACTCGCTGTTCAGTTATAACTAGGTAAATTAGAATTAGTTAGCTTGCATTGAACTACCTCTATAATTATCACGGACCTAGAGTTTGAGACGGACTAATTTACATCGCTGAGACCGTCTTCACTGTGAATGAGGGATCCACTCCGATTATTGGGCTCTATTCTTCATACACTAGTAGTTCTGTAAGAACAGTAGACCTCGTGAGCCCTTATAACCATGCAATAACCGATGCTTTCCTCTTTCACTTTTCCTTTTAGACTTTTGAGCCAATAAGTTTTAGCGGTTACTCGCGTTACCTCGGTCTGAGACGATCGAACCTGGTGTCAACGGATTTGCCTTGTAAAGGCGGAGAGGACTGCGTAGTTTGATTAGTAGTAGGTACAAAATTAAAAAAAAAAAAACCTACAGCAAACTCCTCCACTTTTCAACCTCCACTTCCCCTTTTTGATTTTTATTTCACAAAATCTTGTGTGTCTTTCTAATTGAATTGAAATCTGTTGAAAATGGGACCTGTAGGCGAGAACAAACCGACCGACAGACAGCGGACAAAAGCATTTTTGGCCAAACTCGAAACTGAAACGCTTCGCTCGCTCGGACACTTAGATAGCTTGCATTGTACTAGAGGTCTAATTGTCACGGATGTAGTGTTTGACAGGGACTAATTAATCCGAAAAAGTCCACGACAGAATATGGTTTTACCGCCACTGTGGTCTAGTGGTTCGTCCACCGGTGTCAGATCCAAAGGTACCAGATTCGATCCCCAGTTGAGTACAATAACTATTGTGCTTGGTTTGGTTGGTGGTAGGACTTTGATTAAGTCCACTACCTACCATTGGCTAGCTACCATTTTAATCTGTCGCGACAACATCAATGCTAAACTAATCTTTTCGAGGTATAGGAGTACAATTAAGAAGGATTTTGTAAATTCCCGCGGGATGACGGGAACAAAGTCCCGTTAGCTGGTTCCAGATAAAAAAGAAAGAAGCCGCTGGTAAAAGCTAGTTTTTTTTCTATATCGATCTAATTTAGGTGCAAGTACTTGTTATGAAATTTTGCTGCAAATGCTAATATAAGCTACCAACTAGCGCAAATCCTAATTAACTTGCAGTGCTGTGTAATTAGAGTAATCCTGGCTTGCGCGCTTTTTACCGAGGAAATCTTGATTGGGACGCGGCGCTGTATATTTTAAAATTATTACTGTAAATTGGTCTTTAATAGTAATATTACTGCTTCCAGGAAACCGCAACATATCGAAGTCTGACCTACTTTTGTAGTTACGTTCCCAAAAGGTGCCTACGGAACCTTGATACTAAGCTTTCACTGTCCGTCCGTCTGTCTATCTGTCTGTCAGCAGGCTCTATCCGATGAACCGTAAAATGTAGACAGTTGAATTTTACACACAGTGTGTACATCTATTGCCTCTATAACCAAAAATAATTTAATGATCTTCGAGTCTCATTTGACTCGATTGGTAGTAGCTCTGCATTCCGCGCTGTAGCATGTGGGTTCGATTCCCACCCAGGACAAACATTTTTGTGAAAATTTAGATGTTTGTTCTGTGTTTGGGTGTTGTGTTATATGATAAGTATGTATTTACAAAAAAATTTTTTTTAAGTATTCTATCCGTAATCTAGCTGCCATATTACAAGCAAAGCTTCGTTTGGGGCTAGATGGCGCTGTGTAAAATTAATTTGCTGTAATAATATTTGTGCGCTGTAGGTTGTGGAATCGATTCCCACCCAGGCAAAACATTTGTGTCGTGAATACTGATGTTTGTTCAGTTTTTGGGTGATGTTCGTATGTATGTACTAAAAAAGTAGTCAAGTATTCTATCCGTAATCCAGTTCTCTAGACGTACGGTCAGTGCTATGTTACTTTGCTCTCATTCAAGATTTGCATTGAATGAGAGAAGGAGAGTGAGCCTCAAAGAGAGAATAGTGTGATTAGTTTTTTTATATTGTACGACGGGTGGGCACTTGGCCTTCAACTCACCTGGTTACAAGTTGATAAAAGTACGCAGTTGGAGGCGCACTTCACCCGGAATCCTCAAGCAACTGAGGAACTGGCTATCTTACCTCTAAATGCCGGAACACAACAATTTTACAATTGTCATTATGGCGACAGAATTAGGTAAGATGGTAGCTAGCCAGGCGGATTTAAACAAAGTCCTACCACCAACCAAACCAAGCACAATATATTGTACTCCCCACGGGGATCAAACCCGGGACCTCTGGATCTAAAACCGGTGGGTTGAACCACTAGACCACAGAGGCGGTTATGAAATGGTTGGAAGTGTTATGAATGCACACTTTCATTGTTGTGAGCCTTGTGTTTGATATTCTGACATAAACGAAGGCCTATTACCTAACTCTGTTTCATTTGGGTTTCAATCGGTTTCAATCAGAAATGCAGGCATTTTAATTGAAACCCATTGAAACCCAAATGAAACAGAGTTAGGTAATAGGCCTGATCTCATGAGGTATAAGTTTGGGGCGAACTACTAGCAACAATAAATTAAATAAAAGAACCCCATACAAGAAACGTTATGTTTTGGTTTGAAATATGGCTCGAATCGATCGAACTCTTAGTGTGTTTTGTCCGCATTTGGCCGGTTTTATTACTCGTTAGTGATTGGTAAGATTTAGATTGAAGCGACTTTGTTGAGGATTCCGGGTGAAGTGCGCCTCCACCCGCGGCCTTATCTCAACTTGAAACCGGGTGAGATGAAAGCCAATAAAAAAAAACAAAAAAAACTTGCTGTTTATAGCAGCAAAAGCGGCAATACACTCTGTGGAAAATTCAACAGTCTACCTATTACGGTTCATGAGATTCAGCCGACAGACAAACGCACGGATGGACGCACATACTAGGGCTTGGATATCGGATAATTTTTCAATTCCGGAATTGGGTTTCGATATTGAGCAACCGGAAAAAAAATTAAACCTACAAGTGTAAAATGTAAATAAGTAAGTGTAAATAAATCTAAACGTCACTTTGTAATATTGCGGGTTACAGTTAGTCGTTGTTTCTTTTGACCGACAAGAATTACTGAAAGATACGACTTTTTTGCCTGTAATGTTTATTAGGAGTTGAATAAAGAGACGGACTTCAATTTATACATAGTTTATTAGTAAAAAAAATAAGTTACACTTAAAATTAATAACGCTTACTAAAATAGATCGTTATATTTTTTACCGACATAAAACAAGGGATTTTTCTGTAGTTGTTGTTTTAAATAATAATAACTACGTCTCAAACTGCTCGGTCTTCTCTCGTACGTGTTGCGGTTCCTCGAACCTGAGAGCAAATGAGCGAGGCAAGTCTGGCGAGCGAAATTAAGGCCAAAATTACATACTTTATTTTCAATCTCAAAATATCGGATTTTACTAAACCAATACCGGAATCAGGGACGATATTGCAATGTATCGGAATTCCGGAATGATGTCAATACCGGAATTCCGGAGCTCAAGCCCTAGCACAGATCCTATGGGTTCTTTTGGCACCCTTTCGATGCGGGATTCATAAAAGTAGAAGAACATTTTTGAAAAATTAGACACAGGTTTTACTTATGTGTGTCAGTTGAATTAAGCACCAACGTTGTTTCACTTCTCCCAGGGAACCAGCATCAGGGTAAGTGTGATTCCAATAAAAATGAAACAGATCGGCTATGTTTTCCCGTATTTATATACAATATACAGGCAAATGTCATCTTATAAGCTAGAATATGGTTTTATCTGTCATCCATGAATTCTTGTATGCAGCATGCTTTTCCAATGGTAATTTTGTGACCTTATATTTGAAAGTAATACAGTTATCTAATTGTCTAATATCTTTAGGTAACTTATCTCTATAACCAACTCTTCTCAATCAAAGTCACGTCCCACACTGAATACAAAAAGGTATTACAATACTGACGCAAGTTTTGAAACTGATGTAAAAGAACAATCACTACGGTGATAACTTTGTTTTTGTAGCTTTTTTCAGTTAGCATGATGAAATTCGGCGCCACGGAAAAACAGTGACACAACATCACCGTTTCAATTCCGTTAGATCGCGCCGTCCCGTTCAATTTGCATGCCGAGTAGGGCTCCATCGGACCGATGCTCGATCAACAGACCCCCGATTCAAAGCCCTAGCTACTTATGCTGGGGCTTTTATTAAATAAAAACTATTCTCAGTTGTCGTGGCGGTTGCGGCTTAGTAATCGATCCCTCCATTCAGCCCATTAATGTTGTAGAAGCCTACTAAAGCGCAGCAGGCAGGCAGGCAGGCGACCGTTAGTCGTGCATAAATCAGCTCCATCCTAATTTATTTATTAAAAATAGTTAACCGTTTAATTACTGTATAGGATTGTGCTAATAGTGTAAAACATAGTGCAAATACTACGTGCAAGTGTAATGCAGTCACAATAAGCAGCTTATTTAACAATTAACTTGTAAAAAAACGTCCAGTACCTACCTACCTACCTAGAAGGAAACGCTCGCGAATGCTAGGTATTGTGATTGCATAAATTATAAACTGGTGACAAATACATAATCAGTGATTTTGAACAATTCCCAATAATCCTAAAAAAGCTTTTACAAGTTTCAAAATGCAATCGACATATTAAAATTTAAAGTGAATCGAAAATTACCCACAACAGAAATAAACAGAGTGCCGTGAACTTACCAGTGACTCATAGGAATGCATAACGGCTACTCTGCGTAAACACGAATATGAAGTGCTCGTGCTAATACGAAGATTATTTTCGATACATCGTCTACGGTTCCGATAGCGCAGCGGTATCGGCTGTGGCCGCGGCTAGTAAGGCGCGTGTTCAAGCCTCGACTCAAGAGTACAAACATTTTGCATTTTCCGATTCTATTTTTGTATTTTCACTCATATTTCTCAACACAATGTCAGAAAGTTCGGACAACATCACTTTTCGGCCCTCACGTGTAGCGGCATCACTCAATGATGTGTCAGAAAATTCTTCTTTATTTGATTCTACAATGATGAGCATGCCAAATACCTCCATAAATGATACCGAAAATGACGAGCTTAGTGAGAAAATGACTAAGCTAAACATGGAATTATCAAGTGCTCACCAAGAAATTGAAAATCTTAACGGTGAAGTTACTAGGCTCAACCTTGAACTGCAGAAATGTGTAAGAGTAATTGATACATATAAGAGACTAAATTCAAAAGACAGCCAAATCTTGACACCGCAATCTGGGAAAAAGAAAAAGATTGTAAACGGCACAACAGGCACTTCAATCAAGGAGCGCCCGCATATCACACCACATGCTACGAACAGGAGTCACAGCTGTAAAAATTCTCCACAATTTCGACAAGCCACACCAACACCAAGTTTAAGCACTCAGCCAGATAAACTTTCCCAGCCAGATAAGGCCCCTCAAACAATGGCTTATCAAAATAAGAGCCAGTCAAGAGAGTATTCACCACCAAACACAAGTAAAGTACTGAAAACATCTCAAACAAAAAACGCACCGCCATTTCCTCAAACTGACTTCTCAAAATCTGACAACGACGAACGTATGAGATCTGTATTGAAAGTTCTCACAACCTTTGTAGAAGCTGAAAACCAGAGTAAGGGGGAAGAAGCGCTACAACTGACTACAGATAAGCAAAGAGCAGGATTCCAAAAAACTAAGCCAGCCACTAAGCCAATAATTGCTAAACCCGTCACAGCCAACTCTGCTGATTCGACTAAGCTAAATAATCAAAATGGTATAAAGAACGAAAACGACACAAGAAAATATATAAACACAATGACAAAAATCAAGAATCAGATCATAATAGTTGCTGACGATCAGGGCCGTTACATACAACAGACTTTGCAAACTCTAGTAGGTGAAGAATTCTCAGTCTCCTGATACTGGAAACCTGGTGCATCTCTAAAAGAAGTATTAGAAGGTGGTAGAACGGACGTAAGCAAACTTAATAAAAATGATTTTGTAATAGTTTTAGGAGGTACAAATGATAGGCATCCTGAAGATTTACAGTTTTGGATCCGAAACTATATCATGAATATAAATAATACTAATATTATAGTATCAGATGTCTCTTTCAATCGCTACCTGAATGTTGACAAATTAAACCATAAATTAAAGTTAATTTGCTCTAAATTTGAGAACACTAGCTTCATCAACATGAATATTTATTCATTCATACCTGGACGTGTTTCTTTGGTGTCATATAAAAGCCGAATACTTTTGCAACAAATTCTTAGAGTAAGCTACAAAATAAAATATAACAACTTTATTTCAACAACCAAGAAGGGAAGGGCCCTAGTCACCGCAGATAAAGGCGTCCAAACTGACTCTTACACCTGCGACTACGAGCCTGAAACTGGAGGGCTTTCCCGACAAGATGGCGACGCTGATGGCGCTATGAATTCCTCGACTAATTCGACAAAAAAGTTTTTTCGTGTATAAACAAATAAATATATTGCACCAGAACATTGATGGTCTTAACTCTAAGTCGGAATTATTAGAACTTGCTATACAAAAATTAAATAAGGATAAAAAGCCAGTAGATATACTATGCATAACCGAGCATAATATGATTTCATCCGACGCTAACATTATACAAATGAATAACTTCTCTCTTGGGTCTAGCTTCTGTCGTAAAACTCGTCACGGTGGAGCATGTATTTATGTTAAAAAAACACACGAGTTTAAAGAAATTGACGAAATTAAAAATCTAAGTAACGAGAACATCATCGAATGCGCAGGCATTGAACTTCTAGAGCACGGTATATATGTAATTTGTATCTATAGACCACCAAAAGTAAAAAGACAGGACATTAATAAGTTTTATGTTGTGTTATCGAACATGTTATCAAAGTATAGCTATGGGAAAAAAAAGATAATAATCTGTGGGGATTTCAACATCAACACGCTAAAATCCTCAAGAGAAGCAAATGAATTTGTGCAAATATCAAAATCTTTTAATCTCAAATTAAGTATTAACGAGCCGACAAGGTTAAAAAGTGGGAGATGTATTGACAATATTTTACACAATATTAGAGGTAGCAAAGGCACAGTATTTGAGTTTGCCTTATCTGATCATACTGCACAGCTTTTGACATGCCCTGTAAAACCAAGCTTTTCTATTAAATATTGGACGATCGAAAGACGTGACTATGGTTTAGATAATATAGATAAATTTGTGAATTGCTTAGAATCATTGAGTTTTAATGAGGTATTTGAATGTGATGACCCCAATTCCGCGTTTGACATATTTTATGACTTGTTTACTTTATTTTATTATTTGTGTTTTCCTGTAGTGCAGATCAAGATTTCTGCTCACAATAAGCCAAAATGGATAACAACGGGCATAAAAAAATGTTGTAAGCGCAAGCGCCAGCTATTATGGCAATACCGGAAACAACGTACAGAAGCCAACAAAAATAAGTTCAAGACACTGTCGCACAGACTAAATAAAATAATCAAATTGACACAGAAAGCTCAGAATGATCATTACATAAATACAGCTAGTAACAAATGCAAGGCGACGTGGAACATTATTAATGATACAAACAACTGCTCAGATAAAAACGAAATACAACATATTTCGCATAATGGAAACTTGATATCAGACCAATTAGACATAGCCAAGTCATTTAATGATTTTTTTATAGATCAAATCTCAGAACTAAACAGTAACAAACGTTATGATGTAGCTATAGATAATTATCCGACCTTATTCATGCCTCCTACTATTGATAGTGACATTGATAGAATAATAAAAAATCTAAAACATACAAAAAGCACTGGATACGACGACGTTTCCACACACATTCTAAAATCAGTGTCTCAACAAATTTCTAAGCCACTATGTCATATTATAAACCTATGTATATTAAATGGTGTCTTTCCTGAGAAACTTAAAATTACCATAATTAAACCGATATTTAAAAAAGGTGACAAATACAACATGTCTTGTTATCGACCTGTAGCACTTATACCGGTAATTTCTAAAATTTTTGAAAAGGTCATATATAATAGTATCTACGGATTTTTTGAAAAAAAATGTATTCTAGCAGAGGAACAAGTGGGGTTCAGAAAGGAAAAAACTGTAAACATGGCAATATACCGTTTCCTTAAAACAGTAATGACTAGTATAGATCAAGGCATTCCTGCATGTGCCTTGTACATGGACCTGACGAAAGCGTTTGACTGTGTTAATCACGAAATACTCCTGAGTAAGTTAGAAAGATATGGTATCCGAGGAAATGTCTGGAGTTTAATCAGGTCTTATCTTCACAATAGGAAACAAGCGACTGAAATTGTAAAAATATGTCCTAAGCAAAAAAAGGAAATTAAAATTCGATCAGAACTCAGGACTGTCAAATTTGGCGTTCCTCAAGGAAGTGTACTTGGGCCGCTTTTATTTATAGCTTACATAAACGATCTTCCCAAAATTATGAAACGCCATATCACACTTTTTGCAGATGATAGTACTATTCTTTTTACGGACTCTGATAAAATGACCCTTCAAATTGACATTAATAATACTCTTAATGATTTAATAAATTGGCTGACATCAAATAATTTAAAGGCAAACCTGACGAAAACTAAACTAATGATTTTCAGAAATAGAGCAATTCGAATATCAAACATTGACATTAATTATTCAGGACATAAAATTGATGAGATTGATGTTACAAAATTTTTAGGCGTAACTATCGACTCAACACTAAATTGGAAATTGCATATAGACAATTTGTGTACTAGATTAAACAGGTTTTCGTATGCCCTTTACAAGTTATCAAAAACTGCAAGTACTCCAACACTATTGACGGCATATCATGGGTACGTTGCATCCCTTCTTAGGTATGGTGTTATATTTTGGGGAAACTCTACAGATAAGGAAATCGTTTTCAAAGCGCAGAAAAAATGTATTAGGGCCATATGCAACTTAAAAACCACTGACAGTTGCAAACCTCATTTCTATGGTTTGAATCTTTTGACATTACCATGTGTGTATATATTTGAGGTTATTCAGTTTGTAAGGAGCAACCTACATTTGTATGCACATTTTAAACGTAAACGCCACCAACACAAACTTACTTGTCCTACCCACAAAACGAGCCTATTTGGCAGCAGCGTATTCGTTATGGCACCAAAGATTTATAGTCACTTGCCTAAGTCTATACTGGAAATAGCTTCTGACAACATGTTTAAATTTAGGGTAAAAAAACTGCTAACGGAAAAGGTGTATTATAGTGATAAATGATAAATGATAAATGATTTATTGGTCTGTTGAATCATGGTAGGTATAAGTACTAAGGTCTAATGTAGTAATAGTAACACAGATTCTACCTAGTAGGTATACAGACACTTCAACTAAGTTCTAAAGCATGCATTATACTAAGTGTTTCATTAAATTAAATCTGAGAATGATCAATTAACAAATAGTAAGTAATAAAAACAAATAATTCCAAAAACCAATTACATGTCAATGATATGAGTAAGATTTAAATTGTGTCAATTAATAAGTAGTCGATAGGTTGTCAAAAATTAAAATTCATAGTCAAAAAATTAAAATTTACATGTCATTTAAAAATTCATTCACAGAGTAATAAACTTTTTGCGTTAGATATTGAGATAGTGCATTTTTAAACATATTTACATTATTAATGGCTCGTATAGATGACGGAATTTTGTTATAGATAATTGGTGTCATACAGAACACACTCTTACGCAAGAGCGCTGTTTTACATTTGTGATGATGTAAAGTACCCTCGCGACGAGTACCGTTTGGGTAAAATTTAAAGGAGATTGGATTTTTCTTAACATAAACAGCAATTTCCAGAATATAAAGAGATGGCAGGGTTAGAATCCCCCACTGCTTGAACACATATTTACAGGAGTCAGTCTGTTGCATACCAAACATAGATCTAATGCATCTTTTTTGCGCTATAAATACCTGCGCCTTGTTGGTTGAGTTGCCCCAGAAAATAATGCCATACCTAAGGATCGATGCCACATGACCATAATACGCAGTTAGTAAGGTTGGAGTATTGGCAATTTTACTAAGTTTATAAAGTGCATATGAAAATTGGTTTAGCCTTTTCGATATATTATCTATGTGGTTCTTCCAATTAAGTCTACTATCAATTTCTAAACCTAAAAATCTGGTAGAATCAATTTCATAAATTTTTGTATCTAAATATTTGATGTCTAAATTTGTGGGATTATTATTTCTTTGCTTAAAATTCATTAAAAATGTTTTATTTAGATTTATATTTAAGTTATTATATGTCAACCAGTTAATTATTGATGTCAGAGTCATATTAATGTCATTTTGTTGGTTAGTAATGGAGTTGTTAGTGAATAGTATCGTACTGTCATCCGCGAATAATGTCATTGAGTGATTTGTTATGTTCGGTAAGTCATTAATGTATACGATAAAAAGTAACGGACCTAGTACACTACCCTGGGGTACCCCATAACACATCCTCCTAGTGTCCGATGCATAGGTTACATCAGTAAGCGTTTTGTGACACAGCTTAGTAATGTGTGTTATCTGTCTTCTATTGTTCAAATAAGACTGTATTAAATCGTTTGGGTTACCACGTATACCATATTTTTCAAGTTTATTGAGTAACAAATCATGTTTGACATGATCGAAAGCTTTGGACATGTCCATGTATACCGCGATCGCGCGTTGTCTCTTATCCACATTCGTGGTAACTTTGTGTAAAAAATCATATACCGCCATATTTATCGTTTTGTTTCTTCTGAAACCATATTGGTGTTCTGACAGAATATGGTTGGTTTCTAGAAAACTATACAGTCTGTTATAGATTATTTTTTCAAAAACCTTCGAAAACACTGGTATCAGCGCTACTGGGCGATAGTTGCTAATGTCGTGCTTACTACCTTTTTTAAATAAAGGTTTAATGATAGATGTTTTAAGACTGTCTGGAAATACACCATGTTCCATACAAAGGTTAATGATGTGACTTATTATTGGAGCGATTATCATTGCAACTTCTTTTATTATATACGTAGATATTCCATCATATCCAACGCTGTTTGTGTTTTTCAAAGATATAATTGTTTTAAGGATGTCAAATGGAACCGTTGGAGCTAGAAACAATGAGTTTGAATTGTCATTCACTTTATTTAATTTAAAATTAATGTTATTATTAGTTACATTATTAGTATTATTGGTAATTATGTCAGCAAAATAATTATTAAATTCATTAGCGATATTTTTTGGGTTAACTATTGTGTTAGTGTTAGTGACTATTTGAATGATAATTTATAATTAATGTAACATGACTCTATATGAAATTGATGAAGTATAAAATTATTTGACATTGTAATTAATTGTAATAGGGACATAAATAACGATATATATATATAACCCTGACATTGTAATATATGCTGTAAATCAGGTATTATTATTGATGAATTTACATTGTTTTTAGATTACAATTTTATTTTTGAGTTATTGCATGCTTGTAACGCTGAAAATGGTGACACAATATTATTATTATTTTAAGACCTACATAATGTACCTACCCATTTATCGCAATAAATAATTTGAATTTGAATTTGAATTTGAATTTGAATTTGACTAAGGTATCTCAACAGAAGAAAGGCAGCACAGCTTCATTCTGTGTATTATCTTTTTTTATTTTGTATTATCTACACCATTACCTTTACCTGTGATCATCAATCCGCCTGTCGTGGTTATTATGGCGAAACCTGCCCGCTTTGTAGGACTCTCTTTCCAGCAGTGGTCACTAATTCTTAACTGGCAACTGGGGCCTATCCATAACGTCATATTTACAGCATTCTCGTTTTGATATTACATTACTCTTGTCTCGTTTTTTCTACACTGGATAAATAGTGACAAAAGTAATGTAATGTAAACATACCTCACAGCTCAGTTGGTAGTAGCTCTGTCTGATGCGCTGTAGGTTGTGGGTTCCATTCCCACCCAGGACAAACATTTGTGTGATGAATATTGATCTTTGTTCTGTGTTTGGGTGTGTATTGTATGTTAAGTATGTATTTACAAAAAAAAAGTAAGTTAGTATTATATCCGGAATCTAGTTCCCATATAAAATATAAAAGTCACAAACTAAGCAAAGCTTAGTAGATGGCGCTGTGTAAAATTAATGTCCTGTAATATTTATTTATTATTTATTATGTCAAAACCAGAATGCTATAAGAGGTCGTGGTTCCCCCTCTGGTAGTGTTATATGGAAACACATTCTTCTATCGCCACTTTTTTTAACTATAAATTATTATTATTTGAGATTATTAACATAGTAAATTAGATCCAAAAAACGAATCATATGAATTATTACTAGCTGACATGAATTATTACTATGACTTTATTATAAATGGCTCGAAGCAGGACTACTACACAAATAGCATTAAAACTAATTTAAATACCACAAAAGCAATGTGGAACGTAGTGAATAGAGAGAGGTAAATATAATACCCCTCGCCTAGATTTTACAGATGTCGTCAACAACCCAGATGGTAGCAAATTTGCCGATAAAAAATTTGGCGGTGGCGGCGTGCCGGGCGCCGCGCGCTGACGCTGCCGTGTGTCACGCGCCTACCGTGGCGCGCGCGCCTACCGACCGCTCGCTGAGGCTACGACCATTCACACCTCAGGATGTTTATGACATAGTGACAAAGCGGATATCCCCTAAGGTATCAAAGGATGTCTACGGATTATCCATGAAACTGCTGCGTCCCGCGATAATCGTTCTTGCCCCCATACTAGCCCACGCGTACAATAGCTGTATACGGGTATGCACCCGACCCCACTGAAGCAGAGCAAAGTATCCCCTTTGTTCAAGGGTAAAGGCAAGCGGAGCGAGATGGAACTACCGGCCTGTGTCGATAATACCTGCACTATCTAAAATTTTCGAAAACGGCATTATGCTCTCGACTCACAGAATTCTTGTCATCGACTGACGCACTTACTGCCCGGCAGTACGCGTACCGCGAGGGCCGTTCCACCACATCGATGACACGCGAAGTAGTCAGGCTTGTAGTCGCCGCGCGCGAACGGAGGCAACACGTCGCAGTGATATGCTGCGACTTATCAAAAGCCTTTGACGTCGCCGACCATAACATTTTCGCAGTTAAGCTGCAACACTATGGAATCGAAGGTCCACGTACGCTTTGCTGACGGACCTCATGCGATATCTCGCATCGATCCCAGTACGACCTGCGTCCTGTCGGACGCAGGTCGTACTGAGAGGTGGCGTCACATCCGACCCATTGCAATCGTAGGTGGGTGTGGCACAAAGATTCTTGGTATCTAACATCCTGTTTACACTGTTACTAAATGACCTACCAGAAACTGTCTCCGCAGCCGAGATCCTCATGTATGCCGATGATGTGGCCGCTGTAGTCACCGCACCATCAATTGACGCGTTTGAAAACCGCTTTAATAATGCGGTACCTCGGCTTTCGAATAAATGAATAAATGTTTAGAATAAATTTCCTCTCCTTTGGTATCACCTTACTTATTATATTGAATAAAGATCTTTTGAAATTGAATTGAATATGTAGATCGCAGGCAAAGGCAAAGGATTGCCAAACGTAAAAGCTAAACTGCTGTTATGATTATCTGTGTCACCACTGTTCGATGAAAGTCGAGCGGTGCTGAATCAGGGGTAGACCCAATAGCCGACTGACGCTTGGTCTATTCACAGCATCATTCCACCCTACGTATTGTGCTCTGGGGGTCTACACGCCGCGCTACTGTACCTACCTCCAAGTTTTAACAAAGTGTTTTCTCTGGGTGATATTCATAAAAACTTGAAAGTTCTTCAGACTAAAATAAATTAAGCAGACTGGACCTAGTCATGGAATATAAAATGTTTTTCTCCGCGCAAGTTATATTAGGCAAGAATTTATTTATTTTGGGATCACATTAGATTTTTTTAAAGACGGGGAAGCGCCTTGTCGTTCATCTCAAGCTTTTATGCCTCTGTGGTGTAATGGTTCGCCTACCGGTTTCAGATTAAGAGGTCCTGGGTTCGAACCCCAGCGGGAGTACAAGAATGTGCTTGGTTTTGGTTGGTGGTAGGACTTTGTTTAGGGACGCCTGGCTAGCTAACACCATCTTACCTAATTCTGTCGCCATAACAATAATTCTTAAAAAAAATGTGTTCCGGCATTTAAAGGTAAGATAGCCAGTTCCTCATTTTGTTGAGGATTCCGGAATTACTACCCAGGACGAGCCATTTCACAACAATACTCTCATGTTTTTAAAAGTTCCAATTTAAACGTCAAAAAATAACTGAAAACCGTCTAATGCGTCCTTACCCCTGAGGACTCACCAATCCACAAGTAATAAAGATAATTAAATAACTCGTTGAGCAGCACAAAAGTTCTACTGATTTGCGTGATTTCAAAAATATTATGATTGAAATATAGTCAACTAAAATCTTTAGTAATAATAATCTGAATTTGGTAAGTGTGTAAGGTAAGTAAGAGGCTGGTTTCGTCGAAATAAAAACGGAGCCCTTCAATCGCTGCAAGTGTGCCAATATTTGAAGAGTTCCCTCGATTTCACCAGGATCGCATCATTCGATCCTGACCTGATCACAGGGGTCCATTTTTTTCTTACTTTTGAGGTCCTAAAAATACCTAAATTGCTTCAAGTGTGTCTGTAATATTTGAAGAGTTCCTTCGATTTCTCCAGGATTCCATCATCAGATCCTAACCTGATGACGATTGGACAGCCTGTGAAGTTTTTCAAACAAAAACAGAAATTTTCAAAATCTGTCCAGGCTTCTACGAGTAATCGGATTACAATCTATATAAAAAATATTCCTACGAATTGAGAACTTTCTAATTTTTTTGAAATCAGTTGAAAATGGGAGCAAATCTGCAAGTTAAAGCTAGAACTGATATCTTTTTCAAACCCAGTTTATAATACTGCTTTACTCCTTTTTATCTCCTGTTTCATTTCCCTTTAATATGAAAAATATAAGATCACCCCATTTTCTGGAACACGACGCGTAAACTCAGCTTATTTCCGTACTTTGTTAGTCTAGTTTCTAGTTAATCTCGCAACATTGTTTCTTGGAAATATTTGATGTTTACAAGAACACTTACACATGTTTTTGTATTTTACGAACATTTTACGGGACGAGTTATTAAGCCAAAAAGTCGTTGAAGATTCAGCTAACAATGTAGAATGTAAGCGTCGTAGAACGTGCTACGAGTTTCCGTAGCAGTGCTACGAGTTTCAGTAGCACCAGGCTCTGAGACTACTCGTTTTTAGGATTCCGAAACTGTGATCTGAATCATGATTCACATACCCAATACTTGCAAAAAGCGGGCATGTGCCGAACGTAAGTTTGGACGTGCCGCCGAACGCTTTCAATGAGCTTTTTTTTTTAATTGTACGAGGGGTAAGCACTTGGACTTTATCTCACCTGGTAACAAGTTGAGATAAGGCCGAAGGTGGAGGCGCACTTCACCCGGAATCCTCAACAAACTGAGGAAAAGGCTATCTTACCTCTGAATGCCGGAACACAACAGTTTTATAATTGTTATTAAGGCGACAAAATTAGGTAAGATGGTGGTAGCTAGCCAGGCGGACTTAAACAAAGTCCTACCTCCAACCAAACCAAGCACAATATATTGTACTCCCGATGGGGATTGAACCCGGGACCTCTGGATCTGAAATCGGAGGCTTGAACCACTAGACCACACAGGCGGTTTATACTGTGTATGTACATGTAATTTTTGGGTGAACAAAAAGCGTGAAACTCGCGTCATCGTCACCGCACACTCTTGGAATTGTAACGTTGAGCGATTAGATTATTATTTTTGAACTACAAGGATTAAAGTTTAAATTGTCACTGGCACTTCTTTACAAACCAAAAATAACTCAAAAATGATAATTTAATAGCTCGATGATACAATTCACAAGTTACTTAGTTTTCACTTTTATCGCCAGTCCCCAAAGACTGCCCCCAATGTTTTTTTAAACAAAACTCAAACCAATTTACACTAAGTTGTAGGATTAAGTGTGGAAAAATACGAATAGTTCCCGTTTTGTCCTATAGAACTATGACGTCAGGACAAATATGTTGATGTGTTCTTTTTAAAGACCAAATGTGAGGTGGACTCCTAATTTGAGGGTTCCGACACATCATCAAACACCATGAGCCTTCGTCCGGCTCACATTTGGCCTATTTTTGAATATGTTGTTATTGTTATACCTAAGGTATAACAGCATAGCAGTAATTTTAACTTCATTAATTGTCATACAAGTTTTTCACAAATCATTTATCATTTTGTATGCCACATTAAAATAAATAAATAAATATTGCAGGAAGCTTAGAGCAAACTAAGCATAGCTTGTAATATGGGAGCTAGATTACGGATAGAATACTTAAACACTTTTTGTAAATACATAATGTAAATACTATATGATACAACACCCAAGCGCAGAACAAACATCTTTATTCATCACATAAATGTTTGCTCTGGGTGGGAATCGAATCCACAGCCTACAGCGAAGGCAGAGTTGACTAAGAACTGAAGGCTGTTAAAAGGATCTCGTTATCATTACTTTTAACATATGAATTACTTAGCAGAGCAAACCTTTCGTATATTCTACCTACTAGGTAGCCAATGAATCTGTATTATCATTTAATTTATATCAGCTCTAACTACCATTGCTCTAGTGAATATTAAAGCGATTAAGCCTTGTAAATTACCCAGAGGTTATCGTGTGCATTGGATTTAAGCTAGCTTTTATAAAATGCCTGTAATATTTCATTACCCAGACAATTTTAACTAGACTTTAAAAGAAACACCTTTAGGCATTCAATAAAAATAGTTTCATTTCAGAAAGAATAAGTCAACAGAATTTTAAATTAGATTGCTATACTATCTATGGATTATTCGGAGTGGAACTAGTTGCCCGTTTTCTTTTATATTGACGTTGTTAGCTAATAAAAATGTTCAGGGGTTAATTACCGAATTATAGATTAAATCGGTTATGTATGTAATTTCCTTAATGGTATTTCTTGTTTATAAATATGATTCCGTGATGGCCAAAATAAATGGGTTAGTAATTAATACAAGGAATCATTTTTTTTACTATTATTTAAATGTTTATTATTCACAAACAATAATAATAATAGAGACAAACGAAGCAGTCAGATTACTTAACTTAAGGACCGTTACAGACGGCCTATAGGTAACTCAACTGTTCCAGATCAGTACCAGACGGAAGCATGCCCAAGTCACGGGCTGCATTGCCACGCTGAATTTCTAATAGGCTGAAAGCTATGCTGATCCTAAATAATACTAAGTCAACATTTTTTTTTTCTGTCTTTGATGTGCTTGTGTTTGAAGTTAACCGCCTCTGTGGTCTAGTGGTTTGCCTTCCAGTGTCAGATCCAGAGGTCCCGGGTTCGATCCCCAGGGACATTGCAATATTGGTTTGGTTGATGGTAGTACTTTGCTTAAATTCACCTGACTAGCTACCACTATCTTACCTAATTCTGTCGCCATAACAACAATTGTGAAATTGTAGTGTTCCGGCATTTAAAGGTAAGATAGCCAGTTCCTCAGTTAGTTGTGGATTCCGGGTGAAGTGCGCTTCCACCTTCGGCCTTATCATAACTTATAACCAGGTGAGATGAAGAGCAAATGCTTCCTCGTCGTACAAAAAAAAGTAGTTGAGCAACGATATTAGCACAGAATATCGGAATGCCGTCTTATACTGACTGCGAGAGAAACCGAGATATCATTGTGCGCGCGGTAATATTTTATTTTCGCTCGAAGAGACCAGCATGGAAGCCAGCCCATTAGGCAGCGGGTCTCCTTACAAGAATTAGAAGCGAGGAAGTAGCAGTGAGTTTATGTTGAATGAAACTGGGAAGACTTACAGGAAGTCGCCAGATATTCCATTTGAAGAACTACATCATTTTTTTGTCAAATGTAAAACAAGTGGCACGCGTCATTCCGAGGGCTCACGGCTCTCTAATATTTATTAATAATGCACCTCTAAACCTATTTAGAACCATGAATGCACCATGAACATTTCAAGTTTTTCAGGCCCTCTGGGCTGTGCGTTGATTGTCAGTCAATTAGTCAGCTACATATCGATTATAGATTTAAAAAGTTGTATTACACTTGTATGATTAAACAAGCTTCACAGCTCAGTTGATAGTAGCTCTGCCTTCTGCGCTGTAGGTTGTGGGTTCGATTCCCACCCAGGAAAAACATTAGTGTGATGAATATTGATGTTTGCTCTATGTTTGGCTGTTGTATTGTATGATAAGTATGTATTTACAAAAATAAAGTACTTAAGTAATTATATCCGTAAGTTCTCATATTACATTTAGTTTTGCTTAGTTTGGGACGAGATGGTGATGTGAGAAATTAATGTCCTTCCTCAATTAACGAGAAGTAAAGTAGCTACCACCGTTTTAACTGTGTCTGTCGCCATAATAATTCTAAATTGCTGTGTTCCGGCGTTTGGAAGTAAGATAGCCAGCTCCTCAGACTGTTGGAGATTCCGGGTGAAGTGCGCTTCTACCTTGGGCCTTATTACTTGAAACCAGGTGAGATGAAGGCAAAACGCTTCGCCGTCGTACAAAAAAACAGACTCACGACTTATTCCTGCGTACCTGGCTACATTACAACAGGCTCTATTAACAGTTTTATAATACCTACAGCTAGACTGAAAATCACACGAATATCGGAACTAAAAAAATGTATATTTGGGCGTCACGATTTGAATGAAATTCGGTACAAAGATATTTTATTCCTTGGATCTACACATAGTCTATTTTTTATCCCATAAATATTCCCGTGGGATAAAAATGGGATATCAAATATAGTATACAAAACTTGTTTGTTCTTAGTTGCTCTTTAACACAAAAACTACAAAACGGATTGAGCTGAAATTTCATATAAATGTTGCTCTGTACCAGGAAACATATTCGCTACCTTTTATCTGGGTAACACGCGGGCGAACCCGCAAGCAGACCTAGTTTGAAATAAACTTTCAACTACTTATAGTTGATTACTGCATTATTTATATATAAATAAAAGTTTATTTTAACAATATGCACAATTATACTATGTACAAAGAAAGCATCAGATTTCTGAAGACCGTTACACACGATGAGTTGTGTGTGAACCTGGAACCTTTGCGTCTGATACCGGTGGGCAAACCATTAGACCACAGAGACGTATAAACCATGATATAGAATACCCATTAAGAGCAGAAAGGTATAAATTTAGTAGGAACTATATCTAACTAATTGCACATAAACCGTACTACGCCCATTCAATGCGATTAGAGTTCAAAATGGCGGATATTTTACGCTAAAATACGCTCGCTTAGAAGCAATTAGGTTTGATCTAGTGATATTCTCAAAACTAGATTTTATTGCGATGGAACTTGACCTGACCTCGATACCATCACCATTTCAGACTCTTCATCAAATAACGATGAAATGTCTGTTTCTTTTTTGTTTTCCGTTTTTAACCGACTTTAAAAAAAAGGAGGAGGTTCTCAATTCATCATCTTTTTTATGTATGTTCCCTTGTTGTTGATTACTTGAAGATGCCTGGACTAATTTGGAAAATTCATTTTTTATTTGAAAGGGTATAGGAGTACAGATGGTCCCATTGTCATCAGGTTAAGATCTGATGATGGAATCCTGAAGAAATAGAGGGAACGCTTCAAATATTATATGCGCACTTGAAGTAATTTGGGTATTTTTAGGGTCAACAAGTAATCCCATCATCATCAGGTTAGGATCTGATGATGGGACTCTAGAACAATGGAGAGAATTCTTCAAATATTATAGGCAAACTAGAAGCGACTTCGGCGTATTGCCTCAAAAGTAAAGAAAATACGGACCCCATATAGGATCACGCGTCTATCTGCCTGTCCGTCCATCTGTCATCAAAATAATTGGAAAAAATACGTAATTCAGTTTCTATCATATTTTTTATTGAAGTCGGTTTTCTTTTTCGTTTTTAAAAAGTAATTATACAAGTTTTTGTATAATTACGTTTAATTTCATTGAAGTTTCATAGAATTTGTCAAATTTGTTTTTTTTTTGCTTGCTAGTTCGGCTATTTCTCACATTGGGTCAACCTTGGGGAGAAACAAACTTAGAAGAGCGAAAAAAGTGGGAGTCTAAAAGTTGAGACAGGCTAATGTTGTCGGGGGTACTGGGTCGGATAACCTCCTCGTGGTGTACCCTGGGTGCCGTCGATCACTTCCCACTTGTGGGGACTTATCGACGGCAGCGAATAATCCGACGCGAGGGTGTCCTCCGCGTGTCCCTATGAAACTAGCATAGGGCACAGTGGATGGACAGGCGGTCGTCCGCGGGGCGAGAAGTCCCAGTGAGGGACTCAGCGGACCTCCGGGTCGTGGGATGGCCGGCCTTCAAGGCTGGCGGCGCGGCAGGGAGGGTCAACTCGGCCACCCTGTCGGGCATTGATGGTTTAGATGAGGGCCTGGGGGCCGGGAACGTAGGGGCGTTCAACCGGCCTCCATTGCACAGGCCCTCATCCCCGTCGAACGGCGGGAACGGCCTGGCGACCCAGCTGTTCCCGCCATCCTCCCAGTCACACTGGGGGGGGGGGGGGCCTGTGGGGGGCCCTGTTAAGGGGCAATCGCTGGTGGTGTTGTGGCTGTAAAGGCTTTAGCCCACGACACCACCACTCGGCGAAAGCGGGTCACTGCGGAGTTTAGTGGGTATTGCCTGTCGCTAGGACGGGTTGAGTCCCACACACGGCCTCGTCCCCAACGAGGCTATGGTGCCTAAACGCATTCTCCGCATGAAAAAAAAAAAAAAAGGCTAATGTTGTCGAGATTCACTACTTACGGCACGCACTAGTTAAAAAGGATTTGCAAATGACTCTGAGTACAAAACAAAGACTGCTTGTAATTTTGACATACTTATGTAAGTTCGATTTGGTCACCAATAATAGCTATAGATAAGGAAGCTTGGAAATCATCGGACTTGGTTTATACCGAATATAGGCGGTTTACATTAATTTAATGTGATTATAAGTACGCATATCAAATTATCAAATAAATATAAAAAAAACAAGCCTCATAGCTCAGTTGGTAGTAACTATGCCTTCTGCGCTGTAGGTTATGGGTTCTATTACCACCCAGGACAAACATTTGTGTCACGATTATAGATGTTTGTTCTGTGTTTGGGTGTTGTATTGTATGATAAGTATGTATAGCCAAAAAGCAAGTATTTAAGTATTCTGTCCGTAATCTAGTTCCTATATTTACAAGCTATGCTTAATTTGGGGCTAGATGGCGCTGTGTAAAATTAATGTCCTGTAATAAAAAAAAAAAACTTAAAACGAGATGTAAGTTTAATATATAAATTTGCATTTTTATTTTATTTGTGTGTGGAAATAAGACACTTTCAATTTATTTATTTTAGTACAATAAGTTTATTAATTCTTTATTTCGCCTTCGGGTTGTTCCCTTAAGGTATTCCCATATAACTCTGTTAAGATCTGGGATCACCTGCGTTTCAGTCCACTGCTAAATATTTAGTCCTTTCCCCACTAAACGCGACAAATAGCGATTTGAGCTATCTATCCATCGAATCCCCGCGGATCACATACTAGCTTTTTTATCTCTTGTACAACAAAGAAGCGTTTGGCTTCATCTCACCTGGTTTCACCTGTAAAGTTATGACAAAGCCGAAGGTGGAAGCGCACTTCACCCGGAATCCTCAACCGTTTGAGGAACTTTCTATCTTACCTCGTAATGCCGGAACACCGGTGTTATGGCGCCAGACTTAGATCAGACTTAGGTCGTAGCTAGCCAGGTGGACACCATTGTACTCCCCTGGGGACTCACCCGAAGTCTTTGTATTTGCCATCGCTGGGTGAAATACTGGACCACAGAGGCGGTTAAATCACATCATCTCTGTAGCTATTTACAGAAATATTACCAAAACGTGTTCACAACACGCTCACAACAACGCGTTTGCATCCAATAATCCAGCCTTAATAAGGCTTCGTGGAATTCAGTGATGGCGTAATCTACGTGTTTCTGTGACTATGTGTGTAACAATCAGTGTTATGCTGGCCTCGTGGAGCGTTGGATTTCTCGGGACCTAACCACGTCTAATAGCATTCTCGTTTTGACGTTATATTACTTTTGTCTCGTTTTTATATCGTTTTTATACACTGGATAAAATCAAAACAAGAATGATATAATAGGGGTTGGTTATACCCTCCCCTATTATAATAATATATAATACATTTTAATCTGAACGGTCTCCTTTCGGAGCCCTAAAATGTTAATAAATATAAATACCCGTAAATTAATATCAAATAATGAATCCAGTCTGTTATCGATTCGTTGATCGGCTTGCGCAAAGTCTGAATTCCCGGATTTTGGCCTTTGAGTGCTTAGTATTGACGATTTACAGCTGTCATCCGATTGCCATGCAGCCTACACCGTAATACCTCGCTTTTCGACTACCTTTGTCGCCCCTAATGCGACTGGCATTATATTAGGTCCTTACATATGAAATTGGCGTTTTGTATGGGAGGAACATAAAGGCAATTTTTTCATATTAAAATATATTTTATTAATCAAAGTATGTACCATTGCTATCTATACACTTTTGCCATCTTATAGGTAGTTCATTGATCCCTTTACTAAAAAAACCATTCGGACGGGAATCAATGAAATCTTTGAAAGCGGTTTGGACTGCCTCATCGGAATTGAATTTTTTTCCTTGCAAGAAGTTATCCAAATTTCGAAAAAAATGGCAATCTGTTGGAGCAAGGTCCGGAGAGTACGGTGGATGTCTTAGACATTCCAATTGAAGCTCCTCTAATTTGGTAGTCGTCTGTTGGGCCGTGTGTTGTCTAGCGTTGTCTTGAAGCAGCAGTGGCGTAGAGCGATTGAAAAGTCTCGGTTGTTTAACAGCGAGCTTTTCCATCATGGTTTGCAGTTGCTGACAATAGACATCAGCCGTAATCGTCTGACCAGATTTAAGAAAGCTATAGTGTACGACACCGGCACTAGTCCACCAAACGCTTACAAGTAACTTTTTTTGAGTCAATTTTCGCTTGGGGCAAGATTTTGCTGGTTCACCAGGATCCACTTTTCATCACATGTAATGATCCGATTTAAAATTCCTTCATTATTGTGCCGGTTGAGTAATGTAACGCAGCAGTCGACGCGCGTTTGTCGGTTTGCTTCACTCAATTCATGAGGTACCCACCTTTCAAGCTTTTTCACCTTTCCAATTTGCTTCAAGTGGATTAAAACGGTTTTGTCACTAACACCGCAGCCTGCAGCTAACTGTGATGTGGTTTGCGATGGATCTGCTTCCACAATAGCCTTCAATTCATCATTATCGACCTTGGTCTCCGGCCGTCCACGGGGCTTGTTCTGCAGGTCGAAATTTCCAGAACGAAAGCGTTGAAACCAAAAACGCACCGTGTTTTCTTTTGCGACACCACTACCATACACATCATTAATCCTTCGAGCCGTTTCTGCAGCACTGGTGCCACGGTGGAACTCGTACTCGTAAATAATGCGATATTTTAAGTTTTCCATTTTGTGAAATGAGTGACGCAGAAAAAAAAAGCAAAAGAGAAAAAAACAAATGAATTACGGTTTTCGAAACACAAATGCATGAGTAAATAGCTGTTTAAATTTGAATTTGGAATTCCTAACCAAAGAGGAGATATTTAAGATCAAAGTGGCCAGTACGACAAAACGCCAATTTCATATGTAAGGACCTAATATAATGCCACATACGTCATAACAACCTCGTTGCTAGTATTAGCCGATACTAGGTACCTCAGATTAGCTACTCGACATACATACGTGAGAACTGATAGCTAAATTCAAAGTAGTTAAGAGTAGTAGAGCCTCCAAACCAGCCTCTGAGGGGTCGTCCGGGGTACTACCATCATACCAATTTCAACCGCCAAGCAGCATTGTTTTATTAAAATTTTAAGAGTATGGTTGCCAGTGATGTAATAACGGGCAAGCGAGGCTTAACACTTTTATGCCTCAAGCTGACGGGCGCAATGCAGTGCCGTGTAGGCTATGTACTTCGTGTGACCTACGCAGTAAGGCATTGTTATAGGCAAGAGATGCACTTAACATCAGGTGGGTTACTAGCTTATTCCGTCTCCTAGTTGTGTAAAGTAACAAACTAAGCATAGCTTGTAATATTGGGGTTTAAAATCAGTGTAGATTAACAAATACAAATGTATAGTTATAATAAACGTGACTGAGATGTATGGTCAAGTGGGTATAGACATCCCTTTTACGACATCCATGGGCTGTCGTAAAAGGGCTGTCGTAAAAGCTGATTTGTTGGAACGGTGGATTCAATTGGTTTGTAATAAGTAATTATAAATAAAACAAAAAAAATGTATATCACTTTTAAGAGTTGCGTGATTTGCACTATACATTTAAAACACGGGTTTTAACATTTGTGATAAATGTATTTGTAAAATGTTGGCTCGATGGTTATTCTTTATACGTTGCTGAAACTGGCATTTGCATAAGCAGCAATATCTCAAACGAAGCTCGAGTACGTGACCTGCGCGGCACTGCATTGCGATTGTTCTTGAACAGCTCGAATATTTCACATTAAATCTTATTTATATCCATGAGTTTGCAAGCATCTGAAGTTGTATAAGATCCGCTAGCGTGATTATCACCCCAATAAGTAACTACTGCGAAGGAGATGGACTTGTAGGTTGAAGTGTGGCTTTTGCATTAAAGTGCTTTCAATTTTATAAGACCAGCTCAAGGTTGATAATAATAATAATAAATATTACAGGACATACATTTCACACAGCGCCATCTAGGCCAAAACTAAGATAGCTTGTAATATGGGAACAAGATTACGGAAATATACTTAAATAACTATTGTGGTTGGAAGGACTTGCGGAAGACAGTAGTTCGGGACACGATAGTTCAATAAACCAGTAAACAAGTCATCTCACTTTATCTCAATCTTCATTTATCTATTACCATGGCTTACAAACTTATTACAAACCTACTGTTTTAGGTTTGTTTCAAAAACCTATTTGCTAATGAATTTAAATGCAATCCTTCATTACATTATTTATTTTTTTATAAAATAAAATGTCCAATTATACTCAAGATATACAAAGGAATCAGTCGGATTACATAAGGATTTTAAGCCGCCTCTGTGGTTTAGTGGTTCAACCCACCGATTTCAGATCCAGAGGTCCCGGGTTCGATCCCCATGGGGAGTACAATATACCTATTGTGCTTGGTTTGGTTGGTGGTAGGACTTTGTTCAAGTCCGCCTGGCTAGCTACCACCATCTTACCTAATTCTGTCGCCACAATAACAATTCTAAAATTGTTGTGTTCCGGCATATTCAGAGGTAAGTTAGCCAGTTCCTCAGTTTGTTGAGGATTCCGGGTGAAGTGCGCCTCCACCTTCGGCTTATCTTAACTTGTTACCAGGTGAGATGAAGGCCAAGCGCTTCTCCGTCGTACAATAAAAAAAAAGACCGTTACAGACGGACTATAGGTAACTCAACTGTTCCAGACCAGTACCAGACGGAAGTGTGCCCAAGACACTGGCTGCATTGCCACGCTGAATAGCTATGCTAATTTGCTGGGCTAAAGCGCCAGCCCTTCGGTCACGTGTCGCCAATATCAAAAGCCATTTTATTAGAATACATTATAAAACATTACGATCTAGCCAAGTGGTAGGTTAATGAGTAACTTGACAGTGACCTATCATGTCATGGACGAAATAATTTTATCCTGGAAAGGGCTAGGGGCATATATTGAATACTCAAGACAATTAAAAAGCCTAAACGTAAAAACCTATAAGGTTTGCTTTTAGCATGTACAAAATATTGTTTTTGTATAAGCCTGTTTAATTACGCGAAAATAGAGGAATGTTGAATATGATGGAAAAATATTTAATAGCTCAAGTTAGGTTTTTATACCATTTTTTTTATTAAAATCACCCAAAAACACAATACTTACACGGAATCTCATTATCAATAAATTCTTTCGCATGAACATTATGAATAATGAACAGAGTACCTAATGTGATCAGAAATAGCTTAGCAACTTACTTAACCTATCAAATTGTCATTTTTATAGTACCACGGGAGGACTTGACCTTCATCTCACCTGACGTTATTCAAGTCATGATAAGGCTTAAGATGGAAATACTTTAACTCTCTTATACCTTTACTAACTTCAAACATCCATCTCACATTCCAGACATTTAAACCACTTCTGTGGTCTAGTGGGTCACCCACCGGTGTTAGATCTAGAGGTCCCGGGTTCGATTCCCAAGGGAGTACAATATTATGCTTGGTTTGTTTGGTGGTAGGACTTTGTTTGACTGACCTAGCAGAGTATTCTCCTTATGATACACCCAAGCTGAGGATGGTGGGTTGCTCCAGAGAGCAGAAGTCGTTGTACTGTGGTGTTCCAGCATTAGTCCCCACAATGTAGCAAGAATAGCTGGTTGCGAAAACCGAACTCTGGTTACTAATCTAGACACGACATTCTAGTTTCGCAACTAACGTTCAAGAGTCTTGGTCTTGAAAACAGTGTATGAATCCGTGCAGCGGTCCTGAAAGAGATCAAAACAAATGATTAGCATTTCGTTTATCTATCTTCCGATCTGAGGGCCCACCACTGGCATCACAAAGAAGGAGGTACTAACATTTAGTGTAGTTTTCCCATGGTGGTACAATCAGAACGGAGTTTATAAAAGCTGAAGAAGCTTTTAGAAACTTAAAAGAAGGCTTACAATTCAATAAATTTAACTAAGCAAATTACATGTAAGTAAATTTACAAATTAATTTTCTAGAAAAAAAATCTAACGCATTCTAGAATAAGCAGCCTATATGTTTGTTTCCTTACATATTGCACATCAAACAAACAGCATATAATTATGAGAAAGCTGAAATGAAGAGACTTACACGTCATTTGAATGAATTAATTAATTAATGAAAATACTTTATCGCAAACCTTAAAAATAAAACTGGATTACTTAAAAAAACAAACAATAAAATAAATTAATAAATATTATAGTACATTAATTTTACACAGCGCTATCTAGCCCCAAACTAAGCATAGCTTGTAATATGGGAACTAGATTAAGGATAGAATACTTAAATACTTTTTTTTCATACAATACAACACCACAGAACAAACATCTATATTCATCACACAAATGTTTGTTCTGGGTGGGAATCGAACCCACAACAATGGGCGGTCTTATCGCTTAGAAGTGATTTCTTCCAGACAACCTTTGGATGGATAGTATTTTATGGCTGTGTAATATAAATTTACCACCAAAATTTATATTACACAGTATGATGATTAGTAGTTACGATACAGTAATTAATTGTATTCCATTGAAAACTTACCCTACAACGGGAATACACTTCCAAAGTGACTGATTAAATATTAATTTATAAGGCAATTTACAATGTATTGCGTTCATTAGCCGGCTATTTCGTATGAGCTGGTGATAATTGGGGTGAACTCTCCTGGAAAAGGGATTGGACGCCAGCGTCGCTATTTACCCGCAGGCTAAGCTACAAGCGTGGTTCAAAACCGGTCACCTGTTTCAAAATTTGACATCTTCATCTTACCTGCCCATGCTCTGATGATGAAGGTAATGAATGAATTAATGAATGAAAATTCTTTATTGTACACCAAAAACATGTAGAACAATTTACGCGGAACAAAAGCGATGTCTTCCAGACAACCTTCGGATGGAGAGGATAGTAAAAGTACGGTTGATGGTAGGAGGGTGCACAAAATAAATGAGAATAAATTAATATTTAAATTTACAAAACTATACATACCTAATTTGTAACGTCGCGAGGAAACCAGCATGCTGATAGAACCACAAATTTGAATGTCATATGTCACAGGCTAGTAATCCACTAAGCAGTGATGAGCATCCAATTTAGCACATATTTAAATGTTACTTGCAAAGAGTAGGCAAATGGTAGACCTGGCAAGTGATCCTAAAAAACGATCCACGTTTCTTGAAGGGAATAAAATCTTGGTCAGAAATACTTGAGCAATATTACGTGTACCAAACATGGAAAAACAATATCTATACAAATGTGCTCACGTAGTTATGGCTTCTTGGGACAGTCCAGTGGGTGGACGTGTCTTCACCGAAAATATTCGCCATAATTGTCAATAATTGGTACACAGAATATTCAAGTTTCGCTAAAACATTATTTTATAAAATATAAATATAATATAAACAAAATGGAGTGTTGGGTGGTATGGACATTTGGCTTTTGACTCCGGGTATGTTATTTGAATTAATTATATTAATTTATTTCACTAGTATTGATGTTTGTGGCGATGTTGGCCACAAACATCAATACTAGTCAATAATAGAACAAACCCATCCAAATCAGCCCGTGTATGTCGTAAAAGGTAAAGGATCTCACATACTATGTAAGATTCTTAACCTTTTACATGTCAAAACCCTCAAGCTTTGATCACGCCTCTGTCCAACAGTGGACACTTATGCAATCATTATCACATCAACCCCCCATTAGTGTTCACTGCTGGACAGAGCCTCCTCCAAAGTTGGAGGGTTTTGCAATAATCATCACTCTTGGCTGGTGGAATGGTGATCACGATAAAGGTGTAGAAATTACACTGAAGGCTGCTGCCCTTCTTCTGGTGAGATTACTTAGTCGGTTTTTACGATATCTATGAGCCGAGTTGAAGGGGTAGATTCTTGACTGACCGCCACGGTGCATTCATGCAATCATCAATGCCATAGAATCTAGGATCTAGAATTTAGGACCTAGATGTAGATTGTTTGCCTGATCGACTCCAATTCATGAGCGTCTTGTCTTCGGACACAATACAGTAATTTGTATTTACATCCAATTCCCGTTTAATTCCCTTTGGCACATGAGTGACAGACTGAACGATCTATTGTCTTGTGAGACTTCATTATTAGCTCACTTGATCTTGTTAGTACAAATAAATAGATTACTATACTGAAAAAAATTGAAAATGTTTTATGACAGCTTTAACATCTGAAATCAATATGCTTTACATAATCTACCTCTATTCTTACAAAATTAGCTTATAAAAATATAGGTGCTTTAATTTTAACTTGTTAAAATTAACTAATTACTAATTAACATAAAAGACACATTTACTAAATACTCTTTTGCCTTGCAGTAAGAAAAAACAGTCTGAAATTTATTGCCTCGTAATATATTAATTATAAACAATTCAATTAATGGTTGGTTACTTAGAAATATTAGTTAAAAAGTTTATTTGACTTATAAGGCGGAAAACAACAGTATGTTTTTTGGTTTTCTTTTGCAGCCATCAGAAGCTTCTTGTTTTTATTTATTTACCATGTTTGCTGGCTGAATTCATTTTGGAGCTGACAAAACTTTTTATTATTTACTGTACGACAGGGATATTCACGGCCTGCATCTCACATTTTGCATAGTAGGTATTGAAATAAATGCATTGTGAAAAACCAATCTATAAATATTATGAATGAAGTCTCATGTTTATTTTTATTATTTACCGAAGTGAGGCGTCATACAAGGTCTCTGTTTCATGAAATCGCAGATATTTAGCATCAATTTGGAACTTCATTAAAATTTTGAAAACGATCCAGGCGAGTCATCTGTGGTTACGTTTCTTGCCACAGGTAATTCTCAATTGTGTTCCGTGCCAAGTTCGTTTTGACATTTTGACATTGACAGATTAAAGCATGATACATTCGGAGTCCAATGAGACCGAATACGGTATGGTCCAATAAGAAAAGCAAAACCAATAAGACGGATTCGGGGAAGCTTGAAATCCCGTGCTATTTGCGCGCCATCTCTAAACACATAAGCGACTACACCGCCCGCACGGCAAGTGAAGCTAGCGGATAATTGTTTTGTGTAATTACTAGATTCACATAATTCCAATGTTTTACAAAAACACTCGTACCTATATATTTTACTACATCACCGTCATCATCATCAACCTATTTGCAGTCCACTGTTCGTCATATTATATACATATTATAGATATATTCACTTATATACATTTAACTTAAGCGAAGAGCATCCTGGAAATTTTTCTAGATGGAGTAAATACTTGTAAACAGTAAAATACTTACTTTTAAAAAAGTTCCATTAATAGGGAACTCTACTGGGAATGCTAGTTATTTATAGGGAAATTAAATACCTACGTAAGGAAACCTCGTAGGTCACAATATCATGGTGAGGACACATTTTATGGAAAGTATTCTGTTTGAAGTTCTAGAGTAATATTTTCACGAAGTTTGGCATGATAATAGTATTTTAATAAGCAGCTTACGTTTAATTTTGGGCTGATGTAATGAGTTCACAGTTCATTTCAAAGTCAGCAAAGTCAAAGTCAAAGTCATTAGAATCCATCAGAACATATACGATGCTTAAATAAATAATACAGAGCATTATATTTCACACAGCGCTATCCAGCCCCAAACCACAGATATCAGAATACTAACGTACGCAAACTAAGCAAAAGCAGCACTGATGTGTTTCAGTTTGGAGGGTATGGTTGCCGGTGAAATTACGGGCACGCGAGGCTTAACTCCTTTATGTCTCAAGTTGACGGGCACAATGCAGTGCCGTGTAGGCTTTGTTCTTAGTGGATGTGACCTACGCTGTATGCATTGTAATGCACTTAATATCAGATGGGCTACATGCTTGTTACGTCACAGTTGTATTAAAAAAAACAAAGCATGAGGGAACTAAATAACGGACAGAATACTTAAATACATTTTATTGTACAAAAAATCTATAATTATTACACAATTGTTTGTCCTGGATGGGAATCGAACCCACTGCTATTACTGCGGAATAGGCAGAGCTACTTCCAACTGAGCCATGAGGTTTGTATATTTACATTTAACAAGGGAAGCAGTCAGGTTACGTAAGGACAGTTACGTGTCTATTGTTGACTCGGCTGATGGAATCGAATGGCTGCATTGCCACGTTTGGATGCCTCATGAAGTGAATGACCTTGGGCCTTATCATAACTAAAAGCCAGGTAATGAAGGACAAGCGCTTCCCCGTCATTTTATGTATATATGTGTACATAATATATTTTTACTGAACGAAGCGACGGGATGTGCTTGGCCTTCATCTCATCTGATTTTTCAAGTTATGATAAGATCTAAGGTGGAAGAGCAATTCACCTGGAATCCTATGTATGAAAAAACATAATACACAGCAATTACAGGACATCAATTTCACACAGCGCCATCTAGCCCCAAACTAAGCATAGCTTGTAATATGGGAACTAGATTACGGATATAATAGTTAAATACTTTTTTTAATAATCTGAAGAACTTTTTTTTGTACTTTTTTTTATTTAAACGCACAAAACACATTATCACAACCCCAATAAAATAATAGTTTAACAAAGAGTTCTGATCTTGATTGCAACATAAACATATGTACGCACAACTAAGCGAAAAAAGAATATCGTGCAGAATTAACTATACTTAATACCTAAATTAAGATAAGTTCCGGGATATCTAAACAAAACTTATAAATAAACTTAATACTAATACAGTTAAAAATTAAATTATATTAGATTTTAAAGCAAATGAGACGAATGCAATTTCTTAAGGTTGCCCCATGTATATATCATAAATAATTACCATCTTTTCCTATGTACCTACTAACTAAGCCACTGGCTATCTTACCTCTAAATGCCGGAACACAACAATTGTTGTTATGTTGACAGACTCAACAATCATAATTTTTGTGTTAATAAATATATATAAAAAAAATATGTTCAGATATTTTCCATTTTTGATTAATAAGTCGCAAACATGTAAGAACATGTCTAATTAGTTATATACGTTACTCTCTTTTCAATAACTTAAAGGCATTTTCTGGGAAGCCTTGTTTCATCGTAGACTTCATCTCTGCCTAGGCAAGCTTCAAGGTTCAGAGATGACTCATCGTAAGCAATAAAAAACGTTATAATGTCCAGATGATTTAGCCAATCAAACAGTTGATTGGCTAAAAAATTGCAATATTGATAAAACTTATGCATAATTCCCTTCAAGTAACTTCGAAGAGAACAATTTATTATTGCCTAGCGAAAGGTTAAGTAAATGTTGGGTAGGTAAATCATGTTAATAGTTATTTATCCTAAATAAACACTACGCTATCCTCATAGTAACTAACTACAAAGTTATGATACTTGTGTTGTTTGCCTGTAGTCCCATAGAACAAGCCACACAGCTCATTTGGTAGTAGCTCTGCCTATTACGCTGTAGGTTGTGGGATCGATTCCCACCCAAGACAAACATTTGTGTGATGAATGAGAAGAAATGTTTGTTCTGTATTTTTGTGTGGTATTGTATGCAGTACATTAGTATTCCATCCTTAAACTAGTTACCATATTCTAGATATTCATATTATTGCTCCTCCCAAAATACTCTACGAAATTGTTCGATTTTCCAGAAGACGCTATTGGCATAATTGCTTTGTTTAGAGACTGAGATTCAAGCTTTTGGATACATCCAAATGATTTTTTACACTCCCGATTTTTTAACTATGTTTTGTAGTGTAGTAGTTAGTGTACGGGAAAATTGCAAATTGCTATCTTAATAGCTAGTTCTAAGTCTGTTGAAGATTTCGGGTAAAGTGCGCTTCCACCTTTGGCCTATCTCTCTGATTTTAAGTATGTTAGAAAGAAATGCCGTGGGCGGCTATAGAATACCAGCTTCATAAATGCTTCATAATAAAATAAGTAACAAGGTGGTTAGGGCCTATATCCGCCGTGCGGCTAATGTGGTTTGTTTGAAGCGAGCCCGTAATATCCCCAAAGTTCTGGCACTTTATTTACTTTTTGTGTGTGTATGGCTTATCGAGAATGTTTGGACAGGCATATTGCTCTACTGCCTTTGGCTGTTCGATATTATTACCTAAACCAATCCAAGCAAGTTGGTTGGTACTTAAAGGAATCAAGGCTTAGGTAGTAGGTACCTTTTTCAATAGTAATTTTAGGGATGGAATTCGTTGCCCTCGTTTTTTTCCGCCCCAGTTCAATCCTGGAGTCTTCCGTTCTGCCTTAGCATGCTTCGTATTTGTTTTAAGTGAGCTTTCAAATCAAACACTTAAATATAAATAATTAAAAAAAGAAGTGGTTCTACATTCGAAAATTCCTAGTAAAGAGTGAAACTTGTTGCTTGAGTCTAACTTCCCGTATAAGTCTTCAAGTCAACACTTGAAGTCTTCAAGTTTCAGGTATGGAATAAATACCTTACAGCCAAGCGTGTTCCTTCTTAGACTACATCTATCTTTATATGTAAGCTGTGTAATCTGCACCAATCTGCCAGCCAAGCGAAAACCTCTAGACGGCTTAAAGCGTTTTTTACCAACCGACAAACCAGACTGTCCACCTAGTTGGATGGTTGGTATTTCCATCGAGTTTGTTCGTTAGTAATTAAAATTAACATTTTGAATACCTACTAACCAACCAACTATATACGGATTAATTAATAGTTGTTAGTTAAAACGTCTTATACCAACTGAGAAACCATTATTCGTTCAGGAGTCGCCATAACAACAATTTAAAAATTGTTGTGTTCCGGCATTCAGAGGTAAGATAGCCAGTTCCTCAGTTTGTTAAGGATTCCGGGTGAAGTGCGCCTCCACCTTCGGCTTTATCTCAACTTGTTACCAGGTGAGATGAAGGCCAAGCGCTTCCTCGTCGTACAATAAAAAAAAAAAGTTCCCAAACGTGTATAAAAATAATTATTTCAACTTCATAACTACTTTGTGAATGTTGGAAAAAAAAAGAATATTTTTATCCAGTAACTTTAATTGATGCTTTACGCAACAGTGGACGTTTACGGACTGTTAATGTGATAGTCCCATCATTCCGTAGGAATTTCCCAAAATCATTCCTTAGCACACAACTTGTCTGCAAATATAAGCTTCCCAAAAAAAAAACAAATCTCTAGGACCTCTAATTTCGACTGTGCGTTGATTGTAAATCAGTCAGTCAACCAGCTTCAAGATGATTGAATTTTATTTTAAATGTAAATAAATACGCGAGTCAAGGGGTTTAACTCCTTGACTCGCGTGATGGCGTTATACTACGTACCTATGTGGGGTAGGGGTAGATGGGAAAATTATGGAGGAAAATGGTAATGGAAATGGATCCGATGAAAAGTGTGACAACAAAAAAACTACACCATCTACCAATATTCCAAGATTTTCAAGATGACCATCTCTATCAAATTAATTATTAATTACATTTTACACAACTGGTGGCCTACGATCACATAATTAGACGCTACTCAATTCCGATGCATTTCAGTGTAGGTTAGCGACGTCGTGGTACCAATTAGCGATTCAGCTCATATTAGGTCGACAGTTAAATCGTTATAAGACTTCATAGTACGACCCCTGGTCTGAAAGTTCAGTTGGAAGTAGCTCTGCCCGTAGGGTGTGTGTTCAATTCCTACCCGGGACAAATATTTGTGCGATGAATATCGATGTTTGTTCCGTGTTTGGGAATTGTAACTTGTATGTATTCACATCTTACCTAATTCGGTTGCCATAACAACAATTCTAAACAGTTGTTCCTGCATTTAGAGGATAGATAGTCAGTTCCTCAGACTGATAAGGATTCCAGATGAAGCTTCCACCTTCAGCCTTATCTTAACTTGAAACCAGGTGAGATGAAGGCCAAGCGCTTCAACACTTTTTTTTTTACCACGGGGATTAATATTTTGTGTGTGTTACATTTTTTTTTGTACTTTTTGTTTATGATAAGGCCGAAGGTGAAAGCGCACTTCTAGGAATCCCCAAATAATGGGGCTATCTTACCTCTAAATGTCGGAATACAACAATTCAAGAAGTATATGGTATTATATCTGTAATCTAGTACCAAATTATTGTAGATGTGATGATGATGGCTGAAAGTTGCAATCCCTTTTGATCGATTCTATTTAGATGACGGTCCCTATAGGGGCTACGTACCCCTATCGTAACGGACTCCATTTAGAACTTTATCTAACGGTCTTATGATCTGCATTCCCAAAGTTATGAAAACTTATGCAAATCTCAGTAAACTTGTCCTTTGAATGGTTTTAACTCCAGTAAAATGTGCAGTATAATTCTATCCGAGCAGGTAATAACATTTTAGAGTCAACGCATGGCTGCAATGATATTTTAGTTGCCTTTTATATGTTAATGCAGGTAAGACAGAAAATAAATAACTTTGAGCTTTTATATTCTAAAACGGGTATTTTGTTCAACAGAAAAAGTTAGAAGAGCAACTTTATAACCTGACTAGAAATCTTTGTTTTTCGTGCTAATGTCATATTTGATCACATTATTGAGTTAATAACAGGATTCATCATTATACCTATCCCTTGTTCGCCTTTTACGATTTCTAAGGAAAGATAGGAAATATCCTGTATTAAATATTTTATTTAAAAAAAACTGGGAATTCTATGTTCGCCTTTTACACCATCCACTGAAAAATGCGATTTTTGCGGATAAATATGCCAGCATAAATAAAGTTAAATAAGGACAAAAGTAGGCATACCAAGCCAACACTCTACTGAACACACGGCAGATCCAATTAAATCGCTTACCTATAAGTAGCAGATATAGACTAAAATTTGCAATCGCGAATGAATGGCTTTAAATCGAGGGCATCGGGAAGCAGATTACGCTTGTGATTTCAGCATTCGCCTACTAATTTGTAACAGAGGTCGGGACTAACCACTAATTGGTATACACACGTTTGTATACCTACTAGGCGATTTTTTTTATTTTAAATGAGTCAATTCTTGATCTCGAAACTTGCACAAGTATCAGGTCTTCATCGAGCCTTAGAGAATCTGAAATAGCGGTAGATTCGACGTTACAAAATGATCCTAAAAAAAATCACAATGAATAAAAAAACTTGACTTTGACTGTGACTTGGAGCGAGCCTACCTATAAGATACATATTAACCTTTGTAAGACATATTTTTTTATTTTTTTTATGTACGTCTGGAGGTGCTTGGCCCTCATCTCATCAGACTTTTCAAGTTACGATAAGTCCGAAGTTGGAAGCGAATTTTAACTGGAATCCTCAACAAACTGAGCAACTGGCTGTTTTACCTCTTATTGCCGGAACACAACAATTTAAGAATTAACTTTTGAAACTATCATGGTTATGAACACTATTACTAATATTAACGGGATATTTACCATGATTTTTGTTTTCGAGTTATCAATTTACTACTACGTAGACTGGACAATCATTAACTACCTTCATACCTACTCGCAAAGACTTCAGTGTATCCGTGATCATAGTGCATGTAATGAATTTACCTCTAATTAGATATTCCTATTCTAATTGACTTAGGACATATTTGATAAAGTACTTTAATAAAATCAAAGTTTATATTTTATTGAAAGTACTTTAAACTTAATAATTGGTAAACTATAAATAATTCAATTCAACAGGTACATAAAATGTTTTTAGAAATAATAACAGTATTTACTTAGCTTTGTCTGTAACAACTCTTAGCGCAAAGTCGGAGCTCCGTTCCGTCCAGCGGACCGCACAACACTGCCCCGGCCGCCCGACAACAGGCCTTTTTATACTAGTGAGCAAACAAGTCAGGCGATATTGCCTGACTTGGCTTTGTTCTTTACAAAATCCAAACTAAACGTGTTCGACCTGCGATTTTTGCTAAGTATGATGTAAAAACGTCTATTATTTATTTTAGAATTAAAACATATGTGTATTTATTGTAAATTACCTAGTTTTTAGCCAAGAAAGAATCACAACAACAAGTGACGTAATACAAAATTATCAGACAAAGAAAAAGACAAAATACGATTGAATTATACTATAAACACTTACGGCTACGTTATCTTTACATCAAAGACCAATTACAACTTTATAAATAAGCCTTTAATGAAACATACACATACTTAATTTTATTTTGTTTTTGTATTTATTCCTCAAATCTATCACGGCCAGACTGACCAGTACTTCGTTCTCGAAGTACTCTTTATTTATGTTATCCTCCGATTCTGACATAAGCCAGACCGGCAGTATATATTTTTTTTTTTTATCCTCTGATCCTGACATTATGCCAGACCAGCAGTATTTATATTGAGATCTTTGGCCTTGACATACAAGCACCTATCACCCGCTGCATTGTGAATTTCAGTGAAGTATCAGGGCAAAGATCGACCAGCGGTAAATCTTATGACTTCTGACCTTGACATGTTAACCCTATCACCCGCCGCAGTATGATATTCAGGTTAACATCAGGCCAGCAGCCGACCAGCGGTTTTTTTTTTTTTTTTTTACTTAAATATGTGTATGTCACTTTATAACAACAATACTTTCCACATAAAAATCAATTTATTTATATTTTACAATTTTAAGAAAACTTACAGAGCTAGGCTTATACAATTAGGTGTAAAAAGTACAATTAAACTAACTATGTACAAAGGAATCAGTCAGATTACCTAAGGACCGTTACAAACGGCCTATAGGTAAAATCAATAACTTACACATGTATAATATTTTTTTATATTTTACTATTTTCTTTACGTACATTAATCATAACATCGAATCCACTTACTATTAAATCATTTTCAACTTTTAAATAATTTTATTAGATTGATTATTAGCATTAATTTATTATTTATTCAATATCTAAGCTAGTTATTACTAAGATCTAAATATAATAATCTAATGGTATCTAAATATAGTAATCTATCATGGTCTGTATTCTAATTTATAAGGTTTCTTCAAATGACATATTTTGTTCTACCCATTCACCTGGCCACACTCGTAATTTTTCTTTAGCTACTATTATATTTCTTAAATTATTATGGCCTCTCAATGAAAATCTGTCATTTTGTAATTCTTCTATTATGTCATACGGACCTTTATATTTGGGTGCAAGTTTATCGTGACGTCTGTGATCTTGGCTGACATATACAATATCTCCTATAGTAAATGTTTTATTAGTTCGTCTGGTAGTGTCAAAACGGTCTTTGAATTTACTAGCAATTTCTCTAAGGCGTTGTTGTGCTAAATTTCGATCAACATTTACATCTATAAGAGGTTGGATAGATTCATCAGTCACGTCATCTAAGCGAGCTTGTACAGATGGTATATTGCCTTCTTTCCCTATTAACAATCTTATTGGGGAAAAGCCTGTAGCTTTCTGAACAGTGGTGTTAAGGGACTGCTGTACATTCCAAAGAACGTTCGGCCATTCTGCAGTGTCATTAATTGATGTGCTTAACATATTTACTACTGTAGCTACGTAACGCTCGACTTGGCCGTTACCACGAGGGGTACCGGTAGATATCATATGGTGTTGAATTTGCATATCTCTAAATAATGACTGTACCTGATTTGATGAAAAGTTTGTTCCTCTGTCTGTAATGACAAGGGAAGGGGTTCCAAATAATGTAATGGTATCACGTATAGTTGATAATAATTCCCGTCCGCTTAGAGTTTTAAGTGATTTAAGCATACAAAATTTTGTAAAGCCATCGATGACCAACAGTACGTATTTGTAACCTTCTTCGGATTGTCGGAAAGGTCCAGTGCAATCAAGGTGTAGTGTATGGAAAGGAATAGTTTTCTCTATAGGATGAAGGAGACCTTGTTTAGGGCCAGAATGACTTTTTCGTGATGTACAAGTCAAACAGTGAGATATATACTTTTTAGTAAAAGCGGCAATGCTAGGAAACCAAAAATGTTCTTTTATTTTATTGAGCGTTTTTTCATAGCCTACATGACAGTTTTCATCATGAAAAAGTCGTAATATACTTAGTCTATAGCCCTTTGGAACAAACAATTTTGGTATGGAAGCAGCATCACTTTTGTAATGTAGTAAGTCGTGGAAAATTACATACTGATTGAAATCGATTTCACCCGTTCGAACTTGGTTCATTAAGTTTTGGGTTTCATTGTCATTTTGTTGTGCAGTTTTTAGCCATGATGGTGGAGAATTATTCAAGTCTTCCCTAATAATGTTAACATCTGAGGATTTTATTGTCACTGGATTGCGACTAAGGTAATCAACGTGTTGCACAAACGTTCCCTTTTTGTAAAAAATTTGAAATTGGAAATCTTGCATAAAAGTCCACCATCTGGCTACACGGGGAGTTAAGTCCTTTTTAGTCATTGTCGACTTAATAGAATTGCAATCAGTAACTATGGTAAAGTTTATTCCCAAGAGATACACTCTAAAATGCCTCAGTGCATTATATATTGCCAACGTTTCAAGATCGTAGGAGCAGTATCTCGATTCAGTAGGGGTAGTGCGTTTACTATAATAGGCTACCACTCTATTCTGATTATTAACTTTTTGTAATAATATAGCCCCATAACCTATAGAGCTAGCGTCGGTATGTAATTCGGTAGGTAAGTTCGGGTCAAATACGGTCAAAAGAGGTTTCGATATTAAGTGTTTTATAACATAGTTTTTCGCATTATCTTGTTCCTGTCCCCATTCCCATTTATGGTCCTTTTTTGTTAGTTTAGTAATACTGGCCGTTCGTGAAGCAAACTCAGGTATAAACCTGCGGAAGTAGCTGGCCAATCCCATAAATTGACGGACTTCTCTAACTGATGAAGGGGTTGGAGAATTAGTAAGAGCAGTAATTTTGCTTTCGCTAGGTCGAATTCCCTCTTCGGAGACATTTCGTCCAAGGTATTCTATTTCCTTTAAAAAGAATTTGCATTTCTTTAAATTAATAGTAAATCCTGCAATACTAAGGGCCTCTAGAGTCTGTTCAAGGTACTGCAAACCTTCATTTTCTGTTTTGAATGGAATCAATAGGTCATCTATGTACACTAATAGGAACTTAAGATGATGGACAGCTTTGCTTATGGCTTTTTGGAAGACAGAAGGTCCATTGCATATGCCGAAAGGCATTTTAATAAATTCATAATGATTATCTGGGGTCACAAATGCAGTAAATTTTATAGAATCCTCAGTTACAGGAATTTGGTGGAATCCACTTTTCATATCTATTGCTATAAAATATTTGCACTTGCCCAACCTATCAAGTTGGTCTTCAATAAGGGGAAGAGGGTATCTTTCTTTGTCAATAATTTTATTTAGGGCTCTAAAGTCAACACACATACGATCAGTTCCGTCTTTTTTTTTCACCAGTAATACAGGACTAGCATAAGGGGAATCACTTTCTCGGATTATATTTTTTTTTAGTAAGTCATCACAAATTTCATTTATTTTTGCCCTCTCAACAGGTGCCAATCTATAAGGACGGTAGTTTATAACTTCATCCCGTTTCAATCGCAAATGCATTTCACCAGTTTTCACAGTTCCAATATTATTTTCAGATGGCAATACAGATGGGTATTTCTCAAAGATTGTTGATATTTTAGACTGAAGGCCTGAACTTAGATGTTTGATTGATTCCCTTAATAGGTTAAATTTGTCGTCAATACATGGTTCAATTTGATTGACTGTTTCAGTTGATAATGGGGATAAGTTGCGAATTACTTTACAACCCGTAGAGTCCATAATAACAGAAATGTCAGGGTATTGGACAATATTACGTCCTATTAAACAATCGTAGTAGAAATCAGTGTCCCTCGCTACGTTAAATTCTATTTCAATACAAGTTTCGTCAATTTTAACAGGAACAGTGATCCTACCAAAAATATGTAATGTACCGTTTCCTATTCCTTCGAGTTTTGTAAAATGGGGGTCCAATTTACAATCCAGTCGTTGAGCTATCGAGTCTTTAATGATGCTACAGGTAGCACCAGTATCTATAAGAGCATCAACAGTCAAGTCTTTGATATTCACTTTTGTCAATTGGAGTTCGGTAACTTTGGTAATATAGTTAGTTAATTGTCATATTTTGTTATTGTCTTTAGTTGTCGCATTTTTAGTCGAGTCGTTGTTACGTTGCTTAAAGAAGCAGATGTCTTCAGCGTGCCCCATCTTTTTACAATAAGTACATTGGGTGGGTCGAGATTGAAAGCTCGAAGATGATGCTAAGGGCTTATGAGTAAGCTGGCTGGTTTCTCGGTTTGGGTTTCTAAAGCATTGAGCACGAGTGTGACCGGGCTTATTACAAATGAAACATCGTCTATCTTGCAAAATTTCTAATTTTGGACGTTTAGGAGGTAAGCTGGATGTTAAACAATCATTTTTTTCAGTTTTGTTGCCAGAAGGTTCTAAAGGTCGCTTTTTGGGAGCTTTGACATATGTAGTAAACAGTGAAATAAGCTTAGCGGTTGTGTCGACACGGCTATTGTGCGAGGCCATTTTAACGGTCGCGTCGTGGATACCTCCACATATAAGTTCCACCAGTTGTTCTTCAGTAAATGCTATTTTTGTTTGTTTGTTTAAATAACCTTATCTTTTCCCTTGCGTATTCACAGTAGGAATCCGCATTTTCCGAGGTCAGTAGTACTGCTTTCGTCAATTTTTCAGACAAGTTACGGGTAGTCAGTTAGGGTGGTTTTAAACTCTTCCCATGTCCTACCTTCCTCAGGATCCCATGTCTCATACCATAATAATGCAGAACCTTTTAAGGCTTTACCTGCCTTTGCTACAGTTGTGATATTGCTCCAGCCCATGTCTACAGCAATGGAGTTGATGGAGCGGCACCAGCTTTCGGCACCATTTTCATTTTTCTCCGGATCAAAAGGTGGCAACACCACGTCATCACCACGGCGTCGGTCGGTCACAGCATTCTGTATCGCCCTAAGCAGGCTCTCCACAACAGATGGATCCATAGCGAAATTCTGAGAACAGTAAAGAAATATTTTATTTATTGGTTCAGATCCCACTTCTGATAATGAATTTACCTCTAATTAGATAGTATAATATACCTATGTATCTTAGGATATAAAACAATAAAACAGTATATTTGATTTTACTCCATGTAATGGTATATTTAAAAATAAATGCATCGATTAAATCTATAGAAAATAATCAATATATAATATATGAATATGTAATTTTATTTTATTAATCATCAGCTAAATTAATTTAATTGTGAACTTCCTATTCTAATTGACTTAGGACATATTTGATAAAGTACTTTAATAAAATCAAAGTTTATATTTTATTGAAAGTACTTTAAACTTAATAATTGGTAAACTATAAATAATTCAATTCAACAGGTACATAAAATGTTTTTAGAAATAATAACAGTATTTACTTAGCTTTGTCTGTAACAACTCTTAGCGCAAAGTCGGAGCTCCGTTCCGTCCAGCGGACCGCACAACACTGCCCCGGCCGCCCGACAACAGGCCTTTTTATACTAGTGAGCAAACAAGTCAGGCGATATTGCCTGACTTGGCTTTGTTCTTTACAAAATCCAAACTAAACGTGTTCGACCTGCGATTTTTGCTAAGTATGATGTAAAAACGTCTATTATTTATTTTAGAATTAAAACATATGTGTATTTATTGTAAATTACCTAGTTTTTAGCCAAGAAAGAATCACAACAACAAGTGACGTAATACAAAATTATCAGACAAAGAAAAAGACAAAATACGATTGAATTATACTATAAACACTTACGGCTACGTTATCTTTACATCAAAGACCAATTACAACTTTATAAATAAGCCTTTAATGAAACATACACATACTTAATTTTATTTTGTTTTTGTATTTATTCCTCAAATCTATCACATGCAACTGCGTCGAAATATCGGATTACTCAAAAACCAAAGTTATTATTAGTTATAAGAATTGTTGTTATGGCGATAGAATTAGGTAAGATAGTGCTAGGTGGACTTAAAAAAAATCCTACCACCAACCAAACCAAGCACATTATTGTACTTCCCCTGGGGATCGAACCCGGGACCTCTGGATCTAGACTACATGGGCGGATAAAATCCGTACTGGATGTTCTGTGTGTGTTCTAAAATGTTGTGATGATGAATAAGCAGTTGATATACAACCAGTATTGTTAGACAAAAGTCATTGCAAACTGTAAAAAGAGTTTAGACCACCTTTTTACAACATATCCGAACACTAATAACATACAAGCTTTGAACAAAAATTTTAGATAGCAAGTAAAGAACTTTTAGATAGCAAAGAGAATACGAAATGCTATCCGTGAACGCGGAACGGTTTGATTGAAAGTTGTATCTGCTTTGTAAAGTTTCAATATCGTGGAATAAGTTGAGACTTTATAACAGTACCATTTACTGTAATATTTCAATGTAGTTATGAGAAAAACTTGTGTCTTCCGATGTGTTCAATGTGAAATTCTAAGGAGGTAGTTATGTTTTTATTCGCCTCTATTGCCTAGACCATAGAGGCGAATAAAAACATAACAAAAAAACATAGCAACTAGCGGTTTGCTCACCGATTCAGGCGTTATTTTGCAGATCCATTGTGCAATATAATTAACCTAAAAGCTAAATGATAGTATCATATCCGCTAAATTCGTCTGAAAAAATTCAATACGACACGTGTTTCGACTCAACACGAGCCATCCTCAGGAAATCTCTTCCTCTGTTTTCAGGTAATTTATATTTTACATCAATATTTTATATATAAAACAAAGTCTAGTTAGTTGCACCATTTATTATCATTATTTTAAAACACGCCGTATACCAAAATTGCAGTGATGTGTGTATTGTTACCAGTTATCCAAAATGCACATATATGTGCTACTATTTTTTTAAGGGCATTGCCAAAATTGCTACACAATGCCATTATGTATTATATGTATATATTATATATGTATTCATAAAATTTGATTTCCCAAAATACAAGTGCGAGTTACATTAAGTGCTGAACACACGTGTCTTCTTGCAAAAACTTTCCAACAGTTCGGCATGTATATAGGATCGCTGCCTTGCAAATAACATGGAAATATTACAATAATAACGAAAATATATAGTTTTCGTTAATATTGATCAATTTTAAAGAGTTGACCAACGGCACAATATGTTATACCTCTCCTACCCAGGATATACACTGGAGCACAATTTTAAGCCCAAAGCGGGTGTATGCGTGTATGTCCGTGACGATATCTGCTGTCGACGTCTCCGTAATCTTGAAGACCCCACCTGTTTTGTCGTTTGGGTTCTGGTGGACACGGGCGTGGATAAAATCCTATACGCCTGTGTCTATCAGTCGCACAGTGGAGATCAGGAGACGACCAGGCTCACAAAATACCTCAGTGAGGCAGCGGACACCGCTCAACAGAAATACCCGACTGCCCAGTTGGTGCTGCTTGGAGATTTTAACGCTCACAACCGAGAATGGTTATTTTCAAGTCATGGCATCGACCATGCCGAGAGAGAGATGCGAAAGCTAGCAATAGCACTTTATCTCACTCAGCTGGTCCAAGGGGCAACAAGGGTTCCCGATGTTGACGGCCACAACGCCAACTGCTTAGACCTTCTGCTGACAACTGATCCAGACCGCTATTCCGTGTCGATTTCTGCACCGTTGGGTACATATATTGTACTGTCTGGTGAAATATGTTTCTATCTAGGAGAGAGGCACGCGGAGGGTATGGCGATACAAGTTGGCAGATTGGGAAGAGATGCGAACTTTCTTTGCATCCTATCCTTGACAGCGGATCTGCTTCACTTCTGATGATCCTTCGGCTTGTGCGGATGCCGTGACGGAAGTGTTACGTCAAGGAATGGAATATTGTATTCCATTCTCTGATGTCTTGATGTCAGGCAAAGCTCAACGATGGTTTGGGGCTCACTGCAAACAAGCTGAAGCGCGTAAGCAGAAGGCATATCTTTCATGGGTTGATGCTCAAAACCGCAAAGCCAAGGACATATCGGAGAGAAAGAGGGCCTATAACCAAGCTGCCAAGTCTTGCAAAAAGGCCATTAAGAAGGCTCAGTCTTATCACATCCGCCGAATGGGGAATAAGCTAGCTACGTACCCATCTGGTAGTAAAGCTTTCTGGTCCCTGGCTAAGTCGGTCGAATCGAACTTCTGCCGCCCCTCACTATCCAGAAACCTGATAGGTCACTGGCACATACCTTTACTAAATGCATAAAGTTGAATTTCTAAATTCAAAAACTTTGGGCACATAGTGTGTATGATGACTATGTATGTGCCCTAAGTTATTTTTTATTATCAAGAAAAACTAAAAAAAAAATTCAGACTTGGCCTCAGTGACCCTGGAAAAAACTCAGCCCGTATACACAAATATATATATATATATATAGGGTCCAGAGGGTGAATCTACTAGGTTTTTCTGTCCGATACCTGGCCGGAGTCACTACGGGTGCGCGACCCCGGTCTGCTCTAGCTGCTGGTGTCACATTCTTCGTCCTCCGTGATATTGGTATCATAGCGTCATAGTCAGCCAGCTGTATCATCTTTTTAATTTGTGCTGTAATACCGGCCAAGTACCAACCGATTGGCGCAAGGCTGTCATTGTACCCCTTTATAGTGGGAAAGGCTCGCGGCTGGACTGTAAAAACTACAGAGGCATTAGCCTACTCAGCGTTGTCGGCAAAATTATAGAGTGGTGAGGCTTTGGTCGATACTGTCTACGTATGGGTTGGAAAGCAACCTTATTCGTGCTCTGAAGTCTCTTTACAGAGCTTGCGTGAGGGTGAATGGGTCTTACACTAAATGGTTTAACATCGAAATGGTGTTAGACAGGGATTTGTAGCGTTTATGGCTGTTTAACCTATTTATGGACAGTTGTTTGAAAGATTTGAAAGAAAATGACTGCGGATTAAGAATGAATGAGTTACTTGTCAAATGCTTTCTCTACGCCGACGACCAAGTTATACTTGCTTCATCAGTAGAGGAGTTGCAGGAGATTGCAACTAAAATGCATGATGCTTTAGTAGGGAAAGGAATGAAAGTTAATGTTGGAAAGACGAAAGTGATGGTGCTTGAAAAGAATGAATATATGACGCCGTGTGATATAATGATTGGGGGAGAGAATGTGGAACAGGTAGGAGAGTTTGTATATTTGGGAACGCTTTTTACGAGAGACGGAAAATGTGAAATGGATATTGAAAGGAGAGTAAATGTGTGTAACCAGGTGAATGGAGCACTTCACGCCTTTATGAGTAGCCGGCAAGTCTCGAATAAGGCTCGACTAGCCGTACACAGTGGAGTGTTAGTGCCGACTTTAATGTATGGAAGCGAAAGTTAGGGGTGGCACAAGAAGAGTGAAAGTAGAATAAATGCAGTAGAGATGAGTGCTTTGAGAAACATGTGTGGGGGGTTACTATAATGGATAGAGTAAGAAACAAAGAAGTGAGATAACAGTGTGGTGTGAAAGAGGATGTAGTAACAAAGATTGAGAAAGGCATGCTAAAATGGTTTGGACATATAGAGAGGATGGATGAAAGCAGGTTGACGAAACAAGTATATATGTCGAGTGTGAATGGTGAAGTTGGGAGGGGAAGACCTTGGCGGACGATCTCTGATCAAATTGGAGACATTCTTGAGAAAGGCCAGGTCAGAAGTACCCTAAACAGACGAGCGTGAATAAGGAATGAGAGTGAATAAGGCAAAAGGGATGTGCAAGGAGCGTAGTAAATGAAATTCCGTTGTCTCTGCCTACCCCTTTGGGAAACAGGCGGGAGTCTATGTGTGTATGTATGTATATACATATATAATTCAGTAGTTATTTGAAGGACACGTTTTTTTGACAAACAATATGAATAATACGGTCCTGAAAGTGTCCACGCCACGTTTGCACTGCCCTCTCAACGGTACTAAGTACTAATCTTGGTAATCTCTTGCAGTTATTGCGTGCTAAGAATTTTCACTTCCTATTATTACTGAACTGAGATAACTTTTTAAGTGCAGAATATACGTGACCGAAATAATGTTGGAGATAGTTAACATTTCTTGCGAATAATTTTGGAAACTATATTTTGCACCTCCGTTCTGATTCGCGAGAGTATTATAATAACTCCGGCCAAGTCCGCACACCTAGGATCCAACCCACATATCAATGCAAAAAATTATAATAATATATAAATATTTGTTATAAGGGGACTGGGAGCTAATCCTTTGATTATTTGTTGTTATATAGCGCTATTAGAAATACTTTACCTTTTACTACACTCTGAAAATTGATATTGATGATAGAAATAAATATAACCGCTGCTATAAAAGGATACTGTCGACACCCTTTGGGTACCAAACTTATAACACTACAACCCTAGACGGAAACTTATTATAATATCAATAATTTATGAATATCGTTGCTGTTACGGCAAATAAAAATTGCCACAGTACCATCAATGGTACAATTAAATGGTATCAAAGTAATGAAGCGGTACATGTATGTAACCAAACCAAACAACCAACATTGTTTTTCTGGAGCTGGTGGTGGTAAACCGAAGGTAAGCTCCTGGTAGCATCCATCCTTCAGTCGGGCAGCTAAACAGTGATACACCAAATATATTGCGAGCTCATGTATTTTCCAAACGGACAGAATTACAATGTTATTGTAGGTGTTTACAGTCCAACGGTCTACGGACGACCATTCATACTGACATTTTATTTTTTGACACTAATTTTTAAAACACCAGATACTATGTATCTCAGTAGATATAGTAGGATAAGTATTGCTAAATTGTTAGTATTTAATATTTGTGGCAAAGTTATAGGTACTATAGCTACAGACACTGACGGGCTTACAAAAAAAAATAAAAACATTCGACCTTTTTTTTTTTAAGCTCTAGGGCACACAGATACATCGAATGGATGCCGTCACCTCCGGGTTTGCGGTGGTGACTGGGTCATCCGGGTTTCCAAGAACGTGTCTTGGCCTACGGAGGGACCGATCCGACGGCGGATCGGTTGGGTATGTAGGGATCACTCGTATCAGAGGATTCGGATGATTGCCAGCTACTTTATAATTGCGCTCCATAAAACAGGCGATGGACTCAGGATTCTTAACAAAATGTTGTGTTCTGGCATCAAGAGGTAAGATAGTTCTAGATAGATAGAGCCATTATTTTCACTATAGTTAGGTGGTTAAATAATATTAAGCTATTGATTAAGCCTAGAGTTTAGTTTAACTTTATCTGCAGCTCGACTTTAACCGAAATTAAACAGGGAGCTTACTTTATCAGTTAAACTTGAATTGTAGTTTAGCTTGATCAGTTTAATTTTAAATGTAGTTTAACTTTATCTGTGGCTTAACTTTAACTGTAGTTTAAGATTAAATGTAGTTTAACTTTAGCTGTAGTTTAACTATAAATGTAGTTTAACTTTAACTGTAGTTTAACTATAGCTGAGGTTTTACTTTAACTGTATTAAGACTCTGTGGTTTAACCTTAACAGTGATTTAACTTTAAACTTAGTGTAGTTTCACTTCATTTGTAGTTTTACTTTAGCTGCGGATTACCTAACTTCATAATTTATTTAACTTAACCGTCGTTTAACTTTAACTGTAGTTAAACTTTAGCTCCGGATTAACTTGATGTAAAACTTTTTTAAGGCGAACTTTTAAAAGGCGTAAATTAGTTAAATAAGTTATTTGACCGAGCGTAGTTAACATTAACAATTTTAAAGCATTGATTATTGAAGTTTTCTGGCAAACTTATGGCTTTGCGCCGATATATTTATATTTCCAGATATATTTTACAATAAGCTCCTTTCATTTTATTTGTACCCTCATAACATTTTTTTTAAAAGTAAAGTCACTCCCACAGTTTAAAAGGCATCAAATTACACCTCATCATGTCAAAATCCATCAAACCGATGACCGAAACATAGACATGTTGCAGAGCGTTTCAATGAAAAACACAGACGAACATACATACTTATTACTCTTGAAAAACATAACCCTCTTTCTTCTCACAAACGAAACAGCCAGCTCTCAAATCATGTGTGAATATACCACAGTGAAATTTTAATCCTCGTGCAAAAGCTAACTTGTGATAGGAAAATAATTTATGTTGAAATAGAAACTTGCGAAAGTGTTGTTATACTTTAAGCCATAAATAATATACACAGATCGTGGCGAGACCCCTGCAAGTGGAGACTTTGCTGGCTCGTGGAGAAATTCTATACATAAATTAAACACTTTTAGTTGTTTTATAAGTATGGCGGTCGCTTCCCTCCAACTCCCCCGTAAATATCATGAAATGTCAAATGTCAAAGGGATCTTACTGGTAAGTCATCCCTAAGTAAGTCAACACAGAAGTACGTTGTTGCCCTTGAAGGACTTCTGTGTATTATCTAAACACATTTACTGCGAAATTCACCTGCAAAGCGTGGTTATTATCGCAAGACCTCCCATTTTGCGGAAGACTCTGTCGACAAGAATTGTAATGGTTTGTATGTAACAATGGTTTCAGCTCTTGGCCTCAAAATTTACGTGTGTAGCCAGAGATAAGGTCTACGTTACACAAGGAAACTATGCGCATGAAAAAAAGTTAACTGCATCGGTAGGAAAATGGTCGCTCTAGCCAGGCGGGCCTTTGTAGGTCCTACCACCAGAGTTCAGTCTTAACCGCTAGAAAAATCGCAGCAATTAGGTATGTTACCTAGGTACACCACAAGCAGGTAGATCATACCTACCCCATATATGTGGTACATTTTTTTATTTTACGACGGGGAAGCGCTTGGCCTTTATCTCACCTAGTAACAAGTTAAGATAAGGGCGAAGGTGGAGGCGCACTTCACCTGGAATCCTCAATAAACTGAGGAACTGGCTACCTTACCGCTAAATGCCGGAACACAACAATTTTAGAATTGTTATTATGGCGACAGAATTAGGTAAGACTACCAAACCAACCAAACCGAGCACAATATTGTACTCCCCATGGGGATCGAACTCGGGTTCCTGGATCTAAAATCGGTGGGTTGAACCACTAGACCACAGAGGCGATTAAACAATAAGTTGAACGATGACATTTTGTGTCTTGTTAACGGGACTCCTTAAAAGCCCGACTTTAAAACTTAAAACAAGAACAAGCAGGCCTCACAGCTCAGTTGGTAGTAGCTCTGCCTTCTGCGCTGTGTAGGTTGTGGGTTCGATTCCCACCCGGGACAAACATTTATATGATGAATATTGATGTTTGTTCTGTGTTTGGGTATTGTATTGTATTGTATGATATGTATGTATTAAAAAAAAAAGACAATATAAGTATTCTATCTGTGATCTTGTTCCCATATTACGCTTATAAGCTTTGCTTAGTTTGGGACTAGATGGCACAGTGTAAAATTAATGTCCTGTAATATTTATTTATTTATTTTTAAACGTTTTCGTTCAAAAAGGCCACGTAGGTATAACCTGTGGTAAAACTCCCAAAGTACACTCAGTGTCAAATCTACCTACAGGTACTCACCAAAACTTTTATCAATCCATCTTACATAGCAATAAACTCTTTTTGAAAAAAAATGGAACCGACTTCACCACTAAAAACTTACAAATAACTCTTAGGGTAAGTTCATATTGTAAGGTTTTGCTAAATTCCAACATTTTCACACGAATTTAAAAAAAAATCTTTTAATATTTTAGAATTTAGTATTTGTCAATTTCCGGTATGACCAATATCTGTAGCAAACAAACTAATGACTCAGCTGTTGCAGTGGGCGTCGTGGCCTGTTTTGCAACAGCTGGGGCAGGCGAAAACGTATAAAAGCCGACAAGACAAGTCACTCTGAGGTCGTCACTCTGTTCGGACGTCTCTAGAACTATATAAAGTTTTGTAACTAGACGAATTTATGTTGGATTGATACCTGAAATAAACGTGTATTGAAAGCCACCAGTGGAGTTATTATTGAAGTACTAACAATATAATTTGAAGTTGGTGCCGAATTGCCAAGCTCAACATGTTTATTGTATGGCACCAACTTCAAATTATATGAACTTACCCTAAGAGTTATTTGTAAGTTTTTAGTGGTGAAATCGGTTCCAATTTTTTCCAAAGAGCTTATTTTTAGCTTTTTTTCGTTGTAAAACCTACGACACCACGACGTCTCCGACACACTATTTAAGAGTCGTGTGAGGGTGCAATAATACGTTATTTTTTGTATAAAAATATATTTTCTAAATCGGTTGAGTAATTACGGAGTTCTGAGGTAATAAAGTAGTTGTCGTTAATGAGTCATCGATCACCAACACGCCTGCCAAGCGTGAGTATTATGGCAAAACCCTCCATTGCTTTCTTTAGCATTGGGCCCATGTCCTATACAGTTGAATTTTATGGGCTGTAATGATGATGATGATACATGTATACAGCATTTATAGCCAGAATGCGTCAAAGTCAATTCCACTTACTACTACGTATCATCATTACTGCGATTAACAACATGCCAAGCGTGGTGATTTTGGCAAAACCCTGATGATGATGATGATGATACTGGAAGGTAAGCGGTTCAAAAGGTCTACTCTAGTGACCGTAAACACCGCAGGAAAACAGAATACGCAATATCGTATTCTGCTTATTTACTTGCATGACATATATTTTCCAGTTATTTTGATATAAAATGAAACAACTGAACCGATTTTGATAAAATTTCTATGGGACCACCTCGCGAGTATATTACCAAACGTAACAAGAATCATCAAAATCTATTTGGCGGAAAAATCAAGTAACAAAAAAAACATACACCCGAATTGAGAACCTCCTCCTTTTTTTGAAGTCGGTTAAAAATGGGTTTTTAAAACATTTAATTTAAAAAAGGGGTAAACTCCTCTATTGTGGCAACAAAGCCACAGCAATACTACTCTAACAGTTGCCAGTTATTTGGGTACCGGTAACATCTATCGAAAATCAATCGTAAAACAGCCGTTACTTTTTATCCCTCTGGACTTTTTCGCGAGAACTTGTATTGCCAAATCAGCTGTCAAAGGCCAAAGGTGTACCCTTTAACGTCTGAAAGAATTTGGGCGAAATTGAATTATACGTGTAGAGGTTTACAATGGCTTTGAATTATCGTGGGAGGAATGCCATGCCATGTTTTACTAAGCGAACCTATATTATATAGTAACTTATAAAAAATTTTCAAAATTTCTCAAAATTTTGGCTGAAAATACTTAAAAATGTGTATACGAATCCATATTTTTTTATTATTGTACGAGGGGGAAGCACTTATACTTCAGCACACCTGTTTGTAATCAAATATATGGGAAAATAACCATTATACAAACATACCCTTCAACCCGGAACACAGCAATGCTGCGCTTGGCGCCCGAAATTAATATGGTGGTAGTACTTCCCCGGACGAGCCCTTTCACAATGGGATCTTCTACTCTATAGTACTGCTAAGATAAGTTATTGGCCTTGCAAAAGAAACAATTTTAACCACCTCTGTGGTTCAACCCACCGATTTAAGATCCAGAGGTTACGGGTTTGATCCCCAGGGGGAGCAATATTGTGCTTGGTTTGGTTGGTGATACGATTTTCTCTGCGTTTTCTGGTAAGTGATCCGCGTTTTCTATATAACACCCCACCCCACCTGCCATGCGTGGTGATTATGGCTAAAAGTCTTGGAGGTGGCTCATGTTAAAATTGTCATGTCAAAAACCTATGATAATTACCAATCTGTGCTGTAATCTAAAATAAATGATTGTCACCCTATTTCATAATTCAGGGAATAAAATTAAAACTCAATTTTTCTTAATCGACAGCGTTTTGTGATAATAGCTTGTTATCACAAATTTTGTTTGGCTTTAGCTTAGATTTTGGTGTAAAGACTGTTTCTATAGTTTATGCGGTACAGGTGGGCCCTCAATCCTCTATGTGAGGACTGAGGGCCCAACTATACCGTCTTTAACTCGCTTATTAGACTTTCACAAATTCTGATTCCGACTTTCACAATTCTTTGGGCATCTTCACTAAATCCTAAGCACATTTTCAAAGAGTTTTAACAAAGTGTTTTAACACGCACATCTTTTTTCAAATGTGCCAGCACTTGTCCTCTAGACTTACACATACAAGGGTAAGGCCTACGATTCATATCTCAAAGAGCGTGACTGGGGGATTTCCAAAACCACCACGCTTGATAGGCGAGTTAATTATTGCAGTATTTGTATACACACATCAAAATTGTCTAGGGATATTCAACATTTTGTTGATTTTTACAAAAACTGAAAATAATTTCCTTACAAAACTAGGTATGGCAAGAATCTTTATTTTGTGTTGTTTATTAATAATAATAAAAACAATAGTTATATATTTTTTAAATAAACATTAAAGTAGGAACAAAATCTCGAAAAATCAGAAAATTTACAAGGTTCGGTAAATTGTGTTAAAACTATTTTTACGTTGCCATGACTTTATAAAATTACCTTTTTACAATTTAATAATCGATGTTGCCTCCCCTGACGTTGATAACACATCTGCACCGGTTATTCATACTCAAAATTAGGGTGTCAAAGTCTCGCTGGGGTATGCGATCCCATGTTCTTTTTAAATGGCACAAAAGTTGGTCTTCTGTGGTCAAATTTGATGGCACATTGCTGAAAACCCTTCGCTGTAACATGTCCCAAGCGTGTTCAATTGGGTTTAAGTCGGGGGTTAAGGACTGTGCAGGCCAGTCCAAAACCGCGACATCATGTTCCTGAAGGGCAGCTGACACCCAACGCGCCGTGTGTGAAATGGCATTATCATGCATGAGCTGAAGTTCCTGGCCAATTTGAACTCTGTGAGGGATGATCACAGGTTCTATGACCTCATTCCGGTATTTTAGTGCAGTCATGCTGCCTCTTATCTAAATGAACTCGGTTCGCGCACCAATACGAATTCCCGCCCAAACCATGATTGTCCCACCTCGGTACGAATTGACCTCTTGTGGCTGCTGGAGGCGACTTTCTCTGCCTGGAACTCTCCAAACACGTGTTCTTCGTGAATCGGGGTGGAATCCAAACCGAGACTCATCAGTAAAGAGAACCATCGTCCATTGGCCATTGTTCCATAACAAATGTTCTTGAGCCCACAGAAGTCGCCTTCCGCGATTGCCTCGTCGTAGAGCTGGCACACGAAGCGGCCTACGAGAATGAAGATCGACTTCATGTAGCCTTCTTCTGACGGTTTGGTCGCTGACTGACAGCTGATGGTCTGACTGAAGCCTTTGCACTAGATGCTTTGCTGTGAGGTTGGGTTCCCTCCTGGCGGAATTTTGGAGAAAACGATCTTGTCTAGGGGTGGTTACTCGTTTTTTTCCAGTGTGGCGCTCTCTTACATCCCTAGTAATACGATAACGTGACCACAATCGAGAAATTACGTTTTGATTGGTGTTTAGGGTATTGGCAACCACGCGTTGGATAGCACCGGTTAGTAACATGCCTATTGCTCTTATCATTTCTTCTCTGCTTAAATGTCGACGTTCCATGACATTACGAATAACACAAGATCCGTTAAAATTAAAAATTACTTAGATAGCACTAATTGATAATTAAATAAAAGTTAATTTATCTCAGGCAAAATTAACGTTGTTTAATAAATCGGAGTCCCCATTCTATTTTTTGTTTATTGCGTTCTATTTTTATTTATTTTTAAAAATTTGAAAAGGGAACAAAAGAGGTTTAATTCCATATGTAAACTTTTTCTAAAAAGCAAATAGTTTGTAAGCAAATCATTTCGAAATGGAATATCCCTAGACAATGTTGATGTGTGTATATGGCAAAAGCGTTTGCTGCAATCCATCTTTCAATGTGTAATGGGGGAGATTTGCCATAATGACCACGCTTGACAGGCGAGTCGGTGATCACAGTATTGCTGTCAGGTGTGTTCCTAGATTTATGGAAGCTGCTGCCCGCCCATCACTTGGTGAAATCCCTTCGTCGAATTTAACGACATCTAGGGCGAGTCGTCCTATGCTGCCGCCGCCACGAACTAAAATCTTTGCTCTATATAATATTTCATGTCAGAAATGTAAAATCACACTTCATTTTTTTTTCAGCGTCCTATTTTACGTGCAACTGATACTGCACTGGTACAGCTAGTTCTAAACTTAAGTATGACAGCAGTGTAATAAGATCATAGGAGCAAAATTTGACTTCCCGACTGTCTTCTACCTTGTTGTTTTCCTTCAAAGGCAATCAAGTTATATCAACTCGTTCAACTGTGTTTTCAACTGTGTTTGGGATTTAACCAGTAGTGGACTATCAGATTGGATACTAGAAACTGCAATAACGTTCGCTCTTTACCAAGTAAATAACAAGTTTCTCATAGCTCATATATATTACTTGTATCGAAGACTTGGATCAATATCTTTAGAACATTTTGGTATTAATTGTTGATTGTTTTTTTTTAAATGAAATGTTTTTTGAGCGTTACAAGCCTGCTTGTAATGCTTGTAGGTACCTAACTAAATATTGAATCATCAAAAAAATTATCAAACCGAGTTTTTTCTTGCCTTTTTCCTAGCGTGTTGGTCGCGATTCTGAACAGGCGATAGAATTGACGTTTCAAAATTATCCAAAAAAATTTCATTTTTAGTTTTAGTGCGTCAAAGATATTGATAAATTATATTATTCTCTTTAATATACACCACTTGAATTAAATGCCATTGCTATACAACAACTGACATGACAAGCCTCATAGCTCAGTTAGTAGTAGCTCTGTCTTCTGCGCTGTAGATTGTGGGTTCGATTCCCAGCCAGGATAAACATTTTTGTGATGAATATAGATGTTTGTTCTATGTTTGGGTGTTGTATCATAATGGTAAGTATGTATTCAAAACAAAAAAAAATATATTCGTATTTTAGTATTCTACCCCTTACCTAGTTCCCATATTTACAAGCTTTGCTTAGTATGGGAGTAGATGGCGGTGTGCGAAATGAATGTACTGTAGTAGTAAGTTTCGTTCGTGGTATCGCTATAAGCTATCTCATCCAAGCAATCTTAAATCGTTTGACAAACACCTAGGGGTGGTCAGGGCCACGTCAGGTTTAAAAATACCTATGGTTTTCAAGTTGTTTGCATTCATTATATATCAGGTTTTAAATTCAACAAGCTGTTTAAATTTTGCTTAATTTTTGCCTTTGCAGCTTTTGTAATTTTATTAACAATTAACAAGCATTTATTCTAATACAAAATGCAACGTGGGCGGTGTGAGTTCTATACTAAGCCTTATAGATTCTAGATACTAGACAGAGTTCTAGGTAGAACAAGAGCCTAATTTGGATTTTACCAAAACCATACCACATCACAGACCTGGTAATGCACTAGTATAACACTTCAGAATTATGAAACGTAAGCCATTACTATTATATTCAGGTCCGGAAAATTCTGATATTGATTCTGTATTTAAGCCTGTATACTATATCACGGTATACTTAGCATAAGACACAAAAGTGATTTGGAATACCTCTTTGCATAGAATCGACCCCACTTACAAAACCTGGACACGGAATCTTAAAACAATGTCTGAGGATATCGGGGAGTGGAATTATTTTATGACCTGCTGAAATTTCAGGTCACGTTCCAACCTTTTACGATGACCGTGAGCATGAGAATGGCATTTTTTGATTCACACAAATATTTGTGCCAGGCACGAAGCCAGGAGATGGCTGGCATAAAATGTGTTCTTGTCTTTCATTTTTGTTTATTATACCATTACATGACCATTAACGCCATCCAGCTCCAAGCTAAGCATGGCTTGTTATATTTGACTTTGTAAAAAATACTGTTGCCAATCCCATAATTCCTCATAATCCCATTTTGTGTCACTCAGGAGACAGAGCAAAAGCCCTCGCCTCTACATACAAGTTTTCACTTAGAGCGAGGAACTCCCAACACAGATGCTTATTAAAACTACAGTGAATCCTACCTACATAAGCATGTTTAGTCCTAAGTCTAATTGTTTTATGTTTTAAGTTTTACTGGAATAAATTTGCTTTACTTTACTTTACTTAATTCATGTCCTGCAATCTTTATTTATAAAAGAGTGCAACGAAAAACTAATGGATTAAGTACAATGACTATTCCAGGTTATTAATTAGCCAATTTCCCTGAAAAAGGAGTTTCTGAATTCAACTCTATTTTTTTGATTGGTGATAGCATAACGTTTGACTACAAGCTCACTTGAAAAATGAGAAAAGCTGTGGCCTAAGATTTCAGACATTTGCAACGCTTATGATATCGCGATTATGTAGTGAACAGCGTTGCACGCTTATCTCAAAGTGCCTAGCTCTAGTTTCACTCAACTATAAGGCATCTAGATAATAATTCTGAGAAGCCGTTCATTATAACTTGCAGTTGGGGTAAATCAGTCAGTGAGTAAGCGATTCGTTACTTAGTACACCACGTTATTATAATCTTAGATTCCTAAGCAGGAAGATCTAAACTGTTCTCTTAAATGGAAAACGGAGCCACAGATTTCTTCACATTATATCAAATATACATTTTGTCTGTTTGTACATACATTGTCATAACTGATCTTAGATTCCTAAGCAGGAAGATCTAAACTGTTCTCTTAAATGGAAAACGGAGCCACAGATTTCTTCACATTATATCAAGTACACATTTTGTCTGTTTGTACATACATTGTCATAACTGAGTAGATGGAAAAGGTTGCTCAAGACTTTATCCACACGTCTACCAGACACTAAAGGCAAGTAACAGCAGGCTTTCATTTTTATATGGGTTGAATAGTTTTTTTGTAGTGGTTATAAAGTAAAAAGATTAAATTTTGAAAAAATAAAAATATGTATGAAAAAGTACAATATATATATGTACAATATACACGAAGCTTGATCGTCCCTCGCTGCGCTCGGGGCAATCTCGCTGCGACCAAAGTGGTGTGACGTCACGTGACCGCCTCCAGTACAAATCTAAAAGAAGAAGTACGACCAACAATACCTACATCGTCCGTCAAGCAGCATTGCTATATTCTAGTTTGAAGGGTATGGTTGCCGGTGAATTAACTGGCACGCAAAGTAAACACCTTTATGCCCAATGCCGTGCCGTGTAGGCCATTTTCATTGTAAATATGACCTTCTCAGTGAGGCTTTGTTATGGGCACTTTGTTATGGTAAAAGGTGCACTTAACATCAGGTGGGCTGCTTGTTTCGTCTACAAGTTGTATGGAAAACTTAAAGATACTGCGATCAGATTCGCGTGCTCGAGCTAGTATGACAATTTGAACTAGGTGAAATCTTAACAAAGTACTTCAGCTGGGGTTATCTGATCGTGCGAAGTTTACCATCACTATTACGCCACAATAACGAACTTTCGCGTTTCGGTACCTATCGGGTTTTCAGCAACACTGTATATTCGATTTTTAAAGCGAGCTGAAAGACTGTATTTGTTCTTTGTTATATTTGATTGAGTGAGCAAAGCGAACGAACCTTCCGAGATAAGTTAGGAAATCAAGCAGTGTATGTATTTATTTGTTTGTGGCAACGTTTTGGACGGTCTAGAATGGACTATGCGATTTTAATGAAATTTGATCTGTAAAGAGATAACATTCATTAATATATATTACAGGACATTAATTTTACACAGCGCCATCAAGCCCCAAACTAAGCATATAGCTTTTATGGAAACTAGATTACGGATAGAATACTTAAATACTGTTTGTAAATAATTACGTATAATATGATACAACACCCAAACACAGAACAAACATCTATATTCATCACACAAATGTTTGTCTTGAGTGAGAATCGAACCCACAACCTACAGCGCAGAAGGCAGAGCCAACTGAGCTATGATGCTTGTTATTGTTTCATTAAACATGTATCGATTGTTGCAGGATATTTCTGATAAGTCAGGTAGTATTGATATTGGGATGAAAAGAGCTTCAATATACACATATATACACGCATATATTTTGAATTGTTGATCCGATCAATTTGAACTTTTGCATCAATCATTAAACCAAATTTATTTCACAGGGATTTTTTTGAAAATAAGGTAGTTTATGAGAGAGTGAGAAATATGAGTGTTACATTTATTTATTTATTAATTAATGATTCACAAAACAGTTTGTAATTGAAAAAGACTTGACATCTTGTTCAGTTCTAGATTGTAGAAAAATATGTGAATACAATAATTACATTAGTGTTTCATGCACTGAACTTAAAATACCCTTAAACTAAAATCAGTTTCTAAAACATACAAAATTTTAACTGTGAGCAACAATCTGTCTGCTCAGCGTGGTGATAATGGCCGTACCTTACAGTTATAGAGGAAGTTCATTCCACTTTGTGGTGGACAATAATGTACTGTTGATATGGATATGGAATATGTGCAGTCAAAACCCTTGCATGAAACCTCAAAAGTAATTCTCGGATTTTATCGACACCTTTCACTAATGAAAGAATAACAATAGATAAATAGACCAGTTTTAATGAAATTTCGAATACTTTCTCTTATCTTACAAGACCTGATGATCATCCTTTGCCCACTTCATCCAAAAAAACACCCCTAATAAGGGCAAAATAAACTTATTTTGTAATCTGCAGTCTCAACCCCGACTTCATATGATATTTCATGTTTAAACACATTTTCAAGACTTCAATCTTATTTTAACCTTTTGCAACCCTTAATGTTAATACAGGGGTGGTTTCAGCAAATCAAAAGAGAAGTAAATGTGAAGTCAACCCCCTTTAATAGTCCATTCTGCAAGAAATATTAAGCGTTTAACCCCTGAACGCACCCCTTTGTTAAAAAAACCACCCCTGATAAAAAGTAATGTATATAATTTATGAATGTGCAGTCTTAGAGTTAAGCTCGCCTTTGCTAATAGAGTGTGTATAAATGTTAGATTGTATAAATATTTTATGTATAATATTTTATTATTATTGTATAAATTATTTTATTTATTATAGTTTTTGTTTTTTCTATCGTGTCTTATTAATAAAAGGTACCTACATAAATATTATCTACCAATAATTGTGTTGTTAAAAACAGATCTCAACCTACTATTATGGATTATCTATAATTCCTGAGCTCAGTTTGTCCCAAAAAGTACCTGTCTTCACAGATCGGAAATCAGTTTTAATTCCTAAGTATAAATACTTCCCAGCTATTTAATTCCACTTTAATCAACTTGTGTTATAGTTTATGCCGCGTTAAAACACGAATAACCGCGTGTAACTTTTTGAATTTTCAATAATTTACATTCAGAAAATAATTTACATTCAGAAAATGTAATATGAACGTGCTTACACCCCGTTCCTGACACCAAATTAAAACGAAAAGGTAATATCGACTCATTTGAGGTGAGCAAATTTGTTACAATTTTCTGATTCAGTACAAACATCATGTCAAGATACGACCTTTTTGAGGTGTAATTCTAAAGACAATGGGTGTAACTCGAAAAAAAAACTACTTCTAGCAATAGGAAGTTATTGGTATGTAGACCATTGAATAAATATTTGTATTATATAGTTATGGTCCAAAAATTACGTTCACACGAATGAATGAATGAATGAAATGAATGAAAAATACTTTATTGCACACCTTAAAAATAAAAACTGGATAACTTAAAAATAAATGTACAATGGGCGGTCTTATCGCTAAGAAGCGATTTCTTCCAGACAACCTTTAGATGGAGAGGATTTCATGGCTAAAGAGGTGGTTGGTGGTGCACATATTAATTAGAGTCTAGCTAAATTAACTATACGTAAATCATACATTATAAGTAAAGCTTTGCTACAAACATACACACTACTTATATAATATAAATATAAATACCTACATACTATACAATATGTACTTACATACTATACTATGCAAATATAATACACAAATATAAATATATTTACTTAGATGGATGATAATTATAATAAATGTTCTAGGAGTACCATGATAAAAACATATAAAACGGCGCAGAAAACAGCAAATACGTGTTGTGGTGACGAAGGATGAGATAGACTATTTAAACAGGTTTACCGTTAAAAAATTATGATCAAATTTCAACTTTTTTTCTGTTTTTTGACTCTGGTGTAAAGTTAGATTTGTCAGGGTTACACCCTTATTGTTTTCCGTCGTCGTTATGTATAACTTCACATTTTATCCAAAAATAATTAACAGACATTATTACTACAACCTTATTTTGATAATGTAAGGAGCTCGATAAAATACCCTTAAACTAAAATCAGCATCTAAAACAAACATATTTTTTTTATAAACGCTTGTTTGTAAAATGGGTATGTTTATAATGTCTGTTAAAAATAATTAACAGATATTATTACTACAACCTTATTTTGATAGTGTAAGGAGCTCGATAAACACAGTGTTTAAGCCTCCGGATATCGTGAGCATATCAACATCATAAGACTTGGCAAACTCATTATCCAGACGACACATATATCTAAGAGGCAGTGGATTGTTGAAAGTTACATTATTTTCGTATGTGTCACATCTCGTCTCTGTGACAGGGCTTAGACAGCAGGTTTTAAAATTCATATATTTTTCAAGATAAACGGTTGAAGTGGATTATCATTAGGTCTAATAGTGACGTAAAGGTATTTAACTTCTAATTTTAGTAATTTAAAAATTGGTCTGATTATGATTATTTATTTCTTCTGCTTGCTAGGTCAAGGGGGCCAATTAGATCCAAGAATTACTTTTGGGCATGCAAGGGGTTTGACTGCGAACATCCCACATCAACAGTATATTATTGTCCATCACAATGTAGAAAGAACTTCCTACAAAACTGTAAAGTTTGGTCATATTCATCACGCTTGTCATATTGGTGTTCACAGTTGAAGTTATGTTTCAGAAAAAAGCTGCTGCCTTTTTTGTGAAACCCCGTTTTTACGACATCTGTGGGCTGGAGGGGTATATTTTTGAACCACGACTACCACAGCAATTGTTTTTTGAGCCTTTTTATTACTTTTCATCATAGTAAGAAGTGAGTTATTCACTTATCGTATTCTGCTATTTATTATGGTAATCATGTTATTTATACTTTCTTCAATGTTGTACACTTTAACTACAATTTAATCTTGTTTCTTTCTCGGCTTAAGTTTGCTGGAAGCTTAATCTTTTTTGGGGTTAAGCTCATCTTCACTATGATTTTAATTTTACGTTTATACACTTACCTATACGTGTGTGTTTTGTAATAAATAAATTGACTGTTCTCGTCTGAGTAGGTTTTGAGCGTTGATTGATTGGCATTTGCCAAAACAACATTCGCGCGCCATCTTGTGACGGAAAAAACATAGGTACTTTTACCTTTTATAGTGTTACCTTTATGCCTCCAATCGACATTCTTTGTGGATGTAACCTGCACAGTGAGGTTTTGTTGAGATGCATTTAACATCAGAGGGCTGCTAGCTTATTCCGTTTCTTAGGAGTAAAAAAAAAGGTACCTGTGAACCTTTACAAAAGGTTTTATAAGAGAGTGCATCTAAGTATATGAGCAAGCTTACTGTAGGTAGGTATAAAAGTTCACTGACCCCTAAACCAACGTCGAACCATCCATCGTAACTAGATAATTTGTCTAAAAGCAATAAACACGGGCCATTAAGGCCGGTACAATAACGGAACGTGTCCACAATTCTAAAACCCTGGTTCTTTTATTTGCTGGTATCATTAGCCACAATATGTTGGGCGGAGACACGAATATATCGCTGGAGGCGGCCATATTGCGTCCGTTGATAAATGAACAAAGGTAGGGCGGAAGGTACTCGAAAAGAAAGTTTAATAACAGGATAAGCGATCAATCACAACTTTGGAGTGATATGGGCGGTAATGGTACCAGCGATTACTAAATTTGTTTTGTTTTCTCATTTATGAGACTGTAATGTAATAGCTAGAATAAACAGCTTATCTGGTCTATTTGGTGGATGCGAACAAGAGAGGTTGAAAGCCAGCCGTACTTTTTCACTAACATTTGAACAACATGGAAACATGTAAATACTACAATTCAATTTAATTAAATCGTGTAGGTTAGGTGGTTTTGAGCAAAAAAAAGCCTTTTTAATTTTTATACAACTACCTCAAAGTAAAGAACGTTTGTTTCAATGTAATTTTTTTTTTTATAGTTTATTTAAACCTACTTTCGAGTGAATCGAACCAAGAAATATTTTTTTCATAAAATTTTCAGAACTGTATTGCTCACCTCCTAGGTTCACATAAACGATGAAGTAATTATTGAAAACACTTTTTTATTTTAGACCCTAATCTCTTTATAATACTAAATTTCATCTAAATCGGTTCAGTTGTTACGGAGATGAGTGGTAACAAACATTCACACAAACTTTCGCATTTATAATATTAAGTGAGATATTCCAATTCTAAACATAGTATATTTAACAACTTTTATAAGATAAGATAATTTTTATTTTTATTTTTACTGAAGAGCTTTAAACTTTCATGCCACCACATAGTCTCTATTAAAGATGGTAATAATGGTTAAAATTAAATATTATTTAACTGTTAATTGATAAAAAAATATATCGATATTTTTATTGGTTGAAAATATAAGTTAATAATATTTTTTCAGTACCTACACGATTTGGTTATTGGTTGATGTTAATGCAAATGAATATTTTATTCTATTGATCAAATAAAAGTAACCGCTAATTCGTCTCTATCAAAGTAGCACTTTATACACATTTTTTTTAAATATCACATCACTTAGTATTGAATAAAAATATCATACACAGCAAATCAGAAATTTAATCTCTATAGTGAGTAACCTAAGGCATACAATTGAATGAAGTCAACCTAATACATAGTTGAAAACTCTGCGAGCAGCAACATACGACAATGTTCCTTATTTATAGCAGATTAAGGTTAAATTTCAATGCATTCAATTATGTTAGTTCTAACTCAGGCTGAAGTTGATATGATATTTTTATTCAATAATGTTAATTTTGATTATTGAATGTAATGGTTGATTTTAAATATTAGTTAAATTTATTGGTTGATAGTTATATTCATCGTCTCTAGTCTCTATGTGGTATAAATAAATTAAACAACTGTTTTGATAGAAATGTAAACAAATGCTTATAATATACACAACACTACTGATAATATACACAACAAAGTATTTTATAGCATATAATCCCAATTCTAATAATGTATACTTATTTCAGTTTTAAACTAAAAGTCGCTACAGGAAAAAATAGTAAGCACTGTCAAAGCATTTCGGCTAATTGATTTATTAGCGCCGTGATCTCATAGAATCCTGATATTTTAAATTTTGCAACCGTGGCTTATTTTTGAAATTTCTACTTACTGTTTAAATAGAATTACTAGATAACTACGATAGTTTCAGCAAAAGTACCTATTTGATCTCCAAGAAGGGCTTAGGGATTTTCACCAGGTGATGGACAGCAGCGTCCTCTTAAGTGAAAACTAATACCTTGACTTTACGTGAAGATTATGGCATACTCTCTTTATATTGAGAAGACTCAAGGCCAATTGTAGTTGGTTACCAGCTGTTGATGTGATATGAAATTCAAGTGGATCAAACTCGAAACTTGGTTCCCGTCGTCCTGTCGGAATTTAAATAAAACAAAATAAACGTAGACAATAATCATAAGAGTCATTCAGTCACTCGCTGACGTCAGTAGTATCATTATGTTAATGACTTGTTTGTGCAGTCATAGTCAAGCTACGATAGTTTCCCATCCGCGATAATATCAGTCATTTTGTTCACGTTAAAAAACTCGTTACTCAATCTCATCCGATCGGATTGCGACTATAATCGACGAAACGACATAAATGATTGATCGCAAACTCAATAATGAGAAAATTATTCAGTATTTTTTACAAAACGGCCTCATATTTACTCCGTTTCCTCGCGTGACTCACGGCAATACTCTATTTGCTGTTCTTTTCCTATTTGCTTTCAGATCAAATTGGTTTCCAGATGTACCTGATAAGTGTAAATTGGACTAGGTTATAATAAACCTCGGTCATTTGCACAAAACACGTAAAAAATAGTAATGATATTTTGTTAGTTGGCGAGTGTTGAAAATTTCATAGTATTTAAAATAGTTTTTTTATCAAGAACAGCTTATTTCCTCTTTGCTTCGGCCTATCTTTGCTACTCGCTCTGCAATAAAAAAAAACCTATTGTTTGACACACCTATTAATACAAGGCACCTCTCAAATAACTCGCTCCTAAGTTCGTAGATATTCAATAAACTTTTTTTTACTCATGAACGATACCTTTTGGGCTTATTTAAACTCAGAATATCCCCAAAACACATATTAGAACGAAATTCAACGACAATAATCTGCTTTGCATCTGTGATGATCTTATTATGATAAATGACAATCCAAAGTCAGCTGATCAATGAAAAGCCCGCTATCTTGCAATTTTAAACAAGGTTCTGTTTATCTGTTTAACTTTGACAGCTATGTACTTACGTATTTCTTAGCGCTAAATAGGTAGATATGTTTTGACATTTTTGCTAATTCATGTTTTATTTGTTGTTAATATAATAAGCAAAGTAATATAGTAGCATGCGGCATGTTAGCTGCTCTTTATTTAGTTTATCCCTGTCGAACACTACGTGAAATATCATAGATTTACCACCAATGAAGAGCTTTAACTTCATTTCGTTTGTTTTTTGATCATTTATCATATAAAATGATTACTGCTCAATGAAAACATAATCGCCAAATTGCGATTCGGTCGCGTATGGTATGGTAGGTATGTATAATAATTACGTTTTAAAAACTAAAAAGAAAATCGACTTCAATGAAGAATATGAGACAAGTGGACATACGCGTGATCCTATGAGGGGTTAGTTTTTTCATTATTTTGAGTAATACACCCTAAAATACCCAAATCGCTTCAAGTTTGCCTATAATATAAGATGAGTTCCTTCGATTTCTCCACGATCTTATCATCTGATCCTGACCTGATGACAAGGGTTCGGTTTTTCCTTACTTTTGAAGTAATACACCCTAAAAATACCTAAACCGCTTCAAGTGTGCCTATATATTCCAGGATCCCATCATCAGAACCCGACCTGATAACGATGGAACCACCTGTGAAGCAAAAAAAATAACTTTCGAAATCGGTTCAGGCGTCTTCGATTAATCGAGGAACATAAATAAAAAAAAGATTCAGTCGAATTGAGAACCTATTCCTTATTTTGAGTCTATTGAAAAGGCATTCTTTGAGGTAAAAAGGTTGTGCATGTCCAACTTGCATCCGGCTGGTTACATAACGTAACCTACGTTATGCGTTATGCATGTTTACCATGGTTCGCAAGTTTGCGCAGATGTGGTCTAACAAAGAGAATACGATCATAAATTTACAAGACTTTTAAAGCAAATTCTATGCAAATTTGCACCCTTTATTGCCTAGGTTTTCTAAAAACAGTTACTTTGTTTTATTGGGGGTGAATCTGAACATCTGTGAGGGTTTGTAAAGGCTTTTTATTGAGCTTTTGTTTTTGTGCTCACGAGATGATTTTGGGCCAAGAGGATCATAATTTACTTAGTTAATTTTCTGGAGCTCATTTTGCTTGATGCTTAATTTTACGGTAATTATTTTTTTACAGCCTTTAAAGTGAATTAAAATCAGCGTCTGCGTTTTCATCTATCTACGAACCATATCAGAAATTATAGAGAATATTTGGAAAGTCCTCTACGTGCTATCCTAATCCTTGCCCAGGCAAGCTATGTGATCAACAGTGGCCGAGGTCTTTATCAATAAAAATATCAGTCAATGACGGTCACGGTAGCTATCTAATTCACTACATTAGATACCTACCATACCCCTTAGAAAGGCTAAATTATGAGTCTAATTTCTAAGCCGGTTTTAGCCGAAATTTCTAGAATTCTGGACAAGTAACGTTGCCGTCTGCGTTTCGATCCAATTTATGGTCCATAAAACGTTTGAACTAGCTGTAGGGAGCTCCTTTACTGACATTTATAGTTATACAACACTTCCAACACTACCGTTTGCTCTCATATGCCACTTTTGTCAAAACACGCTTGTGTTAAACAGTTTTCAGATCATTGTGAATAAAGCGAGAAACCATACAGAAGGTAGGTATATAATACAAGAGAAATGAGATGAGATCATTACCCTGCCTCAGAAGGAGGGTTATGTTTTTCGAAAGTATGTATATGTATGTATGTATGGGATTTCTAACTTCCACTCTGCAGCCGTAACGGATTGATGAAATATGGCTTGTGATGTTTCATTTTATTCGTCTGAATTGTGGGAGTGACATAGGCTATATAATTATTTATGGGGGGTGTGAATAAAAAAATGAAGGGGGTGGACACAAAAAAATATTGTATTCCATCATTACGGGTATCAAATGAAAGCTAGTACCTAATATGCCAATTTTCAATATATTTATTGAACCACTTTTACACGACCACATAGCCACAGATTAAGTTTAAAGTAAGTGAACTAAAGTATAATAATGTGTTTATTTAAATTTAAAACTAGATGCCGCCACAGGAAAATAATAGTCTATGTCCATTTTCAAGTAGGTAGTTTTTTCACATTTCGTTCTTGAGTATTCGTGACTCACACCAAAAAATCACAGCCATTGTTAAACAAACGACCCATGATATGAGGTGCTTTTAATTGCCAAGGTTTATTTATAAGCTCTGGTTTGCCTTGTTCCCATGAGTGTGCAATGATTGCGAGTGTTTTTGGGAATTCCCAAATCGACAATGAAAGTACAAATTTAAATATTTACGAAGAGGCCGTGGGTATTGTGCAAAGGGCTTGCGGTTAAAGGTATTTGTTTTCGTGATTTGTTGTGCTCAAATATTTTTACGGCTAGATTCAGTGTGACTTAACGTTTATTCTGCAAACTTAAGCTTTAAGACATTTTAATTTGACTCTTTGTGGTCTGTGGTCTAGTGGTTCGCATACCCGTGTCTGATCCAGAGGTCCGGATAGATGTAATAAAGCCAGTTCCTCTGACTGTTTCATATGAAGTGCGCTTCCACCTTCGGCATTATTATAGCTTGAAATCAATTGAGATGAATGTCTTGGCCTTCTTATAACCTTCACGCTTCATGAAAACGCTAAAAGTCCTCAAAATGGACGATGACACAGGGCAAGTTTTTAGGTAAAGTAAGGTAAAGTTAAGGTAAAGTTTTTCAATCAAAAATACATTATATCATAAAATGGTCTGTCTTAAGTCACACACAGTAGACAAGTACCTACTAAATTAACTTTTAATAAATATACGGTTCAGCTTCAACGTATCTGTAAAGTACGAAAATGTATTAAGACGATGAACGAAAACAATCTATTTTAAAGTTGAATGGAGTATCCAACTTGCTGAGTTGCAATAATCCTCTTCTTTCTAGAGATGAAGATAAAAGTCTCAGAAGTGGAACGGTTCAAAACAGTCGAGGTTCGGAGTTTGTCTCGATAAATGATTGCTTGAGAATTTTCTGAGAAGTTTTGAAACTTTTGCAGGAGTTCGCCATTTCAAAAATGTACCAATTTAGTTTTGGTTTAGTTGGTGGTAGCACTTTATTTAAGTCCGCCTGGCTAGCTACCACCATCTTACCTAATTCTGTCGCCGTAATAACAATTCATTGTTCTGTTCCGGCATTTACAGGTAAGATAGCCAGTTCCTCAGTTTATTGAGGATTCTGGGTAAAGTGCGCCTCCATCTTCGGCCTTATCTCAACTTGTTTCCAGGTGAGATCAAGGCCAAGCGCTTCCTCGTCGACTTTGACTTTGACTTTGACTTTGACTTTGACTTTGACTTTGACTTTGACTTTGACTTTGACTTTGACTTTGACTTTGACTTTGACTTTGACTTTGACTTTGACTTTGACTTTGACTTTGACTTTGACTTTGACTTTGACTTTGACTTTGACTTTGACTTTGACTTTGACTTTGACTTTGACTTTGACTTTGACTTTGACTTTGACTTTGACTTTGACTTTGACTTTGACTTTGACTTTGACTTTGACTTTGACTTTGACTTTGACTTTGACTTTGACTTTGACTTTGACTTTGACTTTGACTTTGACTTTGACTTTGACTTTGACTTTGACTTTGACTTTGACTTTGACTTTGACTTTGACTTTGACTTTGACTTTGACTTTGACTTTGACTTTGACTTTGACTTTGACTTTGACTTTGACTTTGACTTTGACTTTGACTTTGACTTTGACTTTGACTTTGACTTTGACTTTGACTTTGACTTTGACTTTGACTTTGACTTTGACTTTGACTTTGACTTTGACTTTGACTTTGACTTTGACTTTGACTTTGACTTTGACTTTGACTTTGACTTTGACTTTGACTTTGACTTTGACTTTGACTTTGACTTTGACTTTGACTTTGACTTTGACTTTGACTTTGACTTTGACTTTGACTTTGACTTTGACTTTGACTTTGACTTTGACTTTGACTTTGACTTTGACTTTGACTTTGACTTTGACTTTGACTTTGACTTTGACTTTGACTTTGACTTTGACTTTGACTTTGACTTTGACTTTGACTTTGACTTTGACTTTGACTTTGACTTTGACTTTGACTTTGACTTTGACTTTGACTTTGACTTTGACTTTGACTTTGACTTTGACTTTGACTTTGACTTTGACTTTGACTTTGACTTTGACTTTGACTTTGACTTTGACTTTGACTTTGACTTTGACTTTGACTTTGACTTTGACTTTGACTTTGACTTTGACTTTGACTTTGACTTTGACTTTGACTTTGACTTTGACTTTGACTTTGACTTTGACTTTGACTTTGACTTAAGAGCATCAACTTGAGATTATGCATATTTTATATTTCCATACTCAAGTGAGATAAAAAGATTTTTGGCTTGTGGGGTGTCATTTGAAAAAGTGTCGGCAGCACATTCATAAAATATATATTTTACTTTTTAATTGATCGAGTGAGCGAAGCGAACAAGATCTCTCAGTTAAGTTGGGAAATCCGGCACTGTATGTATGAATGTATGTGGCAATGTTTGATTCGATCAATTCACAATTTTGAACATGCAGAGATTATATTAATACTCATCAATCGGTTTGAGGATTTTTTTGACACTAGGGTAGTTTTTGAGAAATAGGGGTGTTTAGTGAAACGAGATGATTTTTGGCTTATGGGGAAATTTTAAAGAGTATCGGCTGCACATCCATAAAATATATATTTTACTTTTTATTAGGGGTGGTTTTTGTAACAAAGGGGCGCGTTAAGGGGTTAAAACGCTTGATATGTCTTGTAGGATAGACTGTTAAAAGGGGTTGACTTCACAATTAACTTTAATTTGATTTGCTGAAACGACCCCTTTATTTACCGTAAGGGTTGCAAAAGGGGTAAATCATATTAAAGTCTTGAAAAATGAGTGAAAACGTGAAATATCATATGTAATGGGAGTTGAGAGCGCAGATTTAAAAATTAGTTAATATTTTTCGCTAACAGCTAAGGGGTATTATTTTAAGATGAAGGAGCAAAAAGTGATCATCATGTCTTGTAAGATAAGAACGGGTACCTATTCGGAATCTCATTGTACTGGAATTTTTGTTTCTTGTTATTCACTCAATAGGTTTGCCAAACCAAGGGTGTCGATAAAATTAAGAATTACATGAATTACTTTTGGGACGTCATGAAAGGGGATTTTGATTACAATTGATCTCGTCCCCAAAGTAATGATTGATCTCGCCCCAAAGTAATACAAAGGTACGCAAGCTCATGAGCGAAGGCTTCTTTACCACGTTAACGTCGAGGCAATCCAGCTCCTCTACAACACGGACATAGTGAGAAGAATCAAAAGAACTAAACCTTTTTTGTAATTTGAATTTGTGTTATGTAAATATGTAGTGTTTGTGCTAGTGCTACTTAAAAAACACATGAACACAGTAAGTATGAGACAGTAAGAAAAGTGCTAACGGACACATTCTTAGTTATAACTCAATGTATAAATCTAGGTCAGTTTTAAATTACTCATTAGTCTACCACTTGGCTAGATCATAATGCAATCGGGATGTAATTAGTTATGCATCAAGTAGGGTAGTTGATGCGCTAATGACTAGTATGCATAGCCGAAAATTATAAGAGGCTGCTAGCGATAAGTACCTTTCTCAAATTATATAGTACACTATATTGCATATTCATTATGCATGTATATTTTATGTATTCTTGACACATTTTTCTCTTTGTTAAAGTATAACTTTCATGTTGGTATCTCTCGTAGTTCCGGAGATACAAGAAAAATAAAATAAAAAACTTTAACCTCGTTTTTCTCGATAAGCGTCAAACCTAGTTAATGCGCTTTGACAGAGACAAAATGCAGCCAGATTGCAGTTAGAAAACTTTATATTTTAAAATATGTGTTCATGACTGAATACGGCGAGCAAAACTAAGAACATAAAATGTGATCACGATAATCAACTGTGATACAAACGCATGTGACAAAACACGATCGTGGCAAAACGTGATTAGGGAAAACCACCCTACCGTTTGCGTCACCAATCTAACAAATCTATATATACCCGTGTCAATGTTCTGGCCGTTCTCGAGCCGAATGGTCTGTTACGTGATGATGGTAAGCGGCCCGACGGTATGACTCTTGTACCTTGGGAAATGGGTAGGCCTTTGGTGTCGGACGCTACCTGCGTTGACACCCTTGCACTATCTTATCTGTCTGGGACATATACTATGGCTGGTGCGGCGGCGTTTCTGCTGGCAGTTTTTTTCCTCAGTGAAAATACCGCCGATTGTACCTTATAGCAGAATTTATTGTTTCTTGTCCTTACTGCATAGGTCACATCCACAAAGAACATAGCCTACACAGCACCGCATTGCGCCAATCAACTTGAAGCATAAAGGTGTTAAGCCTCACGTACCCGTAATTTCACCGGCAACCATACCCTTCAATCCGAAACACAGCAATGCTGCTTGGCGGCTGAAATAAGTATGGTGGTAGTAATTCTCCGGACGAGCCCTTCCACTACTTCTGCTACTCTTAGTTATACAATAAATCATATTTGTATTATAAGCTTAACATTTTGCAACTGGGTAACAGTTTTCTTCAACTTGAATCTTGTAATTATTGTACAAAAGGTTTGTACTGTGTGTTTTTGTAAAAATGTGAAAATCACCTGTTTTTGCAAACGTAATGAAACACCTTCATATAAATGTAAATAGAACGTTCCCAACATAATCGCGTCGCTTCGTAAATATTTAGCGCGAAGGTTTGTCATAGGATGTACCCTTTTATATGTTTTTCTACCTACAACGAGTTTTTTAGCTCTAGCGTGCATATTTTAAGCATTCCTACGCGCTTTTTGCACGACAACTCACATTGAACTGCGACTGTTTTGAAATGTACACAATGTTTACATATTCCAATTGTGACACTTAACATTTTTGTCAGTATAATATTTTACTATTTTAGGAAAATTAACAGCTAATAAAACCATAGCGGTCGCTGATTCGGTCGAGGATCACAAAAGGCGCAAATAGCCCTTAAATATTTGAGCCTTTTGGGGTCGAGACCTTGGGTCCGTAGGGAGCCAGTGCCCTCCAGGCTTTCAAAAATCTTGCTGGAATTTTGATCATTGTGACACGTGACCCAAGGGCTGGCTCTTAGTAAGGCCAGCAAATTAGCATAGCTATTCTGCGTGGCAATGCAGCCAGTGTCTTAGGCATGCTTCCGTCTGGTACTGGTCTGGAACAGTTGAATACAGTGTTACATATAGACCGTTTGTCGGTCTTTAAACGGTCTTTAAGTAAACCGACTGCTTCCTTTGTACATAGTTAGTTTAATTGTACCTACATATATAATTTGCTTCTTATTCTCAAATTTAAAAAATTAAAAAAATATAAGAAAAAATAATACAACAGAAATTAATACTAGTTCACTTAAAACACTCATTTGGAATGCCCAAAAGTGGCCATGTAAAAAATGGCCTTTTTTAATTATCGCGATTATTATACATCAGTAATAACAAAAACGGGTCTTCATCGCGGTCTGTCTACCCGCGACCACGGCCGTTGTAATACGGTCGAAACTGTCGGGAATATAAAAAGGTACGCGATGAAGACCCGTTTTTGTTAGTAATTATTTGGATAATCTAACAGGCAAATACGCATTACTGGCTTACTGAACAGGCTGCTCTTCATGCAACAGATTCCAAAATCACTTGATTGTATTTAAATGGAATATAGGGTAAATAAATAAATAAACCTTGGGTCCGTGGGGAGCCGGTGCCCTCCGGGTTTTCAAAAATATTGCGGGGCTTTTGATTGAGGCGACACGTGACCCAAGGGCTGGCTCTTATTTAGGCCAGCGAATTAGCAAAGCTATTCAGCGTGGCAATGCAGCCAGTGTCTTGGGCACGCTTCCGTCTGGTACTGGTCTGGAACAGTTGAGTTACCTATAGGCCGTTTGTAACGGTCCTTAGGTAATCTGACTGATTCCTTTGTACTAGTTTAATTGTACTTTTTATTGAATAAATGCTTCTAGTTATTTAAATGGAATATGAACTAAATCTTGATAGGTCAGGATCTGATGATGAAGATCTGGAGAAATCGAGGGTACACTTGAAGCGACTTGTGTATTTTTAGAGTGTTACCTAAAAAGTAAAGGTAAAAACGGACCACTTATAGAATCACGCGTCTGTCTGTCTGTATGTGTACTGTATGTCCGTCCATTTGTCATCAAAATCAGTTAATCTAATAAAATATACAAGGCGTTGAGTGGCCTAAAACTAGTTTACCTGTTTGCAAATCAAGCCACATGACTTACTAGATCAAATACAGCGCAACTCTACTTGAATATGCTAAGGCTAGTGAGTTCAACATCAACGGTATTGGAAGTTTGACAGCAGCATTTGCAGATCTGGCAGTTTTGACACGGTTGTGCTAACACAGATTTCGTGGAGATAACTGTTTGAATGAATGAATGAATTGAAATTCTTTATTGTACGTACACCAAAAACATACAATACAATTGAAAATTTTAAAACTAAAGTGGACAGTACAATGCGCTGACTTATTGCTTAAAAACAATATCTTCCAGACAACCTTAGGGTGGAGAGGATAGTACCAGTACGGTTTATGGTAGGACTAACTTAAAGGGAAAAAATAAACATTTATGTATACAAAGCCGAACATATTTAAATTATTATTACGTACGTAATAATAAAAATACGTACGTAATAATATAATAATAATTTAAATATGATAAAAAATAAAAATGTACCCACTTACAAAAATTTTACTTTTTGTTTGCATTGATATTCTGGAATAGAAATAGCAAACGTTAAAACATTGTTCAAACATGTACCTTTCACTTATTATCAATGTTTTCAGTAATAGCACAGGATAAGTAACAGTACATCGTTGATTCACAAACCATATTCTTCAGCATATTCAGATGACAATATACCAAAGGATTTTTAATTCCTAATTGTTTGTAGTAACTGAATGAAAAAGTGGCAGCGCACTTCACCCGGAATCCTCGGCTCATTACAGAAATCTCCTTCCGGCTATCAAAGGGGAAGCAAAGGGGATTTCTGGACAAAATTTCCACAAATACCCTGATCTATTTATTTATTTTGTTACATTTTATAGCAAATATAAACAACTAATTAGAACATCTTAGTCTTTATTTTTAGTTATTTATTCACATAGAAATCAGTTTTTTCTAAATTAGTATTAACATAAAATCTTTCATATATTCAAATTAATAAACGAAACATATTGCTTAGTATACCAAGTCTTTCTTATTTATTGACTATATATGTATAAATTAATTATTGATTAATTGATAAAAGATTTTTAATCTACATCGATTGCCTTTAATATTTTAAATACCTAGGTTTTAAGACTAGTTCGATTGCGTTTATTATTGTAGATGTAATAATAAACCCAATATTGTATTTATTCTAATATCGCAGACTAGTGAACTGGCTATCTTACCTCTCAATGCCGGAACACAACATACCATTTACATTAGAGAACTTACTCCGTTTGATTTCTACTCACCTTTGACTAATTTTTAACTAACGCTAAGGTCTTGTTCAATTTTAATTAAGGAATCGTGATGAATCAGTAATGGAAATTCGAGAAAGTGGAAGGAACATTCTGCCGTGACGGCCGCGATTAATTGCGTTTGCTGGAGTTTGGTAAGTTTGTTATAACAATCTACTTACGGCTGTACGATTAAAAAAGAGTAGGTTTATTTTGTACGCAGATTAATTTTACGATTACGCTGGAACACTAAAGTGTAATAATGATGAATAATAAATTTACAGGACCTTCATTTCACACAGCGCCATCTAGCCCCAAACTAAGCATAGCTTGTAAAATGGGAACTAGATTATGGATAGAATACATTATATACTTTGTTTTTTCTATTTTTTTATATTTTTATTGTACGACGCGGAAGTGCTTGGCCTTCATCTCACCTGGTTACAAGTTGAGATAAGGCAGGAGATGGAGGCCACTTCACCCTGAATCCAGGCGGGCTTACTTCGATGGGTGCTGTAAAACACTCACGGTGTGTTTCACATAGAGAGCGAAACGTTCAGCACCTAACAAGTTAAACAAAGTCCTACCACCAACCAAACCAAGCACAATATATTGTGCTCCCCATGGGGATCAAACCCGGGACCTCTGGATCTAAAATCGGTGGGTTGAACCACTAGACCACAGAGGCGGTTAATAAAATATATAGGTACTTATCATATAATACAGCACCCAAACACGGAACAAGCATCTATATTCATCACACAAATGTTTGTCCTGGGTAGGAATCGAACCCACAACCTACAGCGCAGAAGGCAGAGTTACTACCAACTGAGCTATGAGGCTTGTGATTTGTGTGCTGTTTTGATGACTGTCAAGTATTTGAGTACAGATTACTTGACTTGCAAAGTGCAAGTGAAGATCTGGCCTAAAATACAAGCTTGCCGAAAATAAACGTATGATATCTTTTTTTTTATATTTCATTTGTTTACACATGGTCGCAATATTTACAAAATATAATTCATAAAATATATATTTGACATTTAATAGGGGTGGTTTTCGTAACAAAGGGGCGCGTCAAGGGGTAAAATTGATTAGTATGTTTTGTAGGTTAGACTGTTAAAGGAGGTTGACTTAACACTTAACAAGGGGGTTAATAATATTGAAGTCTTAAAAGTTTGTGAAAACATAAAATATCATATGAAATAGGAGTTGAGACGGCAGATTTCAAAATTTGTTTATTTTTGACCTTATTCAGGGTGGTTTTTAAGATGAAGCCGCAAAGGATCTTCAGGTCTTGTAAAATAAGGGAGAGTATTCGGAATCTCATTAAAACTGGTCTATTGGTTTTTTATCATTCACTCAATAGGGAAAGTTGTCGATAAAATCCAAGAATTACTTTTGGGGTGTCATGCAGGGGATTGCGCATATTCCATATCAACAGTACATTATTATCTTCCACAGAATTTCCTCTATAGTAAGGTTTGGCCATAATTAGCAAGCCTGGCAGAAAGATTGGTGTTCACAATTAAAGTTTTGTTCAAACATAGAAAAAAGCTGTAGCCTTTTTGGTTGACTTTCCGACATCCGTTGGCTGGAGGGGTAGATTTTTTAACCACGACTAGATACTAGGGCAACGGTTTTGAGAACACTTTTCAAAACGTCATCAACCTTTGTTTCATGTTACTACGGGTATTATATAAAGTAAGCAACAAGAGGGTAGCCTCGAACGCTCGGGTGATTAAAGAGAGATCGGGAAAGAGAGTGCCTCTAAGTACGGAAAGTAAGGTGTAATAAAAGCACACTTTTATCATTTGTCCATTACGTTCTGTTTGAGAAATAATCTCCGTGGTTTAATATCTCATATGAGCCAGACATCACGAGATCTCTGTTTGTTTCGAACTACTAGCTAAATAAAGATATAACTAGATGCTAGATGGCGTTGTGTGAAATTAATGACATGTATTTTTTTTTTTTTTTTAGTTTTATGTATGAAAGTAATATGGTTCCCATATAACAAGCTCTGCTTAGTTTAGGACAACAAATCGAAAAATGTACATACAATCATATCGATATCGAATAAAATATCGAATCGATACAATCGTCGTATAAGCTGACTTTAGAGACTTGAAACAACATCCGGGTAAAACATACTTTCGTAGCAGGTGCACTAATTAATTAAGGATTTTAATTCCATGGGATGATGGGGACGTCATCCCGGGCGTTTTGCTAGTTTTATATAAAAGGCTGGCTTAGTCAAGCGACGGGGGGCAAGAACTCTCCTTCACCCTGTTAAGCGTCTAAACATGCAGCTTCGACGCTTCCTGTTACCATTCCTCGTAAATTGATAATAACATGAAAATTAAAGTGGAATCGACCCACTATTGTAGTGAAAATGTTCGAACGGGATAATATTCCTATTTCATATCACATGACACCACGGCGTCACAGTGTGAATACAAACAGTGTTCAATAGTATTAAAAGCCGTCAACGGAGACTGCAAGCTCCCGCGTAGAGTATCGAATAAATTATAAATATGTATTTATTTCTTAAATATTACAGAATGTTTATTTGGTTGGTGGTAGGATGTTGATGATGTCCGCTTGGCTAGCTACCACCATCTTACCTAAGTTTGTCGCCAATACAACATTTCTAAATTGTTGTGTTCCGCCATTAAGAGGTAAGAGATAGCCAGTCCTTGAGTCCCCAGAGTCCCTGTTGTACAATGAAAGAGAAAAAAGTTTAATAAGAATCTAATACAAGTATATCTCGCAAACGGTTGTTGGAAAAATATGTTAAATCTGAGATAAATAATAAAGAACGGACGTATGAAACCAACAGATGTTTTTTTCTATAAATGTAAGAGACAGGTACAGGTTAACAGCATGCATATTTCATAAAAAGTTATTCTATTCTACTATATTTTCTATTTATAACGTTCCTTAGGTAATCCGACAGCTTCCTTTTTACATAATTAGTTTATTTGTTCGTAATTATTTTTAAAGTTTGTAAATTATATTAAACTTTTTCTATTTAATTTCTGAAATGATCTCATGTAACTCTGATACCTAGAATAAAGAACTAGTACGAAACGAAATGGAAAGGCGGTTGAATATAGGGCGGGAGACGTGATGTTTTGTGAGACGTTGGCTGACGGCATTGCGTGGACTGTGGCACCGTCTTTAGATATCTCCTTCAGGCAAGTGTCCCTTGGGGATTTCATATTTGCAAATACGTCTTTCTGCTTTTCTATAATCTAAGCTCTCGAATTTCGTTCATATAATATATTATTGAAGCCTATGGGGTAATATTATTCAATTTGTTATTTCAAAAGTAATTTGTTCGGTAGTAGGGTTTTAAGTCCGCCGGGCTAGCTACTACCACCATACCTAAGTATTACGCTATAACAACAATAGTAATTGTTGTATACCCAGCTACCACATGAGACCCTATCATAACTTGACACCATGTGAGATGAAGGCCAAGCGCTTCCCCGTCGCGTGGTTCAATAAAATAAATAATTCAACCTTATTTAGTTTCTAGGTATTTGGATTTAAAGTATCAACTTACTTTTGTTGTGGGCGTGTTTTGAAAAAAATGTCTCAAGAAATGGAATTGAACTAACCTATATATACATATCTTCAACAGCCCATTAAAGTCCTCTGCTGAACAGAGCCTCCTTCGAAATCGGTGGGTCATACCATGGTTACCTTGCTTGGTAATTATGCTTGGCAGTTTTCCCCAGTTATTTGAGGATTCCAGGTGCTTCGGCCTTATTATAACTTGAAAATCAGGTGAGATGAAGGCCAAACAACTCCCCGTAGTGAAAAAATAAATTTGTAGGTGGATCGCTGATCTCAGAAAAAGTTTTAGATAATTCTGATTATACACAAAAGGAAGCTGTTCTTCTGGTGAGAGTCATTAGTCGGCTTTTATGACATCCGCGGAATGAGATATTTTTTAATTATTTTATTGAAGAGTTTTTTTTAAAACTGAACATGTTACCCTGTAGGTACACAAATAACAAATCATACAATATACCAAAAATAAGTAAATTCTAAGTTTATTAAAAATAAGCTAACTACTATTCCTGATTGCTAAATTGTAAAGTTTATACAGCTTTTCAGCTTCCTCTGATAGAGGATAAGCTAGATAAAGCTGAGTTCGAGGGGTCGATTCTTAAAGCACAATGACCAAAAACTTACGCTTTCAACAAGCAAAGTACTACATAGCGAAAGGGCGAATATTATTGTGAATTAATCAATCAAATGGTCACTAACCCGATAAAGTTAAAGAAAGAAATCTGTTACTCAATCAATCAATCATTTATTTGTTCGAAACATAGGTAAATACAAAAATGGTAGGTATACATTATTATAAAACAGATTGGCTATGTTTCGCCGTATTTACAAGCGTACAAATATCATTTTATAAAAAAAATGTTCATAAAACTAAATCAGGTCTCGACAATGTTTACAATTTGTCGTCCATGAATTCTCGTATGCTTTTTCAGATAGTAATTTTGTGACAAAATCTTACAGCAATCCAATTCTCTACTCCGTAGTGGTGTGACGTGACGTCTGTTAGTTTGCCAAACTGCAATTTGCCAAGCTCCCGCATTAGATGCCTATGAGTTCCGTCCTACGTCCTCAAAACTTCGTCTAAGCCAGAGTTAAAATCGGTTTACGTCGAACTGGTGACTTCGATACCGGAGTTTTTGTTACAAGCTAAACTCACAGCGCCTTCACTTGAAGGAAGTGCAAACGTCAATTTGGCGGAAACGTTATTAAAAAAAAGAATATTGTATGACGGGTAAGCACTTGCCTTGCATCTGACCTGGTTTCAAGTTGAGATAAGGCCGAAGGTGGAAGCGCACATCACCCGTTCTTTGTTTGATAATAAAAAAAATAATGTATGATGACTATGTGCCCAAAGTTGTTGGAACACTTTAAAAATTGAAAATGTATAAATTCATCTTTATGTATTTAGTAAAAGTTGAAGGTTCAGATTATGCTTAATTTAAGCTGAATTCTCTTTTGCTGTATTTTATATTCATGATGAGGTTAAATTGAAACGTCATCGGATTAAAAAACGTTCGCATTTTGTGGTAACGCAGCTAATGACAAGGCACGGACACCCTAATGGCTGAACATTTTCAATATTGTCGTACAGTTGCAGATAGCAAAAAAAAAGATAATAAAATAAATTATGTGTTTATAATTTTTCAGTATTGCTTATTCTCAAATTTTGCATAATGCACAATTTATATAACCCAGAATTTGATCCATGACATTAAACCAACATTATTATAATTTTGAAATTTATGAGTAATTCTGTTTTCAAACGCTAATGTTGTATATTCGCATTTGGCGATACCAAGCTTTTTGATAACATTCCGATTTTAAAAAGTTCTTCATGATCAGCAAAAGAGTATTCAATAGCTTCGCTTACGCATTTCAGACTATATGTACAACCTTAACTAAAATGCATAAAGATGAGTTTATAAATTATCAATTTTGAAAGTGTTCCAACAACTTTGGGCACATAGTCGTCCTACATTATTTTTATTATAATCAAACAAAGAACTCAAAAATGCAAAAGTTTTTCTTTTTCAAAAACTCACTTTTCCAGAAAAACTATAAAAACAAATAGATTTTCTTTAATGCGGAACTATTTTTTTTTTAAATCGAGCACGTAACTCCTAACATGACTTTTCGATAACTCTCACGGTTTCAGACTTCACCTCAGTGGCCCTGGAAAAAAACTCACATTACCTATTTATTTAATTTGAAACATTTAACAGTCGTCAAATTTTGAAAAAGTCTCTTCAAGACAACAATTTGCCGGTAACTCACTAACAATGCTGATATATACTTCAATGACTAATTGAATAAATAAACACGAATACCTAACATCTGACTGACATTGCATTTACGCGACTCAAGATAAATTATGTATTAATTATTATTATAGTGTTAATTGTTATGCAAAAGAGAACTGAGCAAAAAAAAAGTATGATAAATTATTTGATTTTGTAGCTATTTATTATTATTAAAACCTTTATTCACATACTTAAAACTATAGCACGTACTTAAATTTAATTAGTTGCAGTTTACGTGAGCGACATCGGCAGCTGTCGCTCTGTCTGTGTGCCTTATTTCAGCAATGGCCTCCCCCAACTTCCTCCACTCCTCTCTGTCCTGTGCTATTCGGCTCAAAAGTATTCCTTGCAATTTCTGTGATCTCGTCTTCCCACCTTTTATGTTGCCTTCCTTTATTTTCATATAAGTAGGATGACATTTTAACTCATGGCATTTTTCCTTAGCTCTTATAGTGTGCCCTATCCATCCACTTCATTTGATTAATTTGGGAATTATAGCATTTGATATAATAGCTATAACTGATAATAAATAACGTTTGTTTAGGTTAGAACAGAACATTAAAAGACAAAAATAAAATATTCCTTTTCTTTTTACAGGATGGAAACAAGTTATAATTTCCATTTCTACGAATTCACATGTCTACGTGGGAATCAGTAGACATGTTAATCTGTAATATTGGGAATTTGTGATACTGGAAATATGTAGACATGGGAATCTGTAGAATTGGGAATATGTAGAAATGGGAACCTGTAGAAATAGAAAACTGTAGACATGGGAATCTGTAGTATTGACAATCTGTAGTCTTGGGAACTTCTCTGAACTTAAATTTCTTAATTCATCAATCGTTGTTTGCCTAAAGACAATAAATATTTACAAGTTAGTAAATCAAGTTATAGTAAGTTGTTAGCAATTTCAGGTGAAAATATTTTCTAGTTTCATACTTTTGCGTGATTTTTAATTTTGCAGTAGTTATGCATTTTGCCAGATACAATTCTATACACTTGTTGTTAAAACACATTTATTCCGACGTTTCGATCTTTCCATACTCACTAGTTACTAAAAAACACTAAAAAAGCTAAAGACATATTCATAATTCATGATAATTTTATCAGTACGATGTAAGTCCCACTGACAAGAGAGTATATTTGGGCCGACCAGTCCGTCGACCGGTGGGTCGTCCCAAGTGTCTCTGGAGTGACAGACTTGAAGCTGACCTGCGCGAGCTTGGAGCTGATAACTGGCAACACGCCGCGAACGACAATCACTTTGGGTTTCTGCGCCGTAGAAGTAGAAGTAGTATTAGATAGGTAATAAAAAATTATGAGTATTACCTAGAGATTAAAAACATATTTATTATTTATAAATAAAAATACATTACATTGTACATTCATCTACCTCGGCAATATTTCCTTGAAAACAATGCACTAAAAGATTTGACTTTGCCTATATCTAACCAACGATTAAAACGATGTTTTTCTATTAATAATCTTAAATAGACACTACATTTCCTGCTGCTACATTTATTTTTGCAACAACCTAAAAAAACCTGAAAAAATCAACCTAAAGCTTACCTATTTGAGATAATGATCTGCAACACCGCTCAAGGAAACAATTTGTGATCATACAAAAGCTTGTAATCATCCTGACTGATTAAAATTCCCGTTTTATGATAGATTTTTAACGTCGGCGAGTATTTTAGGTATTCCGTAATGGCTTTTATGCAAGAAAATCCAACATAAACTTCCGTTCTAATCAATTTAAAGCTTACTTAACAGGAAGCTGAGACCTACGGTACGGAAAACAAAAAAACAGAACAAGAAGTGAGTTTCCCTTTGATACTTTGACAGAAGGAGGTTGTGTTTGATGCACATTCATTTTTTCACTGTAAGTACGTGATTAACTACCTACCTATGGTAACTATGGGGAGGTTTGTGTTACTTTAAGGAGGTTTAAAAAATATAGCATTAAATAGGCTTGGCCTATGCAGATTCGCAAACAGATTGTTCCAACTCAACTTAAGGCAAATAATCACGTTTCTTGTATAGTATTGTTTATTTGTTGCAAGCGACAATAGAAATACTCGTACGGAACCCTAAAAATTCACGCTAAGGTACGATATATTGTAATGTTATCTCGACGTACTTTAGTTAATAGACTCTAGTTGCCCTAGGCTATGGTCGTGGGGTATAACAAGTATTCTCTCTCTCGCAGGTTACAGACTGGCTTGGCCTCACAAGGGAACTTACAGTCTCTAGGGTCAATCAATTTGTTCACCACTGGTTCTGTCCTGCGTTATGGAAGTGGGGAGACGGTTTGCAGTGGTCCGTCGGTGTGCGAGAGAGCATATCCTAAGTCCTTCTACCAACCAAACTAAGCACTCACTCATCCACGCGTTACAGAGAATGGTTCACTGTACAAGCTGTCAGGCTGTGGAATTCTATTTCACATATGATCCGTGCATCTAAATCTTTAAATATTTTTAAGTTTATAGTATAAGAGTAATATACATTTATATCTGTCTTTGTAGTTTGTTATCCATAGCTTAACATAATTGATGTATTCATCCATTTATTAATTTATCTTAATATGTATATATTTATTACTTTTTTTTTATTCAATAAAAAGTACAATTAAACTAAATGTACAAAGGAATCAGTCAGATTACCTAAGGACCGTTACAAACGGCCTATAGGTAACTCAACTGTTCCAGACCAGTACCAGACGGAAGCGTGCCCAAGACACTGGCTGCATTGCCACGCTGAATAGCTATTACTTTTTATGTGTATGCATAAAATATGTAAAAATATCTTTTTAAATATTTAGTAGGTATTAAACATATTTGTGTAGGTATACCTACTTTTGATTTATGTATGTATATTTCATTTGTTATGTATATGTGTATAATACATTAAAATTTTATTTTAATTCAAGTACACTTTTCTACCTTTTCAGTGTATCTCAAAGGTTTGTTGGTAGAAAACTCTTTAAAGGTTAAGCTCGCCTCTGTACATAATATGTTTTCCTATGACATGTTAAAATCATATTTATGTGTACACTAATGAATTACAAGCACAATATTGTACTCCCCTGGGGATCGAACCCGGGACCTCTGGATCTGACACTGGTAGAACCACTAGACCACAGAGGCGGTTAAAAATAAATGTGATCTACATGTAACCTCTGCTGCATGCTTTGGATAACCTGTTAAGCAGATATGATAAGAAATAATTAAAATAAAATTATATCAAAGCCTTGAAGTAAGCTTTAACCAGAAAAAATAACCAGTCAGAGGCCTTGCCTTTCTCCTTGTGTTGGTCGCAATTCCGAACAGGCGGTAGATTTGACGTTTCAAAATGATCCTAAAAATGAATAAAAATATTTGACTTAGATGGTTAGGTGCAAAGATAGCAGTGTTCTCATGTTACAAAAAAACATAATTAAAATGTTATTATGCTTTAGCTGCCCATAAAATAGTTGGAGTTGTTTGATCCAAGTTTCCTTTTGAAAGTCGGTAATCAAAGCTCTACTAAAAACGAAACGAGAAAATGCAAATAACTAACTAACCAACGTCGGTGGTTGCAGGCTCATTTCAGCAATCTGGGCAGTTACGGAAATGATTAACTTTTAGTGAGCCATAACAATGTTTTACTCAGATTGTGTTTTCTATATTATTTCTTTATGATATTACGGCATTAGTCATAAAGTAACTATTCAAAATATTGTTTTGATTTAACTACTAGTGAATACCCTTCAGTTTTTATAGTAATAAGCTAAGCCCCAATTGATATGTGCACCACAAACCACATCCTTAGCCATAAAATCCATCAAATCAAAAAATCTTAAAAAAAAGCTGGATAACTTAAAAAACAAATATTTGAATGATGAGCGTACATAGATATTTGTACAATGTTTGTGTGTAATATAATCGTATCAAAATAGTTTGTGGTTTGATCGCATAGTGTGAAATGTAAATAAATAAATTAACCACAGAAAATACCTCAGGGATAAACGATGACAGATCATTGATTCCAATATCAAAGATATTAAATCCAAGATGGCGTCGCCTTTCCCTCGTCAAAGTATTCGCAAGAGACCACGCATCACAATGTTATCTAAATAAAGGTCCATTGGAAGTTAATTTCTCATACACCGCGATCTCGCCTCATAAATCTACGTCAACAAAACTGTCACCTAGATAAAGATACACTACTTTTTCGCAAAGGGACGATGAGGCGTTACTTAAGGTACGGTTCCTTGGATCGCAATTTTTTGTAACACGACAAATGGTACCTTCTAACATAGATTTTTTTTTTTATAAATCTTTGGTTAGCTCTTGACCTTTTGATTTTTGTATTGGCTTGTCTAAGCTAAAGCAAGGATGACATCTACGATAGAGCGAACTTTCCCAGAAAGTACCGGCTTTCCTGCATACCGACAGACCGTTAGGCGCCGGACTTTGGCAGGAGGAGGGCTCCTCCTGTAACTTCTAAGAAAACCCAGTGATTTCATCGCCTGGATCAGTAAAAGGTAGATAACAACTACTGCAAAATAGTAGTTCGATCCGAACAAGCGATATCTGATGTACCCAGTGATTTCATTGCCTGGGATAGACCAGTAAGAGAGCACACCTACCGCAAAAAAGCAGGTCACTTTGAACTAGCGATATCTATCATATTAGGAAAGTACTCAAGACAAGTGTGGTATTATGAGTATGTCAACTGATGCTATCATGATTCCGAAATGATAAGAAAATGACGTGACCCGCTTTGTAAAATATTGACATCTTAAATAGCCAAAAAGTTACCACAACTTACATCAGCAGTATCAGTATTAATCGGTATTATTATAGTCACATATTTTTTGTGTTTTTTACTATTTTTTGCATGTACAAAGGTTTTACTTATCAAAAGAACACTATCAACCTTTACAGGTTTGACTAAGATGTAGGTACGATTCGTTGAAACTTAATATTATAAGTCATAAAAAGAGTGCCTTAAATAATGAAGGTATATATATGATCCTGACATTATGATCAATCATTGCGCACTCTACATTGATTTGTAGAGTAGCGTTTTAGAATAAATAATAGTATGTACAAAGCAGCAATGTACTGTCTCTTTTAACACTCTACTTACCTGCCGTCCTTGGACTTAGTACTCGTGTTTCTGCGTCAAATATGTTTTTTTTTTATTGTACGACGGGTTAGCACTTGGCCTTCATCTCACCTGGTTACAATTTGAGATAAAACCGAAGGTGGAGGGGCATTTCACCCGGTATCCTCAACAAACTGAGGAACTGGCTATCTTACCTCTAACTGCACACTACTTTTTTTTTTAGAAATGTTATAATGGCGAAAGAATTAGGTAAGATGGTGGTAGCTAGTCAGGCGGACTTAAACAAAGTCCTACCACCAACCAAACCAAGCATAATATATTGTACTCCCCATGAGGATCGCACCCGGGGACCTCTGGATCTGAAATCGGTGGGTTGAACAACTAGACCACAGAGGCGTCTATGATAGTCGCGAAATCACGACTCTCGGTACTGTACTTAATAGGGACGCGGTTTTGTTGGAGCCAGTGACCCATCTTTTTATGACGTGGTTACGAAGGGTCAGTTTGCTGGAAGTTTTGAGGTAGTTTTTCTTGCGTTGTTACTGGTTGGATTAAGTTTGGTCTTACATTATACCTATACCTACTCGTATGCTTAGGTTTATCGATCGCTTAGATTACGTTTGTTGAACCATTATGCATATAAGCCATAACTAAAAGTTGTCGTGACGTGCAACATTGACAAATAACTTTATTTGTAATGCAAGGATGCAATTTTGTGTTTGGTGAGATTACTTGTAACGAAACCTGAACTCGCGAAGGTTTCTAAGATTGAACCGACAGCAAAGAGCACGAGAGGTTTATATATTAATTTTATGATAAGGCCGAAGGCGAAAGCCGGAATCCTCAACAAACGGAGGCTATCTTACCTCTAAATGCCGAAACTAAACAATTTAAGAATTGTTATTATGGCGCCAGATATAGGATAAGATGGTGGTAGCTTAGCCACGTGGTAAAGAGAGTAGAGTTATTTCAGCCGCCAAGCAGCATTGCTGTGTTTCGGTTTAAAGGTTGACCGTGGATTTACGGGAACACGGGGCTTAGCAAATATATGCCTCAAGATGACTGGCGCAATGCAGTGCTGCGTAGGTCATGTTCTTTGAGGATACAACCTACGCAGTAAGGCTTTGTTGTAGGCAAGAGTTCCACTTAACATCAGGTGGGCTACTTGCTTGTTCCGTCTCCACGTTGTATAAAAAAAGGCGGACTTAAACATAATCCTACCACCAACCAAACCAAGCACAATATTGTACTCCCCTGGGATCGAACTCGGGACCTCTGGAACTGACACCGGTAGACGAACCACTAGACCACAGAGGCGGTTTAGTTAACTAACAGAAATTTTTTTGAATGTTTCCTTATGTTTTTAGTTGAAAAATAAGATTACTAAGACAGTAACTACCTACCTACATACTTTCATAAAAGTTAGGTATATTTATATAAAACTTTGAACAAAAATATAATATAAAAAATACATAGTACCGTTTAGTAGAGTTGCTTATTTTTGTAGCAAGAAATTCGGAGTCAGGTGCTGCGTTGAGAAACTTCTCAATGTACCTAGTCGTGAAAATCTTAGATTTTTGTGGCCGCTTGAATAGTTTGGTTTTTTTTTCTGTGGGTATATTTTTTTGTTTTGGTCGTAGCTTTTAGCATCGAGTAAATGGTCCAAAGTGAGCTTTGTTTCTTTGTTTCAGAAAAAGTTTAATATTTTCTGAAAATAATTTCGCACCTTTAGAATGTCGACATGGATTGAAAACATCGTTGAATGTTTGTTATGTACTTTTCACGCGATTTTTCCGGAAGAAAACTTAATTCGGCATTATTAATGTTGGCACTAATTCTGCAAGTGTTAGGTATCTTTGTCACTAATGAACTCATTCTTACGATTTCTTCAAACAAAAAAAATGCTGGCAAGTAAATTGAATAAAAAAAAGGTTGGCGCACTGACATGAATTATATTCATGTAAAACAATAGAATCGAAAGGTTCGAAGAAAAAAAAACATTCCTCGCTAGCGGATAAAATGCACTCAGATTTAGAATTATAAACAAAATCTTTACGTGGTTAAAAAAAATGTTATATGGGTATTTTCTTGCTGCATATGCTGCACATACAGGGTAAAGTTAACAACTTATAATGATTAGAGTTGTCATCAGTTTTTTAAATATTTTTTTATATTAATAATGGCCTCGCCTCAGACGACCTTTAAAAGGCTTTTCTTAAAAATTTAAAGGCTTCGTAATATTTTAGGATTTCATTTTAATTTGATTACTTGTTATTATACCAATAAACTCTGTGAAAATTTCAACTGTCTGCGTATTACGGTTCATGAGATACAGCCTGAACAGGCAGACAGACGGATAGACGGATAGTGGAGGCTTAATAGAGTCCGTGGCACCCTTTGGGCATTCAAGCCAAGCCAAAGTAACATTATCTTTAGGAAGTATCTAACAAGCGGGTGACACCGTGATTCAAAGCTAGCAATTTTCAAGATATAAAATATAGTAATAACTACGTATGAAAATATACATCGTGAGACAAGGTGGTATGGTTGTATAACTTTAGCCAGCCCTAAAGGAGTAAAAAAAAATTGCATTTGTCATTGCCAACGTGATATTCATTCCATTGCCCCGATCACTAATTGCGATAAAAGAAGTTGAAGAAGTTATTCGTGATGAGTGCCTCGGCACGTTGCGTGACATCACTGTGTGGCAATGGCATTATAAGCTAATTAGATTGTGTCACAGTCATAACGACTAATTGGAGGTTGTGTTCAACGCAAAATACGACGCATTTTGAATTAATTACCAGCACCAACTACCTAACTAAAAATATAAGATGTTCAAATGTATGAATGCGAATATTGTTCCCTAGTTACCCCTAAGCGAACAAGACTCTGGCGCAATAACACATATGTAACAAGCCTCATTGCTCAGTTGGTAGTAACTCTGCCTTCTGCGCTGTAGGTTGTGGGTTCGATTCCCACCCATGACACACATTTGTGTGATGAATAGTGATGTTTGTTCTATGTTTGGGTGTTTTATTTTATGATAAGTATGTATTTACAATAAAAAAGTAAGTACTATATTAATGTATTCTATCCATAATCTAGTTCCCATATTACAAGCTATGCTTAGTTTGCTATGCTAGATGGCGCTGTGTGAAAAGAATGTCCTGTAATACACATTTCTCCAGGGGATGAGCAGCAGCGTCCGCCTGAGTATGCACTAGAGTTCATTCACTGCAATCACCAATCCGCTCGCCAATCGTGGTGATTATGGCAACCCCCCCAAACAAGCTACTTGTTACGTCGATTGGGGGAGGCTTATGTTCAACAGTGGACGTGTGTGGGCTGCTATGAGAGAGCCATCAATAGCCATAGTTGTTGAGTAGGTATTTAATCATCTAAATGTATCAAACTATCGTGTCTGAATGACTAGTTGACTTTTTTACTGTACGGTGCCTTTCACCTCACCTGATTTTCAAGTTCCGAATAATGCCGAAGGTGGAGGCGCACTTCACCCGGAACCCTCAATATACTGAGGAACTGGCTATCTTAACTCTAAATGCCGGATATTATTAAATTGTTGTGTTCACTAGCTCTTCACACATTTTTAATTTCATTCGAGTATTAAAATAAGAGCGTTTATTTTACAGCCGTACAGTTCTATCGCGATATTAGCACTCGACATTTCGGTAAGTGCCAATCGCAAAACCGTAACTTTTTACGTGTTAGCAGCGGGGATGAGAATGGAACCATTTTGAGTTTTTCTCGTTATTTTTCAGTAGCGGAATCCCATGAGATTAAGGAGTGCCTATCCTCGTTAATCGCGATTGTGACAAAAATCATTGAAAGGTTTTCGATATATTCTGGTTCCAAAAACCAGAGAGAACTGGACTAGTATTATTAAAAGTAGCGACATGTCTATTACTAAACGTACGCTGTCTGTCTGTTCAATTATCTTTTGATTTGTTATAGGTAGCATGTTGAAATTTTCAGAGAATAATTACTTATTTTGGCAGATTAACTACCCGACATAATGCTCAAAAAGAGGGTCCCCATTTTTATTCTCTATTGTAAAAACGGTAATTGGTAGATCTATGAATTTAATAATAGATAGGTAGATAGATAGTTCGCATTGCCGATCTTCAATAGAAATTTCAGACGTACAGCCTATTATCATCCCTAGAACTAAACGCTTTCAAGAATCTTTTATTGGGTGCACTGCAGGAACTTGGAATAAGCACCCGGTGTCTGTATTTCCGCTGCGTTACGACCCTAATGTCTTCAAAAAGAGAGTTATTAGGCTCTTTCTGGGTAGGCTCGCTCCATCGTTGATCTCATTCTTGCCTGTTTAAGTTTCGTGGTCAAGAGCCAACATATAGTATATAAAAAAAAATGGTGATAGCTATCCAGGCGGACTTCGATAATGCTCTACAACCAACCTGGCTTGCTGGCAGGCAAACAACTTGACCACAGAAGGCGGTTCAAATGAAAATAAACTCACATTTTTGCCTTAAAATGTGGATTGCAGCCCTCGGCGTGCGTGTGCTTGGCCAGATTATTTCCGTTGACCGTTGACAATCTGATGCAATGTAAAGTGAAGAACATATGAATTTTCTGATGCATTTATTCAATTCGATATGTGAGTCGCGATGCTTTACGCTTATTGGAATTTGTGGAGCGGCTGATTTCCATAGGTCACCTCGGGGACTTAATATTCGCTGAGCTCATGAATAAAGACCCACGGAGTCCCAAAACTATTCGAGTACCTGAATTGTGACACGTGGGGCATTAAACCTGTGACTTCAATCCGTTGTGTCCGTTGCATACGTAATTCTGCTCTTTTATCTTTATTATTTACGAGTTCCCCTTTACTTCGGACAGAAAAGAGTCACCAAATCGCAAAGTAGATAAAAGTTCCGGACCTAAATTACCAAAATCGTGTTTTGGGGTTGATCGTTGTGTTTTGGTCGTGATTTGGAACAAGTAATCAGGTAGATAGTTTATTCACAATCCCAGGTATATTACTGCAGTGAAAGAGACTCTCTTTCAAGAAGCTATCTATCTTTCTAAATGAGTGCAGCAATAATCACAAAGCGAAAACGATAGGATAACAGTTGTTTTTCCGCTCCAGTACAATCTTAAAGACTCAAGTCCATAGTGAATATGTTATTTTTAGACAAGCGTGCTCCAGTTTAAGCCATATCTTCACTTGTTTTTCCAAGTGAGCTCAAAGCCAAAGTCAACATTCATTTATTCAGTTCTAAAAATTTAGTCTAAAAATTTAGGTTCATTTTTAAATCTACCGCCTGGTTGGGAATTAAGCTCATTAGGACAAAAGCTAAAAGCATAAGAAAAAAAGAACCTAAGACTTAATTAAATTATTCAATACGAATTACAATTCGAAGTAAACATTATTTTACGCCAGGCTTTTTTATCTTCTATATCATGAACTCCCCTTTTTTTCCCTCTGAGGGGCATACAGGGGTAAAAACGTATGTATGAAACATTATACTGGAAGGATTTAGGACACAAAACTTGGTGTAAATATTCTTTATGGTAACCGATTATGAACCTCATCATCAGTATCTTGAAAATCTACCCCGTTGGCACTACAGAGTTGCCAAGTTTTTTATTTAATTAAATTGTCTTGAAAGTGGCTATAAAAACCTAGCAATTTTATCATATGACAGGGAATCCATTGGCATTCATCTCCCCTGGGTTGCAAGGCCTAAGGTGGAAGCGCAATTTACCCGGAATCTTAAACAGTCTGAAAAACTGGCTATCTTGCCTCTTAATGCCGGAACACAACAATTGTAGAATTGTTGTTATGGCGACCAAATAATGCATTTGTTTTACGAGTATGATAATCATCATTGACTTAAAAAAAATCAACCCAATAGAGCTCTTTGCACTAATAGTTTACTCCACGTTAGGGGTATTAACTATACCTATGTACCTACCTAAGGTTTGACTTGAAAGAATGAATATGAATATGGCAATTAAAACAAAAATCCGAATAGCATGTGTCATTGGCTAGTATTTCGCTAGCGGCGATGGGCTTGCAAACTGTTACGTATTGAATACTAGCTACTTGCAAACTGTGGGCATGTGCCGAACGTAAGTTTGGACGTGCCTCTGACTACTCCCTACTAGGTGATCCTCTTGATCCACGCTCTGAGTAGTGATCAAAAGTGAATCCTCGAAGGTCAAACTGTCGTGATTCTGTTTGTTTGTGTCATTTATGGGAAAACCTCTAGTAGTTTCATCATAATTTTAGTAGTGTATAACTAACACAAGATTCAGAAGCCGTATGAAATCATTTTTTCAATTTGATATGGGTGAACATTTAGTTAGTTACATTAACATTAAAACAACACTCAGCCGATGTACCTATTGGCCGCGACCTCGCCAGGGTTTTGGTTTAAGCCAGCGGATACGTGAAGTTGATGAGAGGTACAGAGGCGGCTCAATTTCACTGGCGAGGCCTGGTTTTTAATATAGCCTTGGATCTTGAGGCGCTTCCCAGAAAATGCTTTGTTCAGCGGTGGGCTTGTGTGGGCTGAAATTATTGTGACAAACATAGAACCTTGGCGTGAGTGTAACTACGGGTTATTTCCTATTCCAATAAAATACTCTCTCAACTTTCAATAAGCTTCCTATCTCTCGTACTAAATGCAAAATGTGTGCGTCAATAATCACTGAGCGAAAACAGGTTAACCTTCGGAGTATTAGGCCCAATTTGGACTCGTTCGACGTATGATAATTTCGTAGCAATACTGATGGTGCATAATTTAGCATTTTAGATTATTTAATGTCAACATGGAGCCATTTCACCCGAAAATGCCTAATGATGTACAAATAGCCCGGATACAGCGTAAATTATAGCGACATCAATCTGTGCCGTCTGGTTAATATCGTTTACTGATTATTCAAAATTTAACCACGCCAGTGAACTAGTGGTTCGCCCACCGAAGTTAGATCCAAAGGTCCCCGCTTCGATGCCCAGCAGGAGATCAAATATTGTGCTTGGTTTGGTTGGTGGTAGGACTTTATTTAAGTCCGCCTGGCTAGCTACCACCATCTTACGTAACTCTGTCACCATAACATCAATTATAAAATTATTGTGTTCCGGTATTTAGAGGTAAGATAGCCAGTTCCTCCGTTTGTTGAGGATTTCGAGTGAAGTGCGCTTCCACCTTCGACCTTATTCTTCAAAAATCAGATGTGATGAAGAATAGGCACCTACCCGTGGAACAATAAAAAAAATAGCGATATGAATCATTTAGTTTTATGAACTTGCAGTACGAAAGGTGGATTTAGTGGAATAGAGCCACTAAGGAGTGGCTTCAACTCAAAGTTCAACTAGATTTAGTACCGCTATCCAATAAAAACTTCGTTTGACGTACATTTCGAAATGGCCTTGTCCTATTAAAAATAAGTTTTTCAAGTTCAATCGGATGAAAATTATCTGTATCTATGGTGCGTTTCAATTAAAAATAAAATATCGTCATAAGAGTTATCTTAATTATTATATTAATCCGGGGTTAAAATAAACATACCGGGGCATGTTTTAATAGATTTTCATATGGAGGATATGGATGAATATACTTACATAATCATTAGTTATTTAATGTGTTATAGATAAACAATACAAATAATCAGCACATTATCGTCAATATTTTGGCATATTGACATAGCTCTAACATATTATGTCAACCAGAGATTAAACACGATTACTTAAACCAACTTGTTAAATAAGGTTTGCTCAATGAATTTTCTTGTAGTTTTCTTTAAATCAAGTGCCAAAGGAGGTTCTCCATTCGTCGCATTTTTTTAATCAACTGTTTAAAAAAAAAAACACATCTTGTTAAAGTCATCTCTTAAGCGGCACACTTTAGAACAATCACATTATAAGTAAAAAAATAGCTTGAACCAAAAATATACCATTTATTCGAAACGTTAAAAAGGCAGACGAAGCTGCTTATCAAAATATAATCTTGCAACAATAGCTTGGATTCAAAGCTAACATTATTTCATAAAAAGGGTTATACAGCTGCGCCATTAAAAAATAAATTTGACCAATCAAGTTCTCGGAACTTGGGGTTTCGTTGCAATTAGACTATTTAGTTGAGTAACGGCAGTCTGCTACGAAAATTATTTGGCTGGCGAGATATAATCGTGTACAATACTTACGATTGAATCATTCCAACATTGTTCTCAGACAGACTCTCAGATCCAGTAGTCACGCGTTACATCCCCAGGGGAGTACAAACTTGTGCTTGGTTTGGTGGGTGGTAGGACTAATTTCAAGTCCACCTGGCTACCAACATCTTACCCAACTTTAAAACCATAACAACAATTCTAAATTGTTGTGTTCCGGAATTTAGAGGCAAGATAGTAGGTAGATACCAACTACTACTACTGTAGGTAGAATGAGGATGTGCAAAAAGTTTTAAAAGAAGAAGCATGAGTTTAAAGAATGGAATAATTTGAATAACAGTAGCCTTAGAATGAAAGAGGAGAAAAGATTGGCCTACGTTGAAAGTAAAAAGAAGGCTAAAAGAGAGGTAGCTATCGCCAGAAGACAAATTCAAGACAGACTGAACAAAAATCTAGACAGCCCTCACGTTCAAAAACATCTTTACCGCTTAGCGAAAGCCAGATAAAAGAATGCTATGGATATCATACATATCGAATGCATGACAGAAGCAAAATGGTGATTTCTCAATGTTAACAAATTGCCCATAAGGTGGATAGGTTTTTGATGTATCTACTTAGAATATTATAACAAATTGTGTATCTACATGTTGAATGGATCATCAAAAAAATTAACCAGCCCGAGGTTCTTGCCTTTCTCCTTGTGTGCTGGTCGCGATTACAAACAGGCGGTAAATTTGACGTTTAGAAATGATCCTAAAAAAATTTAATGAATAAAGAAATTTTGACTTTGACTTTGACTTTGACAGATGTAAATGGAAGAATATTAAGGGTGATGCAGAAAAAAAAGATCGATGGAAGAGTTATTTTGAAATATTAATGAACGAAGAGACTGATTGGAGTGGAGAGCTAGATGACGTACGTACCAACATGGGTTAAATAAGGGAAATGTTCAATAATGTAACAAATACCGAGGAATAGAGCTCATGTCACACAGTAAGAGAGTTTGGGTGAAAGTAATCGATAAAAAAAGAAGAGCGGAATGTGACATAGCTCAGAACCAGTTTGGTTTCATGCCGGGACGGGGAACAACGGATGTAATTTTCGCACTACAACAACTCAGCGAAAAGTACCGCCATGTAAAAAAAAACACAAAAACCTGCACATGGGCTTTATAGGCCTTGAGAAGGCCGACGACCGAGTTTCCAAGTAAGTTTTGTGGTGGATTTTGAATGGAAAAAGGGTGCCAGGGAAGTACGAGTATGTTAAGCTCCTGAAATAAATGTATGCTGGAGCGTCACGAACGTCCGGTCTAAAACGAGTCTCACTGACGAGTTTAATGTGGCAGTATGTGTGCACTAGGGCCTTTAAACCCATATTTGTTTCTTCTTGTAATGGATAATTTGTCATCAGACATACAGAAGGAGGCACCCTGGTACATGCTGTTCGCCGATGAAATTGTTCTTGTCGGCAAAAATGCAGCCGAGGTACAGAGCAGACTGGGAAAATGGCAGGAGAAATTGGAGAGAGTTGGCCTAAAAATCAGCCGCACTAAAACTGAACAACAGTTTTGTAACTTCGGTGGTTCTTCACATTTCTCCCAAATTGCTTGACATCATCATCATCATCATCATCCTCATTGACAGCATCTTATGTTATAATATTGGATATATGCCTCCCCTAATTCTTTCCACTGTGCTCTATTCTGAGTATCACGCCTCCACTCGTGGCCAGCTACGGCTTTTATATCGTCGGACCATCGTGCCCTCGGCCTGTCGGGTGGTCTGCTACCAGTCCGGGGTCTCCACTTGGTAATCTTGTAACTCCATCGGTCGTCTGAGCTACGCATGAGGTGTCCTGCCCTTTGCCACTTCAACTGGGAAACATGTTTTCCAATATCTGAAACTTTAGATCTCCTACGGACCTCCTCATTCCTTATTCGATCTCTTTGCTTGAGATGGTGTTAGTCTAATATTTTAAATATGTTTCCTCCTTCAAATATATAAAATAAAACAAAAATTAAAAAGTTCAGCAGTGAACGTTATAGGAATTACGATGATGATGACTTAGTACAGATAGTTATACAAAACCATTTCATTATGATATTGAAATGAACAATTGTAATGGCTCTGTCACTAATGACACTGGGCTGTTCATGTAAAATGGCTTACTCTGGGATTGTGACTGTCAAATGTGGCTCGGAGATTGAAAGAAAATGCTTACTGTGGCTACAAATATTTTATTTTATATTAATTTGTAAATTTCACGTGGTTTATGATACACCAACTGGTTCCACTCGGTCCGTAGAAGCTCATTTCTATAATGTTTTCCCCCAACATCAACATAGGGAAACCGTGAGCGGTCCTGCCAAGTTTCACAACATCCAGGTTCCCAAAATCATACTGCCCTTTGTTAATAACACACGTTTTCGGGTTGAAGTTAATTCTTGATATCTTCAATATGAATTTGGCCACCACATTCCGACAATCCACTTTGCTGTACACGTAAAAGTACTTTACGGATCCTATTTTTTTCTGGCCTAACTTGTACGACCACGAATAACCTACCAGATCCTGTAGGGCAACGAATTTGCCCGATATTACCATATGGCCAGATTTTGTGGTGTTTTTAAGAACAAATATCGTCATATTGTTCTCCTCGTAAGGTGGAGTGGGGTTTAAGCACAGACTCGTACCAATGAACTCCATTTTGTAAGCAGTCACTTCAAAAATTAAAACTATTGCGAATAATTTTGTTATCATTCTAAGCAGTTAAGCTGTTCGAGTGGGAAGCGACAAAATGATAATCACGTTCAAAAGCTGCGCTCGCACTGAAATGTTTATAATACTTTAGACGTCGTTAACTCTCGGTTCCAATTGTTAAACAAGTGCACATGAAAATGAAAACGAATCGTTTATGGAACATCAAGCGTAGATAATGGATAGGGTACATGAGAAACTGTAGTAACTGCTAAAGTTCAATAAAACTGTGTTGTAATTATAATTATATATTGTATAACCTAGAGAATGGCTGGCAAGCATAAATAATGAAATTAAAATCTAAGAAATTATCACTAACAGTTGTTCAGTATTATCATTGTTCAGTTTTTGTAGAAACTCATCAAGAACCTTGCCACAAACAAACCGTGTGTCCTTATTGATTGTGTTGATGTGTTGATTACGACATCAACGGCTTTATTAATTCTATTATACAAAAATGGTCCCAGAAAATGTACGCAACCTTCAGCGAATCTAGTTTTGGACGATGGTACTGTGTAAGCCGTGTACGATCTCCTGGAATCCCGATTGTTTAGTCTAGCAGGGATGCAATGTTGCCTTAGTATTGTAACTTTTATAAATAATTGTCTAACCGTAAGCACTTTCGTTTCTTTATAGAGGTACATTTTAGGGAACCTGAATTTTTTGAAGTTTGTTTCTTTATTATTATGGTAAAAGTTTTGGTGGAGGGTGGCAAGCGTAGGTGATGTGGTAATAAATAAATATTAATAAATAATAAATAAATATTATAGGACATTTATTTGACACAACGCCATCTAGCCCCAACTAAGCATAGTTTGTAATAAGGGAATCAGATTACTGATTCTGTAAATACATGGATACGTATTATATGATACAACAACTAAACACAGAACAAACATCTATATTCATCACACAAATGTTTGTCCTGGGTGGGAAACGAACCCACATGCTACCGCGCGTAAGGTAGAGTTACTACAGACTGAGCTATAGGGCTTTAAGTGTGAATCTGATAAATGTTTAGCATTTTAGCTTGCCTTATTAAGGCGACAAATCTCTTGTCAATTTCGTAGTTCAAAATTTTAACTGCCGAAACCGAGCTACGACAATATACGCGACTGATGAAACTCCAAATCAGCACGCGGATGAGTTTAACGCCCTCTAAAAGGATCTCACCAAAAGTTAGTAGCTTAATTCTGTATTTCACACCTTTTCATAAATGTGATCGTTTGATCACTAATCTGCCTGCTAAGAGTGGTGTAGGTACCACGCTTTAATGTTATTCAAACTCTGTATACTTACCAAAATATTGAAAAACTCATCAAAAAATTTACTAGCCTGAGGTTCTTTCTTGCCTTTCTCATTGGGTGCTGGTCGCGAGTTCATCAGGCGGTATATTTAAACATGATCCTAAAAAATCCTGATAAAAAAATGTATTTTGACTTTGACTTAGGTACACTACTTATACTTATGGTGGCTATAGTAGAACTTTTTGGACAGAGCTCTGAACTGCAGCGGACGTTGATAAACTGAAAACATAGAAGAATATTTTAGGAGCTATGATATCAGAAACAAACACGCAAGAAGGATATCAATCATTATCATCATAATCTACCTATCGCAGTCCACTGCTGGACGTAGGTCTCCCCAAAGGAGCGCCACTGAGCCCGATGTTTGGCCTTTTTCATCCACTCTCTGCGCGCTACTGTACGGAGGTCGTTTCTCCATCTAGCCGGAGGACGTCCTACACTACGTTTGCCTAGACGTGGTCTCCACTGAAGGACACGTTGACCCCACCGGTTATTGGTCCTTTGATAAAGAAGGATATCAATAGCACACTGGAAATAACTACACTTTTTTTTTTTTACACTAAGCGAGTCTGATATGCTTGACACTTGGACCAAATGTGAGTAGTGGTAGAGAAATCAAAATTATTACCCGCAGGTGCAGTTTGATATATGTGTATATATAAATGAGATTTTTTTTTTATCTGGTAAAACCGAAAATATTTTTCGCTTGCGAAAAAAAGCCATTTGTCTACAAACGCCTAAGCATGCTGAGCGAGATTAAATTTGATAACATCTACGCCATTTTGTTTAAATTGAGCTCGACATGACAAGGAATATGTTTACTTGCTCATTTGACGAAAAGGTATCTGACCTAGCAGAGATTTTAGACTATTACAATAACAATATAGCATTTGGTAGATATGAGCGGAATATATTATATGATATTATAATATTTTGTTTTTTTTTACATCGTTTTCAGGGTTTCGTACCCAAAGGGAGTCAACGGGATCCTATAACTAAATCTCCAATGTCCGTCCGTCCAACTGCCTGTCTCGTTAATCGTAATAGGTAGACAGTTGAAACTTTTAGTGTCTATGCCTCTGCAACAAAAATATATCTAATACATATCATTCTATATAAAAGGGGGGCCGATGCATGAAACGTAATTTCTTGCCTTGTAATGTGGGTCGGTGTCACCCTCGATGTGTTTTGTCCGCAATTGGCTGGATGATAATGATGAAACATTGAATCCTGGAGTACAGGGAGTTTACGAAATAAAAATAGCTTTGCCTAACATATAAAAGAAAAGCTTTTAACACCTGCATACTTCCATGGCTCACCTCACATGTTGTTAATGTTTATGAAGAAGTAAGCGGGCCCAGTTAGCCAATTCAAAACATGCATTAGGTCAACTGGACTCGAGGGGCCAGTTCGAGCGGGGCCAGTCAACTAAAGAGCCGACATTCCAATGAAAACGACTTCGAAAGATTTTGATAACATTTTCAGTAAATATTCAGATTAGCTCAGCAAAAAAAACCTTTACATGATGGATCATGTTACGCAAATGAAACTGCGCCAAGTCAGCTATTGTTTTACATTATTACTTAACTTGGGTACTGACATATATTTTTCCTTATTTGTTGTATTATATTTTGTATTATGTTTGCATTTTTTTGTAAATGCCGTCGAACAATGTTGTAGTCACTATGGGTTTTAGTAACTAGACATAATTGTTTTTTATCAATGTATTTATTAGTACAATGACTGCAACAAAGATACATAATTTCCCAGCAGGTATTATTCCTACGTCGCCTCATAAAACTGTGATGATAAGGAATATTTAAAGCAATTATTTATATTGGCTGAAACACAAAATTAAGTCCTTACAAGTTTCTAACAACTCTTGTTTTATCAGTAGATCAGCTTCTCCTTGCTGAATACTCCTGAAGTTCATTCAGAGCATATCGCCTTCAAACATCTTATTCTCTCTTTTTAGCTTGTAAGGATGCCGTAGCTTTGTGAAAACTTTCTACGAAATAATAAAATTATACTACGAAAATCAAAACATCTCACTATCGGGTTAGCAATTTAAGTTTTATAAAGAAAAAGCAACAGACTCACAACTTTTTATTTTTGTGGATCTTAATGAGGATCACCTACATGGCGGTAGTCAGAGGGACATCCAAAAGGTTTGCAAGTGCTGGAATTATAAAACAGGTTACCTAGCCCGCTTAGCCGAATATAAATACATACTATCCCGATTTTTGGTCTTAGGGACATGCCGCTTTCCTCATGATGTAACTAACCATTACCATCAAAATATATGCATTATCGTACGTGAACATAAACTTCGTAAACCAGAAAAGTCCATCGGTGCATGACTGGATTTGAGCATACAACCTCTGGATTGGAAGGCGGGTACAAACCGACTTGGGCACTGAGCCTTTTTAAATTAAATAGTCAAATATACTCACAATAAAACATTGGCAGCCTGCCGATAGCTCCTCATTATAATTGAATTTACAAAATGGTATGAATTAACTGGAAATAGCAAACTTTATTATTCCAGTGCTGCCAGGTCATTGAACCCTCGTTACGAGTTACTTACTTGAAATTCGAATTAAAGTAATCCGAACCATTGCTGGCAATTATTTGTACGCAAAATATCATTAACTAGCTTTTGCTCGCGGCTTCGCTTTCGTTAAGAAGTATTATTATTAATTAGGTATAGTTTTTGCGGTTTAGGTATATTTTCTTTATTTAAAAAAAGTCTAACCGACAAAACCTATACTTAAACCAAACGAAAACAAAACAAATGCCAAATACAAAGCAAAGTCTATAACCAACAACTAAACCGAAACAAAACAAATGCAAAATCTCAAAATCCTTTCTTAGGGGATGCCTACGTCATAGTTGCTTTATGCATGCAAAGTCTCAGCGCGATCGGTTTAAAACTGACAAAGTTTCATACAAACTTTCATCCCTTATTTTATCCCCTTGGGGGTAGAATTAATAAAAATCCTTTCTTAGCGGATGACTGCGTCATAACATCTACCTGCATGCCAAATTTCAACCCAAACCGTCCTGTGGTTTGGGCTGTGCGTTGATAGATCACTATGTCAGTTAGTCAGTCACCTTTGAGCTACATATATTTAAGAAGATAGAAAGAAGAGAAGATAGGATTATGAAAGTTTAGCTTTATATTTGTTTGTATTCATTAATTTTTAAAATGATAATAATTGATCGAGTGAGCGAAGGGAACGAGATCTCCGAGTTAAGTAGGGCAATCCGGCACCATGTATGTATGGATGTATGTATGCATGTGTGTGAGGCAATGTTTATGACGGCATAACTCTCGATCGGATTATCCGATTTTCATGGAATTTAAACATATAGACTATAGAATAGACATAACGTCGATATAATTTGATTGCCGCTGGGAATTTTTGATAAAAAGGGTTTTTGGGATATTGGGGTGAAAAATAAAAACAACTTTTCATCCATATCTTTTCAATGGCTGATCCGATCAATTCAACATTTTGAACATGCAGAGATTATATTAATACTCATCAATCACAAAATGAGAAATAGGGGTGTCAATTAAGACGAGAAGATTTTTGCCTTGTAGGGTGTCATTTGAAAGTATCGACTGCATATTCATAAAATATATAACTTATTTTATTTTTTATTTGAGGTGGTTTTCGTGACAGAAGGGCGCGTTAAGGGGTTAAAACTTAACGCTTGGTATGTCTTATAGGATAGTCTGTTAAAAGGAGTTAACTTCACAATTAACTTTCATTTAATTTTCTGAAACCACCCCTGTATTTACATTAGGGGTTGCAAAAGGGGTAAATAAGATTGAAGTATTGAAAATGTGTTAAAACATAAAATATCATATAAAATAGAGGTTGAGACTGATTCCAAAATAAGTTATTTTTCCCTTATTATGGGTGGTTTTTAAGATTAAAGGGGCAAAGAATTTTCATTAGGTCTTGTAACATAAGAGAGGGTATTCGAAATTTTATTAAAACAGGGGCCTTATTGGGTATGACGTCGAAGTTCATTGCCATCTTATGATTTCATCTCCATCTTCATCACTAGATATGTCTGCAATGCCGCCATTATCAAAGAAGTTCGTCAATATTAAAATGGGATTCCTAGCATACAATGGATTAGGGATTTCAATAGGAAACAAAAATATTACATAAGCGATACGCAACGTTTTTTTGTAACATATTTTTTTAATTAGAATGTATTTTATTGCTCCTCTGTAGTGCTTATTCTTTTTTATCTCAAGGTATTAACAGTAATTTTACCCTAAAACGAATTATTCTACTCAAAAAATCGAAAAATTATATGATATGCAAACGCAACGAAACGCAGTGGCCAACCAACGGCCAATCAAAGAAGAAGAAGAAGATGAAGTTCCCAATGTGATGCGAGTTTGTAAACACAAAAAAAAATATAAGATTTTTTTCTAAATACTTATTTAAAGCACTTTGTAGGTACGAAAAGTAAACAATTCTAATTAATTTATAAGCAAAATGTGCGTTAACATAGTTTTCCACGTTTAACTGACGCCATGAGTGATATTTTTTAGATATGCCGTCACCTAAGATAGTTTTATAAAGACAAGAGGAAATGCTGCAGCAAAATGACTGCGGCTCGTCGTTGGAGCGATGGTAGCATCTCGATTTAACTCTATAGGGTCGGGGACCACGAAGACTTCGCCCCAAATGGAGGGATAGTACTTGCATGAGGTGTTGGGGGTTATTTTCTGAAACCCGACTACATATTGGCGCCTCTAAATATTTATGGCATCAAAGGAGAGCCCTTTAGGAGCGTAATTAGGGGTGAAGAGCAAACGGAATCTGCTATGTATCTGTATATCAATGGCGGACAAATCATAACGGAAGATTAGAATAAAATATAAAAAATACCTATATATTATTTATGTTCATTTACAGCTAGGTTGTCACCTCAGCGGCCTTCCTTGACCAGAAGAATTAGGCAGAGCGGCAGATTATGATATGTTAAATTTGGACAACCGCATCCGAGAATTACTTTTGAGGTTTCATGCAAGGGTTTTGACTGCGCATATTCCATATCCATATCAACAGTACATTATTGTCCACCACAATGTGGAAAAAAAATCCTCTATAACTGTAAGGTACGGCAATTATCACCACGCTGAGCAGACAGATTGTTGCTCACAGTTAAAATTTTGTTTTTAAAAAGAAAAAAACTGCTGCCTTTACGACATCTGTGGGCTGGAGGGGAAGATTTTTCAACCACGACTACTAAGGCAACAGTTACGAGAGCACTTTTCAAAAAGACATCAACCTTTGTTTCATGTCAGTCAGGATATTACATTATGTTAGCAACAAGAGAGAGCCTCGAACACTCAGGTGAATAAAGAGAGTTCGAGAAAAAATGTGCTAAGGTAAGGTGAGAAAGGTGTTATGAAAGCACACTTATATCGTTTGTTAATTACGTTCTATTTGAGAAATTATCTCCGTCACAAACCAGACATCACGAGATCTCAGTTCGAGGCGAACTATTAGTTATGTGTGTGTGCAATAAAGTCTAAATAAATACAAACGAAATACTTAGGTATTTAAAATGAAACGTATACTGATCAAGCGGTACATTCTTAGCTAGATTATTATTATTATCAAGCAAGAAATACGTGGTTTACCTATTAATCTAGTTAATCAAATGTTTACAACATGATTTCACTGAAGAAAAACAGACACAACCTTTCGTCAAGGCATCCGCGCAGCGATTCAGGTTGCCTAGGGCATAAGCAAGAAAAACCGGAACGTTCCAGAAACGACGGGACCTATTATTCGTCTTAACTACCTTTAGTACATAATATTGATTCTGGTTATATTATTTTATCATGGTTTGATTTAATTTCAGTCACCAACCAAATTGAAGAATCTTAAAGGCCTTTATAAAATTATACCCGTATACCGTACCAATGTAAAAATGTTGCAAGCATTGAGGTATCAAAAAGTGCATAACGCAAAAAGATCGTAACAGTTGTGGTGCATATACACAGTAACAGCGTAACTACATTTTTATTAAAAACACAAACTTCTACTCGGCGTAACTCTTAAAAGTTTAAATTCGTTTTTTGGGCAGTTACACCAAAAACGATTGAACACAATTTTCAAAATACTGTCTCATTTTTAAATTTGATGACGTCGTAGAGCAACGAGACCCAAGCGTTATTTTCTGTCGTCGATTTGTTTCATGTTAGTAAGGATATTACAATAAGTTAGCAACAAGAGAGCGCCTCGTACACTCAGGTGAATAAAGAGAGTTCGAGAAAAAGTGCTTAAGTAAGATGAGAAAGGTGTAATGAAAGCACACTTTTATCGTTTGTCAATTACGTTCTATTTAAGAAATAATCTGCGTCACAAACCAGACATCACGAGATCTCAGTTCGGGCCGAACTATTAGTATACCTAATGTTTAAGTAGGTTTATTACATACAATGTACTGAGTATTCACGATTTTCTATGTTAAACGCATGTAATGTACAATTGTACACTTTATCTATCCATTTAATTGCAACCTTTAAATAATCATAATCAAGGGTTTGATAAAAAAAAACTATACAAGGGTTCAAGCCCGCCTAGCTATATATATTTCTGTTTTATTTATGTGTTTGGGTACAATAAGAAATTCTAGAAAATATATATATATCGTTATTACTATCGAATAGGTACTATGGAAATTAAAAGAATCAACTCATATAAATTATATTCTCGTGTAATTTTACTTTTATAATTTAAAATCAACAGGTGTTCTGGGAAATGATTTCTCGATCCCAGTGGTTTGTTCTTTACGAATCTTAACCCACGCGGCACTCTATATACTTACCATTGTCTTAGTCCATTGACTTTGTTTCTTTGCATATATTTTACTTCGCGCTCATCTAGTTTTTTTTAACTTTACAATTTACGGAGTCTCATAATAAAATAACTTGCTCAAAATTTTGTTAATCACAATTCCGACCAGTCAGTAAATTTAACGTTTCAATATTATTAAAAAATCTTACCGCATACCAACTCTATTTTTTAAAAGCTATATACGTATATTTTACGCGCTACTTTCTTTTGCGACTATGCTCAACTGACATCGAATCTCGAGCTTTTTATTTGGGGTAGTTTGAAAACCAGTCCTACGTAGACCATTACTTACGCAGTATAGTGCTGATTACTACCCCTATGCTAATTGTTTAATTATTTTTGTATGTATGTTCGTTATATTTATTAAGCTATAAATTATTTTGTATTTGTGGCGACACAGTATAGTAAAGAGTAGTCATAGCTTTTGCGTTTTGTAAAGCAAAGCATATTATTACGATCAAGACACCAGTCACTCTCCAAACCACCTCTCGGTCCGGTCATATCTTAGTATTAATAACATTACCTTTTTTCTTAAGTAATTGTAGGTAATTAAAGTTGATTAAAGTGACATAGTATTTTCAATAATCACACCCCTGTACTCCCGCGGCTAGCTAGTGATAAGTAAATAAGAACATGCTCAAAATATTGTATGAGATATTTGCGAGAAATCAAAGCATAAATATTTGTGAATGGCACTACGATCTTAAAATTATTATGTATACTTACCTAATATTGTAAGATTTATAGCAACAACCCCACATTTCTCAGCCACTTGATAACTTGGGGTAGAATCAGCTCCGCCCACACTATTCATTCTGAACCCTAATCAAACTCGCCGAGTTGACTTTTCTGAAAACAGACGCATGAGTTCTTGCAACCCACAATTAGTTAACGTTCGGTTCTGACTAAGGATCAACTAGCTCACAAGCACGGTAGCAAAGTTTATTATGATAATAAATACCTAGTACTAGAAGCCATGAAGTGGTCGCTTTTTTTTATTGTACGACGGTGAGGTACCTGTCCTTCATCTCACCTGATTTACAAGTTAAGATAAAGCCGAAAGTGGAATCGCACTTTCTTTATCTTACCTCTTATTGCCGGAAGCACACTTCACCCGGAATCCTTAACTGTTTGAGGAACGAACACAATAATTTAAGAATTGTTGTTATAGCGACAGAATTAGGTAAGATCACTATCTTACCTAATTCTGTACCGCTGTATAGGCGGATTGAAAAAAAAATCCTAACCAATCACAATATTGTTCGCCCCCTGGGGATCTAACCCGGGACATCTTGCTCTGATACCGGCGGGCCACATAGACCACGGAGGCGTTTAAATTATACAGGTATGATAATCTACCCGATTCCGTCCTCCAGCTACTGTGACTGATAGGGCCTTTCAAGTGTGTGTGTGTGTGTGTGTGTAGTTACGTATTCCCTCTTCATCTCAATGCTATCACTGTTTGACTTGAATAAAGTTTTACGCCGCCTTCTGATCTGTAAACTAGTTGTTTCTTTGTCTCGAACTGAGATCTCGTGATATTAGGTATATAAGTAATAGATAGATAGATAGATAACTCTTTATTGTTCACCATTTACAAATAACATAACAAAAAACAGATAGTGGAAACTTAATCTAAGGTCACTGGTAAAATAATGGGCGGCCTTATCACTGAAAGCGATCTTTTCCAGGCAACCGGCAAATAATAATCATGATAATAATAATATTGAAGGATATAAATGATAATTTAAGAATAAACTGATAGATAATACTGATAAACTTTCAATCCTTAATTATAAATTATTAAAAATCATTGTAATTGTGAGATTGTAAACACCGTCCCTCACTATGCTTAGTTTGGGGCTAGATGTGATATTAAATGTGAAATTTTCCTAGTAATTAAAGTAATTATATATTTGTGCAACATTTCGGGTTGATCTGTTCAGCTGTTTTGGCAAGACGGATTAACTAGCATCCATTCTAGACTCCTAGTAGCTATGTCACTCATCGAAACCGCCAAACAAACTTTCAAATAAATGTTACTATCAAGATTTTAGGATGATATATGGCAGACACAAAAATACAGCGGAATGGAGTTTTTTTTTCAGAGTCACAAACACGAATTATTTTTTAGGTTAAGTAAACGTAAAAATCAATATAACTCATTTATTTAGCTTAAAATACGATTTCTGTCATTTTAAGAAAAAACGTGCGATCCGCCATCAAAACCATCATGTTCAGTTCTCGAAACGATTATCGTGAAATCATCAGGATACGAGTCAGAAAGTACCTACTCGAAATCATGATTATTCAAAATATATTATGTACAGATAAGTTCATCAGTTAAACAGTAAAGCAAAGTCTCAAAACTATGCTTGTGAGGTTAAGGTATTTGAGTAAAATGTTTGTTTTGAAATCAACTTTGTTTGGTTTGTAAATAAAATGTATTTTCCCCCGTCTCGCTGACCTCCATTGTAGGGTTGACTCATCACTCAACAAAGAAAAACTAGGTTGAGACATGCTCCAGAACGCGAGATAAATAAAGTTGTTGCTTCCATAAAATGTTACTTTTCCCGCTGAAGATATTAAATAAATATATACATAGACAAAGACAACACTTAGGTACTTAAGTACAAACCGTACTGAAAATAGCAAACTACACAACATACAAAACGGAAAATCATGGATACATCAACATCTTTTGCAGAGTGGCACATTGATACAGACAATTTATAATTTTGCATTGTTATTTACAATTTAGAAATTTTATCTACAATTTAGAATTGTTATCTACAATTTAGAATTGTTATTTACAATTTAGAATTGTTATTTACAATTTATAATTGTTATTTACAATTTAGAATTGTTATTTATAATTTAGAATTGTTATTTTCAATTTAGAATTGTTACCTTATACTGGCTTATGAGCTGAAGATGATGGCCACTAGATATCTCAATCATGGTCGAGAGACATCACCTGCGTATACTACTAAAATTAGAATCGTAACAAGTCTCATATAACTATATGTTTTTAAACAACAAAAATGTTCTCAACACGCCGTGGCAAAACTCTAACAGATCAATATTATCAATTACACTTTAATAATCTGAATCAATGATTGAAATCAAACATTCTACTGCATAAAATTCAAAAGGCACCTAGGGAACGAATAGAAACTGGGTACACACCTCACGTCGCATTAGCCAAGCTCTGCTTGGCATGCTCTGCCCCATTTCGCTTTCCCTTGTGACGCATCGTGTCATGAAAGATGATTGCACGATGAGATTTGACGTGCCTAGCGTATTTGTGATGTAATTGTGTTTACAGGGGCTAGTTATAAATAAATGTCATTATATTTCTATGAAAACAGGTGCTCGTTGTTATTGATATCACCAGCTTCCACAGACGATAATATTAATAATAATTCACAAAACTTATTGCCTATTCAACGATCATACAGTTAAAAAAAAATTTGGAACAGGTAAACTTACAAATTAGATACCTACCTAGAGTTTTAAATTAATGCACGGACTGTCACAGAAGGCACAAACCTTCCCTGTTAGTTTACAACTTTACCTCAAGGTAGTGCTCTACACCTCATCATGTAGCGCGCCCATTGCCAAAATAACGCAACAGGAGCAAACACACTCTTTGATAGTAACGAAAGTAGTTATTCCAATAAAAAAAAAATAGATACTACACTAAAAAAACGCTTTTAATTCAAATGCTCGAAATTATCAGCGACAATCCCATTTTTTTATTTATGAATAAAATAGCTAGACTTGTGTTTTAGTCGAAATTTCACGTTAACATTTTGAATAATAAAAAAAAAAACACAAAAAATTATACCGTGGACCTAAAAGCCATTTCATTATCAACTGAACCATGTAATTTTCGACTTTATAGTATGCCGTTTGGATACAAAATAGATCATGGCTTCTCGGTCAGTTGTCGGACAGCGCTCGACGTGGAAGGTTGTTCCCGGCCGCTTTGTTTCGTAATCCAGCGCGTAATTTGAATTATGTTTTGAATATCTACTGGTACTTATCTAATTTTATTAATTAAGTACCTACTTATGCATAATAAAATTAATTGAATGCGGATTTCTATTATAATAATTTCAAATCAAAGCAAAGCGTTGATAATGGTAGCACCCTATTTTCATAGAAATTGAGTATAAATTTGATGGGCTAGCGTTCAAACCCGGCCGGGCCGCGCGTTTGCCGCTGCATTTCTACGTAATCTTGACAGTATAGGCAAGATTTTCAGACAAATCATTGTATCCTCATAGCCTCATAGCTCAGTTGGTAGTAACTCTGCCTTCTGCGCTGTAGGCTGTGGGTTCGATTCCCACCCAGGACAAACATCTGTGTGATGAATATAGATATTTGTTCTGAGTTTGGGTGTTTGTATTGTATGATAAGTATGTATTTACAAAAACTATCCGTAATCTAATTCCCATATTACAAGCTATGCTTAGTTTGGGGCTAGATGGCGCTGTGTGAAATTAATGTCCTGTAATATTTATTTGTAATATTTATATTTGTATACTCGGCATACTTGTACTACCTACATAAATGAATGTTGATTATTACAATTAGTAATTATCACAAATTTCAAAATTACGGGCACGATTGACCCGCATAAAGACCTAGCTATCAATTGATGTATTTGGTTCCCGTATAGGACACAATATTTTACTGGAGTAATGTTTCAGACATACCCCGCAAAATCTGCTTATCGTAAAATATCTCCGAAAGTATAAGTATATTTTTGACACAAATTACAACTCAGAACACTCTAATTTTATATTGTTATCATCTCAGAGCACAACATTTTGCTGGGGCATACCAAAAGTTGATCATACAAGCTTGCCACCATAGTAAAAATATACAAGTCGTGATTTGCCTCAAGAATAATGTGTTTTTACTGGCCGGCACTTTTTTCTGTGGGTATTTTTTTTCGAAACGTGAATAATCTCATTTAAAAGTATCACATCTACATGGTATCATAATATAATTATTTTAGAAAGTCAAATCATGAAATTCGACACTTTTTCGCCAGGACAGCAATTTTTTTGAGGTAACTGTAACTGAAAAAAAAATCTTATAACAAAAACAGTGGCACTCTGGTAGTGCCGACAGAAGTGAAAACTTGAAGTTTATCATTGCCTAAGAAAACGGCTAAGATTGTTGGTACTTGAATCCCAATGTGTTTAAAGTCAAAAGTGTCTTAGTAAGCCTAACAGTGTCACGCATAATAATCTAATAGCTCGACGATACAATTCGCAAGAGCGTGCGGTGACGATGAAGCGAGCAAATAAAATAAAATAGACACAAATGTTTGTCCTGGGTGGGAATCGAACCCACAGCCTACAGCGTAGAAGGAAGAGTTATTACCAACTGAGCTAAGAGGCTATGAGGATACAATGATTTGTCTGAAAATCTTGCCTATACTGTCAAGATTACGTAGAAATGATCAGTGCAGCGGCAACGTGCGGCCCGGCAGGGTTTGAACGCTAGCCCATCAAATTTATACTTAATTTGTATGAAAATAGGGTGCTACCATTATCAACCCTTTGCGTTGATTTAAAAATATTATATTAAAAATCTGTCTTCAGATAATTTTATTATGCATAGGTAGGTACCTAATTAATAAAAAATAGATAAGTATCAGTAGATATTCAAAACATAATTCAAATAACGCGCTGGATTACGAAACAAAGAGGCCGGGAAAAACCTTCCACGTCGAGCGCTGCCCGACAACTGACCAAGAAGCCATGATCTATTTTGTATCCAAACGGCATAATATAAAATCGAAAATTGCATGGTTCAGTTGATAATGAAATGGCTTTTAGGTCCTAGGTATAATTTTTGTAAGAGTTTTATTTTATTATTCAAAATGTAACCGTGAAATAAAAAAAAGCTAGCCGATCATTCGATTAAAACACTAGTTTAGCTATTTTATTCATAAATAAAAAATTGGGGTTGTCGCTGATAATTTCGAGCATTTTAATTTAATGCGTTTTTTAGTGTAGTATCTATTTATTTTTTAAATAGAACTTCAAAATTTTATTAGATTATTGTACTTCAACAAGATTTTTCCCAGCTTTCAGTATTTTTTTTATTGGAATTACTACTTTCGTTACTATCAAAGAGTGTGTTTGAAAATGCTACTGTTGCGTAATTTTGGCATTGGGCGCGCTCTTAAGAATCGACCCCTCTCACTGAGCCCATGAATGTCGTAAAAGCCAGTTAAGTTAAGTTAAAGAGCCCTCCTTTCTTCTTCCGTGTCTTCCAGCTCTTGGTTGGCCTCCATCTCACCTAGTTTCAAGTTATGATAAGGCCGAAGATGGACGCGCACTTCACCCGGAAACCTCAACAGTCTGAGGAACTGGACATGTAACACTAAATGACACAACGTTACGGTGACAAACTTAGGTTAGATGGCATACAACAAAGTCTAACCAAAACCTATATATTTCGCAGGTTCCTTATGCATGAAACTGTACATTTTTAATTATTAATAACTACCTCATGTCTCTTTGATTTCGAGTAAATTATGTTTAGGATTACAACTAGTTTCTGTTTAATTCAATAATACAGACCTATCTTGATAGCACCCAATCATGTGAACACGACAAAAAGCAATTCGAATCCCATTCAACCGAAATAGCTCCAACAATTGGCTGTGGAAATTATTAAAATAAGAGTACTTATGGAATTCTAGGTATTTATTCATAAAAATAATGATTAGGTCATGGTTACAGTGATGACTTGATTGTAACTGATTGCCGAAAAGTAATATTTACCTAAATATATTTTAGGTTAAGCACTAACATTAACATAGCGTTGCATTAAGGATTATTACCTAAGCAACAAATATTTGTAAAACAAACAGCAAATAAAAGCTTATTTTATTTTATTTTATATACAGTGAGGTTAGACCAAAAATTACCTATTGTAATATATAAATAATGAACATCACATGATGATTGGGGTTTCACTTTTTTTGTGAATATACACACTTAAGATATTATAGAACACCTAAACATAGAACAAATATATATGTTCATCACACATATGTTTTTTATCTAGGGCGAAAATTAAACCCGCAACCTACAGCACAGAAAGCAGAGCTACCAACTGTGAATAATGTGAAAAAGACCATCCCAAAAAGTCCTAAAAATGCAATGAATTTTCATAGCCACCATACTTGAGAGGCGGTTGGTGATCGCGGTATTGATGTTGAACAAAGGTTGAAGCAACAGCCCATCAGCCTACAATGAATACCAAGAAAAGTATCTTCCACGTGAGTTTTCATAGCATAGCACTACTACGGCTAAACTCAGTGCTACGTGGATGACATGACGTGAGATTTGTCAAAGTGGTTCACGTATACCCGGTCCCTTTTAATGATTAAAGGGGACATAGGGGTATATGTGAACCTGTTCCTCCTCCTTACTTCCACTGGATATGTGGCAGCTAATTATTTTCCATGGTCTCTATAAATAAACCGCTTCGCTTATCGCGACGCGTTGTATTATCGGTCATATTTGGATGAGTTTGGATAAAAGAAAATTTGCATTGTTAATGCGCGAAAATCGCTTTCGGTGACGGTTTCATTTCAAGTTTCAAATTCAATTTCACCGAAGCTATTGTTCGTGAAAATGATGATCTTTGCAGTATATCTACCTACTATGCGTAGGTGCAGAGTTACTTTTGTTATAATCATTTGCATTTATATGAAATGGTTTTTCGTCTTTATACATTTTATATATTCTATCAGGGTGGGTTTTTTTTATTGAAGTGAAAACTTCTTTAGGCACGTTGAGCACGTCATCAAACGTTTTCCGTAAGCTATATGTATTTATATATACTGTGTATTTATAATAATGTAAGTATATATAATATGTATACTTTTTGAGTGTACAAAAAGCGTGAGACTCGCGGCATAGTCACCGCATACTCTTGTGCATTTTATCGTCGTTTTTGTTTATAAAGAAGTGTTTTTGATCAAGAAATAAAGTTTAACCACCTCTGTGGTCTAGTGGTTCAACCCACCGATTTCAGATCCAGAGGTTCCGGATTCAATCCCCATGGGGAGTACAATATATTGTACATGACTTTGTTTGGGTCCGCCTGGTAAGCTACCACCATCTTACCTAATTCTGTCGCCATAATAACAATTCTAAAATTGTTGTGTTCCGGCATTTAGAGGTTCCTCAGTTAGTTGAGGAGTCCTGGTGAAGTGCGCCTCCACCTTTCGGCCTCATCTCAACTTGTAACCAGGTGAGAGGAAGGCCAAGCGCATCCCCGTCGTACAATAAAAAATCAGTCATTAACACTTCTTTACAATCTAAAAATAATTAATAAAAAATCAAAAATAATAATCTAATAGCTCGACGATACAATTCACACGACTTACTTAGTTTTCACTTATATCGGTAGTCCCCAAAGATTGGGAAGGAAGGTCTTGGCCTTCATCTTCCCTGATTTTCAAGTTATGATGAGGCCAAAGGGTACGTTTTGTATTATAGCCATAGTATAGCTGTCGTTTTTTAAAAACAGTTAAAAAAAGTGTTACCTGCCTCTCTTCGCCCAAATTGACTTCTCTCTCTTACTTCCCTTATTCCACACTAAGACAGAGTCGGTACAGAACGTTTTGCTCTACCACTCTCTCCTGTCACCTGTCAACCAGCATTCACTCCTCATATGCATATGCATCGATCTCTTCCTTGGTCTACTTCTTCTCCTACGTCCATCTAAATCCACCGTTTCCTACTCCTACATTGGCTACCAAATAATCGGCTTTGCCTAACTAGCTTCGAAATCTAGCAATCCTACTCCCTACTAATAGTATAAATGTGAAAGGTTGTATGTTCTCAATTCACTTCATTTATCTATAAATGGAAATGTATAATTGGCCTTCCTGCATGTGGCATTTACGGCTACATACACTATTTAATTTACTACTATGTATGTTTAACTGTAAGTTTTCCTAAAATAAATAAAATAAAATAAAGTTAGTTGATCAACGGATGAAAGTATTGCTTTTTTGTCACTCACACATGTTTAATTTCTCGTCGGAGTCGCGGGCAGAAGCTAGATGTAAATATAAATATTTTCGCTTTTAGAAAATATAAACGTTTATTTACGATTCAAAATTATATTTCATTTGTAGTTTATTCAGCTTCCGCCAATAATTTATTCAACAATAAAATGTACCAAAATGTTTGATAGACAAGTTGATGTTGTACCGACAAGATGTCGCCAAATTAACCTTTGTGATAAATTAATGGCTACTAATCACGCACTAGTCAGACCTGGTAATTCGAATAACTATTTCATAGTCATAAACATCATCTCTGCCCTCTGGTGAGTCACGCATGCGTAGTTTTCACTCCTCGCCTCAAATGTACCAGTCTAATCAAAGTCCTCCTTCGCAGCAGACAAGCTTGGCGATGGCTCGGTTGCGGTACGGGTAGGTTTACGTAAGTACTGCTCAGCATCGTGTACTTCTGGAACTCTGTGACAGTAAGAAAGTGGTTCCATTTATTGCAGAAAAAAGAAAAAGTGGTGTATGCCGAGTTTCAGATGTTTTTGAGCTGGGAAAAGTTGTGAAACTTGAATTAAACTGTGACTAATAATTGTGTTTTAAAACTTATGTGAAGTGTTTGTGATTATTGGAAGAGGAAAGCATTATTGGCTGGTAAGTTCGTGTTATGTATGTCCCAGGTACCTGACATATTTTTTGTCACAGGTTATATTGGACTTTCTGCTATACTCACAGTAAATTTCGAACTAGCCCACTGCCCGTTGCTCAGATGGATGTTGCCTAGTAATAAATGAATGATTGATGAGACGTGGCGCCGAAAATCTAGAAAATCTGGTTATCGTCTGACAAATAGAAAGGAAGCGGTTACGCGGCAGATCTCTAACCAGATGGTCTTACCAGCTAAAAGATGAGGATACGACTTTTTACGACGTGGTGTAAATGGCAACGAATCGACCTGTCTCCAGACAGGTCGTCCATACTTATAAAATGAGTCCCGGTCCCGGGTGATCACGATCTTTAGTTATGAAGTACCGACCACAAATTAAGATTAATTAATATCTGAAAATAATACATATTTTACATAAAGAGACTTTTTTACATAAAGTGCTACATAAATATTTTCTATCGAATATTTTTTTTTGTAATTTTAGTATAAAGGTACCAACGGTGTCGAAGAGATTGGAGTAATAGAAATACGGTGAAGTGTAACAATTTAAATACTCCGCCTGATTAACCTTCTAGACTATTCGAATTAACTTTAAGTGCACACAATCACAATTAAATCGATGAATATCGTTGCGTTACTAATGGCTATCAACGGAAAGTCGAATTTTTCAAGCTTAATTTTTTTCATAATTTAAAAGTATGCAATTTCAGGATTGTCGTAAATCATTCACTGCTCGATGATAAAAAAAAAACTTTTATGTTCGATGTCTTCTGAATTCAAATGACTTAAAATCAAGCAATTTTAACGTTGCCTGAAATCATTACAGAAACACATAAAATCATTGTGTATGAATGCCATGTTGTAATTTAAATGCAAATTTTGAAAAATGTTTAGAAAAGTCTTACCTATTAATTAATTGCGAAAAAATGTTTGTATGCAATGTCTTTATTGATGATCCGATTGAGTTTTAAATTTGAACGTGTATTTATAAAAACTTTCTTAAAAGGTGTAATGGGGCAATTATTTTTGTAATGGAAAAATGAATCACGTTGTGAACGTGTGTTGGTTATAGCTTAAAAATGGGTAGGTATTTAGAAAAAAAAAATTAGGTGCTTGAAAATACTTTTTGAAAAATTCTCCACTTAGAGGGTGAAAGGGGAAAGGGGAAAATACTAAGCAAGATCCATAGCTCCAAGGGGCATAGCGGGCAGGAAAGTAGGTAGGCCATTTCTTATACGGGAGTTCCACACTCGCAATGTGCGCTCGAGGCGTCTCTTTTAACCCACCTGGCTGGATTTTTACTGCAGTGGCGAACTTGAGTCCGTAGTCGGTTCAGTGATTTTCGAACCGGCCACTGCAGGTCACGTCCAGGGGGCAGGTGTCCAGCGGCAAAATTACCGGGACGGGCCATGTAGAAAATAAAAAACCTATTGTTCTTTACCCCTGTATTATTGCCAGGTATCTACAGCCACTCCGTGATTTATATTTTACCGTAGCGAAGCACGGGCACTTTCGGCTAGTATTACAATAAAATTTACCTAATAATCCCATGTTTTAAAAACATATGTACAAATCTATTTTTTAGATTTTCAAACATATTACATTTAGATGGCTGAATGTTTAATAGCACTTTGTGTTATCCAGGATTAGCTCGTTCGTTTGTACTCACAAAAAGGGGAGCTCCAAAAAGTTTTTGCTCGCTCGGCAGTGGGGAGTTCGAGTTTGTCCATTTATATAGACCACGGGAAATGTTTGACAGTCCAATGGCCATGTGGAAATTGTTGAATGGACGAAATTGTTCGAGTAATATCTAGAATTCCAAACAGAAGCACATATGAGAAAATGCTTTTGCTAAAATACGCAACGGGGTCTGGTCGGGGATGGTATACCTCTAACACATACATTTTAACACGTTTTAAAACCACCTCTGTGGTCTAGTGGTTCGCCCACCGGTTTCAAATCCATAGGTCCCGGGTTTGATCCTCAAGGGGAGTACACACATTGGTTTGGTTGATGGTAGGACTTTTTTTAAGTCGCGCCTGGCTAGCTACCACCATCTTACCTAATTCACCATAACACCAATTCTTAAATTGTCGTGTTACGGCATTTAGAGGTAAGATAGCCAGTTCCAAAGTTTGTTGAGGTTTCCGAGTGAAGTGCGTTTCCACCTTCGCCTTAACATCAGTTGAAAATCAGGTGAGATTAAGGCCAAGCCGTCGCGCAATAAAAAAAACATCGTCGCCTTGTTCGGTTTCCAAGGAGGTTTGGATTGGTGTGATTCTATTTTATATAGACAACTGTCATAATGCGGCTACCCGAAGCTTTGTCATGTTGTGCCAATCCCACTTATCGTTGTGCCCTTAGGCAGGTAAGTGATGATTAGCGGACCGTAAATACAGAAAGTGATTGAAGGAGATCGTGGTGAACATAGGATTTTCACGTGCTTTAATAGAACATTCCTGCAGCGGCCAGCAAAAGAGGTATTGATGGTCGAACGTGTATTTACACGTACAATGTAGGTAGGCCTACATATGGACAGAAAGGCAGAAATTACTTAACTTTTCTCAAATAATGCGCGGAAATTAAAACAGAGTAAAACCTAGACAGAACTGTTAATTTGGAAACCATTACTTTTCAACATCAACGATGAACAACGATCAACAATATATTTTCCCGCGTTAAAGTGTTCACTGTTCATATTGATTTTTTTCACCATTGTATTTGCAAGCCAGTTCGAAATTTAAATTAAACCTTTGATACCTCCCATTGGTTGCTAAGTTTTGGAGTAAAAGGTTGTTCCATTTTTAAATTTCATGATAGATACCTACATAGTTAACTATGTAGGTAATTTAAGTAGCCGCTAAAACTCGACAGATATGGAGTTTCATACAACTTTAACGGCCACTATTTGCATTTAATTGGCCAATGCAGAACAGCAATTTCGACTCAATCTCTTTGAGATTGTTTGTCAAAATATTGCTCAAATTTCTAAGCATGTTTGAGAATAGCATATTATTTGATGTAGATTGAGATAGAGATAGATAACATTTATTCAATTCAAATAGCACACTACACAACATGCAACAATAAAAACATAGTAGCCTACTTACATTTTTTTTCTAAACAACTACAGCATAACTTTAAACAACAAGAAAGAAAGTTGGTAGGTACATTAAAATTAATAAAACACATAATATGTGGTGTATGTGCTATATACAGTAGCAATAAAGTACCTTCTGCTTATGTGAACACATAGCTTCGAACCCAATTGCGTCTATATCTTCTCTAACAGCCCATTTATATGTGTATACACTGACGGACAGAGCCTCCTCCAAAGCTGGAGGGTTCTGCCATGATCATCACGCTTGGCACGTGGCTGGGCGATCGCAGCTATTAGATAGTACACAGAAATAGCGCTGCTTTTATTCTGAATGGACTGGCTTCGCACAATTTGATGTCTAGACTGAAAATAATAGGACTAATGGTATTCGTACGTATGATAGTAGATCCCGGGAATCTGGCATACGCTCTCACGCCCCAGCAGCTTCCATCTCATCTCAAGTCCCATTAGATTGCACCAGATTGTATCTGTATGGTGATTTATCTTGTGAAGTGTTGGCTCGTATATAACAGTGACAAAGCGGTGATTAGTAAAACGTATGGTTGGGCGGCACCCAACTTTATATGGCTGCTTGACAGCATAACAAGCTTACTTATGATCCAAATGTAAAATAGCTAATTGTCTCAGGCGTTATTTTGCGGAAATCCATATTTAAAAATAAAATCTGAAAACAGAAAAAATATTTAGTAATAAATCCGCTAAATCTCTCTGAAAAAAACAAATCGACACGTGTTTCGCCTCTACACGAAGCATCCTCAGGAAATATAGTCTTGCTACTAGCCCTCTGTGGACGTGTTGTCGCTCCGAGCTCTGCGCTGCAAGTGATTTTTTCCGAGAGATTTAGCGGATTTATTACTAAATATTTTTTCCGTTTTCAGATTTTATTTCCAAATGTAAAAGTTTATATATTATATATTTATAGTTATATTCACAAACAGTTACAAATAATATGCACAAGGGAAGAAGTCAGATTACCTAAAGACCGTTACAAAAGGTCGATATGTAAATCAACTTTCCAGACATGGCTGCATTGCCACGCTGAATAGCTATGCTAATTACCTCAATCAAGAGCACCAAGAGTTTTAAATACCAGACATCTATTAACATAATCAAGCAGCAACAAAGATGGTTTTCCGTTCCGAAGGATGAGCTTGTCGGTTTTCAGAAAGGTTGTTTTACAATTAAAGTCTTACTTATACCAATATAAATATGTTTTTTAATTCAAGAAAATTGACAAAACCTTTTGCAAATACTTAATTATTAATCTTAGAACCCTCAAAACGTTCCTACCCTTCTTTTGATGGATGGATTTCAATTATTTATGAGACTTTCAAACTTTTCCTGAATGCTTATGTCAATGTCAAAACTTTACATATTACGTAACGTACTAACACTACTTACATAGGTGTATAGCTTGACCTTTTTTATTATACCACTTGGAGACAGAACAAGCAAGTAGCCCACCTGATGTAAAGTGTATCTCTTGCCTATAACAATGCCTTACTGCGTAGGTCACATCCAAAATGGACATAGACTCGAGGCATATAGGTGTTAAGCCTCGCGTGCCCGTTATTTCACCAGCAACCATACAAAAACACAGCAATGCTGCTTAGCTTATGCTTGGCTGAAATAGGTATAGCGGTAAGTAGTTCTTCCCGGACGAGCCCTTTCACTACTGGGCTCTACAACTCTTAAAACTGTGCTGCCACCATAGATGAGCCATACTACTCAGTGAATACAACACATTGAAGCTAAACCCCGGCTTGAAATAGCCATCACCTGTCATATATCAACCGCCCATGTCTACTGTTGGCCAGAATTAGCCAAAACTAAAGGGTTTTGCCGATCGCAGTGACGGTGTTAGATAACAAACACACAAAACGAAGCTGCTACCACTGTTTTGTTGGCTGAGTTAGAGGGGCTGAGTCCGCCACCGCACGGCGCTTTTGAGCAAGCAAATTTTATTACAAATCAAAACTGTGTGATTTAAACATAAGAACTCTATGGTCAGATCCAGAAATCCTTGGTTAGATCCCCAGGGGGAGTAAAATTGTGCTTAGTTTGGTCGGTTGCTATATCAACAGTAACATATATTGTTGTGTTCCGTCATTTAGAGGTAAGATAGCCAGTTCCTCAGTTTGTTGTCGAGTGAAGTGCGCTTCCACCTACGGCCTGATCTTGAAAATTATGTGAGATGATAGCCTAGCATCTCCACATCGTACATAAAAACTCTAAAGCGCCTATGTAGTCTAGTGGTTCACCTACCGGTATCGGTCCTAGGTTCGATTTCCAGCGGCGGCGTATGAATTTGTGCTTGGTTGGATAGTGCTAGGACTTTGTTTAAGTGCGCCTGGCTACTGTCTTAGCAAAGTCTGTTACAATTCAACATTTTCGGATTCTATATTCTATCTTCGGACTTAATTATTATATAATTATTATAAATGTAATTTAATATTATAAATTGGACTTACCAATTTAATATTATAAATTGGTAAGGATGAATGCCACTTCTACATCGTATAACTTGGTAAACTTATTTTTCAAATTTCAAATTCAAATTTTTTATTTAGACACAAACAAAGAAACTAAAACATTTTCAATTCAATCTACCATAAAGTGGAACATAAAATTATTGTTATAGATAAAATATTGATTTGGTTAGCATCAGATGACTAAGCTAGACGTAAAGCCTGTGTTATAGTCATCTGAACTCCCCTAATTTGTGACTCAGATTAAAGTTAATTTCAAGGAATGTAAGTAGATTCAATAAAATAAATTATAATTAAATGTGTGGCATGTTGTTTGTGTGTGTGTTGTTTGCGTGCGTGCGTGTATATGTGTGTGTGTGTGTGTGTGTGTGTGATATAGGATTGTTGAAGTAAGTATGTCATTTGTATTAGAATTGATAATATTATAACATTGTCAGACTATATTACGTTTAAAAAAAAAAATTTGATAATAAATTGTAGGTAGGTAGTATTATTTATATTTTTGTATTAATATCGTAAAGTAAAAATATTTATTGTTAGTCATTGTGAAATTATGAACAAATTCTCAGTACAATCGTATGTGTATGTGCGTGTGCGAAGTATCTTTATAAGGTGTGATTTTTACTTATATATTGTATGTAGAGGAGTCGCTTGGCCTTCATCTCAAATGATATTTAAACCATGATAAGGCCGAAATTACGAGATGAAGGCATCATCTACATCGTGCTATAAAAACAAGCAAGAAATTAAGACATCAAATAATATGGAGAGAGGACATTTTACTGCCTATTTGTAAAAGCAATTCTGTCAACATTGCTTTAAATCTGGTTCCTTAACCGGCCAGCCATAAAACTTGGCTGAGCCAGCATTCCTAAAAAACGTACCCTGAGGGTCGTAAATGTAAACTGCTAAGAGTAACCACAGTCTTGGGACAAATTGATGAAATTGGCTAGCAGTAGGTACCCTTGAGAGTGTATTGTAATCGGTGTGGCCGTTTGCAGTTACCGCGTCTACTCGGGGACCATGTTGCCGTTTTTCTCCATGTTTCGGCAACCATTACTTTCCTGTACGATGTGGTTGGGAATCTGATATCGTTCGGCTCAAGGGAAAACTCACTCACCCAAAAGGGCAATGACCTAATAATAGTAACATAAACGGACGTGACGCGGTAAGTAAGATTTTTGCGCCTGCCATCGGGCAGGCTATTGCGGTTAGGCTTTTAACTTTAGCATTTATTTATTTTACACCAATAAATAAGTAAATTATTAAATTTTATAGGACATTAATTCCACACAACGCCATCTTGTCCCAAACTAAGCACGGCTTGTAATGTGGGAATTGGATTACGGAAATAATGTGTATTATTTGTTAATGTGTATACACTTTTTTGTAGGTATCATACAATACAACTACCACACACAAAACATACATAATTATTCATCATTCAAATGTTTTTCCTGGGTGGGAATCGAACCCACAACTTACAGAACAGAAAGCGTCATAACAACATAGGTAAATCATATTTGACACAACATTCTTAAAGCTATTAAATAGATAACTATCTATTGCTCACTAATTACAAAAGACGTACAAAATTACAGATAAAAAAGCGATCTCTTCAGATATTTACCTTCTGCCTCAAGCGCAATGCAATGCCGCGTAGGTTTGCCACATGTTCTTTGTGGATGTGACCTGCACAGTAAGACATAGTTATTGGCAAGAGACGTGGCATCAGGAGGGTTACTTGCTTGTTCCGTCTCATAGTTGTTTAAAAAAACATTATTTAGGTGGAAAGGATCTGTAGAGCGATTTTCATACACACGGAAAGTGCTCGGATCGGAAACATCCCTTTTGTCGGATTCGTCTTGGAATCCGATTGATCTCTTAAACTCTATTCTCAAACCATTTCTGATTGAACATCCGACAGCGGATCTAAAGATTGATATAGTTTACGGAGAATGCCTGAATAGAAGAAAAAAAACCGGCCAAGTGCGAGTTGGACTCACGCACCGAGGGTTTCGTACAAATCTGTAGGTATATAAGTAAAAGTTATGGTATTTTTATTGCTAAATGAAATCCATAACATTACAATGTGGAAAGCTGCAGGAGCATAAATTAAAGGCAAAGGTATATCTTTATCGTTACTAATTATAAAAAAATAAATTATTTTCTTAATTAATATAAAAAATATTAGGTTTTCGGAATTTTTCCTTTATCGGTTATAAAACTTTGCTTCGTACTACATTTCAAGTTTCTGAGTTCACGGGAAGTACCTTGTAGGTTTTGATTCCCTTGCGAGTGTCAAAAAGTTGCATAAAATCTTTTGATTGCGTTGGCTTAAAGGTTGCTTATTTCACAGCTCCAAGGGACAGTAGATTTGAGTATTTGATATTAATTTCAGCTTGATACCTCCATGCGTTTCTGAGAAACAGGGTCTTTAACAGACATACAGACAGACGTCAACAAAGTGATCCTAATAAGGGATCTCTTTTCCTTTTGAGGCACGAAACCCTTAAAATAATCTAAGTAGCCGCCTCTGTGGTCTAGTGGTACAACCCACCGATTTCAGATCCAGGGATCCCGGGTTCGATCCCCATGGGGAGTACAATATAGAGATAAGATAAGATAGCCAGTTCCTCAGTAGAGGATTCCGTGTGAAGTGCTCATCCACCTTCAGCCTTATCTCAACTTGTTACCAAATGAGATGAAGGCCATGCGCTTCCCCGTCGTACAATAACAAAATAATCTAGTTTTAAAGTTTAAACTTGCTTCGTAGAATAACATTATCTTTGTTCCTACTCCATCTGCATCCGTATGCGCGGTTCTGGAATGACTTTATGCCCTTTGGTACCAAGTAATTGATCTGTGCTGGGCACTATATTGGAGGCAACTATAAAAATTATGAAAATACAGGATTTTTTTTTTATTTTTACTTATAACAAAATCGTAGAAAAGCTGTGTCTGTACATTTAATAATTAAAAAAAAAATGGATGTTTCCTATTTAAAACACGCATAAAAATACAGTTTTTAGAATTTTTGTCTGTTTGTTTGTTTGTGCACGCATATTTCCGGAACAGCTTATCCGATTTGGATGTGGTTTTAAATGATGTTATGTGTATGGTTCGGGGAAGGATCTGATTAATAAAAGGCAGTGACAATTATGTGTGTTCATTTTGTGGAATTAAAATTAGGCATTGACTTTTTATGACCGACTTATTTAACGAATCTCCACGTTTGTTAGGTCCTTATATATTTACATACTTTCCTATAGTACGATATGTGATCATTTAGAGTGCCAGAGTATCTTTGGAGCATTGGCAAATTGCTAGAATTTATGCTTGCCCACTAAGACTTAGTCCCTGGAAGCCCCGAAGCAGCCAGGACAAATAAAGTTCTTTTTGAAGAACCATATGCGTTGGAGCGACCAAATCCGCACAATATGCTGGAATCTAGCGTAAGCGAAGCATCATTGAAGACAGATCCTCAAAGGTACATAAGGTCTCAACCTTCAGCAGTGAGGATAGCAAGGAGGAAGAAGGGAGGATCTCTAGAATTGGCTTGAATGCGTGCGTGAGCTTTCCCAGATGGTGCATATCTTTACTTTCTATTTAAGCTTACACATTTTAACCGCCTCTGTGGTCTAGTGGTTCAAGCCACTGATTTCAGATCCAGAGGTCCCAGGTTGGATCCCCATGGGGAGTACAATATATTGTGCTTGGTTTGGTTGGTGGTAGGACTTTGTTTAAGTCCGCCTGGCTACCACCATCTAACCTAATTCTGTCGCCATAATAACAATTCTAAAATTGTTGTGTTCCGGCATTCAGAGGTAAGATAGCCAGTTCCTCAGTTTGTTGAGGATTCCGGGTGAAGTGCGCCTCCACCTTCGGCCTTATCTCAACTTGTTACCAGGTGAGATGAAGGCCAAGTGCTTACCCGTCGTACAATAAAAAAAATGAAGGTCTGTTTATACACAGGTACAGTTAAGAGTCTGTGTACAGTCGGTTGTGCTTAGATACAGTTTATAATTCATAATTAAGATGATTAAGCTATAACTTTCCTCCGTGACCGTAGAAGATGCTTTCCTCAAACTGCTGACGCAAGTTTCTAAACCCGTCCTATTGCGACGCTTTCAGTGAAATTACATTAAAGTAATTGCATTGAACACTCCGATTTGAAATTGGCTACACGGACGATTGTAAGTTATTAAAGGGAATGCTTTTTCGCGATTGAAAATGCAGTACTTGAATTCCAATCTTGTGAAGCCTTCTGCGGTGAATACTAAATGCCTCTTCAGCTGTTGACACAGAGACATTTATAGACTGCGCCTGTGTTTGCGCATTTCATGGTTAATTTAATTTGAGTCGTAGTACGTTATTTATTCTATAGTTTGAGTAAGCTTTTGCTGGTTCCGCTTAGGAGGATCATGGATCTGGCCGTCCTTTATGCAGAGGGTGCATGACAGCAGAAGAGACAGCCGCACACGTACACCTAGAGTGAAATAGCGTGGCGTCTCAACGCCAACAACACCTTGGGGCGCCGAGGATACCCAGGGAAGCCTGCACCAGCATAAGCGAGCTGCTCCTTCTTGGAGGACTCAGGTGGCTGGAGGTCCAGTTGCGGAAAATGGTCCGCGCCAAGTACCAAATGGTTTCGCCTTGATTTCGACCACCCTCCTGCCGAAGTCTGGCACTAAGCAGTTCCGCGAGCTTCTGACAAAGCTCGCTCGATAGTAGACCTGATTGTCATCCAGGCAATGTTTTTTTTTTACTGTACGACGAAATTACTTGATGTATAAGAATAAATAAACTTACTAAAACATCTTAAATACTATTCTTAGCTTTAGAAAATAAGAGAAATAAGCTTAAATATTCAAATCTTTTTATTTTTTATGTCTTATTCGGTTTATTATAAAATACTGATTCATTAATAGGTACAGTTAGTTTGGTGTAAGATGGTGTTGTGTGAAATGTCCCTTAACTATTAAAAAAAAACCCTGTAAGATTAATATAGGTTCACTCAGTGAAATGAGGTGATTTGAGGTGTGTTTAATAGACTCATAGAAAACCGTCAGTTAATCTACACTTGTCTCTTTACTGCGTTTAAAAATACACGCTTAAGATTAAAAATACAGATCTCATTCATTTTATGCAAGAAGCAGCATAACTCACTAACTCCCCTCGTCGACTGCACTTAACAAGTTATGTTAATAATTCCAAGGCTTGTTATATAGAATAACGCGAACCGCGCAAGTTAGCTTGCAATTATGGCAAGGTTCTATCGAAATTACCTACATCACTATTATTTTCAGATTAATTTATATGTGGTTTTACAGTTTTATAGTAGTCTTATAAGATAAAACTACTGATATATGAAATAAAAATATATTTAGAACAATTCATGCAAACCAACCTATCAAGCTTACAAGTAACCCTTATTAAAATTTTGTACCGAACGAAAACAAAATGGAGGCGTTTTTCTTGTTCTGTATAACCATAACTAGAAAACCTAACCAGGTTTTCTGTGTATTCTCAACACCGAATTTATTTATTTATTTTACGTCATTCAAACGGTCAGAATCAATTACAATAATTAAAGATAATCATAGAATAATTGTTATTATGACAATACTAAATAATATTATCATATATAAATTAATAATAATAATCGTATGAGTAAAAAAAGTACAATGATACATAATGCCGAAGCCTAGGTACTCAAATAACATTACATAGATCTTAATAAGGTGAAAGGTGATGTCTTTTTAACCTTCAAAACGATCTTATGTGATTAGCTTTACTCTGTTACTATTTACGTCAATGGTCACAGCTATCTTTTGTAACACAAATAACTTCTTAGATACTTGAAGGGTAGGGTCTTTCTTACCTTCAAAATGATCCTATGCTTTGTGATGAACTATGACTTTGTTATTAGTTATGACAATGGACACAGCCATCTTTTGTGACAAAAATAGCCACTGTTCATAATTGTCTGGTCACAGTGTGGTCTCTACATATGGCTTTGATTTCATTGGTAATGTGTTATGTAGTTAAACGGTGTACGAGAAAAACAGCAGTATCAATAGCAGCCACAGAACTAATAAAATTGTTTGGTGTCAAGTTATGATAAGCCAGAAGGTGGAAGTGCACGTTCACCATTCTCTCCTCAACAGCCTTAGTCTGTTCACGGCTATTAAACCATAGTGGGTATGAAAGCCAGTGTTGCTAGTGGTTTTGTAAGAATGGTAGACCTCGCAAGCCCTTATAACCATGCAATAACCGATACTTTCCTCTTTCACTTTTTTCTTTTAGACTTTTGAGCAAATAGGGGTTAAAGTTTTAGCGATTACTCGCGTTCCCTTGGTCTGAGGAGATCGAACCTGGTGTCTACGGATTTGTCTTGCAAAGGCGGAGAGACTTGCGTAGTCTGATTAGTAAACGTAGGTATAATTTTTGAAAAAAAAAAACAAAAATTGAAATCCTACAGCAAACTTCACCCCTTTTCTCCCTCCACTCCGTTTTTTTCATAACAGAAACATTTCTTGCGTAGAATGAAATCCTTAGTGTGTGTTTCAAATTTAAATTAAATCCGTTGATAAATAACGCTACAGCAAACTTCCCTCTTTTTCCCCCCGATCAAAAATCACGATCGACTAAAAACATAATAAATCAAGGAACATGTTTGCCATTTCATCAAATCGGTTGAAAAATGCGACCTGTATGCGAGAAAAAACCGACTGACAGCCGACAGACAGCGGACAAAAGCATTTTTGGCCAACCTCGAAACTAAGACGCTTCGCTTGCTCGGTCAATAAATGCCGGACAGAGACAGTCTTAGGTATGATGGTGGTAGGCAGCTGATCGTGTTCATACCTTACTTTAGAAAGATCATATAAATCCTACCAACCAAACAACAAGTGAAGGCTTAGCCTAATGCCTAGACAGGGTTGGTGGGCGTCTTACGTTGGGTCGGTGAAGTGTTAGTGAGAAGTCGTATGAACGAGCTATGTAGGTAATTCAATTATTACACTGAAGCTTTACAACTAATCTCGTCAACCTAGGATCGTTATACATATTTTTACGTAAACCGAACGAACAATGGTAGCAATATTTTACACATTGCTTTTTTTATTGAAGACTAGAAATGCGAACAAAGTCTATTCTCTTGCTTCTCATTTGTTTTGTAAGAAAACAAGACGCTAAAAATCTGCACCACAACTGTGACTTACCCCTTTGAAAGTTTAAATGTGGATTACGTTTTCCAACAAGAGTTGTCTTATAAAAATGTGTTTACTATTTATATACGGTGGCTATAAGTACTATTTTAATAATATTACAGGACATAATGTTACAGGACATTACAGGACATTAATTTCACACAGCGCCATCTAGCCCCAAACTAAGCATAGCTTGTAATATGGGAACTAGTTTACGGATAAAATACTTATATTTTTTTTTTAAATTCATACTTATCATACAATACAACACCCAAACATAGAACAAACAGCTAGATATATCACACAAATGTTTGTCACACAAAAGATAGAGTTACTACCAACTAAGCTATGAGGCTTGTTAGTTGTTATTAGTACTGTAGGTCATAATCATACCAACCGTAGATAAAGTAAACGGTTATAAAGGGAAGATATAGTCCTCGGTTGTTAATGAAGGGGAGATACCAAATCCTTAGGTGTAAGCTTGTAATGTAAAAGTAGGTAAGTATATCCATAATTTATACCAAACATTCCCATGGGAATCCGGCGCTCAACTTTCGAGAGCTTGCCAAGATAATATTATATAATTTATTGCTTAAAATGACAATTTAGCTAATATACCGATGTCGTCGGTAGAAACTTCTCCCCCCATATTTTGATAAAATGTGAGTTTTTTTTGGAATACACAGTTATAACGGATCGAGTGACCGAAGCTTCTGAGATCTCCGATTTAAGTTGGGAAATCCCTGTGGGAAATCCGGTGACTAATATGTGTGTATGTGGCAATGCCACATACACACATATAGACACGAATGGGTTATCCGATTTGAGTGAAATTTAAATTGTAAACAGATAACAGAAATACAAATTGATTATCGCGGGGGATTTTAAATACATGGGCTAGTTATTGAGTATATTGTGTATACCTATTGGCGAGAAAGTAAATACATTATTTCGACTTTACTTTTTTTCATTTGAAAGAGTTTCAACTGCATTCCTATAATAAATATTTTACTTTTCAACATGGGAGGTTTTTGTCACATGTTAAAAATGCTTGCTATGTCTTGTATAGAATATTGTTAAATTGGATTGAATTCACATTTCACTATTTGGTTATTTATTTACAAAAACCACCCCTGTTCTGTTGAAATTTACGGCTTGCGAAGTGAGTAAATAAGATTGTAAAGTACAAATCTTGTGAAATGTCTTATGGCAAGGTTAACATGGCAAAATTTACAATTAGATTATTTTTATCCTAGATAGGGGTTAGTTATATTATATATTTCAAACCTGATGATCCTTTGTAATCCTTTAGGATTGCAAAGGGTGATCAGCAGGTGTTTAAAGATGAAGCTTTCCATATCAATTAAACTGGTATATTAAATTACATTTTTATCTCTCAATAATGCTAAGCCGAGGGTGTCGATAAGGTCCAATAATTAATTTTGGGATGGGGTTCAACTGCGCACATCTCACATCGACAGCCCAATCTGTCTGTACGTATTCGGTCCACTACAAAGCAATCGTATTAATAATACCAAGAGATATTAATAATACATTTATTAATTCTAATATATTTTATATCAGGCAATACTAGAAAAAGTTACAGATGTCTTTAAACTTATTCTAAGGCAAATAAATACCTTAAAAACAAAAAAAAACATATAATAAAGCTCGACCTATCGGCACACGACATGTCACCGACGTGCTGCGGTGCGGGGGGTCTCGTAACAGGCGGCCCTTGAACCGCCGCCAGAACCTTACCCCTTCGTCCAGAAAATAGGGCTCAGGAAGGTCGAGAGGCGTTCCATAAGTTAATTCAAATGTGTTCAAGTTGAGCGTATTCAAAAGATAGACAACCATTGATGGAATGAAATACATTAAACGAATTTTTAGTTATAAAGAAAATATAATAGCTATGGATTTAACACAATTTCAAACATGATTAAATTAATAGACTTAAATTTCCACAAAAAAATACATTTATCAATACAAAAATGTGAAACATCAAACATATTTCGGTTCGTCACTATTATTTACAGAATACAAATGAAAATTTCGGCTTTCAATGCAAAACATTAAAATTTATTATCAAAGCATAATTCACTGAACGTTTATTTAAATGGATTTGCATAAACGCACAGATGTCGTGTCGTGATTAGCCTCGACAATGTGTTTCATTAAAACTTTGGAAACGATTATGAGCGTGACATTCTATCAGTGCGTAGGCAAGGAGCAAATCACGCAGAAAATACAATAAGAAAGTACTGATCGCTCTGATAAATATTTTTTGTGTGTCAATAGCCTTATAAACTCAGATAATCATTTTTTTGACACTTATAAATAACCCGGACACTGTGTGAGCCAGATATAAAAAACCCCGAGGGTTCACCAACATTCAAAAGCAAATCAATGCGGGTTTATTAGTTTTTCGCTCTGGAGTTTTTTTTTATAGTACGCCATGGAGGTGCTCGAACTTCATCTCACCTGATTTTCAAGCTATGATAAGGCCGAAGGAAATGCACTTCACACGGAATGCTCAACCATTTGAGGAACTGGCTATCTCATAATCTAATCTCATGCAAGTTTTTCTTATAGCTACATTGAACTAGACAGCACAAAACTTCACTTTGCAACCCAAAATGACAAAATAGATGTTCGACAAGCCATAAAACCGATCGTAAATCTCTCACATAATCACTTTATCCATCTAAATTCAGCTGTGTCGCTTCGGGTAAGCAGACAGATCAGTCACGCAATGGATTTGTATTGTAGCATTCTATATCCCTTCCTATTTCAAACAGCTTAACGTTGTTCAAAAGTAAACATTGGCTCTCGAACTAAATGTTCGCGTTGGTTTGGCTAAAACAAAATACAATTCCTATGGAGATTATTATTACAGGAATGTGAGAAGGCTTAGCTATTTATACAAGTTGACTGTTATCTATCGGTGGAAGTAGAACAATAATTAAAATGTTCTTTTGATATTGCTAGACGTGTGCAGCCTCGCCCGCGTGTCTTATGCTTATTTACAATTGGTTATTATACTTATTTATTTACAAAGCAAAATTAAAAAGTTAGCTAATTCGTTAAATTGTTTCTCCGTCTCTGTGGTTTAGTGGCTCTCCCACCGATTTCAGATCCAGAGGTTCCGGGTTTGATTCCTAAAGGGGCACAGATTGTGCTTGGTTTAGTGGGAAGTATAACTTTGTTTAAATCCGCCCGGATGGTGGTAGCCATCTGATTTATTACCGACTGCCCCCATAAATGACCCCCTCGCATTGACAGGCTCCTACCTAAATCTGTCCCATAACAAAAATGGTTGTGTTCCGGCATTTAGAGGTAAGATAGCAAGTTCCTCAGTCTGATGAGAATTGCGGGTGAAGTGCGTTTTCACTTTCGGCCTTGAAGATCAAGCGCTTCGCTGTAATACAATAGAAAAAAAAAGATCTTTGTCCTTATTTGATTGAGCTGAAATGTACATGACAATGCACAGATTATTCTTGTATACCAGGAATATGCTACTTTTATATGCTACTTTTTTATCAGAGTGTAACGCGGGTGATGCCACGATTAAAAACTAAAAATAAATAAACTAAAGGTATATCATTAAAATTATATGGTTTAAATAAATAACATACAGAAAAAAAAATAGTACACATTTGAAATGTACATTGAAATATCAAAGGAAACTCTTTGGAAAAAGTTGGATAAATTACTGACTGAACAAATAATCATGTCAAGAAAATACCTCGTTAATACCGATTATATTATGGCATTTAAAGTCGAATAAAAATATATAGATGATCCTATAGTACATAGTAGGAAATATACTAGAACAAGTAGGTTGACAAAACAATCGCGTATTAACTTTTGATTCTTCTGGCAACTGTACAATAACGTTGTGGTTCCAAATGCCTGAGAAAATGTTAATAAATTTATAGCTATATGTATTTATATATGGCGATCCTATAAAGGACACAAGTTTACAAGTAACTTCTCCTGAACTGTGATCTCGTGATGTCTGGTTCTTGTTAGGTTCCTATTTAATTACGGAGATCACATAGAAGTTGTTTCCAATTTGTAGTGAAGAATAAAGTGCTGTTGATGTTGGATGTGCGCAATCCACCCCCTTGAATGACATTGCAAAAGTAATTCTTGGTCTTATCGACACCCTTGGCTTGACAATTCTATTGAGTGAAAAACAAAAAGAAAATACTTAGACCAGTTTTAATAAGAGTTCTTCTTTTATTAAAACTATTAAAACTTGTATATTTATTTTGTTTTTTTTTCTTTAAAAAAATCTTACGATCTCAGATAGTACTATCTTGCTAGACCTGATGATCATCCTTAGCAAACCTTTATCATGAAAACCAGAAGGTCAATAATAAACTAGTAAATAATAACTAAAAAAAACAATGAAAAAAGCACAGCCTAAAATTAAGATAATTTCAGGATAGCGCGTGTATTGCAACATTTACAGCTGAAAGTAACCTGATGAGCTCCCGAGCATCGGAAATTTGCACTGCTCAATTTTATTTGATTTTACGTACCAGTTCCTTTGATCATTCAAATAAATTGGGTAAGATAACATAAATCGAGATATGATTGCGTTGGATGTAGGTATTTGCTACATTTTTTATATGATTATCTTCCTAAATTGAAGAAAGCAAGAGATTTCAGTCAAACTAACAAATATAAATGGTCCATAATTTATTCTACTCGCACAGAACATTTTGAATACGATATCTCAGAATAAAGACCACAATTTAGTCATCAGTCCTTAGATATAAAGAGATCAGTTTCAGACAAACTTTGAAACGTCAATCATTTCTTAGTCAACCAATTTGTGAGATGAAAGTTTAGGATTGAAAGCTATCATTTATTCATCAGAGTGCTATGAAGCTTTACCTATTGAAAAGTGATAAGGTAGAACAATTCCTGAACTTAGAATTTATTCTCAAATTAGAAATATTAAATGCTATTTAAATAATAAACAACAAGCCATGTTAGTTTTAAGTTGCTCAGTTTGATTAAGTTTTCTGTTTGAGTTTTCCATGTCAAACTTTTATCTATATGTAGTCCTAAAAATTTAGTAATGGTTGTGCTATCTATTTCCTCGTTTCGATAATATGCGTTAGTATTAATTGATTTTATACGTTGATTACGATGCATTGTTTTAGCTTTTATGAAAATCACATTTAAGTAGATTATTTTCTTTACGCCAGTCTTTAATATCTTTAACGGTTGTGTTACTATAATATTCACAGGGTAAACTTTGTTTTTTTTTTATTAAAACAGTTATGTCATCAGAATCATCTAAGAGCACCATAAGGTACCAGGTAAGGTATTCACGTGGTTAGGCAAATCATTGATATAACACAAAAAAAAAAGAGACCCCAGCAGGCTTAGCATGGACTGGAGACAATTCTCCCCAGGGAGAGGAGAAAAATCTATTCCCCTGAGACAAAATTGTCTACTCTTCGAGCACGGGCTAGATTGGGGATATTCTATCCACGGTGGAAAACCCCTTTCTCTCCGTCGTTGTTGCCATACAAAGAAAATTAAATAAAATAAAACTTTCACTCAACTTTGAATAATCGTACGTTCATTTGTTTTATCATCTATGGCTTAAAATATTTTTATCATACGTCTTATTTAAAATGATGCTATTGATGTGAGTTTCTAAGAATGAAATCGACATTTTATTTTAGTAGTGCTGCTGGAGGTTGCATTATTGACTTCAACTTCTTTGTTTTAGTTTTTCGATGTTGATGTTATTGGTCAGCAATTCAATGAATTAAATTCAGTTATCGTATTATGTGTTACAATGAGTGGAAAAAAGTAAGTAATGTGGTAATTTGTATTGATACTTAAAACGGAAAGGCGGAGGAAATATATCGACATGGGTGCAGTCAATAGCGCCGATTATATCAGAAAGACCATGTTTTTGTTGGAATCCATGAGATACCTTCTGCCTTGCACTCTCCGTTCCCGGAAAAAACAATCCACTTTGGCATGAGTCTGGAAATTAAATGAAGCAGTTTTGAATGAAGCTCTATTTTAATGATAATAAACAACATCAGTCATATACATTCTAACGATGGCACCACTAACTTAGATAGGCTCAGATATTTGCTGACTGTTGTCTGGGCAATGGCTTATCCATGGTCTCGACCAGCTCCTCTCTGGTAATTATCATCTGCCACAAGGCGTACCTATTGATGTGAGGACCTATATTAGAAAAAAGTCCTTAGGTGCTCAGGTATTAGTAGTACTCAGTACTACTGAGTACTGAGTACTACTCACCTATCTAGGTAGAGTATTATAACAAATTGTTATAATACTAGATAGGTAGGTATGTACTAACCTTCACATGCACTGGCAAACCATCTCGAGTATTAATCGGTTTCAACTCAAATACAGGGAATTACATTGAAATCCATATTCTTAAATACACGAAAAAGTTGCTGTAATTCGATGTCCGAAAGCTAAAACTGATTTCTGGTATCTCAGAAATGCAGCAATCTTCGGTGCAGTTTCCGCTCCATTACTTGCATTTCTCGCGTCAAAGATGAATAAAGTATGGACCTATGGCCAGATGATGATGATGGCTTGGATAAAAAAAACCTTTAATTATTTTTGGTTCCGTATCCAAAGGAAAAAAAACTATGTTTGTAACTCTATGCAGGAAAATAGCAATATAGCAAGGCGCTGGATATTTTTTTGGACTGGCAGGCTATCTTACTTCTAAATGCAGGAACATAATAATTGATAATTTCGTTATGATGACAGATTAAGGTAAGATGGTGGTAGTCAGCCAGGCATGTAACCAACCCACCTTTAATATCCGTTAATATAAAATAATTATAAATAGCTACTATCTAAACAAGAACGCGATTCAAATCATCATCATCATTAAAGCTAGGCTAGCTAAAAGTCTACTGCAGAAGTGTCAAATCAAACAAAACAAAAAGTGACTCGGGGATTTGACTCTTCGCTTGGCAGATAGGTTCGTTGTCCGAGTTGTGATTTTTGTATTTCAAGTGATTGCACTTGAAATACAAAAATCACAACTGCTCACAACATTTACACATGTATTATGTACATGTATTTATATATTTTATGTCAAATTTAATTACATGAATAACACAATAATTAAATAATCAAAACAAACTCCTACTACTGCTCATCTCTTCCCCTAAATAACAAAATGTAGGTGGCGACAAAGTCTCACAAATTTTTGTTTGGCGGCTTTAGTAGTTACTATATGATCTAACCAGGACGATGTACCGTGCGCATCACTAATATACGTATATGCTGTATACTGTTATCACTGGATAGAGCTGCATAACCCGAAAGTGATTTCCAATGAACGGCATTACTATAAGAGGATGGTTCGGGAAGCGATTGAGATTAAAAAATATCCTAATTTTAATCGCGAAGACGGTTTCAGACTCTCTGCCTCTTAGAATCCAGTAGTAGCTAGGTGCACTAGGTGTGATCCTAAGAAAAACTGTGTTGATACTGTCAGTGTTGTTTGTCGTGCTAGTGTGAATGTGGCCTATTCTAATCACAAGATCAAGCTGAGGGTAGTTGCTAAAAACGCCTTCACTTCTAGACGGTGGCTCCAAAGTTCCAGTCTGCCCACGACCACGGCTGGTGCAACCCTGCCGAAACATCGGGATAAATATAGGTAAAATACGCGATAAATACCCGTTTCTCGAATTAAAATTATACGTAAAACTGTTCATTAAACAGGTGGCGCCGCGCTTGGTATTGACGCTCGGACTGAAGTTATTCACAATGGATACCTTCTTCGGTGATTCCAAGTCTGGTTTTAGTTCCTTCAGCTGCCCGGAACAGACATATTGATCTTTAATTTCATCAATTTCTCTGTGCATTCTTACTATGTCTTTAAGAAACCGGGTCACGTCTATATGGTGGCCGTTAAATCTTTTGCCACAAATATTGGAAAGTCCTCTGGATCCGATTCCTTTATCAAGCAGATGATGTCATCAATATCTCGTACAATCTTGCTTTGTCGTTTTCGTATTTTTTTACGTCTTGTAGAGGGTAGTCAAACAACAGATTCTTTGCATTCAGAATGTCTGATTCCGAGAAAGCACTGACACAGATACGGCTAATACTTTCTTCGTCCATTACATCCACTTTATTGCATATGAAATGCACTTCGTTTATCACTACATTACAATTGGGACATTTCACCACTTAACTGACTGACTGACATTGTAGTGATTTACAATATTACTCGCACGACCCGACCATACGCCAGAACATACGCAACGCATCTGAATGAAAAAAAAGGTAAAATGAATGAAAAAATTAAATAAATTTATGTTATTGGTATTTGTGAATTTTTGTGTCATTACGAGTATAACATTCGTATATAATTAAGTATATCAGATGCCAGTGAAGGGCCAGTAATAGTGATAAAAAAAAGTATATTAAAGTTAGGTATGCATGTTCTGAAGGGTCTTCAATCACTGCCAACCCTTCGGATAATATTGAATAAGAAAACCTGTTTAGCAGTCCTACGCGGTAGGAGTTATTCAATCATAAGGAAGGTCAAATGGCCTGAGTAAACTACCTTAAGGTTAGATAAGTCGTTGTTATTCAATCAGTCTCCGTAAATACTACGATATCAAACGAGAAAATATTATTGTTTCATGTTATAAAATTAACTAACTTATTTTTTTTTATTGTACTACTGGGACGCGCTTGGCCTTCATCTAACCTGGTTACAAGTTGAGATAAGGCCGAAGATGGAGGCGCACTCGCTATCTTACCTCTGAATGCTGGAACACAACAATTATCAGCTTCTTGCAGAACCACTAGTAATATAAATATAACTATGTACAAAGGAATAAGTCAGATTACCTAAGGCTCGTTACAAACGGCCTAAAAGTAACTCAACTGTTCCAGACCAGTACCAAACGGTAGCGAGCCCAAGACACTGGCTGCATTGCCACGCTGAATAGCTATGCTAATTTGCTGGCCTAAATAAGAGCCAGCCTATGCGTCACGTGTCACCTCAATCAAAAGCCCTGCAAGATTTTTGAAAACCCGGAGGGCACCGGCTTCCCACGTACCCAAGGTCTCCACCCCAAAAGGCTCAAATAGGTAATCTCTGTCGAGACCACTATATTTGCGCCTTAAGTGATCCTCGGCCGAACCAGCCGCCGCACCAGCCCTAACTGATGTCCCAGGCAGATGAGATGGCGCTAGGGTGTCGACGCAGGTAGCGTCCCACACCAAAGGCCTACCCATTTCCCAAGGGACAAGAGTCATACCGTCGGGCCGCTTACCATCATCACGTAACAGACCATTCGGTTCAAGAACGGCTGGAACATTAACACTGGTAAAAGTTGGACGGATTATGTCATATAATGTAATATAATGTATTACATACGTAATTTAAATATTGTACCCTATTAACATGTCTAGGATAATCTAGGTACTCACATTCGTCTCATAAAAAAAAAAACAAATAAAATTATAAACAACATTTGTGTAAAGCAGTACACGCTTAGGATACACGTAAAGCACAAAAATGCAGAAACAAGTATTGGCGAAAGTAGAAAGATTACCTAGACCTACCTACTAGGATAGTTAGGAATTGCACTATATTTTTGGTATTAAAGAGTTAGCAGTTAGGTATAAAATGAAAATTTCTTAATAAGGATCACATAAGATTTGCTAACGAAAATTGCTAACGCCAATTCTCTTTGTGGTTGGTATAGGTAAAGACAAAAGTCTAAATATCTACAGTTCAAACTATTGAGCAATGACAACAATAGACAAAAAGCTGGTATAAAATGGACAAATGTTACCTTTTGTTCAGTGATGTGTTTAATCTTTTTGATCTTACGGCAATGGGAGTAAAATTGTGTACCAAATCTCTTTATTATTTCAACGATAAAGTTCAGGTATTTTCTTTCAGTTTATGGTGCGTGGTGTTTTCGTGTGTGAGTGTTATGTTTGAAAAAAAAAGAATTAAAGAAAAGTAGTTAATGTTTTTTTTTGTATTTATTTAGTCAGTAAGAAAAAGTTATTTTGACAAATAATTTGAACATAATCAAGCAATGTGGGTACGTCACGAAGTTGTTAGATTTTTTGCACCCAGAAACATCTTGCTTATCTAATTCACTTTGTTTGCTGACCAAATATATTTAAGAACTGACGAAACCTCTGTATTAGCTGACCGTTAAAATGATAGCCGTTGTTTTTGATTTTAACTGCCACATTGGTAATATACAGAACTGAGATAAGAACGACTTCTGTCTGGCAATACATAACAGTAGTTCTAATTGTACAACTGAAAATCACAGACAAAATCTTGATCGCGTGGCGTTTGATTATTTTAAACATATTCGTTGGCTCTTATTTAGACCAGCGAATCATTTTTACTCCTGCTTTGTAATGCAACCAGTGAGTTAGGAACGCTTCCGTCTGGTAGTGGCCTGAGTCAGTTAAGTAAATTGTGAATACATTAAATAAACATTAAAATGAACATTAAACTAACTATGTACACAGGCAACAGCAGGATTACCTAAGGACCGTTACAAACGGTATATAGGTAACTCAACTGTTCCAGACCTGTCCCAAACAGACGCGTGCCCAAGACACTGGCTGCATTGCCACGCTGAATAGCTATGTTACTTCGCTGGCCTAAATTAGATACAAATATTATGTGATTCCACACGCTTTTTTCAACCATTTAACTGATCATTATTCAGTCCACATCTTTCGCACAATCTGTCATATGATAAAACATATACGAGTAGATTTGAGTCACGCCTCTCGATGACCTTATGTGACAAAGAGTGGGGACAAAGAGTGGGTTCTTAACTACCCTGATTCGTAAACCCCTATCATAGCTTTTCGCAGATTAAAACTTACTAGAAAAGTATTCAAAAGCAAAAACACATTCACTGTAATACAAAACAATGATATTTATTAGTGTTTCGTGAATAATCATAATTGAATCAATCTAATTGATCATTTAAGCGTAAAATATGCGGATAACTCGTGTTTTTGTTTTAATATTTGATATTACGAATTAAGCAAATAAAACCAAAACTTTTTAATGAATCCCCCCGCTTTGGAAGCGGATGGGAATTATTGATACATTTGCTCAACCCCAGAGGAGAAGCTTCGAGCTCGTTATGTTTTACTTTTTGGACGAATCAGATGTTTTACAAGCTTCTATTTGAATTACCTTGTACGTATACGCTTTACATCGAAAGTGGGTTGAAGTCAATTTAGTACCTACGTCATATCAAAGGTAACGGGCAACCAATTTTCCAACCCAAAACCAAAGGCCTCTTTTCACCATCGCACCGCTCGCCATCGATATCGTTTTTTTATGCTGAAGGCATTATTCAGGTTTGTATTAAGCTCGCGTGCCCGTAATTTCTCAAGCAACCAAACCGAAACACAGCAATGCTGCTTGACGGCCGAATAGGTATGGTGGTAGTTTTTCCCCGGGCAAACTCAACACATGGAGCACTTCAACTTTTTAAAATACTTTGCTAGTAGCTGTAGTTAGCATGAGCATAATTAAGGTTATCACACTGGTATTCAAAATGATGATGTGACCGAATGAATGGCGACTTTGTTTTAGTGTCATTCATTTAATACAAAATACATTTCCAGATATACATTTATGTTCTACCAACAACGCACTGTGCAATTTAAAATATAGGGTGTCTTTATCCTGTGATCATTTAAGTGACAAAGTCCCGCAATCTCCAGGGCTATTTATACAGCCTTGCTGGGACAAAAAGGCTTGCACGATGTTGAAAATACTCAAGATAAATTATCAGATCGGGTGCAAAGGATAGGAGATTCATTGCTTTGGCGATCTTTACCCAGTGGGTTTGGCTCAAGTTTATAGCTACGTGTATTTAGCCCAATTGTTGGGTTAGCTGGGTTCAGGATAGCAGTGGGGCAATGCACAATACGGGGTTATATATTTATATATATATATATTGTGTGTGTGACGTCAGTGCAGAACTTTTTCCCCCCCAACTAGAATTAGAATTAGAACTAGCCCAATCGTTAAATGTTTCGTTTTCAAATAGTTAGCACACAGCAAATTGATAGTATGGGCAGATGATATACAAAATGACGTAGGTATTTCTTGTTCATATATTCATATAAAATATCTAGTTTCATATACCTACAATACAATATATTCATATAAAAACAAGTCGAAAATAAAAATAGATTAGCAATGAAACAAGTAATTATTAGCAATGCTATAGTTATGTATAAACTTAATAATAAAATAAATAAATTAATATTACAGGACATTCATTTTACACAACGCCATCTAGCCCCAAACTAAGCATAGCTTGTAATATGGGAACTAGATTACGGATAGAATACTCAAATACTATTTTTTTTTTGTAAATACATACTTATCATACAATACAACAGCCAAACACAGAACAAACATCTATATTCATCACACAAATGTTTGTCCTGGGTGGGAATCGAACCCACAACCTACAGCGCAGAAAGCAGAGTTACTACCAACTGAGCTATTAGGCTTGTTAGATACTTTACTTATTCCATTGTAAACAGAACCAAAATACAAAACAGAAACGGAAAGAAAACATAAAATCCGAACATAAAACCCAATGTTATCCTGTTTAATTTCCTGTAATTATTGCATGTGCAAATACTGTAAGTTACACATATGCAGGATGAGTCTTTCAATCTAAATTAAATGGAAAATGTTTTCCATTGCGCTTGATTTGTAAATAGTAGAGTTGAATAATATTATTATCTGTTTCCAGAAACATAAATTGATAAAAGAAGGAACAAGAGTGTTGTTATCAAAAACTTTTCAAAGCGCTGGAAAAACTTGCCCATAAGTCAATTTTATTTTCGTCGCATGAAGTGGATATTTCATTCGCTCCAATAGATTCAATTTCAACATTCTCTTAAACATTTTCAGGTTGGTAAAGTATTTCAGTCTCCATATTACGTAAGGTGCCTGCAATTTAGCATAAGCCTGATAAAACTTGGTTCATAGTACGTAAGGCGTTTATTATATAACTGTATCAAAATAGTGTATCAAATATTTTATCGAAGTACTGTATCAAAATATTGTAACAAAACCCATTTGGTTGGTGGTAGGATTTTGTTTAAATCGGCTTGACTAGCTACTACCATCTTACTTAATTCAATCGCCATAGTAACAATTCTGAATAAAATGTTGCATTTTGAGGTAAGACAGCCAGTTCCTCAGTTTGTTGAGGAACTGGCTTCTTCTCTATCTTTAGGTGAGAGGAAGGCAAAGCGCTTTCTCGTCGTACACTAAAAAAAACATTTATATACATACACACGTAGATACACGCCTGTTTCCCAAAGGCGTAGGTAGAGGCAACGGATTTCCATTTTCTACGCTCCTTGCACACCTCTTTTGCCTTTTGCCACTCTCACCACATTCTTCATAAATGCTTCGGCTTAGGGTACTGGCATAAAACAAAGGCTTTTTCAAAATAAAATCTCCAATTTGATCAGAGAACGTCCGCCGAGGTCTTCCCCTCCCAACTTCACCATTCACACTTGACACATATACTTGCTTCGTCAACCTGCTTTCATACATCCTCTCTATATGTCCAAACCATCAATTCAATTCAATTCATTTATTCCAATTACAAAATACATTGTGTGATAAGACTCATAATTTTTAGGGACCTTATTACAAACAATTTTTAAATGTGTAGGTCACTTACGTAATACCTACTACATAATCAATTAATTATTCTAATTATATAATAACAAAACAACACAAACACATAAATATGGTATCCCGACGGTACTACAATCTCTTTGAATCAATCAAAGATGAAATTCAAATAAAATATGAAACAATCACAAAAACAAGACACAGAACAGAGCAATAGTGTAGTTAGCCAGTACATTGCGATTTAAAAACGCCAATATCAAATTCATACTTATCGTTTTTTTTCAATCAGATAATTAATTAAATAAAGCGAATAGTTCAGCAGAGTGTTTGGAATAAGGTCAACATTAATTAGAAATCAAGGCAAACTTATTATAGAATAAAAAAAACGACGAAGTCTTCAGTACAATGTCAAAGTTAATTAAACGTCAAAGCAAGCTTGTTCTAAAATAAAAATAATCGATTAAACTCTCAATCTATGTCACAACATCTTTTTTCACACCACACCGTTTTCCCACTATTAACAAAACTCATTATAACTCACTGTAACAAAATATTTAATCAAAATATTGTATCAGAATACTGAATATTTGCTACATTCACAATTAAGTAGATTATGCCCGTAAACTGGATATTACGGATTTGTGGGATGATATAATTTCGTAAAACACCATAACTCTATAAGATTTGAAGGATATTTATTTTTAATTTTAATTTATCTACACTCAACTAGTAAATTCTATGTCAATTTAAAAACAAAACAGAAAATCTGATAATATATTGTTGTTCGTAATTAGTTGGATACCCCCAGATATTAATTTATATCCGGGAAATAAAACAAAAGGACCTATCTTCTAAATCTGTTTTGAAGTTCTTCAAACTTCGCAATTTCAAAGTTTTTCGTCATTTGAAGGGACTAAAGAATTATCAAGAGAAATAAATATTACCCGCTTATTGGCTACGACTAAGTTGAAAATTGTATTTTTGATCCGGTATTTTTTCCTAAATTGAGATACTTTGAAAGTAAAATTTGACCATGTTTATGGAAGTTTTTTTTATTTTGTTACATTCTTTGACGGGAAGTGCTTGGTCGTCATCTCGCCTGATGTTATTTGACACCGTCCAATAAAATGTTATCAAAATTATCTAAACAGATCAAGCTTTATGAACCCAATCAACATAATTATCATCAATGTATACTCAATTTTGACAGCTAGAAAATATAGGTTTGTTATTTTTATTTATTTATCTATACTTCTACTTGATTACGAAAACTCTCTTTGAAAATCAGTAAAACAAAATTAAACGAGCCGACACCGCGCCGAGCCAGTTTTCTTTGGTCAAAGAACAATAATACCACTCCATGTAGATTTAGTACATATATGTATTGTAAGTATATAGGTATTTGTAATAGGTATATATAACAGTATAATGTATGTTTAATATTGTATATTATGTTAAAGGTACAATTACATTGTATATTGTAGTTTATCCTATTATTTCTTTTTGTTTGTTAAGTATTTATTAGTCATGTGTGTACACTTTTCCCATAACATTAAAAATCATATTATTTTGTATTTCAAGTGATTTCACTTGGTCACGACATGTTCAAATGTAATGACACAAAAATTCATTCATTTAGGACCCTCGTAGCTCATTTTGCGAATCAAAAATGAATCAACATTTTGGGAAATTATACATTTTGGGAATTCAACTTAACAAGAATTCAACTGATTAATTCAGATCTGAGGATCAGAACCTAAAGGCTCAGTTGGTAAGCGCGTTTCCGGCGCGTTTCCGGCTTTAGGAAAATATGCGGGTTTGAGTCCTGTCGCGGGTTGTGAATTAAAAATAATGTTTTCTCTAGCTAGGATTGCTGGAAGAAAGCTTTTGTTAGCATTAAGCTCGCCCTTGCCATACATTTTAATTTTAAGTTATCTTTTACCATTATTTCATAAACATTTCGTGGACTATACGAGTATAACACTAAGCTAGACTAACTCGCCAATGCGACTAAACGATAAATGATTTAATTGACATCAGAAATCATGGTATAAAGGTCTTACACTTATAGTTACTGTTTCAACAGCTTTTTTTTTAAACGAAATGTAATATTTTTGCATTTGACTGCTATCTCGCCTGATACGATGGAGCACATTTGCCTAGAAGGTACCTATTCACTCTTGACTTGAAGACTCCCATGTTGTAGTGTTCGGGAGACACAGACTCAGGCAAAGCGTTCCATTCCTTGGCGGTGCGCATTATAAATGAGGAAGAAAACCGCTTAGTGCGCGAGGATATATATATCCACCATAAACCGGTGGCAGTGACCGGTTGAGCAGCTGTCCCGGCTTGAAAATACCGTCTCAACTTTGCCAGTTTACCCAGTTTTTTAGCAGCTAACTGGGCTTTCGATTCAATGAAGGATCCGATTCTTTCTTTGTGTAAATCCATCACGCTGTAAACTACTTTTTGTAAATACATACGTACTATATGATACAACACCCAAACACAGAACAAACATCTATATTCATCACACAAATGTTTGTCCTGAGTGGGAATCGAACCCACAGACTACAGCGCCGAAGGCAGAGTTCCTACTAACTGAGCTATGAGGCTTGTTAAGCTCTTCTCTTCTTGCTCGTCTACTTAGTTTTATCATTTTTTTCTCAATTAAGTTATTTTAAGTTGTGTGCTCCTAATTTTGCATGCTGTATTTGCCTTTAATTGGTTGAGCAATAAGCTATGAATATTAATTAAGTAAGCATGTAATGTTGTAGCAACCGTTGGCAAACCTAATAAATAAAATAAAAATCGGAGGATGCATATTTTCTTGTTAAAGCTGTGTTTTTGGAACTTACAAAAACTTATAAAACCTTCATAGAAACCTGAACTGAAATGGTTCAAGTGTTAAAGATCTTAGCTCGAAAATACAAACGATTTTATACCTATTTCAAATATTTTGATTTTGCTTCCCTTACATTATTTGGGTTCAATCAAGAAAAACTTGATCGTTTTGTATCGCTACCGCGGGTGGAGTTTTTTTTTACGAACGTTTGTTATTTTTCTGACATTATGGAGAAACGAAATCCACCTACAAATCTTTCTCGGAATCCCGAACACCCATAAAAATAACAATCTACATCTTATTATTATTCTAAAAATTAAATCGCTTCTAAGGTTCTCCAAAATTTATATTCTGCTCAGAAATGGTAGGAAGTAGGTCACAGCTTCGCATCGCGATAAAAAGTTTACCCTATCCACAGGGTGTCCCGTACCATGTTAATCAGTCATACCCGAAATCAAGGGTTTCCCTAAACTTTAGTTGTAAGCCTAAGATATCACTACAATAACTAACTAATTTATAAATGAAACTAATTTACTAGTAACTAGTTTTTGATTCCGTAAATTATTTATTATTCCTATATATCTAAAATTTAAAATTTAAACCGCCTCTGTGGTCTAGTGGTTCAACCCATTTCAGATCCAGAGGTCCCGGGTTCGATCCCCATGGGGAGTACAATATATTGTGCTTGGTTTGGTTGGTGGTAGGATTATGTTTAAGTCATTTTACCTTATTCTGTCACCATAATAACAATTCTTAAATTGTTGTGTTTCGGCATTTAGAGGTAAGATAGCCAATTCCTCAGTTTGTTGAGGATTCGGGTGAAGTCAGCCTCCACCTTCGGCCTTATCTTAACTTGTAACCAGGTGAGATAAAGGCAAAGCGCACAGGACATACATTACACTTAGTGTCATTTTAAACTTAGCAAATCTAATATAGGTACTATTACTAGAATATGTTCGAAAGGAACTAAATTATTGTTGTAATACTCGAATCCTTATTTTTTAATAGTTACATTTCATTTTGAGCGCAAATTTTATGTTATCTTGTTTTCGAAACACTATAGCGTTCTAACATCAATCCTGAACCCTAACATATATTAATTTCACAGTAAATGCTACAGTATTGTGGAAGACATGATCGCTAAAGCTAAGCCATTTTCACGTATCATAGACTCTTAATAACCCGAGTGTAATATACTTAACCCCTAAAGTAAAAAGTAAAGTTTTCTAACTCCAAGGAGAAACTTTCACTCGCCCATCTTTCGCGGTACAGCCTGTACACGCAATGGATTCCATGCGTGTGCGGGCTATAAATACGGCATTGTTTATTGAAGGTTCAGAGGAATGTCTCATAATATGATGTGAAAGGGTGCTGTTTTCATAAGAGAAAGGTAAAGCTTTCACGTATGACATCTGAAAAAGCATAATATATGAGAAATAACTGCGTTTACTTTTTTGAGGGTTTGTGGCAGCGATAATTCGAGGTGCAAAAAATATTCGTTTTGTTTGTGTAGTTCCACATTTTAGTCCACACACCGCCCACGTAGATAGGTAATATTAAATGTTTCAAGATAGAATTAAGGTTTATTATGTACCTATCTAGAATTTTATAAAAAACTGTACCTATAACTAAATGTTAAATGGATCATCAAATTAACCAGCCAGAGTTTCTTGCCTTTCTCCCTGTGTGCTGGTCGCGATTCCGAACAGGCGTTTCAAAACGATCTTAAAAAAATCCTAATAAATAAAAAAAAATGCTTTGACTTTGGCAATTGTACTGCCCGGGCTGCCATCATACCCAAATCATTTTCCGTGTTTTACAGAGGCAGCTAATTCCTCATTATATTGAGGATTATAGGTAAAATGCGCTTCCACCTTCGGCCTTATCATAATTTAAAACCTGATGAGATATAGGTCTTCCCCAAACTAACCCGCTTCCCCATCGTATACCTAATTAATGAGTTATGACTATTATATATGAAACTTAGCTCAGAAATCATCATCATCATTTTGGTCCACGTACATCCACTGCACTGCAGCACATAGGCTTACCCCTAGTGACGCCACAAATGGTGAAATATCGATTATGTGCCACCTCTATCCATTGACTCCCCGCGATCGCTACAATCTCTTCAGTAGCTTAGAAATACTGCCAGTTTATTAGTCTATGATTAGATCATAAAAATCAAAAAGTAAAAAAAAAACCTGCGTCGTTATCCGGGTATAACCTGCATGGCAAAATAGCTCCTGCCATCCGGTGATAGCTAAGCGTTAAACCCTACGATGCCAGGCCTACGATGGAGCACGCTCGTCTAAAAGGAACCTTTTCACTCTGGACTTGAAGACTCCATGATTGTACTACAAAAATTCATTGCTGAGCTTGAGAGATATAATGCATCTATGTAAATAAATGTTACAGGACATTATTTTTAACACAGCGCCATCTAGCCCCAAACTAAGCATAGCTTGTAATATGGGAACAAGATAACGGATACTTAAATACTTTTGTAAATAAATATTACGGGAAATTAATTTCACACAGCGCCATTTACCAGGTTACGGATAGAATACTAATATACTTTTTTTTTTTTTTTTTTAATATATACTTATCATTCAATACAACACCCAAACACAGAACAAACATCTATGTTCATCTCACAAATGTTTGTCCTGGGTAGGAATCGAACCCACAGCCTACAGCGCTGAGGGCAGAGTTACTACCAACTGAGCTATGAGGCTTGTTTTACTAATACATGCATCCTTATCATAGTACCCCCGTAAAAATATAACTGCTATACTTTCGAATCGACAAGGCTTCACAAGTTTTATGCTCGATTTTATTATTCGCAAAATCCACGGTACGAAAATACTTCACGAGGTTTTCATGAGACCAATCTCGGTATTTATTTTGCGAATGATATCGAGTATTAAGCAAGGCTTACACATTATTCGTATCTTTTTATAAAGTTGATACTTAAATGTAGTATACACAGATAAGACTTCACCTTTAAGTTTTAGTAGTAAAGTGGGTTTTGTTTTTGGTTTAAAAACCAAACACTGGATCGATTTCGATAAAATTTATCTGGGACCAGTCTGGAATCATCCTTGCAAAAAAAAAATCGGTTGAGAATTGACGGAGTTCTGAGGAAACATAAAAAACATACAACCTAATTGAGAACCTCCTCCTTTTTTTGGAATAGGTTAAAAATGATCACTCTTTACCGAGTTATCAGCATAACTCAGTAAAAAGTGAACATTTTCTGTGTTTGGTCGTGATTTTGAACGCTGTGCACAGGAACACAGTTTACTTAATACACGACGTTAGACGTAAGAATACTTCACTTAATTGTCTGTCGTATAATAAAATAAAGGGAAGAGCCACATTTTTATTTTACGACATTTTAAGTTGGTATTGAGAGCTACATTCTCATATTTTGAAAGAAAAATATGAGTCGTTCCCATTTGTTGTTAAATTAAAATGTACTTGATAGTTTTGAGCCATAATTAGCATATGTAATACAATTATATGTTAATGTCCTGTGGGTCTTTTACAGAAGGTTGGAAGCGTGTACCTGGCCGTAACACAGTCAAATCTAACGCAGCGGGTACGATTTTGTAACTATGCTACTTCATATTTTATAAGGAAAATACCCTTTACTGTGTTTTTACATTACTAGGTAGATATCTTTAGATACTACCTACCTTCTTATTATTATGTTACAAAGAATTCGTGCTATCGTGTAATATAAAACAAAATGGGAATCAAATTTTCCCCAAGTCTTGCGAGACATATTAAGGAATATATATCAAATACTTGAAATACATGTTAATAAGGATATGTATACAATAAAACAAACACATAATTATAACTTCCGTAACTAAAAAAAAAATTACAGCTAAGCACTCAAAACATGATTAACTAAAATAAAATTTTAATATATAACATATTAATTTTGTAAATAATCCGTTTGATAATTTTTACTTGTAAATTCGTAGCTATTGAGGAATGTTTTTTAAAATCGAATTTAACCCAATTCATTTTATTTTTGTAAATTTATATTCGTGTAAACCATTATTCCCCGTCAGGTACTTCAATGTTTTTACAACTTATGTTACCTACCAGTAATTTTTAGGTAAACATTTTCCTACGTTATATTACTTTTGGCAAATACCATTCAGGTTTGAAGTAAAATCATATGTAAATTGCACTCCTAGCGACAAGAAACTCTTGAAACCCTTTTGGTAGTCAAACAGCATGTGCATTCTTAATTACAACATCTGGCGGCTGTTGGCTTAAATTTAATGAAAGTATTCCAACCAAAGAAATGGGCACTCACATTTTACGTTCGTCTTTTGAAATTCTGCGAATATATTTCATTTTCGCAAGTTTTTGCGCGAGTATTATTACATAAAATTAAACAAGGATGTTATCATAGATATCAGAATACTAGCGTTTTCTCACGTATAGTTGATGAAGGCACCAAACGAAAGTGAAACGGTGAAACGTCACGGGATGAGATTTACGGATGGAGCCTTCCCAGAAAAATGCCTCCCAGAACGGACGCTGGCACTTGTGAGTACGTCAAATTTTTATTTGTTTTAATATGACGGGACATTATTTTTTACACAGCACCATCTAGCCGCAAACTAAGCATAGCTTGTAATATGGGAACTAGATTACGGACAGAATACATAAATATACTTTTTTTTTGTAAATACATACTTATCATATAAATACAACAGCCAAAAACATAAAAAAACATAAAAATTCAGCACCCTACCTACAGCGCGGAAAGCAGAGTTACTGCATCTGGCTTGCTCCAGCTGCCGAGAGCCTCTTGTGTTGTTGGTGAAGGCTCTTTGCTATTAACCGACTCTGTGGTCTAGTGGTTCAACCCACCGATTTCAGATCCAGAGGTCCATTGGTTTAGTAGGTGGTAGGATTTGTTTAAGTCCACCTGGCTAGCTACCACCATCTTACCTAATTCTATCGCCATAACAACAATTAAAAAAAAAAAATTGTGTTCCGGCATTTAGAGGTAAGATAGCCAGTTCCTCAGTTTGTTGAGGATTCCGAGTGAAGTGTGCCTCAACCTTCGGCCTTATCTCAACTTGTTACCAGGTGAGATGAAAGCCATAAGCGCTTCCCCGTCGTACAATAAAAAAAGCATAGTATGTGACATTCATGAAAGGTTTTTTGTATTAATTGCGACCTACCTATTAAAACACATTATTTATAATAATCACAACGAGCATGTACCTAATTGTCAGGATTCAGAAATAAAAGGCTTTTCATTTTATTTTATTAATTTAAAAGGATCTTGTATTTTCTCCAAAATCACCGCATTATCTTCGGTTGCTGCAATGTAGTTATAGAAAAATGTAAGATAAACTATTTGGAATGCTGTAATCCAGCTATCACGATATAAATTGAAAGGGGAATTTTCCGAGATTATTTCAAATGGTTCTGAAAAAAGCCAATCCATTCCCAAGAAGGATTAGGGCACATCATAGTGGTTCGGTCGAGTGAATTGGTGTAATTGTATCATCTCGAGACCCGGCGTTATCCTCCAGGGCTCTCGGGGGATCCACAGGAAATTGCGTTATACCTCTTGATACAATATTGAAACATTATGAGTGTTGTTACTGCAAATGATCTTTGCACGAGTAGCAGAGTTTATTTATTAAAATACATCACGGCCAAGTGTATGTTTTGACGGTACGGAAAATCAATTACGTTTTACAAACTAAAAAGAAAACCAACTTCAATGAAGAATATGGTACGATTTCTACCAAGATGACGTATTTTGTCCAATTATTTTGATGACACAGGGACGGACAGACAAATAGACGCGTGATCCTATAAATAAGAGGTCCGTTTTTTCCTAACTTTTGTGGTAATACTCCCTTAAAATACCCAAACCGCTTCAAGTGTGTCTATAATATTTGAAGAACTCCCTCGATTTCTCCAGAATCTCATCATCAGATTCTGATGACAGGGGTTAGTTTTTTCCTTACTTTTGAGATAATACACCCTAAACATACCCAAATCGTCTTACTACTTGAATATTTTCTTTTGATAACAATCAAAAGATTCTAGTAGGTTATGTGAATCGAAATACGATAGACTAAACTTGTCTCGATGCAGTAAAATCACAAAGTTTCCTCTAAATCTTCATTTTTAGATAGATACTTCAACAAAAAAAGCAGTTTAATTTGCTAGCTATTTAACATTTTTCAATGAAATTTCGTCTACGAGTGCCATAATAAGCACTTTGCACCTTTATGGTTTTATTTTATTGCGAAAGAGTATTATTTTCTAGCAAAATAATATGAATACAAAGCGTCCAGTGAAATAGCGCGCGAGCTGGCTATTATGCCGCTCTCGGTTTCCATCAGTCGGTCAACCAGGATCCCACTTCGCCTTAATATCTGGAAGTGTAAGTTAGGTGTAGCTGAAGAATAATGAACGTAGAATAAATGCAGTGGAGACTCTTTCTCCCTAGTAATAGTAATATCACACAAGCTGCTCGAAGTTCTCAACTTTGAGAAGCATAATATATAGATATAACTTGGATAGAAACGGAAAATATAAAAATATTTTGTAACAAGCTAAAGTCGTTTGAAATAAAATTTAATCGACACGTGTTTCGCCTCTATACTAGGCATCTTTAGGAAATATAGTATTGCTGCTAAGCTGACGAGCCCTGTTGCTGATGTTTTTTACTTTTAACGTGTATTAAGTATTAAGAAATATTTTTTGGAAACTCCCACGGGACAACAGGTACGAACTTCGGGACATTCCAATAGTTTCACTGTACACCGTTACTCAACAGAGGATTGAAAAAAAAAATATCTAAATAAATACACACAGCGCCATCCAGTTTCGAACTAAGAAAAGCTTGTAATATGAGACCTAGAGCACGGTTATAAAACTTAAATAATAGGTCTTCACGTATGAAGTTGCCGTTCTGTAGTACTGGTCATTTCGAATCAAAACTATTTCTGAATGTCTATGAATTCTAATTTCAAATTAATTTTATTTTTAAAACATCACATTTTATTTTCAAAACCAGTCTTTGTTTACTGATTAGCGTTATGTTTTCATCCCATTTGGGTCTTTTTCGTCAACATGGATACGTTAAAAATTCGAGTAATTATGGAATGTGAGTACCGACGGGGTAGCTACGCGGCACAAACGGCACGCAACATTAACGACGTATACGGAGAGAACATTGCACAACCCGTTATTGGTTTACCCGCTACCGTGCTGGAAATTTCGACTTGAATAATGCACCCCGTGGTCGTCCGGAAACTTTGGTCGACAATGACGAATTAAAGGCGATTGTGGAAGCTGATAATACTCAGTCTACTGTCGAATTAGTAGCAGCTTTTGAAGTTAGCATCAAAACAATCTCGATCCATTTGTGTCAAATCGGAAAGGTAAAAAAGCTTGACAAATGCCCCACGAACTTTATGAACGCCAGCGCAAGGTGCGCGTTGAGGCCTGCCTTGCGCTGCTCAACAGGCACAGAAACGAAGGAATTTTGAATCGCATTGTTACCTGCGATGAAAAATGGATTCTTTTCGATAATCGCTCATCGAGTTGGATCCTGGTTCAGCACCTAAAAATAACAAAAAATTACACCTAAAAAAGTGATGGTCACTGTTTGATGGTCTAGCACCGGTGTGATGCATCACAGTTTCTTACCAAACGGGACGAGCATTACTGCAGATATGTACTGTGAAGAACTGAACACAATGATGGAGAAACTCACACAACGCGCGACCTCACACCGCACAATAGACCGACTCCACGTTACAAGAGCTGGGGCTGGAAGCTCTCCGTCATCCACCATACTCACCAGACCTTACGCCTACTGACTTCTACTTTTTCCCGAATTTGGACAACTTCTTAACGGGAAAAAAATAAATACCCGGAAGGCAGTAAAATGCCTTCGAACAGTTTGTTGCCTCCTGTCCAACAGACTTTTCCAAGAAGGTCACCGATAAATTGCAACAACGCTGGCAAAGATGCGTCGACTGCATGGGCGATTACTTTGATTGACGGAAATAAATAAGATCGAAAAAAATGACTTCCATTGATTTCATAAAAAACGGCAATTTCATAGGTTTTAAGATCTATAGGTAAATATAAAAGCTTATGGTCTGTTACTTTTCTATTATTGCCAAAAATGAAATATATGATGATAATGATACATACATATCTATATAAAAATATTGCGGGGCTTTTGATTGAGGCGACACGTGACCCAAGGGCTGGCTCTTATTTAGGCCAGCGAATTAGCATAGCTATTCAGCGTGGCAATGCAGCCAGTGTCTTGGGCACGCTTCCGTCTGGTACTGGTCTGGAACAGTTGAGTTACCTATAGGCCGTTTGTAACGGTCCTTAGGTAATCTGACTGATTCCTTTGTACATAGTTAGTTTAATTGTACTTTTTATTGAATAAATGAATACATATCATAGAATACAACACCCAAATACGGAGCAAACACCAAGTTTATGTGTGTCCTGGGTAGGAATCGAACCCACAACTTACAGCGCACAAGGGAAAGCTACTACCAACTGAGCTGTGTGGCTTGTTTAAGTAAAGTTAGAAATTAAATGTTAAAACTTACAGAATACTAATGTCATAATCATTAAAACAAAACATTGGCCAAGCACCAATACTATTTCATTTCCTACGCATAGCCTAAGAGAGTTATTAATGACGGGGGTTTTAGTGCTGCCAACCTTTTACATTATTCACATACGGTGTGCGTGCTGGCTTAACATAATACAGGTAGGTTAAGACTAAAGCCGTGGCCCCATTAGGCGAACTGTTTGTCTCCCTATATATTTTAAATATCCGTACATCACGTTTTGTACGCTGATGTGACGTTTCGCTTGCCGACTCACTCAGTCAGCGGCTGAGTCGCAGCGAACGATGCTTGCGATCATCGGCACTCTTATTCGATATGACCGTTTGTATCCTAACGCGTCCGCGTTACGATATTTGAATCATCGTATTGTCATCGTAACGCGGGCGCGTTAAGACACGATTGGTCATACAGAAAATGGTGAGGGTCAGTTCGCTCGCTTCGCCCGTTCAGTCAGTTGGAGCGAACAGTCAGCCGCTCATAGTTCGCTAATGTGGCCACGGCCTAAGCGGAGAATGGATTGTTATATTAGACTTCGTATGGTGTGGACTGAAAGATGACTGACGATGCGATGAGCTCCCTCAGAGCGGAGCGAGGCATCGAGTTGGTTTTTGTCAGTCGATTTAGCATAATCTGTTGATTTTTTTGTGCCTGAAGCCGCTTAATATGGTTTATACAGGGAACATAAGTTCATGAACGCTACGTACTTTGTAACGGGACTAATAACATAAAAAACATTATACTTTTTTCTCAATGCCCGATTACCCTTTGATCACTGCTCAAACATTATCATAATTTCACATCAATGTATAAAATACGTTTAAGTATTTACACGTGTATACCTGATAAAATATATATATCATAGGCCAGTTTTATTGTGTTACCTAAAGTGCGAACTGACTACGGCAAGAAAGCAATTACCTACGAAGGAGCACAGCTTTACAATAAGCTACCCTCGGCAATAAACAATGTAAAAAAATAAGACTTGCTAACTACTTATTATTAAAATCTACAACACATAACCAGTAGGTAAAGTACCTACTTACCTATAGAGTAACATAAATGCTTTAAATGGGTACCTACAAACTTAATTCTAATTCTTATGTACCTATCCTACTTACTCTCATGTCTACTTGTCTTAAAATACTTATATGTATGTGCTACCTACCTGTTAGAACAACCTATTTTTAATTTGTTAAGATAAAATTGTTCTCATGTAAGTGACTTTTACGTCTTTTTGAGAATAAATCAATTTAAACCATATGCATAATATGAGAGTATTTTTGGTAAATTGTAGCTTTCAAATATATCAAGTATTTATCAAAGTGGAATAATAACCTAAACTAAACATAAATATAAAAAAAAACAGATGACAAATACCTAATTACAACAAAATATATATAAATATATGGGAAGCCATATAATAAAACACATTATATTGCTTCCTGAACTTAAGCATTACGAAAGCGATCGGTTTCTTTTGACTGCTACAAAATTAGGTTCAGCTCAACGACAGCCTGGTGTATCAAGATTGATCCTACATATTGGACCCGCCACAGTGTGGACTTAATGAACGTAATCTGCACCTTAGTGGGAAAACTGGAGGAGTACGATACATAAGTGGTCGTATGTTTCTACTTAGTTACCTACCTATCAACTAAACAAACACCTGTGTATATTTTAGTCATTGCATAATTTTCTATTAGAAAAGTTAATTTATTTGTCTAGTATATGTATATTTGATTGACGTACGCGATGATACAAGAGTATCTAAGCTTGCTTACTCGCATGGTTAGAAAACTATTTGCTTGGGACTGACTTATCGTAATACGATAAATCAGTACGCCTTGACCTTGAGCTGTATCATTGAATCAGTAAGTAGCCTGTGTACCTAATTATGTCGCCATAACAACAATTCTGATATTGTTGTGTTCCGGCATTTAGAGGTAAGAGCGCCTCCACTTTCGGCTTTAATTTAACATGTGATCGGGTGAGATAAAGGCCTTGGCCTTCATCTCACACGCTTACAGGTGAAGGAAACTATAGAGCACGTGATCCTTCACTACTCGGCTACAAATTCAACAAGGGAGAAGACGAAGAAGAAAGAGAAGGAAAGAAAAAGGAGAAGAGCAAGCATCATCCCCCATAACACCAGTGTCAATATCCCAAAAACTACCCCATTTATCAAAAATCCCCCGCGACAATCAATTTCTATTTACGTTATCTGTTCACCATTTCAATTTTATGAAAATCAGATTACCCGTTCGAGAGTTATGCAATCACAAACTGTCTACGCGGATCTTATGCTCAGCGCCATCTCTCCGCGCCTTGAGCGAACAGACCACCCACGGTGGCGTTCCAAAACTACTGGATTATATCTTCATCACGAGTCGTGCTGCCATCTACAACTACATACACTTGTGTCGATATATAAAATCATTCGTTTTGCGGTGACACACAGAAGCAACCTACATGTTATACCTTTTTCTTATAATTTTAAAAACGTGAATAAACGTATTTTACTTGAGTTTAATGACAAGTATTCATTGAAGACGAACCCGAAGATCCCCGTAGCTAACACAAACATTGTCACATACAAACAGAGCCGGTTTTCCTAGCTTAACTCTGAGACAGTTAAGTTTTAAAACTAAGCTTACAATTTATAAGGACTACTTAAAATAAAATCCCAAGAAAACTTCTCGGTTTTTTAATAGAAATACAAAAGGTTTATTAATAACTCGGATGTTAACGTTGAGAGTATGAAACAAAGTGCCATGGCTCTTTGTTTTTTTCAAACCATATGATCATCCATGCCAAGATGGCGGTGCTCTATGGTGATGACAATATTCACAAAATATATACGCAGACAATTCACGAAACCTTTTTTTAGATTTAATATCTGCTGTGAATTCGGTTTAAATTACAATGCGCTATTTTACAAGCAATATATTATACTTAATAGATACATTAAATTGCTAGCAGACTTATTTGATAACATGAATGATTAATGTTAAACTATGCAAACCAAAATTGAAATGCTATACACATATATAGGAATTTGTTGAATTTATATGGAGTTTGAGAAGCATAATGGTGTAAAAAAGCGATTCCGATTATATAGAGTCTATGCCATCAACATTTTAGGTACCTAATCAACCTAACTATATTATAGATGCTCTCAAAAATACACAAACACTTTTATACATCTTTTTCTGTTCACCCCTACGAAGGTCTCTAGTTGCCCGATTCCTCAGAGATTGGTGTCCTCTAGTTTACTGGAATTAAAACACACAACGAATAATTCAGTTCACATTCAAATTCCCTTACACACTCACACACATTGTAGCCAATGGTATTCTTTAATATTAAAATTTAAATTTCGGTTTTCTTTTCAATTTCTTTCTAATTTCTATGAACTGTACTTAATCGGTTATTTTAGATATTCTATTATTTTATCCCGCTATTTTATTTTGCGGTTCTGCTCTACTAACATCGAAGCTCGAGCTTTTTATTTGGGGTAGTCTGAAAACCAGCCAAGCGTAGACCTTTACTTACGCAGTATAGTGCCGATGGTTACCCCCTTTGCTAATTGTCTATCGTTGTGTTTATTCGTTGTTTTATTTAGCAATAAATTATTTTGTATTTGTATTTGTAAGTATTATAATTCCTAAAGGTTAAAATATTTTTGAGTTCCAATAAAGCTTCAGAAAGCCATATTAATAAAATTGGTATTCAATCTGCCATCAACCTATGTTGATGTATGACCATTTGCATTTTGCAATGCAGCCAGTGTCTTGGGCACGCTTCCGTCTGGTACTGGTCTGGAACAGTTGAGTTACCTAAAGGCCGTTTGTAGCGGTCCTTAGGTAATCTGACTGATTCCTTTGTACATAGTTAGTTTAATTGTACTTTTTATTATAGAAACCTATCACAAGTAACTATATACATAACGCACCGAAACAGTTTAAGTTCTATTTTGTATGTATTTTAGTTTTAAGGTATATATTAATATGGGTCTTAGAATTAGTAAATGTTTAGTTAATGTCCTGTAATATTTATTTATTTACAATAAGTATGAGATATATCCAGTCAATTCCCCATAATACAAGCTTTGTTTAAGTTTAATCATGCTTTAAAATTTTATTTATTTAGCTATGTATTTACTTGAATTGTCAAATTACGCTCAAGATCGCAATGGAATCAACATAATGGCCGATTTGGCGATCGCAGTGTCAAATCAACTTTATAGAACTCTCGTATCGTAAAAAATATAACACAAGTGTATTAGATTTAAATTGGAAATCCAAGCGCGAACAATCGCTATTGGGTTGATGGATTGTTTCATTCGCCTATCACGGAAAGGTTTTTTTAACATTCTGAATCACATTTTTCCGGACATTGCATGCCTCACGGAACATAACAGCCGTCGACAAAAGTGCAATCAAGAAATGTTCATCTCAGTTTATTATTTTTGTAACACTTTTGTTTGTTTTTACTATACATCAAAATTAATAACAATAAGTAGGTACACAGGCTGGATTTTTAAATCCCCACTCTCAACACTCAATAACTCTTTTTCTAGGGCAGACGGGATAAATATAATATAATTGATGTGACTTAGTTATATGTATCTTATTAAACTTTATGAAATTGTTATGTACACTATTTCCTAATTTTTATCCATTTTCTCTCTCCACATCACTGGTTTGCTGGAAGAAAACTATTTTTAGGGTTAAGCTCGCCTTTGCCATGTATTTTTTTTGTTTTTATGTTTCTGTGCGCAATAAAGTATAAATAAATATAACATATTAGCCTTTTAAGGTTCCTAGGGTTAATGTTTTTGGTAGGTACTCACTTCAGGGACGCTGAAAAAAAAAGTTAATTCACGTAGTTTACAAAAACTACAATAATTGTTAACTATGCTATATAAGAACTTTTGGATACGGACTCCAACAGCAAAAAAAAACTAAGCAGATCTGCTGGAACTAATTATTCTCTAGAAAACAAATTACAATAAAGTGTACTCAATCGGGTACAGCGGCAGCTAATGGGTTAACCAATTAGAACTTAACTGTACATCTCATTATTTTACTCCCTCGCTCGAGCGTAGCCCGATAACAGTGAATTAGCTCAAATTACTAACTCAGGTGAAAGTTATGAATAATTGCTTTAAAATTATTCACCTAATTGGAGGATTTTGTAGAAATGTGTCAAAAATATTTTTCTAAGAATTGCGTCGCATGAATTAATGATTTTAAGAGCTATTTCAGACGCCAAGCATCATTGCATTGTAGCTGTGTTTCAGGTTGAAGGGTTGCCGGTGAAATGATGGACACGCGAGTCTTAACATTTAATACCTCAAGATAACAGGTGCAATGTAGTGCCGCGTATATAGGTATTATTTGTTGATGTAGATGTGGAAAAGATACCGTTGCTTTTTATGTTCAGCATTTTGCGTTCATTTTTAGAAATGTAATGAATATTAATAGATCCGACTGCCTCGAAGGAAGTGTTACGTGTTAATTATGTGTATCGAAAGTACCTATTGCAGAGAATTTTTCAATTTTGAATTGAAATTATTTTTCAAAATTGGTCTTAAGGTAACCCGGCTGCTTCCCTTATAAAATATTAGTTTAGGTGAACATATTGTATGTTTATTTAAATCAAAAATCTATATTACATAAAAGGGTTAATCCTCTCAGACAGAACTTTGTTTGTAGAGTTTTAATAGCCTCTGTGGTCTAGCGGTACCCATTGGTATTAGATCCAGAGGTCCCGTAGGTTTGCGGTAGGTACACAACCTGGTTCAAATCACATCCAGGACTTATATTTTTTGTGACGAATTTGTATTATATTATTTTGTATGTTTGTATTAAATTAAAAGGTATATTATGTGTGCGCGTCCGCTTCAATGTTGTGTTCCCACAAAAGCTTTGATTAGTTTAGGGATAGATGGTGCTGTGTTATAATTCAATGTCCAGTACCTATATATATGAAAAACAGGTTTTTACAGCTTTATGAACCGACATGATGTCGGAACAAGCAAGAACATGACGTTAAGCGGAACTCTTGTCTATAACAAAGCCTTACTGCGTAGGTCATATCCACAAAGGGAGGTTCTCGCTTACTGCGACAGTAAATGACCTTCATGTTACTAAAATATTCATTTATTCAATAAAAAGTACAATTAAACTAACTATGTACAAAGGAATCAGTATTCTGTATTTAACTGTTCCAGACCAGTACTAGACGGAAGCGTGCCCAAGACACTGGCTGCATTGCCACACTGAATAGCAATGCTAATTCGCTGGCCATAATAAATTTATGTTACTTAACATGAAGGTATAGCACTTGTTTACATTTTTTATGTTACATTTTTTGTAACGCTTATTTTTGTATATAAATGTCTGTATATATTTGGATGTGTATTCTGTAATGTCAATAAATAAAGAACATGACATACGCTGCATAGAACCCGTCAACTTGAGGTATATATTTGTTAACCATATCGAAACACAGCAATGCTACATGGCGAGATGATGGTAGTTTTTCGCCGGACGAGCCCTTTCACAAGGAACTGTTCTACTCATATAAATAACTCATATGTATTTTTTTTAATGGATAGGCTAGCGTTTGACGGCTATCTCGCCTGATGTTAAGCAATGATGCAGCCTACGATAGGTCTACTCCTAGGTAAGCACGCTGACCTAGGAGTAGACCTATTCACTGTTGACTTGAAGACTCCCATGTTGTATTGTTATCAGTGTTAACACTTGAAATATAATAAATAATATTAAATCGTGAATAACCATTGACTTTACCGAAATACAGTAAAAAAATCCGAGTTTTTCCCGCAATTCGCGCTAAAATCTCGATAAGGAGAAGACAAAGAAAACTTCAGTACCGAGGTCGCCTAGGCAAGTACACAAAACCGAAGAAAGTTGGAAACTTGAAATGCTGATTACGGTTAGCGGAACTGTCGAATGTAGTTGAGTTTGTAAACTTCTGCGCTGGTATTTTATGATGGACCCGAACTCTTCTAATTACAGAAACTACATTAGCGACATAAAAAGCTCGACTTACTTTTTGACTGCCTTTGTGGTTTTGTGGTTCAACCCACCGATTTCAGACCTATTGACCCGGGTTCGATCCATAGGGGGAGTACAATATTGTGCTTAGTTTGGTTGGTGGTAGGAATCAGCTTAAGCCCGCCTGGCTAGCTACCACCATCTTACCTAATTCTGTAGCCATAACAACAATTCTAAAAAAAAATTGTGTACCGGCATTCGCCATAACTACAAATTATTGTGTTCCGGCATTTAAAGGTAAGATAGCCAGTTCCTCAGTTTGTTGAGGACTCCGGGAGAAGTCCACCTCTTCTTTCGGCCTTATTTTAACTTTTTACCAGGTGAGATGAAGGCCAAGCGCTTCCCTGTCGTACACATTAAAAAGCTCGTTATTTTTTTTTAAGAAGGTAGAAGCGCGTAACAGCGTGGGGTCAGCTAGTAAGCAATACAATAATTTTGAGAAATGAAATGTAGAATACATTTTTTTATGAATTTAAAATTTTACAAAAATCGCTCAGTGTGGCTAAATCAACAAAAATGTGAGTCAAATCCTTTCTACATCATGAGCAGGTTTGGTAAGAAATGGGACTCGTTGCATATGTCTGTTAATTTTGATCATAACATCAATATCGAACGTATTGTCCAGAGAATATGGTTACTTCTAGGCAAATCTGCATCTTATACCTACCATGATTTAAAACGCTTGGCTTTCATAATCTCAATTAGTGGTAATAAAATTCGTTCCGGGCGTTTGTAAATTAATAATCAGCATCTTCTACATCGTTTGCTCTCTTGCAACGCAAGTTTCGAAAAACAAACCTTATAAAAATATTCAAAGCCGGTGGTTTTAGTTCGTAGAACATAAATAACGAACAGTTCGAACGAAAAATGCAAACAAATTCAGTTTTGTACGACTTCTCGCCTATTGAGCTTTACCGGGTCTATTTTTAGGGTTCTGAGCCTGAAGGGATCAACGAGACTCAATTACACGACATTAATTTCACACAGCGCCATCTAGCCCCAAACTAAGCATAGCTTGTAATATGGGAACTATATAACGGATAGACTACTTAAATACGTTTTTTTTGTAATTTAATACATACTTCTATTGTATTTTATTGTATCATACAATACAACTCCCAAACACAGAACAAACATCTATATTCGTCACAAAAATGTTTGTCCTGGGTGGAAATCGAACCCACAACCTACAGCACAGAAGGCAGAATTACTAATAAGAGCTATGATACTTGTTACTGAGCTATGAAACTTGTTATACCCAATAACTAAAACCTTATTGTATGTCCGACCGTCTGTCCGTCCTATACTAAAATTACTATATCTCTCAACATGTTCTAATATTGTAAATTTCTACATACCAGTACAAATTAACATAGGTGTAGTGAGTTATTCAAAAAGGATCTTCTTAAAAAAAAGCTTTTTAACATTATAATTTTTGTTCTATGCATAAGACTGTAAAAACTGCAAGTGTTAAACTCGATTATTTATAGTGCATTTAGTCCGATATCAAAATCAAAAACGGTTTTATATCAAAAAGTAGTAGATCTCCTGTTAAAATCTTGCTATCGAACCTTCTGTTTACGAGTCAGACTCGTACTTGCTCAGTTTTTTTATTTTATTTATGTAACAGCAGTGATTTATTTATTAGCTTTCGCCCCACGATAAATGGTTACCGCATTTGATAAAATGGCACATTGTGTCGGAAAAGTTTCGGCAGGCGTGTAGCCGACTTCTTTCACGCGTGATAAATTGGCTAGAAACTAGTAATAAGCCAAAAAAATACCACGTGCGTGAAATATAATAATAAATATAATAAATAGGTAGCTTTAATTGCTTTGAATGTGTAATCACTGAGTCGAACATCTTATAGCAAGAAGTTCATCATATCAGCCAACACACGTCTACTGCTGATAAATGCCTGAGCCTGATCCGTCCATCGTCTTCCACACAATATCGTCAGTCCATCGAGTCTTCACACACTACGTTTCGAGATTAATCGTAGTCACCATGCCTTTACTCCACGGCGGTTATTGGTTCTGCGAGCAAAACTAAACTTGCTAATTTTGAGAGCTATGTCAGTGATTTTGGTTCTCCTACGGATTTCCACATTTCAGATTTTATCACGTATGAAACTCCAAGCATAGTTTCTCCACAGCTTGCTATTCACGAGGCCTTTAGTCTGCAACCATTCGTTACTAGGCCGTCTAGGACCCATAGGTCACTGGCTCACACTGATTGAAGACTTTTATCTTTGACGAGAATATATTGCGAAGTATTTCGAACGCTACTCATCCGAGTCAGATAGTAAGTAATACCTAAGTTACCTAGACATAACATAGGCCACCGTTCAAGAACACAAGAATAGCAAAATTGATATTTTAGTCAAAAAGGCCTTAAGAATTGTAATACAATTAAAATTATTTTTTTACCGATCTTAAAGCTATTAACAAAATTGACTTCGTCTCTACCCAAAAGTAGACAAGGTAAACGCGGAATGTCCAAAAATGAGATGGAATGAATGCTGTATGTAACTATATGATACTTAAATATGAGTGTAAATACTCTCATAATATCTTTATATTTAGGTCGTGGTAATCCAAAGAAGAGATGTATGGAGAGTGAATGAGAAGATGCCAATAGAGAATAATGGAGGGAAAATACATGTTGTGTTTGTGGGATGATGGCAGGAAGATCCAAAAATACAGAACCAACATCTATATTCATCACAAAATTTTTTGTCCCAAATAGAATCGAACCCACAACTTACAGCGCAGAAGGCAGAGCTACTACCAAATGCTAGGCTCATAGGTGATGTTTTATAGAGGGAACATAGACGGCGGGTTGCCAGGCTGTCTGTGCTCTATGAATTCTACTTGTACGAGTGTGCGAACAATATCTTTGTCATTATCTTCCATCCTTTTTCCACCTTCGGACTAGCAGACGTTCGACTCTACCTTTATCATGAATACTGCTTTCGTCTGTTTTTCCGCACGATTACAATCTTGGATACTTCAAGTCTAGAGTAAATAGAGGTTCCTTTTAGGCAAGCGTGCTCCATCTTAGGCCTCATCTTTACATGTTTACTGGTGGTCAAACGCTTGAATTTTGACGAATAAAAAAAAACCGTGACATACATGTTCATAGTGACGATATTTACTGGAAATGTTTTTTCGTTTTCTTTCGTTGCACTGACAACATTGTATGTTAAATCATGTCTCTTCTTTTTACCTTCATAACGCGACATTTCATGGCAACATTATGCCCATAAACTAACAAGGAACAATTTACGAAGCGCGTCTTACATAGCGAACTTAATAATTTACGACAATACGTGTTTTGTTCCAGACTCGGCCCGTTTCCGTGCTCGCATGATATAAGATTGTCATGCGTACCTGCGATTTGTACAGAGATATTTATGTCAGAAAACTTTCTGAATGGAGTATTCAAGTATGATTCAAGTACAGCCGTTTGCGTCAAACTCGTTTGCGATACTTTTGTTGCGACACTTGTGAACACGTAAAATACTTTATGATATATGTAGATGTAGAAATGTAGAAAGTTGCGAGCAATCTGTGAAATGGCTGTGTTTGCTTTTTGAAAGGGAATAGATTCCGCATCATCATGATAATCTCAGCCATAAAAGGTCTGAAAGTCATGGGACTTGCATAGTAATTATATCGTGGATTTGTACCATTTTTTTTTTCTTTTTATATGTACCTACGAATGGGACTGGGCGGCTTGGCCCTTATCTCACCTGATTTTTAATTTATTATTAGCCTGAAGCTGAGCGCTCTTCATCCGGAATCTTTAAGAGTCTGAGGAACTGGCTATCTTACCTCTTAATGCCGGAACACAACAATTGAGAAATTTTGTTATAGTGATAGACTTAGCTAAATTGGTGGTAATTAGCCTTATCTTCAAAAAATATACCATCAACCAAACTGAGCACAGTATTGTAATCCCCCTGGGAATCGAATCCGCCACCTACGGATCTAACACCGGTGGGTGAACCTATATTTAGTAATAGATTGAGCAATGGGTTGCAAAGATGATTGAAGATCAAATCTTATTGAGATATGATAAAATGTACTCTCAAATAGGATTCTGTACCACAATAGAGCCAACGGAACCCTGTTACTAAACCTCCTCTGTTGATCTATCTGTTAGACAGCGGGCTCATGGGATTTAATAATTTATATAATTTGATTGAGATTTATTCATCATAAATCATAATAAATGTTTTCTTTTTTCTAGATACCACGCAAATAACTCGGTCACCTCCTGTGGTCATCATCCTGGGGGTCTATGATTGGTCGGAGCGTGGAGCTCGCCGGTCACCCCAATGCGGCTTGTGAACCATGACTGCTTGGTGTTGCATCGCAATCATGATGTCTACAATCAGCACAGGTGTACTCTCCCCGGCGCCGCAGAAAACTGAGGCTAAGGAGCCCTACGGTATTTACTTTTAATTTTTAGTAAAACATTTTTTTTTTAAAGGGTACACATTCCAGTGAGTCATTGTCATCAGGTCAGGATCTGATGAAGGGATCCAGGAGAAATCGAGGGAACTCTTCGAATATTATAGGCACACTTGAATCGATTTGGGTATTTTTAGGGTTGGTATACTTTTCAGGTGGTTTCATCGTCTTAAGGTCAGGATCTGATGATGGAATCCTGGGGAAATTGAGAAGACTCTTTAAATATTAATGCCACATAGGAAGCGATTTGGGTAATTTTAGGGTGTATTCCTCAAAAGGAAGGAAAAAACGGACCTTATAGGATTACGCGTCTGTCTGTCTGTCCACTGTCATCAAGATAGTTGGAAAAACACGTCATCCGAGTAAACGAAATTGTATCATATACTTCATTGAAGTCGGTTGTCTTTTAGTTTTTAAAACGTTATCATTATAAACTCAATCTTCAGTTACATGGCGGGTTTCAGCTCACCGTAGCGGGCTATGTGCACAAAATATGGTACACAATCAATTGTTGTTTTTATTCACATCGTGGATTTAATATTTCAAATTCGACACTACTGATAGGCTACATGTACACAATTATATTTTTGTCTGTTTAATGATAATGACGCGCAATAATTTGTAGTTCCAAAACATAGTGAATTCTAATGTAAAATTCGCTACTATTTATAGACTACTAGCAACAAATAACAATCATCAATCTCCTAGACTCCTTCCTCCACTTTTTTCTCTCTTCTTAGTTCTCATAAGTTCGGTTCTGCTCAAGGCGATGCCCAATACGAGTTTAGAATACAGAATACAGAAATGTATTAATAACACCATTGTTACAAGTCAAAAATATAAGTATAATGTGTAATTTTTTTGACATTTATTCAATAAAAAGTACAATTAAACTAACTATGTACAAAGGAATCAGTCAGATTACCTAAGGACCGTTACAAACGGCCTATAGGTGTCAACTGTTCCAGATCAGTACCAGACGGAAGCGTGCCCAAGACACTGGCTGCATTGCCACGCTGAATAGCTATGCTAATTCGCTGGCCTAAATAAGAGCCAGCCCTTGGGTCACGTGTAATTAATTCTAAATATTATATTATTGTTAACATAAAAAAACCTTGGATATTATTAAAGGTGTGTTCCACCAACTAACACTATAGCCTACTTGAAGGATGGTGTGGAAGTTGCGTTCCGAATCGTCTCTGGCACTCTGTTGAAGGTGCCACTGTGACGTTAGGTTCGCAGATAGGTAGGTAGGTAGGTATCGCGGGTTATTAAAAGAGGTTTTAGCAGCCTTACTTTTAATGTCCCAAAAATTACACAGCCGCACAGATTGCGCACTCGACATTTATTTCCATCAAATCAATGGCCTGGGCACGCGAGTCCCCATTAGGCTGCTTCAGGTCGCTGGTAGACGATCTGTGGCTCGTTAGCAGCAAGGCTTGCCAGCAGTCGTGTCGGTAGCGACCACGAGATCGGCAGGTAGGTAGGTAGGTAGTTGGATCCCTCCAACTCCCGTACTGGATACACATAATGATAGGTTAGCACTTAATAATAGGCTTGGTTGAGCTAGGCCAGAGCAAGGATGAAGTCTACTATGGAGCGAGCTTTCCCAGAAGGAACTGGCTCTCCCACGCACCGCTGGATCACGGCAAACCGTTGGGCGCTGGACTTCGATTGGGTGACAGCCTGTAGACCTGTACAGGTCCTACAACCAGTGTTGTGATCATTCAGCTAACTACTAGCAAAAAGCTAGTGGTTCTGTTGCCTCGGGAAGACCGCTTAGGGGTAGATCACCCTTACCCCAAATGTTATGTATGCACAATATGGTTTTCAGTAAATTGTAGCTTCAAATCACTACGTTGCGTGTTCAAGGTATTGGCAGTGTTGCCACGGGGAAAATGTCTTTTTTTTATACAACTAGGTGACGGGACAAGCCAGTAATCTACCTGATGTTGAGTGCATCTCTTGCCTATAACAATGCCTTACTGACTGCGTAGGTCACATTCAAAAAGACATAGCTAAGGTGTAAAGCCTTGCGTTCCCCTAATTTCAACGGCAACCATACCTTTCAAACCTGAACACAGCAATGCTGCTTGGCGGCTGAAATTGGTATGGTGGTAGTACTTCCCCGGACGAGACTTTCCACAAGGGCTCTACAACTCTTAATAACTCTCAACTTCAAAAAAGAGTAATTCGCCACATGCAAATCATGTATGTTGTGGCGAATTACTCTTTTTTGTGACCAAAGTGTGTTTTAACGCCTACATTTACTAGGCTTAAAGCCTGAAGCCTTAAGCCTTAAAGCCTTAAGGATCGATCCCTCCAGTCATCTCTCACGACATCAAACAATAATTTGCAGGGAATATAGGAGTCTACAATTAATTAAGCTACTAATTCAAATACACTACGACTCAAATTTTGGTATTGGGTTGAACGATGAATTGGTTTTGGGTAAAACTAAGATTAATACCTGATGGGAGAAGTACTCATACTTTCAGACAGCTTAAGATTTGCGGATAAACCTTTAAGTCAATAAGTTTGATGCTCTTGCGGTGAAATGAACCGTCGTGAGGGATCCGGTTCGTCTAAGATCCACAAAGTTTGAAGGCATGCGTCATCAAACAATTGAATTGGCACCGCGTGGTGGCTTAAGTCGTCTGAGAACTGTGTGGCTGAGTGAGTGTGTGCCTGCTTTTTGATCAGGTGGTTGTAGATTCCAATTCACTCGTCACAATGCACAATTTTCAACTTTTCTTTGAAGAAAGTTCAAGTTATATTTAATTTTGATACATGCATATGATCCAACGGTGGAGTTCGATGATCATGTTTATTTAAATAAAACTAATAAATAAATAATCATATTACAGGACATTAATTTTTACACAGCGCCATCTAGCCCCGAACTAAGCATAGCTTGTCATCTGACAAGCACACTCTGACAAGCTATGCTTATTATCCGTAAGGATAGAATACTTAAATACTTTTTGTAAATACATACGTTCTATATGATACAACACCCAAACACAGAACAAACATATATATCCATCACTCAAATCACAGCCTACAGCATAGAAGGCAGAGTTACTACCAACTGAAGGTACGAGGCTTGTTTTTTTTTTATTTTATTTATGTCATAAACATTAACAATAAAAAAAGAGTATTGAGTTTTTTTAAAGAAACATTTCGATGTCCATCGTAAGCATGTTAATACAAACAGAGTAAGAATCTTGAGTGATTAAAGCTCTTGGTGCATTTCTTAGGGACAATTTAAATACAATTTCAAGTGCATTAAGTTATAGGGGTACGCAACATTTTATTCTGAAATTCTAGAATAATTAACCTACCGTGAGTCCCTTAGGAGTCTCTTAGGGTGCGAAAATTTCTTACTCAGTTCAACCCTACATTACAAATCGAAGCTACCCTGAAAACGTCAAGTTTCTAGGACCTCTAGATTGGGTTGTGCGTTGATAATCAACATTTGCTTCTGAAATGTTTTAAAACGAGCATAGCCTGCTTCAAATATTTCAATGTTTCGTAAACATTGTGTCCCTGATTCTGGAATAAAAACGCAACTAGAATAAAATGATATTCGTGATTTAATTGAATAACGGTTGCTCGGTTACTCGCAAATTGTAGTATGTCTGATTCCCTACTTGAAAACCTTTGGTAAGCTTTCATTTTGTACAACTTGAAATGTGATTAGGATACAACGAAATAACATTATAGTTTCTATCAATTGATATTTGATTGTATTTCATTTTATGAACTTTATTGTATTTCAATCTAATGATATTTTTCATTGGAAATTTCATTTATAGGACTAGGCATTTAAAAAAAACTTATTTTATCACTGTATAAACTTGTAATCATCTTCCAGAGTCTGTATTTTCCTCTTTTCCTTCGACTTTAATTGGTCGTAGCACAGAGAAAACCTAGCCTATTAACTCTCTTTTAAGACATTAGTCTTCAAGAAGAGAGTTATTGAGCTTCTTGTAAGCTCGCTACATTTAGAACCTTGAATGTGCAAATTTCAAGGTCGAGGGCTTATTCTTATTAAAAATACTGTATACTTTCTCCTGTGTTCGAAGGATACATGCACAGATAGTTCGACACGCCATTGTCTTTGTCTCTCGCATCACCTTCTTAATAGGTCAGTCCTGATCCAGGAGTCAAGACATGTTTATTAATTTCACCTCAAAATATGATAAGGCCAAAGGTAGAAGCACACTTCACCCGGAATCCGTTGTAAGTAATTCCCTTCCCTTCCCTCCAATGCTAGAATCTAACAATTAGAATCGTGTTATGGTGACAGACTTAGATAAGATGGTTGTAGGACCTATGGACTTAAAGCGAGCCCCACCACCCACTAAACCGAGCACATTTTTGTACCCCCTGGGGATCAAACCCGAGCCCTCTGGGTCTGATACCAGTGAAAAACACAGAGGCAGAAACCACACGAACACAAAGAAGGAACTCCTCTAAGTGAGCCGATGAGTGTTGCAAAATAATTCCTATATCTATATAAGTATATAATATAAGTATTTTGAAAGATGCTCGTACTGACTTGATGTAAACCGTATGATGTGTTCTGCGCCGTTGCTTGTGGGTTGGATTCCCACCCGTGATAAACATTTTTGTAATGATATGAAGAAGTTTGTTCCGTGTTTGGGTTTTATTGTATCATAATTATGTATGTTTTTCCAAAAAGAATTCATGTTCTACGTGACATTGTGTAAATTATCTATTAATATTCATTTACTTATTTAGACGTGTTAAGAAACGTGTTTTATTTTGACAGATCGCCATTATTGGTACACTCAGGCGCAAGAAACATTGCAAAAACGTCTTCAGTACGCACCTGACAAGAAACCAGTGGCTAAGTAAGTAAAAATAAATATTGCTATTTATTTCCTGAGTTAAGATTTATCGATAATGATCGATTCTTAAAATCGTATGTTTTTTGGTTTATCTACATTAAGTGATGAAGGTAGTGATTGGCCTAATTTTAGTAATTATGTAGTTACATATTAATAATGTTCTAATGATACAAAAAATCACAACCCGCGACGGTACTCGAACCTGCAATCCTTTCTTCAAGGCAGAAACACTCTTAACTAATTAAGCAATGAGAGTCCTGCATGGGTCCTGACACAGTTTCCAAATTCTGTGCCATATTCGATTTAGCCGCGAGCCGCGAGCACTGGTTGTGAATGTTTTGAGTCGTGTCTAGGGCTGTTTTTTATGCCATTATAACATTTGTAAATGTTGAGACCAAGAGTTACCACAAAAAAAAAAGTATTTATTGTTATGAAAATCGAGTAATAGTAACGTATTTTACCTAATTAAAGGTAAGGTAAAATAGCCCCGACGTTTCGGTTGCACCAAGGCTGTCGCGGGCAGACTGGAACTTGGGCGAACTAGGCGTTTTCGAAACACAAAACTGACAGTATCAACATAATTTGTCTTTGGAGCACACCTATTAGATAGATAGATAACTCTTTATTGTTAACCATTTACAAATAACATATCCTATCACTGGATTCCAAGAAACATAGTCTGAAGCCGTCATAACGAGTAAAATTAGGATCCGTCTTAATTTAAATCACTTTCCAAACCATCCTCTTGTAACAACATGTAACAACTTGTAACAATCTATGGAAATTATGTAGTTAGTGATTAGGTGTGTGTATGAAGGTACAAATATTACACCTTATAGGTATCTTATTACATGTATAATGAATTTGAAACACTTATTAACATAAGCTCAAGTTTTAAACGTATGTAATGGAAACGATTATAAAACTACGCCATGAGTTTATCTTAAAGTGAATTTTAATTCTTTACTCAAGATTTTTAAGGGTCACGTGTAATTGCCTGTTTTTGGTTGTACGGCGGAGAAGCGCTTGGCCTTCATCTACTGGTTACAAGTTAAAATGAGGCCGAAGGAAGGTGGAGGCGCATTTCAACCGGAATCCTCAACAAACTAAGGAACTGACAATCTTACCTCTAAATGCCGGAACACAACAATTTTATAGTTGTTTTTATGACGACAAAATTAGGTAAGATGGTGGTAGCTAGCCAGGCAGACTTAAACAAAGTCCTACCATCAACCGAACCAAACACAATATTGTACCTGGGGATGGAAACCGGGACCTCTGGATCTGAAATCCACGGGTTGAACCACTAGAGCCGCCTCTGTTTTTCAGGTTTGCAAGTGGCAGGCATTAAAACTGGACATTTTCCCGCAGGAACGTGATACTGGTAGTCGGAGACGGGATGAGCCTGACCACAGCCACCGCAGCCAGGATCCTGAGAGGGCAGAGAAGGGGGCAGTCGGGAGAAGACACAGATCTAGTCTGGGACACCTTTCCAGCTGTTTCACTCGCTAAGGTAGCATATCACCATAAACACCAAAGCAAGAGTCCAAAGTCAATCGCTGTAACTTCAACACACAGGTTCTTCAAAGACTTAGTGCGGAGAGCCCGCCACTTCGAAGGTACAATACGCATAACATCTTTTTGCTCACAATGTTAGTAGGTAGAGTAGTACTCGTACACGGAAGTACTACAACCATACCTATTTCATTTTTATTTTAAGCTAGGTGTACTTTTTGTAATAATGTAACTAGGTGCCTCCGACAGAAATTGTTTAAAATTTAATCCATTAGAACCTACTAATTTTGCGAGAGTAAATAAACGTTTTTATTTATTTATTATTTGCCACCAAGAGCATTGCTGTATTCCGGTTTAAAGGGTATGGTTGCCGGTGAAACGAGACTTAACACCTTTATGCCTTAGGGTATGTGCTTTGTGTATGTGACCTACGCAGTACGGCATTGTTTTATGTATGCACTTAACATCAGGTGGGCTACTTGCTTGTCCCGTCTCCTAGATACGAGTAGCTAGTGTAACCAAAAACAAAAAAGAGCTACCGAAATCTTTTAACGCCTCATATAATTCACCTAATTTGGCACAAGAAAGGCAGCCTTGATTTAATTTCGGCGCCGCTGAGCCGTATGTACCTACATAATACATGAAAAAGAAACGGACGCAACTTTCTTCGAGGTTTTGAGGATTTACTTGTGATCAATATATCATAATTTGATGAATATGTGGCGTGCAGTGAATATGGTGCATATACTGCAATTGTCAATCAGTCTGCCAAGCATGGTGATATAGCTAAACCCTTCGGTTTTGGAAGTGGGTCTGTTCAGAAGTGGTCATAAATGAAGACGATCTTCTATACTTATAGTTAAATCGTAGAAAAGGTGTGTCTGTACATTTAATATTTTCAAGAAAAAAATATACTTGAAACACGCAAAATACAGTTTTTAGATATTTTGTCTGTTTGTCTGTTTATTTGTGCACATGTATTTCCGGAACGGCTTATCCGGCATATTGAATATTCTGTTTCTGTCAGTGCTATGAAACAAACTATCAATACATATGTCTTATTAAACTCCAAAAACTTACATATACCCAACAGTAAAAAATCGGTAAGAATTGACACAAAATAACTGTGAAATCCATACGATAGCAACGGCACAATCAACGCAAATATACTAGGTACTTTTCAACTTCTTTCTCAAGTGAAAACTTGAATAACATCCAAGCATATTATTGAACTTGCTACCAGTGTCCAGCAGGAAAATGCAAGATCAAAATAAGAATCAAAACCATTGACAAAAGATATTCAGTTGCCATAAGCAATATGCTCGAATTTCCACGTTATCATAATTCCACTTTCTATAACTGAATCTCTAACTCTGACTCTCTCTAACTCTAACTCTCTAACTCTCTGAACAAATACTCCTTATGGAGTACATGCATAACATACAAACTATTCTTAAATTAATACCACATTCATGATGCTGTATAACTAAATACAACATTTTTGTAAATATCGTTTTGACAAGAGCGCCATTTTGTACCTAATTAGTACGAAGGATATGACACCATATACTGTAGTACAAAATATCACAAAAATGCCGGCCAAATAAATCAAAAGAAACCCTATCCCTGATATATCTACGTTTTTTTTTTGGCTTTTCAAAAGTGCTACTATGAATGAACATGGACCCACATACATCCATATGTAGATTTTCATTTAGAATACAATTGACACTCTTACTCGTTGGATGCTGTAAAGCACGGTGTGTTTTTCATAGAGAGCGTAAAGCTCAGTGTCAGCCAAGTTAAAACAGGTGTTACAAAAAACATTTCTATGGTATAACAATTATAATATTATTTTATTTAATGAAAAATGTAATAAAAACAGCTAAGTGCGTGCCACAAGCTATGTACGATTCCATGTCATAAAATACCGAATGCTGACTGTATACTATAAGGTAAATAGTAAAAACAAACACACATAAAGAAAAAAGGAAAACATAAAATACAAAGGAAAATCCAAATATTCACAGCTTTATGGCTAAATGATTATATCACAATTAAACTAAGACACGTAGGTATTTAAACTTAATTACCGAGACCATTGTAATGCCAAATTTAGTGATTCGTTTAATGTTAGGTTTCGTAATAATGATTTTAAGGAACCTTCCTATTCAATTTTCTTTCACTATATCTACAAAGATACCGCAAACTCTCAAGACGTAAACCTTTATTCAGTGTGATCTCGCCAGTAATTACTTACGTAAACGAAACGTGGTCGCTAACTCATGAACAAGTTCAAAGCCCTGTAGCGAGCGATCGAGACATACATACTGCAGTTTCAATACGTGATTAAATCAGTAGGAAATCCAAATTTGCTGACATAAGTTGAGACTTTTGAGGAATCAGTTTCTCAGTTTGTTGAGGATCAAAGAAGAGGTCAAATATAAATACATCTCCATACAAAACTTTTTGCCCCGTTTCACCCTGTTAGAAGAAAAATCTCCAAGTTTTTCTTGCAATCGAAATGATAAATAAAGATTTTGCATACAAACTATTTTACCCCATTTCACCCCCTTATGGAAGAAATTTCCAAAAATCCGTTCTTAGTGAGCACCTAGGTATCATAATGAACATCCTGGCAAAATTTCAAGTCCATACGTTTGACAGTTTCGGCGCTAGCGTGATTATACCCACCTACCTATCACCTCAGTGGTAAATCGATTTTAAATAATTGATATTTGAAACCGATTCACCAATTAAAACAGAATAAATAATGAGAACCTAATACCATCTGAAACCTCATCAGATACAAATAATGATAAAAGGAACGTATTCCATACGAGCCATGTCATTTGCAGTTTAATTATTAGTTTGATTATAAGTTAAATTTCGTTAGCATGAGAAAAGCTTTAAATGTATTTGTCAGCATTTGAATTAAAATGGTACTGGGTGCAAAAAAAAACTGAACAACTTTTTGACGTACTTCGGTAATAAGTTCAAATGATATGCTGTCAAAATATCTTCATAGCAGATTTCTCTTGCTGCGTTGTCAGCGGGTAGTACAGTTTGCTAAAGAAAACAAATAATTAGATACCTGCTAGAAACCACCAAACATAGCTTCCAGTGCACATCAAAGACCTTGCTTTTTTATAAAACCTGTGAAGCTCTATAACGGCTATATTGTGTGATGTTCTTTGAGCTCCAGAATATTTTCTAATGATTCCACAAATACTAAAACTTTGTAAGATTATTCAACGTCGGCGCTCTATTGAAGTTTTGTTCTGGCATTCGGTTTTATTTTTTCACACTATGCTATCTAGCCCCAAACTAAGTCAAGTCTGTAATGTGGAAGCATTTCAAGGACGTTTTTTTTTTGTAAATACATACTTATTAAACAATACAACATCCAAACATAGAACAAACTTCTATATTCATCACACAAATGTTCGTCCTGGGAATCTACTACTGATACAAAATATCCTGGAAATATCTGTGTTCTTGTACGACGGGGAAGTGCTTGGCCTTCTTCTCATCTTGTAACAAGTTAAGATAAGACCGAAAATGCAGGCGCACTGCACCCGGAATCCTCAACAAACTGGGGAACTGGCTATCTTATCTCTAAATGCCGGAACACAACAATAGCTAGCCAGGCGGACTTAATTAAGACCTACCACCAACCAAACCAAGCACAATATTGTACTCCCCATGGGGATCGAACCCGGGACCTCTGGATCTGAAATCGGTGGCATGAACCACTAGACCACAGAGGCGGTTAATGATAACTTATGACGTTTCTCAACAGACCTACAATATAGACGCCCAGACCGGGGAGTCTTCGGCTTGCGCGACCGCTCTACTCTGCGGAGTGAAGGCCAGGTTTGAAACCCTCGGCCTGGATGCAGGAGGGCGCTTCAACAACTGCGCCTCGACCATGAACTCCAAGGTGCCTTCGCTGGTCGACTGGGCTCATGATGCAGGTATGTTTCTTCTTGTTTGTTTTTATTATGGGACGGGGAAGCGCTTGTCTTCCATTTCATCTGGTGTCAAGTTATAAGGCACTTTACATAGAATCCTCATCTATCTGAGGAACTGACTTCTCTCCAAATGCCCTCTAAATACACAACAATTTTGTTTTATGGCGACAAACTTAGGTAGACACACAAAGGTAGGTTGTACACCAAACCAAACATATTTTTTTACCGGGATCTAACCCAGGTTCTCTGTGTATGATACGGGTGGGTGAACCGCTAGGCTACATGGGCGATGAAACAGTGTGGCTATGATGCCTTGTCATTTGTCTTCTAATTTCACTACAGGCTTTTAAGGTATACGCTGGTTGTCAGGAACGACGAGGAGCTACTATTTTAAAGTCAACGTATCTTGAAGTCAAAGTAAACGCTCTAAAAATTACAATTTATGAATACTATTACTTTGTTGTCCGTCCTTCCCTTTATACCTACAGCAAAAACTAACGTTGAAATGTTGTCGTGGCAGCGACATTTGAAAATCAGAAATGTTTGAATTTGGCTAACGACATTTTCACACACCAAGCGGTTTTAAAACGAGATTCGTAATTTATATATAAATATTTGTACATTTGCCAACAGCAAATCACAATTTTCGGTGCGTTTTTTATTCAACTGACTCTTTTTCATGCATTTCAGTAGGAAATCGGTAACAAACACTTGCTACCCTGATGCAAATTATAGTGTGGGATTATAAGCTTGATATTATAACTGAAGTATAGTGATTAAGTTAGCAAATAAAACTTTTTAAGAGCGAGTTGTTAGTAAAGTATGAATGATATTATTTTTTAATGGCCAGTAATTTCAAGATGGTATACAACCCGACGACTGTATGTATCTTGTCCCTTGTCATTTTGAATGCTACCTGCGTCACACTCTTGCGCCATCTCATCTGCCTGGGACAGGTTAGGGCTTCGGCCGAGGATAATAAAACGCGCAAAGTTAGTGGTCTCGACAGAGGTTACTTGTGAGCCTCTTGGGGTCGAGACCTTGAGCTTGTGGGGAGTGTTCTCCGGGTTTTCAAGAATCTTACGAGGCTTTTAATTTTTGAATTAAGATGACGCGTGATCCAAGGTCTGGTTTTATTTAGGCCATAAAATGCTTTGATATGCAACGTGGCAATGCAAGCAGTGTCTTGGGTACGTTTCCTTCTGGTATTGATATGGACCATTACAAACGGTCTATAGGTAACTGAACGGCAGTTACCTATATACCGTTTGTAATGGTCCTTAGGTAACCCGACTGCTTCATATGTGAGATAAAAATAAGCTTACAACATCCAAGAAGGCCAAGAGTTTCCTCGTCGTACAAAAAAAGGAAAACTACGCGTAGCATTGGACTGTAGTGGGTTGATATAACGTTGATTCGATTCGTTCGATTGTTTCGTTAATCTATCTTAAAAGGAACTTTATTTACCATCTCGTCGTATTTATATAGCTGAATAACAAGCCTCATAGCTCAGTTGGTAGTAACTCTGCCTTCTGCGCTGTAGGTTTTGGGTTCGATTTCCACCCAGGACAAACATTTGCGTGATGAATATAGATGTTTGTTCTGTGTTTGGGTGTTGTACTGTATGATAAGTATGTATTAAAAAAAAGTATTTCAGTATTATATCCGTAATCTTGTTCCAACATTACAAGCTATGCTTAGTTTGGGGCTAGATGGCAACGTGTAAAATTAATGTCCTGTAATATTTAATATTTGAATAAGCCCAATGACTGGAGAGATGAGTGATGAAACGAAAACAGGAAACTTTAGTACTCATACAGTAAGCACAGTTTCATACTACGCGTTTGACTGTTTACAGGCTAGTTACAAAGTTAACAGGTAGTTGAATATCTAAATGGTGTATCCCGACCCTATTTTGCTACGTTAAGGTGGTTACTATGGTTTATGTACGCGCGATATAGATGTTGGTTAGTTACATACATACATACACTCACGCCTGTTTCCCAAAGGGGTAGGCATATACAACGGAATTCCATTTACTACGCTCCTTGCACACCTCTTTTGCCTCATTCACTACCATTACTTTCTTCATACATGCTCGTCGGTTTAGGGTACTTCTGACCTGGCCTTTCTCAAGAACGTCACCAATTTGATCAGAGAACGTCCGCCGAGGTCTTCCCCTCCCAACTTCACCATTCACACTCGACATATATACTTGCTTCGTCAACCTTCTTTCATCCATCCTCTCTATATGTCCAAACCATTTTAGCATGCCTTTATCAATCTTTGTCATTACATCCTCTTTCACACCACACTGTTCTCTCACTTCGCTGTTTCTTAGTTGGTTAGTTATAACTTCAAAACGTATCGTGGATTCGAAAAATATAACTCGACGGGTGCTGTAAAACACTTACTGTTTGTTTTACATAGAGGGCGGGACGCGCAGCACCCAACGATAATATAACTCTAACTATCTATCTAACTATTAACTTCTATCTTTCTTACATTTAATGTGTATAATTCAGATCATCGTATAGATTTCCTAACTGATTCTGAGATTTTTCACCAATTTGGTATAAATCTAACAATATAAAAAAAAATGTTCCTCTAAGGTAGCAGTAAAAACGGCAGGAGAAATTGGAGAGTGTTGGACTTAAGATCAGTTTTACATAGACCGAGACCACCAGAGCCCGTATTCACTATGACAAATCTTGCCTTGACGCGTCCAATCGTCATCATGGAATCACCGCGTTAAGATATGTCAATACATATCGTAACGCGGTGATTCCATGATTCCATGCAGATACCGTACGCGGGCGCATTAAGACACGGTTGGTCAACAGAAACAGAATAATGGGGGTTGTACTGCCTATTTTTTTTTTGTAGTACCTATCTCAAATTTCTCCTCAACATGTTTTTGTAGTCATGCGACGATGACGGCGTACTTCCGCCGGGTGCATGTGTGCGTAGGCCTTATATACAAAGGATGCTCCAATATGCGTTGTATAGACGTTTGTAGCACAAAAATCATTAATTTGCGCGTTTTCACCCTGTCTCCTGCGTATCTAACCTCGAGGATCCACCTATATAATAAAATGTGGGCACAATAACCTGCGAAATGCTGATTAAACTTTAAATTACTTTTGTTTAACCCTTTACGAGTTCTATTTGTATTTAATTCTGTTCCGCGTACGCTCGTGTGTACAACTTGTGCTCTGTTCTCTATTAACATCTCGAAACTTTTAATTGTATCTCATTCAGTGACTTTTTTAATAAAATAGGACACTTTGGCGTGTTATTTTTATTATGAAGTATATAGTCGTTATTCGACACACTAAACATAGACATCTAGACTTATACTATCATAACACACACAAAAGTATACTGTATCACCGCTTTCCCATACTTCACGTTATTGTTTGATAAAGCATGTCTAATTAAAATTAAGAAATTTAAAAATAAATACAAAATATGGCAAAAAAAATCCACACAGTCACTCTCTTCCATAATCATTCTGATTATTATTGTATTCCATCTACACTCATATTCAACACTCTTATCGTTATTATGGCTTTCATCCCTCATTATATGACCACGTATACTAGAGAGAGAGAATTAGAATGATGAGTATGATAGAGAATGGAGAAGATACAGTATTTTTTTGTTGTACAACGGAAGGTGCTTGGATCTCAACTGATTTTCAAGTTATGATAAGGTCGAAGGTTTCCCCGTCGTACAATAAAAAAAAGAGTAGGTACCTACATTAGTACGATAACTAAGTTAACCTTATACTTCTCTATCTGTATCTCTATATACTCGTTCTTTATCTTATCCATTCTTCATATTTTAACCGCCACAGTGGTCTAGTGGTTCGCCCACCGGTGTCAAATCCAGAGGCCCGGGTTCGATCCACAGTGGGAGCATAATATTGTGCTTGGTTTGATAGGTAGAAGGATTTTGTTCAAGTCCGCCTGGCTAGCGACCACCATTTTACCTTATTCTGTCGCCAAAACAATAATTATGCCTTAATTGTTGTATGCCGGCATTTTGAGGTAGCACAGCCAGTTCCTCAAACAGTTGATAATTTGTAAATGGTGAGATGGTTTGACCTTCATCTCACTATTTACAAGTAATTAAATGTTAACCTTCTTGTAGTAAAAAAAAATATCGTTACTCCACACAACTAGGTATCTCATCATTTACATCCATGACGTGTGCATTTTCTTTCATCAGTAACTTTCCTGTGACGGGTGATTTTCACAGTTGATTTTGTAAAATTAGGCTTAGAAAAAAATTGAGTCGTTTCGCTGACATGGCATGTATAAATTACTTTTATATGTTTTTTATTATTTGGTCAGCCAAATAACAGCTAAAGAACTCATAGCAGAGTATATCAGTAAGTTGTTAAGCTAGCATCCAGACACACTCATTATTTATTATTGTGCAATGTTTTCAGTCAACACGTCAATAATTTTATCATGTATAGCACGAGCCTAAGCAGTGATCTATTTGTGTTTAAATACAAGTTTTAATAACTTAGTTAGAACAAAGTATCAAAGTACTGGACCGTTCACAAATTCAATACATAATAAACCTAACTGCACATTATGTCTTACCTTCTTCTATGTTATAAAGACAAATTGAAAGTTTATATAAAGATAGGTACTTACACTAGCTCTAGTACGTATAATTCCTGTACGATTATTTTTCTTGGAAATAAATATTTTTATTATTAATTTATTAGTTAGCTGAACGTTTACATATTATATGGAAATTTAGTAAATTAGGTGACCGTTTAAATGTTGACGACATAATATTGTTCACAAAATAATCTCTAACTAAGCTCATAAAATGAGAAGTATGAACAAACATAACACATCTTAGCTGACTGCCAGATTATCTTTTAGGTAAATAAATATTTACGGACAATTTTGTTTTCCGTGTTTGTAATACGTTGTTATTTGTCTTCTTATTACGTGAAAATCGAGCAATGCGATATTTTCTTTCATTTTCTTGTTACGTTTGATGTTGTTTTCGTTGCTTTTATTGGTTTAACTTACTGGAACAGTGTTCACTACCTCCAATAGTCCTACTTAAGCCCTTTATTTGATCTTTACTCGTTTTTAGGGTTCCGTATCTAAACAGTGTCAACGGGACCTTAATACTTAGCCACCGCAGCCCGTCCATCCGTATTGTCTGTCAGCAGGCTGTATGTAATTGGGTTCCAGATATTAATTAAGAGATAAATTTAGGTTACTTAAAGTTGAGGGTGGAAATAAATATATTGACGATGCCTATCTATTTTTGAAAATAATATTTACGCGCGTACAATCAGTCACTTGTTTGAAAAAACTGTGATAAACATGATTTGGTAAGATATTATAGATTGGAAAGAAATTACCAGAATAAGAATTAACTTATTGTTCCCACAACTAGGCTCCATAAAGTTAATAAATCGTTTAAAAGGATATACGCTTTTGTAATACCAAGCAATGTGCTAAATTTGTCAAATAATAAATTAAAAAAAAACTAATAAACAAATGAATGGCATTAAATAAAAAATTCTGACTTTTAAAAGTGATCCTAAAACAATTACTGTATTTTAAAAGATTTTGTCCTTTACGACGTAATTATTTTGGACGTACGCCGTCGATTTTTTTTCAACAGAATAAAAATTTTGTTCGTACTTGACATGTTATTTATTAGTTGGTGGTAGGATTTTGTTTAAGTCCGCCTGGCTAGCTACCACCATCTTATCTAATTCTATCGCCATAATAACAATTCTTAAAAAAAATGTTGTGTTCCTCAGTTTGTTGAGGATTCCGGGTGAAATGCGCCTCCACCTTCGGCCTTATCTCAACTTGTAACCAAGTGAGAACCTGGTTTCAAGTCGGACATGAAGGCCAAATGATACCCCGTCGTACCAAAAAAATATGTTCATATATAATTCACCAAATTTTGCGTCGTAAGTCGATAATTTACTCAAAAAACTAGCTGTAAAAGAACCATAATGTTATCATGGTTCTCTATACATATTTCTGCGTAGGTGCTTGATCAAGGCTCTATTACCGCATTACTTAGGTCTGCCGTGATCGATCCCACGCTAATACATTATTCACTAGCGTTGGTGTAATTTCTCGGTATGGGGTTGCACCACGATATCGCATTATCAGGTTATATCAGGCATGGTTTTGATCAACACATACGTGCTAGATATCTATAGGGTAATAAACAGAGGATTTAGGGTAGGTGCTTATCCGCCTTTGTGGTCTAGTGGTTTGCCGAACGATGTCAGATCCAGAGGCACTGGGATCTCTATGGGGGTACGGTATTGTTTTTGTTTGGTTAGTGGTTGGACTTTGTGCATGTCCGCCTGACTTCATCATCTTAACTAAGTCTGTCGCCATTATAGCATTAAATTAACTTTATTGTGTTCCCGAATTTGGAGGTAAAATATCCAGTTCATCAGACTGTTCAGTATTCCGGGTGAAGTGCGCGTCCATGCTTACCCGTCGTAAAAAAAACTGTTGCACTCCAGGAGTGCCGACAGAACTGAAAACTTGAAATTTGTCGTCTATAGGTAGAGTCAGAGACAGTCTTCGAACTGTCCTTGCCCGTACCTCTTAGGATCATAATGATAACGTGATAATGTGTTAGAAGTCAAGTCTTGTCGGTAAGATGAAGCGAGTGCCATGGTTTTTCCCATCTCTAAAAATGCCCAAGTTGTCACGAACGCGACATCGACGGACACTTTTCGTTTCTGATCCATTGACAAAGATACGGATGAATAAGTCTTTGTTTCATTTTTTTTTCTCTTACAATCATTTATTCAATAAAAAGTACAATTAAACTAATTAGTGTCCTGTAATAATTCGCTGGCCTAAATAAGAGCCAGCCCTTGGGTCACGTGTCGCCTCAATCAAAAGCCCCGCAAGATTCATTTGATTGAGCTACTCTGTGAACAATTGTGTGGTAGATGGAAACAGTGTTGCTAAATTGAAGGATCTTTAGTCAAATCTAGCAGATGGCTTGCTATAATGCCCGTAATTTTTTTAATATTTTATTATCCGTGTCGTACTATGCTTAAATACTAATTTAATTAGACCTCTATGTTATTTATCAATGTTTTGTGCAGGAAAATCGACGGGGATAGTGACAACGGCTAGAATAACCCATGCGACTCCCGCTGCTCTGTACGCCCATTCTCCCTCTCGGTACTGGGAAGACGACAGCAGGGTTCCACCAACCGTGAGGAAAGAATGCAAGGATATAGCTATGCAGCTGGTGGAAAACGAGCCTGGAAGAAATATCAATGTAAGTACCATTTGATGCCTCTAAGGTGAGATTTGACTACTAGCTGTACTAGAATAAAATGAAAATTGTTAGACAGGATTTTACATTTATTCCTGACAGATGCATATAATAATAATAAAAAGCCGTTTATTTCGAGATCTTGATACTTCCTCCTTAAAATTAAAATAAAAAAAAACGTTACTTATAAAATGTATCTGGTATCGATGTGCCTTTTGGCATAGGCGTCATTCTACGTTGTCTTTTGCCATCGGTCATGGGCTACCTTTCTCCAGTTAGGTCCAGCTGTCATCTTCCGACCATATTCCAAGCGCTTCAGACATATGCATAACTTTATGCAAATATAATGAAAATTGAATTGGGTTAGTGTCTTGGGTTATTTATCCTTTTTGATCACAATTCCTGCGCCGCGAAACGAGCGAAACCTTTCACGGTGGAGATTAGCTCTGTAGACCGTAGAGACGTCTACGTCGTAGAGGGTCTACGGCGTAGACGCTGCACATAAATAATCTGAATAATTTTACGAGTAAACTTCATTTCATAATGATTTATTTAAAACATACGCATAAAATTGTTGTAAAAATGTCCAAATAATAGAAATGCAAACGTATTTTCCTCAAATTATTGCTAACTTAATATACTCAAACGAACGAAAATAAAACTTTCAACTTGTAAATTCCGTCTCGCATATAATATAACCCGCAAAGAAACGTTCGAATCTCGAAGTAATAAACTTCAGAGGGCTGTTGGACTCTTCTAGAATAATATTTTATCTTCTACTCCTCGCTCCATAAAATCTGAAGAAAATACCAAACTATTTTATTGAGTTATGTCATAATGAAAACGTACTAAAAAGATAACCTTGTGGGTGAAATCGGTCTCTGGCCTCCTTTAAATGTTCATAAAATAAGACTAAACTAGGATTAGTTTCAGATTGCTTAGGCTCAGAAACAATCCTGTTATGATTTTACATTACAGTGATAGTACATTTGTGTATAATTTGTTATTATTTTAAAATAATTATTTTGTTTAAAATTATGGTTAGCTTGCTCTTTGTTTGTTTTGCTCTAGACCAGGGTAGTGTATTTTTAAATTTTATTTCGGAATTAATTTGATATCCAAACATAGCATATGATTATCAAAAAATATATCATTTTCCAAGTATTTTGAGAAATCAACCTTAAATATTTTCGTATTAGACAAGCTTCCGTCTAATACTGGTCTGGAATAGTTAAGTTACCTATAGAACGTTTGCAACGGTCCTTAGGTAATCCGACTGCTTCGTTTAATATTAGTTGTAGGTACAGATTTTTTTAATCGTTTGTGAATTTCTATAAATGTAATAAAAAATCAAAAGCTGTCCGGGTGTTAATTATCGCTTGACCTTATTAGAGATGCCCAAATTTTAAACCGCAGATTGCGTTTTGGACTTGATGGAGGTGCCAACATTGAGGCTAGCCGTCAACTACACTAATACTTTAGTTTTTACACAATGGATATACAGACTCTGGATACTCCATAGCTATTGCAGTGCGCATACTAAATTATCTTTTAAAGCGCTTAGTAGCATATGAAATATCAACAAAGTGAAGTCAATAATTAGCATTGGGTCTTCAATTTTATAAATGGTTTTTTTTTTATTTAATTAAAACACTAGGTCATAATGGGAGGTGGCAGAAGACACTTCTTGCCAAACGTGACACCTGACCCGGAGCATCCGACCCGGGAAGGTAGGAGGCTCGACGGAAGAAACCTGGCGGAAGACTGGGCTCGGGAGAAGAAGAGGCGACGGCTGAGGGCACAGTACATCCACACTAAGGAGCAGCTAGCCAAGCTGGATCCGAGGACCGTAGACTATTTATTAGGTAAGGACTATTTATTAGGTAAGGACTATTTATTAGGTAAGGACTATTTATTAGGTAAGGACTATTTATTAGGTAAGGACTATTTATTAGGTAAGGACTATTTATTAGGTAAGGACTATTTATTAGGTAAGGTACCGGGTTCGATCCCCAGGTACAATATTGTGCTTGGTTTGGTTGGTGGTAGGACTTTGTTTGAGTTCGCCTGGCTAGCTACCACCATCTTACTTAAATCAGTCGCCATAACAACAAATCTAAAAGAAATATGTGTTTGGTATTTACAGGTAAGATAGCCAGTCCCTCAGTTTTTTGAGGATTCAGTGTGAAGTGCGCTTCCACCTTCGGCCTTATCTCAACTTGTAATTCGGAAAGATATAGGCGCTTACAATAAATAAAAAAAAAAAGTTGAGATTAAAGCCAAAAATCCTCTTCATACAATATTAAAAAAAAACATGAGTATGTATTTATATCTGGGTGACAATACTGTGGCGATCAATCAGATATCCTATTCATCTTTGACAGCCTGAAAGCGATAATAGCTGGGCCCTAATTCTAATAAACCAATCAATTCACTTTGACAATAATAAATATCATTGCAGAATATATATACAGATGCCATTTCATCATTATTTATTTTATGTTAGTTACCATTAAATAAATAATAAGTAAATATTTTTTACACGACATTAATTTCACAAATCGCCATCTAGCCCCAAACTAAGCTTAACTTGTAATATGGGAACTAGATTACGAATACTTAAATACTTTTTTTTGTAAATACATACTTATCATACAATACAACACCCAAACACAGAACAAAGATTTATATTCATCACATAAATGTTTGTCCTCGGTGGGAATTGAACCCACAACCTACAGCGCAAAAGGCAAAGTTACTACCAACTGAGCTTTGAGGCTTGTTAAAGTTGCACATTGTCATAGTGTCTGTTCCATAGCGCGGCGAGCGCAGAAAATATATTAATGAATATAATTTGTATGCGCGTGTTCTTACACTGAACGTCTGAAACGGATAAACTGATTTTGATGTTTATTTTTTACAATTGGAGATAGGTGGCGTTGCAATCGTCATGGGGTTACGAAAATGAAGTCCCGTGCCTTCCACTATTTTATTATGTTATACTAATATAAAATGCTAACTGACTCACTGATAACAACGCACATTTAAACGGCTAATCGTAGAACCATGAAATTTGGAGGGTATGTTTGTCTTGATGCGAAAATGAGTGCTAAAAGGCGATTTTGAAAATTTGTACCCTAAAGGGTTCAAAAAGGGGTTGAAAGTTTACATTAAAAGTATGCCCTAACTCTGAAACCGTGCATGATGAAAGGACATTTCATTATAGATTCCTCATATGTTTTTTGTTTTTTTTTAATAATTGAAAGACCTTTAATTAGAAAATAAACAAATAACATTGTTATTTTACAGAAAAAACGCGATGTACACGTGGTTACTATAAACTGGTGTATTTTGAGTGTTCTTAAGCAATGGATGAATGTCAAAACTACCAAGGTCTGATGATGGAGTGGAATCAATATAAAGGGGTTTTTTCAGTAAATAACAGTAATACATATTAAGAGCGTTGCGCATTTAAAATGATTGTGTGTGTAATACTCTTCTACGAACCATGTAAACCAGGGTCTTACGATGATGCCTGCAGAACTCCTAAATGGAAATCGGTATAACGAGGCATTTAACGACAAATGACTGTTTTTACCCGGCCGTAGCAGTCGCGGCTTAAGAATCGACCCCCTCCAACTCAGCCCGCGGATGTCGTGAAAGCCGATTTAAGGGATCTCACCAGAGGAAGCGGCAGCTTCCTACTGTGTGTTACATAACACCTTTACTGTGATCACTAATCCACCTGCCAAGCGTCGTGAGTATGGCAAAACCATCCCATTTTTGGAGGAGGCTCTGTCCAGTATCTAAATAACCACTACATAAATGGGCTGTTGACGTGACTGTATTGACGTCCATTGACTAATATAACTTGACTATTATCAAGTAGTCAAGTTATATTAGTCGATTTCCGGTTTTATTAAAAACTACTGCGTTGATACGCAAAGGGGAGGGGGTCAAATATTTAAGGAAACAACCTTGAAAGTGCTACATTTTTTGGACTTTAATAGGAAGGAGCTTCAAATTTTCCGAGAATATAATTATATATGTGTATCATCACATCGAATTACCTGAAAAATTATAAAATTTTGACTTAAATAAAAATAAAAGGGGGTTCCGAAACAAGAAACGTCTTTATAAATATGTATTTTAGCTCTGTAGTAAAAATGGTCATAGGTATCTATAAATTTCTGACTAAGTGCGCTTACTTTAAAGGTATATCAATAAATTATAAAAACTGGCCAAGCGCGGATCAGAGCCGCACTGAGGCTTTAGAACTAACTGCAAATAACTTGTATTTTTTTTACTGCAAATGTGGGACGAAACCTTCGGTGTGCGTTACAATAGCGGGCCAAATAACTTAGTGGGAAATGGATGTAGCGGGAAAAGGAAGGAAAAGTATTGACTGACTGGCTGATTCAACTAGATAAAATTTCAGCCTAAGCAGCTGGTCCTAGGTACGTGAAATTTGGAGGGTGTGTTCTTTGTGATATGTAGGTATGCGCTAAGAAAGGTTTTTTAAAATTACACTCCTAACGGGGTGTAAAAGGGGTTGAATTTGCCATGAAACTTTTTATTCTCTGGGTCGATTGGCACGAGAATTGGTATACATTCTCTTCAATTAAAATTATGAGACATGTGTATCACAGTTATTGCAAAATGATCCCCAAGGCCAAGCGTGAGTTGGACCCGCGCTACCACTTCATAAAACCTAAATTATTTGCCTAGAAATGTTGGCTAGGCCGCTCGGTGTGTGCTTTTTTTTTTGAACGACGGGTAAACACTTGGCCTTCATCTCACATGGTTACAAGTTGAGATAAGGCCGAAGGTGGAGGCGCACTTCACCCGGAATCCTCAACAAACTGAGGAACTGGCTATCTTACCTCTAAATGCCGGAAAATAACAAAATTAGAATTGTTATTATGGCGACAGAATTAGGAATGATGGTGGTAGCTAGCCATGCGGACTTAAACAAAGTCCTACCACGAACCAAACCAAACACAATATATTATACTCCCCATGGGGATCGAACCCGGGACCTCTGGATCTGAAATCGGTCGGTTGAACCACTAGACCACAGAGGCGGTTAAGCCGGTGTGTGTGACAGAGCTGCACTTGACTGGTCTGACAATTTGCAAAAATGTTAAAAACCATTACGCGGACGAAGTCGCGGGCATAAGCTAGTTGTTTAATAAACTAAAATACACGATTCGTTACCTAATTTAATGAATTTGACCGGTCAAAACGACCAAAGTAAGCTTTCTGCTTTCTGTTTACATGGAAAAGGTCAGAAGATGTCTCTTCTTGTTTTCAATTTATAGATAAGATGATGAATATGATCGTACGTATAACAAGTTTTAAACTAGGTAGCTTCTGAAGCTAGGTCATTCAGGTTACCTAAGGACAAATATAAAAATCTATTAGCGTTTATTCAGAAATATTTCAAGAAATTCAAGATTATTTTGAAACGACTAATATATCGCGTGTTCGGAAATCACGACCAGCACAAAAGGAGACAGGCCTTGGGATGGTCAGACTCTGGATACATTGCCTCTCTGAAAAACAATACTAATTTGCGGGCCGAAATGAGAGCTGGTCTTAATACCAAATGTCGCTTCAATCAAAAACCACTATAATGCAACGCGATTGCGTCACACGCTGACTCGTGTATCTAGTAATCAAGGATTTAAATAGAAGTGTTACAATAAGTTAAATAAGATCGGTAAATTGTCTATGGTAGCGTCAGAGCAGTTCGCGCCACAGTGCGAGTACCATGGGATACCCCGCTGATCCTATTTTTCGCTCACTTAGGGTAATGACACTGCCATATACCATGCGGCTATCTATACACGGAATCACTTGGAAGAGTACCCAAGATTCGGTGCCGGTCATAGATACGTAATAATAACCCGGACAGACTGAGAGTCGTACCGCGACGTCTCATGAATACGTCGAAGCTGGTGCACGTAATGGGACCCGCGGTCTACAACCGGCTACCCGGAGATGTCACCAACGCGCCATCAACGCAATCTTTCAAACGTAAACTAAAAGAATGGCTCACAGAAATCTGCGTCTATAAGCTCTCAGATTTATTTGTGTTGTGAATGTGTGTAATTATGTAATTATTTATTATTATTGTGTTTATTCTTAAATAGGACTTAGTAACTCATTTCGATATTTTTTTGTATTATTTTTATTTTTATTGATAATGTTGAAATGTATAGGTAACTAATTTCGAATGCAATTTTATACGCTGCTGCGTATGCTTATTGATAAGCTTGAAATGTATATAAATGCTTAATTATGGCATAGTTTATTGTTGAGTAGTGAAATAAAATATATTATTAAAATTAAAAGCAAGAATCCTGAAACCCTCCGGGTTTCAGGAATTCGTTTCCCCACGGAAAACATTGTTGACTGTCCATAATTTCTACGTGTTCCTACTCGTATTTGATATGAGATTACAGGAGATCTGGGTAGGCACCCATCCGGCACGTTTCAGTTGTTTTGGTCAAACTACTAATATATCGCTTGTAAATGTATAGTTTATGCCTAAAACGTAGAAAGGCGGATGAGACAATATTGCGATGGGTGTCGGTGGATCCCGGCAGCTCAAGAAAGCTTTTTTTCCAGTTATGAAGGAGAAGATATGAAGACCAAGCATATACCCGTCGTATAATAAAAAACAATGAACTTCGCTGTTTGAACTAGGTTTTACGCTTTTTATCATGTGATATAAAATAATTACCTACGCAATAAGGAATTTATTTACTAACTTAACTTTAATATATAACTGACTATTAGTTGTTGTTGTTTTTTGTATTTGATTTACATCTTTAATTTCCACACAAAGCAGATTTCCTGCAGTTTTTAATCATTAACATCATCATAATTTTGGCTTACATACATCGAATGCTGATTATAGATCTTCCGTAACCGATGCCATGAATAGCGACTGAGCCGCCTCCATCCATTGATTCCCTGCGCCCGCCATGATGTCGACCGTTCAGCGGATGGGTTTTCCCAAATTACATTTATATGCAAGAACCTTTACTTCTCGGCGGTTATCTAACAAAGTTCTTGCCTTTATCCTTGTGTCATGGTTGCGATTCTGAATGGGCGTTTTTGACTTTTCAAAATTATTTGAATTTTTAACTGAATAAATTGTTAGATATTCAATTTATCGGTTCTACGAGCTATGTGGTCGACACAGCTACTTCAACTGAAAGCTATGTCTGTACCTAGCTTTGGTTCTCTTAAATATATTCACAGTAAAAAAAATGTGTACACGATTTTAATTAATTTTCGGAAACCTTCAGCCTCAAGACGTAACTTTAAGAATTTACCATTTTAATGACTATCTATATAATTTTCTGCGTGAATATTACCGACCAAAGATGCAAGTCAGCTTTTATGGATAAAAGATCGTGTCGGCCATTTTGAATGCGGAAAAGGAATTTAATCGAGTGAATTTCCACTTTTATTTGTCCGCGTTTATGAAGAAAATGGCTTTCCTTCCATCATTCGCTTTAACAAATTATTAAAATTGGAAACACTTTGTTGAGTCACTGTTGTGGTAATTTGCAGGGAATGGTAAATGGTAAGCAAGGAATTAGCATAAGCAGGTTGGATTTGGATCGCAATCGAAGCAAGGCGGAAATTTGGTCCACAACATATCATAAAATACAAGTTAAATAGAGAACAACTCTCATAGCTCAGTTGGTCTCTCTGCCTTCTGCGATGTAGGCTGTGGGTTCGATTCCCACCCAGGACAAACATTTGTGTTTGGGTGTTGTATTATAATACGTACATAATGTATTTACAAAAAAAAAATGTATTCAAGTATTCTATCTGTAATCTAGTAACCATGTTACAAAATATGTTTAGTTTGGGGCTGGCGCTGTGTGAATTTAATGTCCTGTAGTATTTATTAATTTCTTGAAAAAAAAAGATAAATATTATGGTAAAATCTTGGCTATATATTTCAATACCAGACAAATATTATGTAACAAATCTGTTGAATTCCTTAGAAAAAAAGCCTTCGTTTTTTCGTCTCTACACGAGGCATCTTTAGGAAATATAGTCTGTTGCTAACCTGACGAGCCCTCTGCCGACGACGTGTTGCCTATCCGAGCGCTGCGCTGAAAACGTTTGTAGTATATCTTAAATAATAGAAATTTATTCAATAAAAAGTACAATTAAACTAACTATGTACAAAGGATGCAGTCAGATTACCTAAGATCACTTAAATGTAATGATATATAATAATAGATATGTCAGTAAGATGATTCCATGATATCATAACTTGGGCACATTAAGACACGATTGGTCATACAGAATAAGGGCTCTGGCTGTTTCAGGAATTAGCTTTCATGGTCATATTTTCTAATTATATAACAATGATGGTGTTTTTATTCGAATACTTTATGATATTTTTTTATGATGGGTTAGCCCTTACATTTATTAGGTTTGCCATCTGGGCAAACCTAGATGTAATATAAATATAGGTAATTCAAAGTACTAGTGGAACACCCTTTTAAAATTAAGATAAGGCCGAAGGTGGAAGCGCATGAAACCCGGAATTCTCAAGTACTGAGAAACTGGCTATTTTACCTCTAAATGCCGGAACACAACTTTATTTTTTTATTGGTTATAGCCAAGATTTTGACCACTAACTTACTTGAAAAACAAGAAAGATGTGGCCTAAGATGGAGCACGCTTGTCTAAAAGGAATCTCGTTAGTCTGGACTTAAATACTCCAAGATTACTAGTGCGGAAAAACAGATGAGGGCAAGAAGTTCCATTCCTTACCAGTATACCAGTATACTAGGTAAAGGTAGAGGCGAAACGACGACAACAATTTAGAATTATTGTTACGGCGACAGACTTAGGTAAGATGTTGGTACTGATAACCTGAAAAGGTTCATGAAGTCTATGATATGTGAAATGGCTTAGCTTTACCGATCATATCTTCCACAATACTGAAGCATTTACTTTGAAATTAATATATGTTCAGGAATGATGCTAGAACGCTTGTGTTTCGAAATCACGAAAACATAAAAATTTCTCTGTAGAAAAACAATCAAAAGTTGACTTTAATTTGTACCATTCAATAAATACGCCCAATTAGGGCCTTAAACTTTGTACAGTAAATAAACACAGTATACAGCAGACGGTTTGTGTTTTCGATTTTTAAAATTCATATTTGTTTTACCGTAAAAAACAAAAAGACGAAATACGCGCATATTTCTGTCATCTGTTGGTCATAAGTGCCGTGGTTGAGCGTACAGCAATGTCACCTTTATTATTACTTAGTTAGTCTTAATTCGAGGCTAGAATAAAGTTACGTTGAGTTGCTAATCTGAGGTACTATAGCCCGTTAAGATTGTTAGACAGAGAGTCCAAGGCCTTCAGGGAAAGCTTCATCATATGCCTCATCTTTGTTCTGGTCTAGAGCCTTAGTTCAAGAGCTAACCCATCGTTTACATAATAAATACGGTAACAAACATATTACTATTTATATTGTATATATTGTACATTATTGTATATATTGTACATTTGTACATATGTTTTCCTATGACATGTTTAAATCATATTTATGTGTACAGTAAATAATTACAAGAATTACTCACCAAACCCCTAATCTACAAGGATTCGCCTTTGATTACCACAGATCATGGATAGTTTGATTATCATATCGTTTTGTTGTATTGATTAATGATTATATTTTACAGTAATTGGCTCAGTCAATCCTCTGTCGCCTTTGATTTGAAAGCATATGTAACATTATGTGAATCATATCAAAAGCAAATCAAAGGTATCTTCTAACTATATAGTTATGTATGATACAGAATCGATTTACTAGCATAAACCTTGTAATTACAAAGGCTGAATATTGAGTCCACACAAGCCTTAGACAGTACTAGTTTCCACCCGTGGCTTTGTTAATTAGAAGTTTACTTTAGAAGTGGATTGATTATTGCCGCGATATTTATAATATGAAGGCGGCATATGATAAATATCGTTATTGGTCTAACCAATATCATTATTAAAAAATAAAAATACACTTAATAAAGTAATTTATAATTGGATCATTGAATGCATAGTCTTATAGACCTACATAGTAGAAATTATTACAAATAACAAAGATCGAGTAAATAACTCTTTTTGTAATTGTACTACGGGGAAGCGCTTGGCCTTCATCTCACCTGGTAACTCATACAAAACCTCAAGCATTCAGTCAATTACGGTCCAGCTGTTGCAAATCACAAAATCAGATCAGTGTTGTCGTCAAGGAGAACATTGAGAGATGATAATAATGTACCGTTAAGGATCTAACAGGAAGGGCAGCAACATCTTCTGTGAATTAACCAACATGCGATCAACAAACCATCTTGATGAGTGGATCACCTCTCTGTCTCAAAGGTTTGCAATGTGTACAATAAATAATTGCAAGAGATTGGTGATACTGGCAAATACTCTATTTTTGTAGGGACAGGTCTGATAGCGGAAATTATCTCGTTCGAAGCTAAGGCCCTACTACAAAAGTCGAACGTCGTCGAATACTCCAACGTCTCTCATTTTTGTATTGAAAAACGTGCATTCCGTCTTCAGGTACGTCAGGTATCGTTTTTCGTAGTAGGCCTCCTCTGTTCAGGAGTTCTCCTCTCTCTTTCTGTCTCTCAAAGGTTTGCTGGTAGAAAACTCTTTAAGGGTTAAGCTCGCCTCTGTACATATGTTTTCTTATGACATGTTTAAATCATATATATGTGTACAATAAAGAATTTCAAGAATTACAAGTTCTTTACGTGGAACGTATTGGCATCGATGAAATATTACTTACCTTGTAGTTAATATTTATGGTATAGTATAGTATACGTGTATACTCGTATTTTGCGGCCAGTATATTAACAGTTAGATCTAGTTAAGAGCCTACCCTAGGTGTCTTAAACGGAGAGGGACGGTGCTAAACATACTCTCACGTTGCTGAGTGAAACGGATGAGATGTATTTTATTGCAAAAGCATAACTTTTGTTTAATAGGTACAAGTTAATGATGAAAATGAAGAAAAAGCTAATAAATGTGTGTGAAAACACAGATTTTACAGTTTTTTTTCTAGTGCGTACGTTTACATTTTAAAATTTTATGATATACTTTATTTTTAGGTTGTAGTTTGTTGCTGAACCGAGAATTATCGATGTTTTTAAAGCATATCAAAGAGCAGCCTCTTAACGGGCTTGTAATGACGATGTAGTCATGCGTCCTTGAAATAAATCGGTAAGCAATCTTCAAACGGCCTGAAGCCGTATCACATCAAACGTATTCCAATATCTACAAATATTTTTATGTACCTCGTAAAATATGTTACATTTACTCTGAATACCAAAAAAAGAAGGAAAGGTCACGATTTCTATTTTCCATGATTTCCATCATCCAGTTTACATTACTTTCATGAAACTAATGTAAATGTACCAAGTCTTATATTATGTTAAGTGTTTTTTTTAACAAAACGTTTGTTTTTAATAGAGATTTTTTAATTATGAGGACATAATTATAGTAATAATAATTATTTAATAATAAATATATTCGATAAGTGAAGTCTGTTACTAACAAAAGTAGAGATAAAACACAAAACTACTGAACTAAGCTATTGATAAACTAATTATAAATAGTTTCACTATAATGCTGATTAATCTAGTTGATAATTACTTAGGTACTTACTTGTATCATAACAGAAAACTAATTCAAAAAACCATTTTTAAATTTTGTTACAGTGAAATGATTTAGTTTTATTATATCTAAAGTTCTCAGTAAATATAAGTAAGGTGAATGGAAAACACACTTTTATTCGTTTGTTAATTGATAAAATCGTCTTTCTTTTTGAGAAATAATATCCGTTTATGAATATCACGAGATATCAGTTCGAACTACTAGTAATATGCATAAATATTGTACGATTGAGTAGGTATTGACAATTTTAATAATAAATTACTTCTCAAAGTGCGGATAATACTTGGAATAATTTGAGCGTTAATTAAAATTATTATTTAATGACGAGAATTTGAAATTAATGAGATTCTTCTCATCTCTTAGTACTGAATAATTGTTCGGAGAAATTTTCCTCAAACCAGTACCAAAGAAATGTACATTTCTGCTCTCAGTAACCCACAATTTCTTGAAACTAAATAAATGATGTAGTCGCATGATGAGTAACACCGAAATAATGAGAAGAAAATTAGATAGTCTCATCAGTCCTTTCATCGAACTATAAATACCTTTTTTTAGGTGTACTATACCTAAAAAAAACGACGGGGAAGCGCTTGGCCTTTATCTCACCTGGTTACAAGTTAAGATAAGGCCGATGGAGGAGGCGCACTTCACCTGGAATCCTCAACAAACTGAGAACCTGGCTATCTTACCTCTAAATGCCGAAACACAGCAATTTAAAAATAGTTGCGACATAATTAGTTAGCAGGCGGGCTTAAACAAACTCCTACCACCAATCAAACCAAGCACAATATTGCACCCGCTGGGGATCGAACTCGGAATGTTTTTCTGTCAACATTATTGTATTGCTTAAATCTAAATGGCCTCAAAAATTTCAACCTCACCTATGGTTAAGTCCCTAAAACATCTCTAAATACATCACATCCAACGATCAACAATAAAAAATCTTCAACAGGACTTTATTTATGTATTTAGAAAGAACATCACTGAAGCCTTTTTTGATCATACGCACATTATTTAATCGCTAAATCTAGATGGCCTCAAAAATAATTATCTTCACCTAAGGATAGGTCCCCAAAATATTTTACAGCACAATAGTTTCACACAGCGCCAGCTAGCCCCAAACTAAGTATAGCTTGTAATATGGGAACTAGATTACGGATAGAATTCTTAAATAATGCTTATCCTGGGTGGGAATCGAATCCACAACCTACAGCGCAGAAGGCAGAGCTATGAGGCTTGTTATAATCATGTATATAATATGTAATATACGCACATTGTTAAATCGATAAATCTAGATGGATACAAAAATAGAAAATTAACCTATGGATTGGTCCCTAAAACTTCGCTTAGTGCTTCGCAACCCAGCAATTTTAAGCAATAATAAATCTTCAACAGGGCTTTTTGAATACTCGCACATGGAGTTCAATGTCGAGCGAGGAGCGGTAGCGGACGCGGAAGAGGGCGCGGCAGCGGGAGGGGCCGTGAAAGCGGACGATCCGTCGCTAGCGGACATGACGCGAGCGGCGCTGTCTATTCTACTGAAGAACGATAAAGGATTCTTTCTTCTCATTGAGGGTGAGTACCACTGACTAGGTGCACGTTTATCTTAATGTTAGCTGTTTACTCAGGACTTGAAGGCTCCAAGATTGTACTACACAAGTAACAGGCTTTCAAGAAACGTATGTCAAAACAATGATACAATTTATTGGGTCCATTGGCACCCAATAAATCCGTTTTGCAGTTAAACGAAATATTTGTTGGGCGAAATGCTTGATAGAACAAATATGTGTTTGGCCAAATGCGTGTTGACGTAATTTGTGCTGGTCAAAATGCCTGTTGGACGAATCGCGTGTTGGACCAAATACGTGTTGGACGAAATGCGAAATGAAATTCCATTTAGAAGAGCTACTTATTGGACTGACAGCTAATAAATCTTTGGATCAATGGAGCATCAATTGGGTACGTATAATCTGCCGTACGTCTACAAGTCCAGTGGTGGAAAAGGGAAAGAAGGGATTTGGTCAAAGCTAATTATCTTGTACACATTGAATAAATAAATACGGGATTATGTAATTTTAAAACAGTTTCTTTGCGACAAAATATCGTCGGTACATATTTTCATATGAAACTTAATATTAATTCGGTTTGATCAAACTCCAAACTACGTAAGTATTCGGTGTTTAAACTAAGCAGCTTGTAATATGGGAACTAGATTCTGGATATCATCATTTCAGCCCTCATAGTCCACTGCTGAATATAGGCCTCCCCCAATCGACACCACAAATAGCCATCCTGAGCTGCCTTCATCCATTGACTCCCCACACTGATTATGAATGAATGAATTAATGAAATGAATGAATGAATTACAATACAAAACATATATATAAATGATTATGAGAAATAAAAATGATTATGGATACAATATTTTTTTTTTATAATCGGGATGTGCTTGGCCTTCATCTCATCTGATTTTTCAAGTTATAATAAGGCCACTGAAACTAGCTATCTAACCCCTAAATGCCAGAACACAAAAATTTAAGAATTGTTGTTATGGCAACAGAATTAGGTAAGATGGTGGTAGCTAGGCAGACTTAAACAAAGTTCTACCACCAACCAATTAGTTTATTTTTTTGTGAATACTGAGTCTAAAATAAATATCCCAATCCCAAAATCCCAAACTAAGCAAAGCTTATGATATACTTACCCCAACCATGTTTTTCCCGGGTAACAATCGAACCCACAACCTACAGCGCAGAAGGCAGAGCTACTGAACCGAGCTGAAAGGCCTGACGCTGGTTAAATATCTAATTTAAAAAATATCAAATTGAATGAATGAATGAATTCATTAACTGTGATGTATTTTTCCGAACAAATTATTCTGTAGTTTCAGTCTTATCAACAACAAATGTATTACGTGATTCTCAAGCGCTCGTCGAGATTAGCAATAAAACTGTTTAATATTTACAATATTGGCGTAAAAACTTATAGCGTCAACAAGGAAACATGAAGCTCCGTCCACAATCCACGGGGTGTGTGGAACAATCGTTAAAACGTTTTATTGTCTTCATACAGCGCAGCGATCCCTTTGGTTATTAATTCAGTTAGACGGCGAGTAGCCTTGGATTGTAACAGCACTTGTACAAGGTGATTTGTGGATTGTGACACGTTGGGAATTTTAGCATTTTTTTCATGTTTAATAAGGCTTTTTTTATTGTACGACGGGGACGCGCTTAGCCTTCATCTCATTCTAGTTACAAGTTGAGATAAGGCCGAAGGTAGAGGCGCACTTCACCTGGAATCCTCAACATACTGAGGAGCTGGCTAGCTTACCTCTAAATGCCGGAACTCAATTTTTTTTTTTTATATTGTTATTATGGCGACATAATTATTTTATTATATGTATGTTCATTCGGCACAAAAAATAGTTACACTACAAAGGTCGGTATTTAATTAGAAATGCAGCCCACAACAATGTGCACAAGTTATTATAAAAACTTAACGCTATGGCCTTATGCGGTCACAAACTAGATATATTTTAGGTAATATTATATAAAAATAAAGTTCGTTTAATTATTAAGTTCTATTAGTTAGTAATAGGTAGGTAATATTATTGATTAGTAAGTAAATACAAAAACGTTAACAATGTCTGACTAGCCCCATCCGACGAAAAAAGCATAGATAGCCAGTTCCTCAGTAATTTGAGGATTCCGGGTGAAGTGCGCCTCTAATTTCAGCCTTATCTCAACTTGTTACCAGGTGAGATAAAGGCAAAGCGTTTCCCTGTCGTACAATAAAAAACAGACGTAAAATCGGAAAGTCCAGGACTGACCGCATTTGCTTTTGATTTGCCATAACCACCACGAGGAAAATATTCGAGCCCTGCTGCCCATCGCCTGGTGTTATCTCAGCATTTTTTTCAGGTGGCAGGATAGACCACGCTCATCACTACAACAACCCGTACAGAGCTCTCGACGAGACCTTGGAACTGGAGACGGCTTTACTCGCAGCACTGGAGCGAGTGAACCCTGCGGAGACTCTGATCGTGGTGACGGCAGACCACGGGCATGTTATGACTTTTGGGGGCCAAGCCACGCCAAGAGGACATCCTGTACTAGGTACGACTAATGTCACATTGTACGAACAATTTTATTTTGTCTGCTTAGTATTTAGTGTTCCGTTTTGAAGCGTTACATTTTTTCTTTGATGATGAAAATCTACACAGATTTTAGGGTTCCATACCCATAAGTGTGCCATAGAGACCCTTTTTTATTGTAAAACGGGTATATCCTTGGCCTTCTTCTCACCTGATTTTTCAAGTGATAAGGCCGAAGGCGGAAACGCACTTCACCCGGAATTCTCAACAAACTGAGGATCTGGCTACCTTGCCTCTAAAATGCCGGAACACAACAGTTAAAGAATGGTTGATGGCGACAAAATTAGGTACGATGGTGGTAGCTAGCCAGGCGGACTTATACAAAGTCCTATCACCAACCAAACTAAGCACGATTTTGTACTCCCCTTGGGGGTCGAATCCGGGACTTCTGGTTCTGATACTGGTAGGCGAACCAATACACCACGGGCGGTAAATTATCCTATCACTAAGCCGTTTTACTTTAATATGTGGGTCAGTACTCTCTGTGTGCCACACTTGACCGGCTTTGTAACATTCCAGTCTCTGTTTGAAATGTAGTATTTACAATGCTTAATAATAACTTAAACAACAACGTTTCGTTTTGATAGGAATCCGAGAACCTGTTCTCCCCTGCGGCCATTAATTCTATTCGATTGTCTTTTACCGGTTTGAGATTTATCTTGAAAAAAATGTTGTCTTGTTATTAAAATGTAAATCCGTTTTTGGCCGTAAGATTGACTGTTCGAGTCTTATCTTACGGCCATAAACGGATTTTCGGATTTGATGTTTACCTACATAACGTATAAAATTAAGGGCTGTGGATTTTAAATAGTAAAAAATATTAAAATAAAAATTAAATCATATCAGATGAAATCAGATCTGCTGCAGCTTAGCAGGTAGCGTAAAAACTTCTTTATAATTTTACACAGTTTAATTCGCAAGAATATCAGTTCGGGGTAATATTTCTTTTGTTATGAAATAAACTACTTAACCCTTGAAAAAACATTTGCTTTTACAGCAAAACAAGCCTTTTGACCTATTCAAAATGATGTCAAAGGTCCATAGGTAAATCTTCCAAAAATGGACGGTAAACTCAAACTGCCATCATCTTGTCTTCATAATTCGATTTCCGTGGGGGATGTTTTATGCAATATTGAAATGTTGAATATTTCCCTCAATTTTCTTCGTTACTGCCAATTTTGGAATACATTAATAATGTAGAACATGGTAAAGGTAGAAGCTGGTAGGTTGGTGGGTAGATGCAAAGATTTTTCGACCATTTTCAATTCATGCGTGCCATGTGTGATGAACGATAAGTACCTACCACATTTTAATTAAACTAATTCATAAACCGTATTTTTCTTAGTCCATTTTGTCTGAAGATTGTTTTGGAGATAAATTAAAAGTAATAGCACTTTGTTCCTCAGACTTTATACCCATTTACACATGAACGCGTAGTGGTATTCCTATAAAATAGTCAAGTCTATAATACCTTTAAGCTGTAACAAACCCAAACTTCTATGTTAACGCAATCAACAGAAAATTTAATTCACAATTTAGGCCGCATATTTTGAAACTCGCAAGTACTCGCAAGGGACTCAAAACCTTAAGGATACTTCCAGTCTACCTAGAATCTTGAAATTTAAGCAATGTTTTATAGCTCACTTACAGAAAAAAATCCAATAACCAAATATTTTTAGTTACGACACAGAAACTTCTTTTTTTATTTATTAAAGAGACCTTTGTCTCAAATTTATGCTCCTCCAGCTTTCCACATTGTAATGTTATGGATGTCATTAAGCAATAAAAGTACCATAACTGTTACTAATATACACTTTCCGAATAATTAGAATAGATTCAAACGTTTTTTGTTGTTTTCAACCAAAATGTAATATCAGGTGCTGACACAGTGCTCTCAGACATCGACGGGCTGAGGTACTCGACACTTCTCTACGGCACCGGCCCGGGACACTCGGAGCCGCGAGCGCTCCCGCTAAACGCTACATCGTCCGCGTCCGCTGATGCCGTGCACGCGGCCGCAGTCCCACGCCAGTGGGCCACGCATGGCGCTGAAGATGTCCCCATATGGGCCTTAGGTAAGATCCTTGGTGCTAGTAAATGAAGTAGAAAAGTGAAGCAAAGGGACTAAGACATTATTCGTCGAGCTGATACCAGTGTCAATGTTCCAGCCGTTCTTGAGCGGTCTCGAATGATCTGTTACGTGATTATGTAAGCGGCCCGACTCTTGTCCCTTGTGAAATTGTAAGGCCTTTGGTGTGGGACGCTACCTGCGTCGACACCCTCGCGCCATCTCATCTGCCTGGGACATCAGCAAGGGCTGGTACAGTGGTCTCGACTCAACAGAGCTCACCTATTTGAGCCTTTTCGGGTCGAGACCTAGGGTCCGTGGGGAGCCGACACCCTCAAGTTTTTCAAAAATCTTGCGGGTTATTGAAGAACGCGACACTTAACCCAAGGGCTGGTTCTTATTGAAGTCGGCGAATCAGCATAGCTATTCAGAGTGGCAATGCAACCAGTGTTTTGGACAAGCATCCGTTTTGAACAGTTGAGTTATCTACAGACCGTTTTTAATTGTCCTTAGGTAATCCGACTTCTTCCTTTGTACATGTTAGCTGTAAATATTATTTATAATCTTTCAAATTAATAATTTCTTGATAAAATTATAATCCTAATATATTTCTTCTGGACTGAAAAAAAAACATATTTCGTTTTGATTTGATTTTAAAACCTTTTTAAATGATGTGACTGCTGCAATGTTAAACTCGGTGTCAGGCAAGTTAGTACCTACCTACACTTAACTATGCTTGAAAACATTTATAAATAATAAAAAAATAATATTAAATAAAAAAATGAATATTACAGGACATTAATTTTGCACAACGCCTTTTTGCAAACTAAGCATAGCTTGTAATATGGGAACTAGATTACGGATAGAATACTTAAATACTTTTTGTAAATACATACGTACTATCAGATACTACACCCAAACACAGAACAAACATGACATACTCATCACACAAATGTTTGTCCTGGGTGTTAATCGAACCCACAGCCAGAAGCACACAGCTACAGCGCAGAAGGCAGAGTTACTACCAACTGAGCTATGAGGCTTGTTATATATATAACTCTATATTGAGACTTGAGTTTTGCAGATGCTCGGAAAACATCGGTGTGATACTAGGCCGGTTTTATTATAATCCATTCACTGCCAGAAATGTAACACTCACAAAGTTTAAAATTACTTGAGCAACAACGTTTTGCGTTCAATAGTAATTCGAGAACCTTTTCTTCCCAGGATTATTCTATTCCATCGTCTTTTGCCAGTTTGAGATGTGTCTTGGAAAAACATATCAAATAACGATGTCAGTAGGTGTCGTATCTACGCAAGCAATCTGTGATGAAGGCAAATACGAACAACGGCTCGATCAATCGGAATTTATACGGTTCAGTGAACCTGACAATTCGCACACAATATTTACCTACCTCTGTTCGTATTGATCCGGGTTTTTTCAATAATTTGCAAGGTTCGCTTCCACAAAACCCACAAATCACTGCTAATATTGCGCCCAGTGTTTACTTTACAGCTTGACCAAAACGTACCTAAATAAACGGTCCGAACTGCAATAGTTCGTTAGAAATATGTCCCCAATTTAGTGATGAAACGGTTAACAAAATAAATGTATATGTACCTAGTGGAAGCCCAGGAATTTTATAACCGAGTCGAAAACAGAAATTTCACAACAATTCCGTGGGCCTTCGCTTTGAGGCCTTTAGCATAGTTACCGAGCTTGGCAGGCGGGTTGGTGATCGCAGTAAAGGTGTTAGATAATACAAAAAAAAATGATTCCCTCCTTCTAGTGAGATCCGAGAGGTGAGATTCTGACTTTATCGATTGATGTTAAATGAAGCTACACAAAAGGCCTCCTTCATCACATAACCAGTATCTAAGTGTCCTCTGAGCCTCCTCCAAAGCTTGACAGATGGATTAGCATTACAGTTGTCGAACATACACCGAAGGGATATGTTGCCCTTTTTCTGGTGAGATACCTTAGTCGGCTTTTACGACATCCATAGGCTGAGTAGGAGGGGCTGATTCTCAAGCCGTGATCGCCACGGCACTCAAAAAAATGCTTTCCTAAACGACCAGAGTGAAAGTCAATATTTGACTATTTTGGAATGTATTTATTAATCTTTTTTTTTTCATCAATCAAGTTAAGCTAAGGCCGAAGGTCGAGGCGCACTACAACCGGAATCCTCAACAAACTGAGGAACTAGAATCTTACCTCTGAATGCACAACAGTTTTAGAATTGTTGTTTCTGTAGTGTTATTATTGCGACAGAATTAAGTAAGATTGTTGTAGCTAGCCAGGCAGACTTAAACAAATTCCTATCACCATCCAAACCGAGCACAATATTGTACTGCCCTTGGGGATTGAACCCGGGACCTCTGGATCTGAAATCGGTGGGTTGAACTACTAGACCACAGAGGCGGTTTAAACTAGTTTAGTAGTTTGGTCTAACCAAAGAGATAAACAAAAGAAACTAGGGATATACTAAACCAATAAATACAAAGTAAATAATGAATGATTGTTGTTTTAACAGACGTTTGACTTGAAGATCTGTTTACATTTTATAATATTTGGTAAACATAACCGCAGAGCAGTGCTTAGATCATTTCCGAGTCCCGTGAGGGGTGAAATAGAAAGGGAAGTCGCGCAAATCAAGATACTGTGACGTGAAATAGTAGGTACGCGTTGTGACAGGCGCAATGTTTTGAGGAAATAGGGACACTGCTTTCGTTGACAGGTATGTGAGGGATTAGTATTTACCACCCATTCCAAGTACCTACCTAGTTTTTATTTCTACCTCTGTATATTGTGTCTAAATGTATTTTGTGTTAAATTTGAAAGGCTTTAAATCTGAAAAGCGGATTTTCTTGCATGAGTTCAAGTTGAACTCATTTCTTTTGTGACTTGCTCCAATATTGTAAAACCAAGTGCTTCGACGATTGCATGCACAAGCTTATCTCGGAAATTGGAAAATAATATTTTAATATAAAAAAAAAAATCTAATTGAATTAACCCAAAGAAGATCTTTATTTAGACTTACTCATTCACTTACGCCTCTGAATGTATATTTCACTACTACTCAGCTCAAAATTTCCATTGTTGGAGAGAGTCTGATCCATTGCAGGTTGCCAGATAGATACGTGATTGTAGTGAGAATGAGTACCAACCTATGAATGAAAACAATCGATCTCCTCTTGGATAGCTCAGGAGGAATAAATGGAATAGGCATCACTATTGACCAATTAGCACTAGAGCTTAGCAGCCGTAAAATTGAAGTTAATGGTGGTTGGACTTTGACTTTGACTTTGACTTTGACTTTGACTTTGACTTTGACTTTGACTTTGACTTTGACTTTGACTTTGACTTTGACTTTGACTTTGACTTTGACTTTGACTTTGACTTTGACTTTGACTTTGACTTTGACTTTGACTTTGACTTTGACTTTGACTTTGACTTTGACTTTGACTTTGACTTTGACTTTGACTTTGACTTTGACTTTGACTTTGACTTTGACTTTGACTTTGACTTTGACTTTGACTTTGACTTTGACTTTGACTTTGACTTTGACTTTGACTTTGACTTTGACTTTGACTTTGACTTTGACTTTGACTTTGACTTTGACTTTGACTTTGACTTTGACTTTGACTTTGACTTTGACTCAAAGCTTGGAAGGGTCTGTTTCCGCTACAGAGGTTTTGTTCCTAATTCTACAGATTTCCTTGACAGATTCCTGTCTCTACGAATTCCTTATTCTACCGACTCTTCATTTTACTGACTCCCGAATCAACAGATTCCCAATATTACAGAATCATTATTCAGTATGCTGGGAAGCTAGTGAAAAGATTTATAAACAATAATTTGTCAGGTCCGATGGCGACCACGCTGTTTGCTGGAGTGGTGGAACAGAGCTACATACCCCACGCTATTGCGTATGCGGCGTGTCTTGCGCACCAATCGCGGCGATGTCAGGAGAAGATCAACTTTACACAGCCTGTGGTAAGTTTGTTAAACATCCGTTTTTCTCAGTCAACTTTTAAGTAAAACCTCCTTCATTTTTCTATAAACATAATCATCAATCCATATTCAATTCATGTAAGACTATTAGTGTGAAAACATAGAACATATTCTGTTTTGAAAAGAGAAGCCAATTCAAAATGCAAGAACCATTTTGTTTGTATTGGAGCTTTTTTATCCTCCAGTTGGTGTCCAATTTTGATGTGAATCTAAAGAAAGTGCTTTCCGCAACAGGCACTTGAAATAAGAATTATTCTCTACCAGAAGTCTACTAGCCATTCCAGTGCCAAGGGCAAACAAGCGGGTATTCAAAACTTTAAATTTCTGTAAACAGTGAAACCTACCTGAAATTCACGAAAGGGATGCGTTTAATTTCGGTTCGGCTCAAACGTTGAGCAAACAATTTGGCAAAGTATAGTGGCTTATATTATAGAGGTACGAACCATTATAAGCTATCTTATTACTCAAAATGTGTTCGATCCAAAAGGTTCAGGAGTTACTCCTTTTACTGCCATCAGGAAAAGTTCGCTCCATAGTAGACCTCATTCCTCTGGCCTAGAGGTAACTAAGCCTCTTTACCTACCATTTTTATTAAAAAAATACTGTGCTACGAGGAAGCGCTTGGCCTTCATCTCATCTGGTTTCAAGTTAAGGCAAGGCCGAAGGTGGAGGCGCACTACACCTGGAATCCTCAGCAATCTGGAGAACTGCCTATCTTATCTTTAAATACCGGAACACAATAATTTAGAATTGTTGTTATGGCGACAGTCTAAAAAAAGATGGTAGCTAACTAAGCGGACTTACACAAAGTCCTACCACCAACTAAAACGAACAGATCAGATTATAGGAATCTCCACCTATTTGGAACTGGCTTTTCCAATCGCACACTTCCGTAGTACATAGTCAATCACATTTGTGTTTCCGGTGGGATCCCTTATCTTAAGTACCAGCTGGCTGATTCAAATTGTATCGGTTTGCGGTCAGAATTATCGATTCTCGGATTGAATCGTCAGGAGATAAATTGTTATAGACTAGTAGCTCGCCCCGAACTGAGTTCTCGTGATGTCTTATGTATTTAACCAGGTAATTAACAAACGATAAAATGCTTTCATCTCACCTCTTTTTTTATTTTACGACGGGGAAGGACATAATTGTTTAATAATTGATTTACATGATATTATAAGGCCAAAGGTGGAAGCGTTCTTCACCTGGAATCCTCATTAAACTGAGAAACTGGCGATGTTCCCTATAAATACCGGAACATAACAATTTGAGAATTGTTGCTATGGCGACATAATTACACCACACAGTTTATTTTAGTAGGTAAGCTTGTTTTTTTTTTAAGGATGAACCCAGTTCATTGTTATTAAAATTCCTTGTTATTAAAATTGATGACATGGTTTCTAAAAACAGATCTTCGTATGTCTTATAGTTTTAAAATTTTCTATACTGACCGATCTAAATGTTACGCCCTATATCGGAATCGGACCACAAACGGCTCGAAATATTTTTTGACTTTGATTTAAAACCAGCACGCTTGCAGCGAATGGTGTTAACATATGTAAGCGAATATTAGAGTTAAAATAGAGTTGGGCAGGACACGTGGAATTATGTTTTAGAGGTTTAATTATAATGTGTTTTACCTTAATAACCTTGTTTTCTGTAATTTATATGAACGCTGCACTAATTACTTTTGCAGTCGGTATTCGCAAGCACGTTAAAACGTACATATGCAAATATTTGTAACATTTCAAAATAAGCTTCAATAGTTTTAAGTAGTTATGCCATACATATTGATAAAAAGCCGTATAATATTACTATATTACTAACTAAAATAATGCTCGGGATCTTATTCCCATAATCCCGTAAATTTTAAAAAGTCTTCTCCACTCACTCTCTTTCGGCTTCTCACGGCACTCCACGAGTTAAAGTAGTAGTGATTATGATTATAATTATTTCAATGGACAAAGACTGACGCCCGATTCCTACCAGAAAGGCCAAATATACATGTTTTTTATTATACGACGGGGAAGCGCTTGGCCATTATCTTACCTAGTTTCAACTATGATAAAACCGAAGGTAGAAGCGCACTTCACCCGGAATCTTTAAAGGTCTACGATGGAGCGAACCTTCCAAGAAAATCTCTATTTTTGAATCAAATTATGGTGGAACTGAGTAGTAGACTAACGGCAAAATGCGAGATGAGAGTATATCTGCTTATTGGACCGACAGCTAACAAATCTTTAGAGGTGTTTTACGGATTGGTTAGCTGTTGGTCCAATAAGCATTTTGCCGTTCGTCTACTTACGCAATTTGTCTATTTTGTGACTACATTAAGAACCTATCGTATTTTATTATTCTAATTTATATTATTATACACTATCTTATTAAAGCAAGAAACGATATTTTTTTTTTTGCTAATTTTCATTAAAAGCGACAAAAATACCGACCAAATTAATTAATGAATTAAAAAAATAATAAAATTTATCATATTTAAATAACATTTCGACGAGCTGCTTATTGGATCGACAGCTAACAAATAGATTTACGCTAGTGGGATAAAAGACGCTGGCAGATTTTAAATCTTCTTTTTCTGCAGGAAAAAATACCAAGCTGCGTTCCATCCGAAGTGAGCAGCGTAGCGGCCGACGAAGCACGAAGCGACGGCTCAAGTGTGCGCAGAGTTGTCATCGCCTCAAGCGTCATATCTGATGAACGGGTCCCGCGGTCAGCCGCTCCGCCTGTCGCTCCGCTTATCACGCAGATGTACCTAATATCAAACATATTAAATTGGATAGGGATGTTTGGTTTCTATAAATATTTATTTTATTTGTAACAACGAACGGTTATGAGAAAATCGTTGCCATGTGGATAAATAAGTTAAAAACTGAATCGTTTTGAATCAATGTATGTAAATACACTGGCAGAGAGCCAATAGTGTGAATATTTTAAGGTAAATGATAAATACATTTATGAATTTTCTGAGCGTGTTATTCTCCTTCCGTTTCCTCACCTCCCACATTTTTGCAGAAAACGTTAGTTGATTTATTTTGAATTGAGGTAAAGTAAAATGCTATAGAAATTCATGCTCTTTACAAAAATATTATGTCGTCCAAGAACACTCAAAACTGGAAGATTTAATTTAATTAATATAATAGTCTTAAATTAAATCACTACAATCCTTAACCTACCTCTAATTATCAAATCGAATCGAATTGTATCGATATTAAATGACTAAATCAACTTGAACACCAATCAAAACCAAAATAAGCTTTATGTTAACTTGGTAATATTTTTAGTATCATCCAATATATTTAAACGCTATTCTCACACCATTTCTGAAAACCTTTTGTGGGAAGCATCGAATTCTAATGTCAGAATATTAAGATTTCGGAACTAAGAATAGCGTTCTCAAAATCTCCATCGAAAGCTTCCGAATTCGATACGATAAGGCTTTCCAAATGTTTGAAAATAGCTATGCAAAATACAAGGAGAAACTCAAGAAACTCGGGCTTGTTAGTATTATGATGATCCATTCCAAGATATGTATGTATTCTAGTTTTAAACATGTTATATGTCATTTTAAAAGGTTTCTTGTCATAAAAAAACAAAATGGCTAAACTAACTTAAGATAGATTAAAATAACTACTGAATTAAAAATACATTCTGTAAAGTATATATATGATATACATATATATACATATATATGATATACATATATATATGATGAAGTCCTAACCGATTTCGGCCACAGCGACTATTTGGACTGGACAGGCGTATTTAACTAGGAGTATTTAATTTACGTTGAAATCTGGTGTATATGTGTATATATGATATAATGGCAGGGAGGTGTATGGTACAGTTATTTTCGCCGAATAATTGAAACCGACAAGGGAAAGGGACGCCACCATGGAATAATTAACGTACTCGATATTCGACGTTGCTGATGTCGATCCAATTTGACAGTGAGTAGAATTATCTACATTTCCCACCTTCAATATTAATAACAATGTTAAGCTGGAAACTGTTTATTCAATATTCCGTTAAACTTCGTACGTGATTAAAAAAAATCATAGGTGGCATATTTTGTAAATCATATTGAATATATTATATATGCCGGGCCATAGACGCTGAAATAATGAACACAGGTCTCTAAACGGTGCCACAACTTGAGCCGCCTCCATTTATCAACGCACCGTAACTGCCACAATGTTTTAAATTGAGAACGATTCGATTGAGGGCCTTCTCACAGTCCGTTTCGCGTTTAAATGTAATCATCAACAGAGAAACTCTGCTCCCCTGCTGCCATTGGTTCTTCAACGTCAACTTGCTAATTCTTAGAGCTTTCTCGATAAAGTTTTTTTACGGTTTTTTTTAAATAGAATCGAAGAAATGAATGGATATCGTTTATTAAGTACAAATATAATGGGTACATGGGAAATAGCTGCTAAAGTTATTTAAAACTGTGTTGAAACTACAAACATAGGTCTCGCTACGACGTAAGACTCTTAAGTCAGCGATTACATTCGCTAGTTGCTTAACCTTGTTAAGAGTCTATGATATGTGAAATGGCTTAGCTCAGCGATCATATCTTCCACAATACCGTAGCATTTACTTTGAAATTAATATAATATGTTATAGTTCAGGGTTGATGCAAGAACGCTTGTTTATCGAAAACACGATTACATACACTTTTCTCACAGTAAAAATCCCAAAGTTGGCTGTAATTTGTACCAAATGAAAAATGTTCGCCATCCAATAAATATGCCCATTAGGCCTTGACACTTTGTACAGCAAATAAACACAGTATACAGCAGAAGGTCTGCGTTTTAGATTTTCAAAATTAATGTTTGTTTTACTGTAAAAAAATAAAACGTTGAAATTCGCGCGTATTTCTGTCATCTGGTGGTCGTAAGCGCTGTGGTTGAGTGCACAAGAATGTCACCTTTATTGTAACTCAATCTTAGTTCGAAACTAGAGTCAAGTTACGTAAATGTATTAAAATACTTCTCTACCCAGGAACTTTCATGATGTGAATCAAAAATGGCGGGTGAAAAGAAACTTTTTGTATACAACTAGGAGCCGAAATAGGCAAGTAGCCCACCCGATGTTAAGTGCGCTCTTGTCTATATCTAACAATACCTTACTGCGTAGGTCAAATCCACAAAGAACACGGCACTGCATTGCGTCAACTTTATGCATAAAGGTGTTAAGCCTCGCGTGCCCATAATTTCACCGGCAAACATACCCTTCAAACCAGAACACAGCAATGCCGCTTGGCGGCTGAAATATACATAGATATTGTGGTAGTACTTCCCCGGACAAGCCCTTACATGAGGGGTTCTACTACTAGTAGAGTACAATAATAAAGATTAGTCTAGAAAATTAATGAAATATCATACTGATAATATTAAATGAAACCCAAAAACTAGTGCGGGGTTCTTATACGAACCTACAAACCGCATGGTGGAACCCATTTTATACCTATGTAGGTATTTATACCAAAATATAGGTTGTACATGTGCACAACCTATATTTTAGTAGGGTTAAGCCTTTCATAGCTTGTTTGGTGTGGTTGAGCGTCGAGGGAATCCGGGATACCAACCGGGTGCGTTGATTAAATTATAAGCACCTCACGATGATAATTACATAGACTTACAGTTTTTTCATTAATGTTTGTGAATAGTAAGGTAGTCTCTCTTAGTCTTCTTCATTCACTGATAGAATGATAGATACAGATATTTTGGTTAACGAAATCAATAATAAAGAAAAAGTTAAGATGATCACACTAATATTACAAAACTTTGTGTGTATGTATGTGTGTATGTTTGGCGCTTCTTCAAGACAAAACGGCTGAACTGATTTTTATGGAATTTGATACACATATAATTTATAAGAAAATGATGTTGAGATAAGATCCATAGCCGCCTCACATGATGCCAGATCATGTTTCGCCCTGCGGCCAAAGTTTACTGGGTAGATATCAAAAAAGCTTTAAATGCGGTTGACAGAGGCGTCTTGCTAAATCAAATTATATCCAAAAATCCCCTGATGTATCCATTTCTTTTTCAATGTTATGGTTCGCAAAATTAATTTACAACACACTATTGCCCAGCCATTTCTAGCCATGCCATTGACCCGGAATGCCATAAATCTGAAATGAATGAAATTATGTTAACATTTCAGACACAATATATATTGTGCGTGAAATAGAAATTCAATTTATTAAAATTTTGAGACGGGCTTCTAAATTTACTGTTGTATTTAAGAGCTCACTTCAACAACTAGGTTCACGAATTCTTGAGGAATCATTTTCTGGTTTTGTAAAAGACCAAATTAAAATCTTACCTCAGACAAATCTTATCTCACCAGTCAGTGGCAGTACGGTTCGGCAGCTTTTTTTATTTTATTGTACGACGGGGAAGCGTTTGACCTTCATCTCACCTGGTAACAAGTTAAGATAAGGCCGAAGATGGAGGCGCACTTCACCCGAAATCCTCTACTGAGGAACTGGCTGTTTTGCCTCTAAATTCCGGAACTCAACAATTTTTTTAAAGAATTGTTATTATGGCGACAGAATTAGGTAAAATAGTGGTGGCTAGCCAGGCGGACTTAAGCAAACCCTACTACTAACCAAACCAAGCACAATATTGCTCTCCCTGGGGATTGAACCCGGGACCTCTGGATCTGAAATCGGTGGGTTGAACCACTAGACCACAGAGGCAGTTGACAATCAAATGATATTTCATGCACCAGTTCTGCCGGTAGGATTTCGCGCCACGCATACCATTAATGACATCAGCCGTCAATATTTTACCAGTATCGATGTTAGAGCCGTTCTCGAGCTAAATTGTCTGTTACGCGATGATGGTTAGCGGCCCAACAGATATCTCTTGTCCTTTAGGAAATGGTAAGGTCTTTGTTGTGGGGAAACTACCTGATTCGACAGCCTTTCCATCTCATCTGTCTGGGAGATTAGTTAGGGTTGGTGCGGCGGCGGATACGGCTGATAACAAAATACAAATACAAAATGCAAAATTATTTGTTGGGAACGAAGAAATTCGGAACAAAATATATATAGCAAACGATGGTAACAGTTATAGAACAAGAAATTAGTCTGTGTACCTATATAAAATATTTAATTTAATATTAATTAACTATAACATAAACATGTACACACAAAAGATGAAAAAAAAAAAACATTATTGAGTGACAAAAACACATGTCCAACAATGTACTTTTAGAATGTAATCAAGACAAAAATGAGCAATCTATTTTACACTGGTGATAGGGATTTAATAAACTAAACGGCTCGGAACAGTGAGTGTGTGGGATGTTGTAAGTAGTGAATGGTAGTGTAGTATGTGTGTAATGTACACTTTCGCATATTTTATTAGCTCTGCGCCTCATGTAAACCGATGGATCATAGGGCAGTTGTGAATGTTTACGCAGGGTTGTATTAAGCACAAAGAGTTTTCTGACTGAAAGAACGCAACAGAGTGATCAGAGGTCAGTTGTAGGAAAGCGGAAGGGTTTATAATACATGACCTTAAGTACTGCTCTTTGCGCCCTTTCAAGTTTCAACATTGATATTTTACATAATCCACCCCACGCCGTGATACAACAGCTTTGAACCGACTGGGCTAATGCAAAGTAGGTTGTTTTTAGCGCGTCGAGTAAGTTACGGAGTTTAACAAATAGATATATTAGTTTTCTGATCCTTGAGACAGTCTGGTCAATTTGTTGTTTCCAGGACATAGTACTTTCAATAATTACGCCAAGATATTTAAGGTTATTCGTTTTTTTAACAGGTAGACAGGCACAGGAGGATGAACACGGGGGATTAGGGTTACAAGAGTGAAGACGAATATTAGTAAAAGTACCGAGGATCTTAGAAGGTTTTAAGGAGAAAGCTATATATTTTGTTTTAGATAAATTTAAGGTAAGAAGATTGTTTGAGAGCCAGTGCATAACTTTACCAAGTGCTGATTTCGCTAATAAATGTATCTCATACCAGTTTTTGCCATTGACAAGAAGTGCAGTGTCATCAGCGTAAGTGATCATTTTACAATTTGGAAGGGACAAGTTACATAAATCATTAACATATATTAGGAATAGGGTAGATCCAAGAACACTTCCTTGTGGCACACCGAAGGAAACTGGCTTCACTCAGTTCTTCAGTTTTTATACCATCAATTACTACATATTGAGTACGGTTGGCAAGGTAATTCTTAAAAATCTTCTCCAATACCAACCTCTAATACCGATGTTCTCAAGCTTAGTGTTAAGTAAAGGGATCGAGACTGTATCGAAGGCCTTACATAGGTTAAGAAACAAACCGATAGTTTTTTGACAATTATCTATGTGCTTGACGATTGAGTTGGTTACCACTACCAATACTTTGGTTGGAACAACAAAAGTATCGACGTCTCGACGGAGCTGATTGATTTGAGTCTTTTGTGATCGAGGCTTTGGGCCGTAGGGATGACACTCAACCCACGTGGCTCAAGGGATATCATTCAGCGTGGCAATACAGACAGTATCTTGGGCACGCTTGCGTCTGGTACTGGTCAGGAATAGTACTTGATATGGACCTATTCTCTTTTTGAGAATGTAAGATTCCTACTCACTCAGTATATACCCTGGATTTGGACATTGGCTCATGAATCAATTCCCATGGGATCGAAACGGGATGTTTGATGTCGCCATACAAAGCTGATTGGTTCTTTGTAGTTTTTTTACGCAAAAGCGACAGGACGGGTTGAGCTGTATTTTAGCATATGAGCAATATGCTAAAATACAGCTGGAAAATGCAAACAGACTATTTTTTATTCCATTAATTAGTTTCCGGGGATGAAAATGTGTATGGCAATGTTATATTAGGTCCTTACATATGAAATTGGCGTTTTGTCGTACTGGCCACTTTGATCTTAAATATCTCCTCTTTGGTTAGGAATTCCAAATTCAAATTTAAACAGCTATTTACTCATGCATTTGTGTTTCGAAAACCGTAATTCATTTGTTTTTTTCTCTTCTGCTTTTTTTTTCTGCGTCACTCATTTCACAAAATGGAAAACTTAAAATATCGCATTATTTACGAGTACGAGTTCCACCGTGGCACCAGTGCTGCAGAAACGGCTCGAAGGATTAATGATGTTTATGGTGGTGGTGTCGCAAAAGAAAACACGGTGCGTTTTTGGTTTCAACGCTTTCGTTCTGGAAATTTCGACCTGCAGAACAAGCCTATTGTGGAAGCAGATCCATCGCAAACCACATCACAGTTAGCTGCAGGCTGCGGTGTTAGTGACAAAACCGTTTTAATCCACTTGAAGCAAATTGGGAAGGTGAAAAAGCTTGAAAGGTGGGTACCTCATGAATTGAGTGAAGCAAACCGACAAACGCGCGTCGACTGCTGCGTTACATTACTCAACCGGCACAATAATGAAGGAATTTTAAATCGGATCATTACATGTGATGAAAAGTGGATCCTGTACGATAATCGTAAACGCTCATCGCAATGGCTGAACCCTGGTGAACCAGCAAAATCTTGCCCCAAGCGAAAATTGACTCAAAAAAAGTTACTTGTAAGCGTTTGGTGGACTAGTGCCGGTGTCGTACACTATAGCTTTCTTAAATCTGGTCAGACGATTACGGCTGATGTCTATTGTCAGCAACTGCAAACCATGATGGAAAAGCTCGCTGTTAAACAACCGAGACTTTTCAATCGCTCTACGCCACTGCTGCTTCAAGACAACGCTAGACCACACACGGCCCAACAGACGACTACCAAATTAGAGGAGCTTCAATTGGAATGTCTAAGACATCCACCGTACTCTCCGGACCTTGCTCCAACAGATTACCATTTTTTTCGAAATTTGGATAACATCTTGCAAGGAAAAAAATTCAATTCCGATGAGGCAGTCCAAACCGCTTTCAAAGATTTCATTGATTCCCGTCCGAATGGTTTTTTTAGTAAAGGGATCAATGAACTACCTATAAGATGGCAAAAGTGTATAGATAGCAATGGTATATACTTTGATTAATAAAATATATTTTAATATGAAAAAATTGCCTTTATGTTCCTCCCATACAAAACGCCAATTTCATATGTAAGGACCTAATACATTGCCTTTTTGGTTCTTTTATCGTCTTTACGAAATAATTACAGAACGAATTGAGATGACATTTTGTAGAAAGATTAAAAGTGGGTGTGAAAAGGATAAACCCTGAGTGTCTGTACACTCAGGGTTTATCCTTTTCACACCTACTACACCTACTTTTTACTAGGGCCACTTTTAATCCCGGAAATAACATAATAATGTTTGTCACTCAATGACGCTTATACGGCTTAACAAATTTGAATGTACTTTGGTACCTACCTGAAGAGCTATTATACCATTGTCACATAGGCTACTTTTGATCTGAGAGGGGCTTTATAATAACTTGACACCATTAGCTATGAGCAACGCAAGAAAACGAGTAAACGAGATACCTATGTTTTCATTCTTCATGTGTAAATGAAGACATAACTTATTTTCTTGTTTTCTTGCGCTGCTTATACTAGCGCTACTGGTAAGCTAAAGGCCAAGCGCTTTCCCTTCAAAAAATAAAAAAAAGTAGAGCCAAATTGTTTTTTTCGGCACGGTGAATATACATTAAACGGATTGTAACCTACCGTACATCCGTTCATTTCTGAAACACGCATTTTCCTTTCGAATAGCATTATTTTGCATTTATTGGAAGTAATAGAAACAAATAATGATTACTGAATACGTAATAAAACAGTATTAGATATATCAGAGAACCATGTGAATTTTACGCTCTAACGCAGACATATGTTACGATCAACAAAGAAGAAATATTGCTTATTTGTTTTTTCCGTTACGCATTATCGTGCACTATATTATGAGTAAGGATCGTTTTGTATCAACAATAATACTTTATAACTCAACTGGGTTAGATGGAGGGCTATGTTTTTCAAGAGTACGTACGAGCGTTTGTCTTTTCATTGACCTGCATAAACAGCTTCATAGATTTTGTGTATTGTTATTTGGTTTGCCTACATTGTGGGACACAAAGATAATTTATTATGTGGGGTGCGAAAGCAAAAATGATGGATACACGTAGTAATAATACAATATCATATATCATAGGTAAAAGTTAATGTATGCTGATTATAAATATGCATAGATAATACAAATAAATGGCCTTGGTTTCGTTAAACCTTAAAGTGCGGTAAAAAATAATTAATTCAAATAATTGTTGATAAGGATATGAATTATAATGAATGAAAACTGCTGCTCCGGTGCCTTTTGGTGGAGTTTTAGGTGAGACATATTTGGGCGAATAATCGGAACTCCTTTTTTATATCTAAAGCCTATTCAGAAAACTTTCTCACAGGTAAGTTCATTATACCTACTGTATACGAAGAACAGCTTTTTTTATTTATTTTTAATTCGCCTTCATCTCACCTGATTTTCAAGTTACGATAAAGCCATAAGCTGGAAACGCACTTCACCCGGAATCCTCAACAAACTGAGGTTCTGGCTATACTATTACCTCTAAATGCCGCTAAACTACGATTTAAGAATTATGGCGACAGAATTCGGTAAGATGGTGGTAGCTAGCCAGGTAGACTTAAAAATAGTCCTACCAACAACCAAACCATGCACAATGTTGTCCCCAGGAATTCAAACCCGATTTTAGCGATAAGACCGCAAATTGTTTTTTTTATGTTCTATTTGTTAATAAATATTTACTTTTGGTGGTCAATAAATAAATAAAGAATATGGTGTGGTATGTTTATAATTCTTCAAATTTCTGGACGTCCCTCTGAGTACCCTAGTTAGTGGCTCAGAGTCACTACTCAGTGCGTGGAGCTCCGATCACTATCAGATGTGAAATCACGGAGAGCAAAAATGTCGTGTTTATGTTTTACTATAATAGTTTAAGTTATTAGTTTAGCTGTCACTGATTATCCTGTCCTTATCCCTTTTTAGGTCGGTAAAATATAATGTTATCAGAGAACAAAACAGAAAAAGATTTCTGCTCTCCTAAATGTTTGAAATACAACGTGATAAGGCGGCTCGTAGGAAGGGACGTGTCTACAACTTGTATGATACGTCTCACTCACGTCATAAAGCGTAGAAAATATGAGCTTAGGTACTTTTCAATCCATAATCTTGTAAGAAAACTTACAAGATTATGGATTGGAAAACTGAGAAAAAGTTAAACAGAAGCATCGGAGGGCTGGGCAGCATTTTGGAATCTCATCGAGTCTTTTCGTCTTCCTTTCTTTCGTCTTGCAGAAACGTTTATTTCATAGTATGCTTAGTCGCTGGCCTAAATAAGAGACAGCCCTTGGGTCACGTGTTACCTCAATCAAGAGCCCATACATACACTAAATATGTTCAATTAAACTTACTATGTACAAAGGAAGAAGTCGAATTACCTAAGAACCGTTACGTTTCATATATATTAATCTGCGTTGACTCACAAATATGTTTTTAATGCAACCAACCGCTTCCCATAAAGCCGAGAATCGTAATACCCACCAATGGCTTTTATCGCGCAAGCGTTCATTTTGTGTGATAAGTCAATTACGGCGAAGTGAAATACTGACTAGCATAGCCCGAAGTCGGAAAACCAAAATTTGTGGATTTAAATCTAATCTAGCCCATTTAAAATTCACTTTTGATTCAAACAAACTAGTAAACAAATGGATATAATTTGTAATTGTTGATGTTTAATATCTTGAATGAAAGTAGGTGTGATCCTTTTATTCCACAGTGGTCTGTCCCAGGCAACAAAATCGCTGGATTTTGCTGGTGGTTTAATGATCACAGCACTGATGGATGTGTAATGATCCACCTGTGTATGTATATACATATTTGAATCTTTGAAATTTGTAAGAAACCACCCTCAATTTTTTTTAAAAAAGGTGATATACCACGACGTAGGTAGGTATAAAAACAAAATAGATCTACCAAAGTCTAAGCTACAGATGCACAGCTCAGGGCTAAAAACAATGGTATACAAAAAGTATAATAAATTACCTGAACAGATAAAAGATGAACAAAATAACACTATCTTCGAAAACAAATTGAAATACCTACTTATTGAGACATGCTATTATAATTTGAACGACTTTTTTAGTGATAATATTACACTTTCTGAAATTATTTAACATTTATTTCCTCCTGCTTACCTAAACATTAATATGGCTTGTACTTGTTCAAAGCGTCGGTCCGCTTTCACTCTATTGCTATGCCCTAATAGGGTTTAACTTTTTTCAATTATAAGACCATTGTACCTTTACATAATTAATGAAATAAATGACTATGACCTGAGGCCTTAGTATGAGTTTCTGACAGCTAACTGAAGCTATTTTCGTTTTCGTATAAGGGCGCTTATTTCCATACATTTGGTAAGCGGAATAGTAAAGCAACTGTAGTTCCTTTCAATGTCCGCTAACCAAATGTATGGAAATAAGCGCCCTATACGAAAACGAAAATAGTTTCAGTAAGCTGTCAGAAACTCATACTGAGGCCTCAGGCTAACCACCACTTCAATTCAATTTATTTGTTTCGTAAGTAAGTGTTTGTAATAATATTATTATAATCTCAATTTTTACAATGTCAATATTTTTAAATACTTAATACTATGTCACAACAGAAAAAAAAACAGGTCAATAATTTTCTGAATGTCAATAATTTCAAAGCTTATCAAGTCAAGTGTAAAAATTAATGTCAATACTTAAAAGTACTTACTAGTTCAATACAGTACAAGTCAGGTTATGTCCCACTTAACTCCTTTGGGAGATAATGTTGCATGATATGTATATGGACATTGTAAAGCAGATGGTTTGAAATGGCTTTTAGGTAATAAAGATAGATCAAAATGGTTTTCTTGAATTATTTGCGGCTATATAAAGACCACTTTTCAAAGGAAAACCTCGAAAATCTCACAAGTTTAGTAATTCTGCGGTTGACCCTGGCAGGATTAAAGAGGTTACTCTGAAGTCTAAACAGCTGTCGGTTTGTGTATTGATTCAGTTGGTGAAAACATTTAATTTTTATTTTGAAAAGTCTGACAGGCTTTCATTATAATAATACTATGTATGTATAATGATAATAAAATACGATAAGACGAATTTATAGATCTGACCAACTATTTACAACAGAAACAGTAGTATAATCACTCTGAATAACAGTGCTAATTTGCTAGCCTAAATAATAGCCAGACCTTGTGTCACATGTCACCTCATTCAAATAAAATATTTAATCTAAACAAACAACAATAAAAAAGAGCTAACAAATCATATATATAAAAAGCGGATAAGTTCAATGCCAGGATGAATCAGAATCAAAAAGGTTTTAAAAACAAATTGGATTTCGTCTGTCGACGTAGGTACATACTTATCGCGGGTAAGTAGGTACAATCTGTTGAAATTCTATGCAGAATTACTTTTCGATTGAAATAAATGCGATTTCACGCAGATTTGAATGTCGCTTCCCTCTGCAAGGTTTTGTTTATTCGGTAAAGCTCGGAAAAGCTTTTATCTTTTCAGTCTCGTACTACGCAAGCGTTATCTTCTGTGATAATAATCGATGTCAAAACCATATTACTTAAACAAATAAACCAGCCAAGTACGAGTCAGACACGCACACCGACGGTTCCGACCCTCTTTTAAAGGCAAAACATACCAGATTTTCGTATTTCATTCTCGAACATTCGTGTAGGTCCAACTCACGTTTGGCTAGATTGAAGTATTTGTTGATGTGGACAGTTGAGTTACATACTATTTTCTTTGTACCGTTAGTTTAATCTTACATTCGTACATATTATTTTTAGTTACTTGTAAATAAATATATAAAATTACATTAATTGATATGTATGTATAGGCACACCAAGTTTTGCCAACGTAGGTATTACAAATATTACGATAGAGCTAAATCAATAATCGTAAAAAAGTACGTTTCTTGTATGAAGACCTTACATTTTTATTTTCTTTAAATTTTTAGGGGTTTTTTTTTAAACTGGCTATCTTACCTCTGAATTCCAGGACACAGAAATTTAAAAATTGTTGTTATGGCGACAGAAATAAGTAAGATGATGTTAGCTAGCCAGGCGGACTTAAACAAAGCCGTACCACCAACCAAACATAATAATTAATTGGTACATAGGAAGGCATACCATGGTGAAGTACCACGTCTAATACATATAAAACAATGTAGCAGTATAGGTTTAACAGCGCCTGTGTCTGAGTATGATTTTCCCAATAATTATTACTACATCGAGTCACAAGGACGACTGAATAAGTGTTTCTGGTCAAACTGTGTAGCAAATTTGATCATTTGATGCAGTCAAACGTATAAAAGCCTATCAAATATAAAATGACAGATGTCGCTGAATATTCATAATTTTTAATTATATGGTTTTTTTTATTATATTTGTTAGTTAGGAGATTCATTTGGTATTCAAGAATGATGTATATTGATCAGTTTTGAATAGAAAAGTGATGTCATAATTTACCAGATGTATATGTATATGTTATGTATGTAAATATGATATGGAAGTAATGATTTCACTTAAAAATTAAAAACCTTAAAACTATGAAGTTTTTACATATTTAGTGCATGCAATTTTACCTATCTACTCGTTTTTTTTTGTCTGTTTTCTCTTGTTTTAAAGTATACATCCTCTTACCCTTTTAATCCGACTTCGAGCAAAGTAGAGGGGTTTCACTTGAAGGTTAGAACCATATAAGAGCCCGTACTTACACAATTTATAGAGCTACTACAGAAACGTGTTGGCTGGGAGCGGCGTTGATATTTTCATCTAATTCCTACATTAGACCTATATTTACCCAACGCTGGGCTTAGTTACGGGATGACATCAACCACTTCGTTTATGGAATGGCGTATACCCGCAAAAAAATACATGTGTTGAGAAACATTTTTACAATATATGAAATATTTTTTCATACACCATAATTACAACAAAGCTTAAATCACAAAAGGTGCCTATTTAATCCACAATTCCTGAGCGCTGCTCGAGAAATAAATATTATGTCCTTTTCTATTTTTAATTGTACGAAAGAGATGCACGTGGCCTTCATCTGTCCTCGTTTCAAGTTATAATAATGCCGAATGTGGAAGCACAGATCACCCGGAATCCTCGACAGACCAAGGAACTTGCTAACTTACTTTTAAATGTCGGAACACAAGATCTAATGTAATGGCGATAGATATTAGTAAGATAGTGGAAGCTAGCCATACCGCCTTAAACAAAGTCCTTCCACAAACCAAACCTAGCACGATTTTGTACTCCCCTGGGGATCGATAGAACCTCTAGATCTGTAATTTTATAAGTTATGAGTAATTTATAATTCTAATGTGATTTCGGTTTTACGACAGAAATACTGTCAAACAACAAAATGCAATTAGTCCAGTACTGATGATATTTGACCAGCCGTTAGATTTGATTATCCATAAGCCATATTGATGGAGATCCACTCACTATACACACACACTAGTGATAATGTTACACTTTCTGAATTTATTCCTCTTTTATTAAACCTCCTGCTTACCTAAACATTAATATGGCTTGTATTTGTTAATAGGGTTATTACTTTTTAAAATCATGCAATAAATGACTATGACTATTACACCGTATGCGGGCAAAGTTACAGCGAAAATCTAAGTTATGGAAGGATTTTGCTTCCTATGCAGGCAAAGTTACAGGGAAAAGCTAGTAAATGACTTATGAGAACGCGTACATGTGACTTGGCTCATAAACATGTAAAACCCAGTTATACCAAGCTAAGTTATACAGGTAGAAGGATTTTGCTTCCTATATTACCTATTGTCATGTTCTTGCGCATCTGTGCCCTACCTTACCGCCTTTGGACGCGGCACATCATATTGAAATATCGCCTCACTTACTAAACACATTAGCTAACCCGAAAATAGAGTAACTTAAGTTTGAAATTAGTTTGAGAGGCGGCAAAGTTGTGGGAGCATTTTGTTTCATTTGAGGAAGTAATTTTGGCTTTGGTGGGTATTTGACTGAGAATTTAGCTTGCTCTTCAGATTGATGAAGCTTTTCATTGTACACAGAAAGATAATCAAGATTAAACAGTCATATAACATGATAGTCACCTATATGGCGCTGTGTGAAGTTAATGTTCTGTAATATTTATATTTATATTTTGTTATACGATATTTAGAAGCAATTAGTAGCATACAATGAGCGGCCTTATCACTACGCGCGCATGTTTTGTTCTTATGCCAGATTTCGTTTCCGCTATGGGAAATATCCTCGAAACGCAAACCTAATAGCTAACTTACCTAAATATCAAAAGAGAGTAGGTAGAAAAATAAGATTGACTCATGAAGACCCCTTAATATTATTAATTGGTACACACATAACAAGTTATTTTAACCCAGAAAAGAGTTAAAAAAATATTGTGAGTTAAAAATTCTGAATTGGAGATATAAAAAAAGTACTCCATAGCTAAAATATCGCAGAGCATGCAAGGGTCTTCCGGTTATCTAACCTTTCCGGTGCCCTGAGGAAGTTATTTGAACCCTTAACATGGTTTATGAAATAATCTCGCCCGTGTGACCATCCTAAATTGCGAGAACAAAAAGATTGTTCATTTTGTTTCCATGGAATTATATAAATTATGTAATTTAGTAGATTATATGACTGAATTAATTGTTTTATGGACCCAATAGACAGCCGTTACCACTGCTAAGACAACAGCATTCCCATCCTTTGTTAAAATAGTGATTTGGGACGTAATGAAAGATGGCAAGGGTAAATTTCTAAGCTAGGTCGTTATATGTCCCGTTTTCGACGTTTCTCGTACTTTTTCGGGCACTTCGAAGCTTATGTAACCTTCTGGGAACTATATTACATAATATAAAAAGAAAATAAGAGAGTATATAAGATGATAATGTATCATATATATATATATATACTTATAAGTTGTTAATGTGCTTTGCCGTGATTGGGCTACGTTCGTAATTAAAACCAGTGGTAGTGATGTTAGTCGCAGTAAAGACTGAGGAAGAGGGTAGATCGTTTAGGCGACGTTAAACTACCTTCATACCTACTCGCAAAGACTTCAGTGTATCCGTGATCATAGTGCATGCAACTGTGTCGAAATATCGGATAACTCATAATACAATAAAATATGATTGCCATGATACCATATCCCGTTAATTTTAGTGATATTATAAACTTTTTTATTATTTTGTAAATACATAGGTACTTATCATATACGACACCCAAACACAGAACAATTGTAATGAAATTCATTACAAGTTGGCGCCATCAGCTCCATATGAACATAATTAAAGTAGTTCGCGTATGTAACGAGTACTTGAGCCAGACTAAAGAATGTAACGAGTACTTGAGCCAGACTAAAGATTCAAGGCCGCTTCGAAGAAAGTCTGGCAAAACTTGGTACGTAAGACCGTTGCTCACGGCTCGGTAGGTTTTTAGAGTAATAGGTATTGATTTTAGGGTTCCTTTGTTTAGGGTGACCTACGTCATCAACGGCACTGTAAAGACTCTGTAGTCTATAGTACGACTTTTAAGGGGTTGTAACTTACTGTTACTGGCATTATGGTGAACAATATAATAATAATAAATAAAACGTTTATTTAGGAACAAAGCAGGTAGGTACAGAAAAACAGTTAGAAAAACGATGTCACCTGCAGAAGTATTACTACTATGTCGCAGGCGACACTAACGCCCCTCTCCGAACGAGATAAGTAACGTTCCAGGTTGCGTAAACAATAGTTTCTGAACCTAATTTCATTAAACAAACAAGAAAAAATAAATGTTACAAAATAAATAATACATATCATGTGTGTGTGTGTGTATGTGTGAGTGTGTGTGTATGCAGTACTATCAATTTGAGGTTTCCAAGTTAGGGTATTATCCAGCATGATACCAAGATATTTAATACTACGCGTGTGATCTAACTGGATACAGTTACACGATTAGTTATATAGATGACAGGAGTGGGCACGGATAGAAAAAGAGGGTGGAGGTGATCCAGTACAATTAAGAAAGAAAGTTATGAGTTTTGTTTTGGATAGATTTAAAGTGAGTAGGTTGGAACTAAGCCAGCTCATTATTGACCTGAGGGAATTTTCGGAAAGCGTGCGGGCATCCTCCCATGTTTTACCATGTACAAGAAGAGCAGTGTCGGCGGCATAAGTAATTATTCTACAATTAAGAATGGAAGTATTACATAAATCGTTGATGTATATAAGAAATAAAGTAGGTCCGAGGACACTACCTTGTGGAACGCCAAATTGAATGTTTTCAAAAATGTTTTTGTATCCGTCTACACATACAAATTGCATCCGGTCAGTAAGATAACTGCCAAACATATCTAAGGCGATGTCTCTAACTCCAATTTGATCCAGTTAGCGAATCAATATGGGAACCAGACGGTATCAAAAGATTTGAAAGGACCAGGAAGATTCCAACAGTTTTGCGCTTTTTGACAAGGTTTCTTACTACGGTATCAGTCAGTTCCAGAACAGCATCTTCAGTTCACTTGCCAGCTCTAAAACCAAATTGATTTGCGGATAGGGTATTGTTCCTGTTGACAAAGTTAACTAAACGTTCGTTTAAGACCTTTTCAAAAATCTTTGATAAAACAGATAATACAGAGATGGGTCTATAGTTTGTAATATTGTCACGATCACCACTCTTAAAAATGGGGTGAACTACGGCTTTTTTAAAGGCCGTGGGGAAGATACCAGTAGAGAGTGAGAGTTTAAAAAGAAGATTCAGAATGGGGATAAGCACGTGTCTGGCTGATTTGATTACTGCTGTAGAAATACCTTCCTAACCTACAGCGCATTTATCTTTAAGGTTTAAAATTATCTGATCCATCTCATTGTTCTCAGCACTGAAAAGAACCATTGAGTTTGAAACAGGTTGGAAAACCCTAGAGTCGCTACAGGTGGGGTTAATTATTATTAGAGGTTCGATTTGAAAGGCAAGCAAGCTTCACACGTTAGAGAAAAAGTTTTTAACTTTATTCACTGATTCCTGGGGGGTTTCACATGCATTCATTGAGAAGGTTGGAAGCAGTAGATTGCCTCTTGTTAAGGTTGGCAATCTCTTTTATTACTTTCCAAGTAGCTTTTGGGTTGTTTTTGGCTTTATGGATTTGGCTTTGCTCGAATTCACGCTTGACTTTTTTAAGTGAATTATTGCAGAAATTTCTGTAACGGTTGTATATAATTTTCTGATTACTATCTTTGCAATTGCGTTTCCATTTCTTATAAAGCCTATCCCTGTTTCGAATACAACGAAAGAAGCCAGGGGTTATCCATGGCTTTATGGTGCGTTTACGGCTAGTGATAGGCGTTTTTTATTTATAATTTTATATATTAAGTCTATTACAGTATCAGCAAATGAGTTGGGATCCGTAGCAGCCGCAGCAAATGATAGATCAGTGTTTTCTAATTGCTTCATGACTGAAGGAATATCAATGCGCTGGATATAGTGTTTCGTCAAATATTCGAGGAATTTAGAATAACAGCAAAGGAATACTGGGCAGTGATCTGTAAACTTAGAGTCGAGAACAAGAGTAGTAGCAGGGTTCCGAGTTCTGAGAATTACATGGTCAATACAATTATCCTCTCTTATTGGAAAGAGATGGCCTGGAAGCATGGCGTGAGAGGCTAGCTGAGTTTAGGGCCGCATCAAGACTTCTAAGGAATAGATCTAGCGAGTTATTGTATGAAGGAGAACGGTATAGAGCAATTATCGCGATGCTAGATAATTTAAGCACTAAGCAATTAGCTTCGTTGAAGATAAGGTATCCAATGTAATGTGGAATTACATTGGATACCTTTTCGGATGTAAGCTACAACACATTCATTCTGATTGCTAAAACAGGACTCAAAGTGGTCGAAACCCTGGAGGGATGGTACAAACGGTAATTTTGAGAGCCAACATTCTGATAGAACTATAATATCGAGGCAAGTGTTTATTCTGGAAAGGTAGGTACAAAAGTTATCGAAATTACAATTGATACTCCTGATGTTCACGTGAAGTACCTTGAGCTATATTGACATTATTACTATGTAAGATTTTAGTGATATCTTCAGGTTGATAAACTAAAAAATTAGAGACGGACATATTTTCTATGTCATTAACAAAATTGATATCATACATAGAAGAGACTAAAAATAGCAGAGGATTAACATGGAGGGGCTGAAGATTCGATTGCTGATATAAATCAGGTACGGAGTTTTGCCAAACGATGAACGTGTATATGTTGGTGAGAGTGTGTGAGGTGTGGAGTGTGTACAAGGCTATAAAAAGGTAGTATTTTAGATAACAGTAAACATAGAGCACGATTTTAAATGCAAATGGAAAACATCTAGTAATTTATATTCGTCTCCCAGCCTATGCAGGTCAGCCTCATTTGTCACTCTTTCTAGCTTCCCTTTATCTCTCCTACGAAGAAAAAGATCTTGCAATATATATATTATCGTGATATACCAGACAAATAACAATTGATTATAGTATATATAAATAACTAATAGTATATATTCAAATTAGCGGACCACTTACTTCAAATGTCACACGACGACTCCAAGAACCTCCTAACTGTTATTAAATAACATCACCAGAGGCTTTAAGCTAGCGCGGAGAAATTTTACCCTATATTATACTTATTGCTGTTACCTACTTTTTTATTTATTACTAAAATTTTGTACCTTGTAAGTGAATACCAAAAAAAACACAACTCTTTTTCTACTATACGTCTTCATGTCTTCATGAATACACTACGTACCTAGGTTATTTTTTTTCATGACGAGGCTTGGCCTTTTTCTCATGTAGTGTCAAGTTATCATAAGGCCAAAGGTGGAAGCGCACTTCGGCACAAAACAATTTAGAATTGTTTTTATAGCGACAGACTTGACAGACAGACAGGAAAGATGGTAGCCAGGCAGAAAAGTACAAATATACAACTTAAACCAAGTCCTACAACCGACCAAGCCAAGCACAATATTGTGTTCACTTGGGGATCGAACATTAGACCTTTGGATCTAACACCGGTGGGCGAGCAAATAAACTACAAAGGTGGTTAAAATATATTATTAAACTTAAAGGTTGTGCTACAATTATTATTAAATAAAACTGCAACCAAAAGCTCAGAATCTTTCCTAAACTTGCCGAGCTACCTTAATTCGCCTTATCATTAAGGAGCCAAACTAATTAATTCTCAGTTTTTGTGCTGACATTAAGATTGTGAACTATAGGGTAATCACGTTTTTTAAATTATCGCGATTTTTATACATAATTAATAACAAAAACGGGTCTTTATCGTGACCACGGTCGTTGTTACACGGTTGAAACTGTCGGGAATATAAAAAGGTACGCGATGAAGACCCGTTTTTGTTATTAATTATATAGGGTAATCTGTTTGAACATAGCCCAAGAGACGAATTAAATGTAGGATTATCTTAAGTGTTACTATTATGGGTCTAAATATAATCCAAATTCATATACGTTGACATTTGAGGGAAGTTTTAGGATGACTGACTAAAAACTGTGTAACTTTTTGTTCTACCCGAACTGTGATCTCGTGATGTCTGGTTTGTGTAACGGAGATTAGTTCACAAATATAAATGAATAAATATTACAAGACATTAATTTCACACAGCACCATCTATCTCCAAACTAAGCTTAGCTTGTAATATGGGAACTACATATATTACGGATAGAATACTTAAATCCTTTTTTGTATAAACATACGTACTATTAAATATGATACAAGACCCAAACACAGAACAAACATAAAAGAAAGATATCAACACTTTAAGTGTGCATTCTTTCTTTAAGCACACTTTTTATCAATCTCTATTTATTTATCAGTGTATTCGAGGAACTAAGGATTTATCTACATCACAAGCCTCTTGAGACTTAGTGTAGATCCTGGTATAACACATTACACACAATGTCATGTACCTATTTAATATTACAATAGTTATAAAATTATTTAATTTGAGGTAATGTATATTTATAATTTGTATATTATATTATAATTTAAATCTTATTTACTTATTTTCTTTATATAACCTAGTGAATTTTGGAATTGTGTGTAAGCATGTATATATTTATTTGTAATTAATAATTTATTGAATTGAATTCGATTCTCATTTTAATAAAAGCCAGAATGAGAATACTATAACACCGATAGTACGTTATAGTTGAAGAGCATAGTAAAATTTGTGAAAATTCATTGTTTTTAATTGCGCTCAAAACCTTTTCCTCAGAATCTTAGGATCAAATTATATGTGTAGCGGTAATTATTTAATGCTACACATATAAACAAAATAAACTTTTATACTAAACTAAATAAACAGGGTGAGTTTTTTCCAGGGCTACTGAGGCCAAGTCTGAAACCGTGAGTTATCGAAAAGTCATGTTAGGAGTTACGTGCTCGATTAAAAAAAAAATAAGTTCTGCATCAAGAAAATCTGTTTCTTTTTTATGGAAAAGTGAGTTTTTCGTTCGTTTACGTACGTTCGTTTTTCGTGGTAATGCAGTTGATGACAAGGCACCGACACCCTAATGGCTGAATATTTTGAATATCAGATGTATAATAGCATAGTTAACAAAAATGCTGCTATCTAACGCTTTTTTTTTTTATAACAGCCTTAAAGGCCGGCCATCCCGCGACCCGAAGGTCCGCTGAGTCCCTCACTGGGACTCCCCGCCCCGCGGAAGACCGCCTGTCCATCCACTGTGCCCTATGCTAACTTCATAGGGACACGCGGAGGACACCCTCGCGTCGGATTATTCGCTGCCGTCGATAAGTCCCCACAAGCGGAAAGTGATCGACGGCACCCAGGCTACACCACGAGGAGGTTATCCGACCCAGTACCCCGCTGTTCAACGCCTGTGCCAACCTCCACAGGCTAAGTTTGAGAGCCTTAATAAAATATGTCTTATCATATTTATCGTTATCACCTTATTGGAATAAAGTGTGAAAACCTCGAAGAATTATTTTCTGTTGAGATAGACCCTAAACTTGATAGTAGTGCAAAAATGCTTGTGTGTAGAGCACGCTGAGTTTTCCCTCAAGCATCTATTGTCGAGCTCATTGTTAGTGAGATCGTACGGGAGGCACACGAGCAAATTGGATATGCCAAGAGGATTATGACTTCTAGGGATGTCACGAACATAACATGCCTGCGAAATTACTCTCCGTGCCATAATCCTGACCATTTGAGTAAATAAAACGGTTATGTAGCACGAAAGTCAAGGATTTGCTGTACGCATAAATTTTGTTCAGAAATATGAAAAAACTAAATCATTGATGCTTGATTGTGATAAAACTTCTGATAATAACAATACTATCAGCGATTTTCCAAGTTTATCGGATATGCCAAGAGGATTATGACTTCTACAAAAATCGCGAATTTAACATGTCTGCAAAATTACTCTCCATACCATAATCCTGACCATTTGAGTAAATAAATTGGTTACGTCAGACCAAAATCTAGGATTTCCTGTGCACTAAAAGTTTTGGCCAAAATTAGGTATCATGCGAAAAACTTCATTCATTGGTAATTCTGATGTATTATTATATTGTGATAAATGTGATTGATTACGACAAAACTTCATAATTCAACAATTAATGATTTAACAAGTTTTATTTAGACATACGTAAGTATGGTGGAATGATAGGTAGAAAGTGATAAACTTTTTACTAATTCAAATTTTCTCTGCCGTCTCTCGGCAGAGGTCTCGTGGTTTGCCTACCGGTTGTCAAATCCAGAGATAACGGGTTGGATCCCATCTGGACTTCAATATTGTGCTTGGTTCGGTTGGTGGTAGAACTGTGTTTAAGTTCACCATAGCATATCACCTCAGACAGTTGAGGATTCCGGGTGAAATGCGCTTCGACGTTCCGCTTTATCGTTAACGTGAAATTAAGTGAGATGAAGGCCTAGCGCTTTACCGACGTACAACAAAAAAACTCCGGATCAAAGGCCATGACGAAATTTTCTAAGTTTCGATACCTTTGATTCGGGATGGTCATTTGCAGCGCAGCGGTTGGACAACACGTCAGCCTCGTTTTGTCACATTAGAAGATATACATTTCTTGAAGATGCCTCGTGATATTACAGGTTTGTTTTTTTCAAACCTAGCGGTTTTTTTCTCAATATTATCTTTACGTAATCTCTATCGCATACGTCATCTGACGTTCGACATTAGGTAGTGGTTTTTATGTGGCAACCCTAACCTTGATGGGAATATGTTTACCGCCCATATCAGTTTCGCCAAGTCACGGTGATTAACGAGTCCTCTTTCAAGGATTATGTAATACACTCGCCATATTGATTAACTTATTGTAGACAAACCGCTAGCAGGAGCTTAATTGCTCAGTATTGTCATTGTATCTCCAATTATTGGTCCACAATAAATGTTTAAAAAGTAAGATGACTTCTCGTTGCGTATACCAAAACGCACATATTACTAGTTTTATAATTTCTTTTAAAAAATTATTAAATTCACATTATATTTACTCGTATAAGTAGATACCTACCTAATTTTAGTACCTGAGGCTTGACAGGCCGTGAAACGCTGCTTTACGCAAGTGGAGCAGCATTTATGCTGAGTTGGTGCCATTTGGCATCTAAAATACATCAGCGCAGATTACTTAACCTCTGCTTATTTTATATATATATATATATATATATGTATATATATTTAGTATATATTATTTATTACTATATATATATATAGTAATGATTGAAAATTTTGTAATGTATTGTATGTTTTGATATTATTAATAAGTAGCTATATAAATTAATGTTTATTTTAGTACACCGCTTTGTCTGCTCCTTTCTATCCTTTCCATCCAAAGGTTGTCTAGCTTTTAGCGATAAGGCCGCCAATTGTACCTAGTTTAAGTGTTTTTCTTGCTTGTCTGTTTAATTTTGTTTATTGGTGTACAATAAAGAGTTTATCTATCGATCTATCTATCTATCTTTGCAGTAGGTAGGTTGGGTAGGTAGGTAACCTATTTATTTGTTGTTAACATTATTACATTGTCTGTGCTGTGTGTTGTTGTGTGTCAATAAAATGTTTTTCTTTCTTTCTTTCTGTATTGCACGACTCTTATCATAAAAAAACACGGATGTCATATTTCGCGTACTTACTCTTACATCGAAATATAAAAGTAACCACGAATAAGCGATCTTATTTACCTATTATTCGTCATAACCTCAACAATCAAATATACCGGAGGTTGTGGGAAATTAATCTTATTTTTATTCCTAAACGGGTAAGCGCTTGGATTTTATTTCTTCTTTGGACTTAGTTTAAGTCCGCCTGGCTAACTACCACCATCTTACCTAATTCTGTTGCCATAACAACAATTCTAAAATTGTTGTGTTCCGGCAGTTAGAGGAAAGTTCCTCAGTTTGTTGAGGATTCCAAGTGGAGTGCGCTTCCACCTTCGGCCTTATCATAACTTGACAATCAAGTGAGATGAAGGGCGAGCACTTACGAGTATTACACAAACAACAATAATAACAAATACCTAATGTTGTTGAACGTATTTAAATTTTCAAGCTTCGAACGCTAATATTCAAGGCAGTAAGTATCACGAACCACCATTTTTCATTCGCTAACACATTGCCAGCGGATGCGCGGAATGGATTCACGGTTCCACAAGAATTCGGAAATGCAGAGGTTTTAAAGTTTATCTGAATCTGCGTCAAGTTTTCGGACTTGGAATCTTTGTCACGTAGCGCGCTGTTTGTCTGGACCTAAACCTCATTCTTTGAAAGAGTTCATTTAAAGTCACCTACTAAACTGATCTTGTTTATTTCTGCCTTTACCTTGGGTAAAAATCCCACTAATATTATAAACGCGACACTTGAATGTTTCGATTTTCAGATGTTTGTTTATTCCACTTTCACGCCAAAACTATTAATCGCATTGCTGAGATGATGTACGTGTGTATGTATTATCTGTGATGTAGATCACAAACTAATTCTGTCGCCATAACAACTATTCTTGAATTGTTGTGTTCCGGCATTCAATAGTTATTGATCTGTGGGCATTCAAAGGCAAGATAGCCAGTTCCTTAGTTTGTTCAGTATTCTGGGTGAAGTGCGCTTGGTGCGGAAGGTAGAACCTTTAACCTTTGGCTTTATCAAACTTGAAAAATCAAGTGAGATGAAGGTCAAGCTACCTATCGTACAATATAAATATATATAGAAGTACATAATAAAGGTAACTTTTTATCCCGGTACTGATACAAAAATTTGTACATAACTCTGTTAATTTATTAGTTACTTTTCAACAATAAGCGGCTGAACGGAATATAATGAAATTTGGCACGGATCTAGTGCATAGGAAACATCATAGCCTAGTGAGAAAGTGTTGCACTTAAATCCTTACAATACTTCTCGAGATTTATAACAAAGTTTGCTAGAAAAATACATGAACTCCCGAGTCCGGAAACAGTATTAGAGACATATATTACCCACACGACAAGTTACTGGCTAGAGGTAAAAACTCAGCTTACATTGATTTTATTATTGAATCAACGATTCACGAATCAACCTTTTAATAACAGATTTATTAACTTAATTTTAAACTAATGTACAAAGGAAGCAGTTGGATTACCTAAGGACCGTTACAAACAGGCTATAGGTAGCTCAAATGTTCCAGACCAGTACCAGACGGAAGTGGGCCCAAGACAATGGCTGCAATAAAAAAAGTTAAAAACTACCAAACATCCACCATTCACTTTAGTTGAAATTTTGGTTGCCGGTGAAATAACGGGCACGCGAGGCTTAACAGCTTTATGACTCGTGTTGACGGGCGCAATGCAGTGCCGTGTTAGCAAGGCATAGTTATAGGCAAGAGATGCTCTTAACATTAATGCGTTACGATTTCTGCTTGGAATCATCGTAGCAGATATCGAAACGCAGGCGCATTAAGATACTATCGGTCATAGTGAATAAGGACTCCGATGGGCTTCTTGCTTGTCCCGTCAACTAGTTGCATAAAAAGCCCTTGAGCATGGATTTCAACGACTCTTGTAGACATAATGCCCCCATAAAGATAATAATAATTGTCACTTTTCAAACGAGGATACTTCAACACGTCCTAGCTAAGCCAGTTACTAGAATCGGTGACACGGGGACTAACATTAAAGGAATTGTCGGAGCATGAAGAGATCTTAGCCCGAAAGTGGGTTAAAACATAATCTAATTTGGTTAAGTAGGTGAAGCCGCAGAATACTCTAAATAGACATCTAAGGCCTTTCAGGTTTTGAATGGTTTCACCAACTCAAAGGCCATAAAATGAGTGGGAATTCAAATCGAGAACATTTTATTAGAATGCCTCCATAAACACATTTATTTGATTCTTAGTACAAAAGTATCTTGTTTTCATCGTAGTGCTTGCTTTAATTTAGTTATTTAGTTTGTTGTAGTACTTTTTATCAGAACGGTTAAGAACCACAGATTAAAACATAATTATGTGAAACGTGCATTAGTAGGTTGAAACCTTAGTATGTGTGTATGTCTGTAACATCATAGCTCCGGTTTCAATTCGGTATTTTTGTAAATTAATAAATAATAATTGACATTTAACACAGCGCCATCTAGGCCCAAGATAATCAAAGCCATAATATGGAAACTAGATTACAGATTAACCCTAATATACTTATATTTGGTTTTTCATGTATATGTAAAGATAAAGTTAACTGATAATTTATTTGCTGTCGTATGTGCTAGGTTACATGACTTTACAGGAATTTTACAGGACATTAATTTCACACAGCGCCATCTAGACACAAACTAAGCTTAGCTTGTAATATGGGAACTTAAATACTTTTTTTTTGGTCTTAATGCAAGCGTTACAGGAACATTGTACATTCTTCCAGTTATAGTTCTGGTGTGCAAATATATTTCAGATAAATAAAAATGTAGGTGAATATAATAATTGATTCCAGCTTCATATTATTTAGGTTTTAAGACTCTCACAAATCTATACAAAAAATCAAATTAAAAATACTAATTCCTGAAAATTTTAAAAATCATTAATGGTATAAAACCTATTTGTGAGCAGCCACTGTTTGATTTTACGCTCAAACAAAATAAATGGCATAATGCTTAAATGTGTCTGGCATCTTATTGTAAACCTTTATGTCAGTATAAAATACATTTCTACAAAAAAATGCCTATGTACAGGCAAGTAAAGTCTACGAGTTTGTCTTGTATTTCTCAACCTCATTATTACATTTGTAGGAAAATCAATGGAGTATTGCTGAACGAACAAACTTTACATTATGTACAAGCACGACCACGACCCTCTAAAGGTAAAAAATGAGCTTCTTAAAACAAATAAAAACTATTCGGGCATATACATTGCAACCTTGAACACACGATCACTACGAACACCGGAGAACCTGATCGAACTAATACTGGCCTCAGCGAAATCAAATGGAACATCATCGGCATCAGCGAATTGAGAAGACTCGGAGAAGGAATCCAGGACCACGGAAAGTATATTTTGCATTACATTGGAGAAACACCAGAACTATATGGCGTTGGCTTCATTATCAATACCAGCCTGGCAAGCAAAATAGAAGAAATAAGAGGAATATCAGAAAGAATAGAAATTCTCAACATTAATTTGCCCTCTTTCAGAGGTAAAGAAAAGATGTGGTCCATTATTTAAGCTTATTCACCAACAGAAACAGACAAAAAATAAGATAAAATAAAAACAGACAAATTCTATGAAGAACTACTAAAAACAATACAAACCGCATACAAAAATTTCATTGTTATGGGGGATTTCAATGGACAAGTAGAAGCTTGTAACACCGGGGAAGAATATACTATAGGAACGCATGGATATGGCAATAGAAGTAAAAATGACGCAAGAATAGTCGCCTTCACACCAGTAAACAAACTAAGCATTCTAAATACATTCTAAAAGAAAAAGAAGTCAAAGAGATGGACATGGGCATCACCTAATGCTATGTACAAAAACGAGATTGACTTTATCATGACAAATAACCCAAAGGTTTTTAAAGACATATCTACTATTAACCAACTTAACTTTAACACAGACCACAGAATGATAAGAACAACACTAACAGGAGCATATGTAAAAAAGAGTAGAAAATTAAGATAAAAACAAAGCAGCTGTGGTGTGCACTTGGAATAGCAAAACATTACTAGACTAAACTAGACTGCACTGAAAAAAAAACGATAAATAAAATGATAAGTCAACCCAAGAGCAATACGACATAATAAATATACTTAAAACAGAAACTATAAAAACAAATAAACAAACAGACAACACAATCTCCCCTAAAACTTAACAATTGATACGAGATAGAAAAGAATTTATAAACAAATCAAAAGATAAGGCAACGCGCAAGAAAATAGCTGAACCAAGCAAAGAGATAAACAAGAACATAAGAAAGGATAGAAAACACAAAACACTGGAAACCCTTCAAAAGTATATTGCTGAAACTGATAGAACAAAAAAGCTTTTAAAAAACTAAGAAAGAAGAAAATCTGGATGCCAAACATGAAAAATAAAAATGTAAATAGAACAAGAAATAGACACAAGATACTCAATATTTCCACAGACTTCTATAAAACACTATACCACACACAAGCAACTGAAGAAGGAAAACAAAAAGAAATAGCTACAGACACCGAATCAGTACCAATAATACAAGAGAAAGAAACCATAAGAGCAATGAATACCCAAAAAATAGACAAAGCGCCAGGATTGGATCAAATAACAAGCGAATTACTGAAAACTACACTACTCATTGTGGCCCCTATGCTAACAGCAACATTCAACGACATTATAATAGCAGAAAACATCCCTGAAGACATAGATTAACAAAGTCAACCATAGTTTTAATCCATAAAAAAAGGAGATAAAGGAGATATTATAAGACCTTTAAGTATAACGTCAAATATTTACAAATTATTTTCAAAAATAATCCTATCAAGAATTACGACCACACTCGAAGAGAATCAACCCAAAGGACAAGCTGGCTTTCGTAGCAAGTTTTCGACGATAGACCACATTCTACAACAAGTTCTTCAAAAATACAAGGAATACAACGAGTCTTTTACTTGGATTTTGTAGATTTCAACAAAGTTTTTGATTCTTTAGAGCACAATTGCATTTGAATAGCACTAGAAGGTCAGTCGAAACCAAATACATTCAAATACTTAAGAACATATACAAAAAAGGAACAGTCAAAGTAAATCTTGAAAAAGAAGGAGAAGAATCCGCTATCGAAAGAGGCGTCAAGCAAGGTGATCCAAACTTACCCCAGCTATTCTCAGCAGTTCTTGAGATGATTTTCAGAAAATTGAAATGGAAGGAAAATGGAATCAAAATCAATGGTGAGAACCTTAACCGTTTCGTAGACGACCTCATACTCTTATCAGAAAATCCTGAAAGCTTTGAAAAGGTGCTCCAAAAACTAGCTGATGCGATGAAAGCGCCAAAGCAGGGTTGGCAATGAATACTGCAAAAACAAAGGTTATTACCAATTCAACATTCAACAAAATAAAAGTATGTCAAATGGAATGGAAAGGAGTGTCATCGGAGTCAAAAGAAAAGATTAAGTCAGACTAGAAAAAATAAAATGTTAAACTAAATTTAAAAACATACAAACTGTTTACATACAATTAAAATGGCGTTGGGCAGGACACATTCTAATAGAAAAAAAGGAAAAGTGGATAAAACTGATAACAGAATGTTACCCTCGAGGTAGCAAAAGAAACAAAGGGAGATAAACCAAGCGTTGGGAGGATGATTTCAAAAAGGTTGCAGGTTCAAAATGGATATGAACCGCAAAAGACAGGATAAAATGGATAATATTAGCGGAGGCCTATGTAAAAGGACAAGCTGCACAGGAAAACTGAAAATAGTATTATTTAAATATCTTCTTAATATAATTATATTTTATTTATTTATTTTTTATTTTTTAAAAGAACAATTAATTAAACTAACTGTGTACAAAGGAATCAGTCAGATTATAGGATAAGGACCGTTACAAACGGCCTATAATAGGTAACTCAACTGTTCCAGACCAGTACCAGACGGAAGCGTGCCCAAGACACTGGCTGCATTGCCACGCTGAATAGCTATGCTAATTCGCTGGCCTAAATAAGAGCCAGCCCTTGGGTCACGTGTTGCCTCAATCAAAAGCCCTCAATATTTTTGAAAACCAGGAGGGCACCGGCTCCCCACGGACCCAAGGTCTCCACCCCAAAAAGCTCAAATAGATAAGTTCTATCGAGACCACTATATTTGCGCCTTTTGTGATCCTCGGCCGAATCAGCCGCTGCACCAGCCCTAACTGATGTCCCAGGCAGATGAGATGGCGCTACGGTGTCGACGCAGGTAGCGTCCCACACCAAAGGCCTACCCATTTCCCAAGGGACAAGTCATACCGTCGGGCCGCTTACCATCATCACGTAACAGACCATTCGGTTCAAGAACGCTGACGCACATTGACACTGGTAAAAGCTCGACGGATAATGTCATTAAGACTTGCTTGGCGTGAAATCCTGCCGGCAGACCTTTTGCACGAAAGTCCGTGAAAACCAAATTGATCTACGGCCGCACCGCACCGGCACTGGTGAGAGGCGCAGCATCTTGCACCTAACCGAAGACAAGTGGCAATACGGAAAGTTACAGGATCCATAAGTGTACCGGTATTTGGATGTGCTTGTAGCCAATGACCTGATTCCCATTTTGAAACACGAGCATGATCTGTGGAGGTTGAGCACGCATGTAATAGATAATTCCGTGTCAACTCGCACAGAGGCCCGTCCGTCCCACTGCCGTTGTGCCGAAAGGTGTTTTGGGCATTTCGAGCCTCGTCAAGATAAGAAATTTGGAGTATATTGCCAGGAACAGCCGAAATTGATGGTGTTAGAATTTTTTCAACGAAAGAATGTGTACTATAGACGGAAGACAAGAACACTGGCAAAGCAACACTAGAAATTTTGCGTATACCTAAGCCGCCTAATCGAATAGGCAATGAGGCCTGCAACCATACTCTGTAATCCAACTCAATATTCAATTATTCTACTTAATATGTATTTACTTACCAGCTATAAAGGCTTATTTAATTTAATTTTGTTTTAATTTTATTTTATTTTATGTACAAACAATTGTGATAATAATATGTTACTAATATTATTATTACACGATATGATAATACAGGATACTAACAAGATAGGTATATTAAATTTGAATCTTCTCAATTCACCCATTATTCTTCATTTCAACAATGTAAAGCATATCCCGTTGTTTGGTTGTACGAGTATCCGTATTTCACCTTGAAACACGGGAGACTTAAACCGTATAAGAAAGTTGTGTCCAGTAGAGACAGACAAAAGGTTCTACGCTTTTGTGTAACCATCAACCGCTGTCAAGGAATCCCAGAACACAGTCAGCATTGAGGACAAAGCGATAACCCGTAGCCGTGAACGTATCTTAATCGATCTATGAGTATCTAGTCACATATACGGGTACCTTTCACAGTTTTAGACGAAAGTCAAGATTTTATCGCGAGAAGCGTAGAGCGTTGCGTAAAGAACTCTAGATAGCGCCTATGTGGTTTGTGAAAAGATGACCTAGATTGATTCCCAAGGCGAATTTCTTTAAGTCCACCTAGCTAGCTTCCACGGTTTTACCTAATTCTGTCTCCATAATAACTCATTACATTGTTGTGTTTCGGCATTAAGAGGTAAGACAGTTCCTCAGACCGGTGAGGATTCCGGGTGAAGTGCGCTTCCACCTTCGGCCTTATCTTAACTTGTGTATAAACCAGGTGAGATGAAAGCCAAGCGCTTCTTGGTCATTCAATAATAAATAAAAAAGTCTCCTCCAGTACATCGGTTTTCCTTATGCCTGAGTCAAAAAGCTTCGGATCAGTGATCAATCCTTATTTCCTCCTAGAGTGTATATTCAAAGTTATAAGCCAGTGACGCTAACATAGGCGATAACATATATAACATAGGCCATAAAAAGTTTAGATACACCAAAAAAAAGTTTTATTGTATAGTTTCGAATAAAACCTTTTTTGACACACCTTTGTGGAAGTGTGTTCACGACTTATAAACGGTTAAAAATGTATTAGGCGTGTTCATTCCTATTCCTTATGTTACGACTTCCAGCTTCTTAACCTTGTAAGTAATTTTATATTCCTTTTATCTTACGAGTAAGGTAATAAGTGTCGCCTTGGGGAGTATCTTTATTGTATAATGTACCCAAAAGTACGTATTTTTTGCTGCTATAATTTTATTTATAGATAATAAGTTTCATAATGATAACAGGAAATTGATGTTGTGATATTTAGCCCTAAACTAAGTGAAACTTGTAAAATAAGAGCGGGATTACTGATAGAATACTTATATTGTAAAATCGTAGAAAAGCTGTGTCTATATATTTATTATTTTCAAGTTTAAATTGGTGCTATCTTCTTATAACACCCAAAAAACCTTTTTTTTTTATTTTTACCAGATTTTCTGTTGGTTTGTTCAATCATGGAAATATTTCCGGAACGGCTTAATCGATTTAGATTTAGAGTGATGTTAAATCACTGACACGTCTTTCTGAGGGGAACTTCAGATCTGTCAAGTCTTCAAGAGTGTTACTGGGGGATATGCCACCTTGACGCTTGAAGTTAAGTCGGTGATCACAGTATTGGTGTCAACTAGGTTCTCAGACGGATAGATGCTGCTGCCTACCTATTTCCTGGTAAAATACCTTAGTGTAATCTCATGCATCCACGGGTGGGTCTAAATAATTCTCAATGGATATAAGTCCCTAGGACTAATATCCTTTGCTGTACTGCAGCCGCCACGAACTAGAAATATTGCATATTGAATATCAGTGATGTAAAATCGCACTTCGTTTTTCTGTGGGGCAGGTAGGAAAGATCAAGATTATATGGATAACATGAGTTTACGATGTACTACTATGCTATAATTATGCTAAAATCAGTGCAGTTTCACAAGTGAAACTAACAAGTAGTACAGCCCCTTCAGCACGGGGCGGGGATATTTTTTTTGTCCTCTGTTTTTATCCACCATCGGGAGACAAAATGATCTGACAAGGTGGATAAAAACAGAGGACAAAAATTTTACCCCCTCCCCGTGCTGAGGGGGCTGGTATTCAACACCACACCCAAACAAACATCTATATTCATATCACTCACATCTTGGGTGCGAATTGCAACCTAAAGCGCATAAAATAGAATAACTGAGCTGAGGCTTGTTAAAATTTCTTCAGTTGTAAAAATAAACCCACTGAATACTAAACTGGGCGGATTCAATTTTGTTTATGTATTTTGTTTCCAAAAATACTTCGTAACGAAAAAGCTGAACTCAACAATTTCGTTTTCATTTGACATGAAACACGCTTGTTGTGTTTGAAATAAAATGCGGACAGTTTAAAATATTTTGAATGAACATGCGTTGTGCATACAAAAGATACATAAAATATGTGCATTTTCTTTCCCATTTATTTTGTATGGTAAAGTATAGCTTCATAACAAGCCTGATAGCTCAGTTGGTAGGAACTCTGCCTTCTGCACTGTTAGGTTGTGAGTTCGATTCCCGTGCAGGACAAACATCTGTGTGATGAATATAGATGTTTGTTCTGTGTTGGGTATTGTATTGTATGATAAGTATGTATATACAAAAAAAAACATATATAAGTATTCTATCCGTAATGTAGTTCCCATATTACAGGCTATACTTAGTTTAGGGCCAGGTGGAAGTTAACGTCATGTAATGTTTATAACACTCGACTAAAAACTTAGCTCGTTATGATTCAGTCAGTAAGGGAACTCATAGGGAAAATCTAAACTCTACATTTCGAAAACATTGTTGCTACTTGTTGGATGAAGTAAGACAGTCGATATTCTTACCAAATTCCATATCTCACGTACATAGTCCAGAGGAACCTCGTTACTTATGTACGAACATGTCGCAAAGTTTCGGAAAACGAAACGGTTTCGTTTTGATCAGCATTTTCTTATGTTATTGATGTGTAACATCTTTCTTCTTGCTTTCCTGCAATTTGTGGGAGTGATTTCGTTATAAGGGACGGAAGTGTGTAACAGGAAGTAAAATGATGATCGCTGTTAGCAAATTGAAATTTCGCAGAAGAACAAAAGCAATTGAGATATGCCAATCGTATAGAAAATGTATGGAAATTTCATACGAGTGTCAATGGCAGTTCTATATTGGAAGCTAAATATTGGATAAATATATATTGGAAGTTTAAAGTAAGTAGTTCTATGAGTGGTTCCAAGTATGATTTTCTATTATTTGTTTATATCTGGAGAGCCCAAAGAGACTTTTGCATACCATTGAATTTTTTTTTTTTTATTTTTGATTTTTTTTTTATAAATGTATGGCAGGCTACGCATGGTAATATTAATATTTTTATTCCGCCATTTTGATATCGGTACTGAATCGTTTTTCAGTTGCTGGATTTTTTGATGTATAACATCTTTCTTCTCGCTCCTGCAATCTGATGGAGTGATTTAGTGAAAAGGGACGGAAGTGTGTAACAAAAAACTGGGGTAGCGCGCTATTTGATTCGACCAATGAGCGCGCGCGGTGGTACAGTTGGCCGTCATAATATGGTACCGACCCATTTTCCGAGAGGTTGGTACTGTCAGTCAACTGTGTGTGCGTTTGTGTGACGAGTAAAAATAAAAGGAAATAGAGAAGGAGAATACATTTAGCGAAATCAAAATTACCTAAATATATAATTTAAAAAAAAATGCAAATTCCCAATACCACGAGCAAAGCTGACGTCGTCATTGCCCGCCTCATGCCAATGATCATATATTCTATACCAACACGTGCACGTGTCAAGTCGACGCATTTATTGAGTCATCTGTACCTTACTGCTGCGATATCATTAAAATCCGTATTATGTAGACAAGCGGAATGTGGCTTTGCAATTCGTGAACGCTTTACACATTGAAAATATGTTGTATATTGCGTCGGAATAGAAAGTTAGTTGTTTATTGCGTCGGAATAGAAAATTAGTTGTTTATTGCGTTAATATGAATTGTCGGATTTGGCCAAAGGATTGTTATTAGTGTGAAAATTGTGAAACATAAAGCATAATTGTTAGTCGGTGAGCTAATTATTGTCGTACTGTGCGCACGTACAATTAGTGATGATTTTATGACCACAGTTTCAGTTATTTGTGTTCAGTAACTAACTCGTAAAAGGTACGATACATAAATAGTAGAGTCTAGTACTAGGTAGGGAACCAATACTACCTTATTTTTAATTGTTGTTTACTATTTATTGAAGTAAAACTACTGTGGTAGCTCGGACTTACACAAAGTGCTACTACCAACATATTGTACTACACTGGGGATCGTGCCCAGGACCTCTAGATCTGACACCGGTAATCAAACAGCTAGACCACAGAGGCGGTTATAAAAACTGTAAGTGAAGGAACTGGGGTCAAATGAAGGCTCTGGTCACAGTGGCTTATAAATCTAGGTCCAAACTTCACCGTCATTGATTATTTGTAATATTTAAACGACTTCTGCAAACGACAATGCAACTGGCATTGTGTGAAACAAAAGTGGTTAATGCCATTGTGTCCCGCGAGTGGCCCGGGTTCCTTTCAATATTCCCGCTAGTAAATGAACGTACAATCTTTCCTTTCATTTTTGACGAGTGGTTGCAAAAGAGATATTACTCCGATAGAGGTATCATAGTATGGTTTTTATATAGTAAACAGCCAATTATAGTGCCTATATAGTGGTTCTGGCATAATCACCACGTTCGGCAGGCGGATTGCTGATCGCAGTAAAAGGTGCACACAGAAGCAAGCTGCCCTTCTCCTGGTGAGATCTCTTAGTCGACTTTTACGATATCAATGGGCTGAGTTGGAGGGGTTGATTATTATCGCTTGGGATTGTATCACAACACTAAAATTCTGCTCCAGATATAACAAGAAAAGATGCGGAAACTGGTCAAAATTGGATCAACAGTTTCGGTAGGATATTAATCCTCTTGATCATAATTAAATCAGACCTATTTACCGCCTTGTCTGCTCATATATATATCCTTTCCACCCATAAGTATAATATACCTTTGCAGCCTACAAACGTCAGCTGCTGGACATACGCCTCTCGCTTCCGACGCTATTAATAGTGACCTGAGCCACCGCTATCCATCAATTTCCCGCGACCGCCATTCGACGTCGTTGGTCCATTTAGTCAGAGGTCACTGGGTATCACGTAAAGTTTGGTAATCAATTTTGAAACAGTAAAATCCATGTACTAAATATTTTCTAATAAAACATTAGTCTCTTAAGCGACTTCACAATGTTTGTACTCAAAAGGTTTATTTTCGGTCTCCAAAAATATAACCACGTTTCTAAATGTACATCAGAATTTGCTGTTTCTTGTACCTTTTTATGTGTTTTATCATGGCACCTTTAGAGTTTTTATTATTTTATCATCCTTGATGTATATTGAAAATAATAATCGAATTAATACATTTACATAATATGTTATATTGTAGTATGTAGAGGTTTACAGTATTATTATATTTATGTAGGTAAAAAAAATAAAAATATTACAGGACACTAATTTCACACAACGCCATCTAGTCCCAAACTAAGCATAACTTGTAATATGGGAACTAGATTACGGATATAATACATAAATACTCCACACAAATACTCTCCAGGTCCGCGCAAAGCTGTCGCCCTCCAGGTTCAGAACCAGGCCAGCGTATTGTCCTTTCATAAAAAAAAAATGCGCCCTCTTTTCCTGTACACAACCGCAACCGAGCGGTAACATACTAACCGAATAAGCTTTTGTCTTATTTACAGAATATTTTCTATCATTTCACAACTATTGATAATGATTACAAGAAATTGATTTCATACAGCGCCATCTTGCCCGAAATTAAACATAGCTTGTTATATGGAAACTAGATTACGGATACAATAGGTACTTGAATACTTTTTTTTTGTGAATACATACTTACCACAGTGATACAACATCCACACACAGAACAAACATCTATATTCATAATTTAATTACTAATAATAGACCCACCTACAGCGCAGAAGGCAGAGCTACTACTTACATCATGAGGCTTGTTAAATAAAGGTAGGTATGAATAATAATTTAATTATTGTGTATATTTATAGCATAGCTTTTCATTATGTTTATTATATTAATATAAATTTTAAATTAGGCTAGACCCTAAATTTACTATTTATATAAAATTTAATATAAAGCTAGACCTCTAATAATTATGTGCACCATTAACCATCGCTTTAATTATAAAATCCTCTCCATCCTAAGGTCAAGACAGGATGAAATCGCTTTTAAGCGATACGACTGCCCATTGTATTTTTTTAAGTTATCCTTTTTATTTATAAGTTGTATAATAAAGTATTTTCATGTATTTTTGTTCATCATTCAAGTATTTTTCAGACCTTAACTTAGGTATATGAAGTGAGCTAATCGATGTAGAGAATATGCCTATCAACTCACTTCATGAAGGCATTATAGCCGTAGCAAACAAGAACCTTATGTACGAGGATGCGAAACAACGTAAAGTGCACCCGACCAAATGTATTCCAATAGCAATATCCTTGGTGCCTATGAACCGCATTACAGCTCAATATCGCCGATACAGCCAATCTAGCATCTGAAAAAGTGCACCGATTTGGAGCGGCCGTCGAGCTCTTAATAAAGATCTGGCCATAAAAAGCGGATCGTTATCGACATTCGCGGCGTGTTGACTGCGCCAGATGCTCATAGGCCGTTATAACCGGTAGTTTTGGGTTCGATATTGTGTTGTGTTTACTATATCAACATGCTTAAAGGATTTAAGGAGGTGCATGGCCTTTACCTCATCTGATTTTCTAGTACAAGGCCGGTGGAAGCGCCCTCCACCCGGAATTCTCGACTAACTGAGGAACTGGCGTCATACTTTTTAATGCCGGAATACAACAATTTAATTGTTGTTATGGCGACATAATTAGGTAAGATGGTGGTAGCTAGCCAGGCGGACTAAAGTCCTACCGGGGTACCTCAAGGGTCTGTTCTATCAGCAACTCTATTCCTGCTTCATATCAATGATATGCTAATACCCGGTATCTATGGGTACGCAGGTGACAGCACAGTTGTTGATAGATATTTTTCCAGTCCACGTGCTAGTGCGGACGAATTTTTTAGCCTCCTTAGGGAGATGGTGTAGCGTTTGAACCTCAAGCTTAAATTTGTGTCTGAATGCGGGGACGCAAATCTTGTACGGTTTAACGCTTCCAAAACTCAGGCGTGTGTGTTCTCTGCTAAAAAAAGCCAATTTCATCTCGTACCTATTAAAACGGCTTTTCGCTCCAGTTCAATGATAGTGGGACCCTTTTATTTGATAGGCGTAAAACTTTCATCGTACTTGAACTTTGGTTCCCATATCATGTCTATAAGGCCAAATTCGCTGCTATGAAGCTGGGTATTCTTGCTAAGGTTTGGCGGTACTTCACACCGGGCCTTTTAAGTTTGTACAAAGGTCAGGTCCAATCTTGTATGGAGTACTGCTGTCATCTCTGGGATGGCTCAGCCAAGTATCAGCTCGAAGCCCTGGATTCGATTGAGCGTCGTGCTGCTAGGCTAGGTGATGTGTGTGTTCTAAGTCAAAGTCAAAGTCAAAGTCAAATATTTTTATTCATTAAGATTTTTAGGATCATTTTGAAACGTCAAATCTACCGCCTGTTCGGAATCGCGACCAGCACACAAGGAGAAAGGCAAGAACCTCGGGCTGATTAATTTTTTTGAAAATCCATTTAACATTTAGGTACATTGTTTATAATAATTTAATAACATTACAAGTGTTACCTACATCATAAAACTAAAAACTTAATATTATCTTAAAACATTGATTACTACATAACTATCTAATGGGCAGTTTCTTGACATTGAAAAACACCATTTAACTGTCAACTGGTATAGCAACATCGGGCCACGCGTTCTTATCGTCGATATAGTCACTTATTTTGTAGTAGGCTCTTTTAATTAAATTATTCTTTATATACAATTTGAATTTACGAGCAGAGAGTTTGGTGGCGCTTTGAGGAAGCTTATTATAGAATCGTACACAGTTTCCTAAGAATTAATTATTTACTTTTCCTAAGCGATACCTAGGTATGTCAAGTTTATTTTTATTTCTAGTATTAACACTGTGTACATCACTTCTTTTAACAAACTCATCAATGTTCCTGTGTGCGTGCATTAGGTTTTCATAAATATATTGGGAGCTGACTGTCATAATACCAATCTCTTTAAAACGTTCCCTGAGAGAGTCACGAGTTTTCAATTTATAAATTGCCCGTACAGCTCTCTTTTGCAGGATAAAAATGCTTTCAATATCTGCTGCATTTCCCCATAAAAATATGCCATAGGACATAACGCTGTGAAAGTAACTAAAATAAACTAACCTCGCCGTGGTTTCATCAGTAAGATGCCTTATGGTACGTACTGCGTAAGCTGCCGAGCTTAGCCGGCTAGCTAATGTATTAATATGAATACCCCATTGCAACTTTGCATCGATATTTAAACCCAAGAAAGTAGTTGCTTCCATAAAGTTAAGTATTTCCCCATTTAAGATAATGTTAGCATTGCTGACTTGAACGTTAGGCAAGGTGAATCTAATGCATTTCGTTTTTTTCTCATTTAATAAGAGGTTATTTACTAGGCTATAAATTCTACTTCGGCGAGTGTGCGCACGATATCTTTGAACTAATCCCTCCATCCGCTTTCCACCACCAGACTAGCAGACGTACGGCTGGCTACAGCCCGTAACTTGTAAATGTTACATTGTGCCGAACACATCGTTTCGCGTCTACCTTTATCATTAATACGGGTAAAGAATGGAATTCCTCGCCTTAGTCTGTTTTTCCGTACGAGTACAATCTTGGAGTCTTCAAGTCCAGAGTAAATAGGTTCCTTTTAAGCAACCGTGCTCCATCTCAGGCCACATCTTTACTTGTTTTACATGTAAGCTGTTAGTCATACGCTTGACTATTATCAATAAAAAAATAAAAAAACCGGGTCTGCCGACAGTATTTCGCGCCACGCAAGCTTTAAAGACAATAGCCGTCGTGCCTTTAACAGTGTCAATGTTGCAGCCGTTCTCGAGCCGAATGGTCTGTTACGTGATGATGGTAAGCGGCCGGACGGTATGACTCTTGTCCCCTGGGAAATGATAAGGCCTTTGGTGTGGCTACTTTAGGTGTAAACGCTACCTGCGTCTACACCCTTGCGCCATCTCATCTGCTTGGTACATCAGTTAGGGCTGGTGCGGCGGAATCAGACGAGGATCACAAAAGGCGCAAATGTAGTGGTCTCGATAGAGCTTACCTATTCGAGCCTTTGGTCAATTTTGACAATACAGCTATATATATAGTCCTCCTAACCGGTTTCGGTTACGGCGACATTTAGCAAAAAAATTAATTAATTAATTATTGTTTCTTCTAGCATGCGCTCTAATATGGCTCGCGAGGCCGAATTTATTTTTAAATACGCGATTACAAGTATCACAAAAGAGCTCCCCCATCGAGTTGTATGTATAGATATAGGATGGCTTGGGCTTCTGTTTACGTATCTGGCGTTTTATGTTGAGATCTACGAGACGATTCTCTTCAAACACCTTTACTTTGTTGTATATGGTAGAGCGCCAAGATGACCTACAAGAAGCATGTACCTCCCAGGTGGCAGGATCTATAGAGCAAGCATTCAGGTGTCTTTTGAACACATCCTTATAGCGTAGATGTTGACCACCGTGTTTACGTTTACCCTCAGCTAACTCTGAGTAGAATACGGCTTTGGGCAGGCGATGATCATCCATACGAAGGACGTGTCCGCACCATCTGAGTTGTCGCTGCATGAGAAGAGCCTCCATACCGTACATGCCGGAACGACGTAGGACCTCAGTGTTAGGCACACGCTCCTCCCACTTTATCCTTAGGATGGCTCTCAAACATCTAAGATGATATGTGTCAAGCTTTTTTATGTCTGGTTTATATAGACACCATGTTTCAGCGCCGTAGAGAAGGATAGGTAGTATTAACGCCCTATAGACGTTAATTTTTGTTTCAAGTTTCAAATCATGAGACCTCCAGACACGATCAGTAAGTCTACCAAATTTGGCAGCAGCGTTTGCAATGCGCGTTGGTATCTCCGAAGCCAAGATGTTGTCAGGCCTAACAGTACTTCCAAGATACTTGAAATGCGATACTTCCTCTAGTGGTTTACCATGCAAGTTCACTGTGGTTTCATCTGCCTGACAACCTCGAGATGGTTGTTTGAGGATTTGTGTCTTGGAAGCATTGATGACTAGACCAAATCGTTGGCAAGATTGGTGTAATGCGTCAACGTAGCTTTGAAGATGCGCTATACTGTCAGACATGAGGCACACATCATCGGCGTATAGTACCTCTAAAATAGAGAGTTCTTTAATTTTTGATTTCGCCTTAAATCTTGAAACATCAAAGACACCTTTCTCAGTACGGAAATTTAGCTGTATTTGATTACAACAACATCGCAACGCGTCTCGCATGACAGCTGCAAAGTATATTGCGAAAAGAGTAGGTATATAACACATCCTTGTTTTACTCCACCAGTGATTGGGAGCTCCTCAGAAAGTTCATTGCCATGTTGAACCTGCGCTTTCATTCCTTCGTGAAATTGGCGAATCAAGTTGACGAACTTTTTTGGATACCCAACCTTATGAAGAACAAGCCAAAGGGCCTCACGCGGTACTCTATCAAATGCTTTCTCCAAATCGACAAAACACATGTAGAGAGGCCGTTGGTGTTCAAGGCTTTTTTCTTGTAGTTGCCGTACGATAGATATTGCGTCGATAGTACCTCTGCTAGGACGAAAGCCGCATTGGCTTTCAGGAAGGTGCTGTTCTGCCACATGGCTAAGGCGGGCATTGACAATGTGCGCTAGAATCTTTCCAGCGCTAGAGAGAAGCGATATACCTCTGTAAGAACCACAATCCGACACATCACCTTTCCCTTTGTAGAGCTTACAGATCACCGCATCTCTCCAGCCCTGTGGAATCTCCTCAGTCTCCCATATTCTTTTGATGAGATTGAAGAGTCTGTTGACTACGTGTTTCCCGCTGTATTTATACACTTCTGCAGGAAGTTTGTCTATACCAGGTGTTTTGGAGTTTTTGAGACGTTGAACTGCTCTAACAAACTCTTCAAGGGTTGGTGGATCATCTAAATCTTCATATGGTGAAAGTTTTTCGAGCGAATCTACATATGACAGGTCAACACTGAGCGCTGTGGGATTAAGAACATCGTTAAAGTGTTCCGCCCAGCGCTTTAAAACGTCACCTTCGTGAGAAACTCGATGCTGTCTATCCTTTGAGTACATGGGAGCGGTTTTTCGTACTCGAGGACCATATATCGCTTGAATGCCTTCGAAAAACTTTCCAGTTTGATGAGTATCAGAACAGTGTTGAAGTTCAGCAGCTTTTTCCTTCCACCACTTATCTTTTAGCTCGCGAACTTTTGCTCTTAAGTTGTGTTGGGCTTCTTTTTTGGTCTGTGCATCTGCGAAATTCGAGTTTAGTTCATGTCGGAGTCTGTCAACTAGCACTTTGATCTCATTATCTGACGCGTCAAACCAATCCTGGTTTTTCTTTGTCGGCTTACCTATAGTGTCCAGAGCACAGCCATGGAGATGTTTTGCGAATGATACCCACTCATTATTTAACGTATGAAATTCAGTCTGCGGAATGCTAGAAGCAAATTTCCCGTCTAGTACATTACCAAGTTCTGGGGAAGTAATAAGTCTCGAAAAGTCTACTCTAGGTGGTATTTTGTGGGGTGCTCGTCGTGGTGATTTAAGCTGCAGGTGCATTTTTGATCTTATAAGTCGGTGGTCAGTCCACCCCATAGCTCCACGCATCGCTCTAGTTATACAAACATCGCGCAGGTCTCTGCGGCGGACTATAATATAATCTAAGAGATGCCAGTGATTGGATCTAGGGTGCATCCACGAGGTCTTATACCTCTCAGCCAGTTGGAAAAATGTATTTGTGATACTAAGGTTGAATTCTGTACACAACGTTAAAAGGCGTAATCCATTATCATTACATTTTCCAACTCCATGTTTACCGAGGACACCGTCCCAGTGATCATGTTCGGTGCCTACACGAGCGTTGTAGTCTCCCAACAAAATTATTTTATCTTGTTTCGGAATGGCTTCAAGTATTCGGCGAAGTTGTTCATAAAATATCTCTTTATCCTCATCCGGGGAAGGCAGGGTAGGAGCATATGCACTGATGATATGTACATATTTCTTATTGGCAATTGGGAGGCGTAGAGTCATAAGCCGGTCATTTACACACTTAGGAAGTTCACTCAGATCTCTAGCTAACCCATTACGAATAGAAAAGCCAACGCCGCTGCCCACTCTTTCACCGGAAGGACGTCCGCTCCAGTAGTACGTGTAGCCGCCGAGCTGTTCACAAAGCTCTCCGCTATCACTTAGATGGGTCTCGCTTATTGCGGCTATATCTATTTTGTATCTGGCCAGCTCTCTTGCAATAAGTGCAGTTTTTCTCTCTGGACACAAGTTGCGATCATGATCCAGTAGAGTCCGTACGTTCCATGTAGCCATGCACAGTCGTTGGGTTTTTATTTTAAATTACATATTTTTCCGTATCTTTCGACCGCGATAATCGATGTCCAGGCGCCCGCGGTTTGACACCTAGATGAGGGATGAGACGGACTATTTTTGGGCCACCTTTTCTAGACCCCTCCCCTATACAGAGGAAAGCAGAGCGATCCTAAATAGGGCTGCTTTGTCGCCAGTCGTGCTGCCGAACCCAGAATCCCGCCTCAGTCGATTCCGGGAGCGACCACTCTCTCCTAGCCGCCTACGTGCGAGGTGCTAACTAAAGCCTCAGTACACCGATACCTCGACCCCACCGCCGACACCCCATCGCCGCAGGGCTTTTACATCTGGAGTTCAAAATGATTTGCTAAAGTCATCTGCGCGTGAACATATTTATAGTGGACAAGCGGTTGCGCGGGTGCAAGTCCACTCTCTCGTCCCGTCCCCTGTAGTCCAATGGGCCGGTGAACCGGTACGATCGGCAGAGGTTGGGATGCAGCGAATAAGGCCGTAAGTCACTACATGGATCCTGACTAACGCCCTCAGGGTGAATCGCATTACCCTACTACAACGACATAATAGGATGTACTTGCCGATACAGAATTTGTTTTTTTTTTTTTTAATGGGGATCATCCATTAGCTCCTCTACTAGATGATCGTAGATGGAGCCCCCTTCCCTAGGTTTCGCCCACTATGTGGTTTACCAGGGTGTGGCCGCTGCATAATGGCAGCTACTTGGAGCCACTAGAGAAGAGATTGTGGAGGTTATTTTGATGTTAAAGAAACGCTCCACTACACCCCAAATACAATACAATACACAATACGACAATACAGCTAGTGTCATGGGCACACCTCCGTCTGGTATTTGTCTGGAAGTTGAGTTACCTGTAGGCCGTTTGTAATGGTTTTTAGGTCCGACTGCTTTCTTTTGTACATACATAGTTAGTTTGATTGTACATATTATTATTTTAAATGTTTGGAATAAATATTGTCATTTTTAAAAGAAGTGTGCCCAAGAACACTGGTTGCTAGGCAAGATAAGGCCCATGGGTTACGCATCGTCTCATTAAAAGCCCCGCAATTGTTTTGACCCAAGGACTTTGTTCATTGTTCTTCCGCTTCAAAAAAAAAAAGTATTTGATCTCGGAAAATTAATATTTTAATGGCAATTTTGTACAATTATACAAATGAATACCCATGTAAAAATTCTGTTTTTTTTTTAATGGAGCCTTTTTGACGAAAAAAATGGATGAGTGAACCAGATTTAAGCGTGAAGAAAAAACTGGATGAAAATGCTTGGTCGTAAGGTAGACTTTAACATGTATACATAATGAATCAAATTAAGGGCCACAGCCCTTTTGTATACTTAAACAACAATAAAAATAAAAAGTTTGGCGAACGCCAGCGACCATGACCACAGATAAAAACTAAACCGACGAGCGATGTATGTACAGTGCCGAGCACAGGGATCACACTAGTTTATTTTACGTGACGTAGGTTTTTTTACTGCACTGAATTTTGTTTAGACAAATTTCCCCCGTACCTTGTCGATGTTTTATAATTACTGGAAAGGAATGGAACTGCTTGCCCTCGTCTGTTTTCCCGCACCAATACAATTTTGGAGTTTTCAAGTCCAGAGTGAGCAGGTTCCTTTGAGACGAGCGTGCTCCATCATAGGTCACATCTTTACTTGTTTTTACACGAGTTTTAGCCAAAAATGCTTTTGTCCGCTGTCTGTCGGCTGTCAGCTGTCGGTTTGTTCCCCCCTACAGGTCGCATTTTCAACCAATTTCGATGAAAATTGGCATACATGTTCCTTGATTTATTAAAATGTTTTAGTCGATCGGGGGGAAAATAGGGATGAACATGGGGGAAGTTAAAGCGTTATTTATCAAAGGATTTCAATTAAATTTAATACCCACACTAAGGATTTAATTCTACACAAGATGTTGTAAAAAAAAACGTTGGTACGGAACCCAGAAACGTTTCACATGCTAGCTTTTCTTTTTTATGTGACCATATTTTAATTAATAATGCATAAGCTTGAATATGGGAGCATAACTTGTAATAGGGGAACTAGATTACGGATAGAATGCTTAAATACTTTTTTTTTAATAAATACTTAACAACCCATCGATTTCAGATCCAGAGGTTCTGGGTTCGATCCCCGTGGGGAGTACAATATATTGTGCATGGTTTGGTTGGTGGTAGGACTTTGTTTGGGTCCAATTCTGTCGCCGTAACAACAATTCTAAAATTGTTGTGTTCCAGCATTAAGAGGTAAAATAGACAACTCCTCCGTTTGTTGAGGATATCGGGCTTTCACCTTCAGCTTTATCTCAACTTGTGACCAGGTGAGATGAAGGCCAAGCGCTTCCTCGTCATACAATAAGAAAAAAAGGCAGTTGGGTAGTACACAAGGACCGTTACAAGCAGTCTTTAACTATTTCAGGAGTTCTGGTATGAGATATCTTAATTAATACAGACGTCTATGTAAAGCTTTCACATACCTAGGTCTGTAATTTTTCAAGAAATTGTTATTTACAGCAAAAGTTAACAGCTCATGGTAATAATAATTCGTGAATGAGACGAGTTTTTCATAAAGACATTCCGGGCCCACGCCAATTTACATCAGTGACAGACACAGCACAGCATTTAATTATACTGAGCTTCGACACATGTATGTATGTACAGTCACGTGCAAAGCTTATTCATATTTTATTGTATACACTTTTGTTTTTTTGTTGTATACACTTGAACAATATAAAAAAAAAATCAAAAAAACTTAGTATTTATACCGAATGGGCTAGCTTAGGAGCAAAGCATGACCAAAATAGAGGTGGTTTGATCGCTTAAAAGAGCATACGTGTGATAGAAGTGGATGTTACGACAAATTTAAGTGTATATGATCATGTTGTGCCAACACTGCCTAGAGCGGGATAAGGATAGAAATATAATAATGGTTGGCAATTATTATGTTATGTATCGGTTGATTATTTGTTGTATAATTTATTTTTTGCAAATATAAAACCTAAATCGGACATCAAAATAGGTAATTACTAAAATCGTGATTTTAATTACATAAACGAACAAATCCAACAGTGCCAGAGGCACTTATAATTGTAGGTAGGTAAGGTTAAATTGTTATGCATGTAAGTAGATTGACCAGCTGACATTAACGCACGGCCTAAATTGTCAGAGTATTTTTTTAGCTCTAAAGCTTATGTAGGTATTGAATGTTTTCTTTGATAATGTAAGAATATCTCCTCGGTATGACGGAAATGAAGCTTCGATACGAATTACTTTACAAATTTAGTATAATAAAATGTTTGTATAGTAGTATTTCATAGAACACACACTCTCTTCAAACTTTAATTGCCATTGTATGACGGAGGTAACTCACAAAAAAAACAACATTAAAGTTTTCGTCAAGAGTAAACACGGTGAATGGTGACATCAAACCAGAGATGTCCTGCTGCTAAATATGTATGAGGCCATTATTATACCAACAATATTGGGATTTAGGAAAGCTGCTTATGTAGTATCGACAAATGGATCAACGAAATGTTACGAAAACTATCGTACCAGTTTGAGGCCATTGTTTTGTTTGTCTGAAAGCCTAGCTTTAAAATATTCATATGAATATTTAAATATTCCTTTTAAAAAAGGTACTTTGTGAGCGGAGATTTAAAAACTAAAACATTAAACCAGATTGCTTCTAACACAAACAACAAAAACTAATTAAGGTTATACATTCTTGCTAGGTATGGTATGAAAAATATTTTAACGATTGCCATTAAATATCTTAGACTCAGATTCAGATTCAATTTATTGGTAATGAATAAAATACACGTCAAATACACGTTAAAAAAAACAATGACATAAACAAAAATACAAATATTACAATGGTAGGTACACGTAAAACTTAAAAATGTAATGAGAATTGTCACATATCGAGTAGGCACCTGAGCAACCATTAAGCCAGTGTTTAACTTATCCTTTAAATTCCACCACACTGTAGAAGTAATGCCTGATAAGCTAAGATTTCAGTCGATACGTAAAGGCAGCATAAGTATGTGCATCCGTGTAGGTCGCTGGCAGTCTATTGTACATTTGTGGGCCCATAATGTGCGTCAGCCCGGACCGCGCCAGTCTGTGTGGCATCAGGGAGAGGTTTTATGATGTTACCATTCTCCCGTTTCTCCTCTCCTAAAAAAAAGTAAAAACTTCACAAAATAATAAATGCTTTAATACCAATAATAATAAATGTAATAATAATAGTAATGTTGATTATTACCATCTTTAAATCCATGTTTAAGGAACATAATTTGTCCTCTTGTGACAGAATACGCTTGGAACATGCTGAATATTTAATGCAGTTCATATTTTATTAATATGTGTTGTTACTATAGTATATTTTATTATGTAATCGATTAATATGAAAACCTATAAGTTTTAAACGTTTTATGTTTTTAAATAACACAATTGTTGTAGATTTAAGATATTCATTCAACAAGTCTTAAAGGGAGTTTTCTGGTTTGAAGTGGGTTCGGATCTAAGGTACTTGCAACAATCAACGTTCAACAAAACAAATCAACATAAAACTAAATTCCTATCTTATGATCCTTGGTAGGACCATTTTAGTGCTTTACTCATAAAATGTATATTACAGCGATTTCAGATTCCGTCGCTTTGTGCTGCTTACCATTTGTCGACAGCTACTTAGTGATCGCAAATCTAACATAATAGGGTACTAGCTAAACATAAGGGTTCCGAACACTAATAAAATAGACCGTGTAATGTACTATGGCGTGTGAATTATACTACATCTGGCCGCTTCTGCGTTTTCCTATTGCATGTTTTCGTTATTTATTAACATTCAATATGACATACATTAGGTGTGTCGGCCATTTAGTTATTTTTTGCAATGGTCGAAATTCAACTCTAAATATGTCTGTGTCTGCCAGGAACATAATGTATATCTGAGTATGTAATACGAACTCATTTTCTTACTTCGGCTTAATGAGTTTATTTCTCATAAAAAACTTAATATGAGATTAAGTTAGATACTACCTACTTACTACACAAGTAGAAGTAGTTAACATCTTATTGGCTGGCTACTTACTTTCTTTAGCCCATTATATCTACCTAGAAAGAGCCTCTACCAAAACTGGAGGGCTTAGTCACAATCACTACGCTTGACAGGTGGTTTGATGATCGCAGGCAAGGTGGTGAGATTCCTAAGTCAACTATTACGACTCCTGCGGGCTGAGTAAAACAGGTTGATTCTAATGCCGCGCCTGCCACGGCAGTATCTTTTTGTAGCGAAACTCACTACTTAGTTAGACTGTACTCCTCAGATACAATGACGCCGCCAGTAGAGTCGCTGAACAATTCCGCCTCAACGCGTCACCCTCCGCGATGGCAACAGCCCAAGCCGAGGTCCGTTCCTAAGTGGTGCCCTTGTACTTAATGCCACATACACACCAATTGTCGGCTTGGCGATACTTGAGGATGCCAGATCCCCGCTAAGAAAAATCCTTTCGTTTCTGAGCCAAGCCAGAGCATTCTGACAGTCTTGTTATGATAATAAAAAAAGTCGAGTAAGTATAAGATAGGAAAAAATACAGTCATGTTTAGAAACTGTATAAATAGGTAGGAAATTATGTAGGTAAGTATTGGTAGGTACAATAAACCTGAAATTAGATTTTGCATAAATAAATCATGTCAAAAAAAACTTGTGTGTGAGTGTGTACCTCCTATGTATGCACAAAAGTTATATACTTCTGTAGTGTAAAAAAAAAACAACTGAAGATTAATCATTTATAATTTAAACAAATAAAATACATAATTACCGACAGTTAACCTCAAATCTATTAACCCACTTTTAAAAGTTGGTAATATAAAAAAACTTATGTCACTAAAATCACATACACATTTATATTTTTATACAATTCTTCATATTCATATGTAATTATGATATAAAACTCGTACCTAGTGCAGATTCATATACTGTATTATTTGAATAATTACTAATTACTAATAGGAATCTATATTTTATATACAATCTATAATTCTTGCATGGCGACCCCGATTAAACGCGAAACGGAGTACGGGAAGACCCCTCCTGCACTCAATTGACCGACGACATTGTGGCCGTCGCAGGGAGTCGATGGATGAAGGAGGCTCAGGATCGCCTTTTGTGGCGTCGATTGGGAAAGGCCTATGTTCAACAGTGGATGTGTGTGGGTTGATATGATTTATGACCTAATTACTGTGATGCTCTTTGAACTACTTTGAATACAGCTATTAGTTCTCCAAAAAACTTGAGAGACAATTGCCAACTAACTTCATGGTGTCGCTTTTAGATGTCAGTATGCACGCGCATCGTAAAAATCCACTCATGTTTTTTCCCTAACGCGCCAAAAAGATAACTTCAAAAGAAAACATACGAACACGCCCATCACATATATCAAAGAAAGACAGCTAAAATGAATCCTTTAACAAAGAGCTCTATACTACTAAATTAGAGTAATTTTATTCGCATTATTAAACATTTGGTCATGATACCCCATAACCTAAAAATAATCCCCGTCGGGCTAATGATAACTAAACCGACCTTATTTTCCGTTGTGTTTACGTTATCTGCCGCAAGGGATATTTGTACTGGCACACGGAGCGTGCTCGCTGCTGCTAAATGCAGCGACTGAACGTTATTCTGTATCCTTCAATATTCGGTATGTATAAACTTTATAAAATCCATTAATTATGGTTTTGTCTCTAGTAATTGAGTTTTTAATGTTATTAAAAAAACTGCTGCTAAATGCAGAAGGCAAGCGTAGAAACAGTAGCCCTTAATGTTATGTATATACTTCATAAATTACAATAGGTATGGTTATGTGGTGTATTTAGTACCTATTAAGTTATTTATGTTATATTTTAACCGCCTCTGTGGTATAGTGGTATCCGTAATCTAGATCCCATATTACAAGCTATGCTTATTTTGGGGCTAGCGCTGTGTAAAATAATTTCCTGTAATATTTACTTATTTGGCTGCGATATTCCGTGCGGAGGTATTTCCCCAGACGGCCTACTCAAATAGTGATTAGGAAATCCTATTATACCCAACCCTTGAATCATAAAATTATTTAGTAATTTATAGACAATGCACTATTATATTTTTTTCCATATTATTATGGGAAGCACTCTTTGCTTTTTTAAAATATTTTCTGCTCAACATTTCTTGTATTTGTTACATAAGTCATAAATTATTTTAATTTAATCGTGATTAAATTGATAGCATGGGTCGGTATTCTCAGAGTGCGTATCCGTACTTGGCTGGTTAATTCTTGGTGGTGTCAGTAGGACTTCGAGTCATTCACTGCAAGTGACATTAAAATGTACCTATTCGTGTGCCAACACCTAATGCAACCCACAATAAACATTCAAGTCAATTGAAATCGTTTTTAATTTAAATAAACATCCGGAGGGTTGCTCATTTAATTCATTAAAACCACTCGTTTAACTAATTAGGCACAATTTGGTACATTTCTGTTACCTTTTTATGCCTTCCTTTTGCACTGTTTTTGGGTTTACGGTCGCAAAACAACATTTGCGACCGTAAACGATTATTTTGTTCCATTTTCATGACAATCACTTTTTATCAATATCCAACGCAGAACAGCATTGTGCAATGCAAGGCAGCTTGTTTTCTATGTGAGTAAAAAGAATAAGCTGTTTGTATTATTTATTTATTTATAAATTTGGATACCCAACATAAAAATACACTCATGGTAAAAAAATATTAAAAACATTCGATTTCGAATTGTTTTTTTTTAAATTTGATGATTTGAGCAGCATTTGTCGAATTAAAACTGAATTTTAACCCAACCCGTATTTACGTAGGTAATGCTATGGCACAGTGTCAACAAACGTCCTGTATGGACAAACCTCCGACACCACGGAACAAACGGTTCCATGACCGCTTCAGCTGTCCAGTCTTTTCGGTGTTGTTCAGTCGGCGGCAGCGGGCTGCTTAGGCGTCCGAGTCAGTAGTACTACTAAGAAGTACAAAGTGTAGTCCAAATGAGCATCAAGCTAAGCCCATAGCTGTCGTAAAAGGCGATTTACTTTGATTCTTGGATCACACCACAGCTGAAGCCCGTTTCTGGAGTATTTACTAACTTTCTGCAATCCACCTGTTTAACTTCAATGCCCGTTGATGTCCACTGTTGGACAGACCAACTTTCTAAATTAGGTTTTACCATAGTCACGACGCTCTACTATTAGTACTATCACAGACATACGAGTATATGTCAAAATAATGAGATTCCTTAAATATGGCTTATATGACAACCTCGAGCTGAGTTTAGAAGGTATAATAACCTATACATCCTGAAGTTAGTTAAATTTGTTAATTATGCAAGCATTTGTTTTACATGTATTACCCATAATAGGATCCTAATGTAAACAAAAAGTTCGTTCTTTGCATTGCAAATGACAATGGATTTGCAAAGTATTTGAGAGAGTCGGAAGCTATTTACATTTTCGTTAGTCATTTTTAATAATTAGGTGCGCTCGATCGTGGAATAGGAAGAGTTTTTGTACAGTCAACGCTAGCTTTGATCTAACGGTTTTCTTTGCTTTGGTAAACTTTTACTTTGATACCGGTCTAGCAAGATAAACCGTAATTAAAAGTAGAAGTATACCAAAGCAGAAGAGTTTAATGTGTCATACGATTATGGGAAGCTAAATAACCCTTATATTGAAAGATTTAGACTTAACATCTATAATATATATATATATATTACTGATGTTAAGTCTAAATCGAGGTACAGGTTAAACCACAATTTTAAGGTGAGATGTACGCAAACACCGCGAGAGTTGATTGTTTCATAACATATAAATGTCAAACAGACGTCTGTTAGGATAGGATAGGATATACGTATATCCTATACTAGACATCAGACCTGTCGAATTTGGCATATTTCTAAACCCTCAACAACTTTTTTAACAAGCAATAAATATTACTAATTAATATAACAATAATTTATATTCTAACGATATGTAACGATAAAACACAAAATAAGCAGTCGGGTAGACAATCTACAGTTATCATCTATATATATATATATCTCAATTGTTCCAGACCAGTACCTACAAGACGCAAGCGTGCCCAACCAGGGGCAGTAGATATACCTTTGTATTACTTTCGCTGTTATAAATGGCCCATACAATAGGCATACATCAAAATCGGGAAGCAATGGTTTCTGTAACCAATTTTTACCATAAAAAGTATAGGCTGTTAACATTTTGTCTACTAAGATCTCATTCGGAGCCCAATTATTTTCTCTGTCGGACAAATTAAGAACGAGGGTTTTGCCAACTTATCACCACGCTTGGTATCCAGATTGGTAATCAAAGTAATAGTGCTACATAATGCAATGAAGAAAGTTGCTGTCCTTTTGGTAAGATCTCCATAACGACCCGAGTGCTGAGTTGCTAAGTTGTCTATTTTTCAAAAAATCTGTAAAGCTATTTTATGCGACTGTACCATTATGAAACTTTTTGCTATAAATTATTCAAGACATTACATTGCCGATTTCGAAGTACTCGCATAAATATTTTGATAACTTCGGGGAAGTTGAATAACATTCAACGAAATATAAGGAAGCCACGCTTTTAAAAAGCTTTGTAGGAAGTGAGATTCAAACATATGATATGCGTAATTTTTCAATAAATAAGCTTTTAAAAAAAAAAAATGTTTTTTTTTTATTGTAAGACGAGGAAGCGCTTGGCCTTCATCTCACCTGGTAACAAGTTGAGATAAGGCCGAAGATGGAGGCGCACTTCACCCGGAATCCTCAACAAACTGAGCAACTGGCTATCTTACCTCTGAATGCCGGAACACATTTTTTTTTTAAGAATTGTTATTATGGCGACGGATTTAGGTAAGATGGTGGTAGCTAGCCAGGCGGACTTAAACAAGATCCTACCACCAACCAAACCAAGCACAATATATTTTACTCCCCATGGGGATCGAACCCGGGACCTCTGGATCTGAAATCAGTGGGTTGAACCACTAGACCACAGAGGCGGTTGTGTTCCGGCATTTAGAGAGTGAGTGTAAGATAGCCAGTTCCTCAGTTTGTTGAGGATTCCGGGTGAAGTGCGCCTCCACTTTCGGTCTTATCTCAATTTGTAACCAGGTGAGATGACGGCCAAACGCTACCCTGTCGTACAATAAAAAAAAAATAGTTTCTTTAAGCATCGATACCTATTACTCAGCCCACGGGTCTCAAAAACCAACTAAGGGATCTCGATGGAAGAAAGGTTTTCAACCACCTGGTCTAGTGGTACCGATTTCAGATCCAGAGATCCAGGGTTCGATCCCAGGGGGATCTTGTTAAGGCCAATTTGCAGAGCCTGGAACATAGACGGAGGGTTGCCAGGCAGTCTGTGTTCTATAAATACCACTTCGGCGAGTGTGCGCACGATATCTTTGACCTAATCCCTCCATCCTCTTTCCACCACCCGTACCTTATGTTCCATTGTGCCGAACACATCGTTTTGCTACTATCTTAATCATGAATACTGGTAAGGTATGGAATTCCTCGCCTTCGTCTGTTATTCCGAACGAGTATAATCTTGGAGTCTTCAAGTCCAGAGTTCCTTTTAGGCAAGCGTGCTCCATCTTAGGCCACATCTTTACTTGTTTTACATGTAAGCTGGTTGTCAAACGCTTGACTATCACCAATAAAAAAAAAGAAAAACAATACTGGGGTACAATATTATGCTTGGTTTGGTTGGTGGTAGGACTTTGTTAAAATCTGCCCGGCTACCATCATCTTACCTTATTCTGTCTCCATGATAACTATTCTAAAATTCGTGTGTTCTGGTTTATAGAGGTAAGATAGCCAGTTCCTTAGTGTGTTGAGGATTTCGGGTGAAGTGCGCCTCAATTTTCGGCCACACCTTAACTTGTAACCAAGTGAGGTGAAAGACACTTCCTGTCGCACAATAAAAGAAAGGTTGCTAACTTCTACGTACACACTTTCTAAGGGTTGAAGGGGTAGGACATTAATAGGCTGCTGATTAAGAAGACGAGCCAACCGATGAAGGAAGAATTTCATCTCATTTCGAATATATAATAGTTAATATATATATTACGGGGACTAAGGGGAAACGCTTGGCGTTAATCTCACCTGGTATCAAGTCATGATGAGGCCAAAAATGCATGCGTACTTTATATGGGGGATGAAGTTGCTTGCGTCCGTAGGATTTACCATCTATTCCTAGACCCACCCTACACGTGTCCCCTGGGTGGTGCTAAACAAGCAACAACGCTGACCTACAGGCGGCGGTCAATTAACCTGTACCCATCTATGGTGATCACACACCAAGAGGGACTAAATCCCCTCTAAAAGAGTGACACTGGTGCCCTGGAAAGCGTCAGGAGGCTTACCCTAGGGGAAGAAAACCCTGAAATAAAATTACAACCATGGAAGCAAAACAAAAAGACAAACTACCCCAGGAGGGTACCAGTTCCACTGGAGAATCCCTCCCTGAGCCTAGCTCAGGCTGCCCCTCGTACTCTGGGGGGGGCAACGTTTTGCCGCAAGTGGACCTCACTGAAGAAAAATGCATAGAAGAACCAGAAAGAAGAGGAATCGACAAACCAAACCCGAAGACTACTCTAGTCCAGCAGACTTTTCATAGAAGTATGTTCATGAAGACACGCCCAGAATCCCAGAACAAAACAACTACAAAACCAGACAAAGAATGGCAGAAAGACAGAGTACCAGTCAACAAGAGAAAAAGGATAGAAACCAGTCCCACCAGTCAACAAACGGAAAACCCTAATAAACGACCTCAAAAAGAAACTAGTACAACCTACTCGGTACCAACTCAAAATCAATTTGACATACTAAACGACGAATCTGACAAACAAAATGAAGCACCTACAAAACAACCTAAACCTGAACCTATCTTTGTAACAGGGGTAAATGACATTGCCAAATTAAAAGAGATCCTAAACAATATTAGCACCAAAGAGGAATACACCATGACAACACTCAGATCTGGACATATAGTTAAAATAATGCCAGCAGACACTGATATATACAAAGCCATCAGACAACACTTCATAGCAGAAAACGTCAGCCATTACACTTATCAACTCAAAAGCGAGAGAGCCTACAGAGTAGTACTAAGAGGTGTACACCCATCAGAAGAGACTACAAACATAAAAGCAGAAATAGAAAAACTAGGACATGAGACTCGCCAAGTTGTAAAAGTCCTACACAGGGTAACTAGGGAGCCACTGCCAGTATTCTATGTGGACCTTGAGCCAAATGATAATAACAAAAACATATACAGAATCAAACAACTGAACCACATGAAAGTTACCTTTGAACCACCATACAAAAAAAGAGAGATAGTACAGTGCAAAAGATGCCAGAGATTTGGACACTCTAAAAACCAATGCTTTAGACCTTTCCGGTGTGTTAAATGTGGAGGAGATCATCCAACAATCACCTGCAATAAAACCCCAGACACAGATGCCACCTGTGCAAACTGCAACGAAAAGCACCCTGCTAGCTACAGAGGCTGCACAAAGTACAAACAATATAAAGAGCAGATTCTTAAACTCAACTCAAAGCTTAGAGGACACCAAGATGCTAAAAAGACAGAGATAACACAGTGGAATAAGAAAGAGGTTGTACATCAACTTACCATAAAACCATACAAAGCCCAAAAACTACCACAGGCAGAGTACCACAGATCCAGGCAGCACGACGTAACCCCACTCCCATCGGACCAACAATGGAGAGATGAATACAAGAAAGACCTCGAGTTTGAACCCGCAGGACGCATAACGACGTCAACCAGACACGGCAGATCCTTCGCCGAAGCAACTAAAAAGAAAAACCCTGGAAAAAACATAAACACCGACAGCATCTTGCCAGGCACAAACGACCTGGAAGGAATCATAAACAGAATGTTCAACAAATTCGAATTATTAATGACGAACATGATGGATCGAATGATGGATAAAATGATCCAACTAATCAGCAGCCTGCTGTCAAAATGATTTACAACCTGCGAATTGTGACTTGGAACGCCAACGGACTAACAGAACGTAAACAAGAACTGGAAACATTCCTCACAACTGAAAAAATTGACATTGCCCTAATCTCAGAAACAAGACTAACTGCGAAAAGCCATATTGACATCAAAAATTACCTAGTATATACCACAAACCATCCATCAGGGAAAGCACATGCTGGAGCTGCCATAATTATAAAGTCAAACCTAAAACACTACCCACTCGAACCATTCTGCTCGGAAAAGATTCAGGCGTCAATAATCAAAGTTACCGACAGCACCTCAGATATTACAGTAGCATCAATCTACTGCCCACCCAAACACTCTATAACTGCAGAATATTACAAAGAATACTTGAAAAAACTAGGAAACCGCTTCATTTGCGGAGGAGACTGGAATGCCAAACATGTAAACTGGGGCTCTAGACTTATAAACCCTAAAGGGAGACAACTCTACTACGCGATCAACGACCTCAACCTTAACTACCTATCAACTGGTGAACCCACATACTGGCCAACAGACAATGCAAGAAAACCTGACCTATTAGACTTTTTTGTAACCAAGAACCTTTCTTTAAACCACATGAATATAGAACAAATCATAGACCTCTCATCAGACCACACTCCTGTTGTTCTTAACGTCAATTGCCAAGTTCTACTGCAAGAAATACCACCAAGGATACATAATCGCCACACACACTGGGACAAGTACCAAAACATAATCACTTCTATGATTGAACTAAAAATATCCCTTAAGACAATAGAAGAAGTAGAAGAAGCAATTGAGCAGTTCAACAAAATAATACACATTGCAGTACACGAGTCAACCCCAAAGCGCAAAGTGTTCGTCCCGAAGGAACACATTTATCCGACATTCATAAAAGACAAAATCATTGAACGACGACGCCTACGCAAGGTTTGGCACAAAACAAGGTTCCCAAGGGATAAAGCGGCCTTTAGCAGAGCATCACAAGACTTGAAATCTGTTATACATGATCTCAACAATGATAACCTTCAGGAACACCTGAGAAGACTTACCCCAACAAGCGATACAAACTACTCGCTCTGGAAGGCGACATCCAAACTTAAACGTCCGAAAACGCAAAAAGCCCCTATAAAAACACAAATGGGAACGTGGGCCCGATCTGACAAGGAAAAAGCCAACGCTTTTGCAACACACCTAGACAAAGTATTTCAACCGCTACCCAGCACGGACAAACAACATGACGAAGAAATAGGACACTATCTTAAATCAACCATACAAATGAGCCCTGCCCTGAAAAGTGTCTCGCCAAAAGAACTCGCCAGAGTAATCCGCGACCTCAAAGATAGTAAGGCTCCTGGGTATGACCTGATAGATGCAACTCTCCTGAAAAACCTGCCAAAGAAAGGAATACTCTCTTTAGTCCAGATATTCAATGCTTGCTTAAGACTTCTGACATTTCCCAGCCAATGGAAAATAGCACAGGTTGTTATGATACTGAAACCAGGTAAACCAGCACAAGAAGTGGCTTCATACAGACCCATTAGCCTGTTACCTATTACAGGAAAACTGTTCGAAAAAGTACTGTTATCTAGAATGAGACAATACCTCGAAGAAACCCTACCTAAACACCAATTCGGATTCAGAGAAGGACATGGTACGATCGAGCAAGTTCATCGCTTGGTCGATATTATTCAAAGAGCCCTTGAAAATAAAAAGTACTGCTCTGCCATATTCCTAGACATCAGCCAGGCGTTTGACAAGGTTTGGCATGAGGGACTTCTCTTCAAAATCAAACAAAAACTCCCACACTCCTTCTTCCAAATCATAAAATCCTACCTTGAAAAAAGATGCTTTGAAGTAAAACACAACAACGAGTTATCAAAACTACACGAAATCAAATCTGGAGTGCCGCAAGGCAGTATTTTGGGACCGCTGCTGTACCTGATATTCACTGCGGATTTACCTACCCTCGATGACATCACTACCACTGCTACGTATGCAGACGACACGTCAATATTGTCTGTCCACGACGACCCTGACACTGCATCAAAAAATCTCCAACGACATCTCACCCTTGTCCAAGAATGGTTCGATAAGTGGCGCATCAAAGCGAATAAAGACAAATCCGTTCAAGTAACCTACACTCTCAGACAAAAAACATGCCCACCTGTCTTACTTTACAACGAACAAGTTCCCCAGGCGGACGACGCGAAGGGAATGCACCTGGGAATGCACCTTGACCGCCGACTTACTTGGCGTAAACATATTTGGACAAAACGCAAACAACTTGACACCAAAATCCGCAGCCTGAATTGGCTGATTGGACGCAAATCCCAACTGACTTATAACAGCAAAATGGCCATATATAAAACGATCATAAAACCCATTTGGACATACGGGATCCAACTATGGGGCTCAGCCAGTAACAGCAATATAGAAATCCTAGAAAGGTTCCAGAGCAAAACCATACGAAACATATTTAAAATCCCACAACACATAAGCAACAAGTTTATATACATGGATATACCATTGAGAACTGTAAAACAAGAAATGCAGACATACAGTAAAAACTACCAATCAAGGCTGAACAAGCACAGGAATGAATTGGCCGCTCAACTGGAAGGGTCGGGGAGTCTTACATTCTCAAGACTAAAACGGCACAGCATACAGAGTCTCGCAATGAGATTCGCTGACAGAGAGTGAGAGAAGAGTCACTGGGCTGGTCTCTCATACAGCGACAAATTCTTAGATTTCAGACATCAACATCACATTGGATTATTGTCACCATTGACAGATGGCCAATAAGCAGAATACAAAAAAAAAAAAAAAAAAAAAAAAAAAAAAAAAAAAAAAAAAAAAAAAAAAAAAAAAAAAAAAAAAAAAAAAAAAAAAAAAAAAAAAAAAAAAAAAAAAAAAAAAAAAAACTTTATCTACGTCACTTCATAACTTGATACCACGTGAGATGAAACCAAGCGCTTTCCCATCAATTAATAAAATAATACTTATTTTATCTTTTTCTATACCTACGAAAAAAACCTAAAAACATCTCTTGGTGGATAATAAAGACACTCCGTGAAATCGTCCCCTCATAAAAGCCATAAGGTCAAGTCTCAATTGCGAATCCTGCGATGGACTATAAAAAGCTTTTCGACGCTTATCTTCATTCTCGTAACTGGTCTGTCCTGTAGGTTTTGGTTTGAAAGAAAAAGAAAGGACATATTCGTGTCCCTTTTCCACGTATTTTCTCTCGGATTCACCAGTCACAAGGCGGGGGATTGTTTTGAGGAACACTTGATACAGCAGTCAGGTACAAAGACACATTCAGGTTATACGGGTTTGTTTACAGGGCCATCTAGCCCCGAACTATAATAAAGAAGAATAATAAAATCATTTATTTGACACAGAAACAGTATATTGAATCCGTAGGTTCCTGAACTAGCCTATGCTGTATTTCAGGATCCAGGGTTTCTGCTTTTAATGTTTATTATATATGCCATAAAAACGAATAGGTGACTAAAAATAAAAATGTGAAATAAGAAACCTACAATTCAGATAATGTGAAAATGTAGTTAGGTATTAAATTTTGAATTTGAAGTGAACCGAAGAAAAAACAATTATATAAAAAATACTAAGTAAGTAACTACTATTGGTTTTTCCCTTTATATATATGTTTGCAAGATTAGTAATATGGGATATGAAACAGTGTATTATCTTTTATTGTACGACGGGGAAGAGCTTTTTCTTCATCTCATCTGATGTCAAGTTATGATAGGCCGAAGGTGGAATCCTCAACATTATGAGGAAATGGCTATCTTACCTCTAAATGCTGGAACACAAAAATTACTATAATTTCGACAGAACCATCTAAGATTTTTTTTAAAAACGAGGTTGAAGAATTATTTCTAATATTAATTTGAATGGTTCTACATTGTTAAATATAATTCATTTATTCTAAATAAAAAAAGAACATTTCACACTAAATGATGTACCTTAATTGTTTTCTTTGCATGCCAACTAAATTTAATTGTTTAATTTATTAAAATTGTGTTTTTACTTAGAACACATTCAGGTTACCAGCAAGGTTACTCCGTTGAAAAGCAATGCTGATATTCCGGTTCAAAAATAACTGAACAAATTATCATAAAATCTAATTTTAATAATACCTTTTCGTTGATTGAAAATTTTTCTCTAAATTATGAACTTTTTTATATTGTTTTTTTTTTATAATTTCCAAATACAATTGTTTAACTTATTATAACAGTGTTTTTACTTATAACACAACCAGGCTACCAGCAAGGTTACTCCGTTCTAAAGCAATGCTGCTAAACTGGATCAAGTAAACTGAACAAAATAGCATAAAATCTTATTTCAGTAATAACGTTCCGTTGATTGAAATAAGATATTTGCTTCGAAATCCTTACTACAAGTACTAGTAAAGAATCTAATTAATTTTAATTAAACCTTTTGTACACGCTTCACAGCGAGTCAATTAACAACATGAAAGTACCGAAAACAATGTGGGTCACACAAACAAAACACAATATTATATCCGTCCTTTTCCGCCCAAGGATTTCGAAATCACTGATTCAGAACAAGCAACGGCGAATGCTTGACGATTTAAATTTATAAAATTTAAGCTTTGGTAATCGTCATAGTAATTATTTGCGAGCAGACAACATTTGACTAAGAATTTTTGAAATGAAAACTTCTTTATGCGCGTTGGGCATTTTTTGAGGTGGAAAAAAACTATTGAACTCGCCACACTGTTACCGACACCTCTGTATGTAAGTATCTTTAGGGTAGTCTGTTTTTTTTTGAGATAGGAAAAAACCATTGAGCTCACGACATTGTTACCGACACCTCTGTATTTGGCATTAGCTCAAAATACGACGCTATTGTAAATAAAAAAACACAAAACCAGACCGCATAATAAAAATAAGGCATCATCAGTCAGCTGTTCTCTGAAGCAAAGACCAACAAACTTCAAATTTTCCCTTCTAACAGCACTCCCGGAGTGCCACTGTTTTTTTTATTACTAGATGATAATTAGATTTGCATTATTTGTTTCTAAACCAACTGTGAGGCAATCTCGTATTTAATCCTTTCATTCCGCGTGAAATCCTTTCTAAGTCCATTCCTACACTACTGAAGGAAGCTTCTCCAAGAAATTCAAGCATCGACCTCCCTGATTTGGGCTGCGCGTTGATTGTCAATATGCAGTCTCTCAGCTTAATTATGTTTTTCTTTTATAGTACGACGGGGAAGCGCTTGGCCTTCATCTCACCTGTTGAGATAAGGCCGAAGGTGGAGGCGCACTTCACCCGGAATCCTCAATAAACTGAGGAACTGGCTATCTTACCTCTGAATGCCGGAACACAACATTTTTTTAAGAATTGTTATTATGGTGAGATAATTAGGTAAGATGGTGGTAGCTAGCCAGGCGGACGAACAAAATCCTACCACCAACCAAACCAAGCACAATATATTGTACTCCCCATGGGGATCGAACCCGGGACCTCTGGATCTGAAATCGGTGGGTTGAACCACTAGACCACAGAGGCGGCTGTGATTATATATACACAAACAAAATGTACAATTAAATAGATATTGTCAAGGGAAGTCGGGTTACATGAGTACCGTTACTAACGGTCTACTCAATGTCTGCATCAGGTACGTGTTCGGCCTTCGTAAATTCGACCATATTTCTGATTTTCGATCAGTATTTCAGTATTTATTTATTTCATAAACAATCATTAAAATCGTGTTTGAAAAATATAGGTACCTAATACAAATAATAATAATCACAAATGTTATAATGACAAAAAAAAACATAATATTATTATGCTTACGTTTACAACTAATGCAATTTTGCTTCCCAATTTCATGCGTTAGGAGTACCAAACAGTCCACAGAATAAAAAAACCCTTTCAACAAAAGTTTTTTTAACTTGGAATTAAATACATTTTCACTCTCTATAGTTTTCATGTCAGTTGCTAAATAATTATATAATTTGACAACCTGATATCTACAACAGTGCCTAGCGATGTTGAGCCTTGGATTAAAAATGGTCTCGATATCTTTCCGTCTAGTAACGATCTCAGCTGAAGTGGCTAAAAATTAAATTTCATCGCGATTTTCATACCTTTACTCTCCTTTACAACTAACTCCATTCACAATTAATTGTCTCCACATTGTCTAAAAGAACGTTTTCCTCTTCTTGCCCGCACAAATCAACCCTCTCGCTCTTGTCAACATCTTCTCGAAGTTCCTCTACACAAATCATCCTTCCACACCGATTCCTACACTGTTGGTGCGATCCGCCTCTGGAAGTCACTGTCTGTGGATATTCGCACTGCTCCTTCTTTAGATATCTTCAAATCTAAAGCTTTACATCTTTTACGAAAAGCAAAATTTACAAAATTGAGTTAATTATTTATGTAATATTTTAAGTATATGTACGTCTAAGTTTTATAAGTAGGTAATTAATAATTTTGTTTGATTTATTATTATCATTTTTTAATGTAGGTATAAGTAAGTGTATATTAAGTTTTAGTTATAAATTATTATATCATTTTCGCTCGTTGAGTAGCATTACCAACCACTATATACTACACAAGGGTTATCTGGAAGTAAATGCTTCGTAGCATTAAGTTCGCCCATGTACTTTTATTTGTTAGTGCAATATAGTATTTTCTACAATCTATCTATCTAACGGACTTTAAGTAACTCAACTGATCTGACTTAGGCTACGCTTCGCCTGTAACAACTGACCGGAGGGCCAGGATTTTCGCCATCTTATCTGCCTGGGACATCAGTTAGGGCTGGTGCGGCGGCTGATTCGGCCGAGGATCACAAAAGGCGCAAATATAGTGGTCTCGACAGAGCTTACCTATTTGAGCCTTTCAAAAATCTTGAGGGGCTTTTGATTGAGGCGACACGTGACCCAAGGGCTGGCTCTCATTTAGGCCAGTGAATTAGCATAGCTATTCAGCTTGGCAATGCAGCCAGTGTCTTGGGCACGCTTCCGTCTGGTTCTGGTCTGGAACAGTTGAGTTACCTATAGGCCGTTTGTAACGGTCCTTAGGTAATCAGACTGATTCCTTTGTAAAAAGTTAGTTTAATTGTACTTTTTTATTAAATAAATGTATAGTTAATAAGAACTATATTATTACTCATTATATTGTAAATAATACATACACGATGTGTCTACAATAAATTCACGTCCAATAAGCACGCCTTCTATAAAATACCTTAGAAACTCAACCCTTGAGGCGTATTTATAAAATTACAATTGCCAAAACGTAGCGTTGCCGTTTTCATGCTGGCTAATGGATATTGCTGCCAGATATTCCGAGTCATTCCGAAAATTGCCAGGAAGGCTTCTACTTACTGTATAAGAAGGTGGTCTACGATCAATAAGATGTAGGCTTTTTGGGCTACATTAAATTAACTGCAAATATACAACGAACTTGCTTCTGGTCTTGTTTTCGCCGACGTGGAACCTGAAAATGTTCCTAAACATAGCTGCGATAACCTTTATTCATTAAAGCAATAAAATTCTATTAAAAAAAATATTGACTTTTTCAAATTTGTAATATTAATTATGGTTGGCAGAATTAAAAAAATCTTAAGTTTTTCTTAAGAGCAGGATTAGAAGATTACCAAGTGGTTTTTACTTATGCTCTGAAAACAAAGCCTTCACTGGCTGTGTTCAAAGTTAGAGTTAAATGTTTTTACTTAAATTAACCTCTTTATAATTTTGTACTCACATAAAACGTAAATTACGTTTAAATGTTGACTACGAATTGGTATTACCTGCTATAATCTACTCTCATCCTTCGTCGACATCAGTAATTACTGTTTTCTGTACCTCTATATTATTATATTGTGGATTGCCCTTCGCTTGGCCTTCATCTCACCTGGTTATAAGTTAAGATAAGGCCGAAGGTGGAGGCGCACTTCACTCGGAATCCTCAACAAACTGAGGATCTGGCTATATCACCTCTAAATGCCAGAACAAAAAAAAAAAAAATTGTTAGTATGGCGATAGAATTAGGTAAGATGGTTAAAGGCCTGGCTAGCAGACGGACAAAAAAAAATGTGTCACAATAACTAGTTTGAAGAATTATTTTTAATCCTAATTTGAAATTGTATTTTGTTAAACATAATTAATTTCTTCCAAATTATTTACAGATCATTATACACCGAAATATGAACCGTTAAGTATATATATATATATTGCATACTAACTAAATACAATTGTTTAACTTATTATAACAATGTTTTTACTTATAACTCAACCAGGTTACCAGCAGGGTTATTCCATTGAATTAAATATTAATTCAATAAAATCGTATGAAGGGAATAAAAAAAAATATCTGATGTCAAGTTTTGATAAGGTAGAATCCACTAAATGCCGTAACACATTTTTTTGAATTGTTGTTTTGGTGTCGGAATTGGTTAAGTACTGGTAGTCCAGGCGGACTTTAATGAAGTCCTACCAGTGGAGTACACACCTGGGGATCGAACGTGGTACCTCTGAATTTGACACCGGAAGGCGAGCCACTAGACCACAGAGGCGGTTATCTTGTATTAAATCACGGTACGTCTGGAGTATTTATTATGATAATATTTGAAATAATTATTTATTGTGGATAGTTTAGAATGTACAAATGTCAATTAAATACATATTGTGTTTATTTGTAGCAAAGCTTTGTTATATGTCTATAGTAATTTTTTCTAGACCATTATAGTCATTTGTGTCACCGCAGGTGTCAAAATCCTCAACACTCACAGGTTGTCTTGAAGAAATTGCTTCTAAGCGATAATACCACCCATTACATATACTATTATTAATAGTTATCAAGTTTAAAAAAGTATTTTTATTTCATTTCTAAAATCCATAAGTACAACAATTTTTTAAGATTCAAGTTATCTATGCTATTAGTTAAAAGTTGTATTTATTATATAGTTATATAATAAATACAACTTTTCTGGTGACATACCTCATAGCTCAATTGGTTGTTCTGCTTTCTGCGCTTAAGGTTGTGGATTCAATTTCCACAAGATGGCGTAAAATGTATAGTCATATTATTTATTTATTAATACATGGTTGTTTGTAGTTACAACTAGTAACTACAAACAACCTAAGTTAACTAGTTAGTTTGTATCATCATAAACATTTCAGCCCACATCTCCACTGTTGAACAATGTTTAGCTTTGCTGTGTATACAGATAAAAATTGACTTAATTATAATAGGATAAAGCCTCCTCCAAATGGATACAATACTTGTTTAGTTCGTGACTTTATGCTAGCTTTTGTCCGACCGTAGTTGGGTTATTACAAGCTTGGCATTGTGAGTAGGGCTTAAATTGTTACACATGTGAAGCACGCACATTTACCACACTGCGTAACCTGCAAAGCCTTAGTCAGCAAATAGGATACAGCAATGAATTACAATACATTCGATTACCAGTAACTTTGCTTTCTTGTGAATCAAGGTTTGATTTTAATTCTACCATTGCGAAAACATTATTGGGAAAACTTTTTCAAGTTGTTTTGGGTGTTTGATGAATATTTGAAAGGTCTTACCACAAAAGATAAGATGATTCAGACATATTCGTTGACTGATTTTTTTAAGTTATTATAATGATAGACGACGAAGCCTCAAGTGCTGAAAAGACCAGATCTCAGACACCTTAAACAACTTTGACATGCCGATCAAGCATCAATTTTAATTCAAGACTGCAAAAAATAAATAACGATCTACACTGAGGAATGACGGAGGAGAATTAAAGACATCTTAACTTAGTCTGTAGCCACAATAATTCCATTTCTAAATTGTTGTGTTCCGGAATTCAAGGTGAGATAGCCAGGTCCTCAGTATTTTGAGGATTCTGGGTGAAATGCGCGGGGAATCAGGTTACACACAAAACATTTATTACATTAGCTAAACTGCATAGTATAGCAGTAAGTAGTCAAGCATTTCTTACCGACCGTTTAGAATGGGACGTAAATAAATGATTTTGATTTTTTTATTTTTGACACTTAAATTTGAATTTACAGTCACTCATGTAAATGCTACCCATTCTAAATTGTCAGGAATATCAGCGTAGCAAAGTCTACGGCGTGGAGGGTCGTAGCTGTTTGTAGCACAATGCTACGCGAATTTGGCTTTGTATTAGTTCCGTTGGTCAATATTGTTCGACTTTATAGTAAATCTCTTGTGTTTCTGGACTGTATCCAAGCCTTCGTATATTGGTTTCATCTGCTTACCAGTGCTTTTTTTACTGTACGACGGGGAAGCACTTAGCCTTCATCTCACCTGGTTACAAGTTGAGATAAGGCCGAAGGTGGAGGCGCACTTCACCCGGAATCCTTAAACTAAGGACCTGGCTATCTTACCTCAAATTGCCGGAACACAATTTTTTTTTTTTAAATTGCAGGCGGGCTGAAATAAAATCCTACCACCCACCAAACCAAGCACAATATTGATCCCCTGGGGATGGAACCCGGGATCTCTGGATCTGATATTGGTGGGCTGAACCACTAGACCACAGAGGCGGTTAAAAAGTGTTTCGATGACTGATCGTATTTTTTTATTAGAAAATATTTTGTTAGTATGTGTATCTACATAAAACTTATATATAATACCGTTTGTTTCGTAAATACACACGATAAAAGTGATTGTATTACAGAAAAAACATTTTAACTATCTCATACTCTACCCGACACAATGCCCCACTTATTTCGTGATAAAAAAAGGTTACGGATCAGAGTTTCAAAACCCTCACATATAAAAATTCACTTCCAAAACTTTTTTCCAATCAAGTGATAGCGTATTTGCTAGGTGGTAGGAGTTGATTTGACAGCGGTGACATGACCCGTGTATTTTACTGTGTCTTGCGCGAACAGACTATAACACAAAAGGAAGTATGACGTTACAAGTATAAATTTGGAACAGAAAGTGTTCGAACCACGAATTAGGATCTACGTATCAATCCACAACCCCGTTTTCTCATGGTCTCATTATTTTGTCCCATTAATGTTACCACGAGGGAGAACTATTTCTTGCAGTCCCATTACTATTTATCTTCTTCCTGTTTATAAAATAGTGCGTGGTTTGCTGAAAAAGTAAATGTTGATAACAACAAATGGTCTATCTTAAACCAAAATACCTACCCATTTCCTGAGTTAATTTGGGACCTTTTAGAAGCTTTTTATTTGAACATTTTAAACAGCGCTATTTTGCCCCAAATAAATAACAAAAAAATACATGATTTTCATTTTACACAGCGCTATCTTGCCCCAAATAAATAACATCGGATATAATTGTCGTTCGGAAAGTGCTTGGCCTCATCTCACCCGGTTATGATAAGGCCAAAGGTGAAAGTGCACTTCACCTGGAATCTTAAACAGACTGATATAACTGAGCTGTGGAACCAGTAACACAGGTTACAATAAACGTACTGTTTTTGCAATTAATTAATTTTAACGTTATTGTATATAGTTTGATTTCATCCCCTTTGCATCCAAAGTAGCGAAGCTCCCAAAGCAAAGTGCCCAAGTTAATTAAGAACGCTCCCAAAGGGTTAAACGTAGCGGACACCCCATTGCATTATTAAAGGTAGGCTTTGCGCTCACTCGGAACTAACCGCTATAATTATGTACTGTAGGTCTTTATTTACAAAACAAACGAAATAAAATATCAAGGCCACGTGTTGCGCTGTGACAAAATTAATTATGTTGATGTATCACTTTAATATTTATCAAAATAATATATACACCAAAATGAATTTGCTACGACAGCCAGTTAACTTTGTGTGAAGTAAAAATGTAATCTAGTAAAGCAAATATATCTATGCCAAATAAGATATAATCGCACTTGATTGGACTTCGTTTCTTTCAGTGTAAATTTAGAAGTTAATCATCACAGCGCAAAAATCATCGTAGGATATACCTCGGAGAAACAATGCAATGGAAATTTGCTATAATCACGTCGCTTGGTAGATTTGGTGATCACTGTATTTTTTTTTCAATTAGTTGAATATGAAATCAAAGCACGAACGGGGCTAACATTCAGTACCGCGATCGCGTCAGAGAATTATAGCCAATATATTCGATTATAAATGATTGAGAATCTAGCTTTTTCCTGCGACTTTACCCGCGATATACCCAGATTAAAATCACTAACTAGATGAAGAACAAAAAATAACGAATCAGTTTTGTTTGATACACCATTTGCATGTCACGGGATAAAAAGTAGCCTGCGTCATATTGCCGCAGCCTTTGTATTACTTGAAATCCATTGCTAGTCATTGAAATTAGTTGACTACCAGTGGTCGACCCAGTCAGAATTTTGGCGGTAAAGTGACAGTTGAAGTCTAGACTAGGATTCAAATGTCAAAAATTACGTCGATGTTGATTAAACAGTTGACTCACACAATCAGGATGCCGTTCTAAATCCAAATTCGGTGGCCGAACAAACATACATGTACACAATTTAACAATATTTAATTTCAGTTGAATTTTCAGTCACATCATCACGTAACAGACCATTCGGTTCAAGAACGGCTGGAACATCGACACATTTAAATATTGACAAAGCTACAAAGTTAAAATAATTGGAAAAAAATCCAATTACTTCAACGAGTTGAAATTTGAGTTGAACTTAGTGGAATAGGCGTTTTAGAGCAACATACGTGCAAAGTTTTAGCTCAATCCATTCAGTAGTTTTGGTGTGATTTACCTTTTTCATGTATTTTCGAGGGGGAAATCTGTAACAAGATACCCCGCCGCATTGAGAGTGCGATTCGGTTATGTGAGATTTACGGGCTGCCGACGACTCACTAAAACCCTCCCAGTGGCCGGCCTCGATGCTAACGAAGACCCTGGGATGTTTGTTAAAACTTCTTCCAGTGCCTCCCCGCATATTGCCATAGCACATCCCTGGGACAGCATTTTAGCCGCCCCATCTGCTCGCGGTCCGCGTCAGTACAAGCCACTGTGTACTGTCGCCCTTCCCGGGACCTAAATCAAGGTGACTTGGCTAACCAAGTCACTCAAAAAGGCAATGGCACGGAAACTATCGTCGTGCCTTGCCGTAATCATCTAATAGTTAAACAAAATTGCAGTACAGGTGCCTTGGTATATCTATGATGTAAGAATTACCATTCATTACCATGTTGAAATAGCGCGGAATATTTTAACGAAACTGCAGGCGTTCTAACAATATACACACTCATCTTCCACGATACGAGAGGTCCCTATTGTCGTTGACAAAGAGCCTAGGCTTTAGAAATCCTTCCTACGCAGACGTACTCATGATGCAGTCTTCGTGTATTCTATGCTCTTGAATACGGTTTAGGTAGCATTATGCTTTTTTGAAACCTGACCCCGAATAGCTCTAAAAGTTAAATTTTAGTTAGGATTTGCCAAGCTAAAAGGTCAAAACAGAAATAATTTGCAGATTTTGTGAAAAACTTTCACAAATCTTAGCTTAAGAATCGACCTAACGCAGCCCGCGGAAATTGTGAATGACTTAGTTAAGTCATTTTAGCAAAGAAGGGCAGCTGTTTACTTCTGTGTACCTTTACTACAATAACCAATCGCCTGATTCCAAAATTTTGGAAGAGGCTCTTTCCAGCAGGCTAACCAAGATTGGAAATACAATTTAAAATCTGTAACGTAAAATGACATACCTCCAATCGTCATAAGATCCATAAGGTTTTACGGTTGTTTATTCATGAAAATATTAGGTCCTTACATATGAAATTGGCGTTTTGTACACTTTTGCCATCTTATAGGTAGTTCATTGATCCCTTTACTAAAAAAACCATTTGGACGGGAATCAATGAAATCTTTGAAAGCGGTTTGGACTGCCTCATCGGAATTGAATTTTTTTCCTTGCAAGAAGTTATCCAAATTTCGAAAAAAATGGTAATCTGTTGGAGCAAGGTTCGGAGAGTACGGTGGATGTCTTAGACATTCCAATTGAAGCTCCTCTAATTTGGTAGTCGTCTGTTGGGCCGTGTGTGGTCTAGCGTTGTCTTGAAGCAGCAGTGGCGTAGAGCGATTGAAAAGTCTCGGTTGTTTAACAGCGAGCTTTTCCATCATGGTTTGCAGTTGCTGACAATAGACATCAGCCGTAATCGTCTGACCAGATTTAAGAAAGCTATAGTGTACGACACCGGCACTAGTCCACCAAACGCTTACAAGTAACTTTTTTTGAGTAAATTTTCGCTTGGGGCAAGATTTTGCTGGTTCACCATGGTTCAGCCATTGCGATGAGCGTTTACGATTATCGTACAGGATCCACTTTTCATCACATGTAATGATCCGATTTAAAATTCCTTCATTATTGTGCCGGTTGAGTAATGTAACGCAGCAGTCGACGCGCGTTTGTCGGTTTGCTTCACTCAATTCATGAGGTACCCACCTTTCAAGCTTTTTCACCTTCCCAATTTGCTTCAAGTGGATTAAAACGGTTTTGTCACTAACACCGCAGCCTGCAGCTAACTGTGATGTGGTTTGCGATGGATCTGCTTCCACAATAGCCTTCAATTCATCATTATCGACCTTGGTCTCCGGCCGTCCACGGGGCTTGTTCTGCAGGTCGAAATTTCCAGAACGAAAGCGTTGAAACCAAAAACGCACCGTGTTTTCTTTTGCGACACCACCACCATACACATCATTAATCCTTCGAGCCGTTTCTGCAGCAATGGTGCCACGGTGGAACTCGTACTCGTAAATAATGCGATATTTTAAGTTTTCCATTTTGTGAAATGAGTGACGCAGAAAAAAAAAGCAAAAGAGAAAAAAACAAATGAATTACGGTTTTCGAAACACAAATGCATGAGTAAATAGCTGTTTAAATTTGAATTTGGAATTCCTAACCAAAGAGGAGATATTTAAGATCAAAGTGGCCAGTACGACAAAACGCCAATTTCATATGTAAGGACCTAATATTTTAGGATCATTTTTAAAAGTCAAATCTACCGTTTGTTTTAAATCGCGATCAACACACAAGGAGGAACTCAACATTTTGCAAACTCAACATTTTAGGAATTCAACTTTTTGCAAATTCAACATTTTAGGATTCAACATTTTAGGAATTCAACTTTCTGATACTAAAGGGAGAATGGCAAGAACCTCTGGCTAGTTACTTTTTAATGATGCATTCAATATTTAGGTTTACAGTACTATCTGACCACATCGATTACTACCAAATGAGGATCTGGTATAGTTTAGTGACCCAGATATAAATTTATATTAAAACTAATTTATTTATTCCAAATCTGTGACTTGAGAATGTGGTCGGATTAATTATAATAGAATAAGACAAAATTTACACCACTGTAAAGAGGTCATTATTCATGTGTCTTAATGAGAGTTTTTAAAGCATTAACTCAAATGTTTCACAATAAAATCAGCATAACAAGTGTACCCGTCTGTTTATTAGAGATAATTATAAGTAATGTGTAATAATAAGATTACTCAGGCGTTCAATAGTGCGCCTGAGGTGAATTTAGAAGGGAAGCTAAAGCCTTATTCAAGTTTAGTTCGCCAAGCCTAGAAAATTTAATTGCTTGCGACAGTGGAGGAACAATAACAAATAAACGAATTATATTTTATTGTTAACATAAACACTGTCTTATTATAATCATAACGTTTAGCTTGTGCTATACGTCGTGCTTGTGCATTTTTTCTGATTATACAAGTACTGAATTAATTTATTAAAGTTGGATTTCTATCATAATTACATATACCCATCAAGTCAGAAACAGAACCTCGAGTCCAAGGCTCTATAATAAGAGCTAGTATTGGCTCATGAACTACTATAATTCCACATAAGCTTCTTCAAATTATTACGTTGAAAGTGTTGAATTAACTTCCACTATTTAACTTTTTTCTATTTCCCCTATTGAGCTAAAATTGTAAGCTCTTTGTAGTCTATCGATAAATATTGACGTAGCTTCCTATAGGGAGCTGTATTATCCTGACCTGATATCGACTCACAGAGGTGTATGAAATACAAATGGGGCCCCACAAAACATGTCGATCGTTAAATAACAAATCGCGTATGTGAATTTATTGTTCTTACATACCACCACACCTTGAGTCTTGAATATATTTATTTATTTATATATTTAGAAAAAACATCATTACCTACAGGCTTTTTATTTAACCCTTAGGCGATACTAAATCTTTAGTCAGAATAACAGCGTGGGCATCGGATACCATGCAATTACCTCCGGACGGGTAAATTATGCTGAGTTCGATTGCCATGAATCCCAATATGTGTATCATCACATGATTCCTGCTAGTTTGAAGAAGAAGCTAATATTCCCAAGATACTTGAGACGGGATAGCCGAGCTTTAGGTTTGGATTACAAGCACGAAATCTCTAGTGTTTTTGAGGTTCCTTAGAATCATTTATACGACTTTAACTGAGCGCACGATGCTGTACAGGTATCCTTGTAACTCAAAAACCGTAGAACAAGAAACATAGACAAACAAAGAATCAATCTCGCTCGGTTATTGGACTCTAATCATTCAATGATTCACTTAAAAAACTCTGGTTATATTCAATAACAGGCCAATTGTAATTGACTACACAAGACCCATACGCTGAGGCATCAAGTGGCTTGGGTCATTGCAATAGCAACATCGGGCAACCCGTTCTTATCGAGTTAGGTGGCGCTGAGAAAGCTTCTTATAGAATCGTACACAGTTTCCTAAGAAATCATGATTTGCTCTACAAAAGCTAAACCACGTGTATCACGTTTATTTATATTTATATTGTTATCACTATGTACATTTAACACTTCTTTCCTAACTCATCAATGTTCCTATGGGCGTGCGTCAGATTTTCATAAATACATTAAGATCTGGCTGTAAGAATACATATTTCTTTTAAACATGGTATGTAAGAGTCTCAGTTTTCAATTTACAAATTGCCTGTACAGTTATTTTCTGCTAAATAATAATGCTATCAATATCTGCTGCACTTCCCCATAAAAATATACCATAAGGCATAACACTGAAAATAGCTAAAATTAACTAATATCACCATGGCTTCATCAGCAAGATGCCTTATTGTACGTAAAGCGTATGTTGCTGAGCTTACAGATTATACAAGTTACTCTGTTAGCTAATTAATCAATACGAATACTTCATTGCAGTTTTGCATCAATATCGTGTTGACATATTTACAATTACATTTACATTTTGTGGTTCCGCGACGCACGATTAAAATAATACTTACATTAGGCAAGGTGATTCGGGTGCAGCGGAAACACTACGCTTCTCAACACTAGTTTCAAGTAGGGCCGACGCACAATCAACAGATGAGTATAAAATAGCGTTTACTTTATTTGTTGACCTCTCTATTTTCCTTTTTATTTGAACATTTCGTGATAGAAGTTCATAATTTAAAGTGTGATATATCTGTAAATCATTTCTTTATTATCTCTGTTATTTGATTGGAGGTTGTTTTTTTTTCAGGATAATAATTCATCAACCATAGCTGCCCATAGTTCCTTATGTTTATATCAATCATTAAAACATTGGAAATGGCGCATAAAATCGCAGGCTACGCCATAATTACCGTAGTTCAATTGGCAAAGCCTTCCCAATCTCATGTCTTCTCAAGGAAATGACACGGGTTTTGAACCCGTGTGATGTCACGAGTTTTGAATGTAAATAAATAAATAAATAATATATACGAGTATTACATTCATTTTACACACCGCCATCTAGCCCTAAACTAAGCATAGTAATATGAGAACTAGATTACGAATTGAAAGCGTTTATACTTTTTTTTTGCAAATACATACGTACTATATGATACAATACCCAAACACAGAACAAACATCTATATTCATCACACAAATATTTGTCCTAGAATCGAACCCACAGCCTAAAGCGAAGGAGGCAGAGTTACTACCTTAACTGAGATATGAAGCTTGTTAAATACGAAAGTGTCAATATAACATTGAACCCTTAAAAGTGTTTCATGATTTTACAAATTAATAATTGTTATATTGTACATCAGAGTAAAACACATTTCTAACATGAACGTAAATTTATTATCATTGCGACATCTTGAAATTTTATTGCTGGTACGTGATCGTATAAACCCGTACAATGTTATTTACGTTACAAATTTGCATTACATTTTGTGCTTTAACTCTCATACCTTGTACTGTGTTATGACGTATTTTGAAATTTACCTTAGCAATAGGATACGCTAGATATATATGATACTAGCTTTTGCCCAAGACTTCAACCGCGTAATAGTTTTTTAAAATACGTGCTAGGTAGACTGGGAATTAGAAATCTATAAAATTTAAATCTTATAGAGGCTGTGCCTTAATTGTCAGACCAGTCAAGTGCGGTTCAGTCACACACACCAAGGGTTGCGAAACACATTTGCAGGCAAAATAATCAGGTTCTTTCGGGTCCGACTCGTGCTTGGCCAGTTTTTATTATTTAGTTATTTATTTACCTTAAAGTATGCACTACATTCGCACCAAGCTTGATATAGGTAGGAAATAACAATTTATAAAAACGTTTCTTGTATGTTTCCATATATATTTTTTTATTATTTTTGAAGATTTTTACCCGCTTCCTGTTACAATTCAAAGATATTGGCTCTTAAAAGGGGTTTTCTTTAAGCGTCGGGCCCCATTTATTTTGATAATTCTAAAACACCCTAAAATATGTAATTTGTGGTTTCTTATGGGCAACTAAATACGAATTTTCAAACGTCTATCATGTACGGTTTCGGAGATAATTCTGCAACATTTCACTCTGAACTTTGAACTAAATTTTGAACCCATTAAAGTGCGAATTTTCAAATTTCCTACACACCAAGACAAACATACCCTCCATTTTTACACAATTTCAAGTCTGTACTACCTGCGGTTTAGCCTGTTCGTTGTATCTAGTTGAATCAGGCACTCAGGACTTATGCTTTTATACATTAGATTTGGTAGCTTACAAGTTGAAAGTTTATAAAAAACTAAAACATGATTTCAAAATATTTTATTTTTACCTGTGGTGAGATCTACTTTTAAATTAAAATAAGTATACATCATTATTGTGATAATTATGCCAAAAAATACTTCGTCTAGTAAAATTTTCAGTGGATAAGCATGTGTTTACATTTCTATGAAAACAGGTGGTCAATAAATAGACAATCACGATAATTTTAGCAATATAATTTGTGACTATGTGGTAGCATAAAAGTGTTTTATATTTAGGATTAGTATATTACTAGCTGTCATTTGATACCCATATTGATGGAATAGAATATTGTTTTGTGTTCATACCCCTCTAACTTTGATTCACACCCAATGTAAAAATAGTATAGCCTATGTCACTTTCACAATTCAGACGAATCAAATGACACATCACAAGCCAAATTTCATCAAGCTGTTAGGGCTGCGGATTGGAAGTTAGAAATCCTATTCTTACATGTGGAATCGGTTAATAATACGAGGTACAAAGGCTCTCGGTCTTATTTGAAGGAAAAATACATCACAATAATATAAAACTATTACCAAACCACACAACTTTTTTCTGCCTTTTTTATTACACTTTGATTCAAGTACAACTTAAGTAATACCACCTTACCTATTTCAGCCGCCAAGCAGCATTGCTGTGTTCCGGTTTGAAGGGTATGGTCGCCGGTGAAGGCACGTGAGGCTTAAAACCTTTACGCCTCAAGTTGATGGGAGCAATGCAGTGCTGTGTAGGCTATGTTCTTTGTGAATATGATCTACGCAGTAAGGCATTGTTATAGGCAAGAGATACACTTATCATCAGAAAAAAAAACTTCACGGTCGCCGTCCAAAGAGAGCCATCATCGATCCACCAATACTAACATGGCTACCTCAGTCCTATTATAACCACAGATAATTAGTTTACTTTGTTTCTAGTGTGGTGATTGTCTATTATAATTTTGTAACATTAAGCTAAAATCCTAAATACATACATACTCTCGAAAAACATAACTCTCCTTTTGAGGCAGTCGGGTAAAAACATATCGTGGATTCAAATATCACGGAGAGCTCACTATGGACACAGGACTATTTATCTAACAGCAATCATATTTTTTAATCTGTTTAGATTTTCGCAGTTCCCACACTGATCTTGGCTCATATAAATTTAGTCAGTTAGGAAACTACTAAAGCAAATGTACCAATGTACATGTATCTCTTATTTAGCCTTGAGTTTCACTTTTTGAGCCAACGATTTATCAAAAAACATTCCAGGCGTAAATAGCTCAGAGAAACCATCATAAGAGACAAAACTTTAGGATTTCTTGCTCAAAGGGTGCCAACGAGTCCCTATTACTAGACTGCGTTTAGTTTATCGGGAATTCGTTATAGAAAACTAGAAACCTATAACCTTACTACTTCAGCCTCCAACGCCTCGCGACCCGCATCATCTTAAAGTAATCCCTAAAAACTTTGAGTAAGACAAAAATGTCAATAAACTAGCTTCTGGTCATGGCTTCTCTGGCCAAGTATATATATCCAAGTAAAATATATTTATCTCTGATCTAGAAGGAGACTTGAGCAAAATATACAGCTCGATCCGATTAGTAAATTTTGCATTTAAAATATCCATAACAATATTCAACATATATTATATATTACAATAACATATATAATATATATAATATATTACAGTCTTTTTTAATAAGTTCTTTCACTTTTTTTCTATTTTTATTGTACGACGTACAAGTTAAGGTATGGCCGAAGGTGGAGGCGCGCTTCACCCGGAATCCTCAACAAACTGATGAACTGGCTATCTTACATCTGTATGCCGAAACACAACAATTTTAGAATTATTATTATGGCGACAGAATTAGGTAAGATGGTGGTTGCTAGCCAGGCGGACTTCAACAAAGTCCTACCACCAACCAAACCAAGCACAATATATTGTACTCCCCGTGGGGATCGAACCCGGGACCTCTGGATCTGAAATCGGTGGGTTGAACCACTAGACCACAGAGGCGGTAAAAATGATGAATTTGGTAAGATTGTAAATTAGGTAAGCCACGCAGACTGAAACAAAGTCCTACCACCAACCAAACCACGCACAATATTGAACTTTCCTTGGGAATCGAACCCGGGATCTCTGGATCTGAAATCGGTGGGTTGAACCACTAGACCAGAGAGGCGGTTAGTCACTTAGATATCTTAAAGGAATTTCATTAAACCAAACACTCGTTTTTAAGCTAGTTAGTGTTATAATTGTACCCACCTGGGGCTCTGCCGGCTAAGAAGATCATGGCAATAAATTCATTTTTTAAATTTTCTTTTCAATTTTGCCATGAGAAACTACCGGTCAAGAAAAAAACCATCGACGCTTGAGTAAAATCTAGATTAATTTCAACAAAATTGCATAAGTATGTCAATTCAATTCTCAATAATGTATTCAGTAAGATTTTGAGGATCGTACAACACTTCATTACATTATCAAAAGTCAAAAACAATTTTCCGCCTGTTCGGAATCGCGACCAGCACACATGGAGAAAGCTAATATATACATGCTAAATAAATCTCGGGTTATCCAATTTATTCAGGCATTACTTTGTGGAAATCCATTGTTCAAACTTGCATCGTAGTGCTCAAAGAGGCAACACGTCGGCAGAGGGCTTGTCAGCTTAGAAGCCAGACTATATTTCCTGCGGATACCTCACGTAGAGACGAAATACGTGTTGATTTGAAATGTCTTCAAACAAATTTAGCGGTGTTTTTAATGAATCTGGGTTTATTTGGAATTATTCCTATTTACATTAATGAAATTAATTGGTACCTGAGTGTTTTACAATATATTTTGACTTGATCTTACTACAAATCAAAGAGTATGTACCTATAATTTTAACCCGAATAACGGGTATTTATCGCGTATTTTACCTATATTTATCCCAACCCGGCAGGGTTGCACCAGCCGTGGTCGCGGGCAGACTGGAACATTGGAGCCACCGTCGAGAAGTGAAGGCGTTTTTAACAACTACCCTCAGCTTGGTCTTGATTATTAGAATAGGCCACATTCACACTAGCACGACAAACAACACTGACAGTATCAACACAATTTTTCTTAGGATCACACTTAGTGCACCGTGCTACCACTGGATTCCAAGAGGCAGAGAGTCTGAAACCGTCTTCGCGATTAAAATTAGGATATTTTTTAATCTCAATCGCTTCCCGAACCATCCTCTTATAGTAATGCCGTTCACTGGAAATCACTTTCGGGCTATGCAGCTCTATCCAGTGATAAGGACCTGAGTCCACTAAGTGCTCCGCGATAGCTGACTTGTTGACCTGGCAATTTTTCACAGCGGCTATGTGTTCTTTCACGCGTTCAGCTATAGTACGCTTCGTTTGTCCTATATAAGAACGACCACAGCTACAATCGATCTTATACACACCAGGTACTTGCAAGCGCATAACATCCTTCGGTGTCCATAGCTGCTTAGCAACCTTAATGAGTGGGGTGTGCACCGACTTAATTGAAAATCTCTTTAGGATGTTTCCAATTTTATCCGTCACCCCTTTCACATAAGGCAAAAACGCTGGTTGCCTACTAGCCTCAGTCAGTTTAATTTTGCGTCCATGGTTATTTTTCCACCTACGCGGTTCATAGCCATTACGTTTAAGTACCTCCTGAACATGTTTTAACTCCAGTTGCAAATGCTCAGGGTCACAAAGGTCGTAGGCTCTGTTCACGAGGGATGACACCACTGACTGCAAATGACGCGGATGACGCGATAAATACCCGTATTAAAATTATGTGTTCTAATCGCGAAAGTTTAAAAAAGACTATAGTATGTACCTACTCTTGTAAAACCATAGATCATAATAGTCCGAAGTTGCCACAGAGTGCTTGCAAACGAACAAGCTAAGCAAGGATTTACTACAAAAAATTTACTATTTTCAGGTAAATATGAACCTCGGGTAATTTATTTTTGAATTAAAAATGATATTGAAACTAGTGCTGTACTCTACCCGGTACCGCAATATATAGATCTAATAATTTAGTACGTACGTATGTACAACTCAATAATGTGTAATAAAGTTACTCCCGTCACTATTACTTCGGCCAAATTACAGACCGACCCCGATTCAGTCAGTGTAATTAGGCACAAATGCCACTTGTAATAAATAAATCGAGTAGGATTCTGGTGACCCTAATAACGATGTCATAATATCGCACATTTGTGGATATTTGCAGGGTTCTTTACACTAAGGGTGCCAAAGGAACCCTACTACTAAGTTACTACTACTCCGTTCGTCCTTTTGTCTGTTAGTGGGCTGTAAGTATCTCAGACACCGAATTATGCAGGTGTGCATTTCTACAGCCACTTTCGCAAATTTTCACAGAGTGTGCATTTCTACAGCCACTTAAATAACAAATAATATAAATTAAATTAAATTTAAAATTGAGGAAACAAAACATGCAAGAAACGTATTTTAAGGCCTTGAAATGTTGGGCGGAACCCTCGGTGTTCGAGTCCATGCTTGGTCGGTTTATCATTGCTAAATGAAAAAACATCTTCAGAAAATTCTTATTTTTTTATTGTATGACGGGATGTGCTTGACCTTATTCTCACCTAATTTTCATATTATGTTAAGGCCGAAGGTGGAATCGCACTTCACCCGGAATTCTCAACAAACTGAGGAACTGGCTCATTTACCTCTGAAATACCGGAACACGACATTTTAAGAATTGTTGTTACAGCGACAAACTTAGATTAGATGGTATTAGCTACCCAGGTGGACTTAAACAAAGTCCTATACCACCAACCAAACCAAGCAAAATATTGTATTCCCCATGGGGATCGCACCCGGGAACTCTGGATCTGACACCATTGGGCGAACCACATGACCTAATAGTAGAGTAGAGTATGTAGAGGCGGTCTTATGAGGTTGGTAATATTAACAGAATAACAGACCGAGAAAGTATGAATGAATGAATTTATGAATGAGCACCTTAGTGCAGTGTATTAATACAAAGTATGCTCCCTCATGAACCTACCAAAACAAATGTGATGGTTTGCCCTTATTACAATGCTTGGTAGGTGAGCTGTTAATTGTAGGTTTGGTATTATGAAGTACCTACTCACTAGATGCTACTATATGAATGTAAACGAATATTTATACGAAATCTTCGTCAGTAAAAAATATGCACGTGACAATTCACGGCGTAAGCACGTGAGAAGAAGGAATCTGTATGATTTTAATTTATGTTCCCGTAACTTCGCGGGAAACCTCGTCTCACGTATTTAATGCAATGCTCAAAAGGCTTCGGAAATTCTATGGAACGTTACCTTTGCCGTTTCGAAACATAAATATATATCGGGCTAGAAGGTATGCAAACATTTTCTGTGCTCCAGAAGTATACAGGTACATTAAAACAGATATTATCAATTTGAAAAGATTACCTTCATTAAATTACTATCCCTACCTATTAAGTATATTATAATGATCATTAAACATCAAAATAATTAAAAAAGTTGGGGGACACCTTCGCCAGCATTGTGATAGTATAGGTTTGTAAATAATAAATGTAATAGAAAAATACATATAAATAAAATAAATAAGAAATTTAATCCCAGCTACATATCATCGAAACTCCATCCAAACTACATATATGTTCATAGTTTCATTTCAAAGCAGGTATTAGAAGTATGTTAAAATAGATTTCTAAGATTTTATTACATTGGACTTACCTATACAATGGACTAATTTCATCAGGAACGCACGAATACAATGCAATCCAAATAATGCAAGCACAAGGCTGATCAGTGTAATCGAATGCTCTAATATGTGACCTTAATCACGTCGCATTAATTTCATAGCTGCTTTGATCACAAGGTTAAAATAGTTCAACCTAACTGACACGACTTGAATATTTCAAGTACTTATGATCAGAAAACTTGTCATACGCCTTACAAAACTGTTGTGATTAGAAGACACTACTTCAATACAAATCTCAGCTGTACAAAAAGTTCAACAAAGAACTAAACTTTCACCTTTTGACCCTAACTAAATGTAAATTTCATTTTCACGGAAGAACGTATGAAAAAACTCAAAAAGAGGCGAAACACATGTCGATTTGATTTTTTCAGAGAGATTTAGCGGATTTATTACTAAATATTTTTTCTGTTTTCAGATTTATTTTTAAATATGGATTTCCGCAAAATAACGCCTGAATCAATTAGCTATTTTATTTTGCTATATGCCATGCCTAGATACTTATTAAAATACTTTCGGCAATACAATTTAAAAATGCAGGTACTAAGTAGCAACCATTCCGATTTGCCAGAGTAACATGGTTGCTACTGACGTTACCAGGTTTGTAACTTGGGACTTCTGCTACCGTGCTTACGAACGTATAAACATATAAAATATAACCCTAGATATTGCAGATTCTCAGAACGAAAGGGCTCAAAGCTGGCGCCTTGAATGCCGCATTTGGAACCGATTTTCGAAAAGAATATATTTTTGCTGGATGGAATGGAGCAGGACCTAAATTCAGTTGGAGTGAGAAGCTGAAAAGAACAAACCAGAAACCGAATTGGATGGCGGCCAAAGCCCACCTACGGCTGTAGTTAGATGATGATGATGATGCTCAGTGAATATTTTTTAACAATTATAATGTAAATTTAGTTAAGTAGGTAGGTAAAGCCCTGCCAACTTAGTTTTCCGAGAAGATAAGATATCAATTCGGGTCGCAGGTCACGTATATCGACTTATCTTTTGTTTATTTTCCCACGTTAGTACCAAGATATATAAATACCAGTGGGATAGTCTGGATGCATACATAAGAGTGACTCGCCGACTCAAGCTTAGAAATTTGTTGTATTATTTATCAATATGGCCAAATACATTGTTTTATTATTAATGCTGTACAGTTTGGAAGGATTAGGTAAGAAACATCCAATTCAATATCCCTTAGATACCTTAGATGTCAATAACAACTACCTATTAATAATCTTCTTCTCGGAAAACTGGACTGTCCTTCTCTCCTTTCCAAAATCTTGTTACATGTTCCAGCGCGTGTCGTGACCCGCCGTAACTTTCTTAAACTCTATTCTAAACCGTGTATTCTATATATATATATATCTATTCTATAGCTATCGACAGAACATTAATTTTATGCGTACTGCTTACCTGTTTAACACTCATGATAGTTGTAATTTTTACAGCAAGACCAAATCTTATCTAAACACAAATTGCTAGGTTTTTTTTTACAAATTTGGTATCTTCATCATCTATCGTATACGTCAAAAATCCCGTGATAAAAATGTTTTCGTATACCTCCACATTCCAGCGTCTCCATCAGCTTTATACCGGGGCAGCTTGTCAGATGACTGCGGGGGCGCAGTGCCGTGCGCGGGGTCAACGATCTCGCCACCACCGCCGAATAGCGCTATCGAAGAGTTATCTCGAGCCATGGAGAGGGCCGTGGCATCTGCCATATCGAAGAGTATCAAGAACTTTCCGACGACGACTCCTGCGCCGACGCCAATTCGGTTGAGGGCGGAAATCGCGAGGCTCGTCAGCATCACTTTCAATCGAGCTATGAAGGACTTTACGCGGCCAAGTTGTACGAACGAGGAGATCGCGAGCATCGTGGCGCCATACCAGAGAACTGTAGAAAATCTAACCACAATTGTGGAGCGGCTGACAGCACCGACATCGCCGACGACGATGACTCCTTTGCCTGGTTGTACTGGAGAGATCGCGAGCGCTGCAGCGTATCAGGAAACCGTGCGGAACCTGACGACAATTGTGGCGCAGCTGACAGCTTTCACGACGACGACCCTTGCCCCGGCGCCACGCTGCGACTGCGACGAGCAAGTGGCGACTAGCCAGTTCTCCGTGCAGGACCTGACGAGGACTCTAGCCGAGGTTAAGCAGAAAGTGGCCAGCCTCTCGTGTGTCTCTGGTAAGTCCGAGGTACCATTTTTGTCCGCTCTCAAGATTTTTATATATTTCTTCACTTTACACGCTTTACCATGAAAACAGTAGGTGTAGTCTTTGATACACATTTGGTAGATATAATAATAATATATAATATAATAAGTATTCAAGTGTGATATATATATTTCAGGCTTCAATAGCAAATTGCAGGCAACTGTACCTGCATAAAAAGCGGAAATCCTTAAAAATATTAATTGTCTAACTAGCCGACCTAGTGTAGCTGAGTAGGCACAGTAACGTGACATAATAATTTATAATTATTAGGGTCACCAGGGTCATGATAGTAATGATAGATAAGAAGTTTTACAATTTTTTACGACGTTGTTTCATCACTATCATTTCTCTTTCTCATTTGCTCATAAAAACCCACTGCTGAATAAAGCATTTTCTGGAAGGCATGCTATATTGTAGAATTCATGCTAAGTACCAGCTTAGTGGCTTAGAGCTACTTATAAGCCTGACGCAGCTGACCTAAATTAACTGTGTCATGCAGGTTACGAGTACTCTAACGTGACTGGGCAATGCTACAAGCTACACAAAGAGAAGGTGCCCTGGCCAGTTGCAAACAGTACGTGTCACGAGGAGGGGGGACACCTTGCCGTCGTCAACAGCCTCGAGGAGTCCCATGTCCTCAGCGGTTTTCGGAAAAGGACAATCGAAGTTTGCTTCATCGGCGTGTTCCGGGATGCGGCCGATCGCTGGATAACCGTCACAGGTGAGAGAGTAGACCAAAGGCTACCGCCGCGGGGCTCTGTATGGCAAAAAAGTTTTAACTAAGATTTAAAGATATTATAAATGCCTCTGTCTAGTGGTTCGCTTACCGTTGTCAGATCCAGAGATCCCGGGTTCGATCCCTAAGGGAGTACAATATTATGCTTGGTTTGGTTGGTGGTAGGACTTTGTTCAAGTCCGCGAGGATAGCTACCACCATCTTACCTAATTCTGTCGTCATAACAATAATTTCTCTAATTCATAATTCAAATGTACCCACCACACTGTAATTTTATATGTTTTTTTTTCTTAAGTGTTCATTTTTTATCCTAGGTTACTGTTGATTAGCAGAGCAACTTATTTATTTTAATTAAAGCTCTTTAAATAAAGAAAAAAAACAATAATTCTTAAAAAAATGTGTTTTGGCTTTTAGATGTAAGATAGCCAGTTCCTCTATTTGTTGAGGATTCCGCGTGAAGTGCGTTTCCACGGCCTTATCATAACTTGAAAATCAGGTGAGATGAAGGCAACTGCCCGTCGTAATAAAAAATGAAGTTATCCTAGTCTGATAGGGATTATCGATTGATACATTTCAAGTTTAGGAGCTTACAAAATAGTGAAACTATCGTTGGTTCCAGGAGAGGACGTGGTGGAGGCGGCCGGTTTCTACGTGTGGGATGGGGGTGAGCCGTGGAGCGGGGAGAAGTGGCGCTATGGGATGATGTTCAGCAAAGGGACTTACGCCACTGCGGCTCGAGACGGCACAGGCAACTTCATATGCGAAAGGGAGGCGTAACTGCATACTCGCACACCGCACACCAATCATTACCAAATCTATATTAAAATAATGACTCTATAACAGCTGTAATAGAGAGTGAACATTATAAGCAAATTTTGTTTTGATCTGCAAGAATGATATGTTAAAAAGTTATTTTGACAGCATTTAAGTAGGTTGTTTAGTATTTAAGTGGGCAAAGATTTTGTTGGACCCAGAAACACCTTGAATTTTTTATTCATTTTGTTTCGTGATCAAATAAATGTTGTAGCTGACCAAAGCCACTTTTTATTAGATGACCATTTCATTGGTAACCAATAATAATAGTATGTCAAAGAAAATGATATATGTAGCACCATATTATCATAAAAACTTGGCGTGAGACTTTGATGGCACCACTTTGTAGTCCTTTAGGAGTATTTTTGAAGTGAAAACTTCTCACCGCGTTGTTTTTTTTTTTGAGATGAGAAAAAAACATTATAATCGCGACATCATACACCTTACCGACACCATTTTTGACACATTTGACTTTAAGCACATTGTCACGTCCTAAGAGGTACGGATATAAGGACCGTTCGAAGACTACCTATAGACAAGCTTCAAGTTTTCACTTCTGTCGCCACTCCACTGTGTTTTTTTTTCAACATGAGTATTTTTAAACACCCTTTCTGATGATCCCGCATTCCAATCTAGAGGTGGTTCGTTCAAACCCAGATGTGCACAAATTTACTTTTTTTTTCGAATGTTTATGTGCGCGTGTCAAACATGCACGCACATGCCCTGGCGGTGAAGTCGCCGGCATGTCCCTACGACCATAAATTTAAATGGCATTGTCACAGGCTAGTCCTATTTGTTCTATGGAACATGACGTCATAGGACAAAATTCGACATTATTTTCTTATATTGTACTATGAAAGGGGTAATACTTTTATTTCTCAAGTTGTTATATGGGACAAGGTAATAAGACCTCTTTAAGTTAAATTTTTCTGTGAACTGGTGGTACTAGAATGCTCTGAGACTGAGAATCCTCTACATAATCTGGAGGGTCCCACCGCTTCTTGCAACAAATATCCATTCTCTCGATTTTTAGGATTCTTTAACCCATTTATGTTTGATCAATGGTTTTTATTTTATTAGTATTTTATTTTTATATATTCTTTTTTATGAAGGTATGACAGAATAATTGTCATTACCAGTGGCTTTAGCTGCTCATGGAAGATTTTGAGAAAATCTGATTTGCATTTTATTCTACTATGGAAAGAAATGGGAAGGAAATATCTCATTTTGTTCGATGACGTCTTGTTCCATAGAACAAATGGGAACTACTCGATGAGGCAACCTGTCACATATTGACGAGCTGCTTGCGAACTGTAGGCATAGGTAATACTTGTAAGATCCACGCTATGAGTAGTGGTCAGAGGTGAATACTCGAATGAAAAAAGTAGTGAGTCTGTTATATTGGTTGCATAAATCCTTTGAGTCAGTATTAACCTTCGAGGGGTGAGTCATTATTCACTACCTCTGGTTTCTATATAGATGGATAGTGACCAGATATTAGTGCTATGTGATAGTGACAGTCTCAACTATGGACGTAACATTATGTTCATGTATCTCACCTGCTAAATCATTATGATTTATATTACTGATAACGTATAGCCGCTTCTTTTTAACTGACTTCAAAACAGGTTCTCAATTGGTCGGAATCTTTGTTTTTTTGTATGTTCCCCGATTACACAAAGACGCCTGGACCGATTGGACCGAGATGGATTTTTTTTTTTGAAAGGGTTTACTTCTCAGGTGGTCCCATCGTCATCAAGTTAAGCTGATGATGGGATCCTGGAGAAATCGAGGGAACTCTTCAAACGAAATTGTATCAGGTTCTTCATTGAAGTAGGTTTTCTTTTCAGTTTTTTTTAATGTAATATTTAATCATTAATAATTATTGTTAAGAATGAAATGACTGGTCTGATAAAGTAGGTAATAATGATAACCATAAAAAATAGGATTTGTCGCAGACACGATAGAGGTTAACTTTTTGTATAACATGGAAACATTTTATGTATTTCCCACTACCCGATACCGTCACCATTTCGTCACACATAAAGGTTGCGGGTCAGAATTTTAAAACACCCCATAAAAAGTTTCACTTGTAAATAAATCAAGTTAAAGGGCCAATAGAAGAGACGTGATTTCGCCTAGAAATGTGGTGCGGAACCCTTAGCGTGTCCGCTTTAGGCCGGTATTTTTGAATTTATAAACAAAAAGTAGAAACATGCAATTCTCGCAATCACAGAACATAAAAATTGAAAAGTGTATATTTCCGCAAACCCTCTTTCTGGTTTCTTTGACAACATGATGCAGCCAATAAAAGCTAATGGCGCCCGACGACACGATAGGTAGCTACAATAAGTGGCTGCAGCTTTTAAGAGATTATAAAATAAAACGTCATCAGTATCAGGAACAATAAAGTATACAAATAATTACATTGTAAATGTTACGATTAAAGAGTAGTGCAAGCCTCTTTTGAAAGGGCTCGTCCGGAGAGTTACTACCGTATGGTGGTTTTACTTTTGCTTGCAAGCTGACGGGCGCAATGCAGTGCCGTGTAGGCTATGTTCTTTGTAGATGTGACCTGCGTAGTAAGGCAATTGTTATAGGCAAGATATGCACTTAACACCAGGTGGCCTACTTGTTTGTCACGTCTCCTAGATGTATAAAAAAACGCTCTTTTAAATATTTTGATGAAGTCTTATAACAAGTGGGCACTTGAATTATGTGTGTTGGTGCCGAATTGCCAAGCACGACAACATTTTTATTGTACCTTCAAATTATATGAAGTTATTCTAAAAGTTTTATTTAAGTATTTAGTGGTGAAGTCGGTTCCATTTTTATTCAAAAAAGGGTTATTTTTAGCTTTTTTTCGTTGTAAAACCTACGACACAACGACGTCTCCGACACCTAATTTAAGAGTCGTGTGAGGGTGCAAAAATACGGGATTCTGGAAAATATCTTTGCAATGATGGAAACCAAGATAAATACAGATGACCTAAATAAATGTAAAAAGTCTGTTCTACTATAGTGCAGGTCCCATTATCCTGACATGCACTATGTCAGGATAATGGGAACAATCGTTTTCCTGTATTTTGATTTAAAAGCCAAACTACTGGACTGATTTTTTATAAAATTTCTATGAATTGATTGGTCTGGAATCATATCTTTACAAAAAAATGTTTTTCAAATCGGTTTAGTTAGGGTTCACAGTCCACACGAAAAAAGAATGAATGAAAATATGTATTTACAAAAAATAGTATATAATTATCATTACTGCGATCACCAACACGCCTGCCAGGCATGGCAAATTATGGCGAAACCCTCCATTTCTTTCTTTAGCATTGGGGGAGGCCCATGTCCTATGCAGTGGACTTTTATGGGCTGTAATGATGATGATAATGATGATACAAGTATACAGCATATTACAGTATATTTATAGCCAGAATGCATTTAAGACAATTCCACTAAGCCCAAACAATGCTAGGTTAAACGGTTTTTTTACGGAGCTTCGGTGAACATCGGCATCTTCGTCATCTGATGATGAAGCCAAAGACCTAGCCTAGACCTACCGGAAGGCAGGCAGTTCGGTGGGACTACTACGTATCATAATTACTGCGATCAACAACACGCTTGCCAAGCGTGTTGATTATGGCAAAACCCTGATAATGATGATGATGATACTGAAAGGTAAACAGTTCAATTAAGTCTACTTTAGTGACCGTAAACACCACAGGAAAGCAGAATACGCAATTTCGTTTACTTGGATGCCATATTTTTTCCAGTTATTTTTATATAAAAACGAAACTAGTGTTTCTTTGACCTTACAAACATAATAAGAATCATCAAAATCAATTGCGAATTAGCGGAGAAATCGAGTAAAAAACAAACAAAAAAGGATCCCGTAATCAGATCTTGACCTGATGACAGGTGTCCTTTTTTCCTTCCTTCGGGGGTATTAAACCCTAAAAATACCCAAATCGCTTCAAGTGTGTTTTAATAATTGAAGAGTTCCCTCGATTTTCCCAGGATTCCATCATCAGATCCTGTCCTGATGTCAATCAATGGGACTACCTGTGAAGTATACCTAATATTTTCTAATTCGGTCTTAGCGTCTTCGAATAATCGGGGAAGATTCTGACAAATTGAGAAAGTTCTCCTTTTTTGAAAATCGGTTAAAAAACCAATTAATAGAAATAACTGACTACAGCCTAAATTTTGTGGCACTGCAATTTTTTTTTGATCACTGAATGTATCGAAATATCCAGTTAAAAATCAAAATCTTTTTTCGTAGACTTGACGTTTCAGGGCTTATATATATACCCTATTGCTTCCTGCATTTGGATGGCATCATTTTATGTCATTTTAAAATTTACAGTGAAATAAAATTGGTGCGATCGCTGCAAAATTGTTATTTTTAAATAACAAAAATCATGAAGCGAATAGTTATTCTCTTTATATCATTGTATTTTGACAAAAGAATTTCTAAATGTGATTGTAGAATTTTGATTGTGCCTTTTTGGTTGAGATCGAGATAGGAAGAAACCATTGAACCCGCGACACTGTTACCGACACCTCTTTTAGTGAAAATTCGTTCCGCTAACTCTCAATGAATTGCACTATAATAAACACGCATTTTATGAGATCGGAAAAAAAACATTGAACTCGCGAGACATTTTGAAGTGAAAATTAGTTCAGTTAACTCTCAATAAATTGAGTTGTAGTAAACACCCATAACACATTGAAATTCAAGTACCATCTCACCTGTTCTCTGCAAAGATCGACAAACTTCAAGTTTTCACTTCTGTCGGCCCTCCCGGAGTGCCACTGTTATTTAGCCATTTTCTATAAAGCTGCGGGTAAGGGCTTAGGCCCAAGGCTTTAGAGATAGAATCGTCAGTTTAGCGATGGCCACTGGAAAGACATGCCAGTGTCAGAGTGATAGATTGTCTATTAGCTTGCTCTTTTTTAATTAAGACTTTTTCCGGGTCGTTGGTCGGTCATAAAAGAAGTTTGGAAAACTGAGGAATCTCTAAAAACCAGCAAAATCTTAGTAAAGACCTGTCGCTTTCCAAAAGGACTTTAATCGTCTGCACTTGCCAATATAATATTTGTGGTATCTTGGGCGTAGGAGTTTGAATGCGCGAGCACTCTCTGATACACATCCAGGAGTAAACACGCCACCTTACACGCTTATACCTACGCTTAGACCACTCCGGAACTTTACGATGCGAAGTCCTAGCGCGCCGCATCAACTGAGTCCGTTTGGAGAAGGGCCCTACCGCCATCAGCCATCAGCCCCTGCGATCATGCTTCATGGGACCTGGAGACGCCAGACGATGTACTTACTGGACCTAGAGCTCTGCTAAATTTGGTAGAAGCGGACTCCTATTTTCTGAAATCCTGTTTTTTCGATTACGCCGATAGTGGAAGCGTACTTCACCTAAACTCCTCAAATATCAGAAAAACTGGCTATCTTACCTTCTTATCTATCTTATACTAAGGGAATTACACAAAGTCCTACCAACAACCAAACTAAGCACAATATTGTACTTCTCTGGGTATCGAACCTGGGATCTCTGGATTTGTCACCAGTGGTGGAAATCTTAGCACCGCGTGACCTGCTGCAGCTAATTTTAAAAAGTGTCATGGGCACAATTACATCTGTTCTGTCTGGATCAGTTGAGTTACCTATAAATAAATAAATAAATAAAATTAAAATAAAATTATATGTATAAAATAATAAATAAAATTGACAGCTGTCAGATAAACTTGTCTAGGGATGTGAACCAAATAATCGCCATCGAATATATTCGACATTAATAAGAAATTGTAAAATCAAGGAAACTATCGCTTACTTTTTTGATAAAACTATAAACTCAGATAGAAGATAAATAAATATGTAGCACTTAGTTACTTAATACCAAATATATTATGAGACAAAAAAAATATCGAGAGAGATTCGGTAAAAGCGATTAATTTCGAAAGACAAATGCCATGCCATGACAAAGATAATTGGTTAATCCGGCACTGTATGCATAGATATACCTAACGTTAATAGATTTGATTGTTGGATTTTTGCAAAGTAGGGTAGTTATTGAGATATTAAATAAAAATAAATACAATTTCTCCCTTTTCGAAACGATATTAACCTTTGTTTTATGTTAGAAAGGATATTACATTATGCTAGCAACAAGATAACCTCGAACATAAAGAAATGAATATGGAGAATATGAATAAAGAGAGTTCGTGCTTAAGTAAAGTGAGAAAGGCATGTTGAAAGCTTTTATTGTTTGTTAATTACGATCTATTTGAGAATTGATCTCAGTTACAATCCAGACATCACGAGATCTCAGTTTGGGGCGAACAACTGGAATCTAATTATATTTTTTATTTATTTAGGTACCTATATTTATTCATGACAAGTAATTCGAAGAATTACTAACAAAATTTTGGTCACTCGCGTACTACACAAAACTATCTCACCGATATTTTGGAAACTCAAGAATTTTAAACTATCGCAACACTACTGTAAACAACTTGATGACATAACATTATATAAACGTGAACCTTATTTACTATTGTACTGATTGTTTATGTTTTAAACTAATTTACCGAGATTCAAATATAGATTAATGTACAGTAACGTTTAATGAATATAATTATTTATCTGAGTAAATAATTTTTCGACGTTATAAGAATGACTGTTTGTAATATTGTGGGTCTACGTTCGAACAAAGTTATAGCGTAATAAGAAATTCGAAACGTCAAAATTTATTTCTTAGATTTGATGGACTCTAGTAAAAGTTTTTAAGCTTGTTACAATCACATCAGAAAACATTATTCCAGTTCAGTGGCCAAGAAAATGGTTTATGATTTTGTACGAATTACTCTATAAAATAACTGGATTCAGTAACTTGGAGTAAATTTCAATGTTTAAGTAAAATAAAAACATTCTAATAATTTAAGTTTTCAGAGTAAAAAGAGGATCAATCTTCAAAAGACGCTACGAAATCGTTAAAAGTTTTTTACAACTTTTGATTGTCTACATAAAAAAGCAATGAACTTATCAAGTTTTCTACCTGCACACAATGTGTTAATAAGGCCAAAGGCTATCCCGTCGTACAATAAAAAAAAAAGGTATGGTGGTAGTACTTCCCGGTCGATCTCTTTCACAAGGAGCTCTACTACTCTTAAACTGTAGTACTTCAGTGCCGTCTCAAGGTTTTTACAATTTGTTCTAATCTTGATGTTATGTATTAACTCTGCACCAAAGTTAGATGACATACTCCAAAATACTCAAGGCAAGATTGAACTGACGTAGGGTTACGGAGATTTAATTTCATACAATTTTCCGCCTCGCGCTACGATTGCGTTGGATGAAATCAAAGCCTGATTTTGTATCAACATTATTAAATTCATGAGAAAGACATGAAACCGAGATTCACTCCCAGAGAGATAAGGCCTCGGTTATAGTAATGAACTAATAACTCAAATAAAAGTGAAAGAAATGGTAATAAGATTCGCTTAGTCTCTCTCTACTCTTCAGTGTATCTCTGCAGTGACAACCTTATGTTGGCAAGACAAGGAAAAAAGTGATTTTTCACAATTACCTACGTACCTTGGCAGGTTAGTTTTTTTTTATATGTTACAAGTTAAGATAAGACCAAAGGTGGAGGCGCACTTCACCCGAAATCCTCAACAAACTGAGGAACTGGCTATCTTACTTCTAAATGCCGGAACACAACAATTTTAGTAATAGAATTTATGTTATGGCGAAATAATTAGGTAAGATATATAAGATGGTAGCTAGCCAGGCGGACTTAAACAAAATCCTACCACCAACCATACCAATGGTACCCGAGACCTCTGGATTAGAAATCGGTGGGTTGAACCACTACACCACAGAGGCGGTTAAACCACAGAGGTGGTTTGTGATTTGTAACTGATGGGTTAGCTCTTGACCTCTAGGCAGAGGTCAGAGCAAGGTCAAGGTCAAGGTCAAGGATAAGGTCATGGCTAAGGTCAAGGTCAAGAATAAGGTCAAGGAAAAGGATAAGGTCCAGGACAAGGATAAGGTCAAGGACAAGTTCTAAAGTTGAAAATTCTTTGCCAAATAAGAAACCTTAATGATTTTGTACGAACCCTACACCTTCAAGATGACTTAAATAGATTTCAAATGTATTGTTTCGTAAATAAATTATACTTAAATGTATCCAAATGGTTCGTTTGTTCATTTACTCGTAAACCTAGTTACTTTTAATTACACATTTTATAATTCACCGCTGACTAGACTAAATACAATTAAAGACCTGGGAGTTACTTTTGATAGCAAACTATTATTTGACGAACATGTAAATACAATAGTTAATAAAGCGTCTCGTTCCCTCGGATTTGTTTTGAGAATGTCATCACAATTCGCAAGTATTAAAACATTTAAAATACTATATTGTGCGTACGTACGTAGTCATTTGGACGCTTCAAAGTATGAAACCTCTGAAATAGCGTTCATTAGTCACGTTTAGAATCCATTCAGAAAAAAATCTACGATGTATACTATATATCTATGATATGAGATGTGGAAAGTTTCATTTCCTATCGCTTTCCGAACGAAGACAAATTGCCGATTTAACTTACCTTTTTAACAAAGCGTACGATCCTGTGAAATGCCCAGAACTTCTTGAGCAACTAGGTCTGCGTACTACCAGGCCTTCTTTGAGGAACCCTAACGTACTTTATGTTGCTATAGTTAGGACAAATTACAGGCAAAATTAATTTATAGTTAGAGCCGCTGGCTCGTTTAACACGTTGGCTAGGGCAAATATAGATATTGATCTATTCAATACCAAAACAAGTAAGCTGAAACGCTTACTTAGCGATACCTACTTTAATGTTGTTGGCTAGATTGGGAAGTGCCCAATTTAATTTACAACATTAAAGTAGGTACTTCTTTTCTTGTGTGTGTTTTTGTATTTTTTTTTTACTGTTTGCTGCTTTTTATAACTATTGTCTACCTTATCTGTTAATGTTTGTATATAATGTATTTTAGGTATCTGTGGAAACTAATTGGCATTCCTATATGTAACATTTGGTTGCCTATGTTATACAAAAATCTATTGTTCAAACCTAGCTGTAAGTTTTCCAAAAATTATAAAAATAAATAAAATAAAAGATAAGGTCAAGGAGAAGGATAAGGTCAAGGTCAAGGACAAGGACAAGGACAAGGACAAGGATAAGGATAAGGATAAGGATAAGGATAAGGATAAGGATAAGGATAAAGATAAGGATAAGGATAAGGATAAGGATAAGGATAAGGATAAGGATAAGGATAAGGATAAGGATAAGAATAAGGATAAGGATAAGGATAAGGATAAGGATAAGGATAAGGATAAGGATAAGGATAAGGATAAGGATAAGGATAAGGATAAGGATAAGGATAAGGATAAGGATAAGGATAAGGATAAGGATAAGGATAAGGATAAGGATAAGGATAAGGATAAGGATACGGATAAGGATAAGGATAAGGATAAGGATAAGGATAAGGATAAGGATAAGGATAAGGATAAGGGTAAGGGTAAGGGTAAGGATAAGGATAAGGATAAGGATAAGGATAAGGATAAGGATAAGGATAAGGATAAGGATAAGGATAAGGATAAGGATAAGGATAAGGATAAGGATAAGGATAAGGATAAGGATAAGGATAAGGATAAGGATAAGGATAAGGATAAGGATAAGGATAAGGATAAGGATAAGGATAAGGATAAGGATAAGGATAAGGATAAGGATAAGGATAAGGATAAGGATAAGGATAAGGATAAGGATAAGGATAAGGATAAGGATAAGGATAAGGATAAGGATAAGGTCAAGGACAAGGATGAGATCTACGACGGAGCTAGTTCTCCCAGTAAGTAAGAAATACCCCTGGTAATAGGACCTGTATTAGCCAGATATCCCTTATCTGGCTAACTACCACCACTTTACCCAAGTCTGTTGCCGTAGTAACAATTTGAAATCCATTCAAATGTTCCGGCATTTAGACGGCAACACAGTCAGTTCCTCAGACTGCTGAGGATTCCGGGTGAGTGCGCTATCACCTTCTTCATCTTAAAAAAACTTTTAACCGCTTCCTCGACGCCCAAATTCATTGCTACAATAATTATTATAGTGAGTTTTTGTGCAGAGCCACTGGTTCGAAGTCTGAAACCATGAGAGTTATCGAAAAGTCATGCTAGGAGTCACGTGCTCGACTTTAAAAAAAATAAGCTCTGAATTAAAAAACATCTATTCTTATAGTTTTTCTGGAAATGTGAGTTTAATAAAAAAATGAATTTTTGAGTTCAACTATGCCAAGTTTTACTCTCCTCTGCTCGTACGATATGCTTTAAAAGGAGTCCAATATTTTATTTAAGAGGATAAATATATACCTTTCCACCTTCGGCCTTATTTTAAATTGTTACCAAATGAAGCATTCACCAAGCGCTTCTCCATCGAGAACAAAAAAGAAAAAGATCAGCCTGATTTGAGACACTGACATTACAAACGGTTACTTATTCCAGGTAATACTAGTTAGTAACGTAGGTACCTATATAAAACGCGGCTGCTGGTCGTGATTTAAATCGCTATGCTCATGACTAAGCCCATCGGCTAACTGGAACATGTTCCGACAGTATTCGTAGCTATTGCCGTCTTTGCGAGCAACAGTCACGATCTTCCAGGCTTACTCCAAAGCGTATCCGCTTCAGAAACACATTACATAATACATACGGAAACAGTTATTTAAATACTGGTAGCTACTAAGTAACTGACACCAGTTGTATATTAAACATCTCCAAGGCTGACTGGAAGAAATGTCTTTTAGCGATAAGGCCGCACATTTTACTCAGACACTATTGTAACTAAATGTTTGAGTTGTTCAATAGTATTATTTTTGTGTACAATAATTAATAATTAATTCATTCATTCCTGTAAAAACTACAAAAAACTGTTTTAGTTAATATATGGTATAAATATTATTTTAGTCCAGGAATATGTTATAAACTACTTTCTGTGTTATAAAATGTTTCTGTGTTTGTTATAAACTACTTACGTACGTTTTAAGAGTAGTAGACGCCCCTAGTGAAAGGGCTCGTCCGGAGAATTACTACCACCATACTTATTTCAGCCGCCAAGCAGCATTGCTGTGTTTCGGTTTGAAGGGTATGGTTTCCGGTAAAATTACGGGTACGTGAGGCTTAACACCTTTATGCTTCAAGTTGACGGGTGCAATGCAGTGCCGTGTAGGCTATGTTCTTTGTGTATGTGACATATGCAGTAAGGCTTTGTCATAGGCAAGAATACACTTAACACCAGGTGCGCTACTTGCTTGTCCCGTTTCCTAGTAGTATAAAAAAAAACTTCGCGGACGAAGTCGCGAGCCGATGCTGGGATATGATTAGATAAGTATGTATCGTTACGTAAGACATTTTCTTCCACATTTGAATTTAGATGCTTACCATTTCTCAGTTAATTGCAAAAAGCGTGAATAAACACAAGAAAACAGGTGAGACGAAGCGTGTTTGAGCTCTTAGAGTAACGAAACACCTCCCCTTTTAATTGTACTGCCAATTTAAGCCCCAATAAAATGAATGATTACCGAAATAACTAATAATGTTTTGAAGTGAAAGTGCCTGAAGCCTGAAAGAAAATTTTGGTGCCAAGTTATGTCAAGGCCGAAGGGGAAAGTGCACTTCACCTTGAATCCTCAAAAGCCGGAACACAACAATGTAGAATTGTTGTTTTGACGACAGACTTTGGTAAGATGGTGGTAACTAGCAAGGTGGACAGAAACAAAGTCCTAACACCAACCAAACCAAGACAGATTTTTACCCCTGTGATCTCTGGAACTGATACTGGTGGATGAACCACTAGACCACAGAAGTGGTTTGTATATGACAAGCCTCATAGCTCAGTTGGTAGTAACTCTGCCTTCGGCGCTGTAGGCTGTGGGTTCGATTCCCACCCAGGACAAACATTTGTGTGATGAATATAGATGTTTGTTCTGTGTTTGGTTGTTGTATCATATAGTACGTATGTATTTACAAAAAATATTTAAGTATTTTATCCGTAATCTAGTTCCCATATTACAAGCTATGCTTAGTTTGGGGCTAGATGGCGCTGTGTAAAATGAATGTCCTGTCCTGTAATATAATGATCTATAAAAATGATCTATAAATGATCTCACCAAAATATTCTGGTGAGATCATTTATAGTCTCTCATATGGGCGGAAGGATCTTTCAGGGTACACATTTATACTGTGATCTCCAGTCTTCCAAAGTAAAAGTCATGGCAAAGCCCTACAGTTTTGAAAGGAACTTGCTTTGTGGTTAATCTAAGAGATAGTTACTTATCTATTACATACACTGAATAATCATAAATAGATTAATTGTAAGAACAGATGTATGTACCTGCGTACTAATAATTATTATTGTACCCACATTAAGTAAGAATAGTATACATAAAAGTGGCACTATCGCTTTAAGAGAAAAACATTTCTTTGCCAGAAAAGTTTGTATATGTGAGTGTGCAATCTTCTATTATATAAAATCGATTTACCACTGACGTGAGAGGTAGGTAGGTAGGTAGGTATAATCACGCTACAGCCGAAACTGTAAGACCTACAGCATTGAAATTTTGCCAGGTTGTTTATGGTGACATGTAGGTGCTCACTAAGAACGGATTTTAGGAAATTCCTCCTCCAAGAGGGTGAAATGGGGTGAAATAGTTTGTATCCAAAATCTTTATTTATGATCCGATTTAGTTGAAATTTAATATGTGTATTTGTAATTACTTAGAGATGCTGATTATGAAGAATAAACTTAGAGATTCTTCCTCTAAAAGGGTGAAGAGGGGCAAAACTTTTTGTATGGAGATATCTTTATTTTTGATCCGATAGAGTTGAAATTTTGTACGTGTGTTGATTATAGCTTACAAATGGGTATTTAGAAAAAAATATCAGAAAATCTAAAAGGGTAGAAGGGGGCAAAACAGTTTGTAAGCAAAATCTGTATTTATAATTATTATAAATTTGTACGTGTATTTCTCTTTACTGTTCCTCTAAAAGGGTGAAATTGGGGCAAGTCATGAAATTAAAAATCCTTAGTTTCATTCGATTGACATTATTTATGTGTATTATATAATAACATTGAAAAACTAATTATGAAAAAAAATACTTTAAGATTTTGCTTCTGATAGGGTGACATGGGGCTAATCTTTCTGTACGGAGATATCTTTGTACTTGATACAATCCAGTTGACATTTAAAGATATAGGATCGAAAAGTCTCGGGTTCGATCCCTAGGGAGAGTGCAATATTGTGCATGATTTAAACAAAGTTCTACCACCAACCAAACTAAGCACAATATTGTACTCCCTTTGAGGATCGAGCCCGGGACCTCTGGATCTGATACCGGTGGGTGAACTACTAGACCACAGAGGTGGTTAAAACAGCCCTGGTTATCCAAAACACATTACGAGCCACCACATGGACACTTTGTCGACCATTACCAGTGGCAGTAGGTTCCCGGGATCGACAACGGCCCTCCAAAGCAATGTGAAAATTCTGGACTGAAATATCCGTACGAAACGGCCCGGCGACCAAAACTCATATAGGAATGCCGCACCCATGAATCGGACCTAGAACTACTAGACAGGTGCGAGTCTCTAAAGCGCTGAGATTTCCGAAGATTATTGTCTACTGTGTTTTTGAAATTCAATGATACTTATGCTACTATCAACCAAATAAGCACTAGGTTCTCTTTCTTCTATATTTTATATCAAATAGTATGATTAGGATCTGGACATAAGATTTCAGAATTACTGGGACGGGCCGTGTAGAAACTAGGAACCCTGTCGTTCAGTACAAGCTGTATACCAGGTATCTACAGCCATTTCTATTTTCTTATTTCACCGAAGCGAAGCACGGGTACTTTCAGCTAGTAAAGTATAAATGACACTTCAAATGTTCAGTATAAGATGAAAATATATTCCAAGCAAGATAGATCTGGAAAAAGTAAAGTCAGGATGATCATAAGATCAAGAAGATTAATAATGGATTCAGGCTTTAATTTGCGGAAATCCAGACTATATTTCCTGTGGGTGCCTCGTGTAGAGGCGAAACACGTGACAATTTGTTTTTTGTTTAAACGAATTTGTTTTAGGGGATTTGTTCTTAAATATTTGACTGTTTAGGTTTATATCAAGAAGATCATTTCAAATGATGATAAAATCTGAAAAAAAGGATTAAAATACGAAGTATATCATATACGGAAGGTATATGTTGGTGGCGTGGTAACAACTAGTCTAACGATTGGGACTTCATTTTCGTCATATCCTGGGAATTTCCCAAATACCTGTCTTAGTCTTATAAAAGGAAGCTACCATGAAGAGCTTTGGGTTTCTAGGCTAAGCAGAGGCGTTATACAATATATATAAACGAGAAAACTGCGGCTGCCCGCAACCTCAATAGCGAGTCACACTCACCCTAACAATTATTCACATGTTAAAATGAAACCGTTTGTGCCTACATCAACAAGCGTATACTTGAGGGAACCCCGTATTTAATACGCATAGTGTATTTGCCCGTATTCTGTAAATGGGACAATATGCACTTTGACACCATCTTTGTCATATAAGTCAGCGCACTTGGGTTAAGTTATTTTGTGCCGCCATTTTGTACGATCAAAATTCAAATGAAATGGTTCCATCAATCAAGACGCAGAAATACCTTCCGGAATATGTCCGCAATATCCGATGTAATCCGGAACGCGGCGGCAATTTGTCAGTTAACCCCTTGAAGCGCGCGTCCGATGCACAACCATGTAGGTATGTACCTAGTTAGGTTAGTACGTATAAGTGTAAGTATGTGTTTAAGCTCATATATAGTGATCTTGACAGAACTTACTAATTTTAGTCTTTTGTGGTTGAGACCAAGGTCTCAACCCTAAAAGACTCGTACTCGTCGAACGTTTTTATAAATTGTTATTTTAGACCTGTATAATAACAAAGTTGGTGTGAGAACAGTGCTTACTTTGTGGTAAATAAATAAATGAATAATAAAATCTGGCAATATGTGAGTCGGACCGGCACTAAGACTTCAAAAAGCCTTCATCGTTTTGTCTGGGAATGTGGGTCAGAACCCTCTGTGTCTGCACACCATGTAGGATCTAATCGGTCAAATTTATCCAGATATCCAACAAATATACATATTTATAATATGCACCTATTTCAAAAAACCAATACGCGGACGAAGTCGCGATTAAAAGCTAGTATAATATATTAAACTAGCTTTTGCTCGCGGCTTCGCTCGCGTTAAGAAGTATTATTATTAATTAGGTATAGTTTTTGCGGCTTTACTTTTGTTTAGCGTGTGAAAAAAATTAGGGCCTACAAAACTTAAAAACGACAGTACATTCTTCAACTTCTCCATTAACGTTCAGATTTTCTTTAGCCATTTTAAAAAAGTCTAACCGAAAATCTCAAAATCCTTTCTTAGGGGATGCTTACGCCATAGTAGCTTTATGCATGCAAAGTCTCAGCCCGATCGGTTTAAAATTGACAAAGTTTCATACAAACTTTCATCCCCTATTTTATCCCCTCGGGGGTAGAATTAATCAAAATCCTTTCTTAGTGGATGCCCACGTTATAACATCTACCTGCATGCCAAATTTCAGCCCGATCCGTCCAGTGGTTTGGGCTGTGCGTTGATAGATCACTATGTCAGTCAGTCAGTCACCTTTGAGTTATATATATTTACAGAAGATAGAGATAGATAGATAAGATAAGATTCGCTTAGTGAAATCTTCAGACCCCTTCAGAACCTTAATGCGTTCAAGGAAAAGTGAGTTTAAAAATAATGAAACAAAGGAAGAGTGCAATGGGATAACATTTTTTTTATGGCCGAATTTTGTCCCCTGCCCAGCAGTCTGGTATTACTAATATTAATTATAACATAACTAATGTAAACAATCAAATGTATTATATAAAACATTCATATCACAATAACTTCAGAATTATCACTATTATTCAAGACAAATTGCTTTGAAACTTCAACCAGCTGCTTTACAAACTTTAGCCAGCTACATCAAAGCATAAATCTTGCAGTCAATACATCACCCGCACAAATTCCCTACTAGAGGGACCAATAAGCTGCAGAAACTTGGTGTAAGTTCAAACACGACGCTCCTATGGGACCACTATCTACAAATAAAACAACGCTAAGTCATAATAACGTGTCAAGGATGTGGAACCAATAAGAGCTTTATAATTGTTGTTTAACAAGCCTCACGTGTTTTAACCGCCTGTGTGGTCTAGTGGTTCAACCCACCGGTTTTAGATCCGGAGGTCCCGGGTTCGATCCCCATGGGGAGTACAATATATTGTGCTTGGTTTGGTTGGTGGTAGGAATTTAATTAAATCCGCCTGGCTAGCTACCATCATCTTCCCTAATTATGTCGCCATAATAACAATTCTAAAATTGTTGTGTTCCGGCATTCAGAGGTAAGATAGCCAGTTCCTCAGTTTGTTGACGATTCCGGGTGAAGTGTGCCTCCACCTTGTAACCAGGTGAGATGAAATCCAAGTGCTTACCCATCGTACAATAAAAAAAATGTGGAAGCTAGCATCAAGAGCTTTATAATTGTGGTTAAACAAGTCTCATAGCTCAGTAAGTAACTCTGCCTTCTGCCCTGTAGGCTGTGTTTGATACCCACCTAGAACAAACTTTTGTGTGAGAAATATAGATGTTTATTCTGTGTCATATATTTACAAACGCGCATTGGATGCGTAGAATCCAGTTTTCAAGAACATCAGTTAAAAAACATTACATACAATTTTGTAACCTGTCATATTTCTAATTATGCAACTTGTGCAAATTATGTGTGAATATTCCTGTATCGGCAATCTATGTTTCGACTTTTTCGAGACAACAAGCTTACGAAGAGGAAAACATCAAGAGGAAACATGTTTGAGGATTAATTGACATGTCATGTAGGTACCTACCGAGTTCGAAGAGCCATCCATTGATCCATATTGGGTCTGCGTTGTAAAATATCAATCAATAACTTGCTGGTTGAAATATATCGTCATTATTTAATAGGTTAAGTCTGTACAATTAAATGCAGAAGTAATCTCCGAAACTACTTGACTGTTTAAAAAACATCTTCTTTCAATATTTATATTGGACTTTAAAGGTCTAAAAATAAGAATATTAATATATATTCTTATCTATTACAAAGCATGTGTCCTTGTCTATGATAAAATTGATGGGCCGACCAATTTTGCGACGAAAAACGGCCTAGCGAATGCGTATACCATGCCCTAAATTTAAATAAGGTAACTGTAACTTAAAACTAGCTGAATACGCGCAGTTTTACATGTAAAACTTTCCAAAGTTAATCAATATTACGGCCAATTCACTGTAGGTTTGGAAAATGTTTTCAACAAATGGGAATATAATTGAATTATGGAGAATATATAGTGCGAGGTTACAACGCAGATGAGCTTGTGTGAAGCGTTGCTAACACTTTTGATCGATGTCCACTATAGAAAAGGACTTTCACTAAATCTATGTAAAAAGATGATTATTATTAACTCGTTAAACAAATACTGCAACGGGTAGTTAAAAAAAATATATTTATTTACCTTTGATATACATTACATGATATTATCAGCTACAATAAGGAATATGTACATAAAATTGCGTGTTGCAAATCCTTTCTAGTAAAAGTAGCAAAACAAACGTTTTTATCCAAAGAGGGTGAGGGGAGATAAAGAGCTTTCATTATCCCATGAACCCATGAATAATTATTACTGATATGATTCTTGCCAATCATATCAGCAATAATTATTGATGGGTTCATCCAAATCCCTTTACAAATTTTAGTGTGATACGCGTTAAAGATACAGATAGACAGATAAAAATAAAAAAACTTTATTTTTGGCTTCAGTACTAGTGATAAAATATGTTTCATCTACTTTACATTGCAATAATATTTAATGTATGGAGTGACAGAAGAAAAAAAACTATCACAGCTATTCTCAATCGTTCTTTTGAAACACAAAAATCACTAAAATATATCCCTAGACAATAATTAAATCAGTAAAACTCCAAAACCCATGTAAAAACAATAAGTCAAACTTGGCATTGCCAAGAAACACAAAGGGCGTTTCTCGCTTAATGCCAATGGGAATCCAATTAATATGGATCAAGTGGATGCTAGAAGATGCCAGAAACAGATAATTTCGCAATAACAATCTAATGTGCTTGATAGTGTAGGTATGGTGGACATGTATAACAACAGGGCTATGTTACAAATACCAATACCAAATCACAATATAACAATAATAATACCCTAACCGCCTCTGTGGTCAAGTGGTTCATTTGAGTTTATTTTAGTTACTGTCACATTATTATGTCTTATGGCATATTTTTATGGGGAAGTGCAGCTGATATTGAAAGCATTTTTATTCTGCAGAAGACAATTACGGCATACATATAATATACGGGCAATTTATAAAATGAAAACTCGTGTTTCTCTCAGGAAACGTTTGAAAGAGATTGGTATTCTTACAGTCCTCCCAAGGAAAAAAAAATTACAATACATTTATGAAAATCAAATACGTGTACACAGTGTAATACTAGAAATAAAAATAAACTTGATATATCCAGGTATCGCTTAGAAGAGTGAATAGTTTATGATTAAATTGACCTTTAAAATGATACAATGATGGAATGATTACCTGCAGTAAGTACAGCGCCATCACTTTGGTGGCTGAATTATCGCTTGTTCGGTTGGAACACCTAGAACGTCCCCGACGTACCGTATGCACCATTGACTTGCACTATAAATGGTGCAGATGTAACTAATCAGTTGCATCTGCACTTCTGTGACATCTTGTTCTGCGTAAAATTATTTGTTAGGTCCGCAAAAGGCTGTCGTCCTCCCAGTATTTTCCCTTAAAAAACAAAAACTTACGCGGCTTTGTAACGAAGGAATCATCTAATCGGACTCTCAGTAGCGTAGCGGTTGATTTATTCTGAAAAGTCCAGTGAAGGGCATGGATCTGGGGCCTAACCACAACGTCTTATAGCTTTCTCGTTTTGATCTGACATTTATCTTGTCTCGTCTTTTCTATACTGGTCAGTTAGTGACCAAAGTGAAGTAATATTAAAACAAGAATGCTCTAAGAGGTCGTGGGGTACCACCTGATCTCAGGAGCGTAACGCGGGTCCTGCTTAAATCTCCAGGTTGGGTAGGTACATTAGCGGTAGCAGTGTCGGTGCCAAGTACACAGTTAGCTGCTGATCGTAACCAACAAATATAATAAAAACAAAATTTTAACGTCTAGATAATGTTGGTACTTTGGCAAATATGGCCGGCCCACTGCCACTTCAGCCTGCTTATCCTCTGAGTTATGTCGGTGAGTTTGGTTCTCTGACGAATTTATTCGTTTCTGATCTTATTCCATAAAGAAACTCCGGACTTAGCCCGCTCCATAGCGCGCTGAGCAACTTTAAATGTGGATCCTTCTAACCAATCCAGCTCACTTGCCATAGTTAATTTAAAATTATACCTGTGTAAGTTTAATTAACAATAAATTTCGTAGCCCAAGACTTGGAGCTCTACATGGCTTTATTAAAGCTGAGATCTTCTCTCGTAAGGACCTCAAATTTTGGTCAATTCTATTTGCCAACATTTTTGATTTATTTTCGGGTTCCAAGTCTGAAATAAATGAATAAAATTTTCAATAGTATCTTTTTTATTTAATATGCGTCGATGTAACATCAATATGTCCTTTATGTGAATATCTATTATTTAGGTATTGTATAATGCCGATTTATACAAATATCGATAAATTTGTCCGAACAAAGGTTTCATGGAAGATATTTCGTTGGTCGCCTTTTACGATAAGACCACCCATTGTCCATTATTTATTGTCATAATTAAACATTATCAATGTTTGTCTGTTACGTGATGATGGTAAGCGGCCCGACGGTATGACTCTTGTCCCTTGGGAAATGGGTAGGCCTTTGGTGTGGGACGCTACCTGCGTCGACACCCTAGCGCCATCTCATCTGCCTGGGACATCAGTTAGGGCTGGTGCGGCGGCTGATTCGGCCGAGGATCACAAAAGGCGCAAATATAGTGGTCTCGACAGAGCTTACCTATTTGAGCCTTTTGGGGTGGAGACCTTGGGTCCGTGGGGAGCCGGTGCCCTCCGGGTTTTCAAAAATATTGCGGGGCTTTTGATTGAGGCGACACGTGACCCAAGGGCTGGCTCTTATTTAGGCCAGCGAATTAGCATAGCTATTCAGCGTGGCAATGCAGCCAGTGTCTTGGGCACGCTTCCGTCTGGTACTGGTCTGGAACAGTTGAGTTACCTATAGGCCGTTTGTAACGGTCCTTAGGTAATCTGACTGATTCCTTAGTACTTAGTTAGTTTAATTTATTGAATAAATGTAATACTTGTTAAAAAAACATTATCAATACAATATTTTTATTTGCATTGCTATATCCAGGAAACATGATTGTATCGCCAATTTGTAATTAAAATCACATTATTGATATTAACAACCGGAAACGTGTAATTAGACGCCGTAATGACTTCCGTTAATAATCGGAATATTGAGGTAAACAACAATATTCATTACTTGTGTATCAATATTGATATATCAGGTGTACCTATGCTTCTCTTAAAAAATGTTTATACAATGTAGTCATGGCTATGACTAAGGGATTGTGAAACTTGAGTAGTCGTATAGTCTCTTTTATAATTACAAAAATGTAAAAAGAAATCTTCCGTACTGGAAGTAGAAGTAGCTTGCTACTTCAAGTACCAAGTATCAAGTACTTCAACTGTCAAGATTACTAAATTTGTTTGTCTGCCAAGATTATTAAATTGTAAAAGTGACAAGCTAAGCAAGATGGCCGTGAAGTCAGCCAATCAGAGTTACACAATGCTACATTGTGTTCCTCAGTTTAAAGAATTTATCAATCTGTCTTACAGCTATTCAGCTTTTTACGGGAGCAATCCTGTAAGAAGTGGTACATCCTAGGATATACTCTGGGTATGAACATATTGTTTGGTGTTAAGAATTATGTTTAAACGACTTAAAAAAACTGAGGAGGTTCTCAATTCTTGTTGTTTGTTCTAGACTAGAGCAACATAATCATCAAATATTTATGATCTATATTTGATCTAGAACCAAGACAAACATCAAGAACATCATAGAAGGGAATGTGGAAGGTAGAAGAGGAAGAGGGAGACCGAGAATAAACTATATAAGCCAAGTGAAAGAGAAGGTCGCTGTCGTATCGTATAAAGAGGTCAAGGAAGCTGCCCTGGATATATCAATATGGAAAAAGATTCATCAGTTGTGCCGACAAGATTCAAACACATTAATTGAAGAAGAAGCATCATAATCAATATCAACAGCCTCCAAAAATTGGGATTTTGCCATAATCACCACGCTTGGCATACATATTGGTGGTCGCAGTATTGGTATTGGGTATAGTATACAGAAAGAAGCTGCTACCCTTCGCCTGTTGAAAAAGTCCCTTAGTTGACTCTTACGACATACCCAGGGCACAAGGCTGTGAATATAGCAATATGTATTTTAAGCATAATACGCTTCCGCTTCCGTTGAAAATTGTACCTCTTCCACAGTTCAGGTAAATCGGATCCCATGACGTTCCGTTTAAGGTGGTAATCAATCGGCCCTTTCTTGTGAACCGATTCCCGAAATCCTTGGGCTTGAGCCGAGTCAAAGGTGTGTATAGAAAGCTTCGTTTGTTTTTCAATCGAAAACCCGTGGAAAAGCTTTGATAATTGAACAACAATTCAGCATTGTTTTGTTTTTGAAGAAAGAAAGAAAGAAAGAAATGACTGAATGAACTGATCTCCTGCGACCGCCAAAATATCATCGTGCCATCGAAACGAAGCATAGTATTACCATTACTACTTTCGATTCGCTTTTGATCGTAGTCGCAAGAACCTTGAAACCCAAGAGGTAAACATAATAAATAACATGTACAATTAAACTAACTATGTACAAAGGAAGCCGGGGGATAACCTAAGGACCGCCTCTTTGGTCTAGTGGTTCAGGCTTCCCCAGGGGGAGTACTATATTGTGCTTGGTTTGGTTGGTGGTAGGACTTGCTAGCTACTACCATCTTACCTAATTATGTCGCCATAACAACAATGCTAAAAAAAATGTGTTCCGGCATTTAAAGGTAAGATAGCCAGTTCCTCAGTTTGTTGAGGATTTTGGGTGAAGTGCGCCTACACCTTCGGCCTTATCTTAACATGTAACCAGGTGAGATGAAGACCGTCATACAATAAAAAAGACCATTATTACAAACGGATTCTAAGTAACTCAACTGTTCCAGACCAGTACCAGACGGTAGCGTGCCCAAGACTTTGGCTGCACTGCCACGCTGAATAGCTATGCTAATTTGCTGGCCTAAGTAAGAGCCAGCCCTTGGGTCACGAGTCGCTTCGATCAAAAACCCCACAAGTTTTTGAAAACAGAGGGTTATCTTTATCATTTCGTTGCAAATTTTTCTATTAGTATGTACCTACATTTAACCATGACATTATCCCCATATTTTTTTCATGAAACCTGGATGGAATTTTCTTTTTAATACATTTTTGCATTATCATCAGTGTACCTGTATTGTAAGATTTACAGATGCAATGCAATATCAGCGGAAATAAAAAGCGTATCGTTGAAAACGTTTCACGGGGTGAAGGAAAAAGTGGCTTCATTGTATGCAGCAGTACCGTAGACGCAGTATACCTTTACCGAGAAAATGCTCCAATCTTCTAATGAGTAAAAGGAGGAGTCCTGAGAGATTGACTGACTGACAGATTCATCTAGATACAACGCAAAACCTAAACCGCTGGTCCTTCACAATATGTAGGGTATGTTTGTCTTGGTATGTGCCTGCTTAGAAATAAATTAAAAACGCACCCTAAGGGGTTCAAAATGGGGTTCAAAGTTCGGAATGAAATGTTCGCTTGAGTTTTGAGTGGTGTAATTTGTATGTGTATTGCCCGCATGGAAAAAACTATGACATGCTTTAGGGTTTCTATGAATTTTCAAAAAACGAGGGAAGAGTGTCCTTTGTTTAAGGAAATCCCATTTAAAAATCTTTTGATATTTAACAGATAGCCGGTTGAAATTGTAAAATCTGACAAATAATTAACAAAGAATAAAAAAATATAGGGTTCCCAAAAAAGAAACGTTTTTTTATAAATTGTTATATTCTATACCTATGTTAAACTTGGTGCATAAATAGTGCCAACGTTGAGGTAAATAAATAAATAATAAAACTGGCCATACGTGAGTCAGACCCTCAATAGGACTTCAAAATAGCTGCCTGCTTTACTTGGAAATGTGGATCGGCAGCCTCTTTGAGTGCTTAGTCGGAGTGCGTGTCTGCACTCCATGTTTGAGTGTATCGGTTAAATTTATCCAGATAGCCAACAAGTATATAATTATAAAAGAATTCTTCTTATTTTTAACCGACTTCAAAAAAAAGGAGGGGGTTCTCAATTCTGTGAACGTTATGCTGCAGAACATGCACTTGTTTATAATGTAATGAAAACAGAATACATGGTCTTTAAGGCCGTCGGAAAAGGTCCCGATAACAACACATATAATGTAACCCTTAATGGCATGAACGTTAAAAGAATAACTGTCTGTGTAAGTATCTGGGACATTTCATCGCTGACGACCTAAAAGATGATGCTGATATTAAAAGGGAGCGTAGGTCGCTAACATAGGGGCAATATGCTGGCCCGCAGGTATTCCCGTTGTTCTGAACATGTAAAAATAACTCTTTTTAAAGGCTACTGTCAGAATATGTAAACGGGAAGCCTGTGTAGTACACTAAAAACTCGCTGGCCACCCTTCACATTCAGTATAATAATATTTTCAGGATGATGTTGGAGGGTGTCTCTCTTCTGCAGTGCTTCGGGATGTTTGCTGAATACCAAACTGATGCCTTTGAAACTCTTATTCGCAAAAAATCGGCATCCCTGATTCGTAGAAATCGAGACAGACAAAACAGCATCCTGAAAACTATAGCGGATAGATAGACGTCACGGATGTGGGCAAGCCTGGTACACAGAGTGATCGCAGAAAACTGTTCGGTACTCTGGTGATCGCTCTGTGAATCAGTGTCTCCTTTTATTATTTTTATTTTATTTTAATTGTGTCTTACTAACTCCCTTTTCTTTGTTTTTTATTTATATTATGTCCTACTAACCTATGGATCTAAGTTTTCTGAAATAAACAGTTTTGAATTTGAAATTGTATCTTTTTTTTATTATGCATGTTCTCCGATAACTCATAGACGCCTGGACCGATTTTTATTTTTTATTTTTTTAAAGGGACTTCACAGGTGGTCCCATTGTCATCAGGTCTGATGTCGAAATCGAGGGAACTCTTCAAATATTATACACACTTGAAGTTAGTTGGATATTTTTAGAAGCCGTATACTTCCCAGGTGATCACATCGTCATCAGGTCAGGATCTGATGATGGAATCCTGGAAAAATCGAGGGAACTCTTCAAACATTATAGGCAATCTTGAAGCGATTTGGGTGTTTTACCTCAAAAGTAAAGAAAACACGGTCCCCATATAAGATCACGCGTTTGTCTGTCTGTCTGTCTGTCCGTCCATCGGTCATCAACAAATTTGGAAAAAATACGTCATCCAGGTAAACGAAAACATTATTTATTTTCCGTTGCTGCGATTGTTGTATCATCAGTGGGGATAGATGAAAAAGCATCCCGCCTGGTAGTGATAGCTTAAAAGGGATGGATAAATATAATGAAGAAAAATATGATAATAGAATATGCCGTTATATCGCTCACATCGGTTTTGATTTAATGAGTATATTTCTCATAGATGTTTTATGACACCTTGCGGTTCTTTCATTGCACACTACTATAACACAATAAAGGTAAGAAATGTCACATCAAATTTTTAATCTTATTTTTCTTGAGTAATGTTTAAGATTTTATTTTACTGACCCATTTTTTCGCACTGCTAGGTAAAAGTCACCCTTAATTAGTTTCCAGTCATTGCGTTTTTTTGAGGACTTCCTCCATAGGTGACAAGACATCGACAGCCTGCAAGAAAAACACATTTGGTAGAACCTATGTTATGAGTTTAACATTGTGAATTTAATACTTCTAGTCGGTCAAAAAAATCTTTATTCTTTCATTCACTGATCAGATCAGATAAGATGATTTCAAATCTAGTCTGGGCAAGTATGTCTACGATGAAACTAGCTTCTAATGTTGTTATTATTTTATCCGTTAGAATATTAACTAAACTTAACAAACAATTGCGTTTTGGCTCCCATAGCTATTGCCAATTTTCGGAGTTAAACAAAATAATCTTCGTTTAAATAAATAACAGGCTTACTTCGTGTTTTCTGACAACAGTACGGATGTGGTTCTAGTTTGGACCGGGATGAAAGCTGCGACCTAGGCTAGGAGCTACGAATCAGATTGCTAAATAAGATTAGGCTTTTTTGTGGTATACAAAATCTGGCTTTCAGGCTACTTTTTTATTCAATGATGGCTTAGTTGTTGACCTTTATGCTTGTCTAGATTTACTGTCTGGCGCCGGATTTCAGCAGGGCAGTTGCTAAGCCAGACTAGTAATTTCAGCATAGATTAAGGTCTATTAATTTAAGGCAATGTTCAGTGTTCAGCACCTACCTACTTATTCTTGTTTTTTCATTATAAATCATAGCATCTTAAATAAAAAGGAAGACCATGCAATTTTGTAGTTTTCCTTTCGATCGGTACAGGTTTTTTTGCGCGTTTATCGGGTTTGATTTCCAGTTCGGACTTACATTCAGACAGATGAATATAAAAATGTTTTTTTTTAATCCCGTTTTTAAGGTACTTTCCCTCCATGTGGCAAAATCGTAGGACGCCCTGTAGTTATAGGTACACTCTCATTAGGTACATAATTTAATATCAACAAAATGTTTTAAAGTATTCCGTCATTTTCTTTTAGAGGATCACTAGTCACTAGTAAATAAATAAGATTGGTCCAATTTAATGTATAATTAATGTAATAGTGGTTCATCTCACCGATTTCAGATCCAGAGGGCCCGGGTTCGATCCCCAGGGGGAGTACAATATTATGCTGGGTTTGGTTGGTGGTAGGACTTTGTTTAAGTCAGCCTGGCTAGCTACCACCATCTTACCTAATTCGTCATAACAACAACTCTAAAAATTCATGTTCCGGCATTTAGAGGTAAGATAGGCAGTTCCTCAGTTAGTTGAGGATTCCAGGTGAAGTGCACCTCTACCTTCAGCCTTATCTCAACTTGTAACTTGTTGATCCCAAGCGCTTCCACGTCGTACAATAAACTAAGATAAAAAAGCTAATCATAGGCAGGCGGAAGTTTCTTTGTGATCTTTGATTTTCTTGTTGAGATTCGCATTCTTATCTTTCGTGGCTCGTTGTGACAAAGCAAGCCGTGTGAATGGAGCCACATGCTGCTATCTGGACTTTAGGCTTACGGTCGGCTTGGAATTGGCTTAGTCTAATATTACTTACTTTTGCACTTATTAGGGTATTCTCGTTGCGTTTGATTTTCTTGGATCGTATTAGAATTTTTTCATGTTATCTTATTAGTTTATGTCGATTTTAATTATTATTATGAACCGTTTATTTGAAAAATAAATAAAATATATTAAATATTACAGTACATAATGTAATATTTTGCACAGCGCCATTTAGCCCTAAACCAAGCATAGCTTGTAATATGGGAACTAGATAACAGTTAGAATATTTAAAAATACTTTTGTAAATACATACGTACTATATGATTCAACACCCAAACACAGAACAAACATCTATATTCATCACACAAATGTTTGTCCTTGGTGGGAATCGCACCCACACCCTGCGCCTACAGCGCAGAAGGCAGAGTTACTACCAACCGAGCTCATGAACAAGCCTCATGGCTTGTTAATGTATACATTTGAATTTTCACATGCATGTTTCCTCCTATGATTTTACTAGTAAAAACATAATACTAGCTCACTGTAATCCTAATAAGTTTTTGTACTGTATTTTAGCTGGTTTTCCAATAAATAATTAAATAAATGTTTCACAATGGCTTCTGTAAGCTATAGTACTATTGTGAAATTGTTGGCAATTGAATGTGTGGTTGTGTTAGTGAAAATTATATAATTTTTGAGAGTACTTTGTTAAATTAATAGATTCTTGCACTTGGTCTGAGGGCGGGATTTTGAAACACACGAGCCTTACTATTCTCCGTCGAGCTTATACCCTTGATGTCACAGCCGTCCTTGAGCCCAATGGTCTGTTGCGTGATGATAGTAAGCAGCCCAACAGGATGATTCTTGTCCCTTAGGAGACGGGTAGGCCTTTGGTGTAGGAAACTGGTGGCGTCGACACCATTGCGCCGTCTTATCTGCTTAACAACTTGCAACAAAACGAATTTTTTTTCGGTCGCGACTTAGGCATCGATCCTTCCAACTCAGCCCATCGATGTCGTAAAAGCCGACTTAGATATCTCACCAGAAGAATGGATGCAGTTTCCATCTGTGTATTACCTACACCTTTATTTGACCACTAGCGTGTGGTGATTATGAAAATGATAACAAAACATTCCAGCTTTGGAGGAGGCTTAGACTAGCAGTGGACACTAATGGTATGTTGATGTGAAACTAATTTCAGTAATTTCTAGCACAGCACTTTTATTTTAAACGTGTTTTTAAACATAATCCAGACATCTGTCGGATTTGCATGCCCTTGTGAAAAAGGCTGTCCGTCCCAAATGGAACGATGTCCTAAACCAAATAACATCAAAGGAACGGCCTGTAAAATGTAACTTTAAAAGCTTTTACGACATTCCGTTACTTATTGTCGATGGAGCGTAAGGGACCACAAATAGCTTGTAAAAGATTGGGTGAAAGTTCTTGGGGTCGTATTTTCAACATCATTGCGGATTTGACACCACGCTATAACCGACTCTGTGGTCTAGTGGTTCACGCAAGTTGATTGATGATCGCAGTATCAAGTACTCAGATCATCATAACCACTCGTAAACGTCCACTGTTGGACAAGTCTCTCCAAGACTGGAGGGTTTTGCCATAATCACCACACTTGGTAGGTGGATTGGTGATCATGTTATGTACTCAGGCGGATACTGCTGACCATGCTCTGGGGTATTTTATTCCCTTAGTCACCTTTTACGACACCCTCAGGATGAAATGAAGGGGTCTTATTCGTTAGCAGGAACCACCTCGACTCTGATGGATACTGTAGCCCATCCCAACTAATATAATTCATGGTGAGAGTTCCTACGGACGCCTCTCGACCTTTCTATTTCCTGGCCGAAAGGAGTCAAGGGGGTGGCCCTTGGATTTTGTTACGAGACCCCCGCACCGTCACACGTCGGTAACATCACGTGTGCCTTAGATATAGCTTTATCATATGTATTTTTAGTTTTAAGGTATTTCTATGATTAGTTTTTGGGTTTATAATATTTCTGGCCTTAAAAAGGTTTTATAACATTTTTTAGTGTTGCCTGAAATAAATGTATTATTATATTATTAATATCAACGGAATATTTACCATGGTTTGTTGGTAAATGTAGGCCAATATGTCAACGCAGTTTTATGCGCCATGTTCACGGATACACTGAAGTCTTTGCGATTAGGAATGAAGGTCGTTAATGGTCACCTAGACGGTCTAACCTCTTGCTCAATTCTACTGAGACTAACTTCGCTATTACCACAGAATAACTAATATTACTAGCGTAATATGGTTTCCGTGTCATACGCAATCGTCACAGCAAAACACACTAAAACCAGTAGGTATCACAACTCACAGTCGGTCTTGAATTAAAAAAAAATATTTCTAAACGGAAACTAGTAGTAGTGACAGACAGATGCACGAACGTACGGATGGACTGCGGAGGCTTAGTAATGGGGACTGTTGTCAGTGTTTTTGTCGGCATTGGGTGCGAAACCCTAAAAAGGGGTCATATTTGTATCCGGCGCTGCCGCGTAACATAATTTCTACTTGTGGTTCTTTTATTCGGCGTTGGCACTCGCACTCACCAGGCTTACGCTTACTATTTAACTACATTTACTATATTTGCTATCCGCGTTTGTAACATTATACGATTGGGATGCCACTGACCCACACCACCACCCAAAATCGACTCACCAGCACCAAATGCCTTAAACTTAGCGTTACGGGAGGCCTCAAGAGAAAGGGAGACGATGATATCTCTAAGTCTGAAATGCTGGAATTATGTAGTCAATGGATCGACTCACCAGCACCAAATGCCTTAAACTTAGCGTTACGGGAGGCCTCAAGAGAAAGGGAGACGATGATATCTCTAAGTCTGAAATGCTGGAATTATGTAGTCAATGGATCGACTCACCAGCACCAAATGCCTTAAACTTAGCGTTACGGGAGGCCTCAAGAGAAAGGGAGACGATGATATCTCTAAGTCTGAAATGCTGGAATTATGTAGTCAATGGATCGACTCACCAGCACCAAATGCCTTAAACTTAGCGTTACGGGAGGCCTCAAGAGAAAGGGAGACGATGATATCTCTAAGACTGAAATCCTGGATTTATTTAGTCAATGAAAGCAAGAGCAAGACTAGATATTTGATACCGTCTTGACATCTCTCAATGAGGTAAAGACTACCTTGAATCAGTTAAATCAGTACGATACGGCATTGGGAAGACTGAACTACATAGAAGAAGACGAAAAACAGAACTGTATTAAGATACAGCAACTAGAGAGTAAGATAGAGGAAAGGAAACTAAGGAGGACTTGAAAAGCCTCCATCCTTCAAACAGCTAAAGCCCTGAAACTATCTGTGAGTTCCTCGGAAATGAAGAAGTCTTCATGATCAACACAAGAGCTGATGTCAAGCCTATCATAGCGGATTTCACCACAGTCTTAACAAGAGATAGGTTCCTTTCGTCAGCAAGGACGTATAACAGGGAACACCATACCGACAAGCTTAATACAACCTGCTTGGGAATCACTGGTCAGGCTATACCAGTGTTTGTATCAGAGAATTTAACCAACAGCGACTGGCGGCTATATTCTCAAGCACGTGAGTTCGATAAAGAAAAAAAAGAAAGAACAAAAAAAAAAGAAAGAAAGGTTACCGTTTTTGATGGATTCAATTCAGAAGAATAGTACGTAAAGCGGAAGGCAACAATCAGAAGTGGGAGTGACATCGATAACCTAAGACTTTTTGAATATATAAATTAAACATCATCTCAACTACATACATATATTTAGTGTTATTATTACTGTTAACAGAAGAATTAAATTCGGCTTCTAGTTGGAAATAAAGAGTTAAGGTTACTACTGGGTAACCTTAACTCTTTAGCCATTAGCATTTGTTACCTTTCTTTTTTTGTATATATCATAGAGCTAGTACAAAACTTATAGAGCTATACAGCAATATACATATACTAAATAAGTTCATAGCAATTAATTAATGGAGTACCTATTATGAGAAGTTATCTACTGACACCATCTGTGCCCCAATAATTTGTAAAATTTTCCAGTAGGTTCATACCTACCTACACCAACATTGAAAATATCTTCTTGTACTTTCCTACACCTATACCTAAGTAAGTAGGTAGTATGTACCATTACCATTGTAAACTGAACTACTCTGATATCTAACCTCAATAACCTACCTCTAGATAAAAGCATTACACCTATGCTATATGCATATTCGTCTAATGTACCTAATGTCACTCCCATAAACAATATATTGATAATTTAGTTTGCCATTAACTACACTGTACTACCCTATACACTCAAAAAATAAATGTATATACTGATACCTACACAGCTAAATAAGGATCAATCATGAGCAGAAGCGCTGCTGCACTCTGTCAGAACTTAGATGATGCCAAAGTCTCGGAAGCTTATATTTGCAACTCGGACAACATTAACTGTGCAACTTTTCTAGCAAATTCAAAAATACAATTATTAGTCGTAACTGAAAATATTAGAAGTATAGGTTGTAATTTCGACGATTTTTAATACTTTTAAATCGAATTAATGTACTCCCACATATCATGATCTTGACCGAATGTCGGCTATCCCAAAAAAACTGTATTCCTGCCTGGGAAGGATATAATTATGTCTACACTAAAAACAATCCCATTCAAAATGATGGCATGGCTATATATATAAAGAATTACTTGAAAATAAACTCCTATTAACCACCATTTATGGAAGCTACTCTGCCTGGTAACTGGTGAAATTGATAATACCGCTATTATATCGCTTTACCGATCGCCATCCTACATAATCTGTGATAAATTTCTGAAATCCCTGGATGAGCGTAAAACGCTCTTTAGCCGGATTTAAGACTGTTATTGTCGCAGGTGATATAAATATTAATATAATAGACAGCACAAAACACAAATCCGCTGAAGAATATTTGGACCTGTTAGCCCATCACGGGCTATTACCTGCCCACACGTTTCCCACTTGGAAAGAAAACTGTTTATACCACATCATTCTGAAAACTGGTAAACAAGGTCACACTCTTGTCATCCAAAACTCCGTCACTGATCATAGCACAGTGCTCCTGGCTTTAGAAACTCTTACAATAAAATCAAATTTGAACCTCATGTCAAAAAAGGTGGATTATGCCTCGATTTCTAATGAATTAGCTCACGCTGGTTTCGAGAAAGTTTATTCTACTTCTGATCCAAATATCGCGGCCGAATCTCTTGTTCACATTATTGTTAACACTGTCAATAAACATGCAACAATCTTAAAGCGCTCTCGTAGGAAAACCCCAATAAAACTTTGAGTTACACCAAATCTGTATGAGAAATCGTGACAAAAACACTTAAAACTGCTTACAAACGATATAGAAATTTTTGCAATGCTCTCCTTTGGAAACTCAAAAAAAAGTATAAAAAGTCAATACTAGCCGTTTCCAGTACTCAGCTGCCTGCCTTTGTCCAAATTTTAAAAGCAGCAACACTATTAAATAATAATAAATAAATAACTATTAAATACCTGGGCATAATTATAGACTATAGTCTTGACTTAGAGACTTGACTTAGACTTGTATAATTAAGGCGGGGCCTTAATTATACAAGTCACATAAAGCAGCTCTCGGGTAAACCTACTGTTTTATGCATTATGTCACTCTTTCCTCATGTACTGCGTCACGTCATGGTGTGGAACAGCAAAAGCTCATCTCTCGAGAGAGCACAAAGATCTGTCTTGAAAGTAGCTTTTTCGCACCCATACAGATTCCCAACAACACAACTCTGAAGACTGCAAAGTCCTGACCTGCAGATAAATTTATATTCACCAATTAATATTGAAACAACACTTATTACCACCAACCATTTCATCTGATCGTAGACGTAGAGACAAGGTGTTTCAGGACTACTTTTGCTAAGAAACATATCATCTTTCAATGATCATTCATTTGTAATAAAATAAACAAAAATATTAATATCCGTGATCAAACATTCAAGGAATGCAAAGCAAACGTAAACAACTACCTCCAATCCCTAACGTACGACCAAACAGAGCACTTATTTCATATGGTCGTATTAGATCCTGTTACTACAACAGTAATACTCAACCTCCTGTAATACTTACCCAATATTTTAGTTCCCTACACTAACCCTTATAAAAATATTTTATATTTTAACTACATATTTACTTTACTAACATTATATAATAAGGATTAGGTTTCATATTTAGTTCAGTACCTTTTTAATTTTCTTATCCTGTTGATTGTTCCACCTCCTGTGTCACTTGAAACTTCGTCTGTCTTCACATGCGCGCGAAAAAGATGGCCGCTTGCATTACCACATACCACAAAAACATTGATTTCTCTTGTTTTTTCTAGAAAACCTATAAAAACCTGTGTATATTTTGAATGCAATCGAATTTCTCTATTTAGTTTAGAATAAGAAAGTCTAATCTAGTGCATACCGAAATATACTATGGTCGATTTAATTAAAAATATGTTATTATTTATAGCAGTTTTTGAAAGATAAATGTAAACTGTTCAAAAATTAGGCCACTTGGAGGTGTATTTGTATTTTTTATTTCTATCAAAATAATAAAAAATACAAATAGTTCGGTACAAAAAAGCAATACAAGACAGGTTTCAAAATAGTTTTTTAACATGCGAATTAAATTTCGCAACTGATTGAACGCTCAAAAATGAAGTTCATATATTTTAGTATGTAAGGTTTTTAGGTACAATTTATTATGTAAATGTATACGTAACTTATTGAAGTTTATTGTACAAAAGTTTTAAGTCTGCATTTTGATTCAGTAATTTATAGTGAAATGAAAACTTAGACCCAAAAATCAGCGACCAAAAAAACAATATTTTAGCACTCGTTTTTCAATTTTATGAAGAGGCCCAACGGGTGGTAGTAGAGGCCCGACGGGTGGTAATTTGATATGCGCGCGTCAAATTACAATGGCGTCATTGTTTTCACATTTCTATTGTCAATCGTTCAATCATCCGTTGAATTCTTAGAAAGATATCTATCTCTATCGGTCTTGAATGGTTTGTATACATTTCACTCTACTACCTGCCTCTATTACAAAATAATACGCGCTTTATGGGTGGCGGCCCCCCTTGCGACCTCCGAGGTCTCGAGGAACAGATGCACAAATCGGCCTCCGAGATCGTGCATCAGACTACAGGAGCAAATCTTTAGTGATGTACCTACTCATTACACTTTTGTGTCACTCAGTCAGGAGTCAGAGCAAGAGCCCTCGCCTCTACATACAAGTTTTCACTTAGAGCGATGAACTCCCAACACAGATGCCTACTTAAAACTACAGTGAATCCTACCTACATAAGTATGTTTAGTACTAAGATTAATTGATTTATGTTTTAATTTTTACTGGAATAAATTTACTTTGCTTTTTTTTCCTTTGTGGTGTCTTTTTCTATGCTACAACCAATTTAAATGAGAAACTCTATATGAGTTATCAGTTGGTAAAAGACGTTTTTGAACCAACAAACCATTAATTAATCCGTTAAAAAAGTATAATAAAAAGTAAGTATAGCTGGTTGGTAGGTATTCAAAATTTTAACTACTAACGAAAAAAGTGGATAGGTTGTCGGATGAAAAAAAAAAAACAACCATCTAACTAGGTGGATAGCCTGGTTTTTTGGTTGGTAATAGACGATCTATTCTGTCATATTATTAGTCTATTTTCTAAATTAGCTAACCTTTCTTTAAAACTGCGGTAAAAAAACCTCGTTACGGGAAGGTATTCAACTTAAAATAACTTGAATCACCCAGAACTTGCACCGTCATTTTATATGCAAGTAATTAGGGAACATTAAAATTTAAATGTACAACCGAGCAAGATTTTCTTTTAAAACTTAAAAGAATTTTAACTTCGCACATTACTTCGTCTTCTTTCGACTCCGGGTTAATTAAGTTCACTGAAGTGAATTTCCCTAACCTTAAGACGACGATCTCTTTCAGATAGTAACATTTTAAAAAGTTTGCTTTCATTTGGCATAGAACTGTCTTTTAATGGGCATTCACATGATTTTCTGAAAGTCTGCAAGCATTCAATATTAACTATATATGAGATCTACATTTTCCTTAGTCTTGCGTTTATATGGGACCATTTTTACCAGACTGCCTCAGAAATAGGGTTATGTTTTTCGATAGTATGTCTATTGTAATGGCACGCTCTGAGTAATCGGCTATATGGATTTATCAAGGAGAGGTGTCGCGTCTTTTGATGTGATACTTAATTTTTAAGTAGTTGTGGAAATCACAAATTAAAAGAATAATAAAAAAATATGTAAGGTTTTAAATGATAGGTAACTCTAGATGTATATAGATTATAGTTTGGGCAACATTTTTGTAACTCGTAAATATTTAAATATTTTTTACTTTTTACTTCATTTCGGTTACTTAACTTTGGGCCCTGTTGGATTTCCTTGGTGTCTCTTGTAATTGTAATTCTTGATATTCTTAGTTGTTCACACATACATCATAACAAAACATCGCATAGAAAAATGTTTCTACACAGGCTTTTTAGTCTTAAATTTTCATTCCCAATTTAACCACTTTCGAGGAAATAAAACCAATGAATCTAAGCAACGAAACGTAACTTAATACAATTTGTTCATAAATTTGGAGGTGTTATATTTATTATATATTTTTAATTGTACGACGTATTGTTTTCAAGTTATGATAAGGCCGAAGGTGGAAACGCACTTCACCCGGATTTCTCAATAGTCTGAAGAACTGCCAACTGAATGCCGGAACAAAACAATTTTGGATTGTTATGGCAACAGAATTAGGTAAGATGGTGGTAGCCAGCCAGACGGACTTAAACAAAGTCCTACCACCAATTAAACCAAGCATAATATTGTTCTCCCCTGAGAATCGAACCCGGGACCTCTGGATCTTACACCGGTGGGCGAACCACTAGACCACAGGAGACGGTTCGAGGAACTCCGATGAATTCATGGTCAATGAAGCTGCCACATTCGTATGCTAACTGCAGTTAGCTAGCGAGGACATCAGACGCATAGAGCATTAACGTGTTTGCTTTACCTGGTTAGTGTACCACCCATTCGAACCAAGCGGGTTGAATCCATAATAAGATACGATCTTGGAACTTTTTTAAGGCACGAGTGAAGAAGTGGATCCAAGACAATCGCAAAACATCATCGACCACATTTATAATACTGCGGTCAAACGATGACCTATCAATCCTCACAAATCACAAAAGTATGGAAACGTAAATAGCGCCTCTATCAATATGTAATAGGCACTAAATTTAACAGTACAAAGTCAGTGAAAAGAATAGACCGAAAATAAATGAAAGGTACGTAACCATTACCACAAAACGTTGTTATTTTATCCTAAGAGCTTTTGTCAAATGAACGTTAATACCTAAGTCTCAACCTTCGGTACTGACCCGGGTGGTTGGATTATAATTTAGGGTAGGATTTACTACTTAATTTAATGGGGGTACGAAAGTTTTTAATACGAGGCGACCATTTTGTGCTGTCGACGACAATAATCCGTTGTTTTACAGTGAACAATTGCATTGTGTTATTAAATAATGGTATAATATGGCATATGTCAAACATCAATAAGGGTTAAGTAGCTATTATTTTATCAGAAACAAAAAATCAAGACACAAAGCGCCTACTGCTTATGCTGAAGAATCGTTCTACGGGAAAATGCTCCAAAAATAGATGCATTAATACTTCGAACCCCCTTTTAGAGTTGCGCGAGAGGAAAATTATATTTGGCATAGCTCAAGTCCATAAAAAAGGGGAGTGCAGACAGCTAAATTATACTTTTTATAGTGACGAGCCTGTAATTCGGAGGCAAGAATCAAAAACGTGAGGCCTGATCCATTCATAGAATCGAAAATAGCTCTGTCAACCTTTTTACTACAAAACGGCTTAACGGATATTAACAAAAAAATATATGTTTAATATAATGTACGCTATAGAAAATAACATAAGCTATTTATCAGGTGAAACCGTTAGCATAAGCTAGTAGTAAACAAAGATAGCAACACAAAACAAGCAATTTTTTGCCAGTTTACTTGCAAGCCTAGCCAGAAACCTGCAATAAATAAGGCTTCCCGCTGTAAGTATTCAACGAGAGGCACGTTGGGCTCATATTGTATTTCCCAAGTCCTTAGACGACTACGCTACTTTATGTACCTACACTTTGTACAGTCCACGTAGAAACTTGAAGGGTACTATTGTTGGAAACTAGAACCATATCTGAATGATGGGAATCATATTTACGAAAATACTGATAAGTAGAGTTAGGGTTATTTAAGTATTCAATAATTAACAGACTGAGGATCTGGCTATGATCTTAAAATGCTAGAACACAACTAATTTAGAATTGTTGTTATGGTGACTCATTAGGTTTGGTGGTGGTAGCAAGCCAGATAAACAAAGTCTTACCACCAACCAAACCCAGCGCAATAGTGTGCTCCGCTGGGCATCGAACCCGGGATCTCTGGATCTGATACTGGTGGGCAAACCTCTAGACCACAGAGGCGGCTTTATTTCGATTTTGGTTTCAGTATTTAAGGACCATGAAGTCGGATCTAGGAGCATCATCCATAACAAGAGCATTTTTAACCCACCATGCTGGAAGGCTGGTGAGACGAAAATACACTATTGCTTTTTTATATCTATTATTGTAGATGATAGTACGTTTTTGTTTTGTCCGAAATGCAGCATTCGTTCTCAACTCGTCAGGACGACACACTTGCAAGGTGCTGGAAGTTTCATTTCACGGCCTGGGGTTTGTTTACAGACAGTTAAGCTGGTTTCACAGAATTTGTGAATCTGGTGAAGTCTATACCTACATCGAATGTCATAAGTCCTTGTTAAAATAACATAACAGTGCGATACAGACATTGGTTTATTTGTAGTCTCAATGTACTGGACGTAACTGGATGTACCAGTAAAATGGAGATTAAGCAATTAACTTAAATATTTATTAACTTAACCTCCTCTGTGGTCTAGTGGTCTATCCACCGATTTCAGATCCAGAGGGCCCGGGTTCGATCCCGGGGGGAGTACAATATTGTACTTGGTTTGGTTGGTGGTAGAACTTTGTTTCAGTTCTTCAGTTAGTTGAGGATTCCGGATGAAGTGCACTTGCAAATTCGGCTTTATCTGAACTTGTAACCAGGAGAGATGAAAACCAAGCGCATCCCTGTCGCACAACAAAAAAATCACATTTTTTTGCAATTAAATTCTCGACTGTCACTTGTAAAGTTAATTAAAAGCAAAACTCATTAAAATATGGTGGTTAGGTGTTAACTACGTCGTTTAGCCTCGCATTTCATTATGGTAGAGAAAATAAATCACGACCAGCTGCGAAGCTGCAATGCATCGTACCCATACTGTTAGTATACTCACGCTGCGTACCTTATGTTGACGACTGACAAGTGATGGATGTACCGGTATTTTTTTATTTACCGATTACCGATGAATTTATTTGTTTATTTTCTAGGAAAACCAAAATAAAAAACAAATGAAATGAAAACAGTGTTTTTTATTATATGACGGGGAAGCGCCTTCATCTCACCTGGTTACAAGTTGAGGATAAGGATGAAGGTGGAGGCGCACTTCACCCGGAATCCTCAATTAACTGAGGAACTGGCTATCTTACCTCTAAATGCCGGAACGAAACACTTTTAGTTTATAACAATATTAGGCCAATTAGATTGATGACTTAAGTAATTGCTTGCAATGCCAAGAGGAGGATGATTTCTAGTGGAACGAGCTTTTCCAAGAGCTGTCCACTTAAGGCAATGGCCGTGCAGCTACGGATTACAGTGAATTGCTTTGGAGGAAATTCGATAGAAGGTATTGGTCGCAAGCCTGACGGATCTTTACAGGCCCTACCATGAGCAATCTCACCGACCCCAAAAGAACATACTTTTTCAAACATACATACGATTATGAAGTGGCAATACCTGGCAATACCGAAAAACTGAATACTGTGGAGGAGTCAACGAATCTTGTTTCAGTGAAAACCATATCTAAGCAAGCGTAGTAAAATGTTAAGCAACAGAGGAACCTTTGTACCTCTGTACAGTGGCGGTGCATGAGAAAGGGCCAAGATTAGGTTTAGTGGCAAGTTGTGGCTTTCCCACGTTGATCTACGTCTAGTGGACTGCGACAGGAAAAAATGGTGATGATGATGAAATTACAAACAGATGATCCAGTTGATGAGTAAGAAACATTTACATATTAACATAAGATATTTTCGATTTGAAGAAGACAAAGGTGACATAATATATTGACGATTCCCTCATCATCATGTACTTGTACAAGTGTATAAGTACATGATGATGAGGGAAGTAGTTCTGTAGGTAAGTACCTAAAAGTACATAATTCTGTACCCTCCGTGAAAACGAAGACAACTAGACTTGTATCACTTTTCGTTTTATAACAATTTAGCGTTCTGTGTAAAATGATCTATCTCTCTGTGTAATCTACGAAGCTCTAGCTGAGATAAATTTCGTGTACAATGTTACAATAGACTTTTTTTGAGTGATCAATGCATTGACATATCTGAAAAATGATAGAACTCTGATAATGTCGAATTAAATGAAGTTTTTTATACCAAAACTGGAGTGTAAAAAGAAAAAAAAGTGCATCTTTTGTTATGTATTCATGAATGTCTTATATTTATATATATAATTTTGTTGATATGAGAAATGTTGCAAATCAAATTGTATTTGCATTCACAAAACTGATCTGCAATTACTCCTTTGTGAATAAAGTTACAATTATAATAAGATCACTGTACACAGCGTTAAAACACAAATATCAGCGTTGTATTGTAATATCAATGAAGAAAAACCACATTACACTAAATATTTTACTAAATGAACTACTATTTTGTTAATAGTTACAATTGAGTTGTATCAAAACTCACGAATTTTAACGAGTCGAGTAACAGTAACAGTCGAGAAGGAGAAATATCTAATCTCTCTGTTTAAAATGTTTTATGATAGAAGTAAAGTTTTCATTTATTTTTATTCGTTTTATCTCGTTTATAAAAATCAGATTGATGTTTAGTGTCAATTTTAACAAGATATGAAAACTCTAGCTTGAAGACCGTCATAATAAATTTAAACTTAAGATATAGCATTGAGCACCAACGAGAAACGTATTGTGTATAATAATATAACTATAAATGAATGTTTTACACAACTTACTATTGGCGTGACAAATAATACAATTTGATATTTTTATTTACTTCTCCGTATTTTACTTTATTGTAATTATACATATACCGATGTAAAGCTATGAAAATAACCTACTAGATGCATTCACTAATAAAACCATCGAACTGATAGAAAAAAAGTGGTGGGCATTTAAAGCTTAAATATTTTCATATGCGTTTATCTCAAAACACGACTTTTTGAGTTGTCTTCGTTTTCACGAAGGGTACAGAATTATTCTCTGTCTCTTTGATTTGTCAGTCAGCGGGATTAAATACCCAATATATTTTGGCCTGGTAAAAACGGTAAAAACGGTAAAAGAACTTTTTGATTCACGCGTGAAGTGAAATGACATTTTAAAACTATGGTATAAAAAATACTTTTTCAGGCTAAAAGTATTAATTTACTGGTATTCACCAGTATACATATACATCCTAATATAAATGCATATCAAAGTACAGTATATTCATAGATTAAGTACATTAGGTACTACTCAACGATGAAAGTAGGTACCTGTTTAATTTTATTTGCATTTTTTTTAAATATTTTTATCGATAGATTAATATTAAAGAACCTAATAGAGCAATGACAAATAAGAATTCGTTTCTTACTTTTCATGGTACATTTGTAAGCTGTTCTACTCGTATATGTAGTCATAAGTACAGCCCAGAAGGTGTCAATAGTTGACACCCTGTTGTTAAAAACCCCGACGCAAAGAACTTCTTTTTATAGTGGTTCGTTTACAGCTGAAGCTGTTAGGCTGTGGAACGCATTACCTGGTAATATTAAAAAGACGACATCGCAACACACTTTTAAATTGAAAGTTTATCAGTATCTATCAATTTATTCTTAAATTATCATTTTTATCCTTCATTATTATTATTATCATGATTATTATTGATGTAATTTTATGTATGTATATATTTTTTTATATTCGTTATTCGTATAGTCCGCCATCCTTGAAAATCGTTATCTTATCTGTCCATCCAGCGGTTGCCTGGAAGAGATCGCTTTCAGTGATAAGGCCGCCCATTGTTTTACCAGTGACGCTTAGATTAAGTTTCCACTATCTGTATTTTGTTATGTTATTTGTAAATGGTGAACAATAAAGAGTTATCTATCTATCTATCTATAATCTATGGTTGTTATTTCAGTTTAACACAACAAGGCCAGTGTAAACTTCTGCTCCACTCGTTTCTATCAACAAGTTTAATCGTTATATCTTGAGGTTACAACTTGTACCCAAATTATTAGCTTCTGAACACTGAGTAACTTTGATTGGGGTTATAAATTAATTTTCCCTCGAGACGAACTGATCTAATATCGGGGTAGCCATCAAGTGGCTTGGAAGCGTGTGGGTGAACCTTGACGCTCAACTTCAACTGGCTCAAAGCCTTTAATCTTGGGCAAAGTGGGCACAATTGGCTATTTTCATGATGGCTGGAGTAAACAGGTTCCTTCATTGTACGCGGGTAGGATCAACCATGCGTGCTTCATTTTAGGCCACATCTTCACTATTTCAAGTATGTTGGTAGATAGATGGTCCTAAGGGCATCGTATGTTTACTTATCATAAGCCTTTGTTTTAGGTGGGGTTCGCACAACATATTTTTTTCTTCCACTCACTCTTTTTAACCGTCAAGCTTGCATTCACACCTTTCATACCCCTGTCCTCTTTAAAACGATCCATCTCTTTTTCGACCTTCCCCTGTTCGCATATCCAACCACGCTCATATTCATATAAAAGTGAATGTAATCCCTCCTCATTACAAGCCCATACCATGCCACTTCTCATCTTCTCTATAACTTGCCAATTCCAAACTTCCCCATAGATCTTCTCGTTTCTTAACTAATCGTTTCTTATCTATAATGGAAATAAATGAGAGGAACCACCAACGTTGCAGACAGATGTCATCGGCGACAGCATGCACCAGGGTGCCTCATTCAGTAGGATTGTCTGATTTCAGAGGTCCATTACCAGGGGAAACTATTAAGGAACGGCAATCTCTGTGGCAAACTATTAACCTTGTCAATGATGCCAAGGTCTGAAACCTTACGTTAGTGCGCGCTCCTGCATACATTGCTTTCACATGCTTAACATACTTCCCTGGCACTCTTTTTCCATTCAAAACTCACCACAAAACCTCCCTTTCCTTATCCATATCCTTACTCTCATCTATATCCCCATTTTCCTCTGGCATTGAGGTCTCCACGGCTGACCCCCGCGTAGTGCACATTAGTGTACTTTGGTGAGGCAGAAGGGCATGGTAGAGGTCCATGTGGAAACCGTTGGTGCCTACATCATCTTAATCACATAAGTGACCGCTTCTATGTTCTAGTGGTTCAACCAACCGATTTCAGATCCAGAGGACGTGAGTTTGATCCCAGGGGGAGTACAATATTATGCTTGGTTGGTACCTAATTTGGTCGCCATAATAACAATTCTAAAAATTGTTGTGATCTGGCATTTAGAGATAAGATAACCAGTTCCTCAGTTAGTTGAGGATTCCGGGTAAAGTGCACCTCCACCTTCAGCCTTATCTCAACTTGTAGCCAGGTGAGATGAAGGCCAAGCGCTTCCCCGCCGAACAATAAAAAAAAGTGAGTAAAACCCGTGTTTTAAAATGTATGGTGGAGGTGGAGACATAAAGGAGACGGTAGGGGTCATGTTATCTTCGGCTAGTTCCAAAACAAGGATTTTCAGGGAGGCTTGATGTCAGGCAGGCGGCCGTTCCCATAATGTGTGGTATGTGTTGGAAAAGAGGACATTTTAGGATTTTTTAAAGAGAGCGAGATTGATAATCGCTTCAAGAAAAATCGAATCCGCAACCGTTCTCCTATGACCAATTCGCAATTGGAGTGTTCGTCGACAGGACGATTCATTTATTTCCGTTTCACCAGCAGAGCCAGCGAATGCGTGTTGGAACGAAATGGATTCGTGTATAAAGAGTATGGCAAAGGATGATTTTGCTGAGTCAAATGGCAAGGGAAATATCGATAAAGATACGAAGTGGTGGAATGAGGTTGTGCAAAAAGTTTTGGAAGAAAAGAATAAAGCGTTTAAAGTATGGAATAATTTGAATAATGACCTTAGAATGAAAAAGATGAAGAAATTACCCACCATAAAAGTAAAAAGCTTAGAGAGCTATCGCCAGGTTTAGATAGACTCTACAAAATCCTGGAAAGACCTGACAGTCAAAGCTAAGAATGCCAAACACATAAAATGCATGAAATACACTATACGGAAGAATATTAACAGATGATGATGTACGTTTAGGATCGGTGGAAGAGTTACTTTGAAAAATTTATGAACGAACATTAGGATTGGAGTGGAGAGTTATATGACTTTGAATTTGGGTATAATAGAATTATATGGATGTACGAATGACAGTTCAAAGTATAACAAATGGATAGCTTTTGTTTTACAAAATTGGTGATAGATAATGCTTATAAATAATAAAACTGCCCTCCTCATCCTTTGACAACTTTGATAGTATCTCTTTCGCCAGCACGGTAAATTATGATATGTCCAAACATTCATTTTCTGCCCGTGGTACGGTTTACATGTCCGGTCAATAGGACATTGGAAAAATAATATTTTCCATGGTTATAAAAAAAAAATAACAGACCAGTGAGCACACTTTGAAAAATAAATATTTAACTCGGTCCGGTTGCCTCTTATTGTGTCATGTAGAAATAAACTCAAATGAGACTCAAAACTACAGAGCTAGATAATCATTATCATAAGATTAATTGTAAAGAAAAGATATAAAATTTAGGTTCAGTAAGTTGTAACTACGATTATGTGTAATTGAAACAGTGCATTGGCGTAGTAGTTATCAACTTAAATTATGGATCATTATCCGATGTGGTCATTCCACGTGCTGTTGTTCGTTTGTTGATACTTCATTGGTTATAGCACTTATTGGGTTTACTGCTATCAAGGATGACATACACACCAGGCGAATCTCATTGAATCAACATAATTCGCCAACAACCCCAAGTCCTGCTCCGGTATTTTAAGGAGCTGTGCTGGCTGGGGTAGGGTTAGTTAAAACACAATACACCCTACAGCGGGACGTCAGTGCAGGCCTTGGTGTAATAATCTATAACATAGGTTGTCGGTGAGCAGTTTGCTAACATAAACCTTAAGGGTTCATTGTGTGGGCGTAACAATTATAGTAATCCTTAAACAACGCGCTTTTAGAAGTGATACTTTTCTGTAGTAAACTATTGTCTTTTCTTCACCATATAGCTCCAAAATGCAATTCCCAAATGAATACCGGATAAAAATTAGCGTTTGCATATTTTCCTCTAATAGGTACCTACGATTTGGTAACGGGATGCCTACTATTGCACTTAGCCGATTAATTCAATATTTTCATAACATCTGTAGCACTAAGACAACATTATTAAAATACTTAATATCATCCATTCAGATGCAAAAAATAGTCAAATAATTCCAGCCAAGGACACGTACACCTAGGTTTCCGACCCACATTTCAACGCAAAAATTTCGTGATACAGCGGCAATTTAAATATTTTGTGAAAATACCTACTCCAATTCATGAGATACAACCCGTTACTTGTTTCTTAATGTTTTTCGTTTGTTATGTTTGTGTATGTGTGTTATTAAAGTACCTAAATAAACTTAATTATGTTTATGTCTATGATGGACAACGGAGGCTTGGTACTGTCCCATTGGCGAAACGTAAACGAACCCTAATCATACACAATTACCTAAAAAGCTTAACCATATTTTCTTCTAGTTACTAAGTAGTTTTTTGTATCAGATTTGCTAGTAGAGAATGATCGAAACACATTATGTTTTCAGAAGTCTCTTTCGGTTTGTAACGTTTTCACAGCTAAACAGATATTAATTCAATTCGGTAAGGTATTATAGATATAGATATATAGATATAGATTTTATATCTTTTTTTCGGATGCCACTACACACACACATATACAGACTAACGCCTTTTTCCAGAAGGGTAGGCAGAGACAGCGGATTTCCACTTATACGCTCCTTACACACCTCTTTTGCCTCATTCACTCTCATTACGTCCTTCATTCATGCTTGTCGTTTAGGGTACTTCTGGCCTTTCTTGAGGACATCTCCAACTTGGTTTGAGAACGTCCGCCGAGGTCTTCCCCTCCCAACTTCACCATTCACACCCGACATATATAATTACTTCAACCTGCTTTCTACCATCCTCGCTATAAATCCAAACCATCTTAGCATTCCCTTCTCAATCTTTGTCACTGCGCAATGCTCTCTCACTCCACTAGACCATAAAAAGATAATCTTCCGTATATTTGGCCTTATTAATCAATGCCAAGGGGTGAGTAGGGATGTTGCTCAAGATGTTTGCGTTACCGGACTGAAGAGGGCTCGGCCCTTCTTACGTCGGACAAGTGCTAGTACTCAACATAACCTGGTTACCATCGGGAGCAGCTGTTTTCCTTGCTTTAGAAATTCCCATCTAACCTCACTGATAGGTAGTATATTTTGACACGAAAAACGGGTATATTTGTCACGAAATTTCGATGAATACCCGTTTTTATGTATAAAAATCATCATCATCGACGTATCAGCCCACAAAGTCCACTGCTGAAAATAGGCCTCCCCCAATCGACGCTACAAAAAGCGATCCTGAGCCTCCTTTATGCATATATTTAACAATCTTCGTGGTCTAGTAGTTTTACCCACCAATTTCAGATTCGGAGGTCCCGGGATCAATCCCCACGGAGAGTACAATATTGTGCTCGGTTTGGTTAGTGGTAGGACTTTGTTTAAGACTTAAACCTACCACCATCTTACCTAATTATTTCGCCATTATAACAATTCTAAAATTGTTGTGTTCCGGTATTTAGAGGTCAGATAGCCAGTTCCTCAGTTTGTTGAGGATTTTGGGTGAAGTGCATCTCCACCTTCAGCCTTATCTTGACTTTTTACCAGTAGAGATGAAGGCCAAGCGCTTCCCCGACGTACAATAAAAAAATGATAAGTACTAAGCGAAAATCCAAAAAAAGACTAAACTTACTTATGTTAATAATTATTTATAATTCAATATGTTGTTAATAAATTTGTATAGTGCAGCAGCAGTATGTTAATATTAATTTGTCAAGGAGACAGAATGGCATCCTGGGAAATAATCAGGAATACGACGCGGGTGCAGTTGCGGTTAAAAGCTATTATATTTTGGAAGTCTCAACAATCAACACCAAAACCAACACCACTGATCTTCATTGTCATCCAGACTACACCCACGGCACAACCGTATGTACTTTGCTCATAGTTTTTTTTTTATATACGAAGGAGCAAGCAAGTAGCTCACCTGATTTAAAGTTGATCTCTTGCCTATAACAATGCCTTACTGCGTAGGTCAAATCCACAAAGAACATAGCCTAAACGGCACTGCATTGTGCTCGTCAGCTTGGGGCATAAAGGTGTTAAGCCTTGCGTGTCTGTAATTTCACCGGCAACCATACCCTTCAAACCGGAACACAGCAATACTGCTTCCCAATAAATCACGAATTCAGCAATTGCATAGTGTGTATATGCTGCAAAACATGAACAAGCCCGTATACATCAAATTAAATGCTTTCCAAACTTTTTTTTATTGTACGACGGGGAAGCGCTTTTCCTTAATCTCACCTGGTTACAAGTATATAGGCCCGAAGGCCGCACTTCACTCGGAATCCTCAACATACTGAGGAACTGGCTATTTTACCTCTAAATGTCGGAACAGAACAATTTTTTTTTTTTTGTTATGGTGACAGAATTAGGCAAGATGGTGGTAGCTAGCCAGACGAACTCAAATAAAGTCCAACCAAACCAAGCACAGTATTTGTACTCCCCTGGGGTCCAAACCCGGGACCTCTGGTTCTGACATCGGTGCGCGAACCACTTGACCACTAAGGCGGTTAATACTTATTAAACGTTTGAATGTTAACTACTCCTCTATAACTATATGAACATATATGATATATATGTGATATATGATAATGTTGGATGGAACTGTTTTTTTTAAGGTAAAGCTACCAGTGAAACCAGAGTCGTGTGAAATTAAATAACAGGGTGTCTGATATACTCGCGCGAGGGAAAGCTTGCGCCCTCATAGACCTCATCCTTGCTCTGGCTTAGAGCAGACAAGCCTGAGAACAAGTGACAACGTGGTACATCCGCCTCTGTAGTCAGATGGACCGCCCACTGGTATCAGAGCCAGAGGTCTCGGGTTTAGTAGTAGAACTTGTTCCAAGTCCACCTGGCTACCTGCCACCATCTTACCTGAGCTTGTCACCTTAACAATAATTCAATATTTTTTTAAATTGTACCACGTGGAAGCTTTCGCCTTCATATCACCTGGTTACAAGTTGAGATAAGGCCGAAGGTGGAGGCGCACTTCATCCGGAATCTTCAACAAACTGAGGAACTGGCTATCTTACCCCTAAATAACGGAACCCAACATTTTTTAATGAATTGTTATGGCGACAGAAACCAGGTGAGATGGAAGAATGAAGACCAAGCCCTACCCGTCGAGGAAGGGTAGGTAGGGACTTTCGTTACCGTTGAAGTACTATCATCTCTATAGTGACAAATATTGATTGTTAGTTAGAAAAAAATATATCATATCAATATTTTTTTTATAATATCATTGGATTGAAAATGGATCGAATGGAAAAAAAACTACACATGACCAAGATTTTTTTTAATTCAGTGATGTTTCTTTACCCTTATTACGTGTTGCCCGTTTTACGATTCAGAATGTATTGTAGCCAGTTATTCTTTCGTTTCATGTTTTTATTGGTCTCACGAATTGCCTGTTCGATCGTGGGTGACTTATGTGAGACATTTTAGCACTCTTTTGTGTTGCTCATAAAGTAGGAATAGGGTGCGACTGAATTCTAAAATCTTTTAGGGGCATAGGTTTCTTGTCTACAAGAGCCACTACATGAGCTACATGAGCTCTTGCAATTGTGAACCTTGTCCTAAAAAGATAATAATTCCATTTCAAAAAAATATTTTTATATAGTTTTTAGGCTTCGTCATCATTATCAGTAAGCTCCATTTTAGCTTGTCAGAGTAAGGATGAGCGAGCTTTTCCAGAAGGCACTGACTTTCCTGCACACGCTGGACTTAGGATGGAGGGTAGTAGCTAGCCAGGTGGATCTTTGCAGGTTCTACCACTAGTTTAAAAAGTGTAAATAGGCTAAAATATCTGATTTATAGTGCAGCTGTGATTGACGACTACTCTAATTGATGTTTTTCAGCATTTAGAGGTAAAATAGCCAGTTATTTTTCCTTTCAGGATTCCTGGTGAATTACGCTTCAACTTTCGGCATAATCATAATTTGACAACAGTTGGGATAAAGACCATGCGCGTCTCTCTCTTAGCTCTTTCGAAAAGAGATTTTATATGGATACTAGCTGAAAGTACCCGTGCTTCGCTACGATGAAATAAGAAAACAGAAATGGCTGTAGATACCTGGTATACAGGTTGTACTGAACGACAGGGTTCCAAGTTTCTACACGGCCCGTCCCGGTAATTCTGAAATCTTACGTCCAGATACCGATTATACTTTCTATTATATAATATATAGGAGCAAGAGAACCTAGTGCTTATTTGGTTGCTAGTAGGCATAAGTATCATTGAATTTCAAAAACACAGTAGACAATAATCTTCGGAAATCTCAGCGCTTTAGAGACTTGCACCTGTCTAGTAGTCCTAGGTCCGATTCACGGTTGCGGCATTCTTTTATGAGGTTTGGTCGCCTGGCCGTTTCGTACGAACATTGCAGGCTAGAATTACCAGATTGCTTTGGAGGGCCGTTATCGGTCCAGGGAACCAATTGTCACTGCTAATGGTTGTTAAAGAGCCATGTGGCGGCTCGTAAAGTGTTTTCGATAACCAAGGCTGTTTTAACCACCTCTGTGGTCTAGTAATCTACCCACCGGTGTCAGATCCAGAGGTCCCGGGTTCGATCCCCAAGGGGAGTACAATATTGTGCATGATTTGGTTGGTGGTAGGACTTTGTTTAAGTTCTGCACAATATTGCACTGTCCCTAGGGATCGAACCTGGGACATTTGGATCCTATATCTATAAATTTCAACTGGATTGTATCAAATTAAAAGATATCTCCGATTTTCTCCGTCCGCAGAAAGATTTGCCCCATCAGAGGCAAAATCTTTTAAAGTATTTTTTTTAATAATTAGCATTTCAATGTTATTATATAATACACATACATAATGTCAATCAAATGAAAAATTAGGATTTTTTATTTCATGACTTGCCCCACTTCACCCTTTTAGTATAGTAAAAAAACATGACACGTATCTCATTAGTTTTAACCGCCTCTGTGGTCTAGTGGTTCAAGCCACCGATTTCAGATCCAGAGGTCCCGGGTTCGATCCCCATGGGGAGTACAATATATTGTGCTTGGTTTGGTTGGTGGTAGGACTTTTTTTAAGTCCGCCTGGCTAGCTACCACCATCTTACCTAATTCTGTCGCCATAATAACAATTCTAAAATTGTTGTGTTCCGGAATTCAGAGGTAAGATAGCCAGTTCCTCAGTTTGTTGAGGATGCCGAGTGAAGTGCGCCTCCACCTTCGGTCTTATCTCAACTTGTTACCAGGTGAGATGAAGGCCAAGTGCTTACCCGTCGTACAATAAAAAAAAAATAAAAAAAAATAGTCTTCTTAACACAAATACATGCAACATTTGAAATAAATCCATTAATAAAGATTTTATATTTTTTGGCTCATTTCACCCTTGAGTAGTAAGTTTAATTTTTATAAGCATGTAGTTATAATAAACATACGTAAACAGGATTTCCACTCGATCAGATCATATAAAAAGATTTTTCCACGCAAAAACTATTTCCCCATTTCACCTTTTATGTAGTGGAAGTTTTTTTATTATTATTAGCATTTAAAGGTATTACAAATACACTTTGCAATTTTCAAATCAATTGGATCATAAATAAAGATTTAGCATAAAAACTGTTTTGTCCCATTTAACCCTTTAATACTCGTAGTAAGATTTTGCTATTTTTTTTTAAGATTTTGCGAATACGCTTTTTAAGCTATTATTAGAGACAAAATTGTAACTTAATCGGATCAAATATAAAGTACATCCCTATACAAAAAAAAAAACCCGATTCACCCTTTAAGAGGAAAAATCAGATTTTAAAAGTTATTTGAGATACACGTACGAATTTTCAACTCAATATGATTATAAATACAGATTTTGCATACAAACTGTTTTGGCCCCTTCTTTTTCTTTTAGATTTTCAGATATTTTTTTCTAAATACCCATTTGTAAGCTATAATCAACACACGTATAAAATTTCAACTCGATCGGATCAAATATAAAGAATTTTTATTAAATTTTTAATTCATAATTAGCATCTTTAAGTAACTACAAATACACGTACAACATTTCAACTCAATCAGATCATAAATAAAGGTTTTGCATACAAACTATTTCACCCCATTCCACCCACTTAGGGGAGGAATTTTCTAAAATCTGTTCTTAGTGAGCACCTACATGTCACAATAAACACCCTGCCAAAATTTTAAGGCTGTAGGTCTTACAGTTTCGGCGATAGCGTGATTATACCTACCTACCTACCTATCACGTCAGTGGTAAATCGATTTTATGTAATAGATTATATTGATTTTTTCTAACTTTGTCTTTACTAACTAGAACGGTTGGGATTATATGCCTATATGTTGGTATGCTAATATAATAAAACAAATAACTTTTAAACATTCAGCTTTATTTATCGAGGTCTATTTCGAGTAAAAATATTTTTGAGGCAGATTCAAAAAGTAATTTACATTTTTACAAGCCTCATCTTCAAGTGGCCGGTAATACATAATTTGTACCATTTATTATAAGTGGGCCACTCGAACGTTGACACAAAACCTTAACCTATTTTAGAAAATGTGTAAAATTACAATTTGTAACATCAGGTACTTTTCATTGAACTTCTAAGTTTACTTTTAATTTCAACGTCTTGAGTGACGAGGTTGTTTATTTTTCTAATTTCTCCTTATGTTCTTCGGGGTTTTCTTGTACAATGACTACACGTTTGTTTGCACGTCTTCTTGCGTGTGGCCCCAGTCTAACCCTCGCTGGCTCTGATACATCTCCATCTTGGGATACCTGCGCAAAATACATGTTGAAAAAATGATAGCAAAATAATTAGGGCTCTTACAGAATTATTTTTGGAATTTTGTGAACACTTTGATGATTTAAGAATGTTACAAAATTCACAACCTCGACTTTGGATTTTCTTTTTGAAAACAGTTGGAAACAAATTAATTTAGATTCACGGTATTTATATTTATTAGTATGTTGGCTCATCAACATGGTAAAATCACATGAAATCAAAATATTCTTAAACTACATCCTACTTAGTTAACTTTTGACAAAACAAAAATCTCAATCGGTGGTGCCATCAGTAACCGGCCTTACAACTCAGGTTGTAGGTAAGCTCTGTCTTCTGCGCTGTAAACTATGGGCTCGATTCCAACCCAGGACAAATATTTTAGTCCGTAATCCTTTTATCATTTTGTTAGGTAAATTTTAGTTAATTGTAAGTTTGTCGTAGGTTTACATTATTTAGTACCTAGTTTATTATAACTTTACGATTATGATTATATTTAATTATTTCTATAATATGTACTGCTGCAAAATTAAGTACCTAACAAGCCTCATAGCTCAGTTGGTAGTAACTCTGCCTTTTGCGCTGTAGGTTGTGGGTTCGTAATCCGTAATCTAACTTATATTATATATTATCAAACATCTTACTTGAATCCGTTTCCTAGCTGAAACGTTGTTCTCCAAAAATTTATTCACGGCTCCCAAGGTGTTGATTGGAATCTAAACAGAACATCAACATTTTTATAAAAAGCATACAACAAATTTACTACACAAACTATGGCAGTAAATATGTGGCGCCAGAGAAAATTAGGGTTAAAGGGTTGTATCAGAATCATAATATTTCACTATATATACTATATTCCCACTAGTTCTGTGCTGTAAATTTTTGTACAATGAACTTGTGAGAAAGAGAAGAAGGTTCTCAATTCAGACCGATTGATTTGGTTTTAATTCGGAATTGGTTTGCTCTTGGACGTTACGTCTCAGTAATTTAATAAAAGCATATTCATAACCATACAAAATAATTTGTTATTAGCAAAAAACAATGGAGTTAGGAAAAGCTTATAATACATCCCAAACGCTACTCACCTTTTTCAGCTATCGGTATCTCTATTCGAAACTAAAAGCAAAACTGAAAAAAAAAGGTTTAGATATCCAATATCAAAGGGTTAGTAATCCGAAATTCCGCTGTTATATTGGCGTTTAACACTTTTTGAGGTTTTTTAGGTGACTGTTGATAACATATCCGGTGTGTGGTTATAACATAGAAGAGTGGTTGTGCCAGTATAAGTACTCGTGTGTTAAACAGAACCTTAAAAATACAGTGACATCTTATTATTCTTAATTGTACACAAAAAAAAAAACAGTAAAAAGTATGTGCGTAGGCGAGTTTAACCCCTAAAGAGTTTCTTACACAGAATCGAGAGGGAGACAGGTTTCTTTAATATGTTATAATTACTAATATATAGTTACATCTATTTATAGGTAATTTAAAAGGCTAGGTCAGAAGTACCCTAAGCTGACAAGAATGTGCAAGGAGCGTAGTAAGTAGAAATCCGTTGTCTCTGCCTACCCCTCTGGATAACAGGCGTGAGCCTATGCATGTATGTATGTGTCTATATAAAAATACAAATTGATACAAAATAAGCAGAAAATGAATAAAATAAATGCAATATACTATAATCTACTCGATAATCGACTATAACAACACAGCTTTTTGACATAATATATATATACATTAAAAAATACTTGGGATCCACTCCACTTGACCCTTGAGGCTTTTAAATTAGTGTGTTGAATTAGTGAGTTGAGTTGGATACATTCATAGAGAAGTAGCGCGTTAGTTGTTTTGATGGCGATGATTTTATGCCGTTTTCCGCTATCGTCTGATAAACAAACCAGCAGGCTGTATGCAAAAATCAATATCACCAATTGTCGCATAACCTATGTTGATGAGATTGTCATCCATCACTAAAATTAACCATATGTTTCTCATCAAAAATGTAAATTGATATTTACAAGTAAATTCCCTGGTTGTTCCCGTTATCGCGCGTTTATTTTTAAAATATTTTCTCTAGTACACAAAATGAGATAGGCTCAAAATATTTTTGCGCGTAGCTAAGAGAAACGATTGAGCGGAATTTATTTTCAAAATCTTTTGTTTATCACGTAATAACAAAGAAAGTTTTCGAAAAATGTAAATCCCGAAATCAAGATTTATGTAATAGATTTACATAATATTAAATGTATTTTGTATTTTGCGTATTTTGTATGTCGCCATTTTAGAGATATGAAAGAAAGAAGAGGAAACGTTTGAAAAACTGATTTTTTTGAGACTTTACTTTTTTTATTTTATAGGGTTTTTTTTAACAAATAGTGATTTTATAAACTCAAAATGATGTAAAAATACCTAAGTTTTACGAACTCAAGAATTGGATGTATAGTTTTAACAAGCAACAAAACAATAGGGTGGACTCTTTTAAAAAGGTTGGACTCTTAATTTACTCCCTACACTTCAAAATATTTCCAAAAACGTATAGTTCTGAAACTCTCTAGGACTAGGATTTTTTTTAGGAGTGAGTCAGATACACAACGTTTTTATCTATCAGGATTATATTTACGATTAACACATTCCTGGCGACGAAGCGACGTTGGAGTGGGCAGACCCTTCTCAAAAACACTTGACAATCAATTTACGAATTTCATTAGGTTTGTTTAAACCTATTGCGCAAGGAAAGGCATTTTAAGGGTTTTTAATATATCCTAAAGCTTTGCGATACATCATTGTGTCATGATACTACCTAAAATAAAAAAAAATCTAGATGTTCAAATAATTTGAGAAAAAAAAGATATTGGCAATTAAAAAATGAATAACTAGAAGCTTTCCCCGAAATAAGATCATGCGATGCCTGATTTGTGTTAGGTATTTAAACCACTGACATCATTTCACAAAAATAAAGTTATTAACACTACGATAAGAGTGTACTCTAATTACACCTTACTCTAAGCACACTTTATCTCAATCTCTCTTTATTCAGCTGAGCGTTCGAGTTGCTCATTGAAAACTCTGATTATTATCGAAGTTAAAACACCAACTCACCAAAGCACCGACCTTGCATCATATTTGATGGGCAGAATACAGTAAGACATCATCTTGACTAAAATTACTTAAATCTTATTAACCCCCTTTCTTTTTACCTTTAATGTCAATAGGGTGGTTTCAGTAAATAAATAGATATTTGGTGTAGTGAAGTCTAAATCCTTTTAACAATAAATATCCTACACGATATTCCAAGAGTTTTACCCTCTTTTCACCCCCTTGTCACAAAAACTACCCCTATTAAAAGTAAAATAACTTTTTTGAAAAGTGCAGTTGTTATAATAAATGATACCCTACACGTCCTGTAGATCTAGCGTAGATCTTCTTGTCCTACTTTACACTTTATTTTTCAAAAAACTATCCGTGTAAAATTAAAACTGTTCACCGATTTTTACGATTAACGAGCTTCATAGTTCAGTTGGTAGTAACTCTGCCTTCTGCGCTGTAGGCTGTGGGCTCGATTCCCACCAAGGACCGTTTGTGTGATGAATATAGATGTTGTTTCTGTGTTTGGGTGTTGTATTATATAGAACGTATGAATTAACAAAAATATTTAAGTATTCTATCCGTAATCTAGTTCCCATATTACAAGCAATACTTAGTTTGGGGCTAGGTGGCGCTGTGTAAAATTAATGTCTTGTAATATTTCTTTATTGTTTATTATTATAAGGTATTATAAGTGTAATCTTTGCAAATTCAAAATTTAGAATTAAATGGATCAACCATTCAAAAGATATAGGTGAATCTAGTTATTTTCATCCCAATATCTCAATGAATGCTACAGAACTTATCGCTGGTTCTCGTGATATAGTCACTCCCAAGCTGGGTCCTATCTGAAAACCAGCGATGCACCGTTAAGACGAAATGTGTACTGTTTTTTGAAGCGTTAATATAACATCCAATTTGATAAAACCACACTACACATGCTTTACGCTAAGTGTTGCTTTGTTTTTGAACGCCGCCAGAGCGGGCTATGTAGCGCACGTGTGGTTTGGTTCGTGATCTGATAGGAAATGACATGAGATTCCCAATACCAAATAATTGCTTCCAAAAGCACCAATAAAAAGCAAATGCTTTTCGATCCAAGATGAACTTTGAAATGGGTTAGCGCGATAATAAAATTTATTAGCACGTGATAAAATTCGTCACCTTAGGTTATAAAAATCTGAATTTTATTATTCTGATGATCGATGCAACCCCTCAAATTTATCGGAATTTTTGTTTGAAATACCTTTGCACAGTAAGCAACATACATTGGTAGATCATAGAAGTGATGGAAATTGAGGAAATGAACTTACGGCGAAGATATCGTCAAAGAACTTGGATGCGCTCGGTGTTTGAACCGAGATATGCGCATCCGATGATGATGATGATGATGGAGATGAGTGTGGGTCATGCTTTGAAGTAATATCTGATTCTGTGGAAGAAGAAGAGTTGTCAGGGGTTTTTCAAAGATACATACATAATACAATAAACATGAACTTAAAGCATTTATTGTAGTTACACTGCAAGAAAAATAACCACTATCACCACCACAGGTTTATGTCAACTACAGTCGCTATTAAAAAAAAATATCTTCTGTCTTCGTATGAAAATTTAGAGAACGCCTCAAGCGTATATAATAGGTACTAAGCTTGGCAGTACAAAGTCAGTAAAATTAAACATAATAGTACGTAATCCTGTGGTAGGCACACTGTTTTTCAAAAATTATTAAATCTAGTTTGACGAAATGGTTTGTAGCCTTCCTTAATAAACTAGGGTGCAAAAATCGGGCGACCGTAAAAAGTAAAAACGTAATAAAATGCAGATAAAAATCAAGATTACGATGGCACGAGACGCCGAAATCCACCACGGAACGCTTAGCTCTTATCTCTGCTGTTAAATTGAGAAAAAATATTTAAATCGTTATAATTAATCCTTATTAAAAATAAATTATAAGTACACTTAGGTTTTAGAGGTTTTCCACCTTTTTGATAGCGCATAATTATAATTATGGTTTCATAAGGTTGCACGATAACATCTTTCTTTTGTTCTGAACTATATTTGTTATATACTAATGAGTGACAGCGTTCATAATCAGTGATTCCGTATTAAATAAAGAACATTTATCTGGGTCTCAAAACTCATTACAAAATTTAAATTTTGACGCTCAATTTCGAGTGCCCGAATAATATCGGACATTTTAATATGAACGGTGATAAAGCTAAAGTAACCCCAGAGGAATGAGATTAATATTCCAGTTTCGATACTAAACTAAGGCATTAAAAATGTAGACTTTGAGTCTGAAATATTTCGTAAGCTTTCGAGCGTTTGTCAAAGAGGTCAGAATTTAGATTTGATTTATTGATAGGTAATGAAATCTATAGATAAGTCATTTGAAACGATACTGCTGAACTGAGCAGCACAACATTTCCAAAAAAGTTGCAAAACAGTATGTTTTGTTTCCCATATCACATCTAATAGGCATTTAGTTTATGTACTAAAATAATAATCATTACAAAACTTTTAATTCAGACACCTTAAAAAATATACATTTACATCACAAATAATTTAAATACTGATTTTAAAATCCAAGCCCACCAAATCCACCGAAATGACTGTAGCCACCGAATCCGGCTCCAAATGACTTTTGGAACTGGCCGTAACCACCTGCTTGGCCATAACCACCTGCTTGACCGTAACCTCCAGATTCACCGTGTCCACTTATTTTTGCACTGTGACTTAATTGCTCAGAACCACCCACTTGCCCACTTGATTGGCCGTAACCACCGAAAGAGCCGCCTGCTTGGAAAGACTTTGCGGCATGACCTTGGTTGTAACCATTCGCTTGGCCGTAACCACCTGCTTGACCGTAACCACTGGAATGACCGTAACCACCTGCATCAATGGAAGCCGTTTTTTCTACTTTGACGCTCGTGCCAGCTGCCGTGTTGCTAAGGAGGTTGCCGACTGCTTGCAGGGTCGAAATAGGGATCTGTTGACGATAAAGTTGTCGTCAATTTACACGCATTATGATACTCAGTTACGATAAAATTACTGTAATTTGGCCCGCATCATCACGCTCAGTCAATAAAATAAACTCACATTAAAGATATCCCTGAAGAAGTTCTGGTTCTTGTCGAAGGTAATCTCCTTCTTGTAAGTGATCTGTCCGCCATTGCCGTGTTCTTCGGAGTTAGAGTGTGAGCTTTCGATGGAACCTCCGATATCTGCGTGGGCTGAGCTCTCGACTCCGATGTCTACTCGCTTTTGAGCTGGGGGTGGAGGAGGGATATGGGCTTCACCACCGATGTATCTGCGAAATTGATTTAAGAATAGTTTCGAACCGCTCTGCAGATTTAAGTATAATTAAATTAAGCTTGCTATATACAATCAATACGTGCACAATATTGGAGTATTTAAGTCAAGAGTTAATAGGTTCTTTTTAGAGTTTAGCTAACGTGCTCCATCTTAAGCCACATCTTTTCTTGATTTTCAAGTAAGCTGGTGGTCAAACATATGGCTATTACCAATTAAAAAAATACCTCTAGTGACTGTTGATATCATAGTAGAGTAACAGCTTCCCTACTGTTTACTTTACATTGTTTTTTATCTTATTTTTGATAGAAACCCGACTAAGGTGGCTGACCTTCATTTCAACTGATTAACTATCGAGTTAATGAGTTGAAATTACGTCGTTCACTGTTGAGTAATATTATTTATTTTGAAAATTTGTGAACGTTTAGAAATTTTACGGGTATTACATTCGTTAAAAGTATTATGAACATTGCACAACCCAACAATTTCAGCCCCTGGCGAAAATTGAATCTAAACATTTGGAGTTGATTGGAAATCGGGTGATAGGCAGTTTGCTATGGAAATTTGAAACAATATACAATATTCATTGGATAAAGCGAGGAGCTTTGTAATATCATCATAATACTCACATAATAGTGCTATATTTGGATGGAATAGTTTTAAAAGGATTTATCTCATAATTAACTTGAAGTAAAGGTGTACGTCCAATGAGACAACCAACGGATTATAAAAATACTTCTTTTGAAAAATGTACTGAGGGTTATTTCCACCGTATATATTTAGAAAATGGCCTAAGGTATATCTGAAATGATGGAAAGAAAGGCATTCTGCAGGTGTTACTCACCCTCCAACATAAGCAGTCTTGTGATGATGGTGACTCGGCTTGTAGTGCGTATGAATAACTGTTTTCTCTACTAACTTCGGTTGAGGCTCAACGTATACCTGTGATATGATTGACGTGTTAACAATGTTGCAGACATACCAATTTAACATAGACAAAGACCACCACATTGACAATGGACAGAAAGAGACAGAATAATACAAAAGAAACGGTATTTATTTGTGTATCATCTCTCTTATAATAGTTGTGTTGGTACTTATAGTTCAGTGACTCCACGGTCTGATGGACATGGTACGTTGCAATCGACTTGGATTTCTGGTACACAGCTTGCGTGACTAGCTTGTGCAACGTATTTTAAACATTTATTAGCACATAGTGAGGATCCTCGTCAGTTGGGACCTTAGGTTTTAATGTAGGTACAATGGTTTATTTGTGTACAAAAGCGCAGGAGACAGATATTTTTACGTATTGTAATGTTTTTCACATTGGTGAATTGAATTAATCAGATAACAATGTGCCAGTTTTGTATTTTTAAATGCACAGTGCGAACATTAACCTACAGCCCATCGTCACTTCAAACCTTCCGGACTCTTTGTTTTGGAGCCCACCAAGTTAACCCCACACGTCGCCTTGGAGTAAAAATAGAGAGAAGCGAAGCCAAGAACCCCTGAAATGAAAAGTTAACTTAAATGGAAAAGTCAAACAGCTGGCTCACTTACTTCCTTCACAATAACCGCAGGTGCATCTAGTTTTACTTGGGCATCGGCTTCAGTTCCGATCTCATTTGTAGCATCGAGTTTAAGTTCTGTGTGTACTTTGTGCTCATGTTTTTTGAGTGGGACTACTTCTGTCTCTTGTATAACAGCGGTAGGTATACCGAGGGATTTTGTGCCGGAGAATTTAAAGCTGGATGAGCCGCTGATAGAAGATTCACCTCCCTGAAAAGTGTTGCTGTTTTATCCTTGTCATCTTACCACATTTAATCGGTTCTCATTAGGAACGTCGCATCTATAAAATCTTAATATAATTGACCAGTTTAATGGAAATCAGAAGCTATTCAAATCATTTCGCCCCATAAAACACGCATGAAATTTGGCTGTGAAATAAGAGACTATGATAAATGAGCCACATAGATCGCGGTATAAGTTAAGCTTTTCAAATGACGGTGAAACGGCAAAATACCATGCTCCAACCTCAGAAGCCTTAATGAGGGTACTACGTAGATGGAAACAAAATGGAGTCCCAAAAAAGTAACGCGCAACATGAATGGATGTTCGTGCATTGTGAAAGCATGCTAAAACACGGACTTTTACCTTATTCCAGTGAGTAATCAGTATCACACGTTAGTCTCCTAAAATGTGGGTTTCTCGCTTGAAAACAGGAATGAAAAAGATACAGGAGTTAAAATATAGAGGGTTTAATAGGAAATTAGAACTAAAGTTAGAAAATACATTCAAAATAACGTAGATATAAATGATCAGTCTAGAAGTAATTCGTTAAAAATCTTAACCTATTATAATTGAATTTGTATGTTTCTTACTCAGTTGATAAATATTTAATTTATCAACTGAGTAAGAAACATATCAATACAGTCTGTATTGAAATGTTTTTTTACGACTGTTCAGTTGAAGAGATTTCAAGCACCAAAAATATCTTACTAAGAATAGAGTGTTGCAGTAAGAAATTAAAGCACAAGTTGTAGCGTTAGAACGTACATATAAAAACATTGTATAATGTAATTAGGTTAAAGAACATTTGTAAAAGTTAGTCAGTCTCTAAAAATTTATTAATTTACAAAAACTGGGTTAAACAAAATGTTCCATTTTGATATTTTAGCTACTGAAATGGTGTTAGTAAGAATAGGGTCATGAATGACAAATGGTTTGTAGAACCTTAAATAATGGATACAGATCCATCACCAAAAATAATCGTAATCAGAACCGGCTGCCTGCGCGGCTTTCTGTGCCGCTCTTTGTTCCTTCCGTTTATGTTTTTCCTCCTTTCTCTGGGCTTTCCTGAATGCCTTCTGTTGATCACCTACCAGGCCGGATGCTGCTTCATGCCTGCCCGATGATGCGGCCGCGAACCCGGAACCTGCAGTTTTCTCTCCCGCCACACCCCCTAGGCCAGCAGCGGCTCTCACGTTGCCGCCGGCAGTGGCGCCAGCAAAAAGACCACCTATAAAAAAAAAATCTAGACTGGAAGTCATGTAGTAAAACAACTGAAATACAAAATTTCCCCTCCCTGCTCGCAATATGCTCTAAAAAGGATCTGAAGTTTTCTCTTCGATATCTTTGTGGATGTGACCTACTCAGTACGGCTTTGCTATAAGCAAGAGCTATAAGAGTAGTAGAAGCCCCTAGTGAAAGGCTCGTGCGGAGAATTACTACCACCATACTTATTTCAGCCGCCAAGCAGCTTTGCTGTGTTTCGGTTTGACGGGTATGGTTGCCGGTGAAATTACGGGTACGTAATTCTTAACACTTTATGCCTCATGTTGACGGGCGCAATGCAGTGCCGTGTAGGCTATGTTCTTTGTGGATCTGACCTATGCAGTAAGGCTTTGTCATAGGCAAGAGTACACTTAACACCAGGTGCGCTACTTGCTTGTCCCGTTTCCTAATAGTATAAAAAAAGAGCTACATTTAACAGCAGATGGGCTGTTAGCTTAAAATATCAAAATACAAAAAATCTGTATTTTTTATTGCAGGCAAGCAACGTCGCATGACAAAGCTAGTCCAATTCTACACATAGATTTATTCTATCCAAGTAATGATCGTTTTTCTAAATTATTTGATTATTTTTCTTCAAAGTGAACATCAAGAACAGTCACTGATTCGAGTTCAACCGATTCAGCTCAGCAATAAAATTAACATAATTTTATCATTGAAATACGGTATAAAAACATGGATTACTTTTACAATACTACTGGTTTTACTTATGAGTAATTGTTGATAACATTTAAATAACGTGTATTTTATTTTCCTGTAACTGATATGTAAAGGTTGTTCAAGATCTCTCATTTTCGCTGTCTTTTTTCTTTTTAACTTACAAGATAGGGTTATTTTTATACAAAAATATATTTATTACTTTATAAACACATAGATTATACTAAAAAAACATCTAGGTAACCAACATTAATTTTAAATTATACCATTATTATATTTAAACTGTTTAAATGATGAATTAACGGTTGATTTACATTATTGCTCAGTAAAAAAAAGCTAAACCAAGTAGAACCCAATTTAAATGAATTTACAGTGATGGAATGCTTCAATTTTTTTCAGAACTGGACTGTGTATCATTAGATATAAATACCGTATATATAAATACCTCAAATTGCTCAATAAGCAAAGCAAATACTTGTCACTACTAGTCACTACAAGAGTAGTAGAAGCCCCTTGTGAAAGGTCTCGTCGGGAGAATTACTACCACCATACCTATTTCGGCCGCCAAGCAGCGTTACTGTGTTCCGGTTTGAAGGTTGCCGGTGATATTACGGGCACGCGAGGCTTAACACCTTTATGCCTCAATTTGACAGGCGCAATGCAGTACCGTGTAGGCTATGTTCTTTGTGAATGTGACCTATGCAATAAGGCTTTGTATAGGAGATGCACTTAACACCAGGTGGGCTACTTGCTTGTCCCGTCTCCTAGTTGTATAAAAAAAAGTTATTTTAAAAGTTGCATCGAACGCTCTACAATCAAAACGCAAATTAAGGATAATGATAGTAATTACGATACTGTCTAAGAGCCAAGACCTATTTAAATAAAAGTGGGTAAAATCCAGTACTTACAGCAATAAAGTATCCAATTAGATTTTGGCTAACGAGACTTACTTATGATTATAACATTTCTAGCACACTGGAAAGTGAATATTCGTTATTATTATTTATTATAATCCTATCATAAACAGAAATCTTCCATACTAATATTTTAAATTTAAAAGCCATCTTTTGACCTCAGTTTTACCTGATGGTAGGTTACGATGTAACCGATGATGCGGCACAATGGTCTATAAGACAAATATTCACTCTTGCTTTTAAAATATCTTTGATATTTTGAAGATTATTATAAAATAATATTTATAAACAAGGTTCGATTCCCACCCAGGACAAACATTTGTGTGATGAGTATAGATGTTTGTTCTGTGTTTGGATGTATCCTATGGTGGGTCATATACGAGTATAGTACGTACTTATGTATTTACAAAAAGTATATGTATTCTATCCGTAATCTAGTTCCCATATTACAAGCTATGCTTAGTAATATGGAAACTAGATGGGGACACTAGACTGCATTTTTTTTTTAATTTAATTTAATTTGGAGCGAAGATGTATAAATCAAATGATACCAAAGGATGCCTAAAATTCCCTTTTCCTTCTACTTTAAGAACGAAAAGATATTGCTGACACATGCCACATTCAATAGGTATTGTAAATGGTACGGTAGACTACCACAGGCCAGGCAGTCCGTACTCGTGCGCAACCTAATTACTTATTGGAGCTCAGGCTCCTATTAGTAATTAGGTTGCGCCCAAGAACAGCTTTACTTCGCAAACTAAACCTACTGTATGTCTTCTAGGAACAACAAATTACTAGGCAGAACGCGTTTATTCTTTGCGCAAGTAATATATTTTAAGATTTATTTTGAAAATAATGAATTCCGAAAGGGTGGTACGACACTAACCAGGTACGCGTGGTATTGCTCTGTTTGTTACAAATCACGGTAAAACAGCTGCCGAAATTTGGGATAGAGATAAATGTATGGAAAAAGTTATTAATTCCTGAAAGGATACCTGGTATAGGCCAAGCCGTCTTTAATTGAGAAACACGCCATCAGTGGGCATCCAGGTTTTACCTGCGATTGGAACTCACAAATTCAGAGAGACTAAATTTTTTCCAACGATACGTTTAAGCCAGAGCTAAGGAAGTAAAATGCGAACATATACATAAAGAGTCGTAGTTGATCTAAAGCAGAATAAAATAAAGTTTCTAAACTTATTATTTTACAGAGAGTAGAATGTAGTTAGCTGTAAGTGTCATAAAAACCGGTAAATGTCTTAATGTCAAACGTCTAGAACCTTCTTAGATCCGGACCTTGCCAGCAGTTTTCTGTTTTAGATTTTTTATTTGAAAGAGAATGCACTTGGGCTTGAGGATTATATGGCAAGGATATAAGGTCTATGATGCAGCGATCCCCAGAATCAGAGTATTACAGGCACTGGCACTTCTGCGCTACTACAAATCACCATGAACAGCTTAGCACAAGGGTGGTCGCAAGCCAGGTGAATCTTCAACAGGGTAATTTCCTGACGAATGCCGCTCAAGAATAGAGATTACGGCAAAATCAATCAGTCTTGGAGAAAGCTTGTCAGTGGAATGGTAGCAGACTGTTAGCGTGGGGATAACTAATCCCCCAACGGTAATTAATCCCGTAGTATTACAGTGCAGGGGATTACAGCAGAGCAAATTGAAAAATCGTACTTAATACTAAGCTATCCATTCTTTTGTAAAACATGATCTTTTCTTTCTCTACCTATACATTTTTTGCCCACCCCGCCTAAAGTACAACAAGAGCAGAATGCTACATAGCATTATGCTCAATTGTCTATGCAGGTCTATGTGGCGTGGTTTAGGGATACTATACCATTACAGAAGGAAGGCAGCTTGCTTTTCTATATTATCTAAGACACTTACTGCGATCACCAATGCGCCTGCTACGCGTAGTGATTTTGGAAAGACCTACTTTTAAATTATGTAAGAAGCTGGACAGCTGTAGACATTATTGGGCTGTTGACTTAGAAGACTTTGTGATAGATGGGTACAAATCATAAATAGACAGTGGTTTACTCTGGCTTCTGATAGCGGTTACGGCTGTATGATTCCAACTCTGGTGGTAGGACCTACAAAGGCCTGCTTCACTAACGAAAAACCTCTTACCGAAGTCCAGCACCAAGCACTGACAGGAGAGCCAGTGCCCTCCGGGGAAGCTCGCTCCATCGACTAAATCCAATGACTACAAGAAACTGATAGAAAGTACCTATAGAACCTGAGTTCCCGTCAACAGATCCTCCTAGACCAGCCTTTGCTAACTGCCCGTGAGGTGTTCCAGCTTCCGCATACAGCCCACCGGCAACTCCTTTTCCTTAAACAAAAATGAAATAAATTAAACTTCTGCTATCTGCCGTGGCGGTCGAATTGAACTGGATGGGTTTATTCGACCGTGATATCGTAAAAGCTGACTGAGAACTCACCAGAAGAAGTCAGTAGCTTACTTCTGTGTGCAATTCAATTGTGATCGCCGTGTGTAATTTAAAACTTTGTGATCACAAATATGCCGGCCACGCGTCCAGCAGTGGTCAGTCGTCATCATCACCTGTCTCATCCCAAAGGTGAAGAGAGGAGATTTCCAGACGTCCTTACTTCGGCTTTCGATGAATTACATTCGAAACCCAAGAACGTTTACAGAGATTTCAGTTTATCAGGTAAATAGTTAATTTCAAATACCTCAGTCAAAGTCAAAGTCAAAATTTCTTTATTCATTAAGATTTTTTAGGATCATTTTGAATCGTCAAATTTACCGCCTGTTCGGAATCGCGACCAGCACACAAGGAGAAAGGCAAGAACCTCGGAACCTCTGTAGAAACAGATTGTTAAATGAGTTTTTTGTGTAATCCGTTGAAAATGTTTTTATTTTCACAAAGACGAAGGGTGAATCAAATTTAAGTGCCGGCGAAAGGTTTTGCTTTTAAAATAATTTGTTTTTACAATAATTTTATTTAAAAGAACAATGAATCCGATGAAAAGAAAACCTTTGAAGACATTTAATCAACGACATTTAAAAATACTCGTACATTGATTGAGTCGAGAGGACTATGGCAATTAGAGGTAAGATAGCCAGTTCCTCAGTTTGTTCAGGATTCCGGGTGAAATGCGCCTTCGGCCTTATCTCAACTTGTAACCAGGTGAGATGACGGCGAAGTGAAGATTCTGGCCAGATATTGGACAGATATCTGGAGAACCATCCTTTGGACTTAGAATATTATTGCTACTTTAATAATAACGTCTACAAAGATAGGAGTCCTTAGTTATAACTCACAATAAAAATAATTTTGTAGAAACATCTACAAAATTAGGTGTCCATAGTCATTACTCACAATAAAAATGATTTGAGGCTCTTACCTGCTCCACCACCAATACCAACTCCAGCGTGGTAGCCGCCAAAGTTCACCCCCAGTTTACCATCCTGGAAAGTGATGAATTGGGGTGCCTGAAAACAAAATATTTCAATATAATTAAACGTTCGCCCAATAAAACACCTTGGAACTTCCTCAAATTCCCAAAGATGTAGTCGAGTAATGATGATTTTGGGAACATCCCAAATCTTTATTTCATCCCCTAAACATGGTCTATGTTGAGGGGATGAAATGGATCCCCCTCAAAATAAATTAAAATTTCATTTTTAAAACTAAAAAGACGACTGACTTCAACGAAAAATATGATTCATTTCGTTTACCTAAATGACAGAATACAATAAATGACAGATGGATGAACCTACAGACAGACAGATGCGTGATCCAATAAGAGGTTCGGTTTTTCTTTACTTTTGAGGTAATACACCTTAAAACTTAAAACTTACCCAAATCGCTTCAAGTGTGCTAATAATATTTGATGATTTCCTTCAATTTCTCCAGGATTTCATCATTAGATCCTGACCTTATGAAAATAGGACTACATGTAAAGGACTACGTGTAACCCTTTCAAACAAAAAAAGAATTTTCCAAATCGGTCCAGGCGTCTTCGAGTAATCGGGGAACATACATAAAAAAACCGACGAATTGAGAACCTCATCCTTTTTTTTTAAGTCGGTTAAAAATTAAGCTTGTACGTCAGTTGGCAAGAAAAAAGGAAGACTTAATAATATTAAGATTAATTTTTAAAAAATGCTATCAATTTATGATTTAGTATAGACATTTATTTGATTCTGACATTCACTCTCGGTTGTATTTTTGAACTAATGACGTGCTTAGTTGTGATTTATATTCTAATATTAACTTTATTTATCTGACATCAATGTAATAAATTTGTAAGTAATTAAGAAGTGACTTGCAACGCCCTGACAGGGTCAATGTACCTACTTTCACCTTAAGCTACCTTACATCTAAGCTATAACATGTATTTAAGCAGTACATTATGCAATAATGTCCTGCTATAAATAAATGTTCTTAACGCGGGTAAAACCAAAATGCTTGTTATCAAATCTCCATATATCAAATCGCCCTATCCAATATCCAAAAGTATAAAAGCACATGACTATACTTGCTTGCACGCGACTGTTTTAAATACATGTAGTTGTCCTATTATATTGAAATTGTTAGCAGTCGGATTTATCTAGGCTTATCTATCGATAGGAAGTTTAATTGGTTTAGCCATGTTGAGCGTGTTTGCTCTAAATTAAGGCAATTTTTAGCTAATATATATATTCTAAAAAATCGTATTCCATTTAAAGTTAAGTTAATGATATACAATTCACTAGCTGAATCCCATATTCAATACGGTCTAACCAGTTATGGTAGAACTTATATTACTTATTTAAATCAAATTTATAGACTTCAACTAAAAATTCTAAAAAAGATTGCATCACAAAATACTAAATTACGCTTTGAAAATAATGATATGGGTCTTTTTAGGCATTGCAAAATTCTACCAATACATGTTCAATTTCGCCTTATGATACTAAAAGAGAACTTTTTAATGAGTCTTTAAAAAAAGGTAATTGAACATCCCGTTTGCACTCGGGCAGTCACTCAAAACCGGTTGTTCACTTCGCGCGCCAACAATGTTTACGGCGAGAGGACAGCGAGTTACTTGGTTCCTCAGATTTTTAATGACTTATCTAGGGATTTATTGAATAATATTACACCAATAAATATTAAGTATAAATTAAAAACTTTTTTCATAAATAACATTGATAATTATATGTAAACAATAGAAATAATATTGAATCTCTATTTGTACCTATATTTCATAATGATGTAACGTAGCAAGTAGATATCCACCTGCACTATGTGAACCTTTTGTTCAACATTAAACAAATTCTGTTTTGCTGTTGGCAGCTATTTCTGTGAATAAGCTAGTTTTATGACAAACCTCCTTGGTTTTTTAAAGCTATGTTTTCAACTATGTTTATTATATAAGTTTATTTTGGTAAATAAATATTTAAAAAAAAATGAACTATTATTATTATTAATGTAGGTACTTACTTCTACCCCTATATCCACCCACCCACATTCAATACTCTTCTTGTTACATGTCTTTTATCCCTCCTTACTACATGACAATACCTTCCAAACCTAGTACTTCTCTACATAACAGTCACTAGCCTACGCAAATAGGGCACTCATCTTATCCAGGTTTTGCAACTTACAAGGGGACAAGAGACTTAATAAAGTATTTATATTATTAAGTATTTGAATCTGACTGGCGCCACTTTCAAGTTTTTTTATTTTCTCATAGTTAACACATTCAAACAAACAAAATACAAATAAGTCAACACAAACAACAAGAAATACAGAAAAAATATAAAGCTTACACACAAGAAACCGTTGGAACCACGTGACTTCAAAATGGCATCTCATACACATTTTACTGTAATAACCACATTTGGCGAAACTTAAAAGTTGCAATTGGCTTTCCCTACTGGTGAACAATAAAGCATTTTTATTCTGAGACAAAAACGAGAATGTCATGTTTTAAGTCTATTCAAAACTCTAAGACAAACGTTGGCGAAGCGTTTTGTATGACAGAATCATCGCTTGTCCTCATTACATTGCTTCTCTGTGACTTGTGCTTCACCCGTAAGGTATATTGCGTGCAATATGTACCCATGGCTTTGCAAAAGTCAGCATTGTAAAAATACAAGCAAATCGCCATTCATCACGCGTGTATTATTAATTACCCGTGGCCGTGACGGTCGCGGCTTAAGAATCGACCTCTCATCTCAACCTGATGTCGTAAAACCCGACTAATAGTTCTTATAGTGATCCATTAGTATCTATTAGTGATATAATTTCCTAGTATAGATGACAGTGCACAATATAGTGTAATTTTTATGAATCAATAAATTTATAATCTTGTCCTACGAGTAGATTATCACCAGATATGTTTATTTCTGTATACCATTATAACACTGCTACAGTGACTAGTAATCCGCCAGCCAAGCGTGGTGATTTTATCAATACTCTCCAAATCTGTAGGCTCTTTCATTGTGTATATATACATGTCCGTATGTACATTATGTGTGTTTTAATTAGGTACTGGTCATCTGTGGGAATTTCCTTGAATCTCCATTAACAGTACGTACCTACATAAAGTACACATTAAGTACCCTGAAACCTTAAGTACGTATGGTATGCATTAATTCCAAAGGTTAGGACATTGTTGGGCCGTCGGTACATTAACAGTTACTCATACATGCGGTCAATAAACTCATAATAAGCGAGGACTTTTTAAATCTAGATGCCATGCATGTATTATTTTATATATAAACATTCAAAGCACTTTTTGCTGATTTAATGTGCTTTTTGCCGCGACTCTAAGATACGGGCCCGTTTTGTTATTTTCCACGACACATCAGAACGACGGAGTAGCTTCAACTTATCTGGCCTTGCATGACACATTTGTAATCAACAAGTGTAATGAGATTATTTAAATGTAGGTAGGCACCTTAGCTACTAGGGCTAGTACTTCTTATGAAGCTACCCAGTTACAATATCTTAGCAGAAATGTAAACCTACATATATCAAAGGACATTAAATTCACACAGCGCTATTTAGTCCCAGCTAACCAAGGCTAATTATGACAACTAGATTGCGGAAATAATATTCATATACTTTAACTTATTGAGCTAAACTAAGCAAAGCCAGCAGATAACGGAAATTATATTTATTTACTCAAACTTTTTTTTTGTAGACCTTCTTATCATACAATTCACACCCAAACACAGAACAAACATGTATAATGTTTATCACACAAATATTTAGCCCGGTTGGGATTCGAACCCAGAAACTACAGTGCAAAAGTCAGAGCTACTACCAACTGAGCTGTGAGGCTTGTTAAAAACATATGCAGCTAGGGATTTAATTTTTCCTCAACTCAACATCCTAAATTTAAATGTACTTACTAAGATAACCTTTGTTTTTTCATGGAATTTTAATGTTCCAAACAAATGCTAAAAAACACCTTGTCGATTATATTAGTATGCTAATTTTAATTGACAGGGCCATGGAGGTTGCGGGTCCTGTTTAGCGCGTGGATGTCACAAAAGCCGACTACGAAATCTCACCATTGGAAAGGCAACGTACTTGTTGGTAGTAGCTTAGTTTTCTACGAGATTGTGGGTTCAATTACCACCCAGGACATTTGTGTGATGAATTAAGTTTGTTCTGTGTGATAAGTATGCATTTACAGATAAAGTATAAAGACTTTGTTTAAGTCCGCCTGGCTAGCTACCACCATCTTACCTAATTCTGTCACCATAAAAACAATTCTAAAAATTTGTGTGTTCCGGCATTAAAAGGTAAGATAGCCAGTTTATCAGTTAGTTGAGGATTCTGGGAGAAGTGCGCCTCCACCTTTAACCTTATCTCAACTAGTAACCAAATGAGATGAAGGCCAAGCGCTTCCCCAACGTACAATAAAAAAAACTAGTTCGCATATTACAAACTTACTTAGTTTAAGGCTGTGTGTAATTAATGCAATCACCAATCTATCTGCCTCTGGAGGCTCTATATAACTCAATTAATGGGCTAATGGCGACGTTACAGGCAGCATCAGACCCATTTTAATGAGTTACCGGAATTCACGCTACCGAAGTGTAAATAGTAGTAATATTTAATGTCCAACAATCACTGTTAATTGTGCTATTTTTAATGAAGGCCTTTTGCAACTGCGACATGGAATTCCACGGTAAAATTCTGCTCTTGTTGGGCCTGCTTAAATCAAAGCAAAGAATAACAAAAACCTATCATTTATATAAACGCGTGCCTCTTTTCATTGTTCTCGTATGTTCAACGAAGGAATGAAGATAGACATGGGTATATATCATACTGTTTTAGCTTTCGCTAAGAAAAAAATGTGGTTAACCTTTTATCCGTTCAATTTGTTTGAGTTGCTGTCGTTAGATTTGTAGACAAAGTTGAGAATTTTCAGATTCTAAATAAATAAAAAATATTTAAAAACAATATAACGTAAAAAAATATTTATAAATTATGATAAGGGGGAAGGCGGAAGCACACTTTACCCGGAATACTCGACAGTCTGAGGAACTGGATATCTTACCTCAAATGCCAGAGCACAATAATTAAGAATTGTTGTTATGGAGAGAGACATAGATAAGATGGTGGTAGCTAGCCAGGTGGACTTAAACAAAATAGTCGTACTACGAGTATCAACCAAATCAAGCATAATATTCAACTCCCGGGGGGGTTGAACCCGGGATCTGACACCCAAGACCACTGAGGCGCTGAAACGGAATTCTGTTAGAAATTCCCGTTTTTCATTAAATTACATAGGATTTAAAACAATTCAAATCTATGATCCATAATTACCCCCAACGTTCACTGTTTGTCGTTAAAAGTTTCACCTAAAACAAAATTATGATAATGTTTATTTATACTACGAGTATATTGCACACACACGTTTTAAATTAAAATTAAATTGAAATAATGATACAAGTTAACTTAAAATTTAAACGTATAGCAAAGGCGAGTTAAAACCAATGCTTATTTAAATGATACTATGATAATGTTTATATTTCATGTAATAAGATTTAGGTACCCTAAATTACGTAACATTTTAACACCTTCTTCAATTATATTATTGGGCTTTTGATTGAGGCGACACGTGACCCAAGGGCTGGCTCTTATTTAGGCCAGCGAATTAGCATAGCTATTCAGCGTGGCAATGCAGCCAGTGTATTGGGCACGCTACCGTCTGGTACTGGTCTGGAACAGTTGAGTTACCTATAGGCCGTAATAATAATCTGACTGATTTCTTTGTACATAGTTACGAGTAGTTTAATTATACTTTTTCTTGAATAAATACATTAAATTCTATTATATACTATGAATAACATTATTTAATGTGATTTTTGTGATCTAAATAAAAAAATACACTGAATAAATAAGTGCCTCAATCTCTGACGTAAGCGAGTAAATTAAAAGTCGGTAGGTACAATTAAGTTATAGTGAAGTAAACCAATCTGTAATTAACATAGTGAGATATGAATCACTGCACGTTATTTCCAGAGCATAATGGCGTACCTACCTACCTGTTTTAAAGATACATTTATGACTTATATCGGTTTTATATATCACATATGGTAGTTTTCTTAATACGTTTTGACTGTTTTATGTATATATATATCAGTTTTCTTCAAAAAATTGTTCTGTGGATCTGAGGGTACAAGAGGGTTAGGTATGTCTTCAGGTGTCCTCCTTTGTTTTGTACCGTCTGGTCGGTGGTAGGACTTTGTTTAAGTCCGCCTGGCTAGCTACCACCATTAATTGACTCTGTCGCGATAACAATGATTCTTTAACTGTTGTGTTCCGGCATTTAGAGGTACCTAAAATAGCCAGCAACCCCCCCCCCCCCTTATTATTTAACACCTTTACTGTTATCACCGATCCGCGTACCAAGCGTGATGATAGTAGCAAAACCCTTCAATCTTCAAGAAAGCTGGACATAAATGGGCTGTCAAACTTGCAGGTATTCAAGTGGATGCAGGTGCCCACCTCCTTATGTAGTTGCATAGTCGCCTTTAACGTAGAGGTCGTTAAAGGCGCACGGGAGATTTTACACTGGTAATCAGGTAAATTCTCCCACGCTGCAAACATTCGTAGGTATTCATAATCGGGGCAAGGTGATTTGTCATTGTTACGAAACACAGGCTAGTAATCACTGGCGATGGATGTCCGGTGTTTATCATTAACATTGGCAATTTACCGACAAAATAGTTTCAGGTACACAATTTTTTTGGTATATGCGTGTTTTGTAGAGCACCTTGTGGAAGTGAAAATACTGAGAAAATACAAAACTCTTTCCACACGTTACACATCCTTTGTCGATCCTGTGAAATATGTCATGTCCCTGTTTTTAATCTTAGTAGGTCCATCAAAGTTGAGGAATATTTTCATTTTGTATGAAAAAAAAAGTGTGCGGACGGACGAACAGACATCGCATACTCAGTATTTTTGTTTTCATTGACGTTTATAATTAAAAGATGAACACAGTTTCTTTGTATTATTAAATGGATTGGATATTTTTGGCAGATACATTTTTCCTATTATAAAAAAAATGCATCATAAAGTCAATATTTGGTTCTGTTGGTGCCTACTCAAACTCGTACAAATTAAAAATCTACATAAATAATATAATTAATTATTAATTTAACATTAAACATAAAATGGGGTCCCGTTGGTACACTTTGGGAACAAAGGTTACGAGACTGGTGTTCTCGGGAGATCCACTCACAACACATAACACACTGCTAGAAGTATTTATTTATTAAGTAAGTATATCAATATTTCATAAGAACGCTGGTGGATTACCGAAAAAATAGAACTCTGATAAAGCAGTCACTTTCAACCATACAGCTATTTAAGGGAATGTGTGTCAAACATAGTGTAAAGAAATATTGCGTACTATCGGAAGACATTCCGTTCGCAGCCCGTATGAAGCAGCGCCGAGGCACGCAAACATTCTGCATTTGATTCATGGTACATGCACAGAAGTACTAACGGGGAGACAATGCTTACACTGATATTTTACAGGAAACGTGTTCAAAGTTATACAATTATCTGTTTCGTTTTATCACCAGAAATAAATAATAAAATAACTATATAACTTATAATATGAACGCAGGCTAACACAATATTAAAGATTTATGTATATTAGAAAATGTTCTCAAGTAAAATACCTATATTCTTTGCTAATGAAATATCATCAACGTCCACTGCTGAACAAAGGCCTCCCCCAAATCGATGCCACAGATTACGATCATGATCTCATCCATCGACTCCCTGCGACCAAATCAATGTCATCGGTCCATCTAGAGGAGTGCCCCACACTAAGTTTCGCGTTATCGCGGTTCCCATGCAAGAACCTTCATCCTGGCAACACACACTAATTGAAGACTTTCGTCCTGAATCAAGTATATCATCTTCGACGAGAAGATACCACAGATAGATAACCATAAATGATAGATTTAAATGATAAATCTGTAGTATCTTTAAAGAGGCGATACCGCGATAATGAGTAATATAAATGATAAATAATGAGTATGACGTAATAATTCAAACACAATAAAAATCAAAACTTGCGTTAGTATATTTTAAAACACGAGTTTTACTCACGTATACGATTATGTTGATGTAGGCACCAACGGTTGCCTTGTTAGTTAGTGAGTAAAACCCATGTTTTAAAATGTCAATAAAGTTGTCATGGTGTCAAACAATAATGTTTGACACCATGTCAATAAAGTTCAATAATGTAGAGTTGAAATTCCGATAAATAAAAATGTTTCAAAATGATTTACTACGAAAATTGCCAACGGCTTATAATAACGATGCTGTTAGTAGATGGTTTTTAGTGCTGAGCCGTAATTGATATCATCATCTACATCCGTACAATAATTGCTTTGAACCTAGGTCTAGGTTACGTTTTTATCTCATGAACGTTAAGTGCTTAAAACGTAACCAGTATTTATTGTAGGTTTGTTTTTAACATGGAAAATATAATAAACAACAATTCTTATATATGTAATTATATATTTAAATTTGACTTTATATAAGTTTGATGCTATATTATAACGTGTTACAGCACTCAATGTTCAAATAAGACATTGAAAAAATAATAATTGGGTTTTAGTATATTTGAGTTTTTGCTTGATTGTACTTTTTGATTTACTCGGGCCAAAGGAATGCATGTTACGCGCGGTGTGACACTAGCCTTAGTTCAATGGGTCGTACGTTTCATAATAAACTGCTATGTAAGCTTGTGTAAAGCTGGTGTTACACTGAAGTTTGTGTTTTTATTATCAAATATATATTGTCCTCAATGCTTGTTTTCCGACATTTTTACTTCAAACTAGAGGCACGTGTCAGACAGATGTGCTCATAAAAATGGCTTATTCCACAAATCTTTTGAAAATCCTTCTTACATAGGTGGGGAAATGGGAATCCTATTGTTGTACGACTGGGGTTTGAACTTACGAGATCAGAAAGGACGTAAAAGTACGTAAAGGTACGTTGGTCTAGAGGGTCAACGTAATAGTTTACGTTGACCCTCTAGAACAACGTAGCTCAATAAAGTATTACAAATTTGATAATGATGAGATTTCTTGCGATGTTATTTAATCATGATGTTGTCATAAGTCGCCTTTCACTACGCCATTAGTGGGAAGGACGCCTTTGCCGATTCCGCATTTCACTACCGACTAAAGTGTAGATTTTCTAGTAGATTTCTAAGAAAAATTTCCATCTTACCTAGCTCTGTCGCCATAAAAATTCTAAATTGTTGTGTTCCAGCATTTAGAGGTAAGATAGCCAGATCCTCAGACTGTTGGAGAGTTGAGGATTCCGGGTTATATACACTTCCAGTTTCGGCCTTATCGTAACTTGAAACCAAGTGAGATGGAGGCGCTTCTCCGTCGAATAACATAAAAACCGTTCAAATATCAAATCTAGATCTAGGATCTCAGGCGCTCAATAAGACTAAGTGTCACCAACAATCTAAAGTCTTGCTCCGGTATTTTAAGGAGCTGGGCTGGCTAGGGTAGGGTTAGTTAAAACGGGGTACTGGGTCGGATAACCTCCTCGTGGTGTACCCTGGGTGCCGTTGACCACTTCCCACTTGTGGGGACTTATCGACGGCAGCGAATAATCCGACGTGAGGGTGTCTTCCGCGTGTCCCTATGAAGTTAGCATTGGGCACAGTGGATGGACAGGCGGACTTCCGCGGGGCGGGGAGTCCCAGTGAGGGACTCAACGGACCTTCGGGTCGTGGGATGGCCGGCCTTCAAGGCTGGCGGCGCGGCAGGGATGGTCAATTCGGCCACCCTGTCGGGCAGTGGGATCAGATGGGGGTCTGGGGGCCGGGAACGTAGGGGCGTTCAACCGGCCTCCATTGCACAGACCCTCATCCCCGCCGAACGGCGGGAACAGCCTGGCGACCCAGCTGTTCCCGCCATCCCCCCCAGTCACACTGGGGGGGCCTGTGGGGCCCCTGTAAAGGGGCAATCGCTGGTGGTGTTGTGGCGGTAAAGGCTTTAGCCGGATTCCCACGACACCACCACTCGGCGATAGCGGGTCACTGCGGAGTTTAGTGGGTATTGCCTGTCGCTAGGACGGGTTGAGTCCCACACACAGCCTCGTCCCCAACGAGGCTATGGTGCCTAAACGCATACTCCGCATAAAAAAAAAAGGGTTAGTTAAAACAATGGGGGACAATCCACATTACACCCAACTACGGGACGTCAGTCGTCAGTGCAGGCCTGCGTCACCCCCTCTCAGAATAATAATAAAAATTACCTAAACTAACTAAAAATATTTTTTTTGTGGGGGTATTGAATAATACGACCTTTAATTTATCGAGTCATGAAACCTCACAATAGGCTGTAGGTAACTAAATAGGTTAACAAATTGATGTTTTCAATTATATTAAGTATTTCATAGGGCATAATAATAAGAGCTTCGAAACATTTCTATACAAATAGTATAAGTAACAAAATTTCCATTTTCCAACATAATGTTGTTCATGAACGAATATTTAATTTTGAATCAAAACTCGAAACAGTTGTGCGAATTCTAGGAAATTCCAAAATTGTAAACAGAATAGCCGATACTCAGAAGTATATTTACGAAAGCGGTAACCATATTATAATTACAAACTTGTCTAACGTAGGTCATGCTCTTTGTTGGTGTGACCTACGCAGTAAGGCTTTGTTATAGTCAAGAGATACCTACATCTAACAGCAGATAGGCATGCTTGTTCCATCTTCAAGTTGTATAATAAATGTCTAATGCAAGCAATACTTTTAGAAAAAAATGTTCCTTTTACAGTTGCGTGTTGATGCTTGGTTTAATTATGTTGTTTATCTACTAGATTACGCCGTAAAACAGGGATTCAACAATTTATCTCTGTCACAGCAGTCTGGGGTGGTTTTCAACTTGTAAAATATTGTGCGGTTCTCCAGCCGTCGGCGGCCGTCCTCTGAATATTTTTGGCAAACGATTACCATTTTTGTTAGTCATTCCTTGAGGCTGTGCTTTTTTGCGAAATCATCTACAGCTGCTTCTTAATATTAATAGGTCTTTAGGATTTGAATATGACTTACCGAATACCCTTGAACCACCAAGATTGACAATATGACTGCCCTTATGTGCCGCATGTTAACTGAAACAATATAACATAGGGACCTATTAAATATTGACAAAACTTGCGTGCCCAAACTAGGGCTACTTTAAGGTTTGCTTTGTGTAGACGTGCACTAGTAAAGGGTTTTAGAAAATTAAGATAAGAAGAATTAAGAAGATAGGAGTGAAGTAATTAATTGATTACAACAAGAATCTAGAAGAGTCTAGAGATCAGATAAAAACTAAGTCATTATTTTCTTTACCATTTCTTTATGAATATGGGGTTCTCTCTAAAGTTGGTATATGAACAAAAATCATGTAACAAATTGAACACTTTGAACCTTTGCTCCTAAATTCCTATAATTTAATAGGCCCGATCAATGGGATCTTGATTTATTAGGCTCCCTTTCAAGATTTAAATGGAATAGTTTCTGATATATTCAGGGTCCTTTATTCATGAGCTCAACACGTATCATCCTATGGAAATTAGTCCTTCTCGTATTCCAATGAAGGAAGTGTCATGTGGGCCACTTTCAATAAGCCTGACACACTTTGTCAAAGTCAAAGTCGACATGCGACCAAAATCTTTATATCTTCATCATGAAGATTGATGCCAATGATAAGTGGCCACTTCATAGCAACTTTGGGTTATGTCAATGGAACTTGCTTATTTTCAAATGATTGACATAACATCGCAAGTTGTGTAGCGTTTGCATTATAAAATATTGCAGTGGCTGTGGCGTCAGATCGACTTTCACTAAACTCTGTGTCAATATGACGTTCTCAAATCACCAAGGAAATACCTAAACGAGTTTCAAAAGCATGCGCATAATATTGGGTCTATAAAAAGCGTTTATATTAAAACCTCATAGGTTTTATTGCAGATAAATCAACAAGTCTCTACTAGTAGCTTTCCACTGCTACAGCAACTCACTTTGAATGTTTTGTTGAGGTTTTAATACCATCAGGTAACATATAAAATATTTGTGCTCATTCGAACATAATACATACGATTACCATCGACACCTCCAGCACAACCCATGGATGTCGTAAATGCCGACTAAGGACCAGAATAAGGACAGCAGCTTCATTTTGTGTATTATCTACATGTTTATCTTGTTGTGGCTTCTGGATTTACTTTTGTTCATATTTCTGAAGTTATATTTGCATTCTCTAATTGTAAATGTTATGTATTCTGTTAATTTTTCTTTGCTAGAAGTCATGTTGAATATCAAGTGGTTTTTAGATTTAAAACATTAGTTTGTTTGTAAATCCTGTGTGCATCGGTTAAGTAGTGATTTAAATAATGTTTTAATTCATTTATAATGTGATATTTGTAACAAGTCGTGTTTTAGCTGCACATTCTCAGATTTTCACGCTTGCCTGGAAAAACCCTTTTTTCTTGATTTGAATACTCCTATGTCATAACAATCAAGAAACACCTAATCTCAAATCTAATCAAATTTCTGCGATATTTATTCTCTCAGCTTTACAGCTATCAAAGACCGTTAATGCATTACGTAGACTTACCAAGCTTTGTAAAAAAGTACATTAGCAATCATAAATTATATTATTCAGTTGCGGACTTACCTACAGCGCTTCGCAAGCGAGATCGTTCTATAGCTATTTCGTGCACGTACTTTACGTCACCAAACTTGATAAATATTATATGTTATGAAGTGTTTAATGTTGGTCACTCAATTGAATTATGATTGAAGTTAAAAAAAATGCTAGTATAGCTTGCTATAAAGCCCAAGGTTACATTGTTAATGACTTATGCAATATGCGCAAATCATTGTGATTAAATGTAAAATGTAAGTTAAATGTAAATTAATTAATGTTTATTTACTTGTGTAAGTGACCATGGTATACTTTGTAAACGTCTATAAAACGTATATTAAATAATAAAAGGTGTTCCGACTTGTGATATTAAACTAGTGGGTTTCTCAACCTTGTTTAATGTAGTCAAAATAGAAGAATTCTTTATTCCCGCTGTGTGACGACCCAAATATATCCAAGGAGAGTTGAAAATTACCTTCTGGGTAGGCCTGCTCAATTGCAGACCTTATTCTTTCCAAGTTTTGAGGTCTAGAGACCTATTCTATAAAAAGTATATTACTATATGAAAAATATAGGTAATATTTCGGACATCACTTTTTTCATGGATGTAATTACCCAATAGTTTGTTTCATAATATAGATTTACATAAATTGAAGTGAGAAAATCAATAGAGGTAGAAGTGTGCTTCAGCACGAATATTACCATTCTGTGATATGCATCAAAAATTACATGGCGAAGATAAGGGACCTCGATTTCGCCTAGTTTAACGAATAACCCAATTTTCTACGAGAGTGAACCCATTAGTAATTTCTGTGTCGGTGACAAAAGGCTCACTGGCGCAGTTTCACAACTTGCTGCCGGAATTTCCATTTTAGCACGTTTTTAGGCCTCCACATAGGTACCTATTCTTTATGGCTATATATGGAAAAGTTAGTATCTTGCTATTTGGAGAAGATTAATACGAAAAAGTAGGAATAGTGACCTGGCGAATTTAGAACTAGATACTTTAAGCATTTCGATAGACGATAGATATGTAGAGGGACATCTGGGAATCGAACCCGGTATCTCTGGATCTGAAATTGATCGGTTGAACTACTAAACCACATGCAGAGGCGGTTAAAAAATACTAATACAATAGTTCAGCCTGTGTTGATTTGTAGGCACCTGGTAAACAGCCAAGCCACATCCGGGGACGTAGAACTGTTAGGTATTCTGTGTCCGGTGCACGACAACCAAATAATGTGGTGGTACAGTAATTGATTTATAATAATAATAATAATAATAAATTACAGGACATTAATTTCACACAGCGCGATATAGCCCTAAACTAAGCATAGCTTGTATATGGGAACCGGTAGAGTTTTTAAATACTTCTTTTTTTAATATATATTTTTTAATTAATATGCATCATCGTAAACCTCAACCTAGATAGTGCCCGGGCAAGCCTCTAAGTCTAAAGCCAACTTCAAATAATAACATAAAACACAGATTTAGTCAGTCACGTGACGTTAGCAGATAATTTCAAACAAACCAACACAATAGATACGTAGACTTTTGCTACAGACACGATAAAGCCCCCGTAAAAGCATAACGGATGGTTAAGTTCAAGGCTCTCGCGCGGGTAATGTGACCTCTTTATCGGGAGGAAACGCGCGGTTGCTTACATTTTCATTCGCATTACTTTCACACGAAAATGGTGCAATTACATATCTACGTTTACTTTAGCCGTACCATGAGTTGCTGAAATGGAATCGTCGTAGTTTGACGACGAATGCGATGAAAGCGCACCGATCGGTCTTATTCTAATGTCGACACTGTGCCTGTTTGGACTTGTATATAAATTCATTTAATTATTGTTCTACTTGCTGCCCTTGTCCCACACTCTAAGCTGTGGCCTAAGGTCGGCACAGCTTAATAGCACGTTATCCTCTTCCAGTCTCCTGTCACTTGTCAACACAGCATCTGCTTCTATCACATGCATATTGTCACTATCACATCACTCATACAATCCATATCTTATCCATCCATATCATATTACGCATCTACCTCAACATTCGCATCTCAGTCAAATGCATTCTCTTTTCATACGTCTATTTCATTGGCCAATATTCTGAACCATACAAAACGATAGGTCTGATGACCGCCTTGTAGATTTTCCCTTATAGCTTAATCCTCAGCGTATCCTCAGGTCACAAGTCGTTCCAGAGACCTGTCGCCACTTTATCCATCTTTCATTCATTCTGTTGCATATTTGGTTCTGATATTTTTTTTCTTTGTGCGGGTTGTGTTTCAGTGTCAGACTTAACGCAACCATATGGCATCTGACAACTCGTTATGCAGCACCTAGACCCGACGGCTAAATATGCCATCTAAAAGAACCATCTTACATATCGGATTCCGATCAGGCGGTAGATTTGACGTTTCAAAATGATTAAAAAAAATCTTAATGAATAAAGAAATTTTGATATTGACTTTGACAATCACGTGATTCAACCCTCCAATGTCTTAACCATACTGGGAACAAAAATCGCAATGTGCTCCCCTGGGATTTGTACCCCACGATCTCCAAATCAAGCCTCATGTCCAACTACTGCACCACTTTGATGTGAAGGCAGGAGAAATTTACTTTTAAGCAAATATGTCACAGTATTACAAAACTCATGGTTAACGCACTTCAGGTAGCATTGTAGGTAGTCTGGTGGGAGAGGGGTAATAAGCAAGCTATATAACGAGACACTAGTATTTTAGCTTAAAGGTTCATAATTATACTAGTGTCCATACTAATTTCCACGTTATAAGAAGACTTTAATTCAATAAAAAGTATAATTAAACTAACTATGTACAAGGAATCAGTCAGATTACCTAAGGACCGTTACAAACGGCCTATAGGTAACTCAAATGTTCTAGACCAGTACCAGACGGAAGTATTGCTTTAGATAGCCTAGCACGCTTGTCTAAAAGGGTCCTATTTTATCTAGACTTGAAGACTCGCAATTCTTATTGGTGCGGAAAATCAGACGAGGGCAAAGAATTCTATTTCTTACCAGTACTAATGATAAAGGCAGAGGCAAATCGATGTTTTCGGCACAATGGAACATTTACAAGCTTACTGTTGTAACCTGCCGTATGTCTGCAGCTAGTCTGCTGGTGGAAAAGGGAAGGAGATATTAGGTCGAAGATTATGGAGAGCACACTCGCCAAAGTGGTATTCAAACACAGTCAACATGGTTACCCGCCGTCTTATGCTTTGATAATCTCAATGAGCAACTGATGCACCGACGTCGTGCTGCTAATAGGCTCATAGGAACCTAGCAGCACGTGAGGGCAGGTTCTACCTGCCCTCACGTCTTGCTGCTAGGTTCTACCTTCTAATAGCCCCGGGGAATAAAATCGCTGGCTTTAATAATGTTTAAATTATTCTACACATATGTTTTTGTTTCTCAGTACGCTGGCTTAGTATTTCAAATGCGTACGCATATTGTGGCAAAGTAATTGGTGTAATATGGTAAGCAGATCTCGAATGGCTTACGATTAATCGGTTCCTGAGATGAATTTCCTTGGATTGCGGTAGGTATAGCGGTTTGTCTCTGCGATCATGGAATATTGTCATTATTTAACCTATATTAATATCTATAGTAGGTACCTACATATATAAAAAGACTGAATGTCCAACGTTTTTTTTTTTCTTGTTGGACATTCCAGTTGGAAGATAAGTTTTAGACGAGTTAAGTAAATGATTTGTCTATTAGTGGCAGACAAAAGTGTATTTTTCTGTTATTTTGACCGCTTAGTTTCAACATGTGCTAGGAGAGATAATTGATACTGAAGTTACGTTCAAAACGCAAAATTAGATTTTAACGGGATGAAAATACCTGAAAACTTACGGTAAAATTACGATGAAATTACGGGTAATTTATGACTGAAGTTGATCGGCGCAATGCAATGCGACTTAGATCACGTTCTTTGTGGATTACCAACGCAGCTTGTCTTTGTTATAAAGCTGCATAGAATATAGCATGCTGCTATAGAAGGCTGCTTGCTTGTTCGGACTCCATATTGTACCTCTATGTAAATAAACCTAATTATTGTTAGTCTAAGACCAGTCCTAGTAATAATAGATAATCTATATAATATAGATAAGCAATAATAGATATGCGCCATCTATCCCACTAAGCAAATAGCTTGTAATATGGGAACTAGATTACGGACAGAATACTTAAATACTTTTTTGTAATACCTAATTTTATATGAATAGTGGAATCTTGATTATAACTCAGTGTTCGCTTGTGATCCTGACGTCTCAAATAAATGAAATAAAATTAAAGTATTTTACCCTTGTTATATAGTGCCTTTACTAAAAGTACCTTTGGGGTGGGAATCTACCTCCTAATGGTCTACTAGTCAATTGCTGGTGATAGGATCTGTAGAGTTCAGCCTGGCTTGAAACCAGTCTCCCGCCGAAGGTTAGTGCCTGATTGGCGCTGGTCCTCGCTAAGTTCTGACGGCTTGTGAGGATGCCTGTCTCTATTCCATCGTAGACCTCTTCCTCACACAGATAATGTCCAGACAAATCCCAAGGTCAGGAGGATATCAAATATGCGTCCGAGGAGCCACCAACTTCTGGCAGTACCCAGAGCTAGAACCAACAGTTTACTAGCTCCGTTTTCCAGACGCTTCCGCGAAATAAATATTGGCTTGGATGAGGCGGTTCGCACTTTCTCAATATCACTGCCAAAGTTCACTAAAACGGCGGTTTTTTAGGTAGCTATAATATAGATTCTAAATATTTTTTCATTATCTGATTGGTGTATGTACAATGTCATGAATTTACTAAAATGTATACAAAATATTTTTTTTATTCAATAGAATGTTAAATTAAACTAACTATGTACAAAGGCAACAGTCGGATTACCTAAGGACCGTTACAAACGGCCTATAGGAAACTCAACTGTTTCAGACAGGTACCAGACGGAAGCGTGCCCAAGACACTGGCTGCATTGCCACGCTGAATAGCTTTGCTAGTTCGCTGGACTAAATAAAACCAGCCCGTGGGTCAATAAATAAAATTAATGTATTAGGTCCTTACATATGAAATTGGCGTTTTGTCGTACTGGCCACTTTGATCTTAAATATCTCCTCTTTGGTTAGGAATTCCAAATTCAAATTTAAACAGCTATTTACTCATGCATTTGTGTTTCGAAAACCGTAATTCATTTGTTTTTTTCTCTTTTGCTTTTTTTTCTGCGTCACTCATTTCACAAAATGGAAAACTTAAAATATCGCATTATTTACGAGTACGAGTTCCACCGTGGCACCAGTGCTGCAGAAACGGCTCGAAGGATTAATGATGTGTATGGTGGTGGTGTCGCAAAAGAAAACACGGTGCGTTTTTGGTTTCAACGCTTTCGTTCTGGAAATTTCGACCTCTTTCGGAAAATTCCTCCTTTCGCAGAACAAGCCCCGTGGACGGCCGGAGACCAAGGTCGATAATGATGAATTGAAGGCTATTGTGGAAGCAGATCCATCGCAAACCACATCACAGTTAGCTGCAGGCTGCGGTGTTAGTGACAAAACCGTTTTAATCCACTTGAAGCAAATTGGGAAGGTGAAAAAGCTTGAAAGGTGGGTACCTCATGAATTGAGTGAAGCAAACCGACAAACGCGCGTCGACTGCTGCGTTACATTACTCAACCGGCACAATAATGAAGGAATTTTAAATCGGATCATTACATGTGATGAAAAGTGGATCCTGTACGATAATCGTAAACGCTCATCGCAATGGCTGAACCCTGGTGAACCAGCAAAATCTTGCCCCAAGCGAAAATTGACTCAAAAAAAGTTACTTGTAAGCGTTTGGTGGACTAGTGCCGGTGTCGTACACTATAGCTTTCTTAAATCTGGTCAGACGATTACGGCTGATGTCTATTGTCAGCAACTGCAAACCATGATGGTAAAGCTCGCTGTTAAACAACCGAGACTTTTCAATCGCTCTACGCCACTGCTGCTTCAAGACAACGCTAGACCACACACGGCCCAACAGACGACTACCAAATTAGAGGAGCTTCAATTGGAATGTCTAAGACATCCACCGTACTCCCCGAACCTTGCTCCAACAGATTACCATTTTTTTCGAAATTTGGATAACTTCTTGCAAGGAAAAAAATTCAATTCCGATGAGGCAGTCCAAACCGCTTTCAAAGATTTCATTGATTCCCGTCCGAATGGTTTTTTTAGTAAAGGGATCAATGAACTACCTATAAGATGGCAAAAGTGTATAGATAGCAATGGTACATACTTTGATTAATAAAATATATTTTAATATGAAAAAATTGCCTTTATGTTCCTCCCATACAAAACGCCAATTTCATATGTAAGGACCTAATATTTACTTTACAACAATTCTTAGTGTTGACATTCAAAATATACCACCTTACTTATGTATTCAAAACAATCAAATGTAAAGTTCTTGCACACGAAGATATCACAATACCCAACCATTTATCTTATAGCTGGCGGAGCCTCCGCAGGCTTTGTTGGTCTGACAGGTATCGATAAGGGGGTACGTGTGTATTATGAAGTTTATTCCCATTGTATGTAATTGCTACACTTGAATACAAATTTTGAGCTATTGTCTTCGCTGTCAAGGCTACGCATGATCGGTAAATTCTCATATCATTTTGTTCGACGTATAGTTTGGGAGATTATGTACCAGCGAAAATTCATAACTTTAATTTCACTGATACCTGATAAATTTTCAGTTATACGCGATATATTTTGAAACGTTTTTGAGGATTTAAAAAAATTAAAAAGTTTGTCAAACCACCTTAAAACCTTTATCTGCATCACGCCCAATCAACCTCTCAAACTAAGCCTTCATGCGTCGTAAAAGTACGACTAAGGGATCTCGCCAGAGGAAGGCCAGCAGTTTACTTCTGTGTATTATCCAACACCTTTACTGCGATAACCTATCCGCTTGCCAAGCGTGGTGATTTTAGTAAAATCCCTCTAACTTTATTAGAGACTCGGTCCATCAGTGGATTAATGGGCTGTTAGAAGATAGAAAAAAAAAGTATTTAAGTATTGTATCCGTAATCTTGTTCCCATATTACAAGCTATGCTTAGTTTGGGGCTGGATGGCGCTGTGTGAAATGAATGTGCTGTAATACTATTTTATATATTATTAATATTATTATACAAGAAAAAAGAAGTATACTTTCGTAAACATACATTACAAAACGACGCTACCCTGAAAATGTCATGTCATTTTGACATCTGGTTGTCGCTGTGCATTTATGGTCAGTCATTGTTCAAACAGCTACGCAATAATTTGGTGTCATAAGAATATGGAAATTTATATTCATGTAGATATTAAAAAAATATCAAGAAGCTGTTTTGCCATCTATTGTTATTAACCTAAAGGTCACTTAGTTATGCAAATGAGCAAGAAGTCTCGATTCAGAATACAATGAGAAAAACTCCTGCTAATGCATCTTTATAGCATAATAATAAGTTTTATTAAAACAAAAACCGGTTTATTACCCTACCTACGTTAATAAGCAGGCAGCATTTTTTTTTTGCATCTAATCGTTTTTATACTGCCTACATTTCAAAATGAGGCAGAAAGACCTAATGCCTGTTGTATTTTTTTATTTACGTCGGGGAAGTCCAAGACCTATTGGTCAAAAGGCGAAGGGCGTTAATGTGATTTTCATTTTTAGTTTTGGTAATAAAGGTAACCTCAATCACCAAGTCCAATGATCCTGGCCACTTTTCTTATCATATATTACTATTTTACCTATTCCATTTTCGTAATGCTCCAGATGTATTGTATTTATTCTCTTTGTTCTTGTTTTCCTCGGAGCTTGGCACATTATCACTGGAAACTAGGTAGGTACTACTAATACTTTTACAGGCCATTAATGTTCAGTTGGATGGAACCTCTGTTTAAACTGGAGGGTTTTGCCATAATCCTCACGCGGGCGGATTGGTGATCTGCTTTCTTCTTCTGATGAGATCCTTTGGTCGGCTTTTACGACACCCGGGGGCCCAGTTGGATCCCAAGCGAGTATCGTTTCGAGATCCAAACTACACACTCTTTGGTTAAAGGTCACTCTCCCTTCTGTGATCAATATACTACATCAGTGAGGTCGCGCCACACACAATACAGTTTTTTATGTTAATAATGTCGCATAATACTTTTTGGAAAAATAATATTTATTATTTACCATGTTTTATAAGATATTTTCGTGGAAAATGGCTTGTGTTGACTTCAACAGCTTTACACAAGAGAATAACCTTCTATACACCGGAACCTCTCCAAGACAAACATAAACCATTTGTAAAAATATTGAGAAACTGAAAAGAGCTCATAAGCCCTGAAATTACTAGTAACTTTGCTGAATGGTTGTTTATTTGCTAAAATACACAAACTTACTCCAAATGTCGTAAGATAAACATAATTTTACATAATATGTTTCATAGACCTACCCTTATTTTACACGACAGCGATACTCAACTACTACTAAAATGAAGCTCACAAAAGCTTACCTGTGTTCAGAAAAAGTCACTTCACAACACCAAAAATTTTAATGAATATGAGTATCGTACTTGACTATTTTCTATGTGGTTGACGTCGCGTGCGCCTACGCAGGCTTTAGAATAAAAACTACCTGTTGTAGGCCTTGCCATTCTCTCGGATATTAACCGGCTGGAGTTACACTGTGTACCGGTTTGGAATAGTTGCCCCATCGATTTAATCAAACGTTTTCATCATTGAGTGGGTTAGTCATTACAGAAAGAGGTTAAATCATTGGATCATAATAATAGTTTTATCGATCTTTTCACTATATCTTGATACTAAGACCTTCCATTAGAGTTAGTATAGAATAGAAATGATAAAGAATAGATAAGCATTTTCTGGGATGGCTCGCTCCAACTTAGACCTCACCTTTGACTAAGCAAGTCCCCGAGGTCAACAGCTGACCTATCGTAATTTCGAAGAAATTTCATATTTGACTCACAACACTTGGTAATTTTAATAAACTCTACTAATTTTCAGTACAGAAAATATATATTAATAATATGTAATTTCATCGTCACGTACTGGTAAGCTTTTCATAAAGAGAGATAACCTCCCTTTATGAAAAGCTTACAACAATTATTAAACAAATATATTGAACCATAAGGCTAAAATAAATTAAGTTAATAAAGATGAACACTCGATTCAGTCGCTATTGTGTTGCTATCATAAATAAATGTATTAATGACCAATCGCGATTCCGAATAATAGACTCATTTAAGCGTTGTGCAACATTTCTGGTGATACAATGTTTTAATCACCCAATTAATCACTTTGGTGTAAATGGGGCCAGCGGAATATTTTTATTCTTGCGCTAAAACGAATTAAAAAAGTGCGTGGTTGGGATTTCCTTGTTTTGAAGTGTGCGTGTCTGCGCCCTTCTTAAGAAATGATTCAAGCATATTTTGCATTCACTGATTTCCAGCTTCCAGCTTATAATGTCAGCTGTTACAAAATCAAGTTCGAGTGACTGTGGATAGAATGCTGTTTTGTAGAGTTCTCAGTAAATTAGCCTTCCTTGTGTAGAATATGTTGTGTAAAAGACGGACTGCAAGCCTTTGATTTAAATATCAAGTAACGAATAATAAAATGATGTTTATCATCTTCGATGTAGCTTTAATTGCAAGTAAGCTCATCAAAACATTCTACTGTAATGTTACAGCTATCCAACAAATAAAAATGTTGATGATTTTTTTGAATAATTCTTTCACCTACTGCCTCAGGAGAAGTGTTATGAGATTGCATTTATTGTATTAAGCTGTATTAAGATATTTTTTTGGCGATTCCCATCGCGATCAAGGCTTAAGACCCTTCAACTCAGCTTGCGGTTGTTATAAAAGCTGACTAAGGGACCACACCAGAATTAGGGCATCACCAGACTATCTACCGAGCGTAGTGATTTTAAAAGCAAGACTCCTCCAATTTTGATGGTAGCTCAGCAGTTAATATAAATGGGGTTTTGAAGTCGATATAAAATAATAGATAACAGAAACAATAGATCAAATAGATTAATCAAGTTGCAAGAGATGAACTAGTCACAAGTAATCAGAACGCTCTCGCAATCCCGACATTAATGTGTTGCAATACACCGCAATATCTTGTACCGGCTTTTATATCCACTCAAGTATTTTATTGCTAGAGCTTGCCTGTAACACTCAGGTACTAATGCCATGACACGTAAAGAATCTAAAGAAAAATATTTAGTTTACAATATTGTAAAGCAAAGCAATCGTATATCTTTATTTAATTTGAAATATATACATTTAATCAAACTTTTTTTATTACACCAACTATGTACGAAAGGAATCAGTCAGATTACCTAGGGACTGTTAGAAACGGCCTATAGGTAACTTAACTGTACCAGACGGAAGCGTGCCCAAGACACTGGCTGCATTGCCACGCTGAATAGCTATGCTACTTCGCTGGCCTAATTAAGAGCCAGTCCTTAGGTCACGTGTCACCTCAATCAAAAGCCCCGCAAGATTTTTGAAAACCCGGAGGGCACCGGCTCCCCACGGACCCAAGGTCCCCCAAAAGGCTAAAATAGGTAAGCTCAGTCGAGACCACTATATTTGCGCCTTTTGTGATCCTCGGCCGAATCAGCCGCCGCACCAGCCCTAACTGTGTCGACGCAGGTAGCGTCCCACACCAAAGGCCTACCCATTTCCCAAGAGACATTAGTCAAACTGTAAAACTATATGTAGAGGTACAATTAAACTATCTATGTACAAGGGAATCAGTCGTGCTATAAGTAATTCAACTGATGTTCCAATCCAGTACCACATGGAAGCATGCCCAATACACTGGCTTCATTGCCACGAACAGCTTTGCTTATTTGCTGGTCTACATTAGTGCCAGCCCTTGGGTCACGTGTCGCCTCTTTTTAATAAGATTTAGATATCGCAAATATAGTGGTCTCGACTGAGCTTACCTATTTTAGCCTTTTGGGTAACCTTGGGTTCGTGGGGAGCCAGTGCCCTCCGGGTTTTCAAAAATCTTGCGGGGCTTTCAAACACGTGACCCAAAGGCTGGCTCTTAATTAGGCCAGCAAATTAGCATAGCTATTCAGCGTGGCAATGCAGCCAGTGTCTTGGAAACGCTTCCGTCTGGTACTGGTCTGGAACAGTTGAGTTACCAATAGGCCGTTTGTAACGGTCCTTAGGTAATCGGACTGATTACTTTGTACATAGTTAGTTTAATTGTACTTTTTATTGAATACATTTTATTATCTATTTACTATACTAACTTAATCCTTATTCTTCGACACAGCCGTGTAGGGTTGAGAGAGCCCAAGGAGTGTTGACGTCAGGCAAGTGGCCGTTCTTACAATGTTTGCTAAAACTCAGGCAACATGCCTTGAAGAAGTTGTGCCAACCTCACCTAGTGTGGGATAACAGAAAAATAAGCAAGGATTTGTTTCTTATCTTCAGTCTTATATAAAACTATAAACCAGCTGCAATATATTTAAAAACTTATACGCCCATTGCCTAGTGGGGCTTGACCTTTTACTTCCTACGATCCTAAACAGCTATCTTGTTTCTATCACTTCAGGCATATTATGCTTGTTGATTCAGGTTTCAATCGACTGGTTTTATGAAATAAGATACAAACATTACACACCGGTTAGACCCCGAAGCCGGTCGCCTGGGCTTTTTTTTTATTGTACGAAAGGAAAGCACTTGGCCTTCATCTCACCTGGTAACAAGTTGAGATAAAGCCGAAGGTGGAGGCGCACTTCACCCGGAATCCTCAACAAACTGAGGAACTGGCTATCTTACTTCTGAATGCCGGAACACAACAATTTTAGAATTGTTATTATGGCGACAGAATTAGGTGAGATGGTGGTAGCTAGCCAGGCGGACTTAATCAAAGTTACCATCAACCAAACCAAGCACAATATATTGTACTCCCCATGGGGATCGAACCTGGGACCTCTGGATCTGAAATCGGTGGCTTGAACCACTAGACCACAGAGGCGGATTGAGGGCTTGTAGTAATTTAGATAGACATAACCTAAAAAAACAACTTACTACCTATTTTTGTGTTTATCATAATGTTGTTACCGGGGAGTGACAAAGTGCACCTACTTATGTAAGCTACCTACGTTATTTAAGGCACTCATTATGATGCTTATAATATGAAGTTTCACGGAATTGTACCTCTAAGTCAAACCTGTAAAGACTTATTAGGTGTGTTATAATAAAATTTCTGTGGGTACATACGAAAAAAAAAACACATAATTTTACCAAAAACATAACCCTCCTTTATAGGCACTCAGTTAATAAACAACGACGCAGTAGTTATTTCCTTTGTAGTTTCGGTTTATTGTCTTTCACTTGACTTAAGTATAAACTCATCATTAGTTTCTTTAGGTATATATTTTTGATAGCTCTTATAAAAAAGATGTAAGTAAAGAAAACAATTAAAATCTGATACTGACGCACGAAGTTCGCGAGTCAAACAACCTGATCGAAAATTAGTTTGTGTGTTTTGATCTAATACCGGTATTCGGAGAGGGTTTTGCACAAAAAACGTTTGCGTCAACGTTTTACTACCTACAGCTAAATTTATACTTTAGCTGTAAGTAGGTAACTGATAAAATCAGTTTGCAGTTACGTAGCCTACGTTAATAAGTTAATTATAATAGCAAAAAAAATGTAAGTGCAAGAGTGTCGACGCAGGACCGACCCACACCAAAGACCTACTAATTTCCCAAGGGATTTTAAGTCAAAGTCAAATATATTTATTCAGTATATTTTGATAATTATGTAGCATACTTACCTAATTGCAGGCAACTGTACAATGAGCAAAAATCTCTCACAGAAGACGCCCTTCTTGGTATTTCACTTTAGCATACAAACTTTTTGGATTTCGACATTTGAAAATGTATGAAGGACAAATGTTCGGGACCATTACCAAAATCTCACCAGAGCATGGTTTTCAGCGTATTCTTTAGCACAAACTAAAACACTAATTATGATTTCAAATCACCGGCCAAGCGTTGAGATTTTGGAAAATTCCTCCAATTGAAGATGGCGCATGTCCAACAGTGGATAGCTACACCATCAGTATAATCAAAATCCTATTAACTAGGTGTTGATCCCCTCGCTGTCTATAAAACATATGTGTTTTTCTGCACCCAACGAGTTCATGGTTGAAAGTTGGAGATTTTTGCCATAATCATCATGCTTGTCAGGCAGATGTGATGATAATATTTCCATTCGATATATTAGTTCCTATAATCCATTTTAATCCATCCTATACGTTACTGTCCAATGATCCATGCTGTAAAGCTTTAAACCAAAAACACCATTTAGTTTATTATACAAAAAAATGAAAATGTCTATAAAAGCTTGTGCTAACTTTTTAGTATCGATGGCAAAAAACTTCACAACGAGTTATACCAGAATCGAATACTTTTATGATATCTTTGCAAGGTGTAACGGCATAGGTATTTACCGCAGATGTGTTTTACAGTTTTAGACAAAATGTACGTAACAATGAAAATAAAAAATCCCCACTGAATCTCGGTGGTGGTGGAAATGTCAGAACACGCCTATGAAAGTACATCTTGAATATAAGTGGCTGTTCATCGAAAATTTGGTTGATATTTAACTAACTATACTATTGCGATTGAACATGTTCATTCAATATTTTACTTTAAAAAAAAAATGATGTTGGTACTTACTATGTTTTTTTTTCAACATAAAAACACAGGGCATTGTTGATGTGCAACCACAGGGCCAAATCATACTATTTTATGATGCCTATTGAATATATCGATATTGTTGTGTGGCTGACTGACTGTGATACAATTTTGTAATAGGTACAGTGCATCTCATGATTGATTATTAATCATTCCTGCGGGATTTTATAAACGAATTTATGTGATTTTGTTTGTCATACATACCTCTTACTACATCATATATAATTAAAATATTAAATATAACAGGACATTCATTTCACACAGCGCCATCTGGTCCCAGTTAGTGATTATGGGAACTAGATTACGGAATATTACTTATATACTTTTTGTTTTTTAGATACATATTTTATTTTATACATTTGTATTTTTTGTTATTATTTTTTACTGCACTTTAACTGTAGTTGTAGCGTAAAGTCAAAGTCAAAAGTCAAATATTTTTATTCAGTAAGATATTTAGAATCATTTTGAAACGTTAAATCTACCGCCTGCTCGGAATCGCGACCAGCACACAAGGAGAAAGGCAATTTTTACGTTTTTTGCCTAACGAAGTCATATTAAAATGGTTTTTAATTTAACTTTTGTACGACGGGGAAGAGCTTGGGCTTCATCTCACCTGGTTACAAGTCGAGATAAGGCCGAAGGTGGAGGCGCACTTCACCCGGAATCCTCAACTAAATGAGGATAGCTCAATCAAGGTCAATCTTACCTCTAAATGCCGGAACACAAAAATTTTAGAATTGTTGATATGGCGACAGAATAAGATGGTGGTTGCTAGCCAGGCAGACCCAAAAAAGGTCCTACCACCAACCAAACCATGCACAATATATTTTACTAACCATTGGAATTGAACCCGGGACCTCTCTGGATCTGAAATCGGTGGGTTAAACCACTATACCACAAAGGGGGTTAAAGTTCTGACAAAGCAACTATTGTAAGTCATTGTTTGGAGCGTACAGTGTTTTTTTTATCTTATTTTAAGGTTTTTGGAAAACTTACAGCTGAAACAGAATTTATAAAAATGGGTATAGGTAACTAACGGCTAATTTCAAGTACATGGTACTTAGAGTGCGGTCCTTTTTCCGCAAATAGGCCTCCTATGTATGTAAGTTTCCACTAATAGATATACATAAATTACACAACCTTAGTAGTTTTATACCAGAATATGATAATCTGAACCCATCATTACCATCACTATATCAGCAACTCAACCAATCAAGATACTTAACAAGCTTTTTAAGAGTAAGGCGATTGTCATAGATAGCTAAAAACGCTCGTGCTTGAATTTTCACTTGTCTACTATACCCACCGATGTAAACGCATAAAAAGTTACAACTTAGAGTATGATCAAACTTATAGCCCGCACGCCTACGTGATCCAGGCTACACAGTGTATATTTTATAACGTATTCGAACTACCTTTATGCTTTTATTGTATGTTAACCTGCGCCGATTATTTTTTAGCTCTTCATAAAAAGTGGAACTTGTAATCAATAATAAATAAATAAATAATATTACTGGACGTTAATTTCACACAGCGCCTTCTAGCCCCAAACTATGCAAAGCTTGTAATATGGGAACTAGATTACGGATGGAATACTTAAATACTTTTTTTTATTTACATTACGTACTATATGATACAACACCCAAATACAGAACAAACATCTATATTCATCGCTCAAATGTTTGTTCTGGGTGGGAATCGAACCCACAAACAACAAAAAGACAGAGTTACTATCAACTGAGTTATAAGGCTTGTTACTCAATAATCAATACAACCTCTTTCCACCGCAAAGCATATCAAAAGCCTTCAAGCATCCATATATGCCTCACCAAATGTCAACAGCCCAAGCCAAGGTTCGTATCTAAGTCTCTAGCGCTTGTTGCCTTAGACAAACCAAATTTTCGGCTTAGCGCCTTCCCAAAGATGTCACCCTCCCTAGCATTGTCCATAAAAAAACAACACCACTCGAAATTTAGGTTAAACTGATTTCAGCGGTGGAAAAACATTGTGAGGATTTGAGAAAATCCCGGATATACTTTTAGCTTTTGCTCGCAGCCTTGCCCGCGTTGTAGGTACCCGGGTTTTAGGTGCCTACGATCTTACCGTGGATACGCGGTATGGGGATGTGCCAATCCCTTTGGTAAGTATCACAGGTATCCTCGTCCAGGTATCTCCAGTTATGCCGAGCTAAAGAGATTACCCATTTCATGTAAAAAAATCTAGAAATTTTAGTAAGATCCAATCAGCCGTATAGTCGTATAGACAAATAGAACCACTTTCGAAGATGTACAATTTCTAAGTATGTACAAGGGAATCAGTCATATTACCTAAGTACCGTTACAAACGGCCTATAGGTAACTCAACTGTTCCAGACCAGTACCAGACGGAAGCGTGCTCATGATACGGGCTGCTTTGCCATGCTGAATAACTATGCTAATTCGCTGGCCTAAATAAGAGCCAGCCCTTGGGTCAAGTGTCGCCTCAATGAAAAACCCCGCAAGATTTTTGAAAACCCGGATTGCACCCACGGACCCAAGGTCTCCAAGTCTACTTGGAGGCGGAACAAGCAAGAAGCTCAGTTAAGCGTAACTCTTGCATATTACAAATTCTTATTGCCTCGGTCATATCCACAAAGAACATGACCTACGCTGATCTGCATTGCTGCCATCTACTTGAGGCACAAAGGGGTTAAATCCTGAGTGGCTGTAATTTCACCGGCAACCATACCCTTAAAACCAAATCACAGCAATGCAGCTTGGCGGCAGAAATATGTTTGGTGGTAGTGCTTTCCCGGACGAGCCCTTTCATAAGAAACTCTACTACTCCGTAAATTTACTTTCGGTATCACGAATTAAAGTAAAGAGCGTACCTATTTATTATGCACTACATGTTGTACACTTAAGTACTCAAATACTTGATTCGGAACTCTAGTTTAGCAAATAAAACATTATGTAAATAGGAATCTCGGAGTGACCATCGTTTTTTTTAGTTCACTAGAGTCAGCTCTTGACCTTGAAGCTTGCCTGGGCAGGATAAGGAGTACCTATTTACTCTCATCTTGGTTCTTTTAGGGTCATACGTAACTGGGAACGCGGATGTTGGCAGCTTATGGAATTTCAAAATCTCGTAAATAAATTGTTTTTCACCAACAATCTCAATATTATAAGCAAAGTTAGAGATTTTTTTTATTGTACGTCAGGGATGTGCTTGGCCTTCATCTCACCAAATTCAAGTTATGATAAGGCCGAAGGTGGAAGCGCCTGGAATCCTTAACAAACTGAAGAACTGGCTAACTAACCTCTAAAATGCCGGAAAACAACAATTTAAATCAGTTGTATGGCAACAGATAGTAATGACGGTGGTAGCTAGCCAGGCGGACTTGAAAAAAGGCCTAACACCAACCAAACCAAGCACAATATTGTAGGTAGGGATCAAACCCGGGACCTCGAACCACTAGACCAAAGAGGCGGTGAAGCATTCCGTTAAGGTTTCCTTATAATTGAAATCTAATTTACCTAACTGTTTCGTCATATCTTGACTTTGACGAAGTTTAATTATATGTCGTTATTTATTTCCTATTTTTGCACAATAGATAACTACACTGCGCCTAATGAGCAAGTTAATAGCTAAGATTAATATGGCGCGGCATAGACAATAGCTGGTAACTACCCGATGTCTATTATACGAAATCACAGTGATATTAGTTCCCTTGGTTCTGGATTGTATTGAATTTCGGTGAGGTTTCCTTGATACCAAAATATTATAAATAAATTATTATTGTAATTTGCCATTACCAAAATTCTAACAATGTTGTGTTCCTGCATTTAGAGGTAAGATAACCAGTTCCTCAGTTTATTGAGGATTTCGGGTGAAGTGCGCCTCCACCTTCGGCCTTATCTTAACTTGTAACCAGGTGAGATGAAGGCCAAGCGCTTCCCCGTCGTACAATTAAAAAAAACACAACGATGAGGCGAGTGATTTGGCTGTACTTTTGTGGGATCATCTAGCAATCTGTTTTTTTTTTTTTTATATCATGAAGAAAATGATTCCTGATCTTTTAGGGCAATGTAGTTTGAAATCGTTTACTGTCGTACAATCTCATAGGAATATGAGGAACATCCTTTTATATAAATATGATGACGAAGATTTCTCGTACTAATAGGGCAAATGGGAATAACGTTAAACCGTATTAGTTATCTCCGTTTCTCCTAATTTTGTAAACCTACAAACAAACACTTGTTGAAAGCAATGATTTCTTTTTTCAAGTTATCATTAGATTGTTTTGTTTGCGTCTCTATGCTAAACATAACGTCATGATAGATATTTTCGTTTAAGAACTCTCAAAAATCTCAAAGACAATTCAAGTCCTTTTTTATCACTCTTTGCCTTCTAGATTTCCCTAAAGTAAGCTTGTATTTGATTAAAGTTACAACATCTGCAGAGAGTGCTCAACAACGACGCTGTGTACAGTCAACTGACGATAGCTGCAATTTAGACGGCTCATAATAATCCAAAGCTATAGCCCTAATATTACAGCTCAGTCATTTTACCTAAATTACAATCTTACCTGATTCTGCCGTCATAACAACAATTAATAAATTGTTGTGTTCCGGCATTTAGAGTAAAATAGCCAGTTCCTCAGTTTGTTGAGGATTCCGGGTGAAGACCAAAGAGACGGTGAAGCATTCCGTTAAGGTTTCCTTATAATTTGATATCTAACTTACCTAACTGTTTCGTCATATCTTGACTTTCACGAAGTTTAATTATATGTCGTTATTAATTTCCTATTTTTACACAATAAATAACTACTGCGCCTAATGAGCAAGTTAATAGCTAAGATTAATATGGCGCGGCATAGACAATAGCTGGTAACTACCCGATGTCTATTATACAAAATCACAGTGATATTAGTACCCTTGGTTATGGATTGTATTGAATTTCGGTGTGGTTTCCTTGATACCAAAATATCATGAATAAATTATTATTGTAATTTGCCATTACAAAAATTCTAACAATGTTGTGTTCCTGCATTTAGAGGTAAGATAGCCAGTTCCTCAGTTTGTTGAGGAATCCGGGTGAAGTGTGATTGCACCTTCGGCCTTATCATAACTTGAAAAATCAGGTGAGATGAAGGCCAAGCACAATCAAGTCGTACGATTTAAAAAAAAGGTCTAAATGAAAATATACAGATAGAATTGATTGAGGCGTTATTTGTCGAAATTTCATTATAATATCATTTAAATAAATAAAGAATTTTGAAAAAAAATCAACACGTGTTACAGGCGATAATAGAGAGCGCGAGATATTTTGATAGAAAATATTTTTCAAAAATCAAGACGAATATGATGTAAAAACTTTAAATTTATATGTACAATTAAGCGATGCACAAAAAAAGCAGTTGACTCACCTAAGGACCGTTATAAACGACCTATAGGTAACTCAACTGTTCATTGTGCTTTCATTACACCTTTCTCACTTTACAGTGAGAAAGGTGTAATGAAAGCACACTTTTATCGTTTGTTAATTACGTTCTATTTGAGAAATAATCTCCGTCACAAACCAGACATCACGAGATCTCAGTTCGGGGCTAACTACTAGTATTTTAAGAAGAAGAAACATTCTGTGAGTAAACTAACTGTTTTGTATAGCCTGTGCTAAATGACGAGACTCAACAAGATATCAAATTTAGCGTGTCTAGCTTTAGGAGCGACCATTTGAAATTCAATTCAACTGCCAAATGGGTTTAATGCGCAGGCTTGAATCTTAATGAAAGTGTTTATTTTGACGTTACTTCTAGGTCTATTCGTTTGTAAAAAACAAATGACTACCAACAAATGCAAAATTACTAGCTAAGCAATTTTTAAATATGTCTCAATGTCAAATTCGCTAGGCAAAATTACGTAATACAAAAAATAATTCAGAAATTGTTGTGTTCCGGCATTTAGAGTATACTCAGATCCTCAGTTTGTTGATGATTCCGGGTGAAGTGCGTTTCCACCTTCGGCCTTATCATAACTTGAAAAATCAGGTGAGATGAAGGCCAAGCACTTCCCCGTCGCATACTATACATACTTAGCTTAAAGTAGAAAAAATAACCTAAAGACTGGATTAAAAACAAAATTTTTGCGTTAAAGAGCCAAGAGCAATGGCAGCATTCCCGCGTTAAATGGCGAAAGATATCAGAATGCCTGAGCGAGAATTGAGCCAGCAACGTCTACAAGATTTGCGATACATTTTTAATTATTATTAAAAGTTATTTACATTATTGTTTATAAAATTTAAGAACTCAATTTCAAATTAAAATACAATTATCCACAATTCATGATTACAATATATGATTGGCTTGCCCTAAATTCAACTTTTTCATGTCTCGACTAAAAAATTGGCATAGCAAATACTTCGCAGAAGTAGAGTTTCCCTTTTCCTTAACAAAATTACATTCTTGTTCATACTCTAGAGATCCGTTTGGGATTTCTTTATACGAATACCTTTTTGAAAACTACTCGTCCAAAACAGAATTTAGTTTGAATCCGAGCAAACTAAGGTAATGAGAAAGTTTTGCTTAGAAATTCGAGCTGGCGTTCTGTGTTCCTCCAGTCCCTATTTTACTGAGATTTCATTCAATAAGACTTTGTTATTTGTGAACTGCCTTCGATACGCAACCAAATAAATATACATTTGTTGACCGAGTGAGCGAAGCGAACAGTATCTCTGAGTTAGTTGGGAAATCTGGAACTTAATGTATGTGGCAATGTTTGTGACGGCATAACTCTCGAACGGATTTTCATGAAATTGAAAACGTAAGGTGACATAAATAGAAATTTATTGTGAAATGGCGCTGTGTGAAATTAATGTATTGTAATATTTATTTATTTATTTACTATCGCGGGTAGTTTTTGATGAGTGGGGTAGTTTAAAAGCGAAATAAAAAATTTCACCCAAATCTTTTAAAGAGTTGATCCGACCAATTCAAAATTTTGAATATAATTAATTCCACCAACCCTTTTTGATTAAAAAAAAACTGGATTTGTGTTATTCCAGAATATCAACCATCTACATTCTAAATTTCATCAAAATCCGTTTTGTAGTTATGGAGATTCGTGGAAACAAACATCCACACATACTCATACACATCCACATACACACAAACACATACACACACACACACACACACACACACACACACAAACTTTCAACTTTCATATCTATAACTTCTGTAGGATTATTAAGTATCACGCTAGATTTTATTCGTTATACTTTGTTGCGCCTCAATATGTCTCACACAAATTAGCGTAAAGGTTATCAAGTGGTGCTGTGCTCACCTTTTTTTTGTGTTGCCATGATTTTTTATTTATTGCATTTCCGTAGCGCGTTTGTTTACGTCAAAACAATAGAATTTTCACTCTGCCCTCTGTGTATTCAACAAACGGAACACGATATTCTTAATTAAAACATTTTTATTTTGTGTTCGTTTGAAAGTACGCACACAATGCTAACGCTGGCTTGTATTGCAACCGGAAAATACAATACCAATTTCAATGGGCATTGATTCTGTTTTAAATCACTTCATAAAAAACTGTGTAAGTACAAATTCAGCTTGCGGGTGTCGCAAATGCCTAAGGGATCTCACCAAATGAAAGGCAGCAGTTTTCTTTGACATTATCATATACAACCCAAATGATTCCTAAGAGTGTGTCTGTTATTTATTAATGTTGTAAACTTTTCCCATGATATTTTATCATGGGAAAAGATTAAATGAAATGAAAAAAAATTACATGATATCTTTGTAGTACTATCATTTTTGTAGGTGTGTGCAATAAAGTATAAACATATTACCGACTTCACCACGAAAAACTTAAAAATAACTTTAAGGATAAGTTCTTATAATTTAAAGTATATCATACATTTTTAAGTTTCTAGTGGTGAAGTCAGTTCCATTTTCATTCAAAAAAAGTTTATTTTTAGGTTTGTAAAACCTATGACACCACAACGTCTCCGACATCCTATTTAAGAATCGTGTGAGGGTGAATAATACGGGATTCTTGGAAATATCTACACAATGATGGGAACGAAGCTCAATACAAAATACCTAAACATATTATGTTAAAAATCAGTTCCTTATAGTGCAGTGTATAGTAGCTTTCTTTAGCATTGGGGGAGGCCCATTTCCTATGCAGTGGACTTTTATGGGCTGTAATTATGATAATAATGATGATGATGATGATACAAGTTTACCTACAGCATTTATAGCCAGAATGCATCATAAGACAATTCCACTAATCCCAAACAGTGATAGGTGAACCTCGTTATCATAACATCTGATGATGAAGCCAAAGGCCTACCCTAGACCTACCGGAAGGCAGGCAGTTCAGTGGGACTACTACGTAATCATAATTACTGCGGCTAACAACACGCCTGCCAAGCATGGTGATTATGGCAAAATTCTGATAATGATGATGATGATACTGGAAGGTAAGCAGTTCATAGGTCTACTCTAGTGACCGTAAACACCACAGAAAAGCAGAATACGCAATTTCGTTTACTTGGATGACATAATCAGTTAATTAACCTTATATTTTGATATAAAAACCAAACTACTGTACTGATTTTGATGAAATTTCTATGGGCAAATTTGTATACAACAATCACCAAAATCTATTTCGACTTGGCGCAGAAATCGAGTAACATAAAAAAAAACATACAGCCGAATTGAGAACCGCCTCCTTTTTTTTGAAGTCGGTTAATAAGTGAACGAGATCTCCGAGTTAAATTTAAAAATCAAACATTTTATGTATGTATACAAAATACATACATACATTACTGGGGCAATGTTTGTGACGGCATAACTCTCGAATGTGATATCCGATTTTAATGAAATTCAACATACAAGGGGATATCATATCCGCCTGGCAATCTGCTGTCAAAGTCCAGCGACAAACAGTTTGCTGTGTTATTAAATAGCTTTTAGTAAATACTTTTAAGTAACTCAAAAGAGCCTAATGTAAAATATAAGTCAAAAGCGTACCCATTTAAAACCAAATCAATAACCTTAGTCCGATAACATAGCCTTCAGATCAATCGGTAAATTTCCAATTCTTATAAAGCCTTCAGACGCAATTACCTTCGTCTTATAGTCCCCAGCAAAGTTATGGGAATTTGATACCATAAAATTTTATTGTTATTGCGCCATATCTCACATCGTTCTGAGGGAGGCCGGTTGCAATAAGTAATGTCCAAGTACCTTCAAGTAGGCACTTATTGTGGCACTTTTCAACATTGATTTGTAAAGCTACTGCCAGTGTACTGTGACATCCCCCTGGCACATTCTCTGAGTAAAACGTTCTCATGTAGAAATCCGCAGGGGGCAGGCCATCCAAATAACTCGCAGAATCGACAACCCATGGGGAATAAAGGGACTCAAATGGTGGTTATAATTTAATTTCTAAAGTGTCCCTGCTCTAAATCTCTACAGGTGGTTTCTCTGCGTTAAGTACGCAGGTGGCGGTTTATGGTTAATTGTCGCTTCAAAATCATGATCATTTCCTTATCCCAATCCAAATCTAAAATCCAAATCCAAATCGCTTCAAAACATAATCGTTGATTCAAAACGGTATTGGCCGCTACATTTGGGACAGTTCCTCAACCTATACCAAGCATAAGTCTGCTCTTGTATGGAATACTGTTCTCACCTTTGGGATGGATCCGCACAGTATTTAGACTTTAGAAACAATTGAGAGGAGAGCTAAGAGATTAATTTGCGAAGATGAGATCGTCAAGGCAAGGCTTCAAAGCTTTCATCCCATTTTTTTCCGGCTCATGGTGGATATATCTTCCTCACGCATCAAGCGGGTTTCTTCCTCATTTATACTTTCATGAATGAGCCCTTTCACAAGGAACTCTATACTCTCGTTTTTTTCCATGGTGCCTTCATCGATAATCGTTAACGTGAGTATACTCCGTGTTAAAAATGAAATACTCTGTCAGTTATACGAAATTCTTGGAGTTTATTCCACAAACTCGCGTAAAATCAAAGTGCAAGTCCGAGGTAACTCTACAATATTTTTGAACAAGAAATTCAAAAGAAGTTTCTGTTCCCTCGAGGCATTGTAACAGAGTATTCGAATCTTTAAAACTAAAAGTGCAGTTGAGGAAAAACTAAACGCAACAAGAAAGGAATAAAAAGGAAAGTACTCGGTGGAATAAAGAGTGCTGTTATTTCTATTTGCGTGAATGATAAACAAATATATTGTGCTTGGTTTGGTTGGTGGTAGGATCTTATTTAAGTCCACCTGGCTAGCTACCACCATCTTACCTAAATCTGTCGCCATAATACCAATTCTTAAAAAAAATGTTGTGTTCCGGCATTCAGAGGTAAGATAGCCAGTTCCTCAGTTTGTTGAGGATTCCGGGTGAAGTGCGCCTCCATCTTCAGCCTTTTCTCAACGTGTTACCTGGTGAGATGAAGGCCAAGCGCTTCCTCGTCGTACAATAAAAAAAAATGAATTCACCTTGTTTGCAATAAGGTAGCAACAAAGTAAAAGTGATAGACTCAAAATATTTCCCCTTCGAGGATAGACCTCTATCACTACTCAGAACGTGGACCTTATGAGGACCACTTTTTATGGGTTAGTCAGAAGCACGTCCAAACTTACGGCACAAGCCCACTGTTTACAAAGTATCCAACACGTGACGGTTACAAGCCCTTCGGATTTTTGGTCCTAGGAACATGTCCTCAAAAAGTGACTTTTACCGTTAGAGTATGTGCATATTATGTCAAATGCGATCGTGAATTTTCGAAATTCCAAAATGTCCATTGGTGCACAACTGAATTTGAATTTAATTTTGAAGTCTCAGGGAGTAGAAATTATATCTATTGTATACCTTAGTATCAATAGTATAAGATTACATGATAAGTTAAAGTGTTACAAGTAATTCTTTAACAATGGTACGAGTACCCTGTGTTATAATACTGTTATTATAACACAGGGTACTCGTACAGGGTCGTTCTGGACCAACCCTCCTCCGACCCTCGAGACTAACATAGAAAAATCTGTAAGCCATAAAGTTTTCAAATTTGTTGCTCCCATTATTTAAGAAGTATTCATATTTTATGTTGTATTCATATTGTCATAATATTGAGAATCAATATTATGACAATATGAAAACATGGTAAACTAATACATGTGTTGTATTGTAAGATAAGTAGGTATGCCGGGAAGGTACTTGACCTCAGTGTCAAGTTGTGATAAGGCCGAAGGTGGAAGCGGATTTAACACGGAATCCTCAACAGTCTAAGAAGCTGACTATCTTACCTCTACATTGTCAGGCGGACGTGAGCAAAGTCCTATCACCAACCAAACCAAGCACAATATCCCGATCCAGAGCTCTCGAGTTTGATCCCCAGGGGATGTACTCCCTGGATCTGACACCGGTGGGTGAACCACCACGGTACCACGGAGGTGGTTAAGCTTCCAAATGGGATAGTCTCTGGGTTTACATCTTTGCGTGTGTTTCGAAGCGCCAGAATCACCTGAGTTCACAAAAAGGTAAGTTACGTGATTTTAGTCTACGTTTAAATGGGAATATCCAACAAAGATATGGGCTCCATCCGGAAATTGTACATCGGACCTCTTCGTCCCTCTAAGTATTTCAAAATCATAATTTCCGTGGCGGTGGCGGCTGAAGAATCTACCCCTACAGCACACATGGATGTCAAAAGCCTACGTAAAAAAGGGTCCCAGCTTCCTTATATGTGTATCAACCTTTACTGCGATCAACAATCCACCTGCAAAGCGTGGTAATTATGGCTAAACCCTTGGAGAAGGCTCTGTCGGTAGAAGACACTAAAGTGCTGTTGATGTGATTTCAAAATAATAATCCCAAAATATCTGTTCAAAATGAAATCCCTCAGTCAAGATTCTATTTATTATGAACGAAATATATTTAGAGTGGATGAATATGAATAAGAAATGTTACGGTTCAGTGATTTGGTCCAACTGTGGCGATACGGTCGGCTGGACACAAAATTATCCCATAGACCTAAATATTGTAACGTACTTCGTCTTTGAATTGACTTTTGCTGAGAGATGATAATTCAATTACTTTTTCTAAAGAATGAGGTAAATAAACCTATTTCTATATAATTTTTTTTAAACAGATGTATGTAAGTTTACTGTGTTTTTTATAGTTTTATACGTTTTTTATTATATTATTATATACTCACATATCACATAGCACTAGTACAGTGGCGGGCATGGATTGGATGAAAAAAGGCAATATATCTGGTTTAGTGGCGCAACTTGTGACTAACGTCCAGCAATGGACTGCAATAGGTTGGTGATGAATATATATATCGTAAATACATACCTACTTATCATACGATACAATACAACACTCAGACACATTTAGGGAACAAAACCCTTTTATATATGTGGAAGGCTCTTTACACCAGATAACATTAAATGGGCTATAGAAGTAGTAGTAGGTATTATATAACATCCTATTATAACGCTCTAGACTTCATTCCCATCATCCTGCAGGAATTTATTAAAATCCTTTCTTAGTGCACCCTACGAACGGGAGCTACCCTGAAAATGACAGTTCTCTAGATTCTGGTTACGTTGGCTGTTCGTTGATTGTCATTCAGTATCCAGGTAGCAGATTTTATTCATGTACTCGTCATTTCAGAGTTGCCTACTTACAGTCCACTGGAACTGTAAATCAGTAAATTAGGTACGTAAGTTGTTTGCATTGAATTGTGAAGAATGTCATAAAATTTCCTTCGTGGTTCTTGGGGCATTCATTTGCAAGTCTCTGAGCAAAATTGCGCGCTCATTTATCTCAGGCACTCATACTTCTTTTGTTTCGGTTTATAATCATCATTAGCACCATAGTCAGCCTGGATCCACCTATTTGGAGGACTTAAGGTTGTTTCTTAGCTTTAGCGTAGGCGTTACATATAATTTAAAAAAAACTTCAGGAATAAAAGAAAGTGGATTTGCCATGCTACATCTAACTAATGCCAGCATTGTTTTTTTTATTATTAGTGTTTATAGTTTCCATGCTGGGTTCAGCCCGAGGGAACTTTGCTCATAAAGATTCAGTCAAAAAAGGTCAGTTTGGAAATACATTGAATATGAAAAAAAATGGTTACTGGTTTAAAAAGTATATTATTAGACTGTATGTAATGGCAAATTTTACTCATTTGAATACAATACAATTCTATATTCTTTATTGAACACCAAAAGTAGATATACTATGAACTAATTCATGGTACAGTAAATAATGCACAACTGGCAGTCTTATCGCCAAACGCGCTTTTAAAGACAACCTTTGCATGGTCAGAACCAGGAGGGTGTAAATATGGACATAAAGGCGCACAACAAAATATTTGGAAAAAATACGCAGGAATACGAATACATGAAGATTATTTTAAGATAAAAAAAAACAGATAAAATAAGCACAAAATACCAGTGGTGGGTAATTTCCAATGAACTCCAAATACATCTGCACTGAACACAGTATTCCAGATTATTCTGTGATCCGTTCCATGTCATCAACCTATCGATTAGAAGGTCTCAAGCTCTACCACATGCCGTCGCTGTTCACTTGTACTCCATTCAAACTATATAATGGTTGAAAAATGTCGACCACACAATTTTAAACCTTATGATTCAATATAATACGAGAGATGATCATGAACTGACAGTTTATTCTAATCTATAATATTTAGGCACCTTTCTACCATTAATTTGGAAAAATGTAATAATTCTGAACAAGTCACAAGTTTAATTGTTATATATTTTTTCAGGAATGTAAGCTGAAAACATAATAGCATACAATTTTCTCGATGAAAATATTAATTGAAAATGGTACGTTTCAAAATTTACAAGCCAACTATTTTGATACCTACTATGAATATTAACTTACGATTTATTTTGAATGATAGGTTACATGTTGATCTACATTATAGGTAAGCTAGTTTTTTGATACGAATTCAAATTTATTTTTAATAATGAATTATTTTAAAAACTAAAGGCGCACCGCGCGCCCGCCTTCTATCAGTTTCTCTGTGACCACTGTCGACGTCGGACGTGTGCTTGTCGTCGTCGCAGCGATCAGACAATACCTAGACTCAGAATAAATATAAGTCGAATGCTAATAAGATATTTGTTCTGTGCCAGTAAAGGTACCAGCATAAAGTGACATTAACTACCTAGATACCAGCAACGCGATCTCAGAATAAGAATTATCAGTAGTATTAACGTTACGCATGCGCCACCTACAGCTTGCCGTTGTCAGCACTCATAGTCATTTCTGAAACCCCTTCTCAAAAAAAGCATTTGTCGCTCCCAAAATGCATACAAAATAAATTTTGTGTAAAGTCTACACGTCAGATTCCATCGAGTCGTTTTGACTGCAGAAAAAAATAAATAGACATATATTAACCCTTGGAAAACATAAACCTCCTTCATAGGTAGTTGATAAAAAGAGCTACCTTATATTTCCTATTAATCTGCCTTTTTTTTTTGTGTATTCATGTAAAGTAGTTTTGCAAAGTGTTTTACTGAATGAACATTCGATCTTTTTCAATACCTACTCCTACTCTCTTATATTATTTACAGTCATGTAAATATTTGACGAGAAGATATTTTGCGGGGGCATAATTATGTTGGCTGTTCCAGAGCGCACTTGAACATTCTCGAAAGGACACGCATCGCAAGATTCCTTGACATTTACCAAGACGTACTCAATGGACCAATTTCTTAAAATATTTTTGTTGTAACAAATAAATTGTGGCGATCAAATGCTCAGACGTTTTTTTATAAAATGCCCTATCGTACGGCATGGTTCTTATTAATAAAGATGCTCTGATAATTGGTGACAGCCAAGCGTTTCACCACCTGCTTTCTTGCAAAACAAGTAAATTTGTGGCCTTATATGGAGTACGCTTGTCTAAATAGAACCGCCTAAGGTAGATGATAAAGAGGTCCAGGGTGCGATGCTCAGGTGAGTACAATATAATACTTGGTTTGGTTGTTGGTAGGAAAACACTCAATTCTAAATTGTTGGGTTCCTGCATATAGAGGTCACTAAAGCTAAAGGTCACTAAAGCTAAAGGTCACTAAAGCTAAAGGTCACTAAACCCATAAAGTGGGAACACAATCTAAAATCTAAACCCTGGAATCTTCACCAGTCTGAGGACTGATTCTTATAATCTAGGTAACTTGGCTATCTATGATTCAGATTATAATCTGAATCTTGGTTAAATAAAAAAAGGATTACAAGGAAATGACCATAATCACAATATTAACTGGTATAGCAACATCAGGCCATGCTTTGTTATCGTTGATAAAGTCACTAATTTGGTAGTAGGCTTTTTTTACCGACTTCAAAAAAGGGGAGATTCTCAATTCATCAGATTTTCCCCCTTCCCCGAGTACTCGAAGATGCCTGGACCGATTTAGAAAATTTTATTTTTAGTTTTTAAAAAGAAATTATAATTAATCTTTTTTAAATATGCTTGAATTTACTAGTTCCATTTCACTTATAATATGCCAATCTTCAATGATAGATATTACATTTAATTTTGTTGGTTTTCTTTTCAAAAATTGCTTATGATACATCTTAATGAAACAGTAAACAAATGGAATCTTTGAACTGTGACCTCTACCGTTATACCTACTCCTCGATATAACCAACGCTTGGCAGCCAACGATGAATTAGATAAGATCTCCTTTCATGCATGAACTTACAGAATGAGCCAATTACTTTGCAATTTCGTACGAGCTAATTACGACCATAGGAGATAGTGATTTTGAGGTCATTCCCACTTGTACCTATAATAATATTTAGTAATACATTATCTTACTTCCTTGTGCCATAAGTTTGTAATGTAATTTTTGCCAAAGTAGGTTTCAAAGTCATAGTAAATTTAGGGCATTTGCGAATGATGAATTTCTCAAATGCCCAAAATATGGTAGGAAACTTCATTCGGATTCACACTTACCTTGAAAATAGTTCCCTGCGGAATCGAAAAAAGTTGGTACAGGTACCAATTTTTTCGATTCAATCAACATTTAAACGTGAGTAAAACCTGTGTTACTGCGCTACCGCCACTTTGTTTAAACGCAGCCGCTACCGGCTAAAGAACTGAGCGCGAGAACTCCAACTGAGTACTCGGATGTCTTAGAATAGATATTTCAAAATAAGAAGGGCAGCAACTAACATCTGGGGCAGCTGAAAAAGAAGATTGTTTAGCGATCATTGGAGATATTTATTCAAACAATATAACAAGCCTCATAGCTCAGTTGGCTCAGTTGGCATGGCTCTGCCTTCTGTCCTGTAGGCTGTGGCTTCGATTCCCACCCAGGACAAACGATAAGTGATGAATATAGATGTTTGTTCTGTGTTTGGGTGTTGTATCATATAGTACGTATAAGTATTCTATCCGTAATCTGGTTCCTATATTACAAGATATGCTTAGTTTGGGTCTAATGTACAAAATAATTAACTATTTACAAGGGAAGCAGTCTGGTAACCTATTGTACGGGTACAATTTATTTTACTGAGACCTGATATCTGATGTCTGATATCTAGAATATTTTCGATTCTAGTGTCTGACCTGAGAAGAAAGCACATGCCTATCTCAGATAGCAAAATCAAGCCACTCGAAAAAATGGGAAGAAGAACTAAGTCAAAAGTCATTAGCTATTTGCCGGTGTTCTTAGTTTTTTTTTACGACGGGGAAGCGCTTGGCCTTGATCTCACCTGGTAACAAGTTGAGATAAGGCCGAAGTTGGAGGCGCACTTCACCCGGAATTCTCAACAAACTGAAGAACTGGCTATCTTACCTCTAAATGCCGGAGCACAACAACATTTTTAAGAATTGTTGTTATGGCGACAGAATTAGGTAAGATGGTGGTAGCTAGCCAGTTTGGGACTAGATGGCGCTGTGTTAAGCTAATGTCCCGTTAATTTATTATTATTATTGTGCAATGAATTATAAATGTTGTTACTTTAAATATTGAATAAAAACATAGGTACAATATGTAGGCCCACGTCAATATTTTTTTAATTAAATTAATTTAATAAAAATTTATACTGGGGAACTTTTGGGAATAACCTCGATTTTGAAATCGCTATTTCTTTGAGTACCTCGTCGCAAAAGTAAAGTATTTAACTTTGCTTATGAAACAACTGGTTGGTTAGTTTGTAAACATTTCAATTAGTTTTGACTTACGCCAGGTCATTATTTTGACACTTAGAGAGCTCAGTTTTGGAAGTTCGACTCAATTGTTTAGTACGCTATCAGTATCAGTATCAATATGCTGTCAAAACTTGTGAATTAAGGATTTTAGTATACCAACCTAAAACTGGATTATGGTCTTAGTAAGTTTTACAGTTTATTTATAAGAAGAGCAAAAGAGGAAGTTAGAGACCTAAACGTAAGAAGTGGCTGTGATGTGAAATTATATAAAAAAGCTTGGTATGAGTGACTGACTGACTTAATAACAAACATCGCACAGAGCTAACGCCCTTTGCTATGATAAACTGTAAGCAGTAGACGCTTAGCCGTTAGTACCAGTGCCTTGAAATTTAGAGGGTGAGTATAAGGTATATACAGGAATTTTGGATATTCCCACGCAATGACGGGAACGCTGTCCCGGGTATTTACTAGTGTCAATTAATAAAGTAAAGGATAATTAAGGGATGTTTCTAATATGTTTGGGCCATATGGATACCTGCATCAGTTGACAAGTGGAAACAGGACATAACATAAGAGAAAATAGCTAGATTAAGATAGATATGGCGTTTTTTTATTGTATGAAAGGGAAGCGCTTGGCCGCTTGGCCAAGTTATTTAGAATTGTCGTTATGGCGACAAACATAGGTAAGATGGTGGTAGCTAGCCAGGTTGACTTAAACAAAGTCCTATACCACCGACCAAGACTCGTGCAATATTGTACTCCCCCTATGGGGATGATGGAGACTTCTGGATCTGACACCGGTGATCAAACGACTAGATATCAGAAGCAGTTGGTTTTTTCTATTCTAAATATATGCATAAAGCATGTATCATAAAGAATCCAGGCGTCCACCCAGACTCAATATGCATTGTTATTGGCAAGAATGAGAATTCACGGGTTTTTTTAAACAGATACAAATTGTTTTCATGAATGATTGAACTGGCGATTTTCTTTCTGCCAATACTACAAAAGTCACTAAACAGATTTCTATTTCACGACGTAGAAGCGCTTGGATTTTGATAAGGCCGGAGGTGGAAGCGCCCAGACTGATATGTAATATGAATTTTCGTTTAATTGTTATTGTCAGGCTTATGTGATTTCAAATTAACATAATTATTTTATGGATAAAACGTAAGCTTAACATTAATTTGATTTCGCAGATCATAATAAATCCACAAACAAGACTATCCTGTAAAACTTTTGTAATGACGGAATTTGCCAACTGGCTTTTTACATCATCTCACCAGAAGGGCAGTAACTAATATCTGGGGCAGCAAATAAGAAGAGTATTCGTCAATTTTTAGGTAGGAAGTTTTTATTTTTAGTTTTTCTAATGATATCTGATTATGTGTAAAAACATTATAAATAATACGTACAATTAAACTAAATATGTACAAAGGAAGTAGGTAGTTGGATTACCTAAGGACCGTTACGAACGGCCTAGGTATATGTAACTCAACTGTACTAGACCAGAAGCGAGCCTAAGACACTGGCTACATTGCCACACTGAATAGCTATGCGAATTCGCTGGCCTAAGGGAGAGCCAGCCCTTGGGTCACGTGTCGCCTCAATCATAAGCCCCGCAAGTTTTTGAAAACCCGCAGGGCACCGGCTCCTACGGACCCAAGGTCTCGACCCCAAAAGGCTCAAATAGGTAAGCTCTGTCAAGACCACTACATTTGCGCCTTTTGTGATCCTTGACCGAATTACTTTATCTTGGATTCGGCTTAGAATCCGGATGATTTCAACGCTATTCTCAAAACTTTTCTGTAAATCTACTGTGAAGTTTCAAATGCTAATGTTAATATTTTTCAGATATTTGAGATGGGAATAGCGTTTCCGAAATCTCGGAAGCCGAATTCGATCCGAAAAAGCTTTCCGAATGTTTGATAATGACTATACTGTTCACCCCTTTTCAGTCATTATAAAATAGTGACAATGCCAAATATGAACTGGGAATGACGTAGAATGCCTATAAGCCTATAAATACCTTGACAAGGAGCGTGCGTGCGTAAGTACATTCCTCGCAATCTAGTACCTAAATGACTTGCAAATATTTGATCAGCATTCTAACCTCTTTGGAGGGCGGTGAGATAAAATGCTGTTACAAATATCTTATAACTAACTTTCGGCCTTCGACCGTATTGACTATTGCTTTAATCTCTTAACGCTTGACAATTTGTCAGTGTCATATGATAAGACTGAGGTTCGAGGCACTTCATCTGAAATCCTCAAAAGAATGAGGAGCTTACCTTTAAGCGTCAGAACACGTCATGTTTTTATGGCGTCATACTCGGGGCAAGCTAAGCTAGGTCGGACTCAAACAAGCTATAGAAGCTACAGCCCTTTTTGAGTACCCTCAGTTGGCCTTATGACATCTGACATCAGAGATGGAAGGGATAATTCTTAATCGTCTGCATGGCGGTTGCTGCTGCCTTACTCTTATCTCTGTTATCCCGTCATTGCCTCCCACGAAATTTTCGAGAGGATTTGATATCTCAAATGACTCCATACAAACCTACCCGGGGAAAAGACGTATCTCGTTCACAGCATTTACGCGCAAATTACTGTTGTGCAATATATGTTACATAATCATATTACCGGCCCGGCTGAGCAATAAATAGCCGGGTGTCTATGGAGCCATTTGTAAACACAATAATCCTTCCTCAGCATTTTACCGATTCATTGTTGTCTAATTGCTCTCAAAAAGTGCCATTATGGGACTATGGGCCGCAACTTAACTTATTGCTCGGCTTAAAGCACGTTTATTTTACTTTTTACCGCAATTTCGTTTCGTTATTTACTACAAGTGGACGGTCGGGATTTCATTCCAGACCCTGTGGATTTTATTTTTTTGAATATTTATGACCAATTGTTTGACCACCAGCTTACTTGAAAAACAAGAAAAGATGTGGCCTAAGATGGAGCACGCTTGTCTAACAGGAACCTATTAACTCTGGACTCAATTTCTCCAAGATTTTTCTCGTGCAGAGAAACAGACGAGCGCAAGGAGCTACATTGCTTACCAGTATTAATGATAAAGGTAGAGACGAAACGATGTGTTCAGCACAATGGAACATTTACAAGGTACGCGTTGTACTCTGCCGTACGTCTACATAGTCCGGTGATGGAAAGGGGATGGAGGGATTAGGTCAAACATATCATGCGCACACTCACCAAAGTGGAATTTATAGAACAAAGACAGCCTGCTCAGTTTGTTGAGGGTTCCGGGTGAGAGTGTGCCTCCTTCAGCCTTATCAATTTGAAAATCAGGTGAGATGAAGATCAAGCACCACCCCGAAGAACCAATCGCATTATTTGACATTTAGAATCGTCTAGATTCAATAAAGTTGATATTATTAACCATTCTGATTACGGTTCTAAACTTAGCAATCGGTAGACAAAATCGGTGTACATTTGTTATTTTTTATCGAATTAATCGATAGCCTTGGCATATTACTTTGACGTTTCCTCCTTATGTCCCGGGTCAACGCCAGGAGATTACAATATTGTGCTTGCAAGCACAATATGGTTTGGTTGGTGGTAGGACTTTGTTCAAGTCCGCCTGGCTAGCTACCACCACCTAACCTGAACCTTTCGCCATAACAACTATTCTGAATTGTTGTGTTCCGACATTTAAAGATAAGAAAGCTAGTTCATTAGTCTGTTGAAGATTCTGCGTGAAGTGCGGTTCGACATTCGGTCTTATCATAACTTGAATAGTACATAAGAAAACTATATTTTTCTTTAATCACACAAAAACTCGACCAAGTAGAGAAAATATCCTGTTGTCGAATATGCTGTCGGTCTGCATAGCGATTTTCAAACACACGGAAAGTTTTCGGATCGGAAACATCACATTTTGTCGGTTTCGACATAGAATTTGATAGATTACAACGCTATTCTCAAACCATTTATGACAATCTTCTTGTAATTCTTGTAATTCTTGTAATTCTTTATTGTACACATAAATAAGATAATAACATGTCATAAGAAAACATATGTACAGAGGCGAGCTTAACCCTTAAAGAGTTTTCTACCAGCAAACCTTTGAGAGAGTGAGAGTTGCTACACTGAAAAGGTAGAAAAGTGTACTTGAATTAAAATACAATGTTAATAGACAAATTAAATATACATACAGATATCAAAAGTATACCTACACAAATATATTTAATACCTACTAAATACATAAAAATATATCTTTACATGTTTTATACATACACATATAAATAAATACAATAATGATAAATATATACATATAAAGATGAATACATAAATTATATTAAGCTATGGATAACAATCTACAAAGACAGATAATACTCTTTTACTTTAATCTTAAAAATATTTAAAGATTTAGATGCACGGATCATATGTGGAATAGAATTCCACAGCCTGACAGCTTGTACAGTGAACGAGTCACTGTAACACGTGGAAGAGTGAGAAGGAGTTGCAAGACGGAGAGAGACTATCGACCTGCATGGCACACCGCGAGGAATAAGAAATTTAAATCGCTCACGGAGGTATGCTGGAGAAATTGGGTTGTAAAGGATAAAATAAAGAAAAGAAAGAATATGGAGGTCGCGTCGACGGCGAATGGGAAGCCATTTAAGCTGAGATCTGAACTCTGAGACATGGTCAAACTTGCGCAAACCAAAAATAAAACGAATGCCCAAGTTTTGCAGCCTCTCAAGTTTGTTCCAGAGTTCCTCCGTGGCATCTAAAAAACATACATCTGCATAGTCCAGGAGAGGAAGAATAAGTGATTGAGCAAGAAGGACTTTGGTTTTAAAAGGTAAAAACCGCTGAAGGCGCTTGAGAGAATGGAAGGTGAAAAACACTTTTTTGCTAATTTCATTAATGTGAGAAGCCCAAGACAGTCTGTTATCAAAGATGATACCCAGATTTTTGGCTTTCACTAAAAATGGGATAGGATTATCGGCAAGAAGTACCGGTGGGAGAGAAATATCGACAATGGAGCTTAGCATGTAGGGACTACCAATGATCAAAGCTTGAGACTTCAAGGGATTAACCAAGAGACCGTAGGCTTTCGCCCAGACGTCTATGTTGCTAAGTTCAGAGTTAATTTGGTTAATACCTTCAAAGATTCGATTAGCATTGATATGGCAGTAAATTTGCAAGTCGTCAGCATAAAGATGGTAGCTAGAAGAAATAGTTTTAGTGATTGAGTTGATAAAAACTGAAAATAGAAGAGGAGAAAGGACACCCCCCTGAGGTACACCTGCAGATATGTTACACCAATCCGAGAAAGTCTCGTCAACGCGAACTCGCTGCAGGCGTCCCGAGAGGTAAGACTTAAACCAAGTTATCACTGAGGATGATATATTGAGAGAGGAAAGGATGGCTAAAAGAATATCATGGTCCACCGAGTTGAATGCACTGCTGAAATCTAAAAGGACTAAAATTGTAAGCTGTTTCTGGTCAATGGCCCAACGTATATCATCAGTGATTTTTGTAAGAGCACTGACCGTGCTGTGGCCCGGGCGAAAACCCGACTGAAATGGACTCAAAAGACAGTTACGATTAAGGAATAAGGATAGTTGCTTATGAACCACGTTTTCAAGGATTTTAGAGAGGACGGGAAGAATGGAGATAGGTCTGAATTGAGAGACTTCAGTTGGATTAGAAACTTTAGGAAGAGGAATTATATATGCCGATTTCCACGCAGTAGGAAAACAGCATGTGATTAAGGAATGGTTTATAATGTGTGCTATTGCAGGACATAGTTCAAAAGAAATAAGTTGCAGCATCTGAATGTTAACACCATCAGAGCCAACAGCTTTTGTAGAAATGGAACTTAGGATTTTGTTTATATCCTCCTCAGCAATCACTTCGAAATTAAATTTGGGGCATGAAGGCAATAGTTGATGAGAAAGTGCACTAATAGTTGAAGACTTAACACTATTCTTCAGACAAATGGGAGATTTAGAGAAGTGTTGATTAATAATGTCAAGGTCAAAAGAAATATGAGAGTCACCAGATCCACCTCCAATCCCGAGGGATTTAAGGAATTTCCACATCTGTGCAGGACTAGAGTTTTGAATAGAGTTATGAATGTGATACTTTTTAGCATCTCTACACATCTTGCTGCAACGATTGCGAAGTTTTTTAAAGTTATTAAAGTTTTCATCAGAAGGATGTTTCTTATAAAAGCGTTTCGCTCGATCACGCTTAGCCATCATCGTTTTTATTGACTGGGTCAGCCAAGGAGCGGGGGGGTGCTTAATCTTAACTTTCCTGATAGGAGCATGAATATCAAATAAGTTAGAAAGGATTAAGTTAAATGAAGCCACTTTATCATCCACACTGGCTCCATCTATTACAGGCGACCAGTCAATAGTTGCAGCATCAGCCTTAAGACACTCAAGGTTTATATCTTTGAAGCTGCGAAGAAGCAGATACTTCAGTTTACGCTTAGGTGATCGAACTTTGTAGGATATAAAGATAAGGTCATGATGAGAGAAAGTAGCAGTTAATTGACCAAAGGTGGCCACGCGGTCGATGTCAGAAACTAAAATGAGATCTAAAAGAGAGGGAGGGCAATGAGGGGCATGATGAGTAGCAGACAACGGCAAAACATGCATGTTGACAGAGGAAAGAAGAGAAAGAAGTTTATTTGCACGAATATCTTTTTTAAGAAGGCAGGTGTTAAAATCGCCAAGCAGAATAGTGTGGTCACAAAGAGAAGAAAATGCTTCAAGTTTTAGCTCTAGAGAGGAAAAATAATCGATACTACTAGAAGGGGGATAGTAAACACCTAATAGAATTTTGGTGTGGTTTAAAAGTATTTCAATAAATATATGTTCTGCAAACTTACAATATTCATTGGGAGATTTGTCTACAATTTTGTAAGGAATATCCGCACGAAGGTAAATCGCAACACCACCACACGCCTTACCGATTCTGTCATTCCTAATAAGAATAAAACCAGGTAAAGGATATTGAGTAGACGGCAATGATGGCTTAAGAAAAGACTCTGATATAAGAACTGCATCAACAATTTTATAATCAAAAGATGAGAGCATATCTGGAAAATGGGAGGGAATGCTTTGCGCATTCAAATGAATGATATTAAGATTTTTCTTGTATCTATCAAATGTACGTTCTAGTAAAACCCGTAAGTGCGGTGCATCATCTGTCAAAACATCATCATCACTTGCGCTGTGGTATTTATAGTCGTCGGAAGAGCAAAAAGAAGAACACGAGAAAAAGCTATCATCAAAATCCGGTAGATCCATTATATAATATTATATATATAAAAAAAAATACTTACAAATATAATAATTATACTAATGTATTTAAGCAAAATAAAATAATAATAAAAAAAAAAAAAAACTGAAAATATGATTTTACGATGTAAGTACAAATTACAACATCCACTACACTCACCGATTCTGCTGCAGAAAGGAATAAACACAACTACCTAGATAAGTATAATACACAACAAGATAAAGGAAACCCTACACCGACTTAAGTTAGCAACACAATTAAATTTAAGATAAATTCAGCTAAAATAATTCTAAACACGGAAACAATCTGTTAAAAAAAAAAATATAATAAAAAGATCAAAGATTGCAACACATCAAAATAATCAAAAGCCAAAAGGCCTGCATCCAGGACCAATTCCGGAGGTGACCGTCACCAGTCGAATCAATGTCAAACTATAAGTATTTATTTGTCAATGTCTAGTGACAACTAGTGGCGTATCTTTACTTTATCTATTTACAAAATGCAACCTTAACTAAATATTCAAAACAAAAGAAAGACCATGATTATTATAGACTGCCTCCAATTACAACAAAAAAAAATATATAACTACAAAAACAGAATTGCAGTCACATTGCAGAAAAGAGAAGTGGGTGATGAACTGAATGCGCCTACGACTACGATTAGGTCAATGGTTGAGGACGAAGTAAGATTACTTAGCGCGTCTTGATCTTGGTTCAGCCTTTTCTGGTTTTGATACTGCTTCCGATGATGAGGCCTTCGTTTTATTTTGATGCTGCACTGACGCCGGGCGTTTACCTGGGTGGGAATGGGATGACCCTGCCGCCAACGACGTCACCGCCTCCGGCGCCGGGAATTCTACTAACAGTGGCTTCAGCTCCGACTGGGACTCAATCCTACGGCGAATGTTGTTTGGCAGCAGTATGACGATTTTGCCCTCAGACGTCCAACAACGCCGAATGCCGAAGTGTTTACGTGCGGCCATAAAAACATCATGCCTCACCTTTGTTAGAAACTCGGACACTGTGTAGTTGGTACCTTTTAGTGCAGTTTTAGCATTCCAAATCTGCGTCCGCAGTTTGTAGTCGGCAAATCTTACCATAATAGGCCTAGGCTTACTTGAATTAGAGCCGAGGCGATGACACGAATAAAAATGTTCTGGCAAGACATCAGTCAACTTAAATTGTTCGGCTAACATTTTGATAGTGGTATCAATCACAGCAACTTCATTTGCTTCTGGTATCCCGTGAAACAGAAGAATCTTACGACGGGATGCAGTTTCCTGGCGGTCAAGGCCTTGACTGAGCAGTTCAAATTGTGACCGCATTGTAGCCAAAGTTTTCCAGATAAGTGCTCTGAAGTCATAAAACTCACGAGTAAGAGTCTCCACATTGCTTCGGGGCAGCTTGTCTTGGGCAGAGGGGGAGTTGGAGAGCTTCTTTAAATCTTCCTCTACTTGGAGCATCCGAGTTTCAAATGTTCCAGCCAATTCATCCATGTTGGCAGTGAGTTTAGTGTATAGATCCATGGTGACAGCTAGTAGTGTTCTTCAGGTAAGTGGAGAGGAAATATTATTATTCCAGTGAGTGTAGGTGGACCAAGTGCTCAGTAATTACTTGCTATTAGCATCAAAAATGTACTTTATATAATATTAAAATTTAAAAAATGATAGGTGTAGAAAATTTTTGTTTACACTATTATCTACCCTCGATTCGTGTGGATTTCGCTTCTGTGGGAAGCATCGATTTTTAATGTCAAAATATTAAGATTTCGGAGTTTAGAATAGCGTTCTCGGAATCTCCATCAGAAGCTTCCAAATTTGATCTGATACGGCTTTCCGAATGATTGAAAATAGCTATATGGGTCTCTATATTTTAGGTTTTATGTATTTGGTGCGTAGTCAATATTCAAGTTACTTCAAACCGAAACTGCTCCGCGAGATATTATGAATTAGAGCTTACAGCCGTCGCCTCGGGAAATGCTTTTGCCTCGTTGCTATTCAAGTACTTGCTTTGACCTAATCTTAAATTCGTCTCACGTAGTTCACTTGTTAATTAAAGATTTAGAACGCCTTTTGGTTATAATGTAATTTTGTCAAATAAGCCAGGGTCGAGGCGGCATCCATCTTGTTATTTCAACAATAGTTGTTATTTACATTTGTAAACCTATTTATATGAAATATCTAAGTTGGATGAATTTTTATGGTGATATAATATCTGTTATTATTTTGGAGGTCAAATGTTTGAAAATTAGGAAACTGACTTAAAGGCAAGTGAAGGTGACATTTTTTTTTACATAGTACTAAGGTTACGTCTTTTATTAAGTGTCTATAAATCTACATTTATTTTATTCCATACAAATACATTACTTTTATTTATTCATAATCAATAAAAAATAATATGTAGTTACAATTAAACTAACTAAGTAGGTACAGAGGAAGCAGTCGTATTACCTAAGGACCGTTACAAACGGTTGATAGATAACTCAAAAAGTTCCAGACTAGTACCAGACGGTAGCGTGGCCAAGACACTGGCTGCATTGCCACACTAACTAGGTATTCTAATTTGCTGGTCTAAATAAATGCCAGCCTTTGGGTCACGTGTTATCTCAATCAAAAGCCCGGCAAGATTTTTGAAAATCGGAGGGCAGTGGCTCCCTACGGACCCAAGGTCTCCAACCCAAAAGGCTCAAATAATGAATGTCTGTCGAGACCACTAAATTTGCGAATTTTATGATCCTCGGCCGAATCAGCCGCCGCACCAGCCCTAACTGCTGTCCCAGGCAGATGACGCAAGGGTGTCGACGCTGGTAGCGTCCCAAATTTATTAAATGACATTCGAATTCCACAAACAATATAGTCTGCGCGGAAATATGAGTAAAATGCTAGCCTAGGTTTAACCTAGGGAAATAAGGAATGGACCTTAGAGTGACCATCAGGCATCTAGATGCGTGATGGTCACTCTTAGGTCCATTCCCTCCACCCCGTGATCCCCGTGATCCCCCGTGATCCCTCGTGATCCAGAATGTTAACCGTCTAAGAAAAGGAGAAACGACTTCACATTTCAAGAGTACCTAAATCTTGAAAACTTTTAAGGTCACGTGGACAGGCTTTTGAAGCGATTCATAACTATGGATGAAACCTGGATCCACCACTTCAATCCTGAGACCAAGCAACGCTTCATAACTTGGAAAAAATCGTCTTCACCCACACCAATAAAATTCAAAGTCGTGTGCTCAGCGCAGAAGGTTATGGCGTCTGTATTCTGGGATGCCGAGGGAATTATAATGGTGGATTATCTTGAAGGATGAGTTAATGTTACAGGTTCTTGCTACGCAGACTTACTCAAGAAAATTACGCGAAGTTATCAAGGAAAAGAGGCGACGGAAACTTCGAGCTGGGGTGCTGTTTCACCACGGGTTTCATTCACGGGCGTGTTGTGTTTGACAGCGGCCCAGGGCACAAATCCGAAGTTGCGATGGCTGCCATTCGAAAAGGTTTCAAATTGCTTGATCACACACTTTATTCTCCAGATCTAGATCCCAGTGATTTTCATCTCTTTCTCCGATGTAAAAGAGAGCTCAAAGGTAAGAAATTCGACATCAAGCTAGGTAATGGCCGCCGTTGAAGCGTTTTGGGAGAATTAAGATTTTCTAAACGAATTCGCTTGCCTGAGTCCAGATGGACTAAGTGTATTGAGTTGTCAGGGGACTTATGTCGACAAATAAATTAAATGGAATAAGGTTAAGTCTTTAATTGGATAAAATATATAGTTAGTTTATCAAGAGTTCCTCCATTTCGTAAGTAAGAGAAAGAATTCAAACTATGCATATAGTTTCACATTATCCTATAGATTCAATTCAACGTACCTATACGGTGGCTATCGTTAGCAGATTATATTAAAATAGCATTGAATTACTCTAGACTATACAATTATCGCTATTGGCACGTTTCAATCCATTGGGATAGACCGCTCGCCACTCACGCAATTGGTACAGTTCTGGGAACAAGCCTTAATTAACTCTGCATAGTGTAGTGAGCGACTATCCGTGTAGGATATATTTGGAATAGAGTATGCACTGAATGTTCCCAAACTTACAGACGTGGCTTCAGACTCTTGATTGATCGAGTGAGCAAAGCGAACGAGATCTCTCGTTCGAGTTTTGAAATCCGGTACTGTATGTATTATTTTTGTGGCAATGTTTGTGACGGCATAACTCTTAAACGCGATATCCGATTTAAATGAAATTTAAAATTTTAATGAGCTTACGTAAATAAAAAATGATTGAACCGGAGGAATTCTGATAACGATTTATTGTTATTTATATTGGTTTTTGAGATATTGAGATTTTACCCTTGTGATACTCGTAGATATTTAAATTAAGCATAGCTATTCAGCGTGGCAATGCAGCCGGCCCTATAGGCCGTTCGTAACGGTCCTTAGTAATTCTGACTGATTCCTTTGTACAAAGTTAGTTTAATTGTACTTTTTATAGAATAAAAAACTTATATATGTAAATTAAATAAACTTTTTTATTAATCTCATCTCATCTCACCTGCCCCCTCAGCACGGGGCGGGGATATAATTTTTGTCCTCTGTTTTTATCCACCTTCGAGAGCATTTTGTCTCGCGATGGTGGATAAAACAGAGGACAAAATTTTTATCCCCTCCCCGTGCTGAGGGGGCAGGTGTCAAGTTACAATAAGGCTAAAGGAAGCGCACTTCATTAGAATTCCAGAACAGCCTGAGGAACTGGTTATTTTACTCTAAATCTCTAATTAACAGTCAAAATAATTTATAAATGTAACAACAGACTTGGGTAAGATGACGCGGTGAAGCAGATTTAAATTCCTAATAAAAACCAAACTCAGCACAAATTGGTACGTCCCAGGGATTGAACATGGGACCGCTGGTTCTGATACCGGTGGGCGAACCACTAGACCTCGTTAGACCTAGAGGCGGTTAACTCGGTGGTTGAATTTCACGTTTGTTCTCACTAGTTTGATTCATTAGTTCGATCGTCGAACAAGTTATTTTTTTGTTCTCATTAGTTTGGACCGTCGAATTTATTTTTGTCGAGAAACAAAATACGAAAAAATAAATAAAAATCTCCACGTTTGACAGACAGGTTGGGATCCAAAAACGTAGACTTGAAAACGGCCTACTTTTTTAGTGTTCAGAGGATTTATAATAATAATAATAATAAATATTACAGGATTTTAATTTGACACAGCGCCATCTAGCCTCAAACTAGGCTTCTAGGTTCCCATATTACAAGCTAAGCTTTACGGATATTATACTTTAATACTTTTTTTTGTGAATACATACTAATCATACAATACAACACCCATTTATTAGAAGTGCCTCTTAGAAAGTTAAAGTTAAAGTTGCATTGATACGGCACCCTTGATTATACGGGGCTAATAGTGCTTTTCACACTCTGAGTAGTGAATTGAGCTAAAATATTTTAGGAAAAAAGGCGTGAATCTGTTACTTTACTATAACTTTAATGCTATTCTGGAGAGAGAGCAAAATAACTAAGCGAAAAAATAGTACCCACTCTTAGAAAAGAGCGTGACTGAATCGTAGCTCGTTCGATCGACCTATGCTAAAGGTTTCAGCGTGGCAATGCATTCAGGTGTCTTGGACACGCTTCCGTTCGGTGCCTCTGATTTGGAACGGGTGAGCTACTTACATACCGTGTGTAGCGGTCCTCAGCTACCTACTTCCTTTGCGTCCCTTGTAAATACAGGACTTTACAACACCCAAACATAGAACAAACATCTATATAGTTAACATCTATTTTTAACCGCCTCTGTGGTCTAGACCAATTGGTTCAACCCACCGATTTCAGATCCAGAGGTATTGTGCTTGGTTTGGTTGGTGGTAGGCTTTTGTTTAAGTCCATCTAGCTAGCTACCACCATCTTACCTAATTCTGTCGCTATAATAACAATTCTTAAAAAAATTGTTGTGTTCCGGCATTTAGAGGTAAGATAGCCAGTTCCTTAGTTTGTTGAGGATGACGGGTGTAGTGCTCTCTCCACCTTATCTTATCTTATCTCAACTTGTAGCTAGTTGAGATGAATGCCAAGTGCTTCCCCGTCGAACAATAAAAAAAGAGTTAGATTTATTGCACATATTGTTTGCATAAATCTATTCGTTTCATGTTATCTGTTTTAGTTTTTCTACCTTGTGCGGGCTAAATGAATATTAGACTAACTTATTGTCCTTAATTAAATTACCCTTGATCGACATGCTACTAAAGTAACTCAGGAAACTTCCATCGGAGCTCTTGTCAATTCGACAAGTTTCTCCTCAAGTTTTCTGACGGACTTTCCTACCGTCCTTTTCCTAATCCTGAAAAAGGTCGGATGGATGTCGTAGGAATAACAAGCAATGTTTGCGAAGGTGACGCTAAGTTTCCTGACAGTTTTTTTAGTTAAAAAGGCTTTTTTTAAGTATTCAGTCTGGCTACTATTGTGACTATTACCAACTGTAGGTACATGATTGTTTCCACATAGCGATAAAGAAATAATATACACATTGATAAATGAAATAACAAGCCTCAGCTCAGTTGCTAGCAACTCTGCCTTCTGCGCTGTAAGTTGTGGGTTCGATTCGATGTCGAAAATTGATTTGTGTGATGAATATAGATGTTTGTTCTGTGTTTGGGTGTGGTATTGTTTGATAAGTAGGTATGTATTTTAAAAAAAAGATTAAAGTATATCACATCCGAAATCTAGTTAATATAGTTTGGGGCTAGATGGCGCTGTGTCAAATTAATGTAGGTAGGTACTGTTTTTTTTTTAATTGATAAAAGGAAAATACAAGAAGAGCTATCGTACAGGCATAAATTTACACATAAATCCAATAATATAATAATTGAATAGTCAGCAAGCATGATTCATTTAGTTAAGGTCATCAGTTAAATATTTGTTATCCTTATAATATGCCATTGCGGTCAGAGAGTCGATAAGTTTATTTTTAAAATTAATACATTCAGGATTTTGGCATTTTATTTTAATATAACCGCCAAAAACTTTTTAAATACCCAAATGCCTACGCTTAAAATAATGAGCTCCAAACCTACAAAGTTCCACTCTATACACCATTCACCAAAAAAGCGTGAGCAACCACAAATTAAGCTTCATAATTTCCGCGTGGCAAAGTTAGCAAGCTGGCGCTTGCTATTTACTTTGGGTCAAACAACGAATCCACATTACCAGATACGCTCCATAAATTAACATCATTAGGGAGATAAGCAAAAAACGGAAACTGCGGGTGACGTAACACCGCCGCTTATGAATTGAACTTCGGGAATGTTTTGCAAACAAACAATGGGATTAAGTAAAATTGTGTATTCAGGATTTTCAGCACGAAGCAGATTTTGGGTCAATACTTGGTTTTTAGTCAACCGCCGGCCTTATTAACTGACTGTAGATCTTATAAATGGCGTATTTTCGTAATAATGCTTTTGGGATTGAGACATCAGATCATTTTTAATAGTTTCAAAATAATTCGTTCCTTAATTCTGGGTAGGTAGTTTTTTTGGTTGGGACCTACGTTTGACCATAGCTTCGCTGGAAGCTAGGATAGCCCACGCCGATCCATATAAGACGATATAGGCTTATTCTATCTCGCATTGACAAGACTAATTTTTAATTACACATAAAATACTTACGAGACAGATATGGCAGTGCTTCCTGTAGCGGAAAAGAGATGGCAGGATCAGATTATGAATGTACTTTAGCGTAAATTATTAAGGTGGTCAGAGATGAGAGGTGAAAGAGCGTGCAAATTGAGTTGACTAGGTTTGATTGAAAATGTTTTAACAGTATCCGTAGCTCAGATATACACCACAGAACAATAATACCTATTGCCTTTTACCACTTTACATTTGAACTGACTTCTAAATATGGGAAGAGGTTCTGTAATCGTCTTACTCGGTAGCTAATAAGTATTCCCTGAAATACGAATTAAGAGGTTCCTATGTCATACATGGAATTAAAAACGAGTTTAAATGTAAGCGTACATTTAGAAAAAAAAAACAACAATGCTTCATAATTATTGTTAAATAGAGGTTTTCGGGTTAGGTCATGGTTATGGATAGAAGCCAAATATACTATATGTGATATATAGATTGGTAACCGTTTTTCTCGATCGTAAGTGCTCATAGAAATGTCTTTGTCAATTTGCCCTTTCGTCGGGGTCAGGACAAATAGAATTACTAATAAGATAAAAACTATAGCAAAATGATTTATTGTGGAATTGCTAAGGAAATTAAAGAAGGAGAGTAAAAAGGATTCCATTTGGAACTGTCGCGGAGGTCGTTTTGTGGAATGGAAAATGTAAATATTTTTCGGAATAATTTTAGAAATAATAATTCCTTTATTTCAGGTACGCAGTAATGGGATTTAATGGCAGATACTGAACTTAAAATAATAAAACAGAAATTTTGGGCTAAAATGTTTTTTTTTAGTTTTATGTTGGCAGCGTTGTACATATACCACAATTCACTTACACTACACAACATACTACAGTTTTTTTTTATTCATTCGAAATCAGTGAGTTCTTAAACTGGGTTCTTGAACTTATGACCAATGCTATATTGGCCATAAACACCACACTTAGCTGACGAATTGGCCGCAACCTTACCGTTGCTGCGTTGTGATCAGCGATCACGTGGAGTTGATGGATAGAGGTGGCTCATGATCAGCAGCGAGGCCTGATTTTTAAATACGTTGGATCAGCCCTGGATCTCGAGGCTTTCTTGTGATTTGTGGAAAAAAATTGGTCTATTACAATGGAAAAAGCTTTTCCAGAAAATTATTGGGAAGAACGTTTATCCCTGGCGCAAGTGTAACAGCGCAGGGTCAGCAAGTATGGGTATAAAATAAAAGATCTTAAAAAGCAGAATACTTAGTCTTTTTCTACTCTTCACTCATTACTTATATATATATTGTACTATATTGAACTTAATGAGATGGCACATCAAGTTCAATAAAGCAATTATTCATAGAGGGTGGTTTTAAAACATATTTTACTAATAATTTATTTCTTACATTATTTTATCAGTAGGAATTGATAGAGTAGGCAAAAATATAAATATCCAGTGAGTTTCATAGATTAATAGCTACCTAGGTACCTATCTATGAGTAGTACCTATCCGTGGTCACATCTGCTGAAATCTTTTTATCAAATTAAGCACCTAAAAGCATCCAAACTCTATAATAGGAAAATATTTACCGACTAGAGCCTAAATAAACGTAGAAAAACAAACAAAATCTACTGAAGTTATGTTGTCTGCTCAAGATGAGCAAATTATAAAAATGTATAAGCATCCATTACAAAGTGATCTCGTTAAACTGCAGTAAAATTGTCCTTGCGAGTACAATCTCGCCTCATTTTCTTTTATATTCACGTAATTGAATCAAACTGCTCTTTGTGCAGTGTTGTTTACAAACCACGTGGCTCAAACGGAGTTAGTTACTTTAGTTAGATTGATCGAATTGGACTGATAATGTTCATGCTTTACTACAATGAGTATTGCAGTCTTTATTGTTGTTAGCATGGCAGTGCAATCAATCAATGATCGTTTATTCTTTAGGATTTTTTAGGATCACTTTAAAACATCAAATTTACCACCTGATCGGAATCGCGACCACAAGGAGAAATGCAAAAACCTCGAGCCAGAGTTTCTTATCTTCACGTTAATCAGAAATTTTATAATAAGCTTACCACAAGACAAGCGTATCATACACTTGTTTATTATAATTTATTGTTTAGTATTTTATAATTATAATTTATAATTTATTATAAAAGCATACAGATTGTCTACAAACGTTATTAATTTTATGGAGCCTAGTTGTGGGAACATCTAGTTAAGTAATATTTCTAGCATCATAGAATCCGCCAAAGTAGAAGCCGACTAAGGGATATCACCAGCAGGAGAATAGTAGCCTTGGAGATTATGGTAGAAGGAGGCTACTGCTCTACTTTTGCCATAATCTTCAAGAGAAGGTTCTGTACAGCAGTGGCACTAATGAGCTGTTGATGTGTATAAAGTTGACATGGCTATATTCTAAATAAAATATCAGGCCACGTGGTTTATGCATAGTGAAGCTTTCTTCAGACTTAAAACAAAATAGCGTAATGCTTGTAGATTGCTTCAGAAGAGAATGAAGATCCGCTAAATAATGGCTGGTAGAATGTTCCACTCTTGGGGGCTCACATTAAAATATTTTTGATATACATATTTCCAGAAGAACTTTTGGAAGATCTTGTCAGTATTAGTGTAATATATAATACTACGTTCTTAAATCAGATCTATTAGATGATTTCAGAGTGATTATTTTTAGATAGGTATTTAATTTGATGGCGTGTGGAATTTTGTTATTTTCGTATATTCATATTTCATAATCTACGAGTATCATGCCATGTTTTGCTAGCTATTAGTAGATGCTCCTTTTTTAGAAAATTTGTTTACAGAATAGAAATTCTGTATAACATTTCTGACCATGAGATTTGATTAATCTTATCAGTCTGAAACCCTTGCACCGCCTACAAAACCAGAGCTTCGTAACCAGTTACGAACTAAACATAATCCGTCCTCGTACGATACCAGTTACGAGAAAACACATATTATGCCTTACAGGAAACTAGGTTTCGCACCCAGAGCTACGGAATGTTATATAATATATATTTATTTGTAACACTAATAAACAGATTTCAGAAACATACTTCGAACAAACCGCAGACAAGCAGAGTTGGCAACAATCCCTGGTGTACACATATTCCATAGCCAATATAGCTACAGACAGATACACTTGTTAAAACCTTAGCGTAAATTTCTATGTATTTCACGCTATAAATGTTTATTCTACTGTACTTTGCTTTCTTTGAATTCCATATTTTATTCAGTAAGATTATAAGGATAATTTTAAAACGTCATACATACTTGATTGCCGCTTGATCGAAATCGCGACCCGCAAAGTTCAAAGTTCAAGTTCAAGAAAAAAGGACCTCGGGCTGGTAACATTAATTTTGGTCTTTACTTTACTTTGAACATTTTTTCTTTAATATAGGTATAATACCCATTGACAATGTTAAACACTCAATAATTGCTACAATTTTTTTTTGTAGCTCTGGTGAAGTTTGTTGTGTGAAAGACATTTATGTCTTTGACTGTACATAATAGAATAAAAACAGTACATAGTCTTTGATTTCCACAATTGTAAACACAATGAATAATATATGGTATTTCAGGTGGTCATGATGTCACTAACCCGTTACCGTTTACTGTTGGACAAAAGGCTTTGCCATAGACTCGATACTTAAAAAGCAGGTTGTAGATATAAATGTTATGTTCCGGAGAAAAGTACCTGAACTTGTGCAGCAATCATCCTTTAAAATTATTTATTTTAATTGATAATAGCCTTGTAATATGTTTGCATAGGAAACATGCCGAACTCATTTAATCACTCATGTGGTCCAGTGGGCCGCCCACCGTTATCAGACCCAGAGGTCTCAGGTTTGATCCATAGGGAGGGACATTTGAGATCGATTTGGTGGGTGGTAGAACTTTGTTTAATACGCCTGACCATCAGCATATCTAAGACAAGCCAAAAGAACAATTCTAAATTGTTAGAAGTAAGATAGCCAGTTCCTCAGACTTTTGAGGATAACGGATGAAGTGTGCCTCCACCTTCGGCCTTATCTTAGCTTGTAACCAAGAGAGATGAAGCAAGCCAAGCACTTCAATTTCAAACAATAAAAAAAATGTCTGGATTTTTTTCATATTCCAGATGGCTATTCATATTACCTTAAAAACAATAACTTTCAAATTAAAATCTTCTATAGGTACATCTACTAATAGCTAGCAAAACATATATACGCTTCTACCTTCGGTCTTCCATATCTTGACATCAGGTAAGTATACAAGTAGAAGTAAACACTACACAAAAAAAAGGAAATAATAATAACATCGTCTCTCATAGATTTACAGAGATCATTGACTTTTTTAGCAAAAATGTACACAGTTCAGAACAGGTGTTTTTTTTATTTACGACGGGCAAGCGCTTGTCCTTCATCTCACCTGGTAATACAAGTTGGCAACAACATAGGCTCGACTGTTGAGAACGCTTATTTAGTTATCAGATAGAGGTACAACCACAGTTACCGGAAAAAAAAATGTTTTTGTAGCTCATAAAAAACATATTTATTTCAGATATAATCACAGTCCATACCAATATTATCAGAGGCTTCAAAGCCGCTGTTAACAATATTCTGTCGGATAAACAGCAGAGGAGACAGTCGCACACGCACCTACTCATAGAGTGCAGTAGCGTGGCGTCTCAACGTCTGCAACACCTTGGGATTCCGAGGACACCCAGGGATACCTGCACCAACATCAGCGAGCTGCTGGTCTTCTTGGAGGACATCGGGTGGCTGGATTCTGAGCCCGCCCGTAACGCAAAAGGGGCCTATAAGATATCCAGTTGGGGAAAATGGTCCGCGCACCAAGTACCAACCATAAGTACAAAGTACCTTCCTCAAGCACCAATCGGCATTCTTCCTCGTATATAATGCGCACCGCCAAGGAATGAAACGCTTTACCTGAGTCTGTGTTTCCCGTACACTACAACATGGAAGTCTTCAAGTTAATAGTGAATAGGTTCCTTCTAGGCAAGCGTGCTGCATCGTAAGCTGCAAAATGTTTAGTTCAGCCATTTAGAGGTATGATAGCCAGTTCCTCAGTATATTACGTATACCGGGTGAAGTGTGCTTCCACCTTCTGCCTTATTATATCTACAACAAATTCTCCGCATCAAATTTAAATCAGGGTAAGGCACGTTTAAAACTATTTGCAACCCATTATTGCAATTGTAGCTGCAAAATATTCTAATTGGCACCGAACAAAGAAATAAATCTTGTTGCGTGACTTGACTCTTAGTTGTGCATTGTTTTACTGAGCCATAGTTTCTGTACTATATGTTATTTGTAAGTGAACTGAACATCAGTGTTATGGGCATCACTGAACAATTAATATTGCATCAAAAACAATATTTGTATACAGAGCTCAGATTTGGTTGGTAACTATTATGGGTTGGTTTCTTTTAAAGGCTTTCAAACGATGATTATCATAAACTCGTTAAACAAAATGTATCAGAATAAACGTTGCTTATGTATAGAAACTTTCAAATCAAGTCGTCAATATATTGTTAATAAAATATTTGCAACTCTGTAGTACGGGGTTGAATATAATTTTAAATTATGAGGTCTAATTTAATTTAATTTATACATATAAGGGAAGCAGTTACATGATCTAAGGTCCGTTGCAAACATCTCTTTATTTTATTTCTTAATTATTTTTTTATATTAATACATTAAAAATAATTCCTAATCCAACAAAGTTTCCACTTTTGAGTAATACAAAAGAAAGAAAGCAACTATATTGCTTTCTTTCTTTTGTATTACTCAATATAATAATAGGTTATATATATAATACTATAATTATTAATACATTTGGGTATACACAGTCAGGTCATAAGTATTGTCACACAGTAAAAACTTTTCTTTTAGAATGCTGGCCACTAAAAAGTTTATTGAATTCGAATTTCGAATTGTTCATGAAAATAAAAATGTATACTATTTAGAATTTTACTCATTTTTAAATATGGAGTGGACGCTTAAAGAAGACCGTGTTGCAGTTATTGCGTTGCATCGTTGCGGTTACGCGCCAATTCAAATTTTTGACATACTGAAAAATTTGAATATAACCAAAAGATTCGTTTATCGTACCATCAAACGATACAATGAAGACTCTAGTGTAGATGACAGGTCAAGAAGTGGTCGCCCTCGGTCTGTTAGGACTCCAGCAGTGATAAAAGCTGTGAAGGCGCGAATTCAAAGAAATCCCAAACGTAAGCAGAAACTGTTGGCCCTTCAGATGGGGTTAAGCAGAACCACGGTGAAAAGGGTGTTAAATGAATACTTAAGGCTTCGGGCATATCGAAGAATAACAGGACATCGTTTAAATGCTCGTCTAATGGACCAGAGACTGAAGAGATGCTGCGCTTTGTTGAAGCGGTACGCGGGAAAAAAATATCGGGAAATTCTTTTTTCGGATTAAAAATTTTTACCGTAGAAGAGATACAACAAACAAAATGATAAAGTACACAGTAGTGAAGAAACGAGCAACCGTATTCCGCGTGTCCAACGAGGTCATTTTCCATCCTCGCTCATGGTATGGTTGGGAGTTTCTTATTGGGGCTTAACAGAGGTACATTTTTGTGAGAAAGGTGTAAAAACGAATGCAGTTGTGTATCAAAATACAGTCCTGACGAACCTCGTGGAACCTGTTTCTCATACCATGTTCAATAACAGGCACTGGGTATTCCAACAAGATTCGGCGCCAGCTCATAGAGCGAAGAGCACACAAGACTGGCTGGCGGCGCGTGAAATCGACTTCATCCGGCACGAAGACTGGCCCTCCTCCAGTCCAGATTTGAGTCCGTTAGATTACAAGATATGGCAACACTTGGAGGAAAAGGTGTGCTTAAAGCCTCATCCCAATTTGGAGTCACTCAAGACATCCTTGATTAAGGCAGCCGCCGATATTGACATGGACCTCGTTCGTGCCGCGATAGACGACTGGCCGCGCAGATTGAAGGCCTGTATTCAAAATCACGGATGTCATTTTGAATAAACTTTATTGTCATAAGAATCCATGTTTCGTTAAGTTCATTTTGGTATATAAATGGTTACATAATGAATAAACTTGTTTCAATTATTTTATATTAAACTTGTGACAGAATTTATGACCTGACTGTGTATTATTATTTTATAGTCCTAAAACATCTGACACCGGTAGGCAGACCACTGGACCACAGAGGCAGTGTATATGGCTGTTTTACCACACAGCTGTGTGACCGAGTTGGTACCCGCCTTGCGATCCGGAGGTTGTTCGTTTAAATCCAGACGTGCACCGATTATTTTTTGGTATTCTTGAAGTTTTTTTATTGTTCGACGAGGAAGCGCTTTGCCTTCATCTCACTTGGTTACAAGTTAAGATAAGGCCGAGGGTGGAGGCATACATCAACCAGAATCCTCAACAACTGAGCATAAATTGACACATGCCCATGCTCTGACGGTGAAGGTTACATGAAGTCCGAATGGAAGTGTCACAGACTAGTATTCCGCTAAATGGCGATTGGCTTGCAACCTGTCACGTGTCGAATACTAGCTATATTTGCAAACCGTGCGGGCATGAGCCAAGCTTGGTTTGGACGTGCTTTTGACTCATATGCGATTCTTATAAGATCAACGCTTTGAGTAGTGATCGAATGTAGAAGATGGAAGAGGAAAAAGTCGTGAGTCTGTTACTGTTACATTCTACAATGGATAATGCTCGCTCAATGAAACTTGCTCAAAAAAATACTAGACTACTCTTTTGAGCTTTGCGAATTATTATTATTATGAACATAATCGTGGCGGTCGCGGCTCGAAGAATCGAGCCCTCCAACTCAACCCATGGATGTCGTAAAAGCCGACAAAGGGATCTCACTGGATCAGCTTCCTTCTATGTATTATCTACACATTATTGCGATGGAAATACCCTCCAGTTTTAGAGTAATCTCTGTCCAGCAGTGTACGCTTGCGGCTGTGGATATTCATGTGTGAAGTGAATAATCAAAAAATCAAAAAGACATTTATTTGCAACTCTTATACAAAAATCAACATAGAAATAATAATAAATGGAGACAAAAAATAATAGTGTAAATTAAATACTTAAACTCGCATAGAATTGCAAAAAGGTCTCAGCTCAGCGTTAATTCGGGTTCGGGAACCTACGCTGATCTTCCGTTGACACCTTTGGAACACCAAAATAAGCAAGTGTAGACAGAGATTTCGACAATAGGTACCTACTACGTACACCAAAAAACAAAATACTCGTATACCTGGACTGGGCTACGCTTGTTTTCAGTACAAGAGATTACCTTTTTCACATTGAAATATATTAATAGCGGTCCTTGTAATCATTGTCGTTGAAAACAAGCGTTTGAAGACAAATTGGATGCCATCGAAGTTGCATAGCTTGTCGAAACTCCTTATTGCTTGGCGTCCGCCCAACTTCAGTTGAATTGGAGCAATTCATGGAAATATTAAATTAAAACTGAAACTTTATTGACTCAGTTGTGCTATTGCAGGTTCTGTTGTTTATTTTATACTGTGCTCAGTTAGTCTTGTCTTTCCTTTTTCCTTGTGTGCCGGTCGCGGTTCCGAACAGGCGGTAGATTTTACGTTTCAAAATGATCATCTGATGTTTATTTTTGTACTTCAAACGACTGCACTAGGTCACAATCAAAGCATTCACAAATTTATATATATTAAATACAATAAATATTTAATAATTTAAATATTTTTTTCCAATAGGTAAAATGTTTTTTTTTTAAATAACTTTTGCGAAATAAAAAAATAATTTATTTTCAAAATTAAAAACCTAAACACTCTCAAGTCTCAACAAATAAAAATTGGAGATCCACCTTTGCATTACAAAAGAACTAGTTATTAAATATAATTCCAAATAATGACACAAAAATCGGCGCTTAAGCTTTTATTTTAGGCCCAAGGTGGGAGCGCACTTCACCCGGAATCCAGAAGCTGAGTTGAATATGGCACAAAGATTCATAAACTGCGTCAGCACTCTCGTTGCTCAATAAGTTTGAGCGTTTCCGGCTACAGGAAATGATGCGGGTTCGAGTCCCGTCACGGGTTGTTATTTTTTTTGTCATAATAAAATTTGTAGGTAAATTTGTAGTATCAAAACATGTTGTCTTTGAGGACATGGATTCTCTTAAGAAGGCTAGAGAACAGCTGATTTTTGCTCTCAGTACAAACGCAGTATATTGTTCATTAGAAAATGGCATGTCCTAATAAAATTTCAGGCAATTGAATAGGTATCGATGGTTGCAGCTATCTTAATAAGGTTCCAGAGTATCTGCAGTACCCACCCTATTGAAATCGTCTCAGATGTCTGTCACGCACCTTTATCTTCCAAACTGCTCAACCTAGAGGCGCAAGTATGATTAGTTATTCAGTGCTAGAAGCTTAAAATTTGGCATGCTGTAAGGTCCTTCGCATGCAACCATATGCCACAAGACATACTAATTTATATTTGAAGGGGGTAAAGGGATGAGTTATTCTTTAAGCTACACTGTTTCAAACCAAACTTGGGGTACAAGGTAGACGAAGTGTATTTCAAAGATTTTTTTTTCAACCTTTAGTCCTCACGATAATAACCAGAAATAACTAAAACCGGTTATCACTAACTCTCTGAATTTTGAAGGTACTTGATTTCCCTGGATTTATTCATTGGAAATTTATAAGTATCGGAAACCTGCTATTTTCTCATCCATATTCTATTTATCTCTTGAAAAATGAAATTTGAAAGTTATCCGCATTAGAAAAATATTACTGTCATAAAAGTATGTTCGGGTCAGTGATAGGTAGCGCTTTAAAATGATCTCATCATTATTATCTGTCGTTTCTATTGCCGCTTTCTATAACCCTTGGATTGTTGCAACGACAATAAGTAATTCACCACAAACACTTATTACTTATTTTACATCACACCAGCAAAATTTCATATGAATTAGAACTGCCATTTTAAAAATTACAAATATCGTTTGTATGGGAAAGCTGTAATACTGGTCCCTCTATAGCTTCTGTACAAGGAGATTATATTCTTCTCGCTAGCCAATAAATGACCATCGCCATGCTACAGTGATTTATTTGGAGGATTTTGTGGTGTGTTGTGAAAATAGCCCTCTACAACTCAGCTTGCGAATGTCGTAAAAGCTGACTATGATTTTTCCAGAAGCGGGCTTTCTTTTTTGTATTATCTAGCACCATGATTACAAATCGGCCTGCTAAGTGTGGTGTTTTTGTTTTTATTGTATGACGGGGAAGCGGGGTGATGATGCCGGCTTGGCCTTCACACCCTTCACCCGGCATCATCAACTGTCTGAAAAATTGGCTATCTTACCTCTGAATTCCGGAACACAACAATTGATATCACGGCGACAGACTTAGGTAAGATTATTGCCAATACGTTCAGTTTTGTTGAATGCTCTGTCTGACATTAATGGGCTGATGATGTGATGTATAGACTAAAAGAGACGGCTTTGAAAAATGACAGATCATTGTTCTCGCTATCTTGGGATATTCCAAATTTTCATTATAGACGCCTACACTACAAAATTGATTAACACTGATACATTTTCTCTTTCATTCGTGTAATAGTTAAAATATTTCCTCTACACACATTTTTTAGGATCTTAAATACTGTATGATGCAGATACTAAATGTAGGTACCTATATCAGACTTGAAAAGTTTGTTTTTGGTATTCTCGTCCGATAAAGTTTCAAATCGGATTCAATGGCGTCTTGATTTAAAGGCAATTTAACTTCGTTGCAGAGTCGCTGGTTCAATGTAGGCAAAAAAAGAACGCTTCTTTTTGAAGAGCATCTGTGCTTCGGTTTTAATATACCAGTTATCGTAGTACACCTTTAGAGAGCATAAAGGTATATTTAAGGCATGACTCAAAGGATCCACGATCTGAGGAAGTAATCAGGGGGCTGAGACACGAACTACTTTAGATAAAATTGAGATTGAAAAATGAATCAGCCGGCCAATAGCGAACACTCGCACATTATAAGTAAAAAATACTGGCTCTTGTATGAAAAGCTCCCTTTAATTTTATTACATTTTTATTATTTGTTGTTAGTGGAAACATAAATCGAAAATAGTAACTGTCTATATTTTTAACGTGGTATAATAAATTCAAATAAAAAAAATATTTAATATTAGAGGAGCTATTTTTTTTTAAATCCAGCACCTAGCTTGACTTTTCGATAACTCTCTAAATAATAAATAAATAGTAATAAATATTACAGGACATTAAATTCACACAGCGCCATCTAACGCCAAACTGAGCATAGCTTGGACATGGGAACTAGATTACAGATAGAATACTTAAACACATTTTATTTTGTAAATAGGTACATACGTATTAATACAATACCCGAACACAGAACAAACATCAATATTCATCACACAAATGTTTATCCTGGGTGGGAATCGAACCCACAGCCTATACCGTAAAAGGCAGAGTTACTACCAACTAAACTATGAGATAAAAGAAAAAAAAAAAATTGCAGTATCCAATATAACAATATTCAGGTAAAAGGTTGGGGTCTTCATTAAAGTATACAATACTTGTGTTAGAAGACCCCGCTCTTCCATATCCAAAACAAACATGGATTGGTTACAGTATAGTGTAAGTAGTATAAAGATATATTTCAAAATAGATATTTATTCAATAAAAAGTACAATTAAACTATGTACCAAGGGATTAGGCAGATTATCTAAGGACCGTTACAAACGGCCTATAGGTAACTCAACTGTTCCAGACCAGTACCAGACGGAAGCGTGCCCAAGACACTGGCTGCATTGCCACGCTGAATAGCTATGCTAATTCGCTGGCCTAATTAAAAGACAGCTCTTGGGTCACGTGTCGCCTCTATCTAAAACTAAAGCAGTTAAACATTAAATATGTCATATTTTATATCATTGTTAATATCCATTTTATAGTTTGTGAGTAGGTATGCGTGTGTGCATATTTAGATACGTGACAGGATTCGAGTAAACGTATTTTAAGCATTTCAGGAATGCAATAAACGGAATGGCATCGTACACAGAAGCTATCCTATCCCCGGTAATGCTGCTGTAACGGTTGAAGTCACAAGCTAATGTGCTTTAGCATTGGAAATGGGAAATCCTGAAAGCCAGGTGTGAGAGACGTATTTATTGTGCGCATTTGGCTTGTACAGAGTCACGACACTCGAGAGGGCTACGTAAATAGAGCTTAAAAACACAGATTATTTTCAGTTTTAGTAATTTGTTTTCATAAGTAAGTACCTAGTACCTAAAAAAAATCCTTAAGGATCAGAAAGTGGAATTCCTAAAATGCAAAAAGTTGAATTCGCAGCATGTTGAATTTGCAAAAAGTTGAATTCCTAAAATGTTGAATCCTTAAATATTAAATGTTATTGTAGACTGTTACACCTACAATATTCGACGTGTATGCGTAATATGCCGGTAATATGCCAGAATCGCATAAGCTCTATAGTCCATCAAATCTAAAAATTACACTTTGACAGCTGTCAAATCAACTTGTCTAGGGATGTGAACCAAATAATCGCCATCGAAAATAAAATTAATGAGAAATTGAAAAATCGATATTGATACTTTCTAGGTAGGAAACAATCGCTTACTTTTTTGATAAAACTATAAACTATAACTATATAAACTATAAACTCGGATAGAAGATAAATAAATATGTAGCGCTTAATTAATACCAAATAAGTTATGTAATAAATTGATTATTTCTGCTTTTTTTTTCATGATGGCCACCCACAGATAGACGACAGACTAAATTGGAGGTTGTACAATAAAACCTCCAATTTAGTGTACTACCTACTTGTTGCTACGAAGTGAACTTCAACTTCAACTTCTTTATTTTGGCTTGCAATCGTTTCACCGATTCTGCCAGTGACAAGTAACGTATTCAAAGTGTCAAGCTTATTAGACAAAAAAAAAATCGAGAGAGATTTGGTAAAAGCGATTGATTTCGAAAGACAAATGCCATGCCATGACAAAGACAATTGGAAAATCCGGCACTGTATGTATGTGGCAATGTTAGTGACGGCATAACTCTCGAACAGATTATCCGATTTTCATGAAATTTAAACTGAATATAGATAATGCAAACTGACTTTTATTGTGGCCGGGGATTTTTTAAAAGTTTTTGAGGTATCAAATAAAAAAAAAACCTTTTCAAAACGACATCAACCTTTGTTTTATGTTAGAAAGGATATTTACATTACATTAGCAACAAAAGAACCTCGAACATTCAGGTGAATAAAGAGAGTTCGAGAAAAAGTGCCTAAGTAAAGTGAGAAAGGTATTTATTGAAAGCACACTTTTATCGTTTGTTAATTACGTTCTATTTGAGAATTTATCTCCGTTACAAACCAGACATCACGAGATCTCACTTCGGAGCGAACTACTAGAATATAATTACATATTTTATTTATTTAGGTAGGTACCTATTCATGACAAGTAATTGGAAGAACTAAATTTTGAAATTCCACCAAAAATTCGGTTCGATTAATTAAATGATTTTGATTTCAATATTTTCACCGATTATTTGGAAACTCAAGAATTTTAAACTGTCGCAGCACTACTGTAAACAACTGAATGATATAAAATTATAGAAACGTGAACCTCATTTACAATTTTACTGACTGTTTATGTTTTAAGCTAGTTTTACGAGATTCAATATAGATTAATATACAGGAATGTTTACTACGCAAGGTTTGCAGTCGTACAACTCAGTACTAAGGAGAAATCAGATTTTTTATGTTCCTCAGTGATGTTTTCAAAGTCATATACAACTTTTTCTGAATGTGTCGGCTCTTTATAAGGACAGGAGTACTCGGTGTGTACAATCACGGGAGAGTGGTCAGTGGCAGACACATCGAGTATTAGAGAAACGGTATTGTTATTATTAGCTTTCATAATGACATGATCGATGCATTTACCACTGATTGGTCGTGTGGGGAGCGTATAAGCAGGTAAAAGGCCGTGACTTGCCGCAAGGTTCAGATAGTCATCTGCGACATCATCATAAGAACCAGGTGCAATGTTAATGTTAGTATCTCCCACCAAAAAGACGTTTTTGTGTTTGGAAATTGTAGTCAGTAGGCTGTCTAGACTCTCAAGAAAATATTGTGCATTATTTGAAGGAGATCGGTAGATTGCTACAATAGCCACATCAGGTGCTCAATCAATAGGCAGCTATATTCAGATCATAGGCTTTGTAAAAGTATGCTTGATATTGGATATAATATACAGGGTGAGTTTTTTTCCAGGGCCACTGAGGCCAAGTCTGAAACCGTGAGAGTTATCGAAAAGTCATGTTAGGAATTACGTGCTTGATTAAAAAAAAAAAGTTAGGGTGTCCGTGCCTTGTATTCATTGTATTCACAGCTGCATTGCCACGAAAAACTTATGTTTTTTAATCCGATTATGATTATGATACCCCGTCATTTTGATTGTCATGGCTTGATTTGTAGCTTGAGTATTTTTTGAGGTTCTGGTAGATAAGTAACCTTACTGAGCCAGCATTCGGCCAGCCAGAAATTCATTAAAATTACAGTTAATGCTCCGTATATTTAGTTGGATTACTGTAAGAGTCTTACTTTTGGAATTAGTAAATTGTTCACACTCTTCCGGAGAACAAATGATGGAGCTAGATACTAGATACGCTTATTGCGTCGATTTCACGACTGATTTGATTTATATCTAATTTATCCATATGGAGGTAGAACGGTGGTGTTGAAACAATGTAAGGCATTTCATAGAGCAAGCGTACATTAATGTAGTGTTAATTAGCATGACATTGTATTTATCTGAAACGAGAGAGAGGCAGTCTACAGATGTCATCGGTTTTGTCCCTTTATTTTGGTGGTATTTATAATTGAGCATTTTGAGCTGGTAGCCTCTTAATACTTAATCTAGCAATATGGGCTTTAGAAACTACCTCAAGTTTCTACCAGCGATTACTTGTAATATACCTGACTAGGTAAGGACATTTTTTCAAAGAAATACAATTAAGAATCTCAGAATTGTGATCTCTACATTTAGCTCAGCGATGGAAAATCAACGAACAACACAAATCGGAGTCTTAGATACAATACAATTTCAGAGAAACTTTGTTTTGTAGTGTGATGGTGCAGTAAAAGAAAGGATTCTAGGAATTATAAATTATAAAATACAGGTTGATGGGACATTTCACAAACTATAATAAACAAATAAATAGACTAAAATAAAAAGTCAAAGTCAAAGTCAAAGTCACAAGAATAAAGGCCATAAACTAGAATTCAAGCACTGATCCAACGTAAACAAAATTTAGGTGTTATCTGAACCTCTGGCACCTCTGTGTCACTAATACAACAAACTACACAGCTAACAAACAAAATAATACAAGACCAAACTCGACGCTCGTTGTGTTGTGGCGCAGCTTACCGAATGCAAAATTGACATTTTAACATTTGCTCCATGATGCTACGAAAAATATGCAGTTTCGTGTCTGAAGACATAGCATAACCAGGATGGCTAGGTAAATTTTGACTTTCAGTTATTTAACACGAAATACGGGTAATTATCTTGTATTTGACCTGTGTATCCCATCGTTTCGGCGTTACTTTCAATGAAGTAAAACTTCTTTATCACCAAAACTATATGAAACAATAAAGTGACACTAAAATGAGAAAAACATATAAATTCAGCGTGCGGGAAAATGAGATAAATACAGATATTTATGTTTTGTACACGTCCACGGCTATTCTACGACACCATTGTCATAGTGACGCGATTGGTTAAGCAGAACCGGGGGCCCAGCACGCATGTTTAAAAAAAAGTCGCATCGAAAGTTCATTGAAGCAAACCAGTTTTTCCGACTTCAAAAAGAAGGAGGAAGTTCTCAATTCGCCGGAATCTTTTTTTTATGTTCCACGAAGACGCCTGGACTGAATTAAAAAAAATGTGGTCCTATTATCATCAAGTCAGGATCTGATGATGGAATCCTGGAAAAATCGAGGGGACTCTTCCATTATTACCTTAAAAGTAAAGAAAACCCCATATACGTTGACGCGGCTGTCTGTCTGTCTGTCTATCTGACATCAAAATAAGTGGGAAAAAATACTTCATCCAGTAAACGAAATGGTATATTCTTGCATATTCATATGCAATATTTGCATATTCTTCATTGAAGTCGGTTTTCTTTTTAGTTCTTAAAACGTAATCATTTTTACATATTTTACAAGCTTACTTTCTACTGCAATTTCGCCTTCAGTGGCTAGAAGAAACCTATTCACATATATCTTAGAGCAGTTTACAAATACAACCTACATAAATAAATGTTTTTTTTTCGGCCGGGCAACAGGAAAATTCTTATCAATTATTCAGCAAAACAGTAGAGTGAAGACCGTTTATAAGCTTCCTTTTACTTACTAAAAGGTTGTTATTATATTGTAAAAATTATTGTTTTCCTTGTATAAACAATCCTGTCCGTGATCAGTCCCAACTAAGAAATAAGTCCTAATTATTTCATTTCCGCGGAAGCGCAGAAAGGCGAATGATTTCTTATTTTATCTTATTTTATTTGGAATTTATACCTATAAAGTACAGTACGTAAGAGTAGTAGAGCTCCTTGTTACAGGGCTCGGGAAGTACTACCACACAGTACTACCTCTTTCGGTTTTAATGGTATAGTTGCCGGAGAACTTACGGGCTCGCAGGACTCAACACCTTTATGCCTCAAGTTGATGGGCGCAATGCAGTGCCGCGTCGGTTACGTTATTTGTGGATGTGACCTACGCAGCAAGGCTTTGTTATTGGCAAGAGATACTTAACATCAGGTGGGCTGCTCGTTTGTTCTATGTCTCCTAGATGAAAAAAAAACATAACGAAACGATGTCATTTTTGGTTAATTATCTTCATGAACATTTTGTTAATATTAATAATATTACATAATTATTTTCACTAAAAGGTTAACAAGAATAGTAATTTATAGGCTTGGTCTTCATTAAATGAATGCTACAATTTAGTGTTGAAAAATAATAATGAAATTATTTCATATAATAAAAAACAAAAGATTAAAATGGATGGTCATGGTTTGGTTGGTGGTAGGACTTTGTTTAAGCCATTAGTAGGATTAGTAGTAGGAGTATAGTAGGTAGGATTTTGCTTTGCCTACTGGCTAGCTACCTCCATCTTACCTAATTCTGTCGCCATAACAACTATTCTACAAATTGTTGTGTTCCGCCATTTAGAGGTAAGATAACCAGTTCTTCAGTTTGTTGAGGATTCCGGGTGAAGTGCGCCTCCACCTCCGGCCATAGCTCAACTTGTAACCAGGTGAGATGAAGGCCAAGCGCTTTCCCGTCGTACAATAAAAACAAAATGTCTTATCACTTGCGAGCGATCTCTTCCAAACAACCTTAGGATGAATAATTAGGTAATACACAAGATGTGCTTATCGTCAACATAGACATATTATATTAACGCCATCACGTCTGCCAAGTGTGATAAATACATAACCCATTATATACATCATGTTATGTGATTATCTTCACTCTTTGGGTTTGTTTCCCGCAGTTGATTTTAATGTACACAATAACTGTAGGGGACAATTGTCAATTTTAAAACTAAAAAATAAGTTATCAGTACAATGAGTTTTCTTATCGCTTAAAAGCTTATTACATTTAAAATATGTACTCAAGTGATAAATTAATTAAATAAAAACTGATTAGAACAATTGCAATTTAAAAAAGAAAGCTATGCCAAACGTGGTGATTATGACAAAACCCTCCAGCTTTGAGGAGGCTCTGTCTAGTAGTGGACACTGATGGGTTGCTGATGGGAACCTAAATAATAGAGGCAATAGAGGTAGCATAAATATTACAATTTACAAAGCAAAACCCCTTCGGCCACTTTCGAATCAAAGGTTCAAAACCAGTTTATGATACAGAATTATATTTCTTTGTAGGAATCCTGGTTTCAATTAAAGAAACATTTATAGAATATAGAATCTTCTTTTGAAACTCGTTCAGTACGTATAGAAACTACTTGATCAGAAATATTTACCTAGCCACTTACAAATATTTTATAACGCTGATAAAACGTCATCTCACTATCAATAGGCTTGTGATAGACTTCCCCTAGTCAGAATTTACAGATTTATTGAAGATAAGTCACGAGAGTTTTTATTTTTTTCTATTATTTAAGATTGTATTTAGGTAGGTATGTACTGTTATGTTTTTCAATTTCAATTTCGATTTCGATTTCGATTTCGATTTCGATTTCAATTATTTTTATAGAAACCATTAACATGATAAATGTGCGCGCAGAACCTACACTAAGACGGAGGTTTGACATAGCTTTCTCTGTTCTCAGCTGTGAAACGCGAAGCATCCTGACTCAATGCCTCTAACAATTCCCTATCAGGAACCTGCACCGTAAAATATGTTCGGCACACGATCTTCTACTGTTGAGTATTCTGTGGTATTCCGAGCTCAGATTTCAAACGCTTTATTTCGCGTTATTTTTTTTATTTTATTCGCAATTCACTTCACAAGCTTTTATTTGCATTCGGCAAGTTTCTGAGAGCACTACATTATTGAGTGGACTTTGATCGCTTGCGATGGAAGTATTGCGGCTCTGAGTATTGCCAAAAAGCATACGTTAAATTAAAGTGCTAGAGGAAATATTTACTGAAAAATCTAGGGCCGGCACTGCTTGAAGGCAGACATTTGTATTCTGACATGCATTGCCTCGATATCATTGCTGTATCTAATTTATCTTATCTACATGTTACATATTGATTTGCCGTGTCGGCTGTTCGTCATCTCCAAATCAGTCCGTGGATGTCTTAAGTGACCGACTAAGGGATAGGGAGAAAGCAGAATTTCTTTGTATTTTCAAACCGGCTATTTTCAAAAGGCTCTGTCTAGCAGTGGATATTACGGAGCTATAGAAACATTTCTGATTTTCAATTCCAAGTAGCAAATTTTGTCATATCAATAAATGTTTTGTTACTTATTCAATAAATAACAAACTTTTATACGTGTGATGTTATAATGTCTGAAGTCAATATCATCTCGTCCTTATATGGCCTGAAAATATATTCACACGTACAAAATGTTTACTGCACTTCATAACCACGTCAAGCTTTGTGTGAGAATCCGCAATACTCATCCACAATTCAATTTGAAATACATCCTGCAAGCAGTTTTAGATCGTATTCCTGTAACATTGGTGTTGATTTGACTATGACGTGTGAGTATCGCCGGTAAAACATTTTCACAGCCCCTGCAAAACGTCTAAATCTAGAGTGATATATGTTTTTCAACATGCCTGACAGCAATTTACATTATATTGCAAAAGGAATTAAATCAAATACATTTATAGGTTAACTATGCGCTTTATGTGTCGCCGGTATCCTTTATCTGGATAGTTCTGATGACCAAACCGCTTTGATTAGCTGATCTTTCAAATGATAGCCTCAAAAAACAAACAGATTAAAATAAACACTAGACACGTCTTTTAAAATTTAAGTGATTAGATCAGTTTTTTAGCATATCTCAAGAACGATGTTTAGTATGAATGGAAGGTAACAAAAAAGGATGAAATAAATGGTTACGTCATCCACGTAAAATAATCATAACATTCATTAATGGTACTAGCGAATTAGATTTGCAATTTAGCGTTGCATTGTAGCTCGTGTTTTGTTTGTATCAGTGTTTTGTTACCCGACCGCTTTCCTCAGCAAGCCAAACAAGTCTCATAGCTCAGTTGGTAGTATCTCTGCCTTCTGCGCTGTAGGCTGTGGGTTCGATTCCCACCTCACACAAACATTTGTGTGATGAATGAAGATGTTTGTTCTGTGTTTGGGTGTCGTATGTATTTTCAAAAGTATTTAAGTATTATCCGTAATCTAGTTCCCATATTACAAGCTATGCTTAGTTTGGGGCTAGATTGCGCTGTGTAAAAATTAATGTTTTGAAAATATTAATTATAAATAAAAAAAATCCTTGTAAACAGTTAGTATAATTGTTTGTATTCATTAATCATCAGGAACTTTATAAAACAGTTCAATATCGTTGTATGTATGCTAAATCAAATCTTATAGTCAACTACTTCAGGAGTAAACGTCTTACGATATGATTGCGAGGGCCATGTCAAGATGGGAAGGTAATGACATCCCTTACTCGGGTTGTTTGCTTAAACTTAAACCTTTAGGTAGCGAAATATTGTTTTACATACCGACCTTGATGATCAATAGTGAATTATGTGCTTATGTGAGAGATTTGTATAAGCTAAGACAATCAGGTTTATGTAAGTTATTCCCACGCTTTACGCTTCACGTGATATTAAGTATTATTTATGACAATTATGACCAAGGTACTTCTGTCTTATCATAATAAAACCTTTTATGCATTATATATTTCGGATGAAAAAACCATAATTGGATATCTTGGAGCTCGTGATATTAAATATTATATGTCAATATATGACCAAGATACTTCTGTGTTATCATAGTAAAACCTTTTATGCATTATATATATCGGATGACAAAACCTAAAATAATTGGATCTAGGAGCTGATCCAATGATATGGCCATGAGAGCGATAATAGGTAGATTTATTCAATTGCTACTAGTAAACCCCTCGAGTACGGGCTCATATGATTTGTTTTGACGACTCCGAGTTTGACGTTTATTTTGACATTTCCTTCCTGACAAAGCTCACGCAGCTTCGGCAAGCTTTACTTTTTTATTGTAAGAAGGACTAGCATCTTTTATCTCACCTGGTTCACAAGTTATGACAACGCTGAATTTGGAAGCGCTATCACCCCGAATCCTCAACAGACTAAGAAACTGACAATCTTACCTCAAAATGCCGGAACACAACAATTTGGAATTGTTGTAACGGCGGCAGAATTAGGTGAGATGGTGGTAGCCAAACAAAACAAGCACAATATTGTACTCTCCTGGGGATCGAACCCAGGGCCTCTGGATCTGACAACGGCGGTAGATCCACTAGATCACAGAGGCGGTTAAGCACGCATGAAAAGTAAACACACGTTAAGACATTTACACACGTTAAAACAAAGAAATGTCAAAACAAACGAAATAGTGGGTACAAAAAACGATGCAATTTTTAGTTTTTTAAACTACATAACGATTTTTTACGATGGTTTATCTCTTGACCTTAATGCTCGCCTGAGCAAGGATGGATGTGATGGACTTATTAGAGAATTTACATTTGTACATGTTCTACATTAATTATATAGCTTTACATGTTAAGTACTTTTGTCGCCTTTTATAATTTAACAGGATACGGAGTGCCCATATCCTTTTCTCAGAGTGTTCTGTTGCAGAACAGTTCTGAACAGGAAAAAAGCGCAAAAAATCATTATGTTAAAATTATATCGTACGTTTTTATGAGCTAATATTACCACGGATCTAGTCTTGTCAGTGTATCACGACGAATCATGTCTTGAACTAATATTTCTCCCCTCGGATCCTAGACCATGTACAATTTCATACATGAAAATTCCACTGTTTACGAAATCGTTTGTTATTCAAATCGTCTCTCAAGGCTATGAATAAGAGACGAGGTTATCGACCCCGCTTTTATGTTTTTCTCGGGAGATTAACAGATGATTTGCGTTAAGACGACATGTGGAACAGACGATTGATAGCAATAACAATGGTTCACGTAAACAAGCTAAAAAATATTAAGGACATAAAACAAAATACAAATAACAAATTGGCAGTCATGGAGAGACAACGCCTCTGGAAAAATAATTTAAGCAATTAATTTATTCATGCTGTAAAAACACAAGGAACTAATGTTCGTCAACAAATTTAGTAAGTTAACTGTTGAGTTAACATAAGTAAAATAAAACAAAAGTAGGTAAGCAACATCAAAAAGCAATGGCTGTAATAGGGCCTTATCGCAACAATAAACAAATAGTCTAATTTAAAATACTTACAAAGATATTTCGCTGCTGGAGTTTTTGTGAAACAAAAAAATAAGTTATTATTAATCATTCCACGCTTCAGTGTGAGTTAGTTAGAGTGTGAGTCAATACTCACGCTTGGCAGGCGTGTTGGTGATCGATGACTATTTAACGACTACTACTGCATTACCTCAGAACTCCGTTATTACTCAACCGATTTGGAAAATATATTTTCATACAAAAAATAACGTATAATTGCACCCTCACACGGCTCTTAAATAGTGTGGCGGAGACGTCGTGGTGTCGTAGGTTTTACAACGAAAAAAAGCTAAAAATAAACTCTTTTTGGAAAAAAATGGAACCGACTTCACCACTAAAAACTTACAAATAACTCTTTGGGTAAGTTCATATAATTTGAAGGCGGTGGCATACAATAAACATGTTGTTGTGCTTGGCAATTCGGTATCAACTTCCAAAAAGAGTTTATTATTTTCATATACATCATACGAAATAAATAAAGTACTTGTCTTCGGCTGGGTGCAAGATGCTGCGCCTCTCGCCAGTGCCGGTGCGGTGCGGCTGTAGATCAACTTGGTTTTCACGGACTTTCATGCACAAGGTTTGCCGGCAGGATTTCGCGCCACGCAAGTCTTAATGATATTATCCGCCGAGCTTTTACCAGTGTCAAAGTTTCAGCCGTTCTTGAACCGAATGGTCTGTTACGTGATGATCGATAATCATGGATCGTTTAGAATCCTACCAATATTTTTTATCATGAGTTGTTTCAAATTAGAAAAAAAGTTTACTTATACGGTCCCGTACATAAGCTCAAAGTTGCACAATGAAATATTGAGAGAGCAGTTTGGAGTTTCAAACACAATATTCGAAATGTGGAAAGTATTCGAAATGAGGAAATCCGTTGGAAAAACAAAGTGACCGAAATGCCTCTCAGAATAAGCTGAAGTGCCTGAAGGCGGGCCAAATAGCTCACAGAAGAACCGCTCGGGAGAAAAAGGTTTCAGGAGGCTTTTTTTTTAATTGTACGACGAGGAAGCTCATCTCACCTGACAACATGTTGAAATAAGGCCAAAGGTACACTTTACCCGGAAACCTCAACAAACTGCTTCCACTTTTAAACTAACATTTGCTCTAACATACTCTTTGAACGACAGCACTGTAGGAGGACTACCCGGAATCATGAAAAGTCTGGAACTGGCCATCTCATCTATCATTTTATTATATTACCGCCGGTCTGTGGTCTGGTGGTTCAACCCAACGATTTCAGATCCAGAGGTCCCGGGTTCGATCCCCAGGGGAGCAATATTGTGCTTGGTTTGGTTGGTGGTAGGATTTTGCTTAAGTCCGCCTGGCTAGCTACCTCCATCTTACCTAATTCGGTCGCCAAAATAACAATTCTTAAAAAAAATATGTTCCGGCATTTAGAGGTAAGATAGCCAGTTCCTCAGTTTATTGAGGATTCCGGGTGAAGTGCGCCTCCACCTTCGGGCTTATTTTAACTTGTAACCAGGTGAGATGAAGGCCAAACACATTTCCTATGACCAATAAAAAAAAAGTCATACATAACAATTAATGTGAAATTTATATGTATCAAATTTTCTAGATATTGATAATATTGGAGTGTCATAACATTTCATTTTTTCTAGATAGTATTTGAGTGTAATAACAATACATTGCAATCAATTTCTCGACGAAGAACTATCCGTTCAGCTGCTGCTGAACTGACGCTTGTGCAGAATAAGTCGAGATCAAATCGCTTAGGTAAGCTCATTCAAATTGTCACTCTGTTTGTACCAGCAGTAGGAAGATTAATGACAGGGTTGAATCGTAAACTTCTATGAGGAACAGAATTGATTTTATGAAGAAAATCAAAGGGTTTCGATTTCAGCTTGAAAATAAGTAATTATACCTACCTTTACAAATGTTACAATGACACAAAATTCACAACCCGCGACGGGACTCGAACACGCATCTTTACCTTAAGCCGGAAACACTTTACTGAGCTACGAGGGCCCTGCCGCAGATTCCGAATTTTTATGCAATCAATTTTTAGAAAAAAAAGAATAATTATAACCTCCCAATTATTTAACTAACATCGCATGACAAAATCTGCTATTATTTTAGTAATGCAAATAAGGCGTGCAATTTCCTTTATTATTTTGATCTAAGGTTTTCAGGTATTTACTCATGGTTACCCACATATTATTATAAATAATTAAATACCTTAACATTACACGACGCTCATTTCACACAGCGCCATCTAGTCCCAAACTAAGTAAAGCTTATAAAATGGGAACTAGATTATAGATAACAAAAATAATTACCAAATGATTTTGTCGTTCTGTTGTATTATCTATGTGTACAATAAAGTGTTCTTTCATTCATTAAATAACTATATACTTTTTTTGGTTAATATATCCTTGTCATACCACACAACCCAAACACAGAACAAACATCTATATTCATCACACAAATATTTGTCCTGGGTGGGAATCCAACCAACAACCTACAGCGCAGAAGGCAAAGCTACTACCAACTGAGCTGTGAGGCTTGTCAAATGATAAAATAGATTAGTTTTTTTTTATTGAAACCATTAACTGATTGAATATTCTGAATTATGTGAATAGTAGGTACGCGGTACTAAAATTGGCGAAGCTGTCTTTGACCTGGGGTCAACGACAAACTTCGCCAATTTCAGCCGTCATCCTCGCTTTAACCTTTGGCACGTGGGTAGTACTGCGGTTGCCGCCGGTGTTTTATTTGGAGTGTCTGTGCCTCAGAGATTTATGAAAAATATTCAACTCCTAGCATTTAATGAAATTTTTCATCGGTGGCACTGGCTGGCTGGCGTCCTACGCAGGCCACATTTTGAAAAAGGAATTAAAAAATAAAACGAACTCTGCAACCTAGTGCTTTTAATTTTTAACGAATACTTAAGTCATAAAACGCATTGTCTCTTTGTAAAAAATAACTAAAATAGAACCTTATTTAGGCTTAAGCTCGCCTCTGCCATACTTTTGAATTTTAAGTTAGTTTTTTTTTTACATTTCCATGTGTATGCGTGCAATCTGTTATAATTATAAAATCGATTTACCACTGACGTGGATAGGTAGGTAGGTATAGGTATAATCACGCTAGCGCCAAAACTGTTAGACCTACGGAGTTGAAATTTTCCCAGGGTGTTCATTGTGACATCTAAGTGCTCTAAGTGAAATTCCTTCCCTTATAGTGTGAAACAGTTTGCATGCAAAATCTTTATTTATGATCGTGAGTATAATAAAAAAAAATAATGTGTGTTATGGGGCAAAAATCTTGAATTTCAAAATCTTTAGTTTCATCCAATTAAGTTGTAATTGTGTATGTGTGATAAATATTAGTTATTTGAATATACTTCTTGGAAATGTCTTCTTTAAGAAGTTGAAAGGGGAAGGGGGAAAATACTAAGCAACATCCACAGCTCCAAGGGGCATAGCGGGCAGAAAAGTAGGTAGGCATTTCCTATACGAGAGCTCCACACTCGCGCATATGCGCTCGAGGAGTGGCGAACTTGAATCCGTAGTCGGTTCAGTGATTCCGAACCTGCCAGCGGCAGAATTAACTGGTCGGACCATTCTACATGAAATCAAGGAAACCTATTGTTCTTTACCCCTGTATTATTGCCAGGTATCTACAGTCTTTCCGTTTTTCTTATTGTACCGTAGCGAAGCACGGGCACTTTCAGCTAGTAGATTATAAAGTTAAATGTTTGTTACTTACCTACCAAACGTTTTAATTTTAAAAACTGAAATCCGACTGCAATACATTTTCAAAAAACGGGCTGATCCCACTATCTTTATATCGGTACGTGCTTCTCTAATCAGACTACACTTCAATGTAAAGGTGATGTAAAGTAAGTAGTGTAAATATGAAGTAGTTAATGAAATGAAAATGAAAAATGAAATGAAAATTTATTTGGTTATTTATTTTGGTTATTTTGTTTTTATTTTGGTTTTTCTTGGTTTTACTGTAATTAAGGGTAAGAAGATTTATGCTAAGCCAGGCGATAATATTGCGTAAACCATATTCTGCGGTTATTTGAGTTTGTTCCCAGGTTCAAACACAGGAGCGGTGTCATCTACATATGTAAATATTCTGCCATTTGGCGTGGGGGGTGTATAAATATAAGGAAAAGTGAGGGATCCAAGATACTTCCTTGTGGTATACCGTATGAAATCATAGCATCATCACTTATCATTTTTTCGATAAGTACACAGTGAGATCTATCAGATAGGTAACTCTGAAAATTTTTTAGAGGGATTCCTCTTATTCCTATATGCTCTAGTTTGTTCAGAAGGAAATGTATAGAGACAGTGTCAAATGCCTTAGCCATATCTAAAAATATCGCTAGAAATTTTTGTGCTTGTCTAGATTGCCTTTAAATTGATAGTCTATATAATCTATACAAAGTTGGCATGCAATACCTTTTAGGATTTGATACCCATATTGTTTTAATGAAACATTTCCCCTTACATTTTTGATTCGTTCCCTACAATAATATAAAATTCCCTTTCTCACTTCCATAAATTAGAAAAACCAAACGAAAGCGACACAAAACTTATGTGTCGCTATCGTTTGGTTCGTCTCATTCGGTTTGAACATGTTATGTGACATAACATGTTCAAGTCAAACTAGCCGCTTAGGCTATTTGTTCTGCCAATTAAATAGACGTACATACATATACATACAAAGTGGCTGACACAAACTGAATGGGGAGAGCCGAAGACCGGGCTCTGGTCGATGATGGTGGTGACACATAAATACTCTCGAAAAACATAGCCCTCACCCCGAGGCAGTCGGGTATAAATGCAGTGTTGGTATTACTGTGCGTCTCATCGAAAACAAAGATAAAATATTAGCTCAACAAGAGCACTGGCCCTTACAAATAAAATAAATACACGCAAAAGAAATTTCGGAAAAAAACTAAGAAAATTAGTTATGCGCTGCACCGTCCTCAAAAACGCCGTTCAAGCGAAAAGTGAAAACAAAACGCTTCAGAATTTATTCATAGATAAATCACATCGCAAAGCTCGTGTGGCTTCTCCGTAATTGCCATTTTACTTTATCGGCTAAACCAAAATTCGATATACACCAGCACTTTTCTACGCACGGAGCTTCCGAAAGATTTTTTCACACGCCCATTTGAGTCGCGTCACATTGAAACCCGGTTAATCCATCACGCCCGCTATCCAGAAATTGGAATTATCAAATTGAATATCAAAGCAAAATACGAGTGTTTTGTTTTGAAACGTTTGATAAATCATGGTCTTTTTTAACATTGTATTATTGTACTAGCTTTTGCTCATAGATCGCGTGGTACCCATATTAAATCAATATAAATCACATTAGTTTGTTTTTTTATAATTGTTTATTTTGTTTTTTGGTATTACTTCCTATGTTAATTGTGTATAAATATGGTTCCTTGTTGATCGAAATAAATGAAAAAAAAAACTGAACGTGATAGTTTGTCATTGTGTGTGTGTGTGTGTGTGAGTGTGTGTGTATGTTTATTGCTTCTTCACGCTGAAACTACTAAACGGATTTGGCTGAAACTTGGAATGCGTCAGGACCCTTGTGGCTCAGTTGGTTAGAGCGTTTCCGCCTTTAGGAAAAGATGCGGGTTCGAGTCCCGTCGCGGGTTGTGAATTATAACATTTGTATATTTGTGACTCATGAATTAACTAGAAATCCATTTTTTTTTTGACATTTGACATTAATTTTGTACACAGCGCCATCTAGCCCCAAACTAAGCATAGCTTGTAATATGGGAAATATTTCGGGATTAGGGGATAGAATACTTTAATACCTTTTGTAAATACATACTTAGATATACTATATAATACAAAATCCAAACACATAACAAACTTCTATATTCATCACACAAATGTTTGTCCTGCGTGGGAATTGAACCCACAACTTACAGCGCAGAAGACAGAGTTACCACCAACTGAGCTATGACAATTTATAGTGTCATAATTTGCTTGTTCCTAGGTTCTGCCTGTCACTGACAATCTATATACAACTTAAAAATACCTATAACTATGTATATCTATCTTTCTTATCCCACGGGAACTGTTTTTTGGGATAAAGTGTCCTATATACTATTACCTATATCCTATGTTCTATTACTGGTCTAATAAAACAACTGTGCGAAACTTGAGCTTAATGCGTCTAGTAATTTTGACGTAAAGAAGTACCAAATATCCAAACAAACTTTCGCCGTAAAAATATTAGTATGATTTTATCAGGAATTATTGCATTAGTTGATAGTTTATCGTGAAACATAGAGAATATTTGTTGCGGTATTGACATCCTAGTCTAGATGGGTGTAAATGTTTAGTTTAGGGCTAGTGGCGTTGCATAAAATTACTTATTATGTTTATAATTTTATCTCTTTAAAATAATAATTGTATAAGCAACCGGTTACAGTAATAAACTCTTTTTGGAAAAAAATGGAACCGACTTCACCACTAAAAACTTACAAATAACTCTTAGGGTAAGTTCGTATAATTTGAAGTTGGTGCCGAATTGCCAAGCTCAACAACATGTTCATTGTATGGCACCGCCTTCAAATTATATGAACTTACCCTAAGAGTTATTTGTAAGTTTTTAGTGGTGAAGTCGGTTCCATTTTTTTCCAAAAAGAGTTTATTTTTAACATTTTTTCGTTGTAAAGATTTTGATAAAATTTCTATGGGACCACCTCGCGAGTATGGCCTACCAAACGTAATAAGAATAGTCAAAATCTATTTCGAATTGGCGGAGAAATCAAGTGACAAACAAACAAAATAAAAAAAACACACCCGAATTGAGAACCTCCTCCTTTTTTTGAAGTCGGTTAAAAATGCTCCTGTTTAAATTTTGGTTTGGTTTTTTTATTGTACGACGGGGAAGCGCTTGGCTCGCTTACCTGGTCTCAAGTTATGATAAAGCCAACAGCACTGGCACCTCACCCGGAATCCTCAACAGGAACTGGCCATCTTGCCTCTAAATGTCGGAACACAACAATTTAGAATTGTTTTATAGTGACAGACGTTAAAATGGTGATAGGCACCAAATAAAAAAAGTTTGTTTTTCCGCACCCATACAATCTTGGAGTCTTCAAGTCCAGAGTAACAACAGGTTCCTTTTAGGCAAGCGAGCTCCATCTTCGACCTCAAGATTACATTAATATTATATAGGCCTACCACCAACTAAACCACAATGTACTCCCCTGGGGATCAAACCCGGGAACTCTGGATCTGACCATATAGGATATATGATATATGATATATATATGATAGGCGAACCACTAAACCACATAGGCCGGTTAAGACGTAACACGACGAAGATTAAAGTAAATAAACAATTAAACTTGGGTCCCTAATTTACACAATTATCTCATTTAGAACTGTATAATTTAGTGGATTAACTAAGTGGATAAATGACAATTTCAAACTGAGTCAATGTTGATGTTCATCTAATTACGTTTCGCTGTGTGTTACAAGAGGCAAATTGGATAATTCTTGAAGCTTTAACTTAATATATTTATAACATTGGTATATTAGATCAATCCAAAAAGAACTTGCAAAACGAATCCCTGTGATAATAGTCCCAATGCGATACAGAATCGATCACTTTTATAAGGAAAATCGTAAAAAAAATTACCAAGAGCAAATATGACTCAATTTGTTTTTTCTGAATATCCTTACTATAAAAAATATTGGCATGTTATGACTGACAGTTTGACGGTGGTGAGTTTCTGCTAGTTTTATTGCTTTTTCCCAGGATTTCAATTATTTTTCTTAAATAATAGGAAGTCATTCGATTATTTTTTTTTAATTCATGGGAGTATCAGTGAATATTAAAAGTTCTAAAGACATTTAAATTGGCTTGTACATTCTACGACAATTAATTAGATTCCTTCTAAGCAAGCGTGCCTCATCGTAGTCTGCAGAATTGCTTAACAGAGTGAGATAGTAATCAAACGCAAGTATTTTACTTCCCATGTCTTTGAGATACTCCAAGGTCCCCATTTTAATCTTGTTTTGCTCAGCAAATTTAGAAATTATTAAAACAGCCGTTATAGCTTGCGTCCCAAAAGCAGCAAATTTAACACGATTTATGGGGAGACCAATTTTCATGAATACAACATGGTCGCTCCCTGAAGGAAATTAGGTTCACTCAAATGAAAAATTATGCTCCAAATCGCGTGATATAAAGCTATAAACATAAAGTAGCGTATGATCAGCATGACCGATTATGTGCTGAAAAGCAGTGAAAATCACTTTCATGTCGACAAACAAAACTTTATTTTTATATATATAGGACATAATTTGCAAACTTTTAGTACCATATATTTTTTGATATTTTTTTATTGGTGGTAGTCAAGCGTTTGACCACCAGCTTACATGCAAAACAAGTAAATATGTGGCCTAGGATGGAGCACGCCTGCCTAAAAGGAACCTATTTACTCTGGACTTTAAGACCCCAAGATTGTACTCGTGCGGAAAGACAGACGAAGGCAAGGAATTCCATTCAGTGTTGATGATAAAGGTAGAGGCGAAGATGTCTTCGGCACAATGGAACGGATTGTAGCCTGCCGTACGTCTGCTAGTCCGGTGGTAGAAGGGCATGGAGGGATTAGGTCAAAGATATCGTGCGCACACTCGCCGAAGTAGAATTTATAGAAAACAGACAGCCTGCAGTCTATGTTCTAGGCTCTGCAAATTGGCCTTAACAAGCGAATCATCACCAATGATCAGTACGATATTTACCATCTAGTGTAGTATATTTTGCCCATTTCTAACCGAATGCAAAGAAAGAGGATCTCAATTCGATTGTATGTTTATTTTGTATCACATAAAGACCTGCCACATATTGAATGATAGCCATGAATAAAATTATAAAATGTTGCTTAAACCGATTTTAAATGGAAAATATTATTTTAATAATAAAAGACTTTTATAGCTCAAACGAATACATGAATACGAAAATAGTTAATCATCGATTTGAATAATACCCAGATTGATTTTTCATGTTTTCTACCTACTGCTTCAACATTAATATTAGGTCAATCTTCAGCTTCATCTAAATAAAGCTATGTTTAGCTATTTTTCTGCCACAGAAAAACCACAAACACAGCAGTTGGCAGAGCCGCAACCCCAATGCGAAGAAAATACTTGAGCGAACGGTAATGACCTCATCAGTCTCCAGTCCCCGGCTGCCAGATAAGATATGAGCTTATCAAATAGATACATAACAGCAATCTTATCCAGTGGGATGAATTAATCTCATTGAACGAAATGCGACATTACGCACAAACTGAGCGATTTTATGGTCTGGAAGACAGACTTAGCTTCTTTGTTACTGTGGTCAATAAAAAGTTATTAATGAGCCAGCCAAGTGCAATAGTTTCCAACCAGACCAACATTTCAAGGCAAAATAATATAACGGCAATCTTATCCACTGTGTTTTTTTTTGTACGACGGGGAAACGCTTGGCCTTCATCTCACCTGGTTACAAGTTAAGAGAAGGCCGAAGGTGGCGGCGCACATCACCCGGAATCCTCAACAAACTGAGGAACTGGCTATGTTACCTCTAAATGCCGGAACACAACAATTTTTGAATTGTTGTTATGGCGACTGAATCAGGTAAGATGGTGGTAACTAGCCAGGCGGACGCCAAATCAACGATTCTTAAATTGTTGTGTTCCAGTATTTAGAGGTAAGATAGCCAGTTCCACAGTTTGTTGAGGATGCCGGGTGCGCTTCCATCTGAGGCCTTATCATGACTTGAAAATCAGTTGCGATGCAGGCCAAGCACCTCCTCCTCGTACAATAAAGCTACCGTCTACCACCGCGTGGGGGCAGACGGTAACAATTCGGCTCTAACGGGTAGGTTTATGCTATGCTATTTTAAAAATGAGAAATGAAGAAAAAGTGTGCTTACGAGTAAGGTGTAATGAAAGCACACTTTTATATAGAGGTAGTTAAATATATAATTTTCATTTTTGAGTTGATCTACATTTAAACCCTAATACAAATCAGACTAGTATTAGACCTCTATTAAGATCCATCTCTCATGCAATTTTACAGATTGTCGGCTGCAAGCATGCTGTCTCGTTTTTTGTGATAAAAAAGAAGGACAGGTGATAAACTACTACAATTTTTTCGCCTGTTTTGGAATCACTGTGCAGGTCACGACGCAGGCGACTGGCTCGAAGCCAACTGAGAACAAGTGGGGTTAATATAGCGTTCAATTATTTAGAACAAAAGAATTTATAAGCGGGTGTCCGATTTCGGATCCTTATAGCTCGCTATTGAAAAGAAATCTTCAATATTTGACAGCACTTATTATGGCTGGATCGTGAGATAGCTTATTTTAAACCAAACACAATTTTTTTTAGTGAACGTCTGCGATGGCTTGTCATTCATCTCATCTTAATTTCAAGTTATGATAAAGCCGAAGGTGGAACCGCACTTCACCCGGAATCCTCAACAGACTTAACTAGAATTTAAGAATAGTTATAATGGCGATAGAATTTAGTAAAATGGTGGTAGTAGACGGACATAAACAGAGTCCTACCACCAACCAAACCAAGCACAATATTGCTGCACCTGGAGATATAACTACAGAAGCTGTCATTAAAAACAAATTCAAGAACTGTATTTTTTACATTCAAAATTTTATTTTTCCCTGACCCCAGCTTCAAATATATCTAAAAGATCGTCGTAATGAGTATATAGGCATTTATAGAAAGGCTTGCTCAATCTTAGACGTCAAGCTTCGCTTCAGACCTCAGCTTCAGAATATATATTTTTTTTTTATTACTACCCTGATGTAATAAAAAAAAACGAACACTGCAGGGCAAAGGCCTCCCATGAACTCTCTAATTGTTTCGATCCCAAGCTCGTTGTTCAACCCACGCATTGCCAAATATGTCAATCTCATCTCGCTATCATTTTCTCGGTCTGCCGCGGTGCCATTTTGCGTTAGCAGGGCTCCATGGTGGTGATCCTGGTCCAAATTATAAAAATAAGTATTTTACCCCTTTCATAACCAACTTAAGAAAGGAGCAATTTCTTAATTCGTCGAAATCTTTTTTTTTTCTTGTTTTTTTTCATGTATGTGCCCCGATTACTCGAAGACGCCTAGACCGATTTGGCAATTTCTGTTTTTGTTTGAATACTTCACAGGTGGTCCCAACTTCATTAGGGCAAGATCTGATGATGGAATCCTGGAGAAATCGAGGGAATTCAACAAATATTATAGGCACACTTGAAGCGATTTGGATATTTTTATTTTATTACATTAAAAGTGAGGAAAAACAGACCACTTACAGAGTCACACGTCTTTCAGCCTGTCTGTTTGGCCGTCCATCTGCCATCAAAATATTTGGAAAAAATACGTCATCCAGGTAAACGAAAATGTATATATCATATTCTTTGTGGTATCCTGAGATTGGAACGCAACAAACGTCAGCTGTCTAGTAGTCTACGAACGCAACCCTACCTCCCTCTCTTTCTAATCATCTGTCAACGAAGTATGTACGTGCCGCTAATAAAAGCTTATTTAATTAATTTAAGCCGTTTTACTCAAGATATTTCATTGGCGACGAGTGAGAAAAAATCCCGTGTGCAAAGCGAGCAATAAATTTCATTGGAAAACACGTTAAATTCCAAGAAATACGGTGATAAAATTTTCAGACATAGCTTCGGTGTGAAGTAAGTGCAGATCAAAGTAATTTTTGCAATCGCACCGGACGGCCGGCAATCAATCTCAATCAAACAGGTGTCTGTGGTACAAACAACAGTGGCTAACTTCATTCATATTTTCGTTGACGACAAAAATTTCAATGCAGTCAGAATCCGAATCGGAAACTGAAAAAGAGACTATACCGGCAGAAACTAAAAAAATAATAATTGAACTTGTAAAGTCAGGCAAACGAAGCTTCATATACAAATGTTCTAAGCAAGAATTAGAGCAGATTTGCATTGAGGAGAAGTTGGATTTCTCGGGCCACAACGTGGAGGAGCTGCGTGGGATCCTAAGTGAGCATTATAGGAAAAAGCAAGCCTGTGCAAAAGGTCAGGAAGTCCGTACCATGACCAACTACGGCGAATTAAAGCCATTTGATGGGGAAAAGTTTGAGGTTTTCCATCAACAACTTGATTCATTTATCAGTTTGAATGACATCAAAGAAGAAAAAAAAGTATCCCTATTAATAACGAAGTTATCTCCGAGGACATTTGAAACACTTACACTTTTGTGCACTCCGGTTAAACCCAACAGCCTATCATATGATTTGCTTTGTGATAAATTAAAACAGAAATATGTTAAAACAATATCAACCGTTGTAGAAAGAGCCAAGTTTCGACAAAGAAATCAACAACCTAATGAATCCGTAGAAGATTACATTATGGAACTAAAGAAGTTAGCTGGAAAATGTAAGTTCATAGATGTTGATGACCAAATAAAGGAAAAATTCATTGATGGAGTGACCTCTAAAATGATAAAATTTGAGTTAATGAAAACCGCAGCAGAGATGACATTGGAAACCTGTATTCAAGTGGCACAGGCAGTAGAAGCAGCATTAGTGCAGTGTGGAAGTTCGGAAACACAGCCTGTGACGGACATCTTTTACAATGACAACAAAAAGGCTTGGAAGAATAAGAAAACTATAAACAAACCTTCAATTAATCATAACAAACAGAGTAACCTATGTTTTTGCTGTGGAAAATCAAACCATTTAAAGCAAGAATGTACTTTAAGGAAAAAGTACTGCTCTGATTGCGGACAACAGGGGCATATATTCAGGATGTGCCCAAAGAGGCACAGACAAACCAATGTAGTACAAACAGGAACTACTGGAGAGGAGAAAAATGAGCTTGAATTGGCACCTAACCCTTATGCGGAATATGAAACTTATTCATTCAAAAGTGTAAGTAGAACACCACCTCACTATATGTCAATAAACATGAATGATCATGATGTACCATTCCAGTTAGATACAGGGTCAGAAGTAACTGTAATATCACTACAAGATAAAAAAAAATATTTGCAGTCCTTCCAATTAGAAAGTTGTACTGTAGTATTCAGAAACTTTGATCAAAGTTTAACTCATCCTTTAGGGGTGGTATCAAATATTACTGTAAAACATAATGATGTTTCAAAAAACTTGAGTGTCTTTGTAGTAAATAATGACTCCCCTCGGGTCATAGGTAGGGATTGGCTTAAGGAATTAAATTTATGGCCCCCTTATTTCCATAAAAATGTGAATGTAGGGACTAATCAAGTACAAACTGTTTCAGATGCACGACAGAGTATAAAAGTCAAGTTCGCAGATGTATTCAGCCCAGGCTGGGGAAATTTTAAAGGGGACCTTATAACACTAAAGTTAAAGTCAGATTCCAAACCAAAATGTCTACCAGTAAGGCGGGTCCCATTTGCTCTGCGAGACAAGGTAAATAATGAAATTCAAAGATTATTAAAAAATGGCAGAATATCGATTGTTGAGCAGAGCGAATGGGGAACCCCTGTAGTACCAGTCTTGAAACCCGACGGTTCAGTAAGGCTTTGCGGGGACTATAAATTGACGGTTAATAATTGTTTAGAAGTGGATCACTTCCCCCTACCAAATGTGGAGGATATTCTAAATACATTGCAAATGGGTGAATACTTCTGCGAACTAGATTTAAAAGAGGCATACTTACAAGCACCGCTCTGTCCTGAAAGTCAGGATTGTACAACTATTGTCACAGAAGTAGGTACATATAAATACAACTATCTGCCATATGGTGTGAGTTCTGGACCTGGATCTTTCCAGCGTTTAATGTTTAAAAAACTAAAAGATATACCAAACACAATTGTATTTATAGATAATATTTATATAAAAGGTGATAGTTTGCAGGACACTCAAGAGACATTGTGCAAGGTATTAGAAAAGTTAATACAATGTGAATTTAAATTGAAAATAGAGAAATGTAAATTATTTGTAACAAGATTGGAAGTTTTCGGATATTGTGTTGATAAAAATGGCATTAGTATTATCCCATCAAATATTGAACCACTGTTACATACTAAAACACCCACAAACTTAACATTACTTAAGTCCTTTTTAGGCAAGATAAATTATTATAATCGATTTTTAAAAGATATGGCAAAAATTATAACGCCCCTATATGAATGTACAAAAAAAGATAGATTTCATTGGACAACAGAATGTGAGGAGGCTTTCCAATTAATTAAAAAGAGGTTGGCATCAGCAGAAAATTTGAGACATTACAATCCAGATTTGCCGCTGATTTTAACCTGTGATGCCTCTGATACCGGGCTAGGAGCAGTGTTGTCTAATAGAGATAAGAATGGTATTGTAAAACCAATTGCTTTTGCCAGCAAAAAATTAAGTGAGGCTGAACAAAAATATTCAACGATAGATAAAGAAGCAATGGCAATTATTTTTGGTATTTCCAAATTTTATAATTATATTTATGGAAGGTCATTTGAGCTAGAGACAGATAACGCGGCCTTGGTGCGGATTTTTGGTCCCACCAAGAGCATACCAAAAATGGCTGCTAAAAGATTGCAGCATTACGCGATATTTTTGTCAGCTTTCAAATATAAGGTGAGACATATTAAATCTTCAATTAACCCAGCAGATTACCTATCTAGAACTGTAAATAAGAATGTATGTGAGGATAAAAATGTACACCCATTGTTAATTAGTAGTGACTCATGCAATTTATTTCATATTGCTAGCTCTGAATTGGATGTTTTAGATTGGAAACTTATTCAGGCTGAAACCAAAAAAGATGCAATACTTACAAAAATAATAAGATGTTTAATGGATGGCTGGCCAGAAAAAAAATATCTATCTCAAGATCTTCTACCATTCCATTGTAGATTGCAAGAGTTAACAGTTGATAGAGGATGTTTGTTCTGGGGATACCGTATAATAATACCTAACTCAATTCGGGAAACTTTACTTAGTGAGCTACATAAGAGCCATTTCGGCGTTGTGCGTATGAAGGAAATTGCGAGGTCTTATTTTTGGTGGCCTAAATTAGATGCAAGTATAGAAAAAATAGTTAAAAACTGTATTGTTTGTTTAGAGAATAGTAAAAACCCGGGTAAAACACAGAAACCATGGCCTGTGCCACCTTCAGCTTGGTATAGGATACATGCAGACTTTTTAGGGCCCTTTTATAATAAAATGTATCTTATCATAGTAGATAGCTATACAAAATGGCCGGAAGTATTTGAAATGACTAATATAACATCCACACGCACTATTGAGATATTCAAAAAATTATTTACAATATTTGGTATACCAGTTCATTTAGTAACAGATAATGGACGTTCGTTTACTAGCTTCGAGTTTCAGGAGTTTTGTAAATCAGCACAAATTAGACATACCTTCACACCACCTTACCATCCCGCTACTAATGGGGCTGCAGAACGCTTTGTTCAAACATTTAAATCCACTATTACAAAAATTAGAGAAAGTGGTCACACTATGTCATACGCTATAAATTTATTTCTGATGGACTACAGAAACACACCTCAACGGACAACTGGTATCACACCAGCTCGGTTAATGTTAGGAAGGGAGCTCAGGAATAGATTCAATTTAATGCGCCCACCACCTCTTAGGGAGGTAGTAGAGGGAAGGGTACAGAAGAGGGAGCAAGGACATAGAAATTTAAATTTTGAAATAGGCCAAAAGGTCATGGTAAAAGATTATCGTCAGGGAAGTCCGCCATGGGTTCAAGGTTTGATAATTGATGAATCTATACCAGGAGTTACATACCTGGTAGATGTAGGAGGTAGCCAGTGGAAACGCCATGTTAACCAGATGATGTCTTGTGCAAATACTTTATTAGAATAGTAACTTATAGTAACATGTCTTAGAATTAAGGATCCTGATAGTTGACTAGACTAAGTAGCCCTATGTTACTTTGTAAGTTTTTAAGAATGTACTACTTAATCTACTTCTTACTAAGTTAAAATTGTTACAACAACCAGATACCTATGTTTTTAGAATAAGATTAACTAATCTAAGTTATGTGATGTAACATATCTTATCAGATTAGGATTAGGATTGGTGCGGGAGAGTGTGGTATCCTGAGATTGGAACGCAACAAACGTCAGCTGTCTAGTAGTCTACGAACGCAACCCTACCTCCCTCTCTTTCTAATCATCTGTCAACGAAGTATGTACGTGCCGCTAATAAAAGCTTATTTAATTAATTTAAGCCGTTTTACTCAAGATATTTCATTCTTCATTGAATTTAGTTTCCTTTTTAGTTTTTAAAACGTTATTTTAAACGTTAAATAGAATGGCTCGGAACAACAGAAGATACAATCGCGCAAAAACTTTTTGAGACATCTCAAACTGTAGCTAGTGCTAGAGATACCTCAGCAGGGACACTATTCTTCAATTTTATGGTACACTGGAGGTCCCTCTTGAACCTTCCGGTGCACGACGAAGGTATCTCCAAAGTGTGGGAAATGTTTGGATCGTGCCTTGAAATAATAATCCAGAAACACTCTAACAGCTTTCCCTGACAGTCACAAAGCTGTCACTTGGTATAGAAAAGTACTGACACGTGACCCTGCATTATGCATGAAAAATAATATTTTCCTTATAAAGCAGGAGTACCCAGACGATCTTTTACTGAATAGAGCAATTTATCACTCAAAAGTATGTTGTTGGGAGGATGTGTGACATTATCCACTGACGAATCGGAAGTGCTATACATGATGATGTAACATTTTATTCGCTTAAGATGTGGAAATCATCAACATCTCGGAGCCTACCATCACTTGGCTGGGACAGTTAGTTCCCATCCACCACGGCTTATAAGTCACCGGGTCGAATGGATCTTTTTCTAAACCGTCCTCAAGTGCCGGTTCCCATAGTTCAGTGAGAATTTTCAAAAAAGTGGAAAGTCTTATCTTATCCTAAGTTTATTAATATTTATTTATTTTATGTGAAGTCAATGAGCAGCGTCATGATTAGGAACACGGGATAGCTATCGTTTATTTAATTTTCTAAATGTGAACGGTAAAGGAGGACCTACTAATGCATTATCTAATCATCTTTACTGCGATCACCAATCTTCCTACCACGCCTGGTGATTATGGAAAACCCCTCTCATTTTAGAGAAGGCTCTTTTTCATACTATGGGGTAAATTATTATCTGTGCTATGGGGAAACGCTTGACCTTCATCTCACCTAGTTTCAAGTTATGAAGGCTAAGCTGGCTGATTTTCCCAAACAAACGTACTCGTATTTCCATTTTCATTTCGAAATATTTTTGATTCAAAATATTTTTGCAGGCATAATCAGATAGGGATACTGTAAAAAACTAATACAAACCTATATTTAGGGAAAGAGTTTTTCCATACAAACACTCTTTTGCATTTTTGCATATATTTTCCTTGTTATTGCGTTTTTTAGTAAAAGTAGCACACCACAGACAAAGATTATCTTTTTATAAATATACCTGCAAAATTTCATATCAATTGGACCATTTCTAAATTAAAAATGAGCTATACTACAAGCGGATACGCGCTTACACGGAATCCTCAACAGACCGAGGAACTGGCTATCATTCCTGTAAATGCCAGTACACAGCAATTTAGAAGGGTTGATATATGGCGACAGACTTTTGTAAGATGGACATAGGCTAAGTGGACTTAAACAAAGTCATACCACCACCCAAACCAAGGACCTGTACCCTTGATCTGGACTTTTGATCCAGCAGTAGATATTTTATAAGCCTTTGAAGTAGTAATGGAGTATTACGGTTACAATCAAGCTTTTATTTATAACTTTAACCAGTAATGTCTTCAGCTTTGTCCAATGCAGGCAGTTAGCCATCGTTTAGTGCTGCACATTTAGCTAAACTGGAGATGTGGACATGGATTTATAGGAGTTACGGAGTCTGCACCTAAGCACATTCTCAAATGCATTTTATTACCTAAGCTCGAGACTTAGTACCGAAATACGACAGTGAGTAATTCTTTTCCGAAAATCGGAATAAATTCACATCTGTTAATCTGATTCCGATTTTCGGAAAAGAATATCTCGCTGTCGGTTTCCTTTCTCTCATGAGCTAGCGTTCCGAAGTCATAAAGCCGTATAAAATGTCTGGATTACCAATAGCTGTGACGGATCTCAGCGATATCCATTAGGTATTAATTATTCAGTAGGTACTGAAGTAATTTTTTGTCCGATTTGTACACTTAGCTAACTAACCTACAAAAAACAAAGCCAGAGTACAAATAATTACTTTGACTTTATCGCCGCTTGTATAAAACGGTAAAAAGACAATATAATAGATAATAATAATAATAAAAATATTTATTTTCAGGAAAAATAATTGTACATGTATTATACGTACTAGAGCTAGTGTAAGTACCTATCTTTATCTATATGTAAACTAACAATTTGTCTCTAAAATAGTAGAAGGTAAGTACAATATATACTTCACACTCTCAATAAGATTGAGAAAAATTGAAAATTCCCTTGATATGCGTGCAATGTGTAAACATACCTTGTGTGATATGCGATGTGTAATAGCTATTAACCGCGTCTGTGGTCTATTGGTTAAACCCACCGATTTCAGATCCAGAAGTCCCAGAATCGATCCCCAGGAGGAGAAATATTGTGCTTTGTTTGGTTGATGGTAGGATTTTGTTAAGGTCCGCCTGGCTTGCTACCTCCATCTTACCTAATTCTGTCGCAATAATAATAACAATTGAAAAAAAAAATAGTTTCGGCATTTAGAGGCAAGATAGTCAGCTCTTCAGTTTGTTGAGGATTCCTGGTGAAGTGCGCTTCCACTTTCGGCCTTACCTCATCTTGTTACCAGGTAAAGTGGATAATAAAAAAAAACTTCAAAATCTAGTATTTAAGTAAAACTGCAGAAATGTCTGTATAAAATCTGAATTTGTATTCTTAAATCTTTTGCCCTGATTAGACTTGGTAGGGAGTTAACCATAGTCGTAAGTGATACCCTGATCAGGTAGTCAAAGGTTTTTACTGAACCTTCTGTTCACATTTGTATCCAATTCACCCCATTCAATCCGAGTAAATCTCTCAGTTACCAACTTTCGCTCGTATCTAGCTCGCTTTGTAAAAAGTCAGTTTCCCGACTCAATCGACAAATTTCCGGAACGAATCCAACGTGCAATCCGAGTTTCAAGTATATTTAAACTATTTACGTTGGTACCTGTCTGGTATTTGTTTTTAGATTTTGTGCTTAAATAATAAATAAATATTACAGGACATTAATTTTACATAGCGCCATTTAGCCCCAAACTAAGCATAGCTTGTAATATGGGAACTAGATTACGGATAGAATACTTAAATACTTTTTGTAAATACATACGTACTATATGATACAACACCCAAACACAGAACAAACATCTATATTCATCACAAAAATGTTTGCTCTGGGTGGGAATCGAACCCACAGCCTACAGCGCAGAAGGCAGAGTTACTACCAACTGAGCTATGAGGCTTGTTAAGAAAAGCAGCTTATTTAGAAAGAAAGAGGAAAGAAAAATTTGGCACCAAAAAAACAAATAAAATACACTAAAATACAAGAAACAAAGCCAGAGTACAAATAATCTACTCTGACTTTATCGTCGCTGGTATTTAATGGTAAAAACCAATCTATAGGGTAGGTTGGTGTAACGTTGCGCGGGCGATAAGTTTGCGCATACGTCATTACTCAGCTTTGGTGATACCCAGATACCCAACTTCAGTCGTGTTTTGATTGCTGTCTGTGCCGGTATGCGCCGCCGAAAAAATATTGAGAATACTGTGAAAACGGCGAGACCAGGTAAGTTTAAAGTTTACATAGCCGTTTGATCTAATTTTTTGACATTTTGCAACTATGATTGACAAAAACCCTCAAGGAATTACAATCTTTTGCTGTTTGTTTTACTTGTGTTTGCCATCCAACTTACGATTGTTATCAACGTATTTCAAAAACTTTCCAAGAGATGGCAGTATTGTCACGATGTTTACGCAAGGGGTCAAATGTGTAAGTTTGCGCATTAAGGGGCTGGATAGTGTTGCGCGCGCAATCTTACACGCCACTGTTAATTTTTAATGATGAATGTAGTAGAATGTTTAATTTTATTTGCTTTATTTTGTTGTAGAATGTCAAGGAAACCAAGAAAAACTGACCGACAAATTTTCTTACCTTCCACCATCGAGATTGCTCGTGAACGTATAAAAAAGGGACAAAGCAAGTGGCTGCATCGTTAGGTTGCATGGCGGAATCAACACTGAGGTACTGATTGGCACAAAAACAATGTGCTACAAAGCTAGGAACATATGACTCAACCTTCAGTGTGGGAATTGAAAAAGGCTTTTGCGATCATTTTTCACGTTTTCATTTCATGTATTCACGGATGCTGATTTTATGGCAAGCGCTGTCACTGACCGGGGCAACCCAGAAAATAGCACTATAGTTGAAATTGTACATGATGACATTTCGGTAGAGACCGCAGAGGATGCACCAGCAGAAGCTATGGAAAGCGATTCTGCTCAAACTATAGAATTCGTTTCACGAAAAGAAACCGTTGATTGCATTTCAGAAGCCCCAGAATTCTCTTCTGTGGTGTCTGTTACAGCTTCATCTAATCCAGTCACGATAATCTCTTCCATAGAAGCCGTGGCAGGCTGTTCCGGAATACATCAGCCATCCATTCTCCTTCACAGAGTTTTGGAATTAAAATGAAAGGAAGCGTCCCGATAAATCCTTCGCATGGAAGTATTATTCCAATCCCGAGATATGAATTCAAGAAAGCTACAAATCGAAAGCATAAACATGCTGACATCATTAGTAGCTCACCCTACAAAAACCAGATGGAACAAGAAATAGAAGGAAGAAAGAAGTCAAATCCAAAAAAAAAAACACAACAAGCCAAGAAGACATTTAAAAAACCAAAAACTTAAACTAGAAAGAAATTATGTTGCACTGAAGTATTCAGGGAGCCTATCAATGAAGACTGGATAGAGTGCATAGCCTGCCAGGTGTGGTGACACGAAAAATGCACAGACTACCTTGGTTTTGGAGTATTCAAATGCGATTTGTGCAAATAATTTACCGCTCAAATCACTGCGCAATCTTATCGCCCTTCGTGCGCAATTTTACACACCGCTGTGTATAAGATTGCGCAAATCCCGAGTTGTGATTTCTTGTTAATTAACCAAAATGTGATTATATTTGCTCAATGAAAAGCCTTAAAACTTTTAGCCAGATTACTAAAGTATTAGTAAAAATAAAGAAACTTGTGATTATTCCATCTGATTTTTTTTTATGACCGATCGATTTCAAATTGCGCAAACTTACACCAACCTACCCTACTTTTAATAAAATTATATAAATATATTTTAAAAATTCCAATGGACACACTGTTAAAGATACAGAACCACCTTTTTATCGGTTCATCGGTATATTTAAAAGGGGCGAAAAGGGGTGAAAAACTTTCTACGTATTATATATGACTTTGTTTAAGTACGCGTAGCCTACCACCACTTTACAAAAAGCAATGATGCTGCAACCGTTCTCTATGACCGATTCACCATTGGACTGTTAGACATTTAAATAAACACCCAATTTAGGTAGGTAGGTAGGTACTAACTTATATATAATAGGAGAAGAAAAAAATATATGGGTAAGTACGTAGGTATACATAACAAACCTCAGCAAAAGGCCACTCCACCATGAAGTGAAATAGCGGTGATTTTCAGGTGGGACCCTCTCGAGCGAAATCACGCATCAGGATTGCAATTAAAATAGACATTATTACATTTAAAGGTATAATCATAATGTATATTAGACAAAATAAATTAACAAAAGTAATAAAAAATGTTAGGAAGGAGTTTGGATGGTCAATGGGCATGCGTATACTTTATGGTTTTATCATTATTGGATAAATTGAATTGAATCTGTAATTACTTTAGTCTACATCTACTTGGATCCGTTGGAAACCGGTGCCCTCTGGGTTTTCAAAAACCTTGCGGGGCTTTTAGGGCTTAGGCCAGAAAATTAGCATAGCTAATTCGCTAGTCTGGTACTGGTCTGGAACAGTTGAGATACAGATAGGCCGTTTGTAACGGTCCTTAGTAATCTGACTGATTCCTTCGTAGAAAGTTAGTTTAATTGTACATTTTATGTATTTACAGTCCTATAACATCTACTTGGTGTGTGTTAAGACAGTAAGAAGATATGACTAACTTTTATGTAAACTCTTCGAAGTAGGTTACAGAAGAGACAGGAGTCAAGGTCTTTCCACTCACATAGAGCTTTGGATCGGGGAGCTACTTTTAATCCTGGTCCCTCTAATGTAAGACTAATGTCGCGATTTTGGGTGTCGGTTGCACATTATCGTAGAAACCACAGCGTGTCTCCATCTGTCTTCAACCCCGGCTCAAGCCCTTGCGGTCACCATTCAGCTCTGCCCTGCGCAACTTATAACAGGTATTCTCTGTGTATTCTCAGCATAGTTATTTTATTCATGAGCACTTGAACATTGAACATTAGCTCAGTTCAACTTTCCTAAACTGCTGCGCAACCCTTGAAAACGATCAACCTGCTTTATGTTCAGCACCGCAGGACATTTGGTAAAGCGACAATATTTATGTCGAAAGTTTCATTTATTTTCAACCAAAAGAGTCAGTAGTTGCATGACTATCATAAATTCAGGAAATGTATGCGAACGCCAGTGCATTTATCTCCTAAATTTCTGGATTCTGGAACATACTGCGTGGAAATGAATTACTTTTAGTGACATTTTGGATGTGTGTTGCGGTGAAAGCTGATCTATTAATGTTTGAGTGTTACACGCGAATGAATTTTATTGAATCATCAGCCATGCTATACGTAACGTGGTGATCACTGAACCTTTACCCATGAAATCACTACAAACGAAGATATTTTTGCCATCGCAACTGCATGTTTTTTTCTCTTTTATTATGAGAGATATATTATATGTATTTTATGATATCTAGACTTGAAAGGCAAGAACCATGATGAGGTCAACGATGTCGCGAGATTTTTATGAAGAAATTGGCTCTGCCGCGTGCAGACGAAACACGTAAACGGATTGGCCCTACTATGAAAATCAAACGTCGTCGGATCGGGCAGAACTTCTGTAATTTTTGTAGTTAAAAACGTGCAATCTGTCAACAGATCCGTCATGCTTCGTTTTCCATAGATATATATATAATAAATAATTAGAAGCCCCTTGTGAAAGGGCTCGTCCGGAGAATTACTACCACCATACCTTTTTCGGCCGCCAAGCAGCGTCGCTGAGTTTCGGTTTGAAGGGTATGGATGCCGGTGAAATTACGGGCACGCTTAAGACCTTTATGCCTCAAGTTGACGGGCGCAATGCAATGCCGTGTTGGCTTTGTTCTTTGTTAATGTGGCCTATGCAGTAAGGCGTTGTTATAGGCAAGAGATGCACTTAGCACCTGGTGGTTTACAAGCTTGTCCCGTCTCCTGTATGTGCCTGTGTCAAACAAATTCTTTAATCCCGTATCGAGGACTAAAGAATTAACCAGCAACATTCACATTATTATATATGAGGCTGAAAACAGAATAGCACGGAGTATCAAATCCGTTGTGTACTTTTAAAAAATATCTTGCCTCTTGATGCTTGTCTCACCTTTGTACTTTTTTCGTCTTTTGAAATCGCATGAAAAGATTGCCTGTGTGTCAGGTAAATAAAGATACCTACTTCCTGCTTTCTTTGTCTTCTTTTTTTCTTCTTTTCTATCCTTCTAACCATCCTCACACATTTGTTTCTGTTTTCCGTTAGTAATAAAATTAACTTTAACAAAGTAACGCTTGAATCTTACAATATTCAAAACAGGCGAGTTGAATATCGCAAATATTGAAACAACATCAATACCACCCGTGCATTCTATATTAGGTATAAATACGTAATGAACGACAAAGAAAGACCTAATTAAACAGTTAATTAGATGTTCTTATATAAATTTACCCACCTATTCGTACGAGAACATAAATAATTAATTAAGCTTCGATGTTCAAACGGTACAATTAATCATTGTTCACAGAGAAACAAGGGTGAAGGTTTCCTACCAATTATCGATGTAGAAAAACAAGAGAAAATGTGGAATGATTTGAAGAGTTTTGGAACCAAATGGTAAAACTCCTAGACGACGGAATTCGAAATTACAGCAAGACAGTTTTCTCGAGTTATTTGATTTCACACAGGATGATTAGAACGCAGTTTTTGCTTTTCACACTTTTTTAAAGAAGGTAAGAAATAGTTACATTTGGGAAACCATAGCTGTACAAAAACATATCTAAGCAAAGTAAGTACATATTTGAAAAACTTGTATTTAATGGGTCGAAATTGTAGTACTTCAGTCTTTTTGAATAAATCATATTTTCATGTACATTTTGTCAGGTCACGTAATGTTTGTAATGTTGTTTCTAGTTTAGTCAGAATGCCGTCAAACTAGGAATGATGTTGGATCACCTGATTTTCTGAATGTGATGATTCCGCGTCTGCATATGTATGGTACTGATGATGATGATGATGGTGATATAATTGAAGATGAAAATCAAGACTCAAAGCTCAGTTAGAGTTTTGCACTTCTGCGCAGCAGGTTGTGGGTTCAATCCCCACCCAGAACAAACCTTTCAGATTTAACCCTCCGTGGCCTCCATGGTCTAGTGGTCTAGTGTAGTACAATACTGTGTTTAGTTTCGTTAATAGTAGAGTTTTGTTTAATTCCTGGCTAGCTACCACCATCTTACCTAATTCTGTCGCCATAACAACTATACTAAAATTGTTGTGTTCCGGCATTTAGAGGTTAGATAGCCAGTTCCTCAATCAGTTGAGGATTCCTGGTGAAGTGCGCTTTCACCTTCGGCCTTATCATTACGTGTAAATCAGGTGAAACAAAGGTCAAGCACCTCCCCGTTTTACAAGAAAAAAATAAAAATAAATGTTGAATATGTATACTTAGATGTTTCTTCTGTGTTTTGGTAATGTATGTCATAATTTAATAAGTATTATTGTCTTCTGTTTATAATCTACAACAAAGTCAAATACACCATCATCGTTGAAAGGCCTCAGTAAGTAGTAGCTCTGCCTTATGCGTCGTAGGTTTTGGAGTTTCGATATTACAATCTTTGCAGTATGATAACCGACTTCAAAAAAGAAGGAGGTTTTCAACTCGTTAGAATCATTTTTTTATTTATATTCCTCTACTACTCGAAGACGCCTGGACCGATTAAGAAAATTGTTTTTTGTTTGATATAGTAAAATATACCATACTAGGAAGTACTACTAGGGTATATTTTACAATTTCAAACAAAAAAGGTGGTCCCATCGGCATCAGTTCAGGATCTGATGATGAGATCCTGGAGAAATCGAGGGAACTCTTCAAATAAAATGAGCACATTTTAAGCGATTAGGGTATTTTTAGCGAGTAATATCTCAAAAGTAATAAAAAAACGGACACCTAATAGATCACGCGTCTGTCTGTCTCTCTGTCTGACACTCTGTGTGTGGAATACGTCACCCAGGTAAACGAAATTGTATCATACTCTTCATAGAAGTCGGTTTTCTTTTAAGTTTTTTTAACGTAATTATATTATTAATAATAGTTAGGAATCGAACTCCTTGCCCTGTCAATCGCTTGCCTAAGACCAAAAAAATTGCTTCGTTTGGTGCCATCCCTTTCTGAAATGAATGTTCAATAAATTTTATATATACCTTTTTAGAAGTATTTTCCAGTAAGTATTTTAGGTGCAGCTCTTGCCATAAATGTCGAGGTCATATTCAAAATGAACATGTACGCGAAGGTATGCGGCACTGCATTGCGCCCGTCAAGTTGAGGTATATACGTTTAGCAAGCAATGCTGCTTGGCGGCCGGAACAGGAAGGTGAACTTCCCTGGAAAAGCTCTACTATTTTTTCTACAATATAACAATCAGAATGAGCTCTATTACTCTTAAAATACCACTCGCTGCTATTTTCGTCGCTGTAAAATAGTTTTAAAAACTTCCCCCATTTGTCAACCGCCTCTGTGGTCTAGTGGTTCAACCCATCGATTTCAGATCCAGAGAGAGGCCCCGGGTTCGATCCCCACGGGGAATACAATATATTGTGCGTATTGGTTGGTGGTAGGACTTTGTTTGGGTCCGCTTGGCTAGCACCCACCCTCTTACCTAATTCTGTCGCCATAACAACAATTCTAAAATAGTTGTATTTCTTTATTTTAAAGGTAAGATAACCAGTCCCTCAGTTTGTTTAGGATTCCGGGCGAAGTGCGCCTCCATCTTATCTCAGCTTGTAACCAGGTGATATGCAGGCTAAGCGCTTCCCTTCCCTTATTTTTCTAGTATTTTCACATCCCGAAATTCCTTCCGTATAATTTTAGGTCACAAGCAAATTCACCGCTAGATTTTTCTAGCATAGCTCACATTTCTTCATAAACTGAATCGAACATAAGTTTCGTAGGATCTCGGTTATATCTGATATGAGATCGTGCTCGAAATTTTGGCTAAATATTGCTTCAGGGCGCCCAAAGTAAAGGTATAGACACACTAAGCTTAGTCAATTTAATTTGTTAGTTTTTATTTATATTTTACGACGGGGTAGCGCTTGGCCTTCATCTCATCAAGTTTCAAGTTAAGATAAGGCAGAAGCTGGAAGCACACTTCACCTTTAATGTAACCCTAAAGTTAGTGACTTAATTTTGATATTTGTTGTTCAGTTATACAACACGTTTGACACGTTAACGTTTTGAGTATTTATTTGTAAACTTAAAATCGTATTGACAAAGTTCACTAAAATCTGCTTCTATTACCTCACTGCTTCAGAAGGAGGGTTATGTTTTTCGTGAGTATGTATGTAGTATTGTATGTATGTATGTAAATTTCATTGGCACGCTTTGAAGTCGTTTCGTTTCTTCTATATTATGGGTGTGACATAGGCTTTATAAATTTAATAAGGTGGCTCGATTTAAAAATTAAGGAAGAGGATACAACAATGTTTTATTGTACGACGGGTAAGCTTGGGTAAGCTCTTAGCCTTCTCACCTGGTTACAAGTTGAGATAAAGTGGAGGCGCACATCACCCGGAATCCTCAACAAATTGAGGAACTGGTTATCTTACCTCTAAAATGCCGGAACACAACAATTTTAGAATGATTGTTAATTTTACTCCCTTTGGGGATCGAACCCGGGACCTCTGGATCTGAAATCGGTGGGTTGAGCCACTAGACCACAGAGGCGGTTAAAAGTATTCAAACTGTGGATGTCGAATGAAAGATAATAATATCATGCCAATTTTCAAAATTTATAGATTGTAATACTTTTGAAGGTTGATATTCTGAAACTTTTAAGTAGAGATAAGTTTCTCGACTTTAAACTTAATATACTTAGTATCGATCAAATCTCCTCCGATCAAATATTTAGTAGGCGTTGTTAAAGGGCACGTAAAATGTACAAACACGAAATCCCATAAAGTTTCTCATGTAATAAAATGAATGTGTTTATGCCACTCTGACTGTAATAAACTTTCTGCCATCTTGTGTTGTTATTGCCGCGCGTTATTTTTTGACGAAGGAGGAATAAGTTACTCTAGAAAAGCAATAAAAGCCCTCACTTTTGTATGGAATAATTGTAATTTAATAGCCTCACTCCAATTTTGTATCAAATGAGTTTTATCTTGCCCGCTAAAACGTGTATTAACATCGTTCCGATTTTAGGTTTAACTTTATAAGTACCTACTTATAACGTAACGCTTTTATTTGTGTTCCTAGGGATGGAAAAAGAAGATATGAGGATGAAAGATAAATATAGTTACAGTAGTATTATTAAAATTGGGTCCAAATAAGGAAATGATAACTAGCTCAGACATGAGTTTATCAGTATTACAGGACAATATACGTTCGCAGAAGCCTACACTATCAGCTACGTACCAGCAACCAGTCAAGAACATTTAAAATTATAGGTGAATATGTGAAATCCAGAGTGTGTAATGGTTAGTTTGGACGTCACAGAAATAACAGAATCTAGCCGATCAGGGTCCGACCTTTCCAGACTGAGGGATCGACCGATCTTTCCCGATGATGAAAAGGGGAGGTACACATAAACCTTTCATTATGGGATTCTTTCCATTGTACGAAGCCGGACTTCGGTCTGTAGGCCTAGCCTTCACACCGCAAAGCTTCAGTGCTCGGTCCTTTTGTAGGTAAAAGAGAAAGCTGGTCTACCTAAAAAATTAAATATTGGTATCACCAAATGTAACAGCGCGCACGCGCGGTCAAAGTCCTGCAAGAAAACACCCAAAAAGCAAATAAGCTTATTATATTCCGTTCAGAAAGTTAAAAGACCACCACCTATTTCTTTAACTCTTAAAGTTTTTTTTTCGACGTCGGGCCTTCAGATATCCGATCACAGTACATTTTTTCTATGATCCGAGCAAAACGAAAATCTCGCATAAAAACGTGGAATGTCTTATTTCGACGAACGTGTCAAACCTGACAGCTGACTTTACTATTGAGGAGGAAAAAAAAAATTCAGCTAAGCGCCTTACCATAGGCCTATGCACTTACCCGCAGCTTGAAGGAAAACGGCAACAATTATAAAGAATTACGCAGAAATGCTGTCTCCTCTCTTGTCCTCTCTTTTTCTGAAATCAAGATTTACTGAAGGAAATTATAAAAAGAGTTTCTATATGAAAGGTTTACTAGCCTTACCCTTGTAGTAGCTACGTTCTACGTATCGTACATTAATCGAGGAGTTTCAATAACACACGATTAAAAAATACCTTGTTACCCTTTATTATGCTCATAGCTTTTTACAATCGTCGATATTTATTTTACATTAATCGAAATCGACATTGGAAGGAAATTCACATAAATTAAAGCAACGCATCCGTTACGGATGACCCGGCAAACGCTGTGGAAAATGGATGAACTTGCATCTGTGGCCTTACCATAAGTAATTGTAGTAAAATCATATGACGCGACAACAGAACAGTTCGTATCTCGTCCGTACTACAGCTCGTCAAAGAATAAAAAAAATGTCTTATTCACATCATATTTTTTTTACTATCTGTCCAGTGTAGAAACGAGACAAAAGTTAAATAATATCGTAACAAGAAAGCTTTTAGAGGTCGTGGTTTGGCCTCTAGTTTTAAAAAAGAAAGCTATAGCAGCTATCTAATCACGGTTAGGTTTGCATGCGGTGTGGTGTGTACCAATATACTTGCCCATTTTGTTATTTTGGTACAAGCAAGCAACCTGATGTTAAGTGTGCAATTCTTGCATAGAAAAAAGCCTGACTGCGTAAGTCTTATCCACAAAGAACTTGACCTACGCTGCACTGCATGGCGCTCAACAACTTGAGAGGTGTTATGCACCGTGTGCCCGTAATTTCACCGACAAACAAAGAGACAGCATTGTTGCCTGGCGACCGAAATAGGTATGGTGGTAGTACTTGCCCGGACGAGCCTTTCACAAGTAAGAGTTCCTTCTCTTAAAATATTTACTCTATATCGTCGAGTTACGCGCTCGAGAGATAATTCTGCGTCCGTTTAGCATTGACGCTTGGGTACTTTCTTTCGTTGAGTAAGCCGTCTGTGCGGGTATTTTAAATTTCGATTGTTTGCATTTTTGTTTCAAACGATTTGTGCTGTACTTTTATATTTTCACCATAGACTTATTATTACAAACGAATTCACTCGATACGTTAATTTTTCACCTCTGGCCAATTATTTTTCTAAGGTAATATTTTAATATACACTGTGCACAGACCAAGCTATGACACATTTGGAACAGCCATCTGATTCAAACTGGGGGCTGACGCGATTAAGAATCTGCCCGGAAACAGGAATCCTTACTTTTAGCATACATACGTTCGTCCAGCTCATGAGGACGCCGAGAGGAGATAATGATCTTAGACAGCAAGCGCTTGCAAAGTTAGGTAGGTATTCGTCATACACTTGATTAGATACCTACACTTCACCACAGTTAATGATTTCACGAGTAGTTATATCTTATCCAACAGGGTTTACACTGCCGCCGTCTAGCAGGTTAGAATTCTACATAGACACTTTTATTAGGATTACGGCCCTGGAAGATATATCAGCTGTGTGAATTCACCGGTGTTTTTCTTCGTACTGACGACTGTCAAACGTTTTGAAGCGATGAAGATGCGATAAAATATAGGCTCGTGATTTGGCAGAACGTACAAGCTTTCGATATGCGGCTCTGCCATTGGTTCGAATTCCAAGTCAGAACAGACCTCCATCGAGACAAGACCAGTTTGAATTCAGATAGGTACGGTTACGAAACATACATTATAATATAATATATCACACCATACCCCTTTATTCAGAATGTTGAAAACGGAAAACAAATTTTTACACGTTTTCATTACAGATTTTTTTTTTTTTTGCACCCTTCTGATACGAAAGTGGTGTGAAATCACCACATACATATAAATATATTTATAAATAATACAATACAGTAATTATTTTCACACTACGTCACTATCCCAACTGAGCAATGATTGTAAGATGGAAACTAGATTACGAATATAATGCTTACAACAAACTGAGGAGCTGACTAACTTACCTCTGAATGCCGGAACACAACAATTCTAGAATTATTACTATGGCGACAGAATTCGATAATATGGTGGTTGCTAGCCAGGCAGACTTAAACAAAGTCCTACCACCAACCAAACCGAGCACAATATTGTACTCTCCTTGGGGATCGAACCAGGGACTTCTGGATCTGAAATCGGTGGGTTGAACCACTAGACCACAGAAACGGTTAAAACTCATATAAGTATCTATAATCCGTTATGTAGTCCCCATATTGTAAGCTTTGCTTAGTTTATGCCTAGATGACGCTGTATGAAATAAATGTCCTGTTCTGTCTTGTAAACACAGATCAAACATTTATAATCATCAAAAATATTTGTCCTGGATGTGAACCCACAACCTACAGCGCAGAAGGCAGAGCTACTCTGAGCGTTGAGGCTTGAATGACGTAACAGATGAGCGAGTACAGTTTGCAAAAACTCGTAGTAAACACACTGGCTGTAAAAGTTCTTATCGATGACAAAGCCAGTTGGCTAGTTGACATACCCAATACTCAATGTGCGGTTTTCTATAGGACGTTTATGTTGCGGCAACGGCACGGCACCGGCTTTTCTAGTGCTTCGATTTATTTTGTAGAAATGTAAGGTAATTACAAAACTGTATTTTCTTTAGGTATAACTTTTAGCGTACTTACTGCTAATAGATTACTAGATTCTGAAGTGGCATCCGCTGTTTTCAGATCACCCCTCGAAGGTACACCTTAGATACGCTCTATAGGTTGACGGGCAGGAGTGTCCTCCTTCATTCGTCAGCAGGCGCCAGCTTATTGCCTTCGTGTGTTTTGCCGCACCAGTACAAATTTGGAGTCTTAAAGTCAATAGGTCCCTTTTAGACAAGTATATATTTATACTGAGGATTTATACTGAGGAATTGTTTTTATCATCGCACTGCTCTTTTTTTTTATTTTTTTATTGGTGATATTCAAGCGTTTGAGCACCAGCTTACATGTAAAACAAGTAAAAATGTGGCCTAAGATGGAGCACGCTTGCCTAAAAGGAACATATTTACTCTGGACTTGAAGACTCCAAGATTGTACTCGTGCGAAAAAACAGACGAAGGCAAGGAATTCCATTCCTTACCAGTATTAGTGATAAAGGTAGAGGCGAAACGATGTGTTCGGCACAATGGAACATTTACAAGGTACGGGTTGTAGCCAGCCGTACGTCTGCTAGTCCGGTGGTGGAAAGGGGATGGAGGCATTAGATCAAAGATATCGTGCGCACACTCGCTGAAGTGGAATTTATAGAACACAGATAGCCTGGAAACCCGCCGTCTATGTTCTAGGCTCTGAAACTTAGCCTTAACAAGCGAATCATCACTTATGAGCCTTGCAGCACGACGCTCAATGAAATCCAGGCCTTCGAGCTGATACTTGGCTGAGCCATCCCAGAGATGGCAGCAGTACTCCATACAAGATTTGTACAAACTCAAAAGCTACTCAATAAAGTAGCTTTTAAGTCTTCGAAGGTCGCCATCAATATAGATTTCATCGCTACACTTAGGTGCCTATACCCTCGCGTACCGGTTCAAGAGGTACTTCCATGAATTATGAAATGGACTCGGGGTGCCAAGGTACTTCCAGCTAGCCACAATATGGAATATTGCAAAATAGGCGTTTTGCAATTTTAAAAGACTCGGCATCGCGGGAATAAAAAAAACATCATCTGGCCACATTTTACTGGTTTTTCCAAGTGAACAATTGGTGGTCAAACGCTTGGAAAATAATAAGATGATGAATGCTTCACTATGACAACAGTATAGCCGCAGTATCTAATGGCTATTCTGTTACGATACCATTGTATAGTGAAGCGATTGGCTTATTAGAATCGGGGCTTAGATTTTTCACGGTTTTCATTTATCATTATTTTAATTCGAAAACGGGTATTTCTCGCGTTTAAAAATACCTATATTGTATAATTGTATTATTATAATACGCAAAATACCCGTTTTTCGAACCAAAATATTGGGTACAGTCGTCGTGTCGTTGCCGTCTAGTGAGAACCCACACGACGTCAGATGTTCACGACTTCGATATGACTGGTGTTGCCTCTGGGACTCGGTTGTAAAATATCTTTGTAGCTGTAGATGTTTTCCCACTTGTTTACTGTTCGTGTTGATTGCTATTCAGTGCAATATTCTAGCTTATCGCTAGTAAGATATTTCTTACGCTAAAAATCATTTACCAGCGTTTGTATGTCGCGTCTGTTTTTCCACTAACGTACGACCCTAACACCTGGGGGGTAACCACGACCTCTAAAAGCATTATTGTTTTGATATTACTTTACTTTTGTTATATCGGTCCAGTGTAGAAATAATGACGTTTTCGAAATTAAAAAGAAAACCGACTTCAATGAAGAATATGACACAATTTCGTTAACTAGATGACGTATTTTGTTCCAATTATTTTGATCACAGATGGACGGAAAGACAGAAAGACGCGTGATCCTATGTGGGGTCCGTTTTTTCCTTATTTTTGAGGTAATTCACCCAAATCGCTTCAAGTATGCCTAAAATATTTGAAGAGTTCCCTCGATTTTTACAGGATCCCGTCATCAGGTCAGGATCTGATGATGGGATCCTGTAAATTACCTGATTGGATTACCTGGGAAGCATACCAACCCTAAAAATACTCATATTATTTAAAGTATGCATAAAATATTCATAGAGTTTCCTCGATTTCTCCAGGATCCCGATAATCGGGAAGCATACATAAAAAAAACCGACGAATTGAGAACCTCCTCTTTTTTTTAAAGTTGGTTAAAAACGAGACAAAAGTAAAGAAATAATAAAACAATTATGCTTTATTATTACCTACTTTACTTTTTTTAACCGCCTCTGTGGTCTAGTGGTAGGATAATAACCCACCGACTTCAGATCCAGGGTCCCGGAAAGTACAATATTGTGTTTGGTTTGGTTGTTGGTAGAACTTTGTTTAAGTCCACCTGGCTAGCTACTACCATCTTAATTAATTCTGTCGCCATAACAACAATTCTAAAAATTGTTGTGTTCCGGCATTTAGAAGTAAAATATCCAATTCCTCAGTTTGTTAAGAATTCCGGGTGAAGTGCGCCTCCACCTTTGGCCTTATCTTAACCAGATGAGATGAAGGCAAAGGCGTTTCCCCGTCGTCCGATAAAAAAATAAAAGAAAAACTTTACTTATGAGGTCGTGATTAGGCCTCTCAATTAATGTTAGGGAAGGCTCGATTTATCATAGTTGCCATCCTTGCCCAGGCAAGCTTTGTTATTTATTTATTATTATCTAGAATTAAGCTTGTCGATTTTTGGGTAAGATGGTAAAAAATTACTTCCATGTACTACAAATATATTTTTGTAAGAAAAAACCGCGCGCTGTAATGTACACATCGAAATATGTAAGCTCCTTGCCCTCCAGATACGTCTATGTAATTTGTGTTACAAATCCAGTATTATATTCAAACAGGAAAAATGGACAAGGTAACAAACCATCGAGCGGATTTTTTATCCGAGATGTGAAATGTAAGCAATTCTTTACCTCCTTCACTGCGCAGTCGGGTAATATTCAAAGTGACATCAATTATCTTGAAGATTTTCAGCTGACTTGGTAATTACCGTGCGGACAAAAGGATTACTTGGGCTGCGTAAATACAACACCCCTCCGTATAAATCGTTGAGTCGCTTTCCATTGAAACCATTAACCGAAAAAGAATGGTTCAGAATTCAAAAAATATTTATATATGAATTCGTTTAGGTATGTCTGGCTACCACCATATTACTTAAATCTGTCGCCATAACAACAAATTCTAAATTGTGGTGTTCCGGCATTGAGTTGAAAGATATCCAGTTCCTCATACTGTTGAGGATTGCGGGTGAGGTGCGTTTTGAGTTAAAAAAATGAGTTAAAAAACAAAATATATCAAATGTACAATAAAACAAATCTGACTCATGAACATGGACATTTATTGAGTATTTTTATAGTGAAAATGTGCGCTGAAACCAGATTTTGGAAAATTACGCTGAAAGAAGGTGACTGTATAGGTACATACTGTCCAGCAGGTGACATTGATGGATGCGTTTGTGAGGAAGAAAATAACAGGAGTATGCGTGAAAGAGCTGACCCATCGTAAATAATACAAATATACATTTTATTTAACTCTATAGGTATAACAAATTAAACGTACCAAAGCCAGGTTTGTAATGTAGGAACGTAAGAATATTATTCAAGTAGTATTTGGTTCTACGCATCCAGCCCTATTATCTGATTTGTGCCGGCTGCCAAATAGTCCAATTATTACTCTCGAAGCTGCTCCGAATAATTATTTGCTTACTGAATGTCCGGGCCATGGTTTCCATCGTTTTTTTGGGAATTACCCAATCCTTAATGCAGTGGAGCTAGGAAAGAAAACATAAAACGCCCGATCCAACCTTGTATGTGGACTAACTTAACCCGTAAATTGCAACAAGTTTGGGTGTCAAGCGCCAATATTTAGTGAGGTAGCACGTTATAATTTAAGTTTAGTGATGGCGGTGTCAAGTTAAGCTACTTACGCATGATTTATGAGGAAAGTTTGGGCAACACTGAAGAAGCTAATATGAATAACACTTAAATCCTATTAAATTTCAGCTCTCACGTAATAGGGATAGAAGTCAAGAATGAAGCAGATAAATAAATAATAATATTACTAGACATATTACACAATGTCACCTAGCCTCAAACTAAGCAAAGCGTTTTGAAATGAACATATTTTTTTTGAGCTGGGAAAAAACCATTAAACTCGCGACACTGTTACGGTTACCGACACGAATTTTGACACATTTAACTTTAAACACATTGAGATTCAAGAATCATCAAGCTCAGCTGTTCTCTTCGCCAAAAAATTATAAACTTCAAGTATTCCCTTCCGTCGGCACTCCCGGAGTAGGTACCACAGTTTTTTTATGATGGAAACTAAATTATGGAGAATATCAATGCAGTACTATTTTCTTCACTTTTTGTTTTTTATTATATATACTCATGACCATGATACAATAGAACACCCAAATACAAAACAAACATTTATATTGATAGACTAATATGTATACATTTATTCAATAAATTAAACTAACTAAGTACAAAGGAATCAGTCAGATTACCTAAGGACCGTTACAAACGGCCTATAGGTAACTCAACTGTTCGAGACCAGTACCAGACGGAAGCGTGCCCAAGACACTGGCTGCATTGCCACGCTGAATAGCTATGCTAATTCGCTGGTCTAAATAAGAGCCAGCCCTTGGGTCACGTGTCGCCTCAATCAAAAGCCCGCAATATTTTTGAAAACCCGGAGGGCACCGGCTCCCCACGGACCCAAGGTCTCCACCCCAAAAGGCTCAAATAGGTAAGCTCTGTCGAGACCACTATATTTGCGCCTTTTGTGATCCTCGGCCGAATCAGCCGCCGCACCAGCCCTAACTGATGTCCCAGGCAGATGAGATGACGCTAGGGTGTCGACGCAGGTAGCGTCCCACACCAAAGGCCTACCCATTTCCCAAGGGACAAGAGTCATACCGTCGGGCCGCTTACCATCATCACGTAACAGACCATTCGGTTCAAGAACGGCTGGCACATTGACACTGGTAAACGCTCGACGGATAATGTCATTAAGACTAGCGTGGCGCGAAATCCTGCCCGCAGACCTTGCGCACGAAAGTCCGTGAAAACCAAATTGATCTACGGCCGCACCGCACCGGCACTGGTGAGAGGCGCAGCATCTTGCACCCAACCGAAGACAAGTGGCAATACGGAAAGTTACAGGATCCATAAGTGTACCGGTATTGTAGGATGGATGTGCTTGCAGCCAAAGACCTGATTCCCATTTTGAAACAGCTAAGAGACGAGCACGATCTGTGGAGGTTGAGCACGTATGTAATAGATAATTCCGTGTCAACTCGCACAGAGGCCCGTCCCACTGCCGTTGTGCCGAAAGGTGTTTTGGGGGATCGGTATTAGGGCAAGCACTATGCCAAGCATTTCGAGCCTCGTCAAGATAAGAAATTTGGAGTATATTGCCTGGAACAGCCGAAATTGATGGTGTTAGAATTTTCTCAACCAAAGAATGTGTACTATAGACGGAAGACAAGAACGCTGGCAAAGCAACACTAGAAATTTTGCGTATACCTAAGCCGCCCAATCGAATAGGCAATGAGGCCTGCGACCATGCTCTGTCATCCAACTCAATATTCAAAACCGTGGAAAGGGTGTTCTTTATTATGTTGTCTAAGCCTTCCACCAGCTCACTGTGTTTCCACAGTTGACAACATCGTAAAGCATAAGTAAATTTTGGGACAAAAAGGCAAAATTTTATAATGGTGAAAGCCATATGTGAGTTAATTTTTGAAAGTCTGTCCGAAACCTTCATAAAATTTTGAATTTTGTCGTCGACGAAACCCGGAAAAGATTCATCAAGAATTGGTGAACCTAGTAGGTGGAGTGAACTCTTATCTACAACAGTAATATTGGAAGCCAAAGTCTCAAACTTTTGAATAATTGAATTTCTATCCAAACATGTATCTGAAATGTATATTTCACATTTCGAAAAATTTAGTTCTAAGCCAATCTGCCGAAATTCATCTATAATAATTTTTAGATCGCCAAATACTGAGTCCACATCGCCACCCAGGGTTCCGTCATCGAGATACCAAACATTCAATTTAGATTTCAGGCGTATTATATTATATTATTATATTGATAGACTAATGTTTTTCCCGGGTGGGAATCAAACCTGTGGGTTCGATCTGAAGCGCAAGAGGCAGAGCTACTGCTAAATGAGCCAGAATAATAACTTTTAACCTTCTATCTTTTCAGAACTAAACATTCTTTATAATGCTTTAATCCGGAGACTCGTCAGTGAGTCGTCCCTCAAAGAGTGGACCTCCGGGAAAGGTTTTTAGGTGATTTGCTATAACCAAAATGCTTAGCAGGCGGGTGAATACAGTAGACCCCAATTTATTGATTGTAGCTATGTGATAGTTAGTGATAGTAGTAGTTTTCCGTGGCGGTTGCGGCATATGAATCAAAACCTCCAACGTAGCCCATGGATATCGTAAAAGCGGACTAAGGGATCTCACCAAAAGAAGGGCAGCAGTTTCTTTCCGTGTATTATTAACACATTTACTGCAATCACCAATCAGCCGGCCAAGCGTGGTGTTGATGGCCAAGCCCTCCAGCTTTAGAGAAGGCTCTGTCCAGCAGTGGACACTAATGGGCTTTGTCGTCAAATATTTTTGTAGATCCTCTGATATAAATTAATCGTGATTGACTGCAGTCTTTTTTGAACATTCGCGATTTGATGATGACTTTATAACGCATATACTCGTAGGTAGCATACGCGGTAAATTTCCTCCCATGAAAGTCATAATACCCCGTGTAGGCTTCCCTCTTCATAAACATATTAGTTTACGCCCGCGGCTTCAGTTGCCTTGTTCCTAAATAAAATACTGCAGCCCGCCATGATGAAGAGCTTAGGCTACTTTCATATTTTTATGTGCATTCCAAATTTGATGAAGATCCAAAAAGCCGTTTTTAGATTATTAATATTGAGGATGGAAACACGGATTATGCCAGCAGAGTTCAACAAACTACAAAGTCAAGATTTTACAAAATAATATCGTTACAAAACTTTGCCTTTCAGTGAAAAACGATTCATTCTTATCAGCCGCACGTTCCAGAAGTAACTACGGACTGTCCATACGAAAGTGGAAATTTATTCTGTGGACGTTTTGAATAAGTGAGCTTTAAGCTCTAGGAAGATTTATGTTAAGCTTACTGTAAAGATTCCCGGAGCTGATAAATAATTGAGATTGTGAGTGACATAAACGTCTTTGACGATTTAAGATACGATAAATCTGTTACTTCGTTTTTTTTATTATTATTCACAAGCGACAAATTAATTTGCAGTAATGGTTCAACGAAAAATATTTACCTGTATCTAACTCTACTTGGATATCGTAAAAGGTAACTTAGGAATCACACTACGTAGTGATATATTATTCGGTGATAGTTTTTTCTTTGTTTTTTTATAACGACGGTTTTTGGCCTTCTTTTCATCTGATTTTTTAAGTTATGATAAGGCCAAAGGTGGAAGCGCACTTCACACGGAATCCTCAACAAATTGAGAAACTGTCTTTCTTACCTCTTAATGCCGGAACACAATATTTTTTTAAGAATTGTTGTTATGGCGACAAAACTAGGTAAGATGACGGTAGCAAACCAAGCGGAAATAAACAAAGTCCTACCACCAACCAAACCAAGCAAAATATTGTACTACCCCTGGGGATGAAACATGGGACCTCTTTCTCACCGGCATGTGAAATACTAGACCACAGAGGCGGTTAAATGGTGGTAGATAGTCAGGCGGACCCACAGCCTACGACCAGAGTAAATACCACTGAGCTGTGAGACTAGTCTGAAGTTTGGAGGATGACTTTTATTTATCGGCGCGTTTTGCACGCTAATTTTTTAAAAAATTCTGTAGGTTGTGGGTTCGATTCCTATCCGGGACTAATAGGTTTCAAACATATTTGTTCTGTGCTTGGGTGTTCAATTACATCATAACTATGTATGAAGAACAACAAAAAAAAAATGATTTGATCTGTATCCTAGTTTCCATTTCCTTTATGAAATTTTGTTATTGTTTATTTATTATTTAGTTAGTTACAATTAATAAGGAAACTAATGACGTTGACTGAGAGCCCCTGGAGAATTGATTGGCTTTGTCCCTAAATTCAGGTCCTCTGTAAATAACGAATGAGCGACCCTTTTACGAACAATACCTGTTTAGTTATCGGAAATTATAACTTTGAAATTGTTTGAAATTTGCAACACACGCCTTTAAATTCGTGATATTTGAATTATGATACTGATTTTAAGACCTGTCTAAAAAAAATATATTCTAGCTCCGCCCATGCCCCCGAAATCCTACCGTAGCGAATATGACGCGTTGACGTTTCTAGAAAATAGATCGCTTGTAGACGTATTTTTTTGTTCGCACAAAAATAATTTGATTTATATTTTATTAGTAACTTTTGTTATTGTTATTGAGATGAAAAAACTAAACTTGCATATATTTTTGAGTAAGTATCGCTCATTGGATAAATATTAGGTCCTTACATATGAAATTGGCGTTTTGTATGGGAGGAACATAAAGGCAATTTTTTCATATTAAAATATATTTTATTAATCAAAGTAATCAACCATTGCTATCTATACACTTTTGCCATCTCATAGGTAGTTCATTGATCCCTTTACTAAAAAAACCATTCGGACGGGAATCAATGAAATCTTTGAAAGCGGTTTGGACTGCCTCATCGGAATTGTTTTTTTTTCCTTGCAAGAAGTTATCCAAATTTCGAAAAAAATGGTAATCTATTGGATCAAGGTCCGGAGAGTACGGTGGATGTCTTAGACATTCCAATTGAAGCTCCTCTAATTTGGTAGTCGTCTGTTGGGCCGAGTGTGGTCTAGCGTTGTCTTGAAGCAGCAGTGGCGTAGAGCGATTGAAAAGTCTCGGTTGTTTAACAGCGAGCTTTTCCATCATGGTTTGCAGTTGCTGACAATAGACATCAGCCGTAATCGTCTGACCAGATTTAAGAAAGCTATAGTGTACGACACCGGCACTAGTCCACCAAACGCTTACAAGTAACTTTTTTTGAGTCAATTTTCGCTTGGGGCAAGATTTTGCTGGTTCACCAGGGTTCAGCCATTGCGATGAGCGTTTACGATTATCGTACAGGATCCACTTTTCATCACATGTAATGATCCGATTTAAAATTCCTTCATTATTGTGCCGGTTTAGTAATGTAACGCAGCAGTCGACGCGCGTTTGTCGGTTTGCTTCACTCAATTCATGAGGTACCCACCTTTCAAGCTTTTTTCACCTTCCCAATTTGCTTCAAGTGGATTAAAACGGTTTTGTCACTAACACCGCAGCCTGCAGCTAACTGTGATGTGGTTTGCGATGGATCTGCTTCCACAATAGCCTTCAATTCATCATTATCGACCTTGGTCTCCGGCCGTCCACGGGGCTTGTTCTGCAGGTCGAAATTTCCAGAACGAAAGCGTTGAAACCAAAAACGCACAGTGTTTTCTTTTGCGACACCACCACCATACACATCATTAATCCTTCGAGCCGTTTCTGCAGCACTGGTGCCACGGTGGAACTCGTACTCGTAAATAATGCGATATTTTGAGTTTTCCATTTTGTGAAATGAGTGACGCAGAAAAAAAAAGCAAAAGAGAAAAAAACAAATGAATTACGGTTTTCGAAACACAAATGCATGAGTAAATAGCTGTTTAAATTTGAATTTGAAATTCCTAACCAAAGTGGAGATATTTAAGACCAAAGTGGCCAGTACGACAAAACGCCAATTTCATATGTAAGGACCTAATAGTATATTTAGAGTCTGCTTTATAGTATTACGGTAAGTAAAGCAGTTTTTTTTTATTTTTTATCGTACTACGGGGATGTGTTTGACCTTCTTCTCAACTGATTTTCAAGTTATGATAAAGGCCGAAGGTAAAAACGCACTTCACCCGAAATCCTCAATACACTGAGGAATCTTTCCTCCAAATGCCAGGACACAACAATTTTAGAATTATTGTTATGGTGACATAATTAGATAAGATGGTGGTAGCCAGGCGGACTTAAAAAAGTCCTACCACCAACCAAACCAAACACAATATTGTACTCCCCTTGAGGATCGAACCCGCGACCTCGGGATCTGACACCGGTAGGCAAACCACTAGACCACAGAGGCGGTTCAAGTAGGTAAGTTTTGTATTTGTTTGGTACACAAGCGAATAAAATTAGTTTTATTTATTGTACACTTTTTGGTTTTCTTATCAACCTTTTCATTTTTATTCATCTACATATACAAAATTGACTGACTGACTAACTTACTTATTAAAATTTAATTATTTTTGTAACGGTATTTATCGCGTATTTTACCTATGTTTCTCCCGACGTTTCAGCAGGTTTGCACCAGCCTTAATGTCATTGCAAACCTGCCGAAACATGAAAATGTTCTAAAATACTTTTTTATTATAGTATTACTTAAGGCCCTGTCAGTTGACGTTTTCTCTTTTTCCAATGGAAAATTATAGTACTTCTGAACAAGTCACGAGTCTAATTTTTATACGTATATTACTTCATGTACCCTTATACATTAAAGGTAAGCTGAAAACATAGTAGCAGAAAAAAATGACTATAAAAATATTTATTGTAAATGGTACGTTTCAAAATTTACAAGCGAAATATTTTGATACCTACAATGAATATTACGATTTATTTTAAATGATTGGTTACATGTTGATCTACATTAAAGGTAAGCTAGTTTTTTGATAGGAACTCAAATTTAATTTTAATCATGAATTATTTGAAAAACTACAGGCGCACCACGCGCCCGCCTTTCAATCAGTACACAATGTGTTACTACGTACCGTTTGTCACCCGCGATACATGTACAACTTTTTACGGCCATACCCACATACATGCAGTGCCAAATTTCCAAATATATCACAGAGATCTCGTTCGCTTCGCTCACTCGATCAATGTTATGTAAACAATCTTCTTTATTACACTTTAATATTGTTTATAAGTCATACATAAATAAAAATATAAACTCAAACATACAATTTCACTCAACTTTCTTCCTCGTAGGGACATTTTTTAACACAAATGTATGCTGGAATTCATTCTGAAAGAAAAAATCTAGTTTGACCATTATCAAAGACACAAATCGATAATCCGTGAACACGTATAGTAAAATTAACAGCATGATCATAATATAGCATACCGAGTTAGCTAGTACGTTTTGTACTGGGTTCAAGCATTCTGCATTCATCGATGTTAACCTTAAAAAATGACCTACTAACAAAATATATTTTTTCAGTAGTAGTTCACCCTAAACTGAGATCTCGAGATGCACCTATTTTATTTTTTATTACCACATTGAACAAAAATAAATACCTACCTAATTGGAACACAAAACCTTAAGAATTGATTTCGATCAAACCATTATAAAATATAAATGAAGCTACCTACTAACTCATCTCAGTAAACCACTGAAACAGAAACAAAATTAAATAGTTGAGGAAGCGACTCCACAAACAAACTTTGCTCTGACATTTTCGCGCGTATACACGAGCTAAAAAAATATAAAACTAGAGCGTAAGATCCTCCTTCGTTGGCGTCTAGCGCGTTTCTGAGAAATGTCTTGTGCATTTTGCCTTTAAAACGTAAATCGAAGTGCTATCAGGTTAAATATCGCTTGCGCCTCCTTACCCTATTCCTGCTCGGAAGTAAAGACGTAGATCTAATTTCGTTAATTATAAGAATAATTATGGGTCTAGAGAAATTTTGTCTCAGTACTGGAAATTAAATGAAATGTTCTTACTGTATGTATTTATTTTGGGTCTTCTAACTTGAGTTTTTTCATAGAAAATGCAAATAAGAGCATGATTTAAAAAAGAAAATGTATCGAGAAAAAAACTTTCAATTGTGTAACCCCATCTTAGCAGATAAAAGTCTGAAAAATAACATGCCTTTAGCTTTACATTCATGGAATATTTGGTTGACTTACCGTGACACGGCAAATCATTATAACATTTAGGGAGCCTCCTCTTAAGAGGAGCCTTTTAGTCAGTAGCTCTGTCCTTATGCACTGTTGGTTCGATATCCATCCGGGATAATAAAAATATGATGTTGAGTAATAGATTTTGGGAAAGCAACGTAAACCTCATCTTTGTTTTATATATTTATTTATTTATTGGAAAACCAACAGCTTAAAATACAGTATAAAACTAATTAAGATTACAGTGAGATAATTAAAGGCTTTCACGTGTAAAAGTTTAGTTTTATTTATTTTATTTTAAGGCGTTTAGGAAAACTTACAGCACATTTATAGACTTTTAGATAGTAATATATTTCGCATCATTTATAAAAATAAATTGTGTTCAACAAATAAAATTTACGATTAGTAAATAGGCTTTTTTCAACGACATGGAAACGGAACAAACAAGCAGCCCACCTGATATTAAGCCTTACTGCGTAGGTCATATTAATAAAGAGCATGACCTACGCTGCACTGCATTACGCCTATCAACTTGAGGCATAATATTAATAATAATAAGCTCCGAGTGCCCGTAAATTCAGTTAACCATACCCTTCAAGCTGGAAAACAGCAAAGCTGCTTGGGGGCCGAAATAGGTATGGTGGTAGAACTTCCCCGGATGAGCCCTTTCACAAGAAGTCCCTTAAAATAAATCGTTATTTTTCAAGTAGGTATTAACAAAAATAGTTTAAAAGTATTCTATCCCTAATCTATTGGTTTCCAAATTACGAGCAATGCTTAGTTTGGTAAACTTATAGTTTTGACACAGGTAAAAGCTAGACGGTTAAATGGTTTTCTAGCTTTTACCAGTGTCAATGTTCCAGGTGTTCTCAGCTGCTTTGTCTATTGCGTGATGATGGAAAGCAACCCGACGGTATGACTCTTGTCCCTTGGGAAATTGGTAGACCTTTGGTATGGGATGCTACCTGAGTTGACACCTTTGCGCCATCTCTCACTTAACATCTCTCTTTAATAAGCCTCATAGCTCAGTTGGTAGTAACTCTGCCTTCTGCGCTGTAGATTGTGAGTTCGATTCACACCCAGGATAAACATTTGTGTGATGAATATAGACGTTTGTTCTGTGTTTGGGTGTTGTATTGTATGATAAGTATGTATAAACAAAAAAAAGTATATATGTATTCTATCCGTAATTTAGTTCCCATATTACAAGCTATTCTTAGTTTGGGGCTAGATGGCGCTGTTTGAAATTGATGTCCTGTAATGTCCTATAATATTTATCTCATCTGCCTGGGACTTGAGTAAGAGCTGGTGCGGCGGCTGATTTAGACCAGGATCACAAAAGGCGCAAAATTAAAAAAGACTGTCTCAACAGAGCTTACCTATATGACCCTTTTGGTGACAATGCAGCAATCAGTGTCATGGGCATGCTTCCGTCTGGTACTGGTCTTGAACAGCTGAGTTATCTATAGATTCATAATGATTATTATGACCAGTCTTTGTCCATCAATTGATGACTCACGTCACTCTGCCGTGACGGTCGTAGTTCAAAGATCGACCCCTCACAGCAGAAATATAAACACATACAAAACTGATTCTAAGTTATATGTGCGTATAAAAGGTTTGTGAAAGCGCTTAATCTTAAAAATGGAATCTTAAATATGGCATAGCAACCAGAAAATAATGAAAAATATACGAACTTTTTACAAATCTGGTCATTTCCAACACTACATCAGGGCGTCCCTGAATGCCCCAAGGATGTGGTTGTGACTGGGACAAAGTGGTGAAATCTAGAGCACATCATTTTTTAAGTAACTCACTGTTCTTTTAAGCGCCATCGCTACAAGAATAGATTTTAAGAATATCGGTATCGTTTTGCGAAGTTTAAGTATGTATATAATTAAATGCCCAAGTCTTTGTTCCCGTCATTTAAAGATTTCCCAAAGTCCTTTCGTGCGCCCCACTACAAAAAGAAGACACTAAGTTCGAAGATTGTTTTTTTTCAAACAGTTAGTATTACTTGTAAGGCGAACGCAATGTCCAGTATTTTCGTTGTAACCCGAATGTCTCAGAAAGGTATTGTTTTAAAAGAGAATGTTGGTGTGTATATTTGTATTTTTAGTATTTAAGTATTTTTGTATTTTCATATCTTAGTATTTTAGTGTTTCTTAATTTTTTACCTATTTTATAATAGTATTTTTGTGTTTTTGTACAGTTGTAATTATTTGTATTATCGTATTATTGTGTTATTATTAGTCATTGACATGTTGATTCTTAATATATAAATCAAATCATAATGTTTTAAATTTTACATTCATGCTTATTTTTAAAATTTTCAGCTACCTGCAAAGTTAATATTATAACTGACGCACTTACTTAAATAATGGATTTTGTTCTCGCTCAATCGTCGTCAAACTGTTATTCTTAGCCCCTTTTTTTTACGCAAGCACAGTCAATTTTATAAATCAAATTAATTATTGTCATCGGATTTGCCTTAGCACCTCCCTTAGTTGATTAAATGAAGCTTATGAATGTGTTGGAAATGTTAACTGTATCTTCGTTTGAACTGCTAGATAGTGTAAAACCTTTCTCTTAGTTAATTGAAATGTGTAAGTTGTATCTAACTTTAAGATTTCGGTCAGAGTACAAGAGCGTTAAAGAATATATATCAGAATGAACAGCTGTTGTGCTCTGTAGTATAAAACTATAGAAAAATGTCAAGACAGCTTTTAACGTGAAGCTGGTTTGAACAATATTACAAAGACGTGTGTAGCCTATATATGACCATGTTAAGAACAATCGATCTATCTATTCAAAAATATAGATAGAAGAATAATCATCGCTCTAATGTATGTATATGGGTGAATTTAATGATCAAGCTATTCAGCGTGGCAATGCAGCGAGTGTCTTAGCGCAAGTTTCCGTCTGGTACTGGTCTGGAACAGTTGAGTTACTCACGCTTATTGTAACGGTCCTTAGGTAATTCTGCTTCCTTTGTTTAATTATACATATGATTTTTAATATCTGAAAATAATAATAAACTTGTTTCATATTGACATCAAAAATATTAAAAGCATTGTAATGAAGATGTTAATAATAACTTTTCTTGGTACACAGTGTAAATGCTTTACGTGACTGGGGCTACTATACTACAGAATGAGCCAGCACATTGTCCATTAAAATAAAAAAAAACGATTGGATATTATTCAATATTGAACAGAGATTATTAATATCCCATCGAGGAAATTTGCAGAAGCCGAAGAGCAGCAGAAGTCGTAAAAGTTGACTATGGGATTTATTTAAAAAGACGGGCAGCAGTTTACTTCTGTGTAATATGTGCACCTTTACTGCGATCATCAATTCACCTGCCATTCGTAGTGTCATTTTTTTAAATATTTTTTTATTCACGGTGGATCGGCTTTTGATCTTGAGTTTTGCCTGGTTTAGGCAAACCCCTTCCATTGTGGAGGAGTCTTCTGTCCAACAGAAGACATTACTAGGCTGTTCAAGTAAATGAATGAATTAAGGAAAATACTTTATTGCACACCTTAAAAATAAAACTGGATAACTTAAATAATGTATCTTATCGCTTAAAAGCGATTTCTTCTGGACAACATTTGGATGGAAAGGATATTATGGCTAAAGAGATGGTTGGTGGTGCACATATTAATAGGGTGCTAACTAAATAGACTATATACAACACATTATGTAAAGCTAAGCTTCAAATATTCACACAACATATAAAATATAAATAATAAAAAAAAATATATAAATGTTAATCAATTAAAAGTGAAAAAATCTTTTTAAAAACAAGCTTTTATTTAAATGCGCATAAAATACTAATGTAAAAACTTTCCCTAAAACTTTTACTCAACTTATAACGTAACGTAATAAAAGCTTGTCGCGAGATTTAAGCATTTTGTAAGTACTTACATTTAATACCCTTATTATGAGTTAGTATTTACATTTGATACTATTATTGTCATCTCATCATAACTGCCTTAATATGCATTAGATGTTAAGCAATACTGAACAAAATCGTTCCAACGTCCAATAGTTTCATTTCGATGAGTGATTTATCTACGGTATTTACATTATTATTCCACGTTCACACTTTAGCAATACCCCATTGCATGAATGCGTTCAATCTCCAAGCGCAAGAACCTTTGATTGCTGAGCTAACAGAGTTCAGTAACTTGCGAGACTCAGCTGATCGCTTTCAGATATAGGATTCACTTAGGCACCCTAAACTGACATGCTTCATGAGATTTGCTTACGCAGTAAGCTTTAAAATTTCTAGACTCTAAGATATTAAATTACTTATCTTATCTTATCTTATACTAATATAAAATCCTAACTGACTCACTGATAACAACGCACACCCTAAACGGCTTATCATAGAGACATGAAATTTGGAGGGTATGTTTGTCTTGATGCGAAAATGAGTGCCAAGGAGGGGATTTAGAAAATTCGTACCCTAAGGGGTTCAAAAAGGGGTTGAAAGTTTTCATTAAAAGAATGCCCTGACTCTGAAACCGTGCATGATAAAAGGTCAAAATTATCAATAAAGATTCCTCATATTAAATAAATAAGAACGTGATTTATGTTTTTTTTTTGTTTTTATAATAATTGAAGGGTCTTTTTATTAGAAATAAATCAAAAAAACATTGTTATATAATAGAAAAAAACGCGATGTACACGTGTTTTCTATAATAAACTGGTGTATTTTGAGTGTTCTTTATGCAATGGATGAATGTCAAAACTACCAAGGTCTGATGATGGAGTGGAATCAATATAAAGGGGTTTATTCAGTAAATAACAGTAATACATATTAAGAGCGTTGTGCATTTAAAATGATTGTATGTGGGATACTCTTCCACGAACCATGTAAACCAGGGTCTTACGATGATGACAGCGGAACTCCTGAATAATGCATGGTATAATAGTCGTGCTTATACTTTTTGAAATCGTTATAACGAGTCATTCAACCACAAATGTTTTTTTTTAATTTACCCGGCCGTAGCAGTCGCGGCTTAAGAATCGACCCTCTCCAACTCAGCCTGCGGATGTCGTAAAAGCTGAGTTAAGGGATCTCACCAGAGGAAGCGGCAGCTTCCTGCTGTATGTTACATAATACCTTTACTGTGATCACCAACTCGTCTGCCAAGTGTGGTGATTATGGCAAAAACCCTCCCGTTTTTGGAGGAGGCTCTGTCCAATATCCAATTAACCACTACATAAATGAGCTGTTGACGTGACTGTATTTACAACCCTTGAATAATGTAACTTGACTACTTGATACACAGTAATCTTCTAATGCATAAAAGGACAAGTCCTGAGTAACCGACTGACTGATTCAACTAGATACAACGCACAGCCTAAGCCGCTGGGCGTACAGACTTGAAATTTCAAGGGCATGTTTGTCTTGGTGTGTAGGCGTCCGGTAATAAAGGAATTTGGAAAATTCGCAAAAAAACAAAAATTATCATTTGAAAATTAGTGAATGTTGATTGCCCATAAGGAATAAGTTATGGCATATTTTCGGTTTTTAATAACTTTCAGAAATAAAGGGTGGGGTGTCCAATATTCAGACCTGACTAATAATAAACAAAAAAAAGGAGGGTTATATACATGAAACGTTTTCATAAATTGTTATTTTCGACCTGCATAATAACAATGTTGGTGTGAGTACAGTGCTTACTTTGTGGTAAATAAATAAATAAGCTTTGCAAGTCGCTAGCATTCAATACGTGACCGGTGCTGCGAGTCCCATTGCCACTTAGCTTTTGCTTCACACTGAGCTAAGCAGCTGTGGTATAATTTATAAAGGGATTAGTGCAGTTGTCGAAAGTTTAATCTGAGCTTACAAAATACATATGATCATTTATTATATTAAATTACCAATCTAAAACAGCCTGAATCACCATTGGTTGGGATCTGGGGCGTAGAATAGAACTCATTTACAATGAATTTATTTTTTTAATGTTATTATACTAACCTAAACTTAAGTAGAGAAATATAAATATTTCTACTATTAATTTTTAACAAATCCAATAAATACCTTTGAATAGTGGACTCGTGATCTAGGTCTTGGTGGAACATAAAGCAGGCAATGGACTCGATACCTAGGTTGCTTGCTATATAAATAGGTACTAACTAATGACGTCACCAGGACTTGTCAACAAAGCGTTATTGTTAGAAAAAACACGAATATGCGCTGACTTTGGAAAAGTCGTGTTTCATTTGTTCAACATCTCAAAGATTCTAATACTAATAGTCGAAAGTCCTTGTTGGACGTATGTAATATATTGAAAGTATTGTCATCATATAATGCGTGACCAGATCGAATAATTGTAAATATGGATTTATAATTGTATTATTAGGATCATGGTGAAATGACGGGCACGTGAAGCAACAGCTTTATGCCTCAAGTTGACGGGCACAATGCAGTGCCGTGTAGGCTATGTTCTTTGTAGATTTGACCTACGCAGTAAGGCATTGTTATAGGCAAGAGTGCACTTAACATCAGGTGGGCTACTAGCTTGTACCGACTACTAGTTGTATAAAAAAAACACACACAAAAAGGCTTTTGATTGAAGCAACACGTTACCCAAGGGATGGCTCTTATATAGGCCAGCGAATTAACAAAGCTATTCAGCGTGGCAATGCAGCCAGTGTCTTGGGCACGCTTCTGTCTGGTACTTTGGAACAGTTAAGTTACCTATACCGTTTGTAATGGTCCTAATGTAGCCCGACTGCTTTCTTTGTACGTCGTTAGTTTAATTGTACAAATATTTTTTTATGCTTGGATTTGTTTGGTTTTCTGATTAAATAGTCTATAATAGGTGTCGCAAAGGTTTGTATTTTTTTTTCAACAATTAAAAATAAGAAAATCTCTACTGCACATCAACAATAGCAGAAAGTTATTACATCATGATGAAAAGTTTAATAATATTTCAGTTTCGCAAAGGCCATTATAACCGAAGTCTCTTTGGCTGAACGAAAACAAAGAAAACACCTCAGTAGGAAGTCAGTGGGTCGTTAATTTGACAGCCAAAGGTCTTCAGCTGTAGTTTTCCTTGTAAGACGATTTTCTTATGAAAAAGAACAGTATCTAAATAGAAATCATTATCTTCTTGTGTTTTTGTCATCATCATAAATAACAGCCCAATAATATCCACCGTTGGATAGAGCAACCTCAAAGCTTGAGAATTTTACCATAATCACTATGCTTGGTAGACGGAGTGAGTATGGGTACCTAATTATCAACAGAATTACGGTACTACCATTATTTTGGTCTCTTAGTCAGCTTACGATACCTACAGGCTAAGTTGAAGACTTTTTCTTCGACTCGCCCTCTCCCCTTTCACACAATCTATATTAATAACTTTTTCTTCCCTCTTTCCGTGGTACCACATGCATATTCATAGCTCATACTAGTCACTACAGTAACTTTATGTATGCATTAATAATTTTCACTGATCAATATGCAAACGAGCTTTAAGGCTAGTGGTATTTGAAATATCCGTATTAACATAATAGGCGTTCTGTCTGTTCGCTTAAAAATCAACCTTTACGCGTAATGTAAATACTCAAAAGAAACGCTCCCAGAGAAAAGCAAATCAGTAATTGAGTCACGTATGTATGCTAAGGAGTTTGTATGAAAGATCCTGGATAAGTTTGTGTAAAAAGGAGGGCCTTTGGGGCGCATATTTGGGGCACTAAGTAGGCTTCTTATGCAGGCCCGTACTATCAGTCTCGCGAATTTAACTCACAAGGGACTTCAAGGGAGTTCAAAAAAGAAAAACAGCAATATCTTAGACACTATAGCATTTTTTATGATATTATCATTTGAAATATATTTTTATCTTTAGGCCGTTGTAAACCTATTTGGTTTGTTAAAACTTCAGTTAATTCAAAAACGCACTAGAATTTAACTAAATTCTGTCTCAACCTTTACTCAACCTACACGTGACCCAAGGGCTGGCTCTTATTTAGGCCAGCGAATTAGCATAGCTATTCAGCGTGGCAATGCAGCCAGTGTCTTGGGCACGCTTCCGTCTGGTACTGGTCTGGAACAGTTGAGTTACCTATAGGCCGTTTGTAACGGTCCTTAGGTAATCTGACTGATTCCTTTGTACTTAGTTAGTTTAATTGATTGAATAAAGGCGAAGCCCATAAAAAAAAAAAACCTTTACCTACCTAATTTAATTGAACCAACACTTTTCACTTCTAAGTGTCGTATAAAGATAAAAACGTTTTGAAATGGATCCATTAAAAATCATCATGGTGGTATTGTTCTGCCCATTATAAGACCCAGAGGTCACGGGTTTGATCCCCAGGGGCTTGACTTAAGGTCTCTTAAGCTAGCTACCACCGTATTACCTATGTCTTGCCGCCTCTATGGTCTAGTGGTTCAACCCACCGATCTCAGATCTAGAGGTCCCGGGTTCGTTCCCTAGGGTGAGTAGGTATAATATTGTGATCAGTTTCGTTGGTGGTAGGACTTTATTTGAGTCTGCCCGTCTAGCTAACACCATCTTACCTAATTGTGTCGCCATAATAACGATTCTAAAACGTTTGTGTTCCAGAATTTAGAGGTAAGATAGTTTCTCAGTTTATTGAGGATTCCGGGTGAAGTGCGCCTCCACCTTCGGCCTTATCTCAACTTGTAGATAGGTGAGATAAAAGCCAAGCGTTTCACCGTCGTACAATAAAAAAAAATGTTTGCCGTCTTTACAATTTGTCTTTATAATTGTTTAGAGGTAAGATAGTCCAGTACATTGTGGATTCCCGGTAAAGTTAACATCCACCTTCGGTGTTTTATCAGTTCCTCAGTTCGTTGAGGATTCCAGGTGAAGTGCGCCTCCACTTTCGGCCTCATCTCAAACCAAAGCCTGAAGGCCAAGCATTTCCCCGTCGTACAATAAAAATAAAAGAAAAGTTTTCCGTCATTACAAAAATTATAATTTCTTAGAGGTAAGATAGCCCAGTACATTGTAGATTCCCGGTTAAGTCATCATCCACCTTCGGCGTTTCATAATTTAACACCTGGTAAGATAAACTGTCGTAGAATAAAAGTGCACTATGTTTTGAAGGAAGCCTGTATCCAACGGTGGACGGACATTTTTGCACTGCTTCTGCAAATGAGAAGTATATCTGAAGTACCAATGGAAAAATGAGAAGAAGAATCTCTGAAGTACCAGTGGTAGGCACCCAGAAAATTTCATATCACCTTACATAAAGACTGGAATTTTATGACACGATATTTTAAGAGTGAAATTTTAAAAGCGCAGGGTAAAACTGTCGTCTCAAGTATTAAAGTGTTGCGAAATGAGCTCCGCATTTTGTTACCTGAGAGTTTCAAGAAGTTATGTGTTACGTGAAGTATTCATATTTCATTACGTTTAATGCGTAGTAGAACTGACTCTTTTAATATCTCAACGTGAAACGAATCGTAGGAAGAATCTGTAAATTTGCTTGTTAGGCGGATTTGTGATTGAAGTAAAGTTGTTATATAACACCACAGAAGAAAACTGCTGCTTCTGGCCATTAGTCGAATTTTACCATTTTTTTTTTTATTATTGTAGGTACGCATTGCAAAGACTCGGAATCAGCTTTCTGTGTCTGTATATTCGTTGTGTTATGACCTTAATATCTTCAATATGAGAGTTAATAGGTACCTTCTAGTTAGGTTTGCTCTATAGAAGACCTCATCCTTGCATGTGCAAGATTCAAGGCCAAGAGTTGACCCATTTTCATATTGATGACCATTCTTATATTTTTTAAATCGCGGGCTGAGTTTGAAGTGTCGACCGCTACCGCAAATAAAACAGTAAAGTTATATAAACCAGCCATGTGCAAATCAAACAGGCATACTAAGGGTCCGCATACATCCGCACCCACATTTCAAGGCAAAACACGTTGTTTTATTTCGTTCTGGAGCATTCTCATTTCGGAATCATAATCAAATAAGTAAGAAATATAATCATAGCATGTTTATTGTTATATTAGGGTTTGTATGATAAAGCTAAAATAAAAATAGTTAAAAACACGATTATTGTTAGATAACCTTACTCTGATTTTCAATTTCATTTTTAACCGCCTCTGTGGTTCAAACCACCGATTTCAGATCATTCAGGCCTTATCTCAACTTGTAACCAGGTGAAATGAAGGCCAAGCGCTTCCCCGTCTTATAATAAATATATATATTTATATATATTTTATGTGCTGTCAAACTGCATAGGTTAATATTTTCAGTCAATTTTCAGTATTTTTTTTTCAACAAAATTATATATCTACGTTTTATGAGATACAGCCCGCTGACAGACAGACAGACAGGGGAAAGCCGAGGCTTAGTAAAGTAGATTCCGATGGCATTATTTGAGTACAGAACCCTAAAAAGACTGAAGAAAATAATGAAACCGAATGTTTCCACTTCAATAAATATAACAACACTTCGCTACCATTATTGAAAACTTGTACAAAGGTCTTTGTGTATTTCAAAACTTCTTCGTTCGCTCACAATAGCTAGTTCACAGCGCGGGTTCTTATTGATAACTTGTACTACATGTTTTGGGTTCAAGTGGGTTATTAGGGTGCCTGTGTACATAGTCATGAAATAGTCCTCATTAAAACGGGATAAAAAATGTGGGCGAATACAGAACACGTTTTATAAAAAAACGTCTAAGCGATTATAGTCGAGGACTTTTTGACCTTTAGGCTTATATAAGACGTATTATCCTGTACCTACGCAGTTTACACTTTAAGTTGTATACTACGTTGAGTTTTTGAGTATAGAACATTATTTTCGCATTATATTTGGTGTAAGAAAGCCAGGCAGATAAACAAAGTCCTACCACCAACCAAACCGAGCACAATATTGTACTCCCCCTGGGGATCGAACCCGGGACTTCTGGATCTGAAATCGGTGGGTTGAACCAATAGACCACAGAAGCGGTTAAAATTATATGAGAGCTTACAAGCTTACAAGCTTACAAGCTTACAAGCTAATAAGTAACATACGTTACGTCGGTAGCTATGATAATCGCGTGTAACAGCGAGTTTTAAAACTAAAAGAAACTGGGTGACTATTACCGATACCACCAATACATAATGTAATGATAATGATAATGTTTGTTTTTACTTTTGGATAGGTAGTATTGTTTTTGTTGTTCTGTTTTGTTCATTTAACCTAATATAATCGTGTGTAATTAGGTATTAATTAAGCTCCACACACAATGTATTTTGTAATTGGAATAAAGAATTGAATTGAATAAGCTTCTGTAGACAATAAAATTTAAGTTTAGCAAGCGATACAAACAATCTACTAGAACGATGCAGGTAGATTGTGAGGACTTATAGTATAAACAAACAAGACCTGTCGAAGTTACGTAGATCGAATGACTAGGTACCTAAACTACAACTTCCAAGCGTTTGGAGATTGTTCGTAACTCGTATGATAGAGTGATGAAAGCCAAGAATCTTCCCGTCATACAAAATAAAAAAAACATAGTATAATTGGGTTTGGATTTCGCTAATTTGTGCATTCAGTTTTATTCATCACGAAAAAGGTCGGGCCGAAGGTGGAGGCGCACTTCACCCGGAATCCTCAACAAACTGAGGAACTGGCTAATTTACCTCTGAATGCCGGAACACAACAATTTTAGAATTGTTATTATGGCGACAGAATTAGGTAATAATGGTGGTAGCTAGCCAGGCGGACTTGAACAAAGTCGTACCACCATTCAAACCAAGCACAATAGGTATATTGTAATGTCCATGGGGATCGAATCCGGGATCTTTGGATCTGAAATCGGTGGGTTTTACCACTAGACCACAGAGGCGGTTATATGAAGCACACAATCGCACCGATTTAAATCCGACCAACATCTTGCAATATGTTTTATGTTGGTAGTATTTTCGTATGCGTAATTTCTAATGAGGATGTTATTTGCGATATAGCATGCCAACTTAAAATAAGGAACTAAATAGGTGCTGAAAGGGAAAAGGAAAAAGCCGTAGCAGTGGTGCATAATTACTTTCGCATTTAACTTGTCGAAATTGATACATGATGCGGTAATTCGGATGGAAAATGGTCGAATTTTGCGTTTAAAACGCTAAATTCGCCAATATTTATAAGCCAAACGTTTTACCACTACCACTCATTACAGTTATGCACAAATATGCACAAGTTTGTACTGTTGTGGAAAATAGGCGAGGGTAAACAATTTAAATTATAATTAATTCATTCTTAGGAAACTGTGTACGATTCTATAATAAGCTTCCTTAAAGCGCCGCCAAACTTTCTGCTCGTAAATTCAAATTGTATACAAATATTGTAAAATTAAAAGTGCCTACAACAAAATAAGTGACTAAATTGACAAAAAGAACGCAAGACCCGATGCTGCTTTACCAGTTGACAGCTAAATGAAGATTTTTTTAAGGTTAACAAACTGCCCTGGTAGTAAGGTGGTTATATAAATTAAGTATTTTTGGAATTAAGTTGCGATACAGAATAAGATGCAAAGATATACAAAATAAAACTAAATTAATAAACACAGTTGATTTGCCGACATGTAGGCTGGACTTATTAGGAGAACCTCGAACAACAGATAGAGCAAAAGGACGTTTACCAGGTATCCTCGTGGTGAGCGCCGCCCACCTGGGCGCCCGCGCCGCAGCTGGGCGGACAACATCGTAGCCTTCGCCGGAGTTACCTAGACAAGACGCACACGATAAAGACCTAATAGAACGGGATCGAGGAGAAGCCTCCATAAATGGACGTCTAAATTAAATACATATGATAATAATATAACTTAAAATATTACATAACCGAACCTAACCTTATATTAGTTTGAAAAGAATTTTGATGACTTAAAATTTTGTTTACTCACAGAAAAAAGCTGCTGCCTTTTTTGGTAAAGCCCCTTTGTTGATTTTACGACGTCCGTGGACTGGAGGGGAAGATTTTTAAATCACGACTACTAAGGCAACGGTTTTGAGAGCACTTTTTAAAAAAACATCAATCTTTTTATGTCAGTAAGGGGTGACTCATTCACTGATTGTAATCAGGCCACCCACTATGACGTACTGTTATACGGGGTCTTGAGAATCACTTTTTAAAAAAAGAGTATTTTTCTTACACGAACTTATTTTATTTTATTTAGGATTTAGTAGAACTTAAATTAGAAATTGATTTAGAATAAACGATTTAGAAATGAATACGGATTTAGAAAAGACAAGTATCTGGGTTAGCTGCCAGTAATGGAGTGTGGGAGTCCATTGTCTAGAATGATTACTCGCAATATAAAAGTAGCAAGGGTTGCACTATTCGGCTTAATCCTATACAGTAGTTAGGGGTATAACAACCCCCACGTTAAGAGGAAACTTACAGGAAAGTAAGTTTTCGTAAAGGTTATTGTTTAACCTATACGTAATTGAGGTTGATCTAATTCTATTTCATGATCTGAGTTTTCATCTTTGTTGATAACTATTTTGTTAGAATTTCTGCATAGTTTTCCGAAATACTTGCCCTTTTTACACAAATATAAAATTAAGCAAAGACACAATATAAAAGATGTTATACTTAAAATAGGAAAGCTAACATGATTATGATTCCAATTGTTAGGAGATTGGACAGAATCTAAGTCTTTAATGATTTGATTTGATTCTACACTCAAAGCTCTTAAATTATCCAAATTAATATTTTGTAACCTGGAAGTTGGTAGACTTAGTTCTTTAGCATTGTTTATATTACAGCAACTATCATTAAGAATATTAAAACGTGGCGTAATGTTAGGAATACTTATACTAGACGAAATCTTTCTTACAAATCTATAATTCTTATGGTAGGCTACACAAGCTAAAGGAATATCAAGTACACCTGTACCGGATATGACAAGTTCAGTAATGTCATTGTTCTTACATTCAACTGAGAGTTTATCAGGTTTTGATTGAACATATATCCATTTTCCATTATTTAATTTATGCCAAATGTCTACATCACCACGCAGGATTTTGTATTGACAAGAATCAGTTAACTTTGTTACAGCTTTTGTGATTATTTCAATTTCACAAGATGGATTTCCAGGTACAGTATACACATCAGTCATTTCACAAAGGTAAGTTTTAGTAGCAATAATATTTTTGCAGGCGGTTAAGTTTTGAAGATAACTAAACGACGATTTGTCCTTACTCAGAGCAATATATTGTTCAGAGGGTTGAATCATTACAAATGTATTATCAGTAGCATATGGGGTTGGCAAAGGTATACTTTTATATAAATTATATTCTAAGACACTTACTAAAGGTATTTTCATTACGAAAATTAACTTATTATCTAGATAATAGCATGCTAAATCAGCGACATTTAGAAGAATGTGAATATTATTTAATTCTAGGCTTACTGGAAAATCTCTATACTTAGGAACTACCTTAAGATTACTAACAATGTCATTATACAATTGTTTAGGCGTCAACACAGACGGGTGTAGTATATTCGCTTTTACAAATAGGATAGAATTTAGAATATCTTCGATTTTGAACGAAAGTGTCAACAGATTTGATTGTAAGATGTTTGAAATTGAATTAAGAGATATTTGGAAGTTCTCAGCTTGTACTACTTGGGATATGTTATTCACAACTGTGGAAATTTTATCTAAAGCATCGTTCAACTTGTCTTGGTTAACGTCGATTTCATGTAAAGATTGATTTATATTGGATATTGCCATTTGAGATACAATTATGCTTTTCTTAGTGGCGTCTGATAAAACTTTGTCATTGCTGTACAAAGCTTGGATGGCTTTGTTATAGTGGTTTGCATCATCTTCATCCATGGTACCGAAAATATGTTTGAATACACTGCCTACATAAAAGATTTTGTAAAAGTATATTGTATAATAGTAGAGTTTGTAAATCACTTAGATGCTAGGTATTCAATTAGTTAATCAATTTGACTTGCAGGTTTTACTTCATCGAAGTGATGGGTGATATGACGTCGATTTATAAGCAGAGTCAGGGTATTGTTGTTGTTGTTGACTTTTACGATTTTATATGGACCTTTCCATAGTGGAGATAGGGCTTTTCGGAGTCTCAAATGATTTTTTAGATATACGTATTCGCCAACTTTATATTCAACAGTGCGACTGTGTTTGTCATAGTAGTTTTTCGATCTTTCTTTAGAGGCTTGAATGTTTTGTAGAGCTTTTTCACGAGATATTTTGAGCCGGTGATGAAGCATTTTGATATATTCGGGGTATGTTAGATCAGCGCGGAGTTCAAAAATGGAATCTGGGATATACGGCTTATGCCCGAATACAAGTTCATACGGAGTGAAGCGCGTTGTACTGTGGACAGTGCTGTTATAAGTTAACATGGCGGTATACACAAATTTGTGCCAGTTGGACTGGTTTTCATTTACATAGGACTTCAGATATTCTTTTAATGTTGAGTGACTCCTTTCAAGTGCACCTTGTGTTTGTGGGTGATAAGGAGAAGACCATATTTGTTTAATTTTCAGAAATTCGCAGGTTTTTTTGAATAGGTCAGCGGTGAAATTAGTACCTTGATCAGTGAGAATAGATTTAGGAATGCCAAAGAGGGTGACGAAATGAACTAAGCATTCGCAAGATTCTTCTGCTGTTGCATTTGAGATAGGATAGGCGATAGAATATTTAGTCAGATCGTCTTGTAGAGTAAGTATGTATTTTAACTTGGGAATTCCAGCTTCGGGTAATGGACCAACAATATCAAGACTAATCCTTTCAAAGGGACGAGTGGAAGTGGTAGTTATTTGCATGGGGGATCTATTAATTTTACGAAAGGCTTTATTAGACTGACATAATTTACAATTCTTTACGTATTCCTCTATTTCGGAACGCATATTTTTCCAATAGTAGCGCTCTTTTATTCTGTCGTACATTCTGTTAGAGCCTAAGTGTCCGGCAATTGGGATATCGTGGTTTTCTTTTAAAATCTTTGCTATTTCAGAAGGAACAGGATATATGACTGTGTTATGGTGAATGTTGATCGTTATATTCGTATTGTTGAATAAGTACATGATCATGCCGTAAATTTTGACAAAAGAGTTTTGTTCGAATGGATTTTTAAAATCGGATATCGCTATTTCATTTATGTCACCGGTAAGTAAGATATCGTCTCTAGCTGACTTCAGTGTTTTGAAGATATCAGGATAAGAGCAAGTGTCGAAGTAGTAGACTTTGGTGAAGAGGAGATAGTAAGTTTTGCCTTTGACAATAACCTTTTTAAAAGAATGAAGTTCGCGCTCACCATCGTGGATTGAGTCATCGGCATTTGAGATTATGTCTTGAAGATAAGGATTTGAATCGTCAAAGTCAATGGATACAGGGATGAGTATTGATTTAGAAGGGCTTTTAAACAGGCTTTCGTTATGTTCTTTTATATAAGTATTGAATGTTTCATTTTTGTTAGAAAATGATTTAAGAAATTCGGAATATTCTTTATTGGAACTGGTAGGTGTTTCGTCAGTGTGTCTGTTTAAGTCAGCGGGAGAATATGGTGAAATAGAAGGAATCGGTTGAGGAAAAGGTGCTGGGGGAGAAACAGTGATCTCAAGAGGAGAAGGATCCAGCGGAGAGAAGTCAATGTTTTGTCCGTCGAGTGGGCTAATTCCCAAATCACCTAGATCGATTAAGTCCTCAAGTATATCTTGAGGAACTTCGGCGTCATCAGCGAGTTGATTTCCAGATAAACCTGATGTTGAAGGTTGCGGATTGACATGATCTTGTATAATTGGATTTACTGGATAACGCGATAATGTATCAGCGTTGCTGTTAACTTTTCCCTTTTTATAAATAACGTCATAGTCATATTCTTCCAATTTGAGTCTCCATCTAACTAATTTTGACCCAGGGTCCTTGCAATTAAATAGCCACTTTAGAGGTCGGTGATCAGTTACAATAGTAAACTGGTGGCCATACAGATATGGTCTAAACATTTTTGTGCCAAAAATGATGGCCAGGCATTCTTTTTCAGTTACGCTGTAATTGCATTCGGCTTTATTTAAAGTTCGGGATGCATATGCGATAGGACGGTCACTACCGACGGGGCCTTGAGACAAAATAGCAGAGATAGCATAGTTTGATGCGTCACATGTCAGAAGAAATGGTTTGGTAAAATCTGGATATGCTAGAATCGGTGCAGAGGTAAGCGCATTTTTAAGGTTTTCAAAAGCTAACTGTTGTTCGTTATTCCAGATAAAAGGAACATCTTTCTTTAAAAGGTGTGTGAGTGGTTTGGCAATCTTGGATAGGTCTGGAATGAAACGTCTGTAATAAGACACTAGTCCCATGAATGATTTGATGTCCTTAGGACATTTAGGGACTGGAAATTTTTCTACGGCTTTCGTCTTTTCAGGGTTTGGTTTGACACCATCGTCAGTGATTATGTGACCAAGATACGACACTTCTTTGCGAAGAAACTCGCACTTGTCTGGCTGTAATTTAAGGTTGTAATTTCGGAGTCTGTCGAAGACGTTGGACAATTTTTTGATATGAGTATTAAGGTCATGCGAATAGATAACGATATCATCGAGGTACACAAAGCATTGGATTCCTTGAAGGCCAGAGAGTGCAGTGTTCATCAGTCTTTGGAAAGTAGCTGGTGCGTTTTTTAAGCCAAATGGCATGCGGGTGAATTCAAAATGTCCTTCAGGTACGGAAAATGCAGATTTCGCTGCGTCTTCTTTGGAAATTTTGATTTGGTGAAATCCAGAAGCAAGATCAAGGGTACTGAAATATTTAGATTGCCCGAGCTGATCTAATATTTCAGAAATTTTGGGAATAGGATAAGAGTCACCAACTGTAATGTCGTTTAACTTGCGGTAGTCTATAACGATACGCCATTTTCGTTGACCAGAAGCATCGGCTTTTTTCGGAACGATCCAGATTGGGGATGACCATGGTGATGTAGAAGGTTTAATAATTTCATCATCAAGCATTTTATTTATTTGGGATTGAACTTCTTGCTTGTGGATTTCAGGGAAACGGTAAGATTTAGTATTTATTGGAATAGAAGAGGTAGTAGTTATTTCATGCTGTAAAGCGTCAGTACACGTCAGGTTATCACCAGGGAGATGGAAGATATCCGAGAATTTGGAACATAGATCATATAATATTTCTGATTCTTCATCGTTTAGATGGGAAACCCGCAGGAGATTTAGTACCTTTTCAGTTCTGGTATGAGTGTTATGAGCATTGGAATGAGACATGTGGAGAATTTGTTTATGGTCAATATTTCCTAGAGGAAAAATTTCGAATTTGAAACTAGAATCTATCTGGATTGGGGATTCAGATATGTTGACTACTGAGATGTTGATCCGGCCATTTGTTTTTGTTTTCACTATGCAGTTCGCCACGAGGAGAGAGTCGCTTGGGCTTTGGTCAAAAATGATACCCTCATTAATTTCAGGATTTACTACAGCACATTCAATTATTGTTTCAGTCCGAGGGGGAATAGTAAAGGTTGGTTCTGTAAATTTAAGATAAAGTTTGGTTTTGTCAACAGTGAGTACTCCTTCAAAATAGTCGATTTTGCAATTATGTTTAGAAAGAAAGTCATTGCCAATAATGCCGTCATATGGAAAATCTAGATTTGGTATAATGTGGAAGTAGTTCTTCAATGAGTTGAAATTTACTTGTATGTGTCCGAGTGATTTCATTGTGCCGTTGGTTATTCCACTGATACTTATAACATGTTTTATTATTTCAGGCATTTCTTCTGCGGCATTAACTTTCAGGATACTGATGGATGCGCCGCTATCAACTAAAAGTTTTAAAGGCTTGGAGGAAACAGAGGTCTGAACTTCAACGAAAGGTAAGTATTTTTTAATTGGGTTTGTCATAATATTATATGTTTTTAATACGTTTTTTCCTGTTTCACATGAAAATGGACACAATTTGGAAGTTGTAGATTCGACGTTATTGATAGATGGATCACATCTAAGTTGATCAGAGGTAGGATACTGCGGTTTTTCTTTACTATTAACGTTCTTTTGCAGGATGCTAGATGTATGATCGGGATCGGAAACAGCGGCAGATGTACTTTCTTGGTGAGTGGTATGAAGTTGGTGATTATTATTATATGATTCAGTTCAATTCGGAGATGATTTAGTAAGAGTCACTGTCGGTTTAGTAGGAGTTAGTAACGATATAGCAGGATTCAGTGACGATATAGTAGGATTTGGTAACGATATAGTAGGATTCAGTGACGATATAGTAGGATTCAGTGGAGATTTGGTAGGATTCAGTGGCGATTTAGTAGGATACAGTGGTGATTTGGTAGGATTCAGTGGTGAATTAGTAGGATTCAGTGTTGATTTAGTAGAATTCAGTGGTGATTTGGTAGGATTCAGTGTTGATTTAGTAGGATTCAGTGGTGATTTGGTAGGATTCAGTGTTGATTTAGTAGAATTCAGTGGTGAATTAGTAGGATTCAGTGGTGTATTTGTACCAACTTGCCTTTTTAATATTCCCGCACGGTACTGAACGGGAAGGCCTGTTCGTTTAAATCGCGATTATCAGAATCAGTGCCCTCGGCATTGAGCGAGGTTACAGCGTGTATGGGCTGCCGACGTTGGAAGTTGTTCGAGGATTGGCCTGGATTTGAGTTTGGCGAGGCCTGATTATAATTGGATCTCTTATTATTATTGTTGTATTCGCGTTTTCGGCAATTTTCGATAGTATGCCCTATGTTTTTGCAATACCTACAAACAGGGGCATTGGGATTTGGTCTGAACTGCGATTGGCCTTGAGGATGTGGCCTTGAATTAGAAGCAGTGTTATTATTTGGCCGGCGATAGTCAGAATTATTGACATTATAAGTATTTGTAGATAGTCCTGAATATTTTCTGGTTATGCCTACAATTTTTTCTTCGGCTGTGGCGAAGTTAATGGCCTCGTTAAGAGTACTGGGGTCCCTACATCTGACAACAGTTGACAACGCCGGGTGGAGTCCGATCATGAAGACATTTAAGGCTAGGTCTTGCATTGCCGCTACACGACCAGCTAATTCATCTTTCTTTTTGGTGGGAATTGAAATGTTTATTTCAGTTAGCAGTTTAGCTAAACAGGAATCAATTCGTAAAGAATATTGGCCGACCGTCTCATTACGGCCCTGTCTGCACTCTTGTAGGTCGGATAGGAGGTAGGCATAATGTTTAATATCGCCGAATTGTGTTTTCAGAAATTCTTCTAATTGTGACCATTTATTAAACTCTTTTACGGCACAAGCCGTTTCGGCTTTGCCTTCTAGACGGCTGAGGATATATTTTAGTAGAATTTCCGTTTGGGAGGTCGATGCAAGGCCAATTGCATTGCGACAATTATTTATAAATGGATTTAATTTTTCACGGGAACCATCGAAAGTTCCTATGAATTTAATTAGGACATTTAGATCTATATCTGACATTTTTTCTTGTTGTGATTCGTCTTTTACCTCTTTTTTACTTGACATGAAAGTAGATTACCTATAATAATAGTAACTAATGCTAGGGTAATGTGTCCGTAGTACAAATACAAAGTGAGAAGGTTATAACACAGTAAAATAAACTTATTTAAAAATGGTACAGAGTCTCGAGTGCGAGACAAAGTTATCAGTTCCTAGAAATGCAGCAATGTACCTATGGACGGGACGGGACGCGTTCAGCACTTAGTAACACAATAGAATATAGTTTTTTTATGATGTAACGACGACTTCCAGGTCTAGTTCAATTAACACACACAGAATCACTTTATCACGGAGTAGTAGTTATAAGTCACAAAAAGGTAGGTAATAAGGTAACTCACAGGATTAGCAGGAACATAGCGTATTTTCACCAGGATACAGCTAACCGAAGGTAAATGGACCTCAACCTTGAGAATCCAGGATCCAGTGTTGGATGTTGACCGGGTTTAGTACGTCCAGGATAACCAGGACACGGTGAGTTGATGCTTTCTTCCTCAGCGGAAGACTGCGGAGACTTTGATGGGAAAGGATGCCAGGTCTTCTGGCATCGGTGATGGTAGATGATGGTAAATTATGTATCACTTTTATCACTGATTTGGATACCGGGGATATTTAAAATCCCTTTACGCTGCCACCAATGTTATACGGGGTCTTGAGAATCACTTTTTAAAAAAAGAGTATTTTTCTTACACGAACTTATTTTATTTTATTTAGGATTTAGTAGAACTTAAATTAGAAATTGATTTAGAATAAACGATTTAGAAATGAATACGGATTTAGAAAAGACAAGTATCTGGGTTAGCTGCCAGTAATGGAGTGTGGGAGTCCATTGTCTAGAATGATTACTCGCAATATAAAAGTAGCAAGGGTTGCACTATTCGGCTTAATCCTATACAGTAGTTAGGGGTATAACAGTACGGTCTGTGCTTTGCTCTCACTCAGGCTTTGCATAGAATGAGAGTTACAAATAAGAGCCTCAAACTCTCAGGTAGATAAAGAGAAATTGAGAAAAAGTGTGCTTACCTGAGTGAGGTAAGTAAAATGTAATGAAAGCACACTGTTATCTCTATAATGATGATCTTTTTGAAAAATAATTCCGTGGTTAAATACCTAATACAAAATAGTCATTACGAGATCTCAGTACGGGCCAACTACTTGTTATGAAAATATAAACAATATTACTATTCAAAATGTAAAAGAGAAGTATTCCGGGAAATCACGGTCTGTTCAGTAGATAGTCTTAGCAAAATTGCTTTCACAAACATAATTATGCGGCCGTCAATCATGGAGTTTAAAGACTCTTGACAATATTCCTCAAGACAATTTCCCGAAGGCAGACATTGTCGGTACAGAACGGCGGATGAGGGTAGCATAAATTAAAAGGGCAGACGCTATGTGATTTAAACGATAAGACGTCTACCTAGGGTGCTACGACGTAGCTATAGTGCTACGGCGTAGAGCTTTGCTACGTGCTTTCCAGAACATTTCGTGAACGGCGACGCCGTCATAATTTTGTACAAAGACACCTATTAGATTTACCTCGGAAAGACACCTCGTCTTTATAAATCTAGGTATCCATTTATACTCAAACATTTAGCAATTTGTTTTCTGATAATAAAAAGGTTAGTACAATTTTATTCAAATAACTATGTACAAGGGAAACAGCCATATATATATGTATATATATATATATATTTAACGTATAGTCTAGGACAAGTAGTTTCAGAGATATGGCCGTTTGAAGTTTGACAGCTATCATTGAAAATTTGGTTACATACTTTTTATTTAGTACAAGTCCAGAATGAGTAGTTTGGGCTCAGGTTTGCTGTCACTTCTGACACTTGCCGTTATTTTTGACATCTGTCAAACTATGAATGCCCATAACTCGTAAGTTTTGCATAGGTACTTAACTTCTAGTTCCAAAAAAATAAAATGTACAAATAAAGCAAAAGATGCTTTTTGATGACAGCTGTCAAAATTACATCAGCTGTCATCTGAAATGAAGATCTCTTCAACATTACCCTCGTTCTTTGCAGGTAGGTAAAAACTTTGAGCTTTTACCCACCTGCAAAGAGTACTACTAATAATATAATCGGTAAATCGAAGTTCATAGTTTTATGTCATTTCGCGTAATCGTTCAGAACCATGTACGTCATTTCGCGTATTAGCATATGTAACAATTCGCGTATGTCATTATGCGTAGACACCATGTGTCATTGTTCATTTGACCACATAAATGTGTCATTATGCGTGTAATCCAGTAAAAATGTGAGATGTTATTAAAATTAAAGATATCAATACCAACAACCCATTCGTGTTCACTACTGGATAGAGCCTCCTCCAAAATTTTGGGTTCTGCCATAATCGATTTTTTTTACGTGGTAGCGCTTGGCTTTCATCTTACCTGGTTACAAGTTGAGATAAGGCCGAAGTTGGAGGTGCACTTTATCCGTTATCCTCAACCTGAACAGTGTTCTACCACCAACCAAACTAAGCACATATTATACTCCCCATGGGGATCGAACCCGGGACTTCTGGATCTGAAATCGGTGGGTTGAACCACAAGACTACAAAGGCGGTTAAAATTTAAGGCTTTGTGATTCAGAGCCCTGCTACCAAGAGCCATAGCCCGCTCATCGAACCGCGTTCGTTAGTATGAAAACAACGTAATGCTTTCTCACCGTTTGGAGTCACTGATACCCTATCTGGATCAAACGTGCTTGCAGACCGCGACGAATACAAATTCAAAGAGTTTTTACAGATAGGTATATGACGCGAAAGGACCGTAAATTGGATTAAAGATGCGACGTGCCTCCTTTTTGATCGAAATGGAACGAATTCTTTGAGGTTTGTTTTTTAAGGTTTTTAGATTTACATACTAGGCGAAAGCCATAATTAATGTGTTCTGTGTTAGGATAAGCTTATCGTTTAAGCTGAAGGGTTACAAAATATACTTGTGAGATGCGGTGATTGCTTATTTCCAGCATTTAATATACCTAACTAATAGCAAGCCGCCTCTATTGGTTAGATAAATGTAAAGTTGCAAACAATTTTCTTGAATTTGACAATAATGGAATCTAGAACACAATTTGGCTATAAATGATTGTTCACCTTTTTGGCTGTGTGCACTCGACAAATAAATTTAATACAAAAAATAATGTGGTACAAGTTGCTTGACGGAAAATATAATTATTTTAGTGTTTCCTCAACTCACACCATTCGGTACGAAATAATGAGGTACGAGTTGTGCAACGACTCTGACTTGTATATTTATTTATTTATACATTTTTGGATGTTGTATTATATTAGTACGTATGTATTTACAAAAGTTTTTAAGTATTCTATCCATAATCTAGTTCCCATTATCACAAGTAATGCTTAGTTTGGGGCTAGGTGGCGCTGCGTAAAATTAATGTCTTGTAATACTCAACAGATAATTAAAAATATGGTTAAAAATCTATGCATATAAAAACAATTATTTACCTGCTTAAAAATTTGGCCGCCTTTTTCGTAAACTTCGGCAGTGAAATTAGGTTAAGGTCAACCTCCTTATCCAAGCATAACTTATTTATAACGCGACGGTATCTTATAAACGGAGTTTTTTGCACACTGTTGGTTCTAGTTTTGGGTATCGCCAGAAGTTGGTGCCTTTGTGCACATAATTGCTGGGTATAAAGAACCCAACAGACATCAACAATCGCGGGTCACCATGCATATCAACAGCTTGAATATGTACGTCAACTGCATGGCTTTTCTTCTCACCTCTTGTTTATAGTTCTTAGCACAAAGAATGTAGGATACATGCCGGGAAAGAAGGGATAAACCTTATATAACTTTAAATTAAGAAATCTGATAAACCTATTCTGCAACGTTTCAACTATGCTTATGATTTTTTTTTAATTGGATTCCAAAGCACTTTCATTTCCATTGAAGATGTTTGATACAATTACACATACAATTTTTGAAAAGGCTCTCAAAACTGTTGCTTTAGAAGTAGTGGTTAAAAACCAACCCCTGGATGTGTAGATGGATGTCGCAAAAATCAACCAAGGCTGGCTCAGTATTTTATTATGTGTGGCTCAGTTGGTAGTGGCTCTGCCTTCTGCGCTGTAGGTTGGTTTTTTCTGTTTTGAATTGTAAGATGAGTATGTACGTATAAAAAAGCATAGAAGTATTATATCCGTAATCTAGGTTCCATATTACAAGCTTTGCTAAGTTTGAGACTAGATGGCGCTGTGTGAAATTAATATCCTAATACTTATGTAAACGTTAAATGTGAACACCAATATGTCTACCAGTGTGAGAAATTGAGATTGAGAAAAACGTTTTTGTTTTTTTTGTGATACTATCTACGTCGTTTAATACCTAACACAATTCACTTTAGAGATCTCACGATCTCAGTTCGGAGCGAACTACTAGAATTGACAAACTCAAACATCACTTCCATGTAACCCAATGGAAGTGAAATCAAACACAGCTATATCCCCAGACGAGGATTTGATTAACGTTTGGTTTTCCTCGTATCTTGTTTTATTGCCTTGATGAATATCCCATGAGGACAAACTTTCATATCCGATGGAATAGGTTGTATTGATATTTATTTTATCGTTTATCTGTAACATTTTTTACGAGCGTTTACCCGTGGTCCCGTTGAATTTATAGGACAGTTTTAATTACCCGTGGTTCCGGAAAAATTTAACGGGACTACGAGTAGATGCTTGATATTTGTTATCTTTTTTTTTATGTATGTTCCCCGCCGATTACTCGAAGACGCCTGGCCCGATTTGGAAAATTATTTTTTGTTTGAAAGGGTATATACACCCTTAGTGCTCCCACCAGGTCACCATCAGATGGGATCCCGGAGAAATCGATTCCCTCGATTCTTCCAGGATCCCTCTTCAAATATTATAGACGCACTTGAATCAATTTGGGTATTTTTAGGAAAGATAATACCTCAAATGAAAGGAAGAAACGGACCCATTATAGGATCACGCGTGTGTCTGTCTGTCCGTTGTCGAAACTACTACACCGATTGAGATAAAAATTTGTGTATATATGAAAGTCGGTGACCCAAACGCGGACGTGTAACGTAAATAAAAAATTCAGAAAATAGTTATTTACCTATATATTACAGGAAATCCTATATGCAGTATTTGTAGTGCAATTGGTATCTAAAGTAACATATACATTTTCCTCAATACTTGTGCATACAAACTTAATGTATGAAAGCCTTTAAACGCAAGTGTAATTAATGGATGAAAATACTTTCTATTTGAAAGAATATACATTTAAATTGGTCCCATAGAAATTTCAACAAAATCGGTCCAGTAGTTTAGTTGTCAAATCAAAATAATTGGAAAAAAAACTTGTTCCACGTAAACGAAATTGTATCACAATGTTTCATTGAAGTCGGTTTTCCTTTTATTTTTTAAAACGTCATAATTTTAAACAAGGTCAGTTCTTGATTTCGAAGCTCGCCTGGGCATAAAGAGACCGAACTTTCCCAGAAGCTGCAAAAAGCAAGAAGAAAGTTCAACAGTTTTACAACCCAGGATACCTGAACCTCTGCAAATTCCACTGGTATAATAAAGCCGAAGGTGGAAGCGCACTTCACCCGGCATCCTCAGCCAACTGAAGAACTGGCTGGATTTGCCATCTCTCATCTATCATCCTCTGCTGACTGCAGGATAGGAAGGGGCTCGTTGCTGTAACTTTCAATTACATTCAATATCTACGCATAATATCTAACTAATCTTTCATGACAGCCTTATAATCATTTATTCTGACTGTAGCAGATTATCGCAAAATCTATCACGAGGTTTAATTTACATTCTAATTTGTGCTAAAATTAATTGATACCTTCACTATCAATATCAAGCACGGATTGATTAGAATTATGAAGCTCTGTTATTTGGATTATCGATACCAAAGAATCATCATTCAATATTTCAGCGCACATACGTCCACTGCTGAACATAAGCCTCCCCAAAAGGGGGTGTTCTGTTTTTAGGCATAACCACCACGCTTCCATGCTGGTTGGTGATAGCAAAAAAGGTGTATTGTACTCAGGATGCTGCTACCCATCTCCTGGTAAAATATGTTGCTCTTGTTGCTTGTTGCACCAGAATCGTGTCTGTTATTTAGCAGGGATACCACTTCCAGGTGAGGTTGGCTTGGGTCTCCAAGATGTTATTTGAGACCCCGTATCCCCTCGATACAAAGTAACAATGTTTTTTTTTTTTTATTGTACGACGGGTAAGCACTTGGCCTTCATCTCACCTGGTAACAAGTTGAGATAAGGCCGAAGGTGGAGGCGCACATCACCCGGAATACTCAACAAACTGAGGAACTAGCTATCTTACAGAGGTTCCGGAACACAACAATTTTAGAATTGTTATTATGGCGACAGAATTAGGTAAGATGGTGGTAGCTAGCCAGGCGGAGATAAACAAAGTCCAACCAAACCAAGCACAATATATTATACACCCCATGGGGATCGAACCCGGGACCTCTGGATCTGAAATCGGTGGGTTTAACTCCTAGACCACAAAGGCGGTTGACATGTAATTCATTTAACGTTTAATTAATTTATTCAATAAAATGTACAATTAAACTATGTACAAAGGAATCAGTCAGATTACCAAAGGACCGTTACAAACGGCCTATAGGTAACTCAACTGTTCCAGACCAGTACCAAACGGAAGCGTGCCCAAGAAACTGACTGCATTGCCACGCTGAATAGCTATGCTAATTCGCTGGCCCAAATAAGAGCCAGCTCTTGGGTCACGTGTCGCCTCAATCAAAAGCCCGCAAGATTTTTGAAAACCTGGAGGGTACCTGCTCCCCACGGACCCAAGATCTCCACCCCAGAAGGCTCAAATATGTAAGCTCTGTCGAGACCACTATATTTGCGCCTTTTGTGATCCTCGGCCGAATCAGCCGCCGCACCAGCCCTAACTGATGACCCAGGCAGATAAGAAGGCGCTAGGGTGTAACGCAGGTAGCGTCGTTTAATTGATTTATCTACAGCATAGCAAAAACTGCAGCATAGCCACGACAAAGTACTATCCACTCTCAAAACCCCAATTTTAGTCCTAAAAACCTGCCAGCATGTTTTCTCAAAAGTTTGAAAATATTGAATTGGATATTGTTGGTGTTTTATGAAAAAATAACACAATTAAAATATTTTTTTTTTTTCATCAGATGTTAGACATCTAACATCTGATGAAAAAAAAAAAAGCCTGTGATAATGACATCTACGTTCCCCTTTCAATTTTGACACAGATTCATTACTACATTTAAGAATTTATATTAGTCAAGTTTATTATTATAATAAGATTTATTCGTATAACAATGATAGTAAAATGTGTGTATATGGTGTGGGTATATTATATGTGTGTTGTTCAAGTTTGTTAATAATTACTGTGTGTACAATCAAGGAATATTATATACTGAGTACGGTGAAGCTTAGTTTTCATCTTACCTAAATATTTCGTCTTGACAACAAACGTTCTCGCAAAAATCCAGGTCAGAAATACCCTAAGCCGAGGAGCATATATGAAGATCGTAATGAGAGTGAATGAGGCCAAAGAGGTGTGCAAGGAGCGTAGTAAATGTTAATACGTTGTCTCTGTCTACTCCACTGTGAGGCGTGAGTATATGTATGTAAATTAATATACTATATCACTTTATTAGAATATTTTAATTTATATTTAGATATCTGTAGCACTTGAAACTTGAAGGCTTTGTTTCTATTTCATTATAACTGAAAACTCTTCTTCAACTATGTTGTTGAAGCCTGAGCTATTTCTGGAGTGCCAGGAATCTTTCATTTTGTATCTAATTTGTGCCCTAGTTAGAATAACTTCATTGAATATTGTATAATTGTACGATAGTATGAGTTGAAAATGATTGGAATTCCTTTGGAAAATTGATTATTTTGAGTCAGATAATCAAATTCCTTTACAATTAACAATAGAACTATTGGTGTGCATTGTAGCTTGTGGGTTCAAATCCCACCCAGACCAAACATTTGTGTGATGAATATTGATGTATGTTCTGTTTGGGTGCTGATGTTTGTATATACAGACTTATGATCTACGTGAAATATCACGTATAGTAAACTACTGTGACCTTGTGGTAGGCACAAAGCTTTAATTCCACTAACACAAAATGGGAAATTTACAAAGAATTGCTATGACATCTCTTCAGTCATGTTTTAACTAATGTGACTTATAGAGCACACATGAGACCATAAGTCATATTAGACTAATGATCATTAGTCTACAGCGAGTAAACCCTGATATTGATTTACTGATAACTAGCTCGGTAGGAGTGTTGACAGTTTTGATTTATTATAGACTTGGGCCATAAATTCATCGCTGTTAAAAAGTAATATAAACAGAAAGCCCATATCATGATTTAGTGGTATTTTAAACAAATCGTGTGCGTGGCTAAGGGATTAATTCAGGCAGGCGGCCAGTCTTAAAATGTATGTCAAAATTCAGAAAGAAAGAAAGAAAGAAAATCATTTAATTGACACAGGCACAAAACAAGGCACAGACACAGACGACAGAAAAAAAAATACTAAACACTACAACTAAGTATCAAATATAACTAGAGCTAACAAATACAAAATAAAATAACTAACCTATAACCATATCGACTAACACATGTGTCATTTATAGTCTGTGCTAGGTGAAGCACTTATGTCAAATGGCACCATCTCAGCTATGTGCTGCTCCACTAAAAATGTGAAGCAGCGCTGGTTTTCAGGAGGAACCATTTTGAGTGATTCCACGGTACAAAATATAAACAAACAAACAAAATAGATGATAGCTGATTACAATTGTATTCCTGCAGAAGGTGCCTATATATTAAATCTACATTTTGAGTCAGTATGTACGCAGACCTTATTATTGCCTTTGCAAGATTTGAGCTCAATCACTGACCCATCTAAAATAGAAGAAAAATTTACAAACTGACAAGCCTAGAAAAATTATAAATCGGTTTATGTTAGTTTTTTTTATCCGGACCCGAAATAATTACGTAATTTCCTTATCAGTCTTCTTCTATCAAAAGCATAATCATGTCGATTTTGTTTCCTATTTCCATGAACTAAAGGCGATTGAGACACGGGTAAGGTTCAGTGTCTGTTATTAATAGGTAGGCATCACTATGTGTCAAGTAAGTTTAACTAATGTTATCAATTCCAAGGATAATTTAGTGTGGAGAGGCGGCAATGGACCGTTCCTTGCAAGATGTATCGTGAGTCTTCCTTGATGGAGGCTATATTACCCTCTCACAACAAGGCAATGTGATTAGGGGTGGTATCTATTCAGCTGAGTGCAGCGCAGAGATAAGTAAGCACAGACATATTACATCTATAACTAGACAAATAGAACCATATTTATAAAAATTAAGATAAGTATACTTCATGTTTAACATTTTAATAAATACACCCTCGGATTGTTGCACCTCCGACCACTGGTCACTATGACTGTCCTCATACCACAGAAACATCGATTTCTCTCTTCTTGAAAACCTATAAAAACCTGTATATTTCGAATGCAATTTAATTTCTTTATTTAGTTTAGTATATTAAGTCTAATCTAGTGCATACCGAAATATACTATGGTGATTCTTTTTCAAAATCCGTAACTATTTTTACCAGTTTTTGAAAAACAAATGTAAACAGTTCAAAAATTAAGTCACTTGGAAGTGTATTTGTATTTCTTTATTCTGAATTTTGATTCAATAATTTATAGTGAAATAATAACTTAGACCCCAAAATCAGCGACCGAAAAAACAAATTACATGCACCTAGATACGTCAAAAACAAAACAAAGTACTAAGGCTAGCCAAGTAAGACTAGGCACAGTATACATATAAATAAATAAAACAATAAAATCAATAAAAATAATAAAATCAATTTATAGGTACCTTTAGTACCGCACTTAAATTATAAACAAATTTACTAGTTACACTAACCATTATTGTCACAAAATATATACTTGTCGGCCAAAGCTTCGTCAATTGTATAATAACTTTTACTAATTAATTTAAGCTTAATGTCGTTGAAAAAATCAATGTCCGGTTTATTCTACTATAACAAGCCTCACAGCTCAGTTGGTAGTAGCTCTGCCTTCTGCGCTGTAGGTAGTGGGTTCGATTCCCACCCAGGACAAACATTTATGTGATGAATGTAGATGGTGATGTGTGTTTGGGTGTTGTATTGTATGATAAGTATGTATTTACAAAAAAAACGTATTTAAGTAAGTATTTATGTATTCTATCCGTAATCTAGTTCCCATATTACAAGCTATGCTTAGTTTGGGACTAGATGGCGCTGTGTGAAATTAATGTCCTGTAATATTTATAATATTTATTCTTAATGTCAGGTGGTATTTTATTACACAATTTTATTGAAAAGCAAAGAAAGCTTTTTAATATCTTTGTGAGTCAACAACAAGAAAGGAAAAACAAATTCTATCCATAATCTAGTTTTCATATTACAACCTATGATTAGTTTGGGGCTAGATGGCGCGGTGTGAAATTAATGTCTATTTATTTATGACATTTGGATTGTTGGTTGTCGGGACATCGGTTTCCTCATGTCGGGACCTTCACCGTCAGAGCATGTCCATGTGTCAAATGCGCACATAAACTTCCGAATAACCGAAAAGCCCCCGATTGCAATGATAGCCATACCTTCATAGCCAGTTACGTTTTTAAAACTATTTTTTTGTCCAATGCTTTTGATTCTTAAGTATTCTCGCTAAAACCTCTAGAGGAAACTTTGAGCCGTTCTAGTTAAATGGAGTGAATCCTATCTGCAGACGAGTGTAATGTAATTACCACATTCCTTTCAGTTTTTTGTTGCTACGGTGCTTGAATCTTATTCTTCTACGTATTTCTATTCACACTTTAGTACTATACAAACTTAGATAGCAAAAAAAGTTGAGATGTTATATTTTAGTCTATTTTTTCAGTGGAAAATTTAGATAAATAAAGCCGGAATGCAAAACTTGAATTCCTTTAACGAAAATTTTAAAAGTATGATGATTTGATTGGTTCGAATTTGATTTTGAAGAAATAAAACCCTGGATTTACAATGTAGTCCGTTTAAATTGGTTTCTCAGTAACGGTAGTAAAAAAATAATCTTATAATCATAAAAAAAACACCGATTTAAAGATGTTGCCTACACAATTGGCCCGGTCGAACAGTTAATTTTCACTTAAGTATTTAGCTTAACATTTATTTTTGTATGTTAACCAAAAAACGACGACTTTACATGTTGCTGAAAAATTGATTGAGTATATAGTTTCATAGTTAAGTTTAGCGAGTCTCAGTACTTTTAACAAAAATAAAAAATAAGATGTTTATCGCTATGGTGTACTAAAAAACCAATATCCGTACCCCAAGCTCTACTCTATATACAATAAGTACAATCGACTGCCGATAACAAGCTGAAACAAAATTCATTAACGCCCGGAAAGTGGGCGGAAAATTCAATTTGCTTAACGGCAACAGTAACAGGTGGGTTCTATGGGCTTTGTGGTTTATTTATATAGCCTGTTCATTATATTTTGCTCTGACCAGATACTTTGAGTCAATAATTAGGACAAGTTAGGAAAGTCGTGTCTGTTTGGTTTATGTTCGGCTGTGGATGGATATGGGCTGAAATTATAGTGAGTATTTAGTATTTATTTCAAAAACACCTATCGTTACAGGCTACACCTAAGCTATAGTGTAATATTCACATTTAAAATATAAATAAATATAATTATAGTATTTTCATCCTATCCAATAGTACAAAAATGGTCCACTGCCTCACATGGGCCTCTCTTAAATCGTTTCATAGAGTGCAATGGGGATTTTCCATAATCACCACTCATGGCAGGCGGGTTAGCGATAGGTATCTTTGACCCTTGATGTTGGCAGCGTCCCCATGGGGAGTACAATGTTGTGCTTGGTTTGATTCGTGGTAGGACTTTGTTTGGGTCCGCCTGGCTAGCTACCACCATCTTACCTGATTCTGTCGCCATAACAACAATTCTATAAAAATTGTTGTGTTCCGGCATTTAGAGGTAAGATAGTCAGTTCCTCAGTTTGTTGAGGATTCCGGGTGAAGTGCGCCACCTTTGGCCTTATCTCAACTTGTAACCAGGCGAGATGAGGGCCAAGCGCTTCACCGTCGTACAATAAAAACGCTTGAGAGATATAGATACAAATATTAAAATAAAAATACAAAGTACACATACACGAAATACAAAGCAGCAAGTTTAAAAAGTCCCCAAAATCTCGGGCAATTGAATCAAAAGCGACCTCGCATTAATCCGGGCGCAGCAAAAATTGTTGTTTCTGTTATCTAAACAGCTCACCACAGAGGCCTGTGTTGATGTTTTGATACGCATTTCACTTAAGATAAGCCTCGTAAAACCGTATTTTACAAGATTAAGTCATCTCGCACCCTCCTTTTGTTTTAATCCTGAACGAATCCTGTGATAAATCGACCGCGGCTGGTTGGAGGAAACGTAAGGAGATACACGAAACGTTTTTTATGATTAAATAGATTTAAATTTATTAAACAATTTCTTTTTGTTATTTTTTTTTCACTACGGGGAAGGAATTATTGCCATTCCAATACGCAGATTTCTTATCAAATTTACTGTCTACAGATTGTCAATACTGCAGATTTCCTTATCTACTCATGCCCATGTCCACCTTGAGATTTTTAGTGCATGTGGTAGGTACTAAATAATTGTTCTTGCTAGCCATGTGAGTATAGGTGTGGATATGTTTAAAACATTGGATGGAGTCAATACGTATTTAACTGAATTACTGATAGTTACAAATTTAGGCATAAAATACAATTAATATGTGTGGATCGCGGGCAAGGACTTGGGAGTGACTGCCTTATTCTGATACAAAACCCGCTTAGATCGGCAAACCTAAAAGCTACAACTACTGTTAGATTATGTGTGTCACCACAGATTTTCATGTCTACAGTTTCCTATTTCTACGTATTCCCATTCCTACAGATTCCCATTTTCACATATTAATGTATTAGTAATTTGTAGAGAGGAATCTGTATAAGAAATCCGTTGTATTGGGACCAACCGGGTGAAGATGTCTTCATCGCACTGGTGTCAAGATATGATACAGCTTGAGGTACTTCTGGCTATCTATACGATACTATATGATACAACACCCAAACACAGAACAAACATCTATATTCAACAAAGCAAAGCTTGTAATTTAAGAACTAGATTATGGAGAATTAGGTATGATTCTTATGTATTTTCTTAATTCATTTTTATGATATACGTATGTACTTATAACAACTCCCAAGCAAAAAACTAGCAATAAAATGAAAAAAAAAACACAATAATGTTTATCCCAGGAAGGAATCGAACCCACAACCTACAGCGGCGCAACCCAGCTGTGAAGCCATTTGATAGCGAATAACACTGCTACTCGTCTTTCTGGGTTATGTATAGACAATAATCAAAAGTAGTAAACCTTAGATCTAATGCTTCCGGCGAAATAACGTAGCTGTCTTTCCGTTTAAAAGGTATTGGCAATGACATTACAGGCAAGTAAGATCAACGAAAGTAAACCGCTGCCCTTCTGGTTAGATTCCTTTGCTGGCTTTTACGACATCCGTGGGCTGAGAAAGAGGGGTCGATTCTTAAGCCGCGAGCGCCACGGGAAATAAACAAAAAAATGATTTTTATAAAAACAATATAATGCACAAATGAGCTTGCCTATTGCATGGGAGGCAGTCGGGTCTTTCGAGAAACAGAGATACAAACGGTCTATAGGTAACTCAACTATTTAATTCAGTACAATAAATTATAATTGAATTCCAGTACAACTCTAAAAGCAAGAATTGCTTGTTAGACTGGGCCCCAGCCCTTCATTTCTAAGCGTTTGATTGTAATTTGAAGCGCTTTTGTTGTTTGAGTATCGATGTAATATCAGGAATATCACAGAGAGCTCCACAGATGTCACCTTAGTAATACGAATCTGGGCTACTATTGAATACTTGATGTGGAAAAGGACTTGTAATCTAAATACATAAATCGTCGTGTTACTGAATGACAGACAATAAATGCAAAGCCCAGGCCATAGCGCCTACCAGTATCAAAGATGTTTAAGAATACTTTACAGGACTGTTTACTTCTGCTTTGTTTAGTGCCTATTCTATACGCTAGAGGCGATCTGTAAGTAACTTATTTCAATTCAAATATTCATTCATACTGTACGTTCACAGGGAATACTTAGTATTAGTAGTTAAATTACACTTAACTAATCAAATATTAAAATCTGTATTAGAGATACACAGCTCTCGGAGCAGAAACATAACTTTTTGTCGGATTCGACTGAGAATCCGATAGATTTCAAGGCTGTTCTCAAACTTTTTCTGAAAAATGTGTAGATATCGTAGTTAAAAATAGCGTTCTTGGAATCTCCATCAAAAGCTTCCTTATTCGATCTGATAAGGCTTTCCGAATATATGAGAATAGCTATAATGATATCATGTCATGTATGATAAGGCCGCAGGTGGAAACGCACTTCTCCTGGAATCCTGTAATTACAGGTTCTCAAGTACCTACATCAGAAACCGATCTCTCTCAATGTAATTAGCTACTATTGAGAGTAATTGTCCTTAATAAAATATCCCTTAGAGTTATTTAGTTAGTTATTTATTGAAGTGAAAACTTCTTTATGCGCGATGGGCATTTTTTGAGATGAGATTTTTGAGAAAAATAACTCTCAACACAACACAACTCCTTACCGGCACCTTTTTTGACACATTAGATTTTAAACACATAGTCTCGTTATCTTTATGATTTTAAGAGTTACGGGTAAGGACCGTTCGAAGTTTGCTTCTACCTATAGACGGCGATTATCAAGTTTTATGATCTGTGTTTTTCCACTGTTTTTATTTTTATCCTTGACAGACTAAGAAACTGGCTATTTTACCTCTAAATGCCGGAGCTCAACAATTGACAATCGTTTTTTTAATCGAAATTTATAAATTAAACAACGCCACCGGGAGAAAATCTAGAGAAACAATTCGGAATAGAAACGTGTTCTTTTGTTGTCAGCGGAAGTAATTATGTATTGTGATGCTCCGTCGATGTTGATTGTCTGAACCAATGGCTTGAGGGCTTTCGGTATCTGATATCAATGCCTCAAGATTGAAAACACGAGTTCATATGTATATGTCACCGTGAGATTGTAAGCACCGTCCGTTTGTTGGTATATGTTATGTATAAAAAAAAAACAGAAGAGATGAAAGGAAAAAAGCGTACAAAACGTGGCTTTAGTAAGAATATATCCAAATTTGTATTGGTTACAACATAAAATTATATTTCTGAAAGACACATCACATATCAACAGCAGACAGGTGACAAATATTATAATCTCCATAATTGCCACGCTTGGCAGGTGTACTGGTGATCGTAGTAAAGGTGTAGATAGTACAAAAGCTGCTGCCCTTCTTCTGATGAGATACTTTAGTCAGCTTTTACGACATCCATGGACTGAGTAGGAGGGGTTGATTCTTATTACACTATAATAAAATTGCATTGGTGTGTGGACTGGATCACCAATTTATAACAAAACGTATGGTTTAACATATTTTACATATAAATTACATATACCATATTATTATATCGCCGCCTTCGTGCAAAAACCAACTATCTCGAAGTTTTGGTTGATTTTCAGTTATTAATGCCACTAAGTATATTTGATTTTTCATTCTCTTTCTAATGGTTAAACGTACTAAGCTCTATTGCGTATAGTTACTGAGATAAATAGTTGTAAACGCAACCAACTATTAACGCATTTTGGACTTATGTCAACCAATTAAACCAAGTAATTATGTTTTTTTTGTGCAAAAGGGGAGACAAAACCAAATAGTAGGATATAATTAACATGAAATTGTTCAAATAGAAAGGTAAAACAGTTTAAATATTTTTAGTATTGAAAATTTTATGTTTTTTTTATAGGTAAAAAATAATAAATCTGGCTAGCTTTTTTAATTGTGCTCATCTGTACCTTACTAAAAAGTAAATATATTATAAATGTGTACTAGGAAATGAATCTATGTGATCTGAATAAATAAGTAATTATTGAACTAAACTTTTATTTTATGTTGTGGAAGCCAATGCTTGGAGTGCTTTAGATTAATCGACAATGTGATTTAAGCGCAGTCATGGCGCGAGTAGGCGGAACTAGAAAGCGATTAGCTTAAAGTTTATTGCTTTCTCAAAGTTATGTGGGGCGGGGCTGCTTGGGCGGCCGCGGCTTCAGGTGGAACCTCAGCAAATTGTAGCTTCAACATACATTATATATTCCAATACGTGAAATTCGTCATGCGAACATTTTTTAATCTAATGTCGATTAAATTTAAACCATCACAAACAAATAAATAAATAAATAAATATTACAGGACATTCATTTTACAAAGCGCCATCTAGCCCCAAACTAAGCATAGCTTGTAATATGGGATCTAGATTACGGATAAAATACTTAAATACTTCTTGTTAATACATACGTACTATATGATACAACACCCAAACACAGAACAAACATCTATATTCATCACACAAATGTTTGTCCTGGGTGGGAATTGAACCCAAAGCCTACAGCGCCGAAGGCAGAGTTACTACCAACTGAGCTATGAGGCTTGTCAAACAGAAAGTTAGGCAACTTTTTTTTTATTGTACGACGGGGAGGTGCTTTACCTTCATCCCACCAGATTTTTCAAGTTATGATAAGGCCGAAGGAAGCGCACTTCACCCGGAATCCTCAACAAACTGAGGAACTGGCTATCTTACCTCTGAATGTCGGAACACAACAATTAAAATAGTGTTGTTTTGGCAACAGAATTAGGTAAAGCGGTGGTAGCTAGCCAGGCGGACTTAAACAAAGTCCTACCACCAACCAAACCAAGCACAATATTGTACTCCCCCTGGGGATTGAGCCCGGGACTTCTGGATCTGACACCGGTGGGCGGACCACTAGACCTGTAGTCTGGACGTATGTACAACATATATATAGTAAATATTCATAAAGTTGATTCAATATTTTTTTTTATTTTGAGAGTGTCCAACAACTGTGGGCACCTAGTAACTTTTATTTAAAACTCTTGTAAAATGTTAAAGAGACGACAGAGAGTCCGAGGCGAGATCCTGTGACTCTGCTTAACATGCTCAATACATAATTAATAACAAAAACGGGTCTTCTACGGGTAGGAGACGTGTAGTCTATACGTGACCACGGCCGTTGTAACACGGTCGAAACTGTCGGGAATATAAAAAGGTACGCGATGAAGACCCGTTTTTGTTATTAATTATGTATAATAATCGCGATAATTTAAAAAACGCTAGGCTCAATACAGACCTAGTGCGGAGAACAGAGCTCGACAAGGTACAATCGTTCTATATTTTATGTTACATCCATTCTACAATACATTTTATGTACCTGATAAATAAAACAGTTTTATGCTTTTAAAAAAAAAAATATATATAATATTTTTTTTACATAGAACTCAAAAGAGCAAAAAAAATTTCTAACACTCACTTTCCCAGAAAATCTATAGAAAATAAATAGTTTTTCTTTAATGCAGAACTTTTTTTTTTACATGTTACCAACATGGATTTTCTCTCACGGTTTCCAACGTCGCCTCAGTGGCCCTGGAAAAACTACTCACTCTGTATACACACCTACTTACAAACTGTGTCGTATTTTCTAACTTAACTCGGAGAAATTTGACATACAATACAACATTAGGTGTTGTACAACACGCAGAGCAAACATTAATATTCATCACACAAATGTTCGTCCTAGGAATCGAACCCACAACTTACAGCGCAGAAAGCAGGGCTCTGCCAACTCAGCTGTGAAGGCTTGTTTATTTGGTAAAGCGGTGATACTGGGTCAACAATTCATTCAATGTTGATTCTTACCATCAACATTTCTAGTTAGAAATGTTGATTCTTAATATTATAAAATTCTCTTCCTAATGCTACTGATCTCAGTAGCATTAGAGGATTATATAGTTCTTAATAAAAAAAACATGGAAATTCCCACAGCCAATATGTGCCGAAAACAAAGACCAAAGCTTACTGACTTACTATCAATTAACACAGCTCGAACCATAGATGAGAGAGAAGCATCTAGATGTTCATTTTCAGAGTATCTTCCTCATGGGGTGTAGCGAAAGCTTTTATGAAATTCCTTTTGGCTAGCGGCATATAAATTCCTAGCGTTTCACTACTTACCATAAACGTGTAATACTACAAAGTTTAAGCTCCATTCATTGAAAACTACGATTAAGCAGCTTTGAACAGAAAGTGGGTAATAAACTATACATTGTTAATCCTCACTCCACCGACTTCCCGCTGAATATAAAGAGTTATTCACGCAGATTAAGCTTTAAGCCTTTTGTCTCGCTTAGCTTAAACACCCCATATAATATTTTGAATATTCGTTTGAATATTCAGTACCTATTTATCATCACACTAAAGCATTATCAAAGCGTAAGCTTGTGTGTATATTTGATACTCGTTCACGCCTAAGCGGCTAAATTAGTTTGGGTGAAATTTAGCAAAACTATAGTTTTTACCCAGGATTACCATATAGGCCACTCGGAAGAAGCGCTTGGCCTTCATCTCACCTGGTAACAAACTGAGATAAGGCCGTAGATGGAGGCGCACTTCACCCGGAATCCTCAACAAACTGAGGAGCTGGCTATCTTACCTCTGAATGCCGGAACACAGCATATTTTTTTTAAGAACTGTTATTATGTCGACAGAATTAGGTAAGATGGTGGTAGCTAGCCAGGCGGACCCAAACAAAGTCCTACCACCAACCAAACCAAGCACAATATATTGTACTCCCCATGGGGATCGAACCCGGGACCTCTGGAACTGAAATCGGTGGGTTGAACCACTAGATCACAGAGGCGGTTAAAGCCACATAGTCGTGGGACTGGAAGGTTGAAATAATATTACATCACTTGCTAGATCATATTAATAACATAATACCAGATAGTTGGCAGACTAGCATTAGTCAAGGGCAGCGAACTTAAGCTATGATTAAATTATGAGATGCTTTAGTTGCTTATGAAGCGAGCTTGGATATGTGTAAGTTTGAATGCTGAGTTGGCTTGTTATCCTTCCAAACGTGAAGATTAGGTATTCCACTGGTTTGTTTATTTTCTATCTTCGTTTTTTATTTTTAATACACAGACTTTTTGTTGTGAAACTGCATGCAATAAATAATTATTTTATTCGAGTTAGATATGGAATAGGTACTTATTAGGTCGCGATTAGAACATAACTTTGATTATTGGTCTTAGTTATTACTAGACTATTCGTAATAGAATTGTTTAAAGTATACGATAATTAAAGAAGACATCAACTTTGTTTCGGTTTTCCCTGAAATCGCGAAATGTGGAATGGGGAATGTGGAACATCACGTTAATTGGGAAGACTTTATACGCAGCGACCGGGAGCTCATCCGGGAAATAAGGAAGGTTCCCTGGGAATACCGAAACAAAGTTGGTGTCATTTTTTTTTTATTGTTCGACGGAGAAGCGCTTGGACTTCATCTCACCTGGCTACAAGATAAGATAAGGCCGAAGGCGGAGGCGCACTTCACCCGGAATCCTCAACAAACTGTGGAATTGGCTATCTTGCCTCTACCTACATGCCAGAACACAACAATTCTAGAATTGTTATTATGGCTACAGAATTAGGTAAGATGGTGGTAGCTAGCCTGGCAGACTTTAACAAAGTCCTACCACCAACTTAACCAAGCACAATTTTGTAGGTACTTGCCCTGAGGGTTCGAACCCGGGATCTCTGGATCTGAAATTGGTGGGTTGAACCTTACTTGAAATACTAAAGCAAATTTTGAATGTAAAAAACATTGAGTGATTTAAGGCTTTTTAGGATCTTGATATTTTTTTATGATTACTGCCTCGCTAACAAAGTAAAGTATTTTACCCACCCACCGGTGGATGCGTATATAATGATAATAAAATGTTATTTTATTGATACAAAAACGGCAAAAATATGTTAACAGATAAATTGTAGATGTATCTGAAAAACGAGTATAAAGTACGATGCTGTAAATTAAATGGACATATTCAATTCTTTCAATTTGCAGACCCGAATTGAACGTGTAAAATTGTGTCCAATAAAAAATATGTCATCGAGGTATACTCATAGCATCGCCCAGGGCTCTAAAAAATGGTGAAATGTAAAAAAAAATAAACGGTTGGCTAATTAAATAACTGGTTACTGGTTAGCTAATAAAATAGGGTTTGGTCAGCTCACAGGTAGGTACTACAAAGTGTATTAAAAAGTAAATTGTTTCTTTCTACAAAAAAATACTCAATATCTGACGCACTCCATATTTTCGAAGAATGCTTACTGCTGTTTTTTGCTGACCAAGTATTAAGTAATAACCCTACTTCTGAGGCAGTTGGGTAAAAATACATGTTGATACATTGTGATCAGTAATAAGTCAATCCGTACAAACTGTATTTATCTTCCAACACATGATAATATTATTATTTTGAGGTGATTTGAAAGGCAAGCGCTTCCCCGCCGTATTTTTAATCAATAAACGTTATTATTATGGTTTTTATCTCTTCGGAGAATTCTCGAGTAATCAATTAATCGGTGATAAATGGGGCACATGGGCTTAGGCCAAGTGTACCTTAGTGCTTTGAACTGAGGTTCATCAGGAAGTACGGTCTGCAGAAACTTACGCACTATCCTACAAGTATTAAGGAGCGCTGCTTACAACACGAAAGTATGTTTGGGGGTTTAGTAAGGATATAGACTGTAAAAGTTGGATTGGGATAACACAAGTCGTTGATAACACAGATGGGGACTATTGAGATATTTTGCAAACGCCACTTGCGGGTCATACATTTTTTGTAGTCGATGTATTTGGATAGCTTCTCTGCAATGGTACTCTGTAGGATGGCAAAATCAATAAGTAAATAAAAAAAACAGGACATTAATTTCACACAGCGCCATCTAGCCCCAAACTAAGCATAGCTTGTAATATAGGAACTAGAATACGGATAGAATACTTAAATACTTTTTGTAAATACATATGTACCTACTTTATGATACAACGATATACCCAAGTAGTGCTGTTTTGTTTGTTTTGTCAAGGAGTGTGAGGTCAGGTCTATTGTAGTGTGTAGTTTTATCTTTGAGGATGGCTCAATTCAACTTGTGTGTGGCGTTTTCTGATACAGTTTCAGGAGTGTACTTGTAAGGTGTTGGTTTTGCACTAGAGTCATTAGTTTATATTTTCCTGCTAAGCTTTTGTCGATGATATTGGCCACTTGATCGTGTCTGAACGTGTAATAAAATATATATCTTGTGATATGCTGTATTGATTCGGTAACAATGTTGCGGATTGCTGCTGATGAGACTAAATGCACGACGTTCATTTGAATTACTCGGTCTTTAGTGACCTGTGGACTTATGATGCCATCTGCGTTTCACTAGAACTTAGCAGCCAACACGCGACATAGATAGTAATAACAAGCCCATTGTGTGGAAGAGAATAAATTATCTCAATATATTACAGGAATTTTATTTCACACACCATCTATCCCCAAACTAAGCATAGCTTGTAATATCGGAGCTAGATTACGGATATAATACTAAGATATTTTTTTTTAAATGCATACGTACAATATGATACGACACCCAAACACAGAACAAACATCTATATTCATAACACAAATGTTTGTGTTGAGTGGGAATCGAACCCACAATATACACAGTTCAGAACGCAGAGCTACTACCAACTGAGATATGAGGCTTGTTAAGTACCTAGATTTGAACAGGTAGTTCAAAGCTTCACCTAGAAAAATACTCTCAAAAGCGGGTGAAGTCGGCGCAGCGCGCGTATTTGCTACTATGTTTCGTAGCTTGTAGCGTTTCTAGCAAATATCCCTTTGAGACCTGTGGAAAGATTGCACCGCGCCGCCGCCGCAATATTACAATGTGAATCTGAAGCTTAAGAACGTTGTGGCTTTAAAAATATTTACAAGGAAACACGTACGTTTTGATCCGTGCTCGCTTTTGATGTTTACCATTAGTGCAATCACTGAGTACTGAGGAAACGTTATCTGTGTATATGTAATGTAGCTCTGAAGGTGTTGGGGACAGGTTCAACAGTGGTAACTCCCAGTTAATAAAACCCGAGGATGAAATTACTCGATATATTGTTCAGCAATACAAAAAAACTCTAACTGCGCAAAGGAGCAGGCGGTGTGCGCGGAACTCGTATTTCGACTGTTGTTTTCTGTGAATGCCGGTAGCCGGTAGCCGGTATCAATGCCATTGCGGTTGCCGCTTCCCTCCGCCGTCCTTTCCTACCCCTCATCCTCCTGCGCGACATCGATACTCACTACATTAACATTTATGTACTTAATATAAAGAACATTATTTTATTTTATTTTATTATATTCTAAGTACTTGCTACAATGAGCTCATTGCAGCAATTACTTAGATTATTTGCTATAGGCAAAGAAATAGAAACCGTTGATAAGACAAATCCTTTCTTTCCTCTTTTCCTCGATGAAGCCCTAGAACGACGAAGCACAGACTCAGCTTCAAAAAAATGCCAAGCGGGAAAAATTTGCTAATTATTTGGGTCTTAAGCCTTTATTCCGTAGATTTCTTTGAGGCAACATTTAAAAGGAGTTAATTGAACGAGTAATTTATAAGGCTCATTGTCAAGTAAATGTTTGCTCGGAAATTCCTATTATCCTTGGTCTTGCTTCGACTTTCGCCGTTTTATCTTCTTGGGAACTGGGATAATAGAATGGTAATTACCGCTTTCAAGGAAATCTTTTAGTATGTGGGTTAGAATTAAATGTTATTTTACAGACGAGTCGCAAGCTCAACCGCCTCTGTGGTCTAGTGGTTTGCCCACCGGTGTCAGATTCAGAGGTCCCGGTTTCGATCCCCAGGGGGAGTTCAATATTGTGCTTGATTTGGTTGGTGATAAGACTTTATTATTTGTATTGTTTAAGCTAATTCTTACCTAACTCTATCGCCATAACAACAATTATTAAATTGATGTTTTCCAGTATTTAGAGGAAGATAGCCATTTCCTCAGTTTGCTGCGGAATCCGGGTGAAGTGCGCTTCCATCTTCGGCCTTATCAATTTGAAAATCAGGTGAGATGAAGGGCAAGGACTTTGACGTCGTACAATAAAAAAAAATCAATTGACTAAGAATTCCGCTCTAAACTATATTTTTTGTATATTAGCAATTAGCAAATACTCCAGTATTTGCTTTAAACTTATTTAGGTTTAGTAACCATAGGTCAAACTGAATCCTTACAAATACAAGTTATATCGTGATTTCAGGTCTTTTCCAGCTGAAGGTAAAAGCTTTCGAATATACCTAACCAAGTATGTTTTCTGAAAGTTTTCTTTACTTTCACAGCCGGAAGTTCTGGTATGTACCTCTGTATGTCTCGCGAGACCGCAATCCGGGTTCTTGCCAGGAACTTGCACCATCAGTATTGCTTGTGCTTGCCAACTTTGTAGTTCTCCGTTGGATCACACTTTTGAAGTTCTGGAAGTGGGTCAAATCGGCGCATGATTTGCACCGCACTTTACAAAGCGTCAGCCGTTGCTCAGAGCTCGATCAAAGTGCAATAAAATTCGACTAATCTGTTTTATACTAGGAGCAGAAACCGCATAGCTTCGCAAACGCTAATGTATACGAAAAGCTTTGGAACTCTAATACACATGAATAAAAGAAAGATGTATAGAAAATAATTTATTTTTATAACACACTAGCTTTTACTCGCGACTTCGTCCGCGTATTAGTTTTTTTAAATAGGTGCAAGTATTATATTATATAAATATATATATATTTGTTGGATATCTGGATAGATTTGACCGATCAGCTCCTACATGGTGTGCAGACACGCACACCGAGGGTTCTGACCCACATTCCCACACAAAACATGCAGGCTTTTTGAAGTTTAAGTGCCGATCCGACTCACGTTGGGCCAGATTTTATTATTAATTTATTTATTTACCACAAAGTAAGCACTATATACTCACAGCAACTTTGTTATTATACAGGTCGAAAAAAACAATTATAAAAACGTTTCATGTCAGGTCTGAATATAGGACACCCAACCATTTATTTCTGAAAATTATTAAAAACCGAAAATATACCATAACTTATTCCTCATGGGCAATCAACATACTAATTTTCAAGTGCCTATCATTAATATAATTGTGGTTTCAGGGATATGCAACATTTTACTCTGAACTTTGAACCCCATTTTGAACCCTAAGGGTGCGAATTTTCAAAATTCCTTTCTTAGCAGGCGTTTACACACTAAGATAAACATGCCCTTGAAATTTCAAGTCTGTACACCCAACGGCTTAGGCTGTGCGTTGTATCTAGTGAATAAGGCAGTTAGACACTCAGGAGTTGTCCTTTTATGCATTAGAAGATTACTGTGTATCAAGTAGTCAAGTTTCATTAGTTAAGGGTCGTAAACACAGTCACGTCGACAGCCTATTTATGTAGTGGTTGATTGGACATTGGATAGAGCCTCCTCCAAAAACGGGAGGGTTTTGCCATAATCACCACACTTGGCAGACGAGTTGGTGATCACAGTAAAGGTATTATGTAACATACAGCACGAAGCTGCCGCTTCCTCTGGTGAGATCCCTTAAATCAGCTTTTACGTCCGCGGGCTGAGTTGGAGGGGTCGATTCTTAAACCGCGATTGCTACGGCCGGCTAAATTAAAATAAAACATTTGTCGTTGACTGCCTCGTTATACAGATTTCAAAAAGTATAAGCACGACTATTTTACCATGCATTATTCAGGAGTTCCACTGTCATCATCGTAAGACTCCGGTTTACATGGTTCGTAGAAGAGTATCACACATACAATCATTTTAAATGCGCAACGCTCTAAAAATGTATTTACTGAAATAACCCTTTATATTGATTGCACTCAACCTTAGACTTTGGTAGTTTTGACATTCATCCATTGCATAAAGAGCACTCGAAATACACCAGTTTATTGATAATGTATTAATAAGAAACTTTTTTTTTTTTAGAATTTTTTTTCTTATAAAAGGACTTGCCCTTTAATTATTAAAATAACAAAAAACCATAAATCACGTTCTTATCTATTTCATATGAGGAATCTATAATGATATTTTTGACCTTTTATCATGCACGGTTTCAGAGTTAGGGCATACTTTTAATGAAAACTTTCAACCCCTTTTTGAACCTCTTAGGGTACGAAGTACGAATATTCAAAATCCCCTTCTTAGCGCTCATTTTCGTATCAAGACAAACATACCCTCCAAATTTCATGTCTCTACGATTAGCCGTTTAGGCTGTGCGTTGTTAGGTATCGTCGCTAGTGAGTCAGCTAGCATTTTATATTAGTATAAGATAAACAAACAAAGAGAACAATAAAACATTGTAACAAAGGGCGATCTTGTCGAACCGATCTCTACCCAGACAGCCTTTGGATGTAATGGACTGTGTGAATTAAGATGGAGTATTATTGAACAATCTTGAAATCATATTTAAGAACTAATAATATACCTAGTTGTGGACAAAAATAAAACCAACTAATATAACATAAAAGTTGTAGGAAAACGACATAAGTTCTCGTAAAAATAACATGGAGAAAAAAAAGATATTAAGAGTTGGGAGATAAGTAGGTAGGTACGAAGCGCTGGTTTCACAATGTTTAATTTATAAAGCTTTTCTAGAGCCAGGCTAAACTAAAATCAATGTAAATAAAATTAATTAATTTAAGAGTAATTTCACACAGCGCCATCTAGCCCATGATGAAAAAAGGTGCTATCATATTCATACTTATCAGAGTTTCCACGACCAGTTCCAGCCGTTTTCCTTGTACTCTGATCGCGATTCCAAACGAACGGTTGATCTGTCGGGAGGTTGATGAAAATGCTCTTCAAATAACTTAGCGATTGAACAACTTTTTTTTGAACCACACACCGTGTGCATTTTTCGCGATTTTACCGATGGAAACCCGTCTCTGTTCCGCGCCGTTCTCCGAGCTGAGGTGATATGGAACACAATACTACTCGTATCTAGTATTTTTTATACTACGAGTACTAGGAGAAGGGACAAGCAAAAAGCGCACCTGGTGTTAAGTGTACTCTTGCCTATGACAAAGCCTTACTGCATAGGTCACATCCACAAAGAACATAGCCTACACTGCACTGCATTGCGCCCGTCAACTTGAGGCATAAAGGTGTTAAGCCTCACGTACCCGTAATTTCACCGACAACCATACCTTTCAAACCGAAACACAGCAATGCTGCTTGGCGGCTGAAATAAGTATGGTGCTAGTAATTCTCCGGACGAGTCCTTTCACTAGGGGCTTCTACTACTCTTAAAATTGCAATCTTTCCATCTGCGTCCTTATCATGCATGCTCCTGATTCTTAAACAAAGCAAATTTGTATACAAAGCTTTGTATACAAACAAGTCGCCTTTCAATAGAAACACGTCGATCTATCACCCTTACCTCTTCTAGGTGAGGACAAGATTTTGCTGAAAGGTCGTAAATCTTGGCGGACGTTTAATTCCATCAGGAACTTGGGATCTCGCAACAAGGACAAAGTATTTGCGGTAAATATTTCCATATTTTTTCAGGGTCTCAGAACAAAGCCCGGAAAATAAACTCACAGTCATTTTTCGGATAAGCCTCACACCCATCCTGGATTAAAAAAAATATTTTTGGAAAGTCGGTAAAAAAAAACTCATCGCTCAATCAAAAACTCAGTTACTATACACTAAATGATGCTCTATGCCACAAAACTTTTTGTGTAATCAATTCTTATTAAATTCTAATTTAATTTAATTGAATTATGTACATTTTTAGTTTTATTTTATTATCGACGTGGCCCCTCTACAGCTATTTGTTGCATATTTTGTTTTAATGTTATTAAAAATAGGTCTGTTTATTTTTTGTTATTGTAATATGTTGTTTTGTTTTTTAATTTTTAATTGTTATGTTTAATATGCTTTTATTTTATAATAAAAGTTAAATATTGACTATAACTAAGTGTTCCTTTGTGATTCTCTATTTGCAAATAAATGCAATGTTGTACCAATCTGAGTATGCCAGTTTCCTTCAGCAACATACACCATTTTCCAGCAAGAATAAATCAAGTGTTTCCAGGCAGATGTTTAAAATTGCACCAATTATGTATCTCAAGAAAATGTTTCATCCGAACGCAAGTTGTTTATTTATGATCCACGCACTGAGTACCTAGTGATTTAAAGTAAATCCTCGAAGGAGAAAAAGTCGTGAGTCTGTTGTATTTTTTTTTATCTCAATATTAGGCAAATAACTGATGTAGAGCAGTAGTATTTCGGCTCCGATTTTTCTATTCTGCGTTTTGTGGCAAGCCAATTATCCAGAGCACCGAACATCATGACAGCAACACGATCTTTAACTATCGAAGCTCACTGAGCCAGGAAAAGTTCATTAGGCTTCACGCCGTGTTAACAAACTAATAGATTTTGTTAAGGTAGCTTCATTGGCGTCAGACATCGCGACTTTCGAAAGTGTTCTGGAAATTTCGAATATTTGTAACGCCGGTGTTTTTTACAGATTGTGCTTTAGTGTGCCAAGCTTCGCAAATTTTTCACCGTTTATAAAAATTTCAGCTAGTTATCATCCCCTCCTTGTTGATGTAATTTAGGACTGAGCGTTTTGTACGATATATTATGATACGCACTGCAAAAACTTAGAATCAGCTTTTAACATGGAATCGACTATATTTCTGATGACTTACGACCTTTTCGGAGACATCAGCTTCAATAAGCGAGTTAATAGCCACCTTCTGGGTAGCCTTGCAAGGTTCGAGACCAAGAAACACAAAAAAAAATACATTCTAAATTTAAATGTTACTTATTAATGTTGAAAACTTTTCCCATGATAAATACTCTCCGTACCTCTACGTATCTACAATATAATACAACACCCAAACCACAGATAGTAAAATACTAAACACAGACCAAACATATATTCATCACACGAATATTTGTCCTGGGTGGAAATCGAACCCACAACCTCCAGAGCAGACCGCAGAGTTACTACCAACTGAGCTATGAGGCTTGTTTATATAACAGCGACAGGATCAATCACTTCACAGCCACTCGTTATAATTTGACGTGAGGACTTCATGCAATAGTCAGTCGTATTGTATCAGAACCCCCCTTAAAATAATCCACTTAAAACATTCTACATTCTCTGTTTTAAAACAGTCATATTTCAGATACAATTAAGCACCAACATAAATCTCAAGAAGTTCGCAACATACTTTTCAACACTAACTATTACGGTAGTTTGTGTAGTTCGTGCTGTTCTTCTTTATTGTGTCTATATAGAGATCGTACCTAATTGACCGACTGACAACCAACGCAAAGTCCAAGTCAAATGACCAAGGGAAAGAGAATGAATATACACTTGTACACAGGACCCCGTGGGAATTACCAAAATCCTTTCATAGTAATAATACAATATATTATGATATAGTATATATTAGTGGGATAGAATTATTAATATCTTTCTTATATACTTACTTACTTGTTATTTGTAGAGCGGACCGTTTTCCGCAATTAGATTGTGGACCCTTTTTTTTTCTTGCCAGCCTCCCGATATCCTCCAAGAAGGCTAGCCGCTCGCTGACGGCAGATGACCTGCAGCGCCAGCTGGTCTACCTAGGTATCCTAGTCCCAAAGCTAAATCCACTTATATAAAATACGAACGTTTGATTCCATGGATTTTTGTTGCTTTACGCCATACACAAATTTTGTGCAAATATGATTTTATACTAGGAATAGAATAAAACCTTTTAAATACATTAATAATAAAATAAATAAATTTATACAGCGCCATCTAGCTCCAAACTAAGCATAGCTTGTAATATGGGAACTAGATTACGGATAGACTACTTAAATACTTTGTGTAAATACATACGTAATATATGATACAACACCTAAACACAGAACAAACATCTATATTCATCACACAAATGTTTGCCCTGAGTGGGAATCGAACCCACAGCCTACAGCGCAGAAGGCAGAGTTACTGCCAACTGAGCTATGAGGCTTGTTATTTTATGTTGTTTTATCCGAGATCTACATCTATTTACCCCAGGAACCACGTGGGCAAAGTAGCGGACAAAACCTGGGTAGTATAACGACGTATTTCTTCATGGTGCCCTAATTCTGTGACTTTTGTTGTCACTAAACACTAAACTAAACACAAAATGAACAGCTTACAGCTGAAATACATATTTAAATCTTTACACCACAACTCTTTGTATAAAAAGTTAACAGTTTCAGACAACTTGCTGGCACTTCCGCGATTCACCATAATTTTATTCATGTTCCCTTTTACTCTACGGAGATAAGCTACTGAAATACTGGCAACACTTTTCTGAGAAAATTAAATGGAATTGCACGAATCGGAATTTATATTTTGACACGCAAACTTCTGTGATCCTAATCCCTGGAAATTGGAGGGTGAGACATTTCACTCGCTTATTTGATTGTCTGTCTGAAGGTTAAAGCCGCGTTAGGCAGGTACCCACTTTATTGGGTGCACCTTAAGGTGATTGCCAATTCACAGGCAGTTTCAATTCACGTTTGATGTTCCCTTGTTAAATATTTGTTACAAATGTTACAAACTAAGATTATTTTGAGGGTATTTTTTAATGAAAGTAGGTAGGTAGTCTACACTATATATAAGTAAAAAACATTTGTATATGTGTTTGAATTGAGGAGACTCATATGTAACTAAGCAGATAACTTCGCGTTATATCTCAGTAATATTCTTACTTCAACAGCCCACTATGATGCCCAACGCTGGACCATCCTGCAAGTTTGGAGAGCTTTGTCACAATCACCACCGTTTGGCATGTGGATTGATCATCGCAGTAAGGTGCAAGCTAATATACCTATACAGGGCGTCCCACGGCTATGTCACATGGAGGGAAAGTACCATGAATATTGAAGATAGAACATTTTACTGAAAGATGACTTCATTTTGATTTTAAAATGAATTAAAACTGCATTCAAAGATTTTTGAAAAATCGCCTGTCTGATCCGGAATCTTAAGGTTTGCCTTCCATGTGGCATGGCCGTGGTACATCCTGTAGAAGTAAGCTGCCATTCTGGAGATCCCATAGTAGGCTTCATAATGAATGAATGAATGAATTAATTAATTAAAATATGAAAATTATTTATTGCACATCAAGAACAATTGTCAATTTAAAACTAAAATAAACAGTACAATGTCTTATCGCTTAAAAGTGATATCTTCGAGACAACCTTACGATGGAAAGGATAGTAAAAATACATAATACATTTACATTCAATACAAAATATGCTTTGGATACAAATGCCAGTTTAGATGCACCATTGTTTGTTAGTTTCCAAAATTGTTGCAAAGCGAGTCCGTACGAAAAAGTACATTACGAAGCGGTAACACGCTACAATTTCAAAGTCTCCTCACCGGATAATAGAATGTTCCAGGGAATCTTAATAAAATGTACAAGCTTCAAGTACCATTAGCGCGAAACGTGGCCCTTAGAAATGTGATGAATTTCACCTGAAAATATCCGAATTCTGAACTATAAAGTTTATTCTAGTTCAGTTTACGGTATACGCGATTCGTATAATTAATACGAATCGCGTATACCTTTTATTATTACAGTTCAAGTGTGTTACAACAGTCGTGGTCACAGGCAAATTGAAGTACATAACATATACACACGCAGCTATTTTCATTGATATAAGGTAGTTACAACAATTAGCCCCCTGTTCTTCAGAATTGGGGAAGTCATTTTTAAAATTGTATGTGTGGTAATCATAAATGCTAGCGTATTGTGCAACCAGACAGCAGAGACCAGAAGCTTACTTTTGAGTATTATCGAATCAGCTTCAAATCACCAATTCGCCTGCCAATCTGCCATCCTTATCCACTTAATTTACTTATTCCATATCCCATAATCCCACACCACCGCATTCCCAAGGAGGGTTGACGTTAGGCAAACGGCTGGTCTTACAATTTCAGCCAAAAATCTAACAATATGGCCTTGATGAAGACATATGTCAACCCAACCTGTGGGATAACGGACAGGTACATGATGAAACAATATTCGTAATCTAGTTCCCATATTACATGTATTGCTTATTTTGGATCCTTGGGGCTAGATGGCTCTATGTAAAAACGTCCAGCGATTAAAGGGCTAAGTAATTTTGCTGAATGATTACTCCACTCGTAATAGCCCACCTAGCTGGCGAAGTAACGTTTCAAAGTGATCCTTAAAAAATCTTATTAGAAAAAAAATGACTTTGACTTTGACTTGCACCACACGGCTTGCTCTTTGCTCACCAACGAAACACGCGTCGATGAGCAAAAAGCCAGTGCTCGCTCCAATATCGCTCCATCGAAGACCTCATCTTTATTAATCAGGAGCTAGACAAGCCCAAAGGTAAAAGGTCAAAAGAAAAAGGTTAGGTCCAAAGCTTCATTCATATAATAATAAAAAAAGTTGCTGTGTTACAGGCGACTCTTAAGAATTATATTTTTTGAAGTCAATCAGATCACAAAAAAAAATCTTTTAAATCTGTCTTTACCCACAAAGTATGCACGTATGCACACAATGCGTTTTATGCGTAGTAGAGTTTCTTGTTGAAAGGGCTCGTTGGATAAGTATTACCACCCTACCTATTTTGGCCGCCAAGCAGCATTACTGTGTTTCGGTATGAAGGGTGTGTGGATCAAGGGTGTATAAGGTTACCGGTGAAATTACGAGCACACGGGGCAAGTGGTTACTTAATGCCTCAAGTTGACAAGCGCAATGCAGATACTAAGCTTAGGGCAAAGCTTAGTATCTTTGTTGTTATACAGGACAGGATATTTATTTCACACAGCGCCATCTAGCCCCAAACTAAGCATAGCTTGTTATATGGGAACTACAAAAAGGTAGTTTGTAAAGGTACAATGATCTTATGATTGAAAAAAGTTATACATAATAACCCTATTAGGGCATAGCAATAGAGTGAAAGCGGACCGACGCTTTTAACAAGTACAAGCCATATTAATGTTTAGGTAAGCAGGAGGAAATAAATGTTAAATAAAATCAGAAAGTGTAATATTATCACTAAAAAAGTCGTTCAAATTATAATAGCATTTCTCAATAAGTAGGTATTTCAATTTATTTTCGAAGATGGTGTTATTTTGTTCATCTTTTATCTGTTCAGGTAATTTATTGTAAATTTTTGATACCATTGTATTTATTACGGATAGAATACTTAAATATTTTGTAAATACATCCATACTATATGATACAACACCCAAACACAGAACAATTATCTATATTCATCACACAAATGTTTGTCCTGGGTGGGAATTGAACCCACAACCTACAGCGCAGAAGGCAGAGTTACTACAAACGCAGCTATGCGGCTTGTCAAAGTTGTTATGACCTACGCAGCGAGGCTTTGTTATAAGCAAGAGTTCCATCAGATGGGCAGCAAGCTTTTTCAGTCTCCATGTCGTATAAAAAATGCGCAAATTATTCATAGCCATTATTTCCCAACACAAAAATGCCATTGCTTCAGCTGTGGATGTCGTGATCCAATACCGCGACGCGCGACAAGCGATGATTGATAAATCCATATCCGCCGGCAAAATTGCTGCCACGGGTGGTTTTAGCTAAAAATATGGACTATTTCCATGGCTTGGGTTTTCTGGCGTCAAGCAAACGCAATTTAGTTTTGCTTTTTGAGAATTTTTGGTGGCAAAGAAAAACTATTCCACAGTGTATTCGAAAATGAGCCTGACTAAGTAATTCGGATACATAGCAGATTGACGGCATAAAAAAAATATAGTGATATCATTTAAAAAAACAGCTAGAACTTGAGATTACTAATATTATTTGAATCTAAGTATTCTGAAATAAATGTATTTGTAATTATAAATAATATGCATCATAAAGGCCCTAGACTAGTAGAGCCCCTTGTGATAGGGCTCATCCGGGGAAGTATTATTTCAGTCGCCAAGCAGCATTGCTGTGTTCCAATTTGAAGGGTATAGTTACCGGTGAAATTACGGGCACGCGAGGCTTAACACCACGGGCCCAATGCAGTGCCGTGTAGGCTATGTTGTGGATGTGACCTACGCAGTAAGGCACTGTTATAGGCAAGAATGCACTAATCAGGTGGGCTATTTGTTAGTACCGTCTCCTAGTTGTATAAAAAAAAAACATATTTCATGTTTTAGCAGTGCGCATTGAAAATAAAGCTGCATTTGTGCGGGTTTGTTTGAAGCCACAAGAGATGCTTCTATAGCAAGGTTTAATCTTGTAGTTTACAGCGAGTTGCCCTTATATTTGCACCTGTTATTTAACATAGAAAGTTTTGGTAATGAGGTTAATTTCCCGTCAGGTGATCGCATCCGGTGCTTCCGGGTGCCTACTATAGTGTATTATATGCTTCCGGTTCCGGGTTCCACCTATAAAGCATGTTATTATCATCTAAAACAATGAGCATTTTCTAGAATCGCACAACAATTACTGAAGCTAAGAAGCTGTAATTTAGAAGGTAGCTTTCTTTTGTAGCAAAAACTTTGGGGTAAAATAGGTGAAAACGTTTGTATGCCACTTTTTAATGCGTAGTGCAATTTGCATGAAAGTCGGCGAGGATACCTTATGGTTAGGTATATCTTTATATATATACTTATAGTATTACAGTAACGGGACAAAATCTGTACATCAAATAAAGTAGTATTTTTTCGATTATTGTCTGTTGGTTAATCTGTCTGTGTGTCTGTATCTAGACGCACATCACACTGAAACTACTGAATGGATTTGAATGAAATGAATTATATTGGCCGCAATAATAGCGATGAACTAAGAACCTGGTGCAAATGTAACTGCGCCTGGCCAGCTAGTAATCATATAGGTCATATCAACAAGCCTCATAGCTCAGCTAGTAGTAACTCTGACTTCTGTGCTGTTGGTTCTGGGTTCGATTCCCACCCAGGACAAACATTTGTGTGATGAATTCAGATGTTTGTTTTGTGTTTGGGTGTTGTATATTTCATAAAGTAAGTATGTATTTAAAATAAATAAAAAGTATATAAGTGTCCTATCCGTAATCTAGTTCCCATATTATAAACCTATGCTTAGTTTGGGGCTAGATGGCGTTGTGTGAAATTAACGTCCTATAGTATTTATTATTTATTATATAGGTCAGGGAAAAATATTTTTCGCATTTCCTACACAAATTCAAAACCTATTTTTTTTTAGGTTTAATTATATACTATTAATATTACATTATTTAACCTATTTTTATTGTACGACGGGTAAACACTTGGCCTTCATCTCACCTGGTTACAAGTTGAGATAAGGCCGGTGGAGGCGCACTTCACCCGGAATCCTCAACAAACTGAGGAACTGGCTATCTTACCTCTAAATGCCGGAACACAACAATTTTATAATTGTTATTATGGTGACAGAATTAGGTAAGATGGTGGTAGCTAGTCAGGCGGACTTAAACAAAGCCCTACCACCAACCAAACCAAGCACAATATATTGTACTCCCATGGGGATCAAACCCGGGACCTCTGGATCTGAAATCGGTGTGTTGAACCACTAGACTACGGAGGCGGTTGGCGCTGTAGTTGGATATACGTTTCACTGTAGTTAACTATAGAATTCTTGTATATACTGACCGCAAAACTTTGCAGCAACGGCTTTGTCGTTGTTAACAAACTTAATTCTAGCTTAAAGTTTATGTACTAGGTAGCTTATCCGATCGGCACGGTTTTCGAACAAACCATTCACAACGAACAGTTTACAATGTAACTTCATGCAATGAATTAAAAATAAAATTATAAAGTCCTAGTCTGAGCTGGAGTGGAAATAAAAGGTTATCTTTAGCTAAACATAGCTAGCTATATTGTTATGTGAAAATAACAGTTTATGACTAATCCTCAAATCAATCTGAAAGTAATACGGTACTTAATAACAGACCTTAAAACTTAAAAAACCTTTTTTTATCATGCCTGTCTGTTTGCTACAATTGAAATGGATGGATCAATTTTGACTTGAAGATAGCTTTTTTGAAAGATTAATATGTTTGAAGATTTATTTCGTTGTTTTTATCATGTTTAAATTATTATTACGTATTTAATTTATGTATGTTTAGTTTTGTAAATTTAAACATTTATTTATTTTGTGCACCCTCCGTGATACCATCAACCGTAATATTACTATCCTCTCCATCCTAAGGTTATCTTGAAGAGATCGCTTTTAAGCGATAAGACCGCCCATTGTACAGTTAAGTTTTAAAATTGTAAATTGTTTTTTTTTTGGTGTAGGTACAATAAAGAATTTTAATTCATTCATTTATAGCTGATGTTGATATAATTAGTAACTCGTGCTACTAAATATTGCTGGAAAAAGAATAAGGGTATCGCGCAAAAAAAAACATTTTTTTTTTTGTAGTAGCATCCTTTCGTGTTATAGGGGTGCAATTACAAGGATTTTGTCAATTTTCCACGGGATGGTGGGAACGAAGTCCCAGGCGTTTGATAGATTAACAATAATTTTATTTAACTGAAGTAAACCAAGTAACATTGAAGTTCTTAAGAACAATATAATTTTTCAGACTGAAATTCTGAACTGAAAATTTCAGCACTCACCTGCAAATTTTCAAATTAATTTCAAGCAAGGAGTACTCAATCGTTTTTGCACACAAGGCCATAGTATCGCAAACCAGTTAAAAAGGTAACTTTCTGGACTATACAGACGAGCAGTCAATCAAAGACCAAATGAAACAACCATTTCAAATCGTGCCAAGTATGGACAGTCGCTCATCTGTGTGTCGCCCAGACCCGACAGCGAGTTGACCGTGGCCTTTTGTGATATGATAAGGGACAACAAGGGGGAAACCGTATTTCACAAAGTCACTAGTGGCTCGCCCGGAACTGAGATCTCGTGATGTCTTATTACACAAATAGGAGGGTATCAACATTGCGATAAGTGTATCTCTTCCATTTTTGGGAAGTCGGTTAATAAAACGCATGTGATCTACGACTGATCGTGATGACGCTACCACCTGTGAAAATCTGGAGTCACTAACAGCGCTCTGTGCTGGGGCTGCTTACAGAAGGAAACAATGAAGCACCATTTTTTTTATTGTACGACGGGGAAGCTCTTAGCCTTCCGAAGGTGGAGGCGCACTTCACCCGGAATCCTCAACAAACTGAGGTACTGGCTATCTTACCTCTAAATGCTGGAACACAACAATTTTTATTGCTATGGCAACAGAATTTGGTAAGATGGTGGTAGCTAGCCAGGCGGACTAAACAAAGTCCTACCAGCAACCAACCTAAGCACAATATATTGAACTCCCCTGGGGATCGAACCCGGGACCTCTAGATCTCAAATTGGTAGGTTGAACCACTAGACCACAGAGCCGGTTATTTTTTAATGCCCGGCCACAGAAACTAGGGAGACTTCGACGGCCTCGGTGGTCTAGTAGTTCGCCTACCGGTATCAGTTTTTTTTTATTGTACGACGGGGAAGCGCTTGTCTTTCATCTTTATAGTTACAAGTTGAGATAAGGCTGAAGGTGGAGGCGCACTTCACCCGGAATCCTCAACTAACTCTGGAACTGGCTATCTCATCTCTAAATGCCGGAACACAACACGTACCATAGGCGATACAGTGGTTCCGGGTTCCATCCCCAGGCGAGTACAACATTGTTCTTGGTTTATTTGGTGGACTTTGTTTAGTCCGCCTGTTGTGTTCCGGCTTTTTGAGGAAAAATACCCAGTTCCTAAGACAGTTGAGGAGCCCAGTTGAGGTGCGCTGCCACCATCAGCGTTATCATAACTTGAACCCAGGTAAGATGAACAAGTGCTTCCCCGACGTACAATAAAAGCAGGCCCTAAGAGATGCTAGGCCCAGGTTCGGAGCAAGCATCATAGCCAACCATATCAATGTCATTATTATTATCATCGTTATTATTTTTATTATCACTATATTTATATTGATTCTATATTACTATATTTATTCTTCATACCACCTTTCCAGCTATTTTTGTAAACATTTTCTCATGTATATTAAAATTGTAGCAACTTTGAATATTTTCTCATTATGAATGTTTTTGTGTGTTAAATACCTATCACTGACTCAGACAGTGGAAAGTTTAAGTTTATTCGGTTGTCTAGTTTTCGGGAGATAGTAGTTGTTTTCTTTTTTACTAAATTTTATTGTTTTAAAAGCAGTTTGTTTGTTTGTTTATATTTTGTACCGTTGAATCACTCCAAATGGTTCCGTCTGAAAACCAGCACTGCTTCACATTCTTAGTGGAGCAGCACATAGCTGAGATGGTGCCATTTGACATAAGTGCTTCACCTAGCACAGACTATAAATGACACATGTGTTAGTCGATATGGTTATAGGTTAGTTATTTTATTTTGTATTAGTTAGCTTTAGATATATTTGATACTTAGTTGTAGTGTTTAGTATTTCCTTTTTTTTTCTGTCGTCTGTGTCTGTGCTTTGATTTGTGCCTGTGTCAATTAAATGATTTTCTTTCTTTCTTTCTTCTTTCATCGTTGTCGCGAATTTGCTTAATGAATGTCACCAAAAACCCAAAATCTACCTCCAGTACTTCAAGGGGATGGGATAGGTATAGTTAAACCACGGGGAACAATGCACAATAAACCCCTCAGCTGTACGTCAGCGCAGGCCATGGACACGCCCACACAGAATAATAATAAGATAAAGAAGGTAGCTGCTGGCCTTCTTGGAGGGCATCGGGTGGATGGATTAGCAGGAATCCATCACGCAAAAAGGGCCTAATTGTGGAAACGGTTCGCTTTAAAAGTAGGTAGGTACTACACCTATAAAATCTCGGAAGTAAAGAAAACATCTGCTTAAAAAGACAAGAAACATCATTTTTATTGTGTATCTTTTATAAAAACAATACATAATGTATGATCCCATTTATTAAGGCTTTGATGTTCTGATCCGTTTGATCCTAAACAATCCCCTTACGTAAATCAAATGACGCATAAAATAGATAAGTCCAATATGAAGACATAAAAGCTTAAAATAATAAGAAAATACCCTCTTCCCTGAGAGATATGGGATAAAGCCCGCGAAAATACCCTTTTCAGCCCTTACGTGACGTGTGTGCGGAGCGGTTTCTTATCACAATTAATTTCTTCAGTAACGACAATTGGCGACTTGATTTCTACGTGACCGTTCAAGATGGCGTAATTGGTGTTCTAACAAATTAAGGAATGTATACGTAATGTGGATTACGCCAACATGAAATATACATAAAATACCTATAATATATCTCTTATATATCATGTTACTTTTATTAAATTGGTAAAATATGTAATTATGTATTTAACCGCCTCTGTGGCTTAGTGGTTCGCTCACCGGTGACAGATACCGAGTTCGATTCCCAGGGGATTACAATATTGTGCAGATGGTCTTCCCATCTTACCTAATTTGGGGCAAAAACCCTGTATAATAGCTAAATTTTGGGCAACTTAAGATTCCGTGTCATTTTATAATATACGGTCTTTATAATATATGCAGTGAGTTTTTTTCCAGGGCTACTGAGGCCTAGTCTGAAACCGAAAACGAAAAAAACTAATTTTAGAGCACGTAACTCTTAACATGACTTTTCGATAACTCTCACGGTTTCAGACTTGGCCTCAGTGGCCCTGGAAAAAAACTCAACCTTTATAATCTATTAATACCTTTATATTAAGATGCATATATACATAATCATTTAGGTAAGTTAATTTATAAGTATAAATAATATTAATAACTATTTAATGATACAGTAAAACTGTAACGGGTCAAAATTTATACAATAATTATATTTTGAAAATGTTAATTAGAGGAAACGTTATGATCGATACTGGAGCCTTAATATTAGTTTTCCATTTTTGACTGTCTGCCTGTCTGTATCTTGTACGCACGTTGAAACTACTGCCTGGATTTGAACTAAACTTTGCATAATTATTAATGACATCATTTGCAAGGATCAAGTAAATTTATCATCCTCTCCTCAACCCCTCTGAAGGGGTGAAAAGGGGTTAAAACGTTTGCATGTAACATTTTACTGTTTTGGATTTGAAACACGAAATATAGTGTAAATATTAGTTATGGTAAACAATAATGTACCACGTCATCAATTGCTTGAAAATCTACTCTGATGCAGTACTGTACGCTGGGTTGTACAGGGTTGCAATTTTTTTTTTGGAACTGGAAGTGAATTATACAAATAAAAAAAATAAGCTTCAGGTCAAAAAAAGCTTCCACAGGTCACTGGTACCAGCTGTTTTAATCTGTTTGGTATTTATAAATATTTTATTTTCTCTCTTCGTGAATCACACCATTCACTTTTATTCTAGTAGAAAATGTTTATACATACTCTCTTTAAGTTAGGTAATTTATTATATAGTATTTTACATACGGGAACATGTACACACATCAACATTGTCTAGGGATATTCCATTTCGAAATGATTTGGTTACAAACTATTTGCTTTTTAGAAAAAGTTTACATATGGAATTAAACCTCTTTTGTTCCCTTTTCAAATTTTTAAAAATAAATAAAAATAGAACGCAATAAACAAAAAATAGAATGGGGACTCCGATTTATTAAACAACGTTAATTTTGCCTAAGATAAATTAACTTTTATTTAATTATCAATTAGTGCTATCTAAGTAATTTTTAATTTTAACGGATCTTGTGATATTTGTAATGTCATGGAACGTCGACATTTAAGCAGAGAAGAAATGATAAGAGCGATAGGCATGTTACAAGAAGGTGCTATCCAACGCGTGGTTGCCAATACCCTAAATACCAATCAAAACGTAATTTCTCGATTGTGGTCACGTTATCGTATTACTGGGGATGTAAGAGAGCGCCACACTGTAAAATAACGAGTAACCACCCCTAGACAAGATCGTTTTCTCCAAATTTCCGCCAGGAGGGAACCCAATCTCACAGCAAAGCAGCTAGTGCAAAGGCTTCAGTCAGACCATCAGCTGTCAGTCAGCGACTAAACCGTCAGAAGAAGGCTACATGAAGTCGATCTTCATTCTCGTAGGCCGCTTCGTGTGCCAGCTCTACGACGAGGCAATCGCGGAAGGCGACTTCTTTGGGCTCAAGAACATTTGTTATGGAACAATGGCCAATGGACTCTTTACTGATCTCTTAACTGATGAGTCTCTGTTTGGATTCCACCCCGATTCACGAAGAACACGTGTTTGGAGAGTTCCAGGCAGAGAAAGTCGCCTCCAGCAGCCACAAGAGGTCCATTCGTACCGAGGTGGGACAATCATGGTTTGGGCGGGAATTCGTATTGGCGCGCGAACCGAGCTCATTTGGATAAGAGGTAGCATGACTGCACTAAAATACCGGAACGAGGTCATAGAACATGTGATCATCCCTCACAGAGTTCAAATTGGTCAGGAACTTCAGCTCATGCATGATAATGCCCCTCCACACACGGCGCGTTTGGTGTCAGCTGCCCTTCAGGAACATGATGTCGCGGTTTTGGATTGGCCTGTACAGTCACCTGACTTAAACCCAATTGAACACGCTTGGGACATATTACAGCGAAGGGCTTTCAGCAATTTGCCATCAAATTTGACCACAGAAGACCAACTTTTTTGCCATTTAAAAAGAACATGGGATCGCAGACCCCAGCGAGACTTTGACACCCTAATTTTGAGTATGAATAACCGGTGCAGATGTGTTATCAACGTCAGGGGAGGCAACACCGATTATTAAATTGTAAAAAGGTAATTTTATAAAGTCATGGCAGCGTAAAAATAGTTTTAACACAATTTACCGAACCCTGTAAATTTTCTGATTTTTCGAGATTTTGTTCCTACTTTAATGTTTATTAAAAAATTATATAAAACTGTTGTTTTTATTATTATTAATAAACACCACAAAATAAAGATTCTTGCAATACCTAGTTTTGTAAAGAAACTATTTTCAGTTTTTGTAAAAATCAACAAAATGTTGAATATCCCTAGACAATGTTGATGTGAGTATACAGGCAATAGTTTTCGGAAGTAAAAATGTAAATTTAGATTTTAAGTACATAAGTGCTTGTTCTCCTAAATAAACTAAAAGTTAACTATTCACTCTGGTTTGGGCTGTCGGTTATTTTTTAGTCAGATGATAAGAATCTTGGTTGGTTGGTTTTGATATAAATTATAAGTGCAAATTGAATGACAAACACATCTTGTCCTTTGAGATAGAAATCAATGTAACTGTAAATATGATATTCAAATGAGGAGCTCATTCCGTCGCTTGGATTTAGTATGTGGCAACGCGCCAGCGGAACTGAACTGGGTTATTGGATACAAACTGGGAATGTGCAGGGTCTGGACGCTGATTTGTACTTTTAAGTGATTACCTGTACAATATAATTATAATTTACCTGTACACAAAAAGTTGGGCCGAATATGGAGCTGAAAAGTAGAGCTAAATGTTTTTTTCAAATAAAATACATCATATGCTGAATACGGCACACAATGCGGGACGAAAGCAGATTTTTTATAAAGGCCGAACTTAAGAGTAGTAGAGCCCCTTGTGAAAGGGCTCGTCCTGGGAATAACTACACCATACCTATTTCCGCCGCCAAGCAGCATTGCTGTGTTCCGGTTTAAAGGTCAAAACCTTATACCTATTGGTGAAATTACGGGCACGTGAGACTTAACACATTTATGCCTCATGTTGACGGGCGCAATGCAGTGCCGTGTAGGCTATGTTCTTTGTGGGTGTGACCTACGCAATAAGGTATTGTTACAGGCAAGTGCTTTAAAAAAAAAAACTTCCTCGGAAATATGGCATAAGTAAATAAAACGGTGCGTAGTAGGAATGGAAGCTGCTTAGGGTAGCTTATTGGGTTGTTTGTTACGAAAGGTCTAATACGCTTAGTAATAGACGTATTTGAGTTAATTGACTATGATGATAAAAATAAACTGCTCGCTAAGTCGAGGACATTTATGACCATAATGGTATATATAAGCCTTTACTCTAAACGAGATTAAAAATTAAAATAACTAACTTATTTTAATTTTTAAATTTTATAATGCATTAATGTTAATGATATTAATTGATTTAATACTTAATGCATGTTGAATTGTTAATTGATGTGTTATGTGAATGATGTGTTGAATGAAGTGTTAATTTATTCTTATTTAAATAGTAGTACCAACAACAAATTATCAATTAATTTATGTTTTAAGGAAATAAAGAGGCTATAACAATAGTAGAAATTTATAATGAAGGAGCTGCTACAATATCTGGTCATAAATAACTGATCATAAATAAAATAGGCACTGGCATCGGCAATCCCAGGAAACCTAAGAAAAAAGAAACATGGCCATAAAGAGATATAAGACTTCAATGATGGATGGTACGTTTTCAATTGAAACATTGCAGAGCTTCTTACTTATCCGACGGCGTTCGGTTTTGTAGTAAAGCCTCAAATGAGCACGAATAAGACAATTTTTGATATAATAGTGCCTTTTTTAACCGACTTCAAATATAGGTTTTTTTTAATGTTCCTATGTTCCCCGTTTACTCGAAGACGGCTAAACCGATTTAGAAAATTCGTATTTTGTATAAAAAAAAATCACAGGTGGTCCAATTAAGGGAACTCTTCAAATATTATAGGGACACAAAAGTAGGAAAAACGGACCCCATATAGGATCACGCGTCTGTTTGACTGTCTGTCCTTACATCTGTCATCAAAATAATTGAAAAAATACGTCATCCTGTTAAACGAAATTGTATCTTATTCTTCATTGAAGTCGGTTTTATTTTTAGTTTTAAAAACGTAATTACTATCCTATTCTATGTATGCTCTGTATGTTTTTGCGTCCAGAAGCTTTTATTCCTATAATTAAATGTACAGTTCAGTTGTTGATGTGCATTGACTCATATCCACAGCTATGTCATCTAATTGACTTTGAGGCATAACCATACTGCGGGAAGATTGTTGCTAGATATAAAAAAGCTGGTCAATAAACACAGCAAAAAAGATGCTATACTTTCAGTGCATACCTCCCCTTCATCTTTGTATTGTATCATAGACATTTTAAAATGTTTTAATTCATATACACAGCTATCACTAAATACTAGAGCCCAAATGTATTTAGTCACCAAATCATAGAACATTTTCAATACAAATTCAAACTGGCAGATTTCGTATCGCTGTGTGGTGTCCAGCAGAGCCCCTTTCCCTTTCCATGTATCGTCTAAGACACATGTTTTGTAGGTGGACTGTCTACAACGAGAAATATCACGCTTAACATAACCAAAAAGTGGCTAAAACGCTAAAAACGTAGAAAACGGACATTTGCTACACTAACTATGTTAGGCCGTTTGTAACGGTCTAACATAGTTAGTTTCACAGATGCTCAATGTAGGTTAGTGCCACAGATAATTAGCTATTTAAAAAAAAAAAACAAAAACCGAAGCGTAATTTTCAATTTGCTGAAGGCAGTAGCGCAGTATTATATATTGTATGGAACGTTTTTTATGCACAAAGGTGGCAAGTAGTCATTGACGAACCCATTAATGGTAAGTAATTTTGGACGACGGATGTAGTACCAAAGACCCCCCTTTTGAAAAACCGGCAGCTTCTGGGAAAGCTCCCTATATCCTAGACCTCATCGTCGCCTACCTAGGTAAGGCTTAGGCAAGCCCATTATAAAAAAAAATAGGACAGTACATTTTTTTTTGAAGCCACACTGTTTTTTATACAACTTGAAGACGTATTAAGCAAGTAGCCCATCTGATGTTAAGCCTATATATATCCACAAAGAATATGACCTACGCTCACTGCATTGCGCCCATCAACTGGAGATTTTAAGGTGTTTAGCCCCGTGTGCCCGTAATTTCACTAGCAACCATACCCTCGAAACCGAACCACAGGAATGCTGCTTGGTGGCTGAAATATGTACGGTGGTAGTAGCTCCCCGGACGAGCCTTTTCAAAATAAACTTTATTACTCTTAGACTGTGGTCTAATTATATATTGTTTACGGGTATTTATACTGTTATTTACCTTTTTATTATTCCAACGTTTTGAGTGAATCAGCCCACGACCCACGGTTGGTGCAAACCCAGTCAAAACTTTACATCATTAAATTATATGCTCTGTGAATCTATCGTGAAAGTTCAAAAATACAACTGTCTTTATAAAAATATCACACTGATGTTCGCCCACGTGTATTATGATCCTTTTCGGACTCTAAGCGTAACCTATCCACAGATTAACAAGACCGTAAATTCACAACAGCACACTTGAAGCCCCGCGAACAATAAATCGTTTAGTTCAAGCAGCCATGGACTTCGTACTTTAACACGTTTACGTCGTCAGCTGGAATTCAGGACACTCTGCAGTCTGAGTGGACAATGGAACACGTCTGTGGAAAATTATGGCGGAAGGGACAGATGGATGACTTTCTAGGGTAGAGGCAGCATTGTGTTATTTAATAATAAACAATAAACCGGCCAGGCGCGGACACGCACAGCGAGGGTTCCGTCCCTCATTTTAAGGCAAAGAAATCAGGGTAATTGATTCCCTTGTAACTTGTAATCTCAACTGTATTTGAGGTAGGTACAGTCCACTGACAGACATACGGATGACGGACAGTGGAAGCTCAGTAATACCCCTTTGGGTACGAAACCCTTAAAACAAACAGCGTATGAACCTCATAGAATAATATTCCCTAGAATAACAAACCCAAAAACCACTTGATTTTATTTTTATTCTGGAATACCCCTACGGTTAGGCGCTAGTTGCAAATCATTTAAAAATAACATTATATCACCAAATTATATATGTATCAAATTTCAAAAGATATTCAAACCCTGGAGCGATCTTAAAAGGGTTCCATTTTGTCATAACCATTATGAGACAAAACCTGCAGATGAACTAAAAGCATCTATATTGATAAACCTCTCACAAAATAAACAATGTCCAATGGTCTGACCAAACATCGACATGAATCATCACCATTAGTACAACCGTGCACAGGATATTCGGCTACAGTATGTGTAGTTGCAATCGCAATCAAGTCGTGCTCTCGATTGATAACCGCACATTGTCCTAATGGCGGCTGTTACACACAGCACACATACTGATTATAGCAATGATGTGTGACCAAATGGCTACGTGCATTACCATTGGACCTTTTTTGAGGATCCTGCACGATATCGCAGACTGAAAAACTTTAACACAACAATTATAGAATTGTTATTATGGCGATATAATTAGATAAGATGGTTAGCTACAACCCAGGCAGTTAAACAAAGACCTACCACCAACAAAACCTAGCACAATATCATACGCCCCCAAGGGGTCGAATCCGGGACCTCTAGATCTGAAATCAGTGGGTTGAACCACTAGACCACAGAGGAACGAACGACCAAAGACTGCATGGAGGAAGATACTTCTAGTCAAGTCTTTCGTGTGAGTAGACAATATAAAGCCCCTTCGAAAGCCTGAAAGCGGTGAAGCAGCACTTTTTAAGGATAGGTGAGAATTCTGGGTGAAGTGCGTTCCACCTTTGGTCTTATCATAAATTGAAACCAGGTTAAATGAAGGTCAAACGTCACACAATTATAAAACGGCCATCATTATAACAAATAATTAGGGACGGCAAATAACCTTATGGTAACCATACGTGTACCTCATCATTTTAGTAATACGTACAGAATTCTTTTTTTTTAGAAGTCTATGAATTATTTTTTCGAAGTAATTAAGATCAGGAATAAGGATTCATTAATTGATTGAGGTAAGATGTCGGTTTGTCTCTAAAATGCAAAATCAAAGATTTAACCACTACTATATATGAGTAGGTATAGGCTATACATATCTATTATAGGGCCTTAACTCGCTTATTAAAACACTTATCAAAATGTATGTTTCCAATTTCGAACAGACCATAAATTTATAGCCCCTTTGCGATATGTGAATTTATTACTTTAGGTCGGCGGTTTGGAGACTTTTGCTGAAAAATACAAAACAAACATGTACCTAAGTACTCTCCAAATCTTAGAATCGTTTTTAAGCTAACTTTCAAGTAAGCTAGCTAGAGGCTCCAAAATTCATAGATAACTTCACCAACAACCTCGATGACAATGCTTTCGCGTTTGTTTACATACAAAAACAAGTTTAAAAGTTGAAAAAAACTAAAACCCGACCGCAAAGTATTTTACTAAGGTATAGGGCGCGCTAATTTTTCCTGCGGCGATATCTATTTTTGAATTGAAAAGTTAAAGTTCTGAGTAAAATAAGTATATGTAATTATCATTGTGATTAGGTATATACGAGTATATGCCATAAAATAGGTAGGTACTTTGTTCAAAATTTCAGTAGATAAGCATGTGTTTACATTTCTATGAAAACAGGTGTTAGATATTATAGACATCACTAGCTTACACCGACGTTAGTTTCAACAATAGATTCAAGGTACGAGTGACATACTTTAAACTTAATTTGTTCTAGCATAAACATGGCTTAATATAGGTACAGGTTGAGTTTTGTTCCAAGGCCACTGAGGCAAACTCTGAAACCGTGAGAGTTATCGAAAAGTCATGTTAGGAGTTACGTGCTAAATTTAAAAATAAGTTTTTGAAAATCGTTTTTTTTTATTTTATTATATATATCAAAAATATGAAAAGTGAGTTTATGAAAAAAAAAATTGGCATATTACTAGCTTTCTTTCTTTCTAACTCATATTGATTGAAAAGAAATATTTTTTGTGTAACTTTTGATTCACACCCGCTCCTACACAAATAATATAGGTTCTCTATCTATGTCACTCCCACTATTCAAACGAATCAAATGCCATATCACAAGCTAAATTTCATCAAGCCGCTAAGGCTGCAGAGAGAAAGTTAGAAATCCCATACATAGTAATTATTATAATATTAATAGTAACGTTTATTGTTCAAAAAACTTAACTTACTTTACTCTCGAAAAACATAACACTCCTCTGTTTGCATGGGTAATAATCAAAGCACTTTTTATTTCTAGAATCACGGGAATTTGAACTTTACACTACTTCCATTCTTTGCAGTTCTCAACAAATAGGTCAACTTTAAAAAGTTTAACAATAAAAAGTTTCATTGAAAATAAAATTATTTCTGTTCTACACAGGTACCAGTCCCAAGCGAAATCGTCTTGTGCGACGCCCGTGACTACAAAGGCTTTTTCTATTCAACCTTCTTTGCCAGACACCAACGGCCGAAGAAAAAAACCACATGAAGGCACCTAGCATTAGATTCCGAGGGAATGTTGCGATGAAGTGCTTCGCGCAATCAATCATTCTGGTAATTTAGCCGAAGTAAGACGAGGCTAATGGATCAACGGCGTGTTATTTCGTGACATGACCTATGATTTATAACTCTCATTTACTTACCGATATAACTACTAGTGGCTCTGAGCTGTAGACCTCGCGAGTATTATATAGCTTAAAGCTGAATAAATGTGCCTCCGTGGTCTAGTGGTGTGCCTTCCGGTGTCAGATCCAGAGGTCCCAGGTTCGATCCCCAGGGGAAGTACAATATTGTGCTTGGTTTGGTGAGTTGTAGGACTTTGTTTAAGTTCGCCTGTCTAGCTACCACCATGTTACCTAATTCTGTCGCCATAGCAACATATATGTGATGAATATTGATGTTTGTTCTGTTTTTTATGAGAAGTATGTAGGTATTTACAAAAAAAAGTATCTAAGTATTACTAGTATCCGTAGTTTAGTTCCCATAGCTTTGCTTAGTTTGGGCCTAAATGGCGCTGTGTGAAATTAATGTGGTATAACATTTTATTTTAATGATATAAATATGATTGTTCAGGGTTAGAATTCGGTTTTTGCCAATTTTATATTAGGTATAAATTAACCTTTAAACTAGCAAGTAAAAGGGGTATTGGTACTAACTAACATAGCCATCTGCTAGCCTTCATAGTTTTTTTATGATACGGCTTAAAACTAGAAGTAGGTAGGTATGATACCACTAATTTACCAGACAAACCCTAACATGAAGCTTTACCCTCTACTTACTGAGTCTTACTTAAGCGTATCTTGTATTCCTTTTGTAAATATCACGTTTTGCTACTTGTGGTATGCTTGTGGGCACTTTAAGCCTTGGCGAGGCTCCCTTGAGACCGAAAACAAGCAAGAATCACTAAACAATAACCAATTTTTCCAAGAAAGCTTTGCGTTAGTTGATCGAATTTCTATGGCAATTTGTCTATTGTTTTTTCTCTCCAGAGATGAATTCCGACCTTATTAAGCTGACCGATTTTGGCCAGAGGTTTGCAATTCGTTCTAGGTTTTGATACAATCAATTTCGGTAAGGAGAAATGAGGAGTTGACTTATAGTCCATGTCAGTTAAAAAGGTATTTCGGCATATACATTCTCAAATCTTATTCGGAAACTTCCGATAAAAAAATCCGAAACGCCTATTCTTAAACCAGAATGTTGACATTAGTATTCGATATTTCCACAGAAAATTTTCAGATATGGTTTGTGTTTGAGAATCTCTAGCGATGCTTGATATTTTATGTTATTCTCAACGGATGCCAGGTATTGACATGGTGACAAAAGACAAATATGGATCTTTAAGACCTGACCCATTTAAACTTTCCACTTACCTACTACCACGGGGGTAAGGTTGTCACTAAATAAAATTTGATGAAATTAATAGAAATTAAATTAAATGAAATTGATAGAAATTAAATTAAATTAATTTAAATTAATTGTCATTAAATTAAACGACTTGAAATGAAATGACATTAAATGAAATGAAATTAAATGAAATCAAATTAAATTAAATGAAAATAAATTGAATTAAATGGAAACACTTATTATACACCATATAAATAAAACTAGATTCGGATATTAATGTGTTATGAGGTGAGTGGGGTCTACCTTCTTCTTCTAGTGGTCAACCCCGAGTAACGGAATGGTTGACCTTTAGTCGTAGACCCAATACTCCCCCAGGTACAGTCCAAGCAAACTTCAAGGTCAAAAGCTTACCCATTTAAAATATAAGTAATAGTTCCCGAAAATAGTAGATAACAATGTACATCTGTTTAGAGAGATTTTAAATTACATTTAATTTACAGCTAGCTGGCCTTCGCTATTTAAATTAGGAGGAAGAAAAACGAATAAATTAAACAATACACCATTTTTACTGGTTTTCGAACCCTTAAATTACTCACGCGTTCAACGGGAAATATTATTCTTTTGTAATAAAATGCTTTGTATTTCAAAAGGTTTCTCAAACTCGGATACAGGTATGATTGAATTTTGTATCACTCAATTAGGTGCCTTACGTACCGCTGCATTATTTTAATTTATAAGGGCCGTATTACAGAACTATGCTTAAACATGAATTTAGGATCAATATCAATTTAAATGACGCTCCAAATTTAGATTAAAAAAATGTTTTTGGGATTAGAACATTATGTACGTAAATATAAAGTTCTTATCTTTTGTTGCAAGCGAAGTTATATTAGGAACCTATGATTTATTTGGTTATAGATACATAGATAAACTCTTTATTGTTCACCATAAAAAAAAAATAACAAACAAGCGAGAAAAACACTTAAACTAGATACAATAGGCCTTATCGGTAGCGATCTCTTCCAGGCAACCTTTGTATGGAAATTATAGCTAAGAGCAGACAAAGCGGTGTTCTCTAAAGTTTTTTTTTTTCAGATAATAAAAATCTTTATGGATTATTAAGAAAAGAAACTCAAAACTAATTTGTTATAGATGAACAGACAATGGTACCTAAAGATTAAATCACCAAAGGGGTGACGGATATTCCGTGATCACTTTCTTCACCAGACCTTTCCACAACGACGAAGTGTACCGGTCTGCACAAGTGGTAAGGATGGTGTTTTGACTACTCCTCAGTCTTCGAATCAAGGATATAGTTTTTTTGCGGATTACAGCATTAAAGCAGTACGTTCTAAAGTACTAAAATAACAATTAATTGATATAACTATTATTAACAACAAAATATACTATTAATTACAAAATATCTAATCCTTACTAAAAAAAAACGAAACATCAGTAGCGAACGAGACAACATCAACATCAGTAGGTTGTCATTTATACGGTCAGCTACTTAATGAAGTTTTGGTCACCTCCAAAATGTTTTTTGTCAGAAAGTAAACGAAATAAGCATTTTCGTTTTTAAGTGCAAAAAAACCCTACTGATACATCAGTATAATACTCTATAAAGATGAATTATGCTGTCAAAATAACTTTGATATTTAATCAAATCAAACATATCAATTTATTATGGTCACCTTGTGATATGCTGTTTATATTTTACCAGGCGCTTAACTTCTATTAGCTTTTCAATGCTATGCGATTAGTGACAGGCAGGTGTCATTTCCACGCCTATCAAGTTTCTTATTTCATGTCAGTAACATTCATACGATATTGTTGTATGTTTTTTTTACAAAAGATCTGTGAGCTCTTTACCTGTTTTTTTTTATTGTACGACTGGGAAGCGCTTGGCCTTCATCTCATCTGGTTACAAGTTGAGATACGACCGAAGGTGGAGGCGCACTTCACCCGGAATCCTCAACAAACTGAGGAACTGGCTATCTTACCTCTAAATTTCGGAACAAAATTATTTTAGAATTGTTGTTATGGCGTCAGAATTAGGTAAGATAGTGGTAGCTAGCCAGGCGGACTTGAACAAAATCCTACCACCAACCAAACCAAGGACAATTTTATGATCCCCCTGGGGATCTAACCCGGGACCTCTGGATCTGAAATCGGTGGGTTGAACCACAAGACCACAGTGGCGGTTAAGCCACTAGAGTTGTCTAGCTTAAGACCAGAGCAAGGAGGTCTACGAAGGAGGGAGTATTCCCAAGGCACTAGCACTCTCGAGCACCGATGGAACACGGTCCCCGGAAATCAACAGGAGTGTGCTCACACATTGACGTGTGGTTTAGTGGTCCAGAGGTCCTGGGTTCGTTCACCAGGAAATCTCTTTAAAGCTTGAGCTCTAGAGTCACCCAAGCATTGAGGGGACTCTTTGAATGGTATTGTGACAACAAATTTGCCATCTGGGTGGCGTGTTGTTGTTTCTGAAAATATTTGTTCACACTCACTCTCACCTTTAGTGTGGATTTGTTGAGTGGTGGGAACTTATTCTAACTCAAAAAAATGGTTAAGTTTCTCTTCGAGCTCAATATTGTTATGATGGTGACAGTGGTCTGTATTGTAGGATTGCCTTTTGTGTTTTGAGTTTGGAACATGAATAGAACCTGAGACAAGCCATTCCAGTGTTGTTTCAACTAGAGTTGCTCTATTTTTTCCTAAGGCAATGCGATTATTAGAAAGAACCTCCCAAAAGAGGTCCCAGCAACATCTGCACCACTGATGGCACGGAGAACGTTGGGTTTGCAAGGTAAATGTGAGGGGGTATTTTAAAAGCATCACAATTTATTTTTGTAGTAGGTATCATCTGGGTGATATTTGGCACAACAAAACAATTGACGTTTGTTGAGTAACTACTGTTTGTGAGTGAAGATATAGTGACGTCACATGTTTTTGTGATCATGAAGACTGTTGGTTCAGTCCTTGTATGGAAATAGAAGTGGGATAACTGGGTAACCCTAATCGAGTTTGCAACGTTTATGAAATGAAACTAGAAGTGCTTCCGTTATCTAACAGAGCACATATTGCGCACAATATTGTGACTACGATCTTGATTGTCGCAAATACTAATCATTGCAGTTGATAGTAAAACCTGTGTAATGCTGTTTAGTGCTGTTTGTGTCTGCTCCTGTATGTTAGGTAAAACTACACAATCATCTTTCGATGGTGTGCTTGTGCTCGCTTGATGTGTTGTTCTGCTGTGTTGTTGTTGTGCTGGTGTGAAGGAAAGAATTGTGACGCTGAGAGCACAGCCTACATGAACTTAATTTACATCGTGGCTCATCATGTCCAGGTCTTAAACAGTTGGTGCAAAGGTTTGATTGCTTTACCTTCTCGATACGAGATTCAATTGGCATTGATTTGAACCTCAAACATTGATAGATACTGTGATTGTTTTTGCACACAGGACATTTATAGTGTGTTTGGGTAGGTACGTGATTTGCAACAAATGTTTTAGGACGGTTGTGGGTGATGTCACTGTGTCTACGTGATTTGTATTGTGTGTTTGCCCTCTTCCATGGGAGTACAATATTGTGCTTGGTTAGTGGTAGAACTTTGTTGAAGTCTGCCTAGCTAAGCACAAAGGAATCAGTCAAATTACCTAAGGACCGTTACAAACGGCCTATAGGTAACTCAACTGTTCCAGATCAGTACCAGAGGGAAGCGTGCCCAAAACACTGGCTGCATTGCCACGCTGAATAGCTATGCTAATTCGCTGGCCTAAATAAGAGCCAGCCCTTGGGTCACGTGTCGCCTCAATCAAAAGCCCTGCAAGTTTTTTGAAAACCCGGAGCGCACCGGCTCCTCACGGACCCAAGGTCTCCACCCCAAAAGGCTCAAATAGGTAAGCTCTGTCGAGACCACTATATTTACATCTTTTGTGGTCCTCAGCCAAATCAGCCGCTGCACCAGCCCTAACTGATATCCCAGGCAGATGAGATGGCGGGTAGGGTGTCGATTCAGGTAGCGTCCCACACCAAAGGCATACCAATTTCCCAGACAAGAGTCATACGTCGGGAAGCTTACCATCATCACGTAGCAGACCATACGGTTCAAGAACGGCTGGAACATTGACACTGGTAAAAGCTCGACGGATAATGTCATTAAGGCTTGCGTGGCGCGAAATCCTGCCAGCCTTGCACCTGCCACCTTGTATGATTAAATTGTTGTGCTCCGGCATTTTAGATGGGTAAGATAGCCAGTTCCTCAGTTAGTTGAGGATTCCGCGTGAAGTGTGCCTCCGCCTTATCATGATTTGAAATATTTAGGTTATGTTAGGCCAGGTGAGATGAAAGCCAAGCACCTCCACATAGTACAATACAAAAACAAGATTACACGTTCCCCAAGCATCGTAAATTCAACTCCTGTCAATATTCTTTACCACTTCGTAATAATAACTAATTAATCAATGAAATTTCCTCACAGAACGCCAGGTGTTTTTACGGTTTTGCAGCAATAAATGTTTGTATGTAAATACCTCACAGAATAAGTATATATTTTCCATACATATTGCGGCCTTGTTTTAGGTTGCTGGCAAACAATTTGCTACCACGAAACAAGCTGAAACTGATACTACGACAAAACTAAAATTGTATTTGTAATTGTACGCTCCGTGGAAGTTTCAAATGCAATCATAATGGGTAAGTTTTCAAAGGTACCTTTGAAAACTTGTTCTGCTAAAAGGCTTTACAAGGTTTCAAAGGATTCGATTGCGAAGATTCACTTACAAAGCACAAATCAAATCTCTCCTACCATGATTGTTTTACTTTATTCTTAAGGCCCTGTCATTACACGCTTCCTCTTTTTCCAATTGCAAATTATATTACTTCTGAACAAGTCACGAGTCTATTTTTTATATATGTATTACTTCCGGTACCTATCTACATTAAAGGTAAGCTGAAAACATAATAGCTGAAAAAAATATCCAAAAAAATATTTATTGAAAATGGTACGTTTCAAAAGTTACGTTATGAGTAAGTCAATGTATATTGACTTATAATATTGACGGCAAAGAGTTGCATGGCACCTTGGCTGTTCGTATAGTAAAAAAAAATTAGTAAAATGTTTGTTTATTCTTCTCTCACAAAAGTTACTTAAATCATACTTAGGTCTATGGAATAGGTACAAACTTATTTGGGTAAAATTGCATTATGAGAAACTGATGTCTGATGTAGATTCTTGTGAATCTGTATTACCAAGTCACCAGCCCAATTCGGGTGTGCACGTATTTGTGAGCAACAGAGGTGTAAGTGGAAATGAGGGTGTGCATGGAAAGTGAAGGTGTATAGGCAAGTAAAGTAGCTTATAAGTGTGGTCATAAGGCGGGTTCCAGAGGATAATTTGGGTCTGAAAAGGGCTGGTATTTTACATTAACAATAGGTACTAAACAAATAAACAAACTTTACTGCTTTCTTGGAGGCTTCCTATACAATAAAATATTTTTTTTTGTCCCCGAGAGTGACCAAAAATAATCGACATCTGTTAAAAAAAAAGTGGGAGGGGAAGGAAAGAAGAAGAAGAAGACAATAAGAAAGAAAAAAGAAGAAAGAAGAAGACAATAAGAAAGAAAAAAGAAGAAAGAATCTTCCACACCTACTTATGGTGCTTTCAGTTCGATTCTACCTACCCAATGCGAGTCAAGCGACATAAATCTTCGACTAAAACGAAAATGAAAAAAAACAAAAAAAAACAAAAAACGCAACCAAAGACCTAATTAAGCCTTCCGAATAGTTCACATCCTCTCTATAGTGGAGGTATATTTGAAACCGTAATGAGAAGGGTGTGATATCAAACTAGAAAATCCTTTTTAATGACTAGTTTTAATGCCTACACAAAACTACATTCAACCCCAGCAAGGTACCCAATTCAACGTAAGATCTGCAGTTTAATACATCATACCCAAGCAAAGTCAACTAAATAGATTATATATCTACTATCATAAACATCCTTGTCCTTAATGATTAAATTACAACTAATAGCTATAATAACAAATCAATTTTCTTGCGATTCATATCTAATTAACTTTAATTGTATAACGCGCTTTAGTGGTCTAGTAGTTTGCCCACCCGTATCAAATCATAGACCGGGAATCAGGTTTGATTCCCGGGTGGGTACAAATTTGTGCTTGGCCTAGCTACCACCATCTTACCAACGTATGGCCTCATAACAACAATTCTAATAAGTACTACACCGCTTTGTCTGCATTTAGCTATCCTTTTAAAGCCGCCCTTTGTACCTACTTTATGTGTTCAAGGCAAAACTTGCTTGTGTTTGCATTTCACTCTGTAGCATTCATGTGGGTCCGACTTACGCTTGGCCGGTTTTTTTTATTTGTTAAAGTACATTGAAAGACTTTTTATTCGTTAGACATAGACACCATAAAAAAAAAATAACAAACAAGCGAGAAAAACACTTAAACTAGATACAATAGGCCTTATCGGTAGCGATCTCTTCCAGGCAACCTTTGTATGGAAATTATAGCTAAGAGCAGACAAAGCGGTGTTCTCTAAAGTTTTTTTTTTTCAGATAATAAAAATCTTTATGGATTATTAAGAAAAGAAACTCAAAACTAATTTGTTATAGATGAACAGACAATGGTACCTAAAGATTAAATCACCAAAGGGGTGACGGATATTCCGTGATCACTTTCTTCACCAGACCTTTCCACAACGACGAAGTGTACCGGTCTGCACAAGTGGTAAGGATGGTGTTTTGACTACTCCTCAGTCTTCGAATCAAGGATATAGTTTTTTTGCGGATTACAGCATTAAAGCAGTACGTTCTAAAGTACTAAAATAACAATTAATTGATATAACTATTATTAACAACAAAATATACTATTAATTACAAAATATCTAATCCTTACTAAAAAAAAACGAAACATCAGTAGCGAACGAGACAACATCAACATCAGTAGGTTGTCATTTATACGGTCAGCTACTTAATGAAGTTTTGGTCACCTCCAAAATGTTTTTTGTCAGAAAGTAAACGAAATAAGCATTTTCGTTTTTAAGTGCAAAAAAACCCTACTGATACATCAGTATAATACTCTATAAAGATGAATTATGCTGTCAAAATAACTTTGATATTTAATCAAATCAAACATATCAATTTATTATGGTCACCTTGTGATATGCTGTTTATATTTTACCAGGCGCTTAACTTCTATTAGCTTTTCAATGCTATGCGATTAGTGACAGGCAGGTGTCATTTCCACGCCTATCAAGTTTCTTATTTCATGTCAGTAACATTCATACGATATTGTTGTATGTTTTTTTTACAAAAGATCTGTGAGCTCTTTACCTGTTTTTTTTTATTGTACGACTGGGAAGCGCTTGGCCTTCATCTCATCTGGTTACAAGTTGAGATACGACCGAAGGTGGAGGCGCACTTCACCCGGAATCCTCAACAAACTGAGGAACTGGCTATCTTACCTCTAAATTTCGGAACAAAATTATTTTAGAATTGTTGTTATGGCGTCAGAATTAGGTAAGATAGTGGTAGCTAGCCAGGCGGACTTGAACAAAATCCTACCACCAACCAAACCAAGGACAATTTTATGATCCCCCTGGGGATCTAACCCGGGACCTCTGGATCTGAAATCGGTGGGTTGAACCACAAGACCACAGTGGCGGTTAAGCCACTAGAGTTGTCTAGCTTAAGACCAGAGCAAGGAGGTCTACGAAGGAGGGAGTATTCCCAAGGCACTAGCACTCTCGAGCACCGATGGAACACGGTCCCCGGAAATCAACAGGAGTGTGCTCACACATTGACGTGTGGTTTAGTGGTCCAGAGGTCCTGGGTTCGTTCACCAGGAAATCTCTTTAAAGCTTGAGCTCTAGAGTCACCCAAGCATTGAGGGGACTCTTTGAATGGTATTGTGACAACAAATTTGCCATCTGGGTGGCGTGTTGTTGTTTCTGAAAATATTTGTTCACACTCACTCTCACCTTTAGTGTGGATTTGTTGAGTGGTGGGAACTTATTCTAACTCAAAAAAATGGTTAAGTTTCTCTTCGAGCTCAATATTGTTATGATGGTGACAGTGGTCTGTATTGTAGGATTGCCTTTTGTGTTTTGAGTTTGGAACATGAATAGAACCTGAGACAAGCCATTCCAGTGTTGTTTCAACTAGAGTTGCTCTATTTTTTCCTAAGGCAATGCGATTATTAGAAAGAACCTCCCAAAAGAGGTCCCAGCAACATCTGCACCACTGATGGCACGGAGAACGTTGGGTTTGCAAGGTAAATGTGAGGGGGTATTTTAAAAGCATCACAATTTATTTTTGTAGTAGGTATCATCTGGGTGATATTTGGCACAACAAAACAATTGACGTTTGTTGAGTAACTACTGTTTGTGAGTGAAGATATAGTGACGTCACATGTTTTTGTGATCATGAAGACTGTTGGTTCAGTCCTTGTATGGAAATAGAAGTGGGATAACTGGGTAACCCTAATCGAGTTTGCAACGTTTATGAAATGAAACTAGAAGTGCTTCCGTTATCTAACAGAGCACATATTGCGCACAATATTGTGACTACGATCTTGATTGTCGCAAATACTAATCATTGCAGTTGATAGTAAAACCTGTGTAATGCTGTTTAGTGCTGTTTGTGTCTGCTCCTGTATGTTAGGTAAAACTACACAATCATCTTTCGATGGTGTGCTTGTGCTCGCTTGATGTGTTGTTCTGCTGTGTTGTTGTTGTGCTGGTGTGAAGGAAAGAATTGTGACGCTGAGAGCACAGCCTACATGAACTTAATTTACATCGTGGCTCATCATGTCCAGGTCTTAAACAGTTGGTGCAAAGGTTTGATTGCTTTACCTTCTCGATACGAGATTCAATTGGCATTGATTTGAACCTCAAACATTGATAGATACTGTGATTGTTTTTGCACACAGGACATTTATAGTGTGTTTGGGTAGGTACGTGATTTGCAACAAATGTTTTAGGACGGTTGTGGGTGATGTCACTGTGTCTACGTGATTTGTATTGTGTGTTTGCCCTCTTCCATGGGAGTACAATATTGTGCTTGGTTAGTGGTAGAACTTTGTTGAAGTCTGCCTAGCTAAGCACAAAGGAATCAGTCAAATTACCTAAGGACCGTTACAAACGGCCTATAGGTAACTCAACTGTTCCAGATCAGTACCAGAGGGAAGCGTGCCCAAAACACTGGCTGCATTGCCACGCTGAATAGCTATGCTAATTCGCTGGCCTAAATAAGAGCCAGCCCTTGGGTCACGTGTCGCCTCAATCAAAAGCCCTGCAAGTTTTTTGAAAACCCGGAGCGCACCGGCTCCTCACGGACCCAAGGTCTCCACCCCAAAAGGCTCAAATAGGTAAGCTCTGTCGAGACCACTATATTTACATCTTTTGTGGTCCTCAGCCAAATCAGCCGCTGCACCAGCCCTAACTGATATCCCAGGCAGATGAGATGGCGGGTAGGGTGTCGATTCAGGTAGCGTCCCACACCAAAGGCATACCAATTTCCCAGACAAGAGTCATACGTCGGGAAGCTTACCATCATCACGTAGCAGACCATACGGTTCAAGAACGGCTGGAACATTGACACTGGTAAAAGCTCGACGGATAATGTCATTAAGGCTTGCGTGGCGCGAAATCCTGCCAGCCTTGCACCTGCCACCTTGTATGATTAAATTGTTGTGCTCCGGCATTTTAGATGGGTAAGATAGCCAGTTCCTCAGTTAGTTGAGGATTCCGCGTGAAGTGTGCCTCCGCCTTATCATGATTTGAAATATTTAGGTTATGTTAGGCCAGGTGAGATGAAAGCCAAGCACCTCCACATAGTACAATACAAAAACAAGATTACACGTTCCCCAAGCATCGTAAATTCAACTCCTGTCAATATTCTTTACCACTTCGTAATAATAACTAATTAATCAATGAAATTTCCTCACAGAACGCCAGGTGTTTTTACGGTTTTGCAGCAATAAATGTTTGTATGTAAATACCTCACAGAATAAGTATATATTTTCCATACATATTGCGGCCTTGTTTTAGGTTGCTGGCAAACAATTTGCTACCACGAAACAAGCTGAAACTGATACTACGACAAAACTAAAATTGTATTTGTAATTGTACGCTCCGTGGAAGTTTCAAATGCAATCATAATGGGTAAGTTTTCAAAGGTACCTTTGAAAACTTGTTCTGCTAAAAGGCTTTACAAGGTTTCAAAGGATTCGATTGCGAAGATTCACTTACAAAGCACAAATCAAATCTCTCCTACCATGATTGTTTTACTTTATTCTTAAGGCCCTGTCATTACACGCTTCCTCTTTTTCCAATTGCAAATTATATTACTTCTGAACAAGTCACGAGTCTATTTTTTATATATGTATTACTTCCGGTACCTATCTACATTAAAGGTAAGCTGAAAACATAATAGCTGAAAAAAATATCCAAAAAAATATTTATTGAAAATGGTACGTTTCAAAAGTTACGTTATGAGTAAGTCAATGTATATTGACTTATAATATTGACGGCAAAGAGTTGCATGGCACCTTGGCTGTTCGTATAGTAAAAAAAAATTAGTAAAATGTTTGTTTATTCTTCTCTCACAAAAGTTACTTAAATCATACTTAGGTCTATGGAATAGGTACAAACTTATTTGGGTAAAATTGCATTATGAGAAACTGATGTCTGATGTAGATTCTTGTGAATCTGTATTACCAAGTCACCAGCCCAATTCGGGTGTGCACGTATTTGTGAGCAACAGAGGTGTAAGTGGAAATGAGGGTGTGCATGGAAAGTGAAGGTGTATAGGCAAGTAAAGTAGCTTATAAGTGTGGTCATAAGGCGGGTTCCAGAGGATAATTTGGGTCTGAAAAGGGCTGGTATTTTACATTAACAATAGGTACTAAACAAATAAACAAACTTTACTGCTTTCTTGGAGGCTTCCTATACAATAAAATATTTTTTTTTGTCCCCGAGAGTGACCAAAAATAATCGACATCTGTTAAAAAAAAAGTGGGAGGGGAAGGAAAGAAGAAGAAGAAGACAATAAGAAAGAAAAAAGAAGAAAGAAGAAGACAATAAGAAAGAAAAAAGAAGAAAGAATCTTCCACACCTACTTATGGTGCTTTCAGTTCGATTCTACCTACCCAATGCGAGTCAAGCGACATAAATCTTCGACTAAAACGAAAATGAAAAAAAACAAAAAAAAACAAAAAACGCAACCAAAGACCTAATTAAGCCTTCCGAATAGTTCACATCCTCTCTATAGTGGAGGTATATTTGAAACCGTAATGAGAAGGGTGTGATATCAAACTAGAAAATCCTTTTTAATGACTAGTTTTAATGCCTACACAAAACTACATTCAACCCCAGCAAGGTACCCAATTCAACGTAAGATCTGCAGTTTAATACATCATACCCAAGCAAAGTCAACTAAATAGATTATATATCTACTATCATAAACATCCTTGTCCTTAATGATTAAATTACAACTAATAGCTATAATAACAAATCAATTTTCTTGCGATTCATATCTAATTAACTTTAATTGTATAACGCGCTTTAGTGGTCTAGTAGTTTGCCCACCCGTATCAAATCATAGACCGGGAATCAGGTTTGATTCCCGGGTGGGTACAAATTTGTGCTTGGCCTAGCTACCACCATCTTACCAACGTATGGCCTCATAACAACAATTCTAATAAGTACTACACCGCTTTGTCTGCATTTAGCTATCCTTTTAAAGCCGCCCTTTGTACCTACTTTATGTGTTCAAGGCAAAACTTGCTTGTGTTTGCATTTCACTCTGTAGCATTCATGTGGGTCCGACTTACGCTTGGCCGGTTTTTTTTATTTGTTAAAGTACATTGAAAGACTTTTTATTCGTTAGACATAGAAGCGCTCGATCTTCGTCTCACCTTATTTTTTATATACAACTAGGAGACTGGACAAGCAAGGTTTACCTGATGTTAAGTACATCTCTTGCTTATAACAATGCCTTACTGCGTAGGTCACATCCACAAAGAAAATAGTCATCACATTGCGCCCGTCAACATGCTTCTAAAGGTGTTAAGCCTCGCGTGCCCGTAATTTCACCAGCAACCATACCTTTCAAACCGGAACACAGCAATGTTGCTTGGCGGCTGAAATAAGTAATGGTGGTAGAACTTTCCTGGAGCCCTTTCACAAGGGGCTCTACTACTCTTAATACCCAAATAATATGATATTTAGACCTGGTTTCAAATTTTGATTAGGCCAAAGATAGAAGCACTTTGTCCGGAATGATCAACAGATTCGAGAAACTGGCTATCTTACCTCTAAATGTCGGAAAATAACAATTATAATTGATGTTATGGCGAAATCTTTTTTCAATTTTACTACGGGGAAGCGCTTGGCCTTATCTCACCTGGTAACAAGTTGAGATAAGGCCGAAGGTGGAGGCGCACTTCACCCGGAATCCTCAACAAACTGAGGAACTGGCTATATTGCCACTTAAGAGGAGACTCCCTAAATGTTATAATGATTTGCCGTATCACGGTAAGTCAACCAAATATTCCATGAATGTAAAACTAAAGGCATGTTATTTTTCAGACTTTTATCTGTCCAGCACTAAGATGGTTACACAATTGAAAGTTTTTTTCTCGATTCATTTTCTATGTTAAATCATGCTCTTTAAATGACGATGAATGAATAAAACAACATAACGATTAAGAAAACATATATTTGTTTAACAAAAAAAATTTTTTTAACATAAAAATTTAACAAGCCTCATAGCTCAGTTGGTAGTAACTCTGCCTTCTGCGCTGTAGGCTGTGGGTTCGATTCCCACCCAGAGCAAAGATTTGTGTGATGAATATAGATGTTTGTTCTGTGTTTGGGTGTTGTATCATATAGTACGTATGTATTTACAAAAAGTATTTAAGTATTCTATCCGTAATCTAGTTCCCATATTACAAGCTATGCTTAGTTTGGGGCTAGATGGCGCTGTGTAAAATTAATGTCCTGTAATATTTATTTATTTATTTGTGTTATATATAAAAATCACATTAATTAGGAACATTACAACATTAACAAATCACAGTTGACCCAATCATTTTACAAAACACGCATAAAGACATTTACTCTCGATATAACTATAATATTTAAATAAATATTACCGACATGACATTAATTTTACACAGCGTCATCTAGCCCCAAACTAAGCATAGCTTGTAATAGCATGTATATAATATTATCATAATATAATGTACATCTTTATAACTTTAAATAGTTCGTAAAATACAAAAGATAGTAAGTATGTAAGGTACTTAAAAATAATAGATATGTAATATTATTTATATTATAGGTATAAAATCAACACAACAATATTGCATAATGCATAGCATTATCAAACTGACTAAATCATAACTTGTTAATATTTGGCACAAAATAGATTACATACTCCTCCTCCAAGACCTCGGGGTCGCCAGCCTCTTATTCAATTAATTTCAGTCATCATAACTACTAGTAAGTTTGCCACAGTTGAAGAATTCATAATCAAAAACATGAGATCTGGTGTGTGGTTGTTCTTCTTCTGATATGAGATTAATCTGTAAAGCATCTAGTTTCTCATCGCCATAAAATTCGCTATCTTCTGATTCGTCGTTTTTATTATTCTCGGTTTGTGTAGGAGTCCCCAGTTATAAGATACATATGTAAGTTTAGCTGCTCTTTCTGGTGTTAAGCGGTTTCTCTTCCGTGAGTCGATGTGGCCGTGCTTACTGAATTTATTTATTTATTAAAATAGGACATCCAACAGACAAAACAAAAAACAAACATAGGGTTAGATAAGTGGCAGTCTTAAAACAGTTTGTTTTTCCACTTACTGGATGCCACAGTATCAACTCAACTAAAATGAACTCTGAAAACTAAATAAGTATAAGTAAGTACCTATATACAAAAAAAACACACAAAAACAAAAAACAACAAATGTAACACAAGTATACGAAGTGTTGGCTTAGTTTGGGGCTAGATTGCGCTGTATAAAAAATAATGTCCTGTAAATAATATCCTGTAAAGTATTAAAACGTTTTGAGATGTTAAAATATGGAACGATACTATGCCAAAATGGTTTATTAAACTAATGCTTTCAACGAGTGAGAGTTGTGAGATCAGAGTGTCTAAATTAGGTAAGTAGGTATCTACTATAGTTAGGATTTAAGTATAAATAAGTATCCATTAAATTAAGTTTAGAGGGTAAATTAATGAATGACCGTTCTGTAGCAGCAGACGTACATGGAGCAGTCAAAATACGAACTGCTACTTTACTCAGGTTTTTACTCGAGCAAAGTCCCTTCCACCAAGTTGCAGGACTTATATCGTTCACTTTCTCTAATAAAGCGCTTACTTCAAAATCTCTTGCTTTGTAATTTGCTACATCGACAATTGCAACTGTTTAGGGCCATTTAATCTGTAAAGTTCAGTGCCTCAAGATCTTCGTCTTCTGCCAATCCTTGTGTTTTTGGGTCCAATAGATAGGCGGCCAAATGTATAGGTTTTACACAGCTTTTTGTTCTCTTTTCAACTGCATACAAGATCGATTGCTTGGGTTCATCACCTAACATGTTGATATTGGGCAAAATGAACTCCATCTTTGATTTGATATCCTTAAACATGGTGAAGACATTATGGAATCAAATGAATGTAATAATTTTTAAATTTTTAAATTTGATTCAAGTTTGAAAATACGTCCTGTAACCGTTTCCAAAATTGCAATGCAGTCTTCTATCGTACTTCAAAAATTGTCATCCAGAAGTGTAGACTTTGTTTCTGAAGGTAATAGTATCGCGGCTTCATGTATGGCCACAGACATGAGGGCTGCTTTTGTATTTTTTTGACTTTTAACATATTTTTTTTGTATACGTGACTGCCCCACCGTGTCTTTACTGGTAACTTTAATGTTTCTCCGCTTTCCTTTTCCTTTACAATTTTTTTCAGTAACAAAGTCAAACCCTGACCCTTTTTTTATTGTTTTTATAACATCTGTTGTCAATTCAGTAACTCCTTTAACAATTAACATTTTATGATGTCGTGCGTTAACAAATTTAATGTGTGAGCTGCACAATTGAGAGGAACTACTAGTGGAATTTTGATTTTTACATATTAGTTTTTTTTTTTTATATAAATTGCTCAATATAATTTAGTTCTCTCGTTGAACATAGTTTTGACACTTTTTTGTATTAAACATGTTCAACCCCTTCGTCATCAGGTCAGGATCTGATGATGGGATCCTGGAGAAATCGAAGGAACTCTTCAAATATTATAGGCACACTTGAAGAGATTTGGGTATTTTTAGGGTGTACCTCAAAAGTAAGCAAAAGACGGACCCCTTAAGAATCACGCGTCTTTCTGTCTATCCGTCCATCTGTCATCAAATAATTGTAAAAAATACGTCATGCAGGTAAACGAAATTGTATCAATTATTCTTTATTGAAGTCGGTTTTCTTTTTAGTTTTTAAAACGTAATTATTAATGTGAAAGAAAAAGTTTTTTTTTATAAACCTGAATAAATACAAACAAACAAAAACATAAATAACGTAGTTGAACCTAAATATAAAAAAATATTTTACCCGGTATTAAATCAAAATGGAAAGGTCAAAATGGGTAGAAGACCAATATTGGGGTTTTTACCGGGAAAGTGCCCGTCTCTTCCCGGAATTTGGGGTTTTTACCGGGAAAGTGCCCGTCTCTTCCCGGAATTTGGAGGTTTTACCTTCGGCCTTTATCATAACTTGAAAAGCAGTTGAAAAGAAAGTCAAGCACAAACTGCTTTACATACCATAATAATATAAAGCAGACTCTAAATATACTATTTATCCAAGGAGCGATACTTACTCAAAAATATCAGCAAGTTTAGTTTTTTCATCTCAATAACAATAACGAAAGGTAGGTAAGTTACTAATAAAATATAAATCAAATTATTTTTGTGTAAACAAAAAAATAAGTCTCCATGCGATCTCTTTTCTAGAAACGTCAACGCGTCATATTCGCTACAGTAGGGTTTCGGGGTCACATGGGCGGAGCTAGCATACAATTTTTTTAGACAGCCTGCCTGGTCAACAACAATTTAAGAATTGTTATTATGGCGACATAATTAGGGAAAATGGTGGTAGATACGACTTAAACAAAGTCTTACCACAAACCAAACCTAACAAAAATTTGTACCCCCTGGGGATCGAACCCGATCACTTATTAATATCAAGTTTGAACTATGCTAATTGACTACTAATTAAGGCTGCGGGTTCGAGTCCCGTCAAGGGTTGAGTTATTATAACGTCATTATCATTATCTGCCGCCAGTCAAAATAAAATACAGACAGTGAAACTGATGGTAGAAAAAAAACTGGTGAAGCTAGACGCCGATAAATAATTTGATAAATTAAATGATGATTGAAACAGCAAATGCAAAGTCCACGCTCTCTCAACCAAAATATTAATAAAACAGCTATTATCTTCAGCTTTTGCGGATGTCCTTATCACAGTCACATTTCAACTCAGATTAAGCTTGAAACAAAGGGGTCTTTGTACCCACAACGTTGAATAAAACCACTTAAGCATAAGAATAACGTATCGTTTTCTTATTTAGCGTACCTAAGCAACACAATTTATCAGTCCTCTCCTTATAGGTCACATGCATTTTGATAAATACCGACCTATGATATAATTATTGACTTATTATTTATGTGTACACACAGTAATCTTTATTTATATAAGTTATCACACTTTATTCTGCTAGTCTTTAGGAGTTCTACCGTAGTACAACATACAACATGAATTTGTGGAGCATATTATTAGTGGTAACCTTCGCAGGTGCTGTGTATTCGGATGGAGGCAAGTGGATTTGATTTTTAATTTTATTTACTCAATTAACAAAGATAATTTCAACCGCATCTGTGGTCTAGTGGCTCTACCCACCGATTTCAGATCCAGAGGTCCCGGGTTCGATCCCCATGGGGAGTACAATATATTGTGCTTGGTTTGGTTGGTGGTAGGATCTTGTTTAAGCCCGCCTGGCTAGCTACCATCATCTTACCTAATTCTGTCGCCATAATAACAATTCTCAGAAAAATTGTTGTGTTCCGGCATTCAGAGGTAAGATAGGAACTGAGGAACTGGCCTCAGTTAGTTGAGGATTCTGGGTGAAGTGCGCCTCCATCTTCGGCCTTATCTCAACTTGTTACCAGGTGAGATGAAGGCCAAGCGCTTCCCGTCATACAATAAAAAAAAGACACGTTTATTTGGCACAATAATAGGTACATGAGAATCACCTACTAGAGGGTGGTCAGAGGCACGTCCAAACTTACGATCGGCGCATGTTTTGCAAGTTTCTAGTATTCGTTACGTGGCAGGTTGCAAGCCCATCACCGCTTGGCGGAATACCGAGATTATCTTTTGCACTCAAAAACTGAAAATTTTAGGCCTACACAATCCTCCGGAATTTCCAAAAGTCGCAGTCGAACACCACAGCTTAAAATGTAATGCTAGCAAATGAGTCAATTTTGCAGAGCCTAGAACATAGTCGGCGGGTTGCCAGGCTGTGTGTTCTATAAATCCACTTTGACCCGTATAATCCGTCCATTTCCTTTCCACCACTGCACTAGACGCACGGACTAATTTCGAATACCTAGGTACCTTAGAGTAGTAGAGCTCCTTGTGAAAGGGCTCGTCCGGAGAAGTACTACCATTATTGCCATGCAGCATTGCTGTGTTTCAGTTTCATAGATATGAAACCATATGCCGCTGAAATTACGATCACGCGAGGCTTAACACTTTATGCTTCAAGTTGACGGGCGCAAAGCAATGCTGCGTAGGTATGTCATAATCTTTGTTTATGTGACCTACGCAGTAAGGCTTTGTTATAGGCTAGAGTTGCACCTAACATTATCATCAGGTATGGGCTTCTTGCTTGTCCCGTCTCCATGTAGTATATAAAAAAAGTTCGTTTTGAAAAAAAATGGAACCAACTTCACCACTTAAAACGTAAAAATAACTCTAAGGTAATAATTCATATCTGTGAGGATAATGGGAACAGGGAACGATTTCTCGTTCTCTGTTTTTTTATACAGCCAAACTAATAGACCGATTTTGATAAAAATTTCATGGGAGCAATCGGGGATATATCCTTTCAAACGATTTTTTTTTCAAATCGTTCGAGAAGTGACGGATTTCTGAGGAAATCATAAAAAAACGAGAGAACCTCCTTTTTATGATGTCGGTTAAAAAAGAAACCAACAATATGTTATTGTGCTTTTTACAGGTTCTCTAGTAGAGCCATGTCTGATGAAAGACATCGAATGCCTCAGCAAGTCTACGGAGAAGTTTCTAGAACAAACATGCAACGGGATAAAAAACACGGACATCAGGGCCATAGACCCGCTGATCATAGCTTCACTGGACATCGACGTCGACAAGAATATTGGAATCAAGTTTCAGTTCACAAACCTTAATGTGACTGGATTGAGGAATCAGAAGATATCTGAGTTTCAGTAAGTTTTACCAATGATGTAGACTATCTAGTCTTAAACAAGACTATGGCCTTATTTAAGACTGTCGGAGAAGCCTTCATCTCACCTGATTTTCATGTTATGATAAGGGCGAAGGTGGAAGCGCACCTCACCCAAAATCCTCAACAGTCTGAGGAACTGGCTATCTTACCAGAACACAACAATTTTAGAATTGTTGTTATGGTGATAGAATTAGGTTGGCCAGGCCACTCAAACAAAGTCCTACCACCAACCAAACCAAGCACAATATTGTACTCTCCCTGGGGATCGAACCCAACTCTGGTTCTGACACCAGTAGGTAAGCGAACAACCCGACCACAGAGGCCGTTTCAAAGATGACTAAAAAAATACTGAATAAACGATTATTTATTGATCTTTGTCGATTTTTGACTAGACCGTTGCTGTCGTGGCTTATGAATCGACTCACCAACTCAGCCCATGGATGTCGTAAAAAACTAAGGGATCTCACCAGAAGAAGGGCAGCAGCTTCCTTTTTTTTAATAATGGGGAAGCGCTTGGCCTTCATCTCACCTGGTTACACCCGGAATCCTGAACTAACTGAGGAACTGGCTATCTTACCTCGAAATGCCGGATTACAACAATTTTTAGAATGGTAGTTATAGTGACAGAATTAGGTAAGATGGTGGTAGCTAGCCAGGGGGACTTAAACAAAGTCCTACCACCAACCAAACCAAGCACAATATTGTACTCTCCCTGGGGATCGAACCCTCAAGCTTTGGGTGAAGCTCTGTCTACCTGTGGATACTAATGGGTGTTGATGTGTTATTGTTTAAAACAATACCACCAGAGTTTTTTGAAGTACTTCTTTAGGTGCGTTGGACATTTTTTGAAGTGGGAAAAAAACCATAGAACTCGCGACACCCTACCGACACCACTTTTGACACATTTTACTTAAAACATTTTATCACGTCATCTGTACAATCCTAAGGGTAATGACCGTTTGAACCCGATTTATCTACTTATGGATAGACAGTTGACAGCCGTGACAGGTATCTATCAAGGTCAGTTCTAAGAAGTTATTGTGTCAGTTGTGTTGCAAAAACAACCCGCGTTAATAAACATCGCGACCAACGCGGCAGCATAGAGATTTAAGTACCTACCTACCTACCAACAATCTCAGCTGTTCTCTTCAACTTCGACAAACTTCAAGTTTACACTTCTGTCGGGGCTTCCGGAGTGCCACTGTTTTTTTTATGTAAACGAGACGTTAGCTCTTGATCAAGAGCTTATGCATGATTTGAAAGGCAATTTTACCTGAGGCTTGTCTCAGAGACTTGACCTCACTACGAGCAAGGGCAATGAACTGTTCATGTACTTATTGAATACACGTTTGTATCAACTATCACACGTCCTTGGACTTGGTCTATTTTTGATGTCGCTAAGGTGCTGTTCCACCAAAAGGTGGTAATATGTGTGGAGGTGTAAAGTGGTAGGAATAATGACTGAGTTTGGTGATTCCGAGCTACGGAAGGTAAGCCTTCGACCATAATCAGTCTTCGACCTACCACTATATCTACACATCATAAATGAATTACTGCCAAGGATGCGTATATATACTATATTTGATATTGTTCCTCAGCTTTAGATACGCGGTTTACAGCTTTCGGTAACTTATAGCTTTAAAACACATCACAGATTCAAAAACGTGAAATTCCAATAACTACAGGATGCATTCATATACGATTTTTATCTAGATGCGATATTTGTACAATTTGATGCATTTTTCATATTGGTTCCTTAAATAAGACTGCATCTTTACGAAATAAATTTACTCTGTTAGGAAACCAATATTACCAAACGCGCGTACGTAGCTCAGAGGAGCCTATATGGAGAGAAAATATTCCTGTTTTATTGGAACAAAATGTTTAACAATCTAGGTACAATACAGTCTAGGTCAAATACAATTTACCATTTTAAGCAAGGCGCATTGGCGGTCGCTGCCCGTTGCTAACAAATCATCCTTTCCAACTCAGCCCAAGGATATCGTATAAACCTACAAGGGGATCTCAGCAATTTTTTTCGCCGCTTAGTAATTAGGCTTTTGAAGTAAAATATACTATTTCGGTGGAACAGCGTTCTTAAATATTGGAGCAAAGTGAAATAAACGGAGTTTGGCATTTTGTTCGTATTTTTTGAATGTTGTTTTCGAAATACGTACAAAATATTCACTTGGCGCCGAAATGTCACGGCACTAGCGCATTTCGAGACTTGTGAACAGTTCCGATCTAAGCCGCTTCCATCTATCAAACCGCAACCGCTACAACGTAGCCGAACAGGCGGTAGATTGACAGGGTGATTTGATTGGTGATCCCCTGAAAGTTGCTACTCGAGTCCAAACCTCTATTTTATCAACTATTTTTGATAGTAATATATTTTTTTTCGTCAGGATGAACAAGGAGACCAAGAAGGTCGTATTGCAGACCAAAGCAGACCTGCACATAGCTGGTGACATCACCATCGAGCTGACGAAGGAGGCTGTGAAGCTTTCTGGATTATACTTTGCTGATTCGAGTAAGTTGTATGCCAACAAAAACAAAATACTAAGGCGAATGAATTAACTAACGAACACTTTATGTTGTAATATTGTAAGGAGCTGGGGTTCGATAAAATAAAAGAAACCGGTTATCACTCAAAATATGACACGTTTATTCAGCACCAAACTAATTACTCTCAAACACTACCTATATAGTTATACGTCCGAATCACTAAACAACTTTTATCGCACTCAAATATCACTCGACGTTATCACTCTGTATCGTTACTGAATACTGTCTTGCTTCCGAGTCGAGCGGCATATTTATATCCAGTCTATTGAATGATCTAGCATGCGCGAGACTGATTTCGGCACTAACTATTGCGTAGTCTGGAACTAAATTGTTCTCGTCGGTCATAAACAATGCTTTTGTATTATTTATAATCAAATTGTTGTTGTCTTATTTTCTTGGAACTATGTGAAGGCCCGCGAATGTTCTAGGCGATTCTGATTGGCGTAACAATATGATGACACATACATCGCACAATCTGTGTACGATTGTAAAACTAGTTGAATGTTGAAAAATGCTGGACCATGCGCTGGCCTGGGTCCGAACCGAACGACGGTAATTGCCATTACAATACGTACGCATACACTACTAGAGATATATATTATTAGCATTTTTTTTCTGATGTTGTTTTTGGAAATATGCATCATTATCATAGCCCAAAAAAGTACCACTGCAGGTAATGGAACACACTTGGCAAGCGATTTGGTAATTGCAGTGTTGGTTTGAAGTACCCAACAAGGAAATGGAGGATTTAGCATAGCCACTATGCTTAGCAGGTGACTTGGTGATCACAGTTTCAGTGTTATTTTGGGGACTGAGATAGATGAAAGCTGCTACCCTGGTGAATTCACTTAGTTAGTCGAATCTTATCCATAAGCGGTTAGCAGAGGGACCCATATTCTTTGCGAGGCCGCTTCCATAAACTAGAAAATCATGCTTAGTTATATTAAAAAACTGATCAAAGCTTGCATTAAATAATAGTGATGTCAATGGTGGAAAGTCACCCTACGTAGGTACGTCCTTTTACATGCAGGAGAAATCAGTCTATTTTATATGCAAGTGATTCTGCACGAGTACAGTTTTTTTCTGGAACATAGGTTAAGTATTTTTTTTGGATTTCTTACACTTTCGGTTCCTTGCATTTGGACGAGCCAAGACGTGGTCACTGCGTATATGTACCGTATACCTACTAAATATAAGTTAATAGTTGTAGTTTTAGTATTTCTGTAGAGCATTAGCATTAACACTCAAGTTTCAACAAGAGTGACTAGAGGATATGCCATAACCATCACGCTTGGCAGACGAGATGTTGATACAAATTAATTGAGAAAGAGATAAATTCAGTATCAGCTACATTTTGGAGAAATCAGTTCTGACAAATTTCTCCTGGAAAGCAAGGTGCAGGGATTATGGCCGTAGAAATCCTGTCTATGAGGAAAGGATTGCTTGTGTTCAACGGTGATGAGATTTAAGTGAAACTTCAACCGTAAGTAGGAAGGCATGTGTCAGAAACTCAGCCCGCGGATGTCATAATATTGACTACGGGGTCATGACAGATTCCTCCGGTATGACCCCTTAAGATGACAGCAGATTTCTTCTCTGTATTATATTGTCAGCACCTTTACTGAGATAACCAATCCGCTTGCCAAGCGTGGTGATTTTAGAAATATCCTGCAGCTTTCGTGGAGGCTCTGTCCAGCAGAGGGCAGAAGTCGGCTGTAGAGTGAGAAATTAAGTGATTACGAATTAGGTGGGCAGCAAGCCAAGCATACCATAATCAGTAACAACAGAAAAGTTGGCACATTGTTTTGAAAATTGCAACGCCAAGCTCCAGTTAATTAACTTCCTTTTACTCGTGCGAGTAGGTACCTACATGTCGAGAGCAGGCTTGCAGAAGTTGTATAAACTTCGATAAAATCGTTTCTAGTTCTCATGAAGCTAATTTTAAGCCAATGGAGATCGGCTTCGCCGTCGGCGGTAGCGTCCCAGTTCAGTTACCCAAAGACGGTTTGTAGCGTAATCCGACTGCTTCCGTTGTAAAATTGCTTACATTTATTTTATTGTACAAAGGGGAAGCGCCTGTCCTTTATCACACCTGGCTGAAGGTGAAAGCGCACTTCATCCGGAATCCTCAATAGTCTGAGGACCTGGCTATCTTACCTCTAAATGCCGGAACACAACAATATTGGAACTGTTGTTATGGTTACAGAATTTGGTAAAATGGTGGTATAGTATAGATGGTATAGCCAGGCGTGGACCAAACCAGGCCCAACATTGTACCTACTCTCCCTGGGCATTGAACCCGGGACCTCTTGATCTGACACCGGTGGGCGAACGACTAGACCACAGAGGCGGGTAAATTGTACCTATTATAAGCTTTTAACTATGTGAAAAAATTAATAAAAATCAAATCGTTTCAGATGTCCTGAACACGGCTCAGTACAGCTATAACCTGAAAACTGATGATGCAGGAGTGGAACACTTCGAAGTAGGCCCGGAGGCTATTGAATGCGAGTCCGTCACAGAACCGACTGTCTCGCTCAGTTCTGACCTTCAAACGGCTTTGAACAATGGTATGTTGATATTTGGGTACTCCCCACGCGGATTGCATCATCATCATGAACCTATTGCAGTTTACTGCTGGACATAGGTCTATATTTAATGTATAGGAGATATATGTAGAATACCTCACACATCAGCCTATTATATGAGAACATCTAAAATTACGCCCTTAATGCCTCAAGAAGACGCGCAATAGATTGCCGCGTAGCTCATGTTCTGCAGTTAGGCTTAGGCAAAATATGCACGTAACATCAGGGAGGCAGTTTGCTTGTTCCGCCTTCAAGAAGCATAAAAAACACACCAACAGCCCATCAGTGTCCACCTGAACAGAACCTCCCCCAAATCTGAAGGGTTTTGCCGTAATAACAACGTTTGGCAGGTAGATCTGCGACCGCTAGAAGGTGTAGATAATGTACAGAAGGAAGGTGCTGCCCTTTTTCTGGAGAGATTTCTTAGTCGGCTTTTACGACATCCATGGGCCCAGTTGGAGGGGTTAATTTCATGGCATGTTAAGTGGTGTAAAATACTTCAGATTTGTGAAAAAATGACTTACCTTACATCGCCTTCCCTTGCCCATCTGTCATGCTGTCAAGTTATGATAAGGCCGAAATTGGAAGCGCACTTCACCCGGAATCCTCAACAGTTTGCGGAACTGACTATCTTACCTCTAATTACCGGAACACAACAATTAGAATCGATGTTATGGTGACAGACTTAGGTAAGATGGTGCTAGCTAACCAGTCAGACTAAAAAGTCCTACCACCAACCAAACAGAGCACAAAATTGTCACCGTGGGGATCAAATCCGGAACCTCTGGGTCTGAAACCGGTGAACAAACCACAACCAGAGAGAGTGTGCACAGACTAAGCTATGACACATTTGGAACAGCCTATCAGCTGTGTGAATTCACCGGTGTTTTTCTTCGTACTAACGACTGTCAAACGTTTGAAGCGATGATGATGCGATAAAATGGAGGCTCGTGATTTGGCAGAACGTACGAGCTTTTGAAATACGGCTCTGGCATTGGTTCGAATTCCAAGTCAGAACAGACCTCAATCGAGACAAGACCAGTTCGAATTCAGATAGGGACGGTTACGAAACAGAGAGGGTTATATAACAAAAGATAAATCTTGTTGTTGTTAGGCTTAGCGTGTACTATATATAAGCATACTAAAAAACAATGCTTAATTTCAGACTGTGGAAGTACCTACCATAGCTTATTCATTCATGCTGATATCCATTTCAGTAACCAAGTATAATCACCTAAATAAATGGGCTCAAAATTGTAATTGATGTTCCAAATCAAATTTAATATCAAATCATAAAGATTACAGAGGTACCTATCCCATCCTGCCCCTAAACCTTCGGTTACACGTAGGAATTGAGAGCATTACGGGAATCAGTTTTTGAATTCCATCAAACAACGGAAGCCTTATTTCCTTTGTCTATCCATTCGTCCGTGACGAAATTATTTCCGTATTTTTCGGAGGAATGTGTATTTAATTTGGGGGATATGGGGATTCTTTACTTGTATAAAAATCTCGGTGAATTCCATTAGAACGACGGCGGAAGCTCCAGGGAATAAAGGAACAGATATTTTTTTGGAATGTAGGATACTGTGAGATAATTTACTGTTTATTTGTAACAGGTAGATCTAATTTTTATTTGTAACGTTTCATTGCAGATTATTTTTTGCGTTTGTGTAGTCATAAAATGGTTCTCTGGGTTATGTACGAGTATTGTATTTTGGTAAATTATAACTTCAAAGCACACCGTAGATTCATGAAAATGTAATTCACCCCATACAGGCTCAGATCTAACTATTAAAACAATGTTTTTATTGGCATTAATTTAATGTCCAAATATATTTTAAAATTTATTTATTTACCAATTATGGATACTTTAACTGTAGGTTAGGAGGGTATGGTCATATAATGAGGGATAAAAGCTATGTACCGAGAAGAATGGTAAATGTGAGTGTGGATATATGAGTAGAGGTAGGCCAAAGAATGTAGTGATGTGAAGACGTCAGTTTGAGGAGAGTGAAGAATACTTGTGCCGAACTTGCCTAGATAGGAAAGGCACTTGCCCGTTATAGCAGACTGGTGTAACAGGCCGGAAAATGATGATGGATACTTGTATCGTAAAAGCATAAGTTATTTTTTTTAACAAATTTCATTATGACACAAAAATTCACAGTCCACGACGGGACTCGAACCCGCGTCTTTTCCTAAAGCCGGAAATGCTCTAACCAATTGAGTTACTGACGCAGATTCCTTGATTTTTATTTTTTTAAGTTCGTGCCGAATTGCCAAGCAAAACAACATGTTTATTGTATGGCACCGCCTTCAAATTATATGAACTTACTTAGAGATATTTTTAGTGGTGAAGTCGGTTCCATTTTTTTTTTAATAATTTATTTTTAGCTTTTTTCGTTGTAAAACCTACGACTCCACGACGTCTACGACGCCCTATTTAAGAGTCGTGTAAGGGTGCTATAAAACAGGAGACTGGGAAAAAATCTACGCAATGATGGGAACGAAGATAAATTACACATGACCACACCAAATGTTAAGAATCGATTTATACCTACTGTGGTGCAGTGTAAGGATAATAGGAACGATTTTTAATTCCCACTATCCGGTTTTTTTTATTTAAAAGTACTTGACTTATTTTGATAAAAAATCTATGGGACAAATCTGAAATGATATTCTTTCAAACAAAATTTTTTTTTTTCAAATCAGTTGAGAAATGACGGAGTTCGGAAGAAAAAACATAAAAAAAGAAAAAAAAATCATACAGCCAAATTGAGAACCTCTTTTTTTGAAGTCGGTTGAAAAATGATGTTTGTTTTACAGATCCCGTTGCTAAAACAAAACTGGCAGAATACACAGCCAACGCCGTGGCTCTCCGGAAGAGGGTGGTCTGCGAGATTGCCAAGATCGGATATGGTACTGTCGTCCACAACATCAGAGCAGCGGCCAAGATTCTACCGAAATCCGCCTTTTTCAAAGATGTGTAAGGAATAAGGAACTATTTTCACTCCTTACAAGTACAATAGAGATCAGTCACAGCACAGCATCAATAGGGTTTATTAATATGAATATATTTTTTAATACTTATTGTTTGTTTATTTATGCGTCGGGGAAGCGCTTGGCCTTAAAAAAAAATATTTATGCGCACTGGAATGACTTCAGTTTCCGACAGCGTCTGCATTTTAGCTGTGTGATACCACCGACTAGGAACTGGGTAGGCACGCTCCGTCGTAGATTTATTTTCATCGGTTGGTTGACTTTTGGTCGCTAGGTATAAATGAAATTTGTGTTTAAATATAGATAACTAAGTACTCTTTATGTATACCAATTAATAAATATTATTAGTGCATGCTATCCTAATGTTTCTATACCAATATCTGGTGGAATCATGTGAGACCTAAACTATCTGTAAGAACTTTTTATGTACCATGATTGAACAAACCAATAAATCATTTATCTTTTATCAGAAATCTGTCGAAGAAAATTAACTTAGCGTCAATGAAGGCAGTCGCCATAACAACGATTCTTATTTGTTGTATTTCGGCATTAAGAGGTAAGATAGCCAGTTATTCTGTATGTTGAAGATTTCGGGTCTTTTAAAATCGCTGAGCATGATACCTGAAAAGGCTTAGCTTTTTTTTAAAAAAATGTGATAGGCTTGCGTTTGATTGCTATCTCGCCTGATGTTAAGCAATGATGCAGCCTACGATGTAGCACGCTTGCCCAGAAGGTACCTATTCACTTGACTTGAAGACTCCCATGTTGTAGTGTTCGGGAGACACAGACTCAGGCAAAGCGTTCCATTCCTTGGCGGTGCACATTATGAATGAGGAAGAAAACCGCTTAGTGCGCGAGGAAGGTATATCCACCATAAACCGGTGGCGCATCGCCGAGCGTCGTCGTAGCATTTATTTTAAATGCTTCATTTTGATGTGGCGAAAACACAATTACACACAATTTTCTCAATCGAAAAAATAACAAAGTTGACTCTAATTTGTACCGAAAATGATCGCCCTTCAATAAATACGCGCTATTCAAATGAGAAAAATACAGTCAGGTCAAATACACAAATCAAGTCAGATTACAGTAAAGGATCGATTATCCAGTACAGTCTGACACCTTGACAGACCTATCTTCAAGTGTAGCATGAAAAGGTGAATCTTTTCTCATAAATAAGTACCTGAGGAATTCTTTTCGAATACCTTAGGTACTTATTTATGAATTATATCACTCCACATCATCTCAATGAATGTTTTATTTTAAAGGCGATACAAACGATTACCGATAAGCTATAATATATATTCCAACCAAATTCGATACGGAATGTTCACTGGCAACCATGGCTTGAAACCCATGCAAGGAGGAGATTCTAGTTGTTTGTGTTTGAATTATTCCTTTCTTCTTGGTTACAAATCTGGAGGAGCATAGCTGTCTATCATATAGGTTTTCATCCAGGCTTACATGTGATAAATTTACTTCATTTCTTATAAATAACATGCTAACATATAATAGCATACAGTTACGGTGAATTTACAGTCTATTTGGGAGATAGCACAAGCCGAGTAAAAAAAATGGTTTGCCCTAGGGGCTGTCCTGGTACCATTGCTGTTAAACATGTCATTCCGAAAATCCAGGGTAGAAAGTTTATGTACACTGAAGATACTGCCATTACAAGCCAACATAGCTCCTTTGAACCATCTAAAAAGATCCTAAACCTACATAATTTTGAAAACTTTTTAGCAAGTAGCGCCTGGTACCTAATATGCATCAAAAACAGAATTAACGACTTTCAATCCTATAAAATCCTGTTGCACACTGTAGGAAAGCCAAATATGAACCAAGTATTCAGTTTACAGGAACTATACTCATCACTTAAGTAATACTAAGTATTAGTCATTCTCGACCGCAGTCTCACCACATATCGAGAAACAACGGAAAAAGCATTTAAAAGAAAGAGAATAAAGATGAGAGTCGCCAGCTTGCGAATATGGAGCTGCAGTACAAGACATAGCGTACATTATCAAACATTGCCAACAAAAAATTAAACAATCCAATAGATTCTTACGATTCTTTTGTAAATAGATACATTATGAACGATTGTGGTACAAATGTCATACAAATATTATAAGAAACCTTCATTTCTTAGATAAGGATGAAATATGTGTGTGTGCATCACATTTATATATTTCATTGACTAATATTTTAAGTATCTTTGTATAACTTTTCTTTGATTTTTGACAAGTTAATTACTATTATTATCATTATATATTTTTCTGATGTCATTACAAAGAACGCTTTTTACCTTTTTCGTACTCTCCTGTTTTTCTAGCCACTTTGCGCGCATTACAACCATTAACTATTCTGGCTTTCCAGGTGGAAATCGTTTTTTTTTTTTGAGAGATCGAAACGACGTCGTACAAAACTCGCGACATGCATTCGACAAGCATTTTGTGTTTGAAATATGATGCAGCTTTATATTGTAACCATCCTCGTGTGGCGTCATGAGGTCACAACAACGTTATAAATCCCAAAGATATATGCTACAAATACAGCCTTTCGCCTTAGCTGCACTGTACGACATGCCTTATATTACGTTCCTCGTAAAAAGCGTCTAATTTATTACATCCAGTGATAACCTGCTGTCAGGAGAGATTAATAAGGTGATTTTATTACCTGTAAAATAAGTTTAATACCTTCTTTCCGGCGTTGAAATGTGAAATTTGTTTTGGGCTTTGGAAGTAACTTACATAATGAAGAACTTCGCGGCTGTGGCTCAGGAAAGGGTTTGAGGTGCGGGTTATGGACCGTTGAATAATTTGGTTAGATGGAAGAGATAATATAGAACAAAACTAAGTTTACAAAGTTTTATTTAACAAGCCTCACAGCTCAGTTACAGTCAAAGTCATAGTCAAATATATTTATTCAGTAAGATTTTTTAGGATCACTTTGAAACGTCAAATCTACCGCCTGTTCGGAATCGCGACTAGCACACAAGGAGAAAGGCAAGAACCTCGGGCTAGTTTTTTTTTATGATCCATTACAATAGCTTAAAATTATCTAATACTAATTACAAATTTATTCACTGGAGTAAATTCATGTTAATGCCAGGCACGCCCAGGAAAAACATTTCTGTGATGAATATAGATGTTTGTTCTGTGTTTGGGTGTTGTACTGTATGATTATGTATGTATTTACAAAAAAACAAAAAAAGTATGTAAGTATTATATCCGTAATCTAGTTCCCATATTACAAGCATTCTTAGTTCGGGACTAAATAGCGCTGTGTAAAATTAATATCCTGGAATATTTTAATAAAATAAAAATTACAAGGAATTGTTTTGCATTATACTCTGTTTGATTGGGGTTTCATCACTAACGTTATCACATTTGAAAACACGGGTTTTTCTCACGTTTACGATTATGTTCATGATCGTTGTGAGAATGTGATGATTGTGTGTGTCGAAATCAAACGATAGGTCTGGGCGCCCCTGATGATGATTCACCTGATGAATCGAAACTGTTAGTGCCAACATCAACATAATCGAATACGTTAGTACCCAATAGCCGTGTTTTAATATGTTTTGAAAGTGATATTAACGTTAATAACATACATGTAGCAATATAACGTCGAGGCTTTAGAATCGACCCCTCCAACTCAGCACATGGATGTCGTAAAACCCGACTAGGGGATCTTTTCAGAAGAAGGGCGGAAGGGTTCCTTTTGTTTATCTATCCACACCTTTACTACGATCACAAACCCGCCTGCCAAGCAAGGTGATTATGTCAAAAACCCTCCAGCATTGGAGGAGACTCTGTCCAGCAGTGGACGCTAATGGACTGTTGATGTGATGGTTCCGTTCATGGTTGTGTGCTGGTCGCGATTTTAAACAGGCGTTGGATTTGAAATTTCAAAATTACCAAAATAAAATACCGAAATTGACTTTGACATGAACTTTGGTAGATAGCTCTTGACCTAGAAGTTTGCCTGGGCATGAATTACCTCGGACATGCTAAGAGAGATTTCCAAATAGATGCCTATTTACTTTCTTCCTGAAGATTAGCCATTATGTAGCTGATTGCAATCTCTCTAGAGATCGTTGTAAACTGATTTGTTCAGTCAACAGAAACTAGTAAATCAACTTACAGTTACAAATCCAAAGCTGCTCATTTCATCGTTCAGGTACACACCTTGTTGAAATAATTGTTGTATAGTATAATCAGTATGTATTTACAAAAAAAAAAGTATTTAAGTATTCTATCCGTAATCTAGTTTCCATATTATAGCATAGCTTGCTATGCTTAGTTTGGGGCTAGATGGCGCCGTGTGAAACGAATGTCCTGGAGTATTTATAATTTAATAATTTATTTATAATTATTCGCTTCACTGTATAATGAATAAGTATTAAACTAACTATATACTTACATATACAAGAGAAGCATTCGCTACCCTAAGGACCATTTACTCACGGTATATAAGTAACTCAACTGTTCCAGACCAGAACCAGATGGAAGCGTGTCCAACACTGGCTGCATTGCCCAGCTTTATAGCTACGCTGATTCGCTGGCCTAAATGAGTATTTACGAATATCTGAACACACTAAAAGTGTATTTAGAAGGTTCCTACTTCACGCCATAACTATACCAGGACATATAACCACGCAAGTAAAACCGCAATCAGTGCTATTTTTTATTTCAAGCATAGTAAATATTACAGGACAGTAATTTCACACAGCGCCATCTAGCCCAAAACTAAGCAAAGCTTGTAATATGGGAACTAGATTACGGATAGAATACTTGAATACTTTTTTTTGAAATACACACTTATCATACAATACAACACCCAAACACAGAACAAACATCTATATTCATCACATAAATGTTTGTCCTGGGTGGGAATCGAACCCACAACCTACAGCGCAGAAGGCAGAGTTACTACCAACTGAGCTATGAGGCTTGTTAGCATCAAACAGATGTTTTGAGCGATTTGATTTGATTTACCGAACCGAGTCAGAATTTACGGGCATGATACCATATCATGGCCGCGATAGGATAAATCTTAAAAAATATAACCTCTGAGAGATTAATACGGTACAACCGTTTATCTAAATCTAAATTCTTGAAAGTTCAATCATAAGTAGAATGTAGTTGAACTTTTGCAGACATATATATACCTACATCTGACCTTTTGTTTTTATAAAGCCTGCCCATCGTAATGTGAGATTTTTTGAGCAAGTTCATTGACTTTGGGTCAATAGAGGTTGTCGAACTTAGGCTGAACCTAAGCAAATATGCACACAATCGGAGAAATTATGAGGGTTTGTTATTTATTAGTCATTCTTTACTTCATATTTAGCGGGTATTCCAATAAGAGCGACAAGAGATTATTCAGGTAAACGTCCAATGCCATTAACAAACATAGCTCAGTTGATAGTAACTCTACCATCTGAGCTGTAGGCTGCTGGTTCGATTCCCACCCAGGCCAAAAATTTGTGTGATGAATATAGATTTTGTACTATGTTTGGGTGTATATCATATATAGTACGTATGTACTTACACAAAGTATTTATGTATTATATCCGTAATCTAGTTCCCATAAAGCTATGCTTAGTTTAGATGGCTCTAACTAACCGCCTCTGTGGTCTGAACCTTCTCTGTGGTCCAGTGGTTCGCCCACTGGTGTCACATCCAGAGGTCCCGGGATCTATCCCCAGGGGAGTACAATGCTGTGTTTGGTTTGCTTGGTACGACTTTGTTAAAGTCTGGCTAGCTACCACCGTCATACTTAAATCTGTCATAACAACAATTCTAAATTGTTGTATTTTGACATTTAGAGGTAAAATTGCCAATTCCTCAGACTGTTCAGGATACCGGGTGAAGTGCGCTTCTAAAAGAAAGGCCAAGCGTATGTCGTATAAAAAAACCCTTTCGAACAATTAAGCGAGCTAAGTTCAATAGGGTGGGTAGGATCTACCTTGTGCAACAGAATCGTTAATGATAAATGATAATGATAAATGGTAATGATAAATGATTTACTGGTCTGTTGAATCATGGTAGGTATAAGTACTAAGGTCTAATGTAGTAATAGTATCACAGATTCTACCTAGTAGGTATACAGACACTTCCACTTAGTTCTAAAGCATGCATTATACAAAGTGTTTCATTAAATTAAATCTGAGAATGATCAATTAACAAATAGTAAATAATAAAAACAAATAATTCCAAAAACCAATTACATGTAAATGATATGAGAAGGATTTAAATTGTGTCAATCAATAAGTAGTCGATAGGTTGTCAAAAATTAAAATTCATAGTCAAAAAATTAAAATTTACATGTCATTTAAAAATTCATTCACAGAGTAATTTAACATAGAAAAAGTACATCGTTAACAGAAAAAGGTACTTAGGTAGGTATATCATGATTACATATATCGAATACATGGTAAACAAATTACTTGAGCTAAGAAGCCTAATTTATCATAGTAGTTTTTTTAAGAGTAGCAGCGCCTTGTAAAAGGGCTCGTCCGGGGAAGTACTACCACCATACCTATTTCAGCCGCCAAGCAGCATAGCTGTGTTCCGGTTTGAAGGGTATGGTTGCCGGTAAAATTACGGGCCTTTATGCGTCAAGTAAAGCAGTGCCTTGTAGGATGTATATTCTTTGTGGGTGTGACCTACGCAGTAAGGCATTGTTATAGGCAAGAGTGTACTTAACATCAGGTGACCTACATGTTTATTCCGTCCTAAAAGTTAATAGAACTAGTAAATATAAATGGTGTTCTTTTAGTTTATGACATAATACAATTAATATATCTACAAATTAATCAAAAACTTGATAGCCGCGAATATCATAACGGTGAACAGGTTTTCCATCATCCGGGTCCATTTAAGGAATGCAATTTATTAGGCACTCAAATGTCATGGGCAACAGGCACCTAAATCAGACTCTACTGACTGCTATGGCGCAGCGTCTCAAAGTGGGCGTTGGACTCTGACACAAGAAATCGCCAGGATTCCGGATCCATGACCACTCCAGACCAGTCAGCGACAGCCAGTCCTTAAAAGCTATCCTGACTGTAAGATCACCCATTAGATGTGACGTATTTGCGGGCAAAAATTTTGCGCGTGTGTTTGTCTTTCTGTGAGCACGATGTATGATAGTTTGTGAGTGTTTATGTGAATAGGAGTTTTAATATTATTATATGGGTGTATTTAATTTCCATGTTTGAAATATTTTCTATTATCATTTGTTGTTTAATTTATGTAATTGATGTTAATCGTGTTAATTAAAGTTAAATAAATAAATTAGATAGATAACTTTCTTTTTTAATACAACTAGGAGACGGAACAAGCAAGTAGTCCACCTGATAACAATACCTTACTGCGTAGGTCACATCCGCAAAGAACATAGCTTACACGGCACTGCGATGCGTCCGTCAACATGAGGCATAAATGTGTAAAGCCTTGCGTGCCCGTAATATCCCCCAATACCCTTCAAACTGGAGCACAGTAATGCTGCTTGGCGGCTGAAAAGGTGGTAGTTCTTCCCCGAACGAGCACATAACTCTTTATTGTTCACTTACAAAAAACATAACAAAATACGACACTGGTAAACAATGGGCGGTATTATCTCTGAAAGCGTTCTCTTTCATGCAACCTTTGGATGGACTGAGATGGCTTTTAAGGATGGCGTTGTATAAACTAATAGAATAGCAAACATACATTATGATGTTTATAACATATATAAGCAACTATAATAAAACAAAAAGAATATTAAGTACAAATATACATGTTATCTAGTTCCCATGTTACAGTTTTGCTTAATTTCTTAATTTAAGCAATTTTTCCGAAGGTGGAGGCGCACTTCACCCGGAACCCTCAACAAACTGAGGAACTGGCTATCTTACCTCTAAATGCCGGATCACAACCATTTTAGAATTGTTGTTATGGCAACAAAATTAGGTAAGATGGTGGTAGCTAGCCAGGTGGACTTAAACAAAGTCCTACAAACAACCAAACCAAGCACAATATTGTACTCGGGGATCGAACCCGGGACCTCAGGATCCGAAATCGGTGGGTTGAACCACTATAGGCGGTTAAAGTATAATGAATTATAATGTTCTTGCTTCTCCATAATAAAAATAGATTGTCTTCTGGTAACATATGCTATAAATAAACTGGGTTTTACCCTGGGTATTTCACTAGAAAGTCAAGGAAGGTTAACAAATGCTAATTCGATATTTTAAAACATAGCCCCATTATTAAATCTTGGTCAACTTGGTTCTAGGGTTCAACGATCCGCAGGGAATCCCCAGAGGATACTCCGAAATCATTAAAAGGCGATGATTGATTACCTCTTCCTCAATATAGCCCGATAAAATATCTTCTCATATATTATATCTTTAACAAGCCTCATAGCTCAGTTGGTAGTAACTCTGCCTTCTGTGCTGTAGGTTGTTGGTTCGATTCTCACCCAGGGAAACATAATCTACATAAGTATTATATAATTTATGTATGTTAAGTTTGATTTATGTAGTAGATATTTGAATTCAATTTAGTGTATTTTTTTTGTATGTTAAGTTAATTTTAGAATAAGGACTATTGATTTAGTAAATAAATAAAATAAAAACAAAAAATAAATGAAATCTACTCACAGTTAAGGGTTCGATTCGCACTCGAGACAAATATGTGTTTGGTGTTATCCTAAACAAACTGAGGAACTAGCTATCTCACCTCTAAATGCCGAAGCACAACAATTTTTAGAACTGTTGTTATGGCGACAGAGTTAGGTAAGAAGGTGGTAGCTAGCCAGGCGGACTTAAATAAAGTCCTACGTCCCACAATAATGTACTCCCCCTGGGGATCGAACCCGGGACCTCTGGATCTGAAATCGGTGGGTTGAACCATTAGACCACAGCGGCGGTGAAAGCTCAAAGTCAAAGTCAAATATTTTTTTGAAATAGATAATATACTTACATACTTATTTTTTAAATACGTACCTACATCATACAAAACACCATCCAAACACAGAACAAACATCTATATTCATCACACAAATGTTTGTTCCAGGTGAGAACCGAACCCACAACCAACAGCGCAAAAGGCAGTGCTACCGCTAAATGAGCTGTGAGGCTAGGTCAGGTTTTTCGGTTTTTAGTATTTGTTGTAAGGACTACTATCACACCAAGGATATATAGGCATACTGACAGTCATACATACAGTACAGGCTTAGTAATAGTCCCGTCGACACTCTTTCGGTGCGGAACCCTAAAAATGGATCACTGCAATGAACGTATGATGTTGCCAATTGTTGCTACCCACACTTTAAAGTCTAAACTCGTTGATTACTGCTCAATACCGTGTCTGTGTGTGTGTGGGTGTATGTGTGTGTGTTGGAAGTGTGACCTCTAGTCGAGTCACCGCACTCAACGGGTTAAAGGAACTTACAACATGTCTCCTTGTTTCTACTATCAGATATTCGTTGATTAGAAAAACATTTACTTCAGGACAAAAAATAAGTAGAAAGAAGTAGTCGGAAAAAGTAGGTATGGACGGCCTAAGCCGGATAAACCTTCCGTAGCGTTTTCGCCATTTGAAATTGAACTTCTAAAATGGCCGTTTTCATAAAATGAGCAATTGGTAGACAAACAATATCCACAGATATATGAAGTTTTGACTCATATTTTAATTACCGTGAGAATGTAAATTACTGTTTGACAAAAAAAGTAGGTGTTGCATTTCCTGCTTTTGATCAGAATGTTATGTCCCGTTAAAGGTCAAGGTCGACATGTCATTAATGTCCGCACTAAGGTCTATTTCTATACCTTTTACTTTTTAAGGTTCTGTACCCAAATAGTGCCAACAGGACCCTGTTACTAAGCATCCACTGTTTGTCCGTCTATCAGTATCTCATGAACCGTAAACTGAGTCGAAATTTTCACAGTATTTGTATTTCTATTGCCGCTATAACTCTTACAGCTATAACATAAACTAGGTTTTAAGCCGCCTCTGTGGTCTAGTGCTTCGACTGTTCAGATCTAGAGGTCCCGGGTTCGATTGTTTCCATGTGTTTCGGCATTTAGGGGTAAGATAACCATTTCCTCAGTTTGTCGAGGATTCCGGGTGAAGTGCGCTTCCAACTTCGGCCTTATCATAACTTGAAAAATCAGGTGAGATGAAGGTCAAGCACCTCCCCGTATAAAAAAAAACAATAAACATATATTAATATAATATTAAAATTAATGTAAGATTTTTTATTGTTTATTTTAGATCTATAATGAAAGCAGTATTGCCTAAATAGTTCAAACTTAGTGTGATAATAGTGCTTACCTTGATGCAACAACTAATACAAAAATCGACACTTTTATATTGATAAAGAAGTTATCGCTTACTGTTAAAGTAAATGACTTTATATTACCTAGCATACTAGGTAATATAAAGGTCAATTTTTTTTTATGTAACGGATAATACATATATTAGCACTTGTAAATTCTTATTCTAATGTTATCTATTTTATTACATTAATCTTTTAATAATTATCTTTTGAATTTTAATGACTGTACCTACATTATTATTAAAGCTTTTTAAATATAACGCATTGGATGTTTATTCTGTAATTTTATACTCTGTCCATAAATATATGTCAACTAAAATCAAGCTTCAATAATTAACCTTTGATATCTGAGTATTTTACCTACTCAGTACCTACTTACTTCAACAATACAGACCAAACAAACGCCATACGTACTTATGTACCTAGCCTAGAACGCCTAGACCGAAATAGTTTCAATTGAGTCAGGGGTGAGATGACTTTGCATTAAGCAGTTGGACTTCAAGCTTTGTGATACCAAAACAAAGGCTGGGATTCCATCAAAAGCTATTTCCATAACATATAAGTACCTACGTTATTACTTACGTGTCTGAAGTTAAGTCTCAAAACCTTTTGTGACTAAAAAATATTCTGACTGCTTTTGAGATCCAGAGGTTGCCAGGTCGAACGTGCCAGCTTTCAACAACGAATTTTTTTGCTAAAATTTGACCAATTTGTTGAAAGACCCAAATTATGCTTTCAAAGTGCAATAGAATATAATATGAGTCAGGCAATGATCTCAAAATGTCCGCGCCAATGTCAAAAAGTGAGCGCCTAAGGAATCTTGAATAGGTACTATCAACTATCGACCAATCAACAACACAATAATCAAATAACAAGCCTCCGCTCAGTTGGTAGTAACTCTGCCTTCTGCGATGTAGGTTGTGGGTTCGATTCCCATCCAGGACGAACAGTTTTGTGATGAATATAGTTTTTTCTGTGTTTGGGTTTGGAATTATTTGATAAGTATGTATTTACAAATAGTATTAAAGTATACGTAATCTAGTTCCCATATTACAAGCTATGCTAAGTTTGGGGCTAGATGGCGCTGTTTGAAATTAATGTCTTGTAATATTTGTTAGCAAGGCTGGCGACCACTGAAACGGACTGAAGTCCGACGCCAAACGGTTTGTCATGTTCCATCGGAGCGCTAGAGATTCAGTGATTTCAGGGAAAGCTCGCTCAATCTAGATTTTGGTATTATTTATTACACGTATGATACTTATCAATATTTACTACATACATAATTATTATTTTAGACGACCATTGTATGCTTAGTTTGGGACTAGATGGCGCTGTGTTAAATTAATGTCCTGTATTTTTTTTTATCTAACACTGATTCAGTTTATGTGTAGGTTTGCTCAAACCTTCGTGGTTTATATAAGCTATTGTAAATATGAGTCTTTTGTTGTATGTGTTTATAAGATCAGAAAAAAAACCTCATTCTTGCTGGTCTACAGCTAACTGCTATAAAAAATAACAATCTAGAATATCGGCCAATCCAGCTATCAAACCTACCATTTGAAACCAGTGTCTATTACATCACAGCACATCACGCCTCGTCTCGTCACTTCTGAGCGGTATCTTGGAAAACCCGTTGGACGTTTTTGAAAAATAATCACCGTATATATTGTGGATGCGAGCTGGCAATCCTTTCTGATGCTTATTGTTGCATGAGAGATGCCTCGGTGCGTACGGTTGTTGGTTGTCGTGATAGCGGCGAGTTTCGTTCGGTTTGGCGATGGACAGTACTTGGAGCCCGAATACAAGAGATATGAGATAAGTAAGTACCATTTTTACATTTAAAACGATTGATAATTTACTTTCACCGAACTCTGAAACAGTTTTATTTTTATTAGGGGAACTATATTACGTATATAATACTCGTAAACTTTTCTTTTTATAGATATAGTTTATTTTTCTTTATTTTCTTTGGCATAATCATAACATAGTTGAGCTTCATATAGGCCGTTTGTAACAGTCCGACTGCTCCCTTTGTACATAGTTAGTTTAATAGTACATATTATTTTTAATGTTTATCTATCACCGATGTTTTCTGTATTCTCATGGTCATTACGTACTTTCAACATTTGGTAAAACAACTTTTGTACCATGTGTAGGTATCTTTTCAAATTGGCCTTGCAGATCAACGAGGATATCTGTAGCAAATATCTTTGGCATATAAGTTATGATTTCGTCATTCCTATGTTACGTGTTTAGTTTGGGGATTTGTTGTAGGTACCTATATAAAAATGTCCAGTTATTTTTTATCAAGTAGATTAAATTAATATAATAATATTTATTTCACACATAAAGAAAAAGGAACAGTGATAATATCAATCATAATCTTAACATTAAAAAAAATAAAGTTTACAAAAAAAATAAGTTATACTCACACAGAAATATAAATAGATGTTTGTGCCAAAATGGGCCAGACTCAGCTTTATGTTGCAAGTAAAGTATACGATTGCAAACCAAGCCTCGGAATCAGTATAGGAGACAGGCAGTAGGTCTAATGTAATGGTATTTTAGGATGAATATGTATTTGTTAAAAAAACTATATTTTAATGTTCATTTCTCGTTTTTCAGATCTGTACTATTAACATAACTGAGAAAGTTTGTTAGGCGTTTCTTTACAACAAAACTATAGAACATAGGGACCAGAAATAACAATAGAGGTAGACTTTTTATCCTGATAGGTACTAAGCGAGTGAATCCGCGAGCCGAAACTGGCTTAGGTAGTTCTTTTCTGTGAGCTACCTAGGAAAGTTAACATGCCCTTGAGTAGTAAATATCGACGATATGGACGCGTGGCCCGATGTTACTATACCAGTTGACAGCAAAATGGTGATTTCAAACTGCCCATAAGGTAGATAGGTGATAACAAATGTTTTAAGATTAAGTATTTAGGTTTATGATGTATCTACTTAGAATATAATTCAAAATTGTGTATCTTATTGTTGAATGGATCATCAAAAAATTAACCAGCCCGAGGTTCTTGCCTTTCTCCTTGTGTGCTGTTCGCGATTCCGACCAGGCGGTAGATTTGTCGTTTCAAAATGATCCTAAAAAATCTTAATGAATAAAGAAATTTTGACATGGACTATGATAGGTAGGCGAATAAAAAAATTACGATCAAAAATCAGTCTCAAAAAAAAACACCTCTGTGGTATTTTAAGCACTACCTACCGTAAGAGTAGCTACAAAATTATTTCTCGGACCACAAGGTGTAATTCAAACTTAGGTTAGAGATGTTATCCTCTTGATGATCTGCTCCACAAGAGGACATCATAATTGTTAGCAATTACTTTTATAATTGTAAATATTAGGCACAAAATAAATCGGTATTTACCTACGTAAAGGTACCTAGGTAGGTAGGTACATAATCTGTTTTGGTGTTTCTTACTTCACTAAGGATAGGGAACCCTTTTTGTCTCCGCGATTGATTTCCAAAAAGGTTTAGTGTGGCCTCGTAAGTTTCAAAGCGTTTCGTTCGGGTACCTTAGAGGGATATGTTTTCCAAAGAATAAGAAATTGTACACACAACACAACCCTTGGATCCCCAAAGCTGACCCTTACTTTGTTTGATAGCTTCACGACATTGAGAAAACATACCTACGTAATTAACACCGGATTTTGTCACTTCCAATTGAAATCCGGCTCTTATCGAAACAAATTCTGGAGTTACCTTTAGTGGGGTTGAAATCCTCAGGATTTTTATTTCAGGCTCTCAAAGATACGACAACATTGAAGTTCTGTTGGGATGATCTAGAGTGGTTTCTTTTTACCACGATAATATAATTTGAGCTAGCTATCCGTACCTACAGTTTTGTAGCAAATTTAATAGCTTTGATTCATATTAAAGGTTTACGTAATCGTAAATCGGCAATAACGCAATAGCTAACTTACAAAGCATATTTATTTATTCAATAAAAAGTATAATTAAACTAACTATGTACAAAGGAAGCTATGTACATATACAAAGAAGGTACATTTATTTATTTATTTATTTATACAAATATAATTATTTATTAGTACAAATATAAACTCAACTAAAATTAACTCATAAAACTAAATATCATAACATAAAAATAAAACTCCTTCTTTAGGCATCTTCAAATCTAAAGTTATCCATATTTTATTAGAAAAACAATATTTACAAAATTGAGCTAATTATTTATGTAATTTATTATGTCTATGTATGTCTAAGTATTATACCTAAGTACCTAATATATTCGTATAGAAGGCATTTAATCATTTTTTTATTTATTACCATATATTTTTTGTTTTATTGTAGGTAGGTATAAGTAAGTAATATAAAGTGTTAGTAATAAATGATAACATAATTTTCTCCCGTTAAGTAGCACTACCACCCACTCCATACAAGGGTTTTTTAGAAGAAAATGCTTCGTAGCATTAAGTTCGCCCATATACTTTTATTTATTAGTGCAATAAAGTCTTCTATCTATCTATCTATTACTTACACTGACTTTATAAGAACTTACTACTATACTACGAGTAAGTCTTCATCGTTCTTTTAATAGAGTAAAATGCCCATTTTTATTATGATTTGCTTCTCAGTTTTTTGTTTTCTGTTTATTGGGAAAACCCGCTAATAGCGCTACTCGCCATCGGCAGAGACCATCCCCACACACTGGAGACTAATATGTACCTACCTTCACCGTAAGGTTCAAGAGGTATAACCTCCCGCAAACCTTGAAATTATGAAATTGTGGTTTTCCCTAGTGCTACAGTATGAGGTGTTTTAAAAATGGCGTATTTTGAAAATGGCGTCTTCTTATTTTTCAAATGGATGGCAACGCGCGTTTTAAATTTATTTTTATTATTTATATTCCTCATCTCATCTGGTGTCAAATTATGACAAGGCCACTGGTGGAAGCATACTTCACGCTAAATCCTCAACAAACTGAGGAACTGGCTATCTTACCTCTAAATGTCGGAACACAACAATTTTTTGAATTGCTATTATGGCGACCGACTTAGGCAAGATGGTGGTGGTAGCTCTCCCCCTGGGGATCGTACCCGGGACCTCTTGATCTGGAATCGTGAAGTTATTTGTTTCTCCAAAACTACTTCTAGCCATAAAATCCTCTACATCCAAAGTATGTATTTAATTATTATTTTTGACACGAAGTATTTTCATTCATTAATTCTAGTAATTCGAGGGATTGCATGACACCAATAAATCTCACCTCAGTAGGTGAAGGACCTTGCTCCAGTACAAGGACTTGCTAATTAGGACAGGTGGATGACACCAATGAATCTCACCTCAGTAGGTGGAGGATCTAGCTCCACTACAAGGACTGTTATGTGTTTATATTTAATTAAGTATTAAAAAGTACAATTAAACTAACTTTGTACAAAGGAATCAGTCAGATTACCTACGGACCGTTACAAACGGCCTTTTGGTAACTCAACTGTTCCAGACCAGTACCAGATGGAAGCGTGCCCAAGACACGTGGCAATGCAGCCAGCATTGACACGCTGAATAGCTATGCTAATTCGCTGGCCTAAATAAGAGCAGTCATGTGTCGCCTCAATCAAAAGTCCCGCAAGATTTTTGAAATGTATATATATAATTTAATCTCTCACCAGTGCCGGTGCGGTGCGGCCGTAGATCAATTTGGTTTTCACGGACTTTCGTGTGCAAGGTCTGCCGGCAGGATTTCGCGCCACGCTAGTCTTAATGACATTATCCGTCGAGCGTTTACCAGTGTCAATGTGCCAGCCGTTCTTGAACCGAATGGTCTGTTACGTGATGATGGTAAGCGGCCCGACGGTATGACTCTTGTCCCTTGGGAAATGGGTAGGCCTTTGGTGTGGGACGCTACCTGCGTCGACACCCTAGCGCCATCTCATCTGCCTGGGACATCAGTTAGGGCTGGTGCGGCGGCTGATTCGGCCGAGGATCACAAAAGGCGCAAATATAGTGGTCTCGACAGAGCTTACCTATTTGAGCCTTTTGGGGTGGAGACCTTGGGTCCGTGGGGAGCCGGTGCCCTCCGGGTTTTCAAAAATATTGCGGGGCTTTTGATTGAGGCGACACGTGACCCAAGGGCTGGCTCTTATTTAGGCCAGCGAATTAGCATAGCTATTCAGCGTGGCAATGCAGCCAGTGTCTTGGGCACGCTTCCGTCTGGTACTGGTCTGGAACAGTTGAGTTACCTATAGGCCGTTTGTAACGGTCCTTAGGTAATCTGACTGATTCCTTTGTACATAGTTAGTTTAATTGTACTTTTTATTGAATAAATGATTTTTTTTGTATATATTATAATGTTTAGTGCGTTATATCTCAGCGTTTTACTTAGTAGGTATAAAACTCAGACAGACCTTTAGCGAGCTCTTTGCCTAAACAACGTGAATATTTAACGTCCACCCTTTTATCTCGCGGCGAATATTAGATTTTTCGTAAGAATCGCATTTACACTTTTCATTTTAAATATGTTAGTCAGGCACACATGCTACCCGCTAAATGAAACATAAGTATGTTTCATTTAGCGGGTACCTACGTACATAATTTGGTTAACAATTTAATATACCTAGGGTTTTTAATAAAAAAAGGTAAAAATAAAATAATCATAAAATCTAAAAAAAACTATGTAGGTAGGTATTTATGTTTTGGTATATGGTAGGTACATAACCTACTATGGAAATATAAACGGTCATGACGTTATTGACAGGTCCTTATTCGTATGAGGCACAGGTAGATAATTTCGAAAACATAATTCGCCTTAATTGATTATCGTCTTTTAGTTTTTTTTGTAACTATAGGTTAGCTCTTGACCTCAAAACTGAAGTGTAGAATGACCCTTAAACACATTTGTAGTTTACACCTTTAAATAAAATGTAGTATTGTAGGTACTTTACAAACCTGAAAATAAAAAATAACTAAAAAACTTACCGGAGAGGTGTTTTGGGGATCGGTGTTAGGACAAGCACTAATGCCAAGCATTTCGAGCCTCGTCAACATAAGATACTGGAGTGTATTGCCAGGAACAGGCGAAATTGATGGGGTTAGAATTTTCTCAACCAAAGAATGTGAACTATTGACAGAAGACAAGAACGCTTGCAAAGCAACACAACAAATATTGCGTAGGTATACAATTTATTAAATCGATTTTTTTGACGGGTAAGTGCTTGGCATTCATCTCACCAGGTTACAAGTGTAGATAAGGCCGAAGGTGGAGGCGCACTTCACCCGGAATCCTCAACACATTTAGTAAGTGGCTATCTTACCTCTAAATCCCGGAACACAACAATTTTAGAATTGTTATTATGGCCACAGAATAAGGTAAGATGGTGGTAGCCAGGCGGACTTGAACAAAGTCCTACCACCAACCAAACCAAGCACAATGTATTGTACTCCCCATGGGGATCGAACCCGGTGCCTCTGGATCTGAAATCGGTGGGTTAACTAGAATAGTGTTTGTCGATAATATAGGAGAGTCCTAATTCATCCCGCCCTTGTTTTAACCTGGTAATTGTATTATAATATCTACGAATTATATTCATTTCAGTGTCAAAAGCCGTCCCATTCCCAACGTGCAGAGCGGATGACATCGGATGCCTGAGACGAGGCTTGAGAACGTTCTTCTTCCTGATGGATTCAGGCCACCTGGGAATGAAGCCTGTGGACCCTGCGATCATCAACAGCGTGGGTGTAACCTTGCCAGAAGATCAGATGGCGTTTTTGCTGAGGAATCTCAACGCGACTGGTGCTAGATGGACGAAGCTCGTTGAGAGAAGGTACGGGTATTTTCCAATTATAATTCACTTCAAGCGATTGGCTAGCGTTTGGCCGCCAACTCACTTGAGATGCTTGAGGTAAGTGAAGATTTGGCGATGGCGCCTGGGGCAAAGAAACCATTCCTTTTGTTTTTTTCTATTTTGATATAACCGCCTCTGTGGTCTATGGATCGCCCACTGGTGTCATATCCAGAGGTTACGGGTTCGATCCCCAGGGGAGTACAATATTGTGGTTGGTTTGGTTGGTGATAGAACTTTGTTTAAGTCTTGGCTAGCTGCTACCATTTTACCTAAGCCTATCGCCATTACAGCAATTCTAAAGTGAAGTGCCCTTCCACCCTCTGCCATATTATATCTTGTTAACCAGGTGAGATGAAGAACAAAGCGATTCCCCGTCGTACAATAAAAAACGCAACACTTTTTAGTAGGTTTTTAGTCAGCTTCTCAGAGCCATAAAATCTCAGTAGGAAACTCGAAGTGAGATAAACATAGCAAACACTCAAAACGTTCCCGGAATAACAAAAAAAGGTCCCCAAAAACAAATTGCAGAGGAAATACAAGGGCAGGAAGCATGCACTTGAAAACGATCCTACTTTCCGTGAACCCTCTTATTCTTGCCTGGCGAGTACGTGTGGGTGGGTAAATAAATGGCAACCCTTATGAAACGGAAAAACCGAGGAGGCGGAACGTTTTCATGTATTGAGGATTTATTACTAAACCAGAAGTAGATATAACATTACAAATACTCCTGGAAACTTGTTCTACAGACAGAAAATTAGGTATGATCCATTACAATCTAAGATATATGTGGCAAATTTTACAAGAGAAGGAACAAATTAAATATCACACAAATTGTTTACATTTTTTTATTGTTCGACGGGGAAACGCTTGTCATTCATCTCACCTGGGCCCGAACCGCCTAAGGCGAAGCCGATATTCATTGGCTTAAAATTAGCTTCATATGAAATAAAAACGATTTTTACCTACCGGGTATCACAAGTGTGAAATCCAAAATGGCGTTACCCATCTGAAAAGTTAACACATGCTAGGAAACGTTCTTTGATTGGCCACAGCGTTTTGTTGCGTTTGCATAACTTAATATTTTTCGGTTTTTTGAATAAAATAATTAGTTTTAGGGTAAAATTACTGTTTTATACGTTGGAATAAAAAATAATAAGCACTACAGAGTATCAATAAATGACATTCTAATTAAAAAAAAAATGTGATATCGCATTTTTAAAAAATCGTTGCGTTTCGCGCATGTTATACTTGTTTCTTTTATAAATCCTTATTTCATTGCATACTAGAAATCCCATAATAACATTGATGAACTTCATAAAGAATGGCGGTAGCATTACAGACTTATCTAGAGATGAAGTTGGAGATGAAATCATAAGATGGCAATGAACTTCGACGAAATACCCGGTTGGGTTAAATCAACAAAAAAGCAACAGGATAATAACCGGTGTCGTTCCAGATTCGACTTGGAGAACGACAAAAGCGGTGTCCTATTTATTAGCGACTTGCATGTCACCGGCGACATTATATTGCAAACTGCGGACCGACTGGACCCGTTCGTTGCCACCATCACCATGGATATACGTAAGTTCTACTGCTGATGGTCAAGCGTTAGATGGAGGCGGCGTTCTCGTTGGTCTAGTGGTTCGCCCACAGGTGTCAGATCCAGAGGTCCCGGGTTCGACCCCAGGGTGAGTACAATATTGTGCTTGGTTTGGTTGGTAGGACTTTGTTTAAGTCCGCCTGGTCTTACCTAATTCTGTCGCCATTACAACAAATCTGAAATTGTTGTGTTCCGGTACTTAGAGGTAATAAATAGCTAGTTCCTCAGTTTGTTGAGGATTCCGGGTGAAATGCTCCTTCACCTTCGGCCTTATCATAACTTACACCAGGATGATAGGAATAGGGTGATACGATAACGATATGAAGGCCAAGCGCAACCCCGTCATAAAATAAAAAAATTTTTTTTTTCCTTATTATTCCAAACAGTTCAACTAGTATGCCGTGCATAATTGATCGAGTGAGCGGAGCGAACGAGATCTCTGAGTTAAGTTAGGAAATCCAGCACTGTATGTATGTATGTATGTAAGTGGCAATGTTTGTGACGGCATAGCTGTCGAACGGATTATTCGATTTTGCTGAAATTTTAAATGGAAAGAGATAACATAAATAGAAATTGATTGTCGCACGGGATTTTTGATAAGAGGGGTAGTTTTTGAGATATTGGGGTGAAAAGAAATACTGTTTTTCACCCATATCTTTTTTCTCCAACACGGGTAGTGTTGGAGAAAAAGGGGGTAGTTTGACAAGAAGATTTTTGGCTTTGAAAGGTATAATCAGCTGCATACCTAATAAAAAATACATAGGTATTTTACTTTTAATATGGTGCTTTTTTTAACAATGGGGTGCGTTAAAAGGGTAAAATGCTGGTATGTCTTGTGGGATACTGTTAGAGAGGGACTTCACAATTAACTCTTTATTTATTTGTTTAAACCACCCCTGTGTAGACATTAAGGGTTGCAAAAGGGGTAAATAAAATCGAAGTCTTAAAAATGTGAAATATCATATAAGTATATATATGTATAAATACATACATATTTTTATTCACTCAATACGGTTTCCAAACCAAGGATATCGATATAAACCAAGAATTTATTTTAGGATGTAGATGAAGACGACTACCAAGTCGTGGTTGAAAAATCTATGTTCAAAGCCGTTGCTCTAAAAAAGAGAACACTTTTCAAAAAGATATCAAACTTTTCATGTTAACAAGGGGTGACTTATTCACTTATTGTATCATGCCCACTATGACGTACGGACGTAGCAATGCACCTATGCTCTCATTCTGGCTTTGCAAATAATGAGAGTTTCAAACAAGAGAGAACCTCGAACACTCAGGGGAATAAAGAGAGATTGAATAAATGAGTGTTTAACGGGCTATAGTACCTCAGATTAGCAACACAACACAACTTCACTCTAGTTTCGAACTAAGATTAAGTTATATAATAAAGGTGACATTACTGTGCGATCAACCACGGCGCTTATGAACACCACATGACAGAAATACGCGCGAATTTCAACGTTTTAATATTTTACGGTAAAACAAGCATCAATTTTGAAAATCTGAAACACAGACCGTCTGCTGTATACTGTGTTTATTTACTGTACAAAGTGTCTAGGCCTTGACTATTGGGCGTATTTATTGAATGGCGAACATTTTTGGCACAAATTAGAGTCAAATTTTTCATCGAGAAAATTTTATGTAATCGTGTTTTTGAAACACAAGCGTTCTAGCATCAATCCTGAACTATAATATATATTAATTTCAAAGTAAATGCTACAGTATTCTGGAAGATATGCTCGCTGAAGCTAAGCCATTTCACATTATCATAGACTCTTAAGGTATGTATGATTTGTTTTTTGTAAGGTTTTTTTTTGAGAAAGAATTCCGTGGTTTTATACCTAAGCTCATCTCGAGATCTCAGTTCGGGGCGAACTACTAGTAAAATAATACGTCATGCTTAAACTGTTTTACGTTGTTTGTGTCTTTTCGGAACAGTAGGTACTAGACACCTACAATTATGGAGACCTTATATAGTCCAGCCAGTTCAGAGTAGGTAAGTATTTTTTGGTCACAACACAACAAGGAACCGCACTGCTACGGCGACTAAACTTAGGGCTACTTAAACGTCTTTACTAACCTAATTGTTTTTCATGTTGTCACTAATAATAAAAAAACCAAGTGCAAGTGCGACAAGTCCTACCACTAACCTAATCAATTACAAATTTGTACTACCCTGAAGATCAAACCCGGGACCTCTGGGTTTGATATCGGTGTTCAAACCACTTTACCACACAGGTGACTATGCGTCGCGATAAAGATCTGTATCTAGTCAATAGAGATATAATAAATATGTAATGACTTTGAGATGACACAAAGAAGTCACCTAAATACATAGGCAGAAGAGTAAATACCTAAATGAACATTTATATCAACAAACCAAACGCCAGACGAAAGAGACTAATTACTGAAGCGCTGAACAGACCAAGACTCACTAACTAAGTAGAGAGCTTAACGTTAAATGCCTCCACTTAGGCCTACAGACCACTTTGCCGCACTCCACTAGAGTGGAAGGGAGCTTTTGGAATTTGATATCTAGCTACAACTAATAAATTATTCTTCTGGACCTTTCAAGGCAGTGCTCGAACAGAGAACAGTAGTTAACTTGCAGAACCTTCTCAAATTTACAAATAATCTCGCCTCTGTGGTTTAGGGGTTCGCCTACTGTTGTCACGATATTCTGGTGGGTTAGGTTGGTGGTAGGAGTTTGTTTTAGTCCTGGCTAGCTACCACCATCTTACCTAATTCTATCGCCTTAACAACAATTCTAAAATTGTTGTGTTCCGGCATTTAGAGGTAAGATAGCCAGTTCCTCAGCCTGTCGAGGATTCCGAGTGAAGTGCGCATCCACCTTCGGCCTTATCGTAACTTGAAACCAGGTGAGATGAAGGCCAAGCGCTTCCACGTGGTACAATAAAAAAAACAGTCTTATAGGTTAATTAAAACAACATACAAACTTAAAATATCAACTTCTTTATAACGAAAAAATCAAAAACATTACAAAAAACATGCCAGAAGGCCTTGATTCTCGGGTTGGGTAAAAAAGGTCATATTAGTGTGTGAGTAGTTAGACTGCGGGTGCCAATTTTAAATACAATTTCTGTTATAAGTCATGTATAAAGAACATAGAAGAAAGTAGCACGAAAGTACATTAAGGCCTATTATTTTATTTTTGAACCGGACATCGCTCGCGGCCTTGTATATTGGTTGTTGGTATGTAAATTGAAAAATATAGTAAATGGAATATCAAATAGAATTTGGGACATGTTTGACCACCAGAGTTACTTTTACAATATATTTCTTTACATAAGTTCCTACCTACAACTAGGGGACGGAACAAGCAAGTTGTAGCCCACCTGATGTTAAGTGCATCTCTTGCCTATTAACAATGCCATAGTGTGTAGGTCACATCCACAAATAACATAGTCTAAACGGCACTGCATTGCGCCCGTCAACTTGAGGCAAAAAGGTTCTAAGCATCTGTGCCCGTAATTTCACCGGCAGCCATATCCTTCAAACTGAAACACAGCAATGCTGCTCGGTGGCTGGAATAGGGGTGGTACATGACGCAACGCAACCTTGAAAATCAGATGAGATGAAGAATGAAAAATATCATTCCCAAAAAATAAAAATGTATAGTAGGTAGGAATTATGTTGTTACGAGCTGGGGTTCGTAAGAATCACTAAACACTGTTAAAGCACTCAAATATCACTTCTTTTTATCTCGCTGTATCGTAATCGAATACTGACTTGCTTCCGAATCGCGCGTCAATTTATATCCAACTCTATTGAATCTTCTAGTAAACGCGGGAATGGTCGCGCGAACTGTTGCGTAATCTGGGACTATTATTTTCGGCGCGGCGGTCATCAATCATCCTTTTGTGTTATTGATAAACAAGTTTTTATTGTATTATTTTCGTGGAACTATGCGAAGGCCCGTGATGATTCTAGACTTTTCTGATAGGGGTAACACTATTACTAAAATGGTGACTTAGATACCTGTGTGATGTATGTAGATACTTATTCGGTACCTTTCCATCCCAAAAAAATCCCACCCAAGCAGGCATATTTGAACATTTCAAAAATATCCTCGTATATCTATAGCACCTACCTATAATGATGACATAGGTTTCTGTGTATAGGTAGCTAGGTACATTTGGTTAAACAATTCTCAGGGTCAGGCTCAGAATAGATACGAGTAGTAGGGTAGGTCATCATTCTCCTGCCCTTATCCCACGCTAGGTGGGGTCGGCACAACATGTTCTCTTCTTCCACTCACTCCTATCAACTGTCAACTCTACATCTACACCTTTCATACCCATGTCCTCTTTCACACAATCCATCCATCTCTTTTTCGGCCTTCCCTTGCTCACATGTCCATCCACGCTCAAATTCATAACCCTTTTGGTCAAATGACTATTATCCCTCCTCATTACATGCCCATACCATGCCAACCTAGCACTCCTCAACTTTTCTACAACTGGTGCCACTTTCAAACTTCCCCTTATAAACTCATTTCTGATCTTATCTAACCTTGTCACCCCACACATCCATCTTAACATTCGCATCTCAGTCGCATGCACTTTCCTCTCATCCGCCTTCTTCATAGCCCAACCCTCTGATCCATGCATTGCGACAGGTCTGATGACCGTCTTGTAAATTTTCCCCTTAAGTTTAAGAGGCATTTGTGGGTCACATGTTGTTCCCGAGACCTGTCGCCACTTCATCCATCCCGCATTCATTCTATTTTTCACATCTCTATCAATATTTCCGTCGTCTTGTAGAAGTGAGCCAAGGTACTTAAAACTGGAGCAGGTTGGTAGGGTTACACCATCTAAAGCAATTGGGGAGAAATGAGAGGAACCACCGAAGTTGCAGAACAGGTGTTCGGTTTTAGTGCGGCTGATTTTTAGGCCGACTCTCTCCAATTTCTCCTGCCATTTTCCCAGTCTGCTCTGTACCTCGGCTGCATCTTCGCCGACAAGAACAATGTCATCGGCGAACAGCATGCACCAGGGTGCCTCTTCCTGTATGTCTGATGTCAGAGCATCCATTACCAGGAGAAACAAATAAGGGCTTAAAGCCGATCCCTGGTGCAAACCTACTGCCACATTAAACTCGTCAGTGACGCCCGCTTCAGACCGTACGTTCGTGCGCGCTCCTGCATACATTGCTTTCACAAGCCTTACATACTTCCCTGGCACTCTTTTTCCATTCAAAGCCCACCACAGAACTTCCCTGGGAACTCGGTCGTAAGCCTTTTCAAGGTCTATAAAGACCATGTGCAGGTTTTTGTGTGCATAGCGGTACTTTTCGCTGAGTTGACGTAGTGCGAAAATTGCATCCGTTGTTCCCCGTCCCGGCATAAAACCAAACTGGTTCTGGGTTATCTCACATTCTGCTCTTATTATTTTATCTATTACTTTCTCCCAGACTTTCATACTGTGTGACATGAGCTTTATTCCTCGGTAGTTGTTACATTCTTGTACATCACCCTTATTTTTAAATATGGGCACCAGTGAACTGCTGCACCACTCGTCAGGGATCGCCTCTTCATGTAACAGCTTGTTGAAGAACAAAGTCAGCCACTTCCATCCATCCACTTTCAGAAACTTCCATACTTCAACTGGTATTTCATCTGGACCAACCGCTCTTCCATTTTTCATACGATGGACTGCCATTCGTACTTCATCCACATTTACCTCTTCTACTAAACCCAAGTTGGTACGTACATCATCTAACTCTCCACTCCAATCATTCTCTTCGTTCATTAATCTTTCAAAATAACTCTTCCATCGATCTTTTATTTCTTTATCATCTGTTAATATTCTTCCATTCACATCTTTCATGCATTTGATGTGTATGACATCCTTAGCATTCTTCTCTCTGGCTTTCGCTAAGCGGTACAGATGTTTTTGACCGTGAGGGCTGTCCAGATTTTTGTACAGTTTATCTTGAACTTGACTTCTGGCGATCGCTACCTCTCTCTTAGCTTTCTTTTTACTTTCATCGTAGGCCAATCTTTTCTCCTCTTTCATTCTAAGGTTACTGTTATTCAAATTCTTCCATTCTTTAAACGCATTTTTCTTTTCTTTCAGAACTTTTTGCACATCCTCATTCCACCACCAAGTCTCTTTATCAATCTTTCCCTTGCCTTTTGATTCACCAAAAACATCCTTCGCCACACTCCTAATATACGAAGCCATTTCATTCCAACACTCATTCGCAGATTTTTCTTTCACTGTATCGTCCATCTCGATCATTTTATCAACCACTCTCTTTCGAAAAATTTCCGCACAGTCTTCTTTTTCCAACATGTACCATTTAGTTTTGGGGGGGGGTTTAGGTTTATATTTAGCTGTTTCTAAATTTATTCGTACCTCTAGCAGAAGCAGTCGGTGTTGGGTCACTAGTGGCTCACCCGGTATGACTTTACAGTTTTTTGTGGCGCTTATATTACTTCTTCTAAGTAAAAAGTAATCAATTTGGGTGTTGTGGTTTCCACTCTTATATGTAATAAGATGCTGATCTTGTTTTTGAAAGTAGGTATTTGCGATAGCCAGATCAAATACGGTGGCAGCCTGCAGTAGTGTTTCACCTTCTGGGTTCCGGTTTCCCAAGCCCCATCCACCGTGCACTCTTTCATACCCTCCGTTCATTCTTCCCACATGTGAATTAAAATCCCCTCCTATATATATGTCTTCGCCCTGTGGAATACCCATCAATACCGCATCAAAGTCCTCCCAGAACTTCCTCTTCACAGCATCTTCCTGTCCAGTCTGCGGCGCATAAACGCTCATTACGTTTAAAATTAAATTTTCCAGCATAACCTTAACCACTATAATACGGTCATTCACTCTCTTAACATCCATCACACATTTTTTCAGCTCCTTATCTAATACCACTCCCACTCCATTCCTCTTGCCATCACTTCCGCAGTAGAAAAACTTGTAACCCACTCCAATTTCCCTAGCTTTCGTCCCCTTCCATTTCGTCTCTTGTAAGCAAGCAATATTTATTCGTCTTCTTTCTAAAACATCCGCTAACTCTCTTCCTCTTCCAGTCATCGTTCCTACATTCCAGGTTACCATCCTCATTCTTACATCCCGGACTCGCTTCTTACGTCGCACCCGTCCCTGATGCGACAACCCTAGTCCACTTGTCGAAGGCGCCGGGTGCTGCACCTGCGCGTCGCCTCGGGGGTACGCCCTAACATTATCTCGCATTCCATTGTTCATACCTTAGATTCATGTTGTTATGAGTTTTGGCTGATAGTTTTATGACCGGCCGCCTGCCTGACATCAACCCTCCTTGGGAATCCATGTTCAGGGTCTAGCCGACAATTACTAACCCATATCGTCGTTTTTTAAGGACCTCCAAGTAAGTGCACTATTCGGGGGTCAGCCTTGGAGACCTCAGCGCTAGATGAAAGAGGGTAGGGATATTGATGAGAAGAGGGATATGGGTAAGGAGAGGGTTAGGAGGATATAAGGATACTAATGCCATGTTGGGAGTGTGAAATATGACATTAGCAGCTAGAGCAGTCCGGGGCTGCGTACCCGTAGTGGTTCCAGCCAGATATCGGACAGATATTTGGTCAGCCCACCCTCTGGACGAGTAGTAGGGTAGGTACCTACCTAGAAATGGGTTACTTGTCCAATTTAGATAGCCATACCCTTTCTTGAATAATTTTGTTGAAGTTAATTGCTTGACATTTTCCGTGGAATAATCCTGGACGTATAAAACCTGACTTCTTGTTTACTGAAAAAATATTTATACTGTAGCTAGTCCACGAATTTAAAAGTTCTTAATTATTATCTGGCTTCACAGCTCACTCGGTAGTAGCTCGTATGAGTGAGCTGTGAAGCCTAGAGCGCAGAAAGCAGATGCCTACTGCGCTCTAGGTTGTGGGTTCGATTCCCACCCGTGACATAATTTGTGTAGGTAAAGTATATAGATTTTGGTTCTGTATTACCTTATTGCACACATACTTACTAGGTTTGATAGCACAAAATTCTAAAGCAAGGCAAAGGCAATAGAAAAGCAAACCTAACTCGTATTATTCTTAAATCCACTAACTAACTATGGCTGTCGGTATTTTTAAATACCTAGTATCCTTTTCTAATTTCGTTAAATATGGTTAAAAAAATCATCCACGTAGTTTTGCTATCAACAACGATTCAAGACATTTATTTCTTCTGATTATTGTGGAGACTCTCCCTACTATCCTTGTTTAATACTTATTTGTCAATGTTCTCAGCTGCTGTTGAAACGAACGTGACCTATTCCTGGCGAGGTATGAGAGGCATCGATAACTACGATTATATCCTCATCGGAAAGGAGAGGATAGCCGTGAGAAATACGAGGACGCCATCATTCTTTTTAGAACCGGGTAAGTCGAACTAATTTTGCGCCAGATACACATGCGCGATAGACATTTGCGCGAGTTGACATATGCGCGCGAGACTTGCGCGAAAAATGTACAAAATTTCTAATATCTCTAGAAGTAGAAATGGTAGAGAGATGCGGATTTGGGTTGATGAACATTTCCCTCTTTCTTTCCCCACTCTTTCCTTATAGATAAATATATAAACTAGAACTTAGTCGAAGAAGTGGACGTTGAAATCTACCTATTGCAAAAGATTTAAACACGCACTTTTGTAAAACACAAACTGAAAAATGTAAAAGCGCCTGAGCCGCCTCCATCCATTATTGATAGAGTGAGCGAAGTTTCATCCGGCACTGTATGTATGTATGTATATGTGGCAATGTTTGTGACGGCATAACTCTCGATCGGGTTATCTGATTTTGATGAAATTTAAACTGTAAAGAGATAACGTAAATATAAATTGATTGTCGGGGGATATTTGATAAGTGGGGAGTTTCTGAGATATTGTGGTAAAAATAAATTCAATTTTTCATTTGAATGGCTGATACGATCAATTCAAAATTTTGTATTATGTTCCCTGCATGTACAAAATTTTGAATTTTATATTAATATTCATCATTAATTTTAAGCATTTTTTTCGTTTTTTTAAAAAGGGGTATTCCGTGAGACAATGTTTTTGGCTTGTGAGGTTTCATTTGAAAGAGTATCGGCGTCACATTCATAAAATATATATTTAACTTTTTATTAGGGGTGGTTTTTGTAACAAAATTGTATTTTTTTTTTTTGTAAAACTTTATGACGGTAAAACGCTTAATATGACTTGCATGATACTTTTAAAGGGGGTATACTTCACAATTAACTTGGTTTTTAAATGATAAAACCACCCCTGTATTTCCATTATAGGTTGTAAAAGGGTTAAATAAGATTAAAGTCTTGAAATATCGGAAAACTTAAAATATAATTTGAAATGGGTGAGACTGCAGTTTTCTAAAATAGTTTTCTTTTGCGCTAATAGAGCAAAGGATGATCATCAGATCTTGTAAGATAAGAGAGGGTATTCGAAGTCTCATGAAAACTGGTCTATTTATTTATTGTAATTCACTCAATAGGGTTGCCAAACCAAGGGTGTCGATAAAATCCAAGCGTTACTTTTAGGATGTCATGCAAGGGGTTTGAACAAGACATTACTGTCCACTACTATGTGGAAAAAACTTCCTCTAAAACTGTAAGGTTTGGCCACCACGCTTGGCAGACAGATTGGTGCGCACAGTTAAAGTTTTGTTTACACTTAGTAAAAAGCTAGGTACTGCCTTTTTGTTGAAGTCCCTTGGTTGACTTCACGACATCACCCACGGGCACGACTACTAAGGCAACTGCTTTGATAGCACTTTTCAAAACGACAATAACCTATGTTTCATGTTAGTAAGGGGCGTCTTATTCACTTACTGTTTTCTACCCACCTACTATGGCGTACAGTGGTGGTTTAGTGCTTTGCTCTAATTCTGGCTTGGCGTACATTAAGAGTTTGCAACAATAGAGCCTCGAACACTCAGGTGAATAAAGAGATTGAGAAAAAGAGTGCTGAAGTAAGATAAGGTGTAATAAAAGCACACTTTTATCATTTGTTATATATGACTTTTTTTATACTACTAGGAGACGGGACAAGCAAGTAGCGCACCTGGTGTTAAGTGTACTCTTGCCTATGACAAAGCCTTACTGCATAGGTCACATCCACAAAGAACATAGCCTACACGGCACTGCATTGCGCCCGTCAACTTGAGGCATAAAGGTGTTAATCCTCACGTACCCGTAATTTCATCGGCAACCATACCCTTCAAACCGAGACACAGCAATGCTGCTTGGCGGCTGAAATAAGTATGGTGGTAGTAATTCTCCGGACGAGCCCTTTCACTAGGGGCTTCTACTACTCTTATGTCTATTCTATTTGAGAAATAATGTCCGTGGTTACATACCTAACTCAAACCAGACTGAGATCACGATGATCACGATCACGAGATCTCAGTTCGGGGCGAACTACTAGTACTTATTTATTGGATCTACACTACCCGCGACCGCCACAATGCCACAATGTGTGGGAACTTAGTCGTGAGAATAAACGGGTATTTCGAAGTAGTTCGTTCATTAATAGTTCAGGTTTGTATTTTCTGGTTTAAAACATGACACCAAAACTCGTTATTGAACAAAGCTTTATCGAACCTCTGATCCAATTAAAAAAACTTGTAGGTACCTACTTAACATGAGAAAGCCTAGTAGTTGGGGAACCGCCAGGCGAGGAGATTATGGCAGATCCCGTCATGGAGGAGGTTCAGATCCAAGAACGGTGGCAGGTAGGTCTTCCTGTCACCGATGTTGGTTCACCTACTATACCTATCCATTTTCAGCTCGTTGATTCATATCGTATACCTATAGGTATACTCTTCTTATGATACATATATATCATCAAAAGCGTTGATAGTAATGTAAGCTATATGTAAGCTATATAACGTACCTACCTATGCTTGCACTTAATAGCCGGTACGATCATTAAAAATTAGTTGTTAGATAAGGATTCCAGAAAAATATTTTGGCATAAAATTCAAGGTCTCTGAGCAACTAATGATAATTTCCAAGCCTTGGCAGACTTCACGATCACGAGACATTAAGTCCACTTTTGTGACAAGGAACTCGAACGCTCCACACAAACTGAAAGTGCTCAGACTAATGGTTGAACAAACCGAAAAAAGTTTTCCTTTCAAGGCGTCGCTTTCAGATAACATTTATCATTTCTGTCACTCGATAGGTATTCAACTTACAAATGACACTACTGCCTCATTTAGTTAGGCCTCATTATCATTTCATGCGCGCATAATCACCACACTGGATCTCATGAGGATCACCTACCTACTGGTGGATAGAGCCCCTCAAAAACTAGAGCCTCTTGCCTTAATAACCACGCTTGGCATTAGTGATCGCAGTAAAGAAGTTCGTTTTTTTTTGTTTGTTCCGCCGTTTTAGCTCTGATATCTATCGATATAAATTCCACTTCGGCTAGTGTGCGCACGATATCTTTGACCTAATCCCTCCATCCCCTTTCCACCACCAGACTAGCAGACGTACGGCCGGCTACAATCCATACCTTGTAAATGTACCATTGCATTGTGCCGAACACATCGTTTCGCCTCTATCTTTATCACTAATACTGGTAAAGAATGGAATTCCTTGCCTTCGTCTGTTTTTCCGCACGAGTACAATCTTGAAGACTTCAAGTCCAGAGTAAATAGGTTCCTTTTAGACGAGTGTGCTCCATCTTAGGCCACATCATTACTTGTAAGCTGGTGGTTAAACGCTTGATGATAATCGTCCAATAAAAAATAAAAAAAAAGATCGCAGACATTGTTCAGTCTAACATTTTGACTACCTACGCGGTTTGTTCCTTTTTTTGTTAGCTATCAGAAATGTGCGTAGCCTTAGTGAGGTCATTTTTGTCCTTAGCATTAAAAATGTACTAGAATAACTAACAAGGTTACTAGATAGGTATCTTCATTTTTGATTCATATTTTTCCTCCAAAGAGGAAAGAAATAAACACGGAAGTGAACTAGGAATTCCCTTTTTCTGGTAAGATCCTTTAGTCTACTTTTATGACATCTGCGGAGTTTGGAGGGGCTTTGACCGCCGATGGAGACCGTCCAAACATTACTTAGGACACATGCCCACGGCTTGCAAGTAGCTAGCACTTATAACGTGATATGTTGCAAGCCAAGCAATACGGAGCAATATGCAGTAGGGAGCCGGTCTTCGAATGATAGTGTGACTTCAGAGCGTGGATAAATAAATATTACAGGACATTAATTTCATATAGCTTAGTTTCAAACTTAGAAACGCTTGTAATATGGGAACTAGTTAACGGAATGTATATGTTGATAGTCAGTAATTCACAGCCCATACCAAAGGTCCTAGAGACTTAAAATTTTCATTTCGTGATATACCTACACTACGAAATGAAGCTACCCTGAACATTTTAAGTCAATAGGACCTTTTTTTTGAATCCCTTAATTTCTTGAAAGTATGGTTTTAAGAAATTCTCAAGGGATGACAGTAACATTTCACACTGAGTAAAAAAATAGGTATTTCATTATAATGCATTTATTTTCCACGTATTAAAAATCTGAACATTAAATAGAGCCAGTTAGGCTGAATCTTAAAAATTAAAGTTAGCTCCATATGGAAAATCCAAGCATTGAAATTCAAAAATAATGTTTACTCAGTTATAATGTAATAGTTATAAATATAACTTTTTTGAATCCTGAGTGTGTTTTACAATTAACCGAAAACCATTTAAACCATATTGCGCGTACATAACCCTGAGGATCCACCTTAACATGTTTTTGTGATATTGCAGGTACCGAAGATGCTGCTTTCATAGACCAAGTACTACAGGTGAAGCATTCAGTGATAGACCATCTCTCCAACGAGATCACAGCATCAATAATGCACTCCATCATTGATAACTTTAGGTTATTTGCAAGATCAGTACCCGTGCACCAATATTATAAGCTGTACATGTAATTGAACTTATCACATGGTAACAACATAAAATCAGATATGGTTATTGTATAAGATTATGGAAAAAAACAAACAATTTGAAAGTAATTTAAGTTTTATTTTTATTTAATATTACTAAGACCCAGAGGAGTACAACAACCTCTTAGAGCATTCTAGTTTTGATATTACTTTACTTTTGACACTATCTGTCCAGTGTAGAAAAAACAAGACAAAAGTAATGTAATATCAAAACGAGAATGTTATAAGATGTTGTGGTTAGGTCCTTGGAAGTTTTGAACATAAAGTTATACATAAAATGAAACATTACAATTTATGTTGAAACAAAAACCTTAATTTAAGACAGTAGGAGAGATTATAACAAACAGTGCACACAGTACTGCCTGACTGGCAGCCACCCTTCTGCCAAAGTCTGGCACCAAGCAGTTTGAAGTGTTCAATCCTTGCGCAAGATTGTCAGTGCTTGAATGGCTGCTCCATCATAGACCTCAGCCTCATCCATGTTATAAAAAAGAAACAATGCACAATTCAATTGAAACAGTCAAATTAAATATAACATACTAATGAACAGTATTTGTTGTTATTAGTTTGTTTTATGGTTGGGTTTTAGTTTTTAGTTAAGTGAATTGGAACACAATAGGATATTCAACACAATAAGTCATATAAAAGTATCCAAAAACTCTTTTGCCATCAAACCATTGGACCTATTCTGTTAGTATTATTCAAATCTCTTTTAATGTACAGCATTTTAAAAACTGCTACTTAAATGTGGTTGATGATTATAATGTGTTCTTCCAAGTCCTCAGTTGATACATGTTTGTAGTATCAGTTGTTATACAACTTAGAGTTATCAGTCAAAACACATCCACTTAAAAGGCATCTCCCATTGATTCTTCCATAAACCTTTTATAGATAGCCATGAACTTAGCTACAAATGCCTCTAAATGGAATATAGGCTTGTTCCCCAGCCTCATCCTATGCTCAAAGCGGGCTGCATAGCTGGCTACTTGGCATTTCATAGCCATATCACAATTTCGAACAAGTTCTTTAAGTAAACCGGAGAATATCAGGTCTGGTGGTACTCCATGGATAATCAACTCATATAACTTCTGTCTTACTTCACCAAGCTTCTTTGGTGATTGTTCGGACAAGATCATTGAAGCTGTTTCTCTGATAAACTGTTGCCAATCTGGCTCAGGGACTTTTTGGTCAATTGTAAATGGGTATTGCTGGACTTTGCAAGCCTCACACATCAGTAATGCTCTGCGAAGATTCCTGTCAGCACATTTAGCTATCCTCAATGCCAGTTCAGAGGGGAGGTTTAAACATTCTTTCTTAGCAACCAGTTGGAGTACAGATGCGATTTCATTTTCCGAGGGTGCTGGTACTCTGATGGTTAAACATCTAGATCGGATAGCCGGAATAACTCGCGAAATGGAGTTGGCTATAAGAATGAGACGGCATGTTGCAACATACTTTTCCATAGTTCGACGCAAAGCGTGTTGGGCATCTTTAGTCAAATCATCAACCTCATTCAGAATCACTACTTTAAATTCTCTTTGCCCAGATGAATCAATCTGGTGAGTTTGCGCGACGTTTTTAACTAAATCCATGATTACTACGCGATCGTAAATCCCTACATCGGTGGGGTTGACTTCGATGTGATAGTTGCTGCTAACGGTCATAATTTCGATTTTCTTGTTGGATGGAGTGGTGAAATTCATAGTTTCCTGTCTTAGTCTTTCGACCCCAGACCCGTAAAGTTCCCGGAGCAAACACATAATGCGAGTTTTCTTACCGGCTCCTGAAGGTCCATAGACTAGAAGATGGGGAAAGTCGCTCTGCTGGACGAGGCTTTTCAAGCGAACCGCTTGATCTTTATGGAAATCTAGCTTCATTAAATCTCTTGGTCTGTGTTTGTCAACCCAAAGACTCATTGTCCTAGGCTTATGTTTTCACTAAAATATTACAATCACAACAATATGTAGGTTAGGTACTGAAGGAAGATACGACGCCGATAATTCGACTCTGACCAGCACCGCAACCTTCAGCACCGAAGGTATGCGTGACAGGAAAACCAACCAGCCAACCAACTCTGCGTAACTAACTTTAAAAACCGCGTGTGTAAAGAGAAAGAGAGTGATAATTAGTGGATTTGGTTTGTTTGTTTTGATTTATTGAACGTATTTTTGGCGCGTTGATTAGTTTTGTTGATTCGAATGATTTGAAGTATCTTTGACATTAGCGATAGTGACAATGACATTTGACAGTAACAAGCAAAGACAAAGACAGTGTTGTCCTTTCTTTTCAGGTCTGAATCAATTTGATACTTATAAACTAATACATACCTACTCTATGTACGATTCTCCCTGTGGACCGTACATCTACCTTTTCTCAGACCCCCAACAGCTTTTTGGTTCTATGTCAGTTAATCACCTGTCATTGGCAAACTCTCGTGGTACTGAAAAGGACCGCTGTAAAGCCATAAAAAAGAAGAAGAAGAAGAAGACAGGATTCTCAGGTGAAAACTTGATCTCCCCAGCTGAGGTTCGCTCCAACTTGTGCGAGTCTTTCATCTCATCTAGCCCACGAACTAATCAGCGGCCGTTCCACGGTTGGAGTTTCTCTAGACGTGAAAAAGGCCTTTAATCGTGTTTGGCACGCTGGTCCTAAAACTAATTGGATCCAGCGCGCCACCAATGCTCATACCTACAAATTATTGCGTTGTTTCTACGGAATCGCCAGTTTTTGTATTGGTTGAGGATTACAAATCATTGCCTTGCCAATTATATTAACAAGCCTCATAGCTCAGTTGGTAGTAGCTCTGCCTTCTGCGCTGTAAGCTGTGAGTTCGATTACCACACAGGACAAAAAAATGTGTGATGAATATACATGATTGTTCTATGTTTGGGTGTTATTTAACCTTAGGGCCTTCTTCTCGTCCTCCTTGAGTCCAGTTCTTGCACGTAGACAGATGCAACGCCAATTGGATGATCTGCCAGATTGGCTAGATAAATGTAACTACGTATGTGAAATCATTTAATTATTTTTATATTGGGCAATGCTGTGTTACGTTCTCCTAACCCACTTGAGTCCAGTTCTATATCGATTGACTTTAAAATAGCGCTTATTACTTACTTATTCATCAAACTCTGTGTAACATTAATTAATAAACATTAATTAATTTTTAACCGCCTCTAGTGGTTCAGCCCACCGATTTCAAATCCAGAGGTCCCTGGTTCGATCCCCATAGGGAGTACAATATATTTTGCTGGGTTTGGTTGGTGGTAGGACTTTGCTTAGGTCCGCCTGGCTAGCTACCACTATCTTGCCTAATTCTGTCGCCATTATAACAATTTTAAAAATTGTTGTGTTCTGGCAATTAGAGGTAAGATAGCCAGTTCCTCAGTTTGTTGAGGATTCCTTGAAGTGCACCTCCACCTGCATCCTTATCTTAACTTGTGACCAGTTGAGATGAAGGCCAAGCACTTCCCCGTCGCACAATAAATAAAATAAAATCATTGTAAGTATAATATACGTAATTGTACCTGAAAAAATACCTGAAGTTGATGTACTTACATAATCTAAGTCATTTTTTAGCGTATAGCCTACTGACAACAAACAATACAATTATTACGAGGCACACACTCCAAACCAAGAAGAAACCAACGTACGAAAGCCGCCAAGGACAACGTAAGCCGCTGAAAGGCCAGCATTTATGCTTAAGTCTTTCGAAGTAAAACAAAGCGACTCAGCGTCACTGCCGCAGTTGATGCCAGAAATAAAAGCCGAAGACTCGTTTCTTACCCGCACCTCTCTGAAACGGTAGAGGTGTTGAAGACTGATCTATAGCACAACACAATACACTCAAATCACAACATTCACGATATATATGTATGTATATAGTAAACATACATACTTGTTGTTCGCAGCGCTGCCAGAATGTTACTTTTGTAACATTTTACGTTACTTTTGACCCTCTCATGTTACCTCCATGTTACACGACTCAATATGTAATTTTTGTGTATATAAAAAAACTTTAAAAACATTTTCCAGCAAGCAAAATAATATCGTGAAACGGAACGCATCCAAGAATGTTTTTGTTTTTGTTCGTCATGTTGGCGCACTTTATTTTGTGGACTGACTGATGCGATGCCCGCGTCACTTAGTCGTACCGCTTATTCACTCACTCGCGTGTATTTCCTTATCTTCCATCCCGCTTACTTAGGTGAGCGAGCAAGCGAGTGATGACTAGCAGCGAATCGATCGTTGGGAATCTGGTAGGGCAAAATTGCAAAGCCAACCACACGATTGTTGGCGTTAACTCATCGCATACCGTTATTCCAAAATATTATGAAGTTACCAAAATCATGATATTCAAACTTATATTGGAAGTCAGTACCAATTTTTTAATTAAATGGTTTGATTTGGACTGACTGAGTCTGAAAATTTTTGAAGCTGAAGGACTTGACTGGTACTCCAATATTTCCAAATTTTTAAAAAGTTATCGGGCTTTTGCTTGTGTTGCCTTTTTCGAATGCATGCGTGGAACGAATTTTCAGCCAACTTAAATTAATTAAATGTGAAAACAGGAACAGGCTAAACACTGCAACCATTTCTTCTTTGATGGCTACTAAAGCAATCATTAAAAAAAGCCACATAAATTTGAGCCTTCGAAAGCGATGATGCATGCTAAAATAACTTATAGCAATGGTGAAGGTACTAATTGCACAATATTCTTTAAATCTCAAAACGTAGCAACAATCAAAACGTAGTAACAATTTTTCATGGCTACGATTCTATATAAACACTTTTTTTTCCAGGTTCTACCAGTTCAACATAATCTCTGTCTCCATTAATATGCCTTATTATGATGACGTTTTTTCATATTCATTGATGACTAAGTCAGTTGCAGTATTGAAAGACATTTTTAATTAACAATTAGTTGGTATATTACCGAAACACACATCATTGATTGTTTGTTTTTTATTTTTCAACATCGGCAGTCGATAATTCGATCAACTTTTTTCGAAGTTTAACAAATGGGACATGACACTTATTTTAGTTTTTGTGTAATAAAGTGCCATACTAATGTACTGTGTCGTTTTCCACATAATCTATGGTAATGTTACTTTTCTCGTGAAAATGTTACTTTTTGAGTTGTCTCATGTTATAATTGACTATCTGCCACTGGCAACTTCGTGGTTGTTGCATAGTTTTGTGGATTGTGGAAGTGTATGTACAAAAAATTGTACCAACCAGACTTGCTTGTCGTCGTCGTATTATTGTGGTACTAGTTCTCAAAAAAGTTATTTGTTTTTTTTTCTTGTTTTCGTTAGTGATACTTAGGTAGGTATTTATAGAGGTGTTGCGAATAAATTTGCAGTAGGTACTTACCTTGAATAATGGCCAGTTACAGAAACACAATTGTACATCTTACTATTTATTTCGTGTGTGTAAGTCAGGTTTTTGGTGAACTCTACAATTTGTTCGGTGAAGCCGGTCAAGCATATGCCATAGAAGTAGATTTGGGACATCCACATCAGACGGTAAACAATTTTGTAAATTGGGTGTATAGTAGGTACCTACTTAGTCAGAGACCTTTTTCTTTACACCCAACAAACTTCATCCCTATATTCTCAAAAGCCTTGAATTTAGAGTTTTTTTTTGGAAATCAAAAGCTCTAAGTAGGTATATATAAAAAAAAAAAAAAAAAACCTAATTATAATAAAAATATAAAAATGTGACAAGTATTTATTTTATTTTTTATTTTATTTATTTACTAGATTAACAGTCATTATTCTTAAATAAACTTAACTCACATGTTTTTCTTAAGACCAATAAATAGATTTACATTTTATGGAAATAAAATTTTAAACACACAGGTATAATAATTTTAATAAAACTAATAAGTATACTTACATACCTATTTGAAACATCATATAACTCTAGCCTTCCCACTAATGGGTTATAAAACAAATTAAAGTAGGTCATGACAATTAATTACCTACTAACAAATTTATTTAAAAACAAAATTTTAATGATGTACTCAGGTACAATAAAACTTTTGATAATGTACTCAGGTACAATTAAACTAACTATAAACAAGGGAAGCAATTGTATTACCTGAAGAATGTTCTATTACACACAGTCTTTAGGTATACAGTTCCAAGACAATTATTACCTCGTTATATTGTCTTTTTATGTAACTACTAGCTGCATCCCACGGCTTCACCCGTGTGGAGAATAGTTAAGCTTTAAAACATACATACATGTCTTCCCAGGGGTAGTTTTGTAAAAATAAAGAACTTAGTTTTCATCATTTACTTTATAGTTTATTTAAACCGTGTTTTGAGTGAATCAAACCAATTTTTTTTTTCCATAGAAACTTTACCACTCTGTCATCCCCCCTTAGAGATGATTTAAAAAAAAAAAATTAGCTTATGTGTTAGTCTAGAACCTCTAGAAACTAAACTATCTACATACCAAATTCCATCTAAATTGGTTAAGTAGTTATAGAGATTATTGGTAACAAACATTCACACAAACATTCGCATTTATAATATTAGCGAGAAAACCCATAAACACAGGTTTTAGCAAAGTTGATATTGCAATTCAGGAATTAAGATAAGTTGATGTAACATTTTCATGCTACTTGTGCCTATTCTGTATCCTTCATTCATTCCTTCATTGAGCTAAAAAACTAAAAGGTTATTCTCTAATGAAAGCCTAGGAGTATGACTGATTTTCACTCTCCAGTACAATTATAGTTTGTCAGACCCTGTGATCTCACTACACAGGCTACCTAGTCCTAGTGTGAGGAACAGAGCCTACCTGTGGTACTGCTTAACTTGAAGGGATATAATTAACCGTTACAAAAACCATATTATATGTAGTAGGTGCTATTATGCACCTTAACTGTGTAATTAAATACCCTAATAATATACCTAAAATTAACGTAACTTCACTTTTAATTATAAGTACCAATTTGTAAATTGTTCAGAAATAAATGATTTATTGTTATTATAGTATAGTTGTCTCAACTGTCAGTTGACTGTTGGAGAAAGCACACTTCACCCGGAATCCTCAACAGTTTGAGGAACTGGTTATCTTACTGCAAATGCCAAAACACAACAATTGAGAATTGTAGTTGTGGTGACAGACTTAGGTAAGATGGTGGTAACTAGCCAAGTAGACTTAGACAAAGTCCAACCACCAACCAAAATAATAATCATATTTGTGTAATATCAATAAAATATTATGTTGAATGTGTTTCTATGGGAAAACTCCTTTCCACCATAGTTTGATTTGTATTCTTTTATCATTATCTGTGTTTACTGCAAAATTTTATTTGAATCAGATGTAAAATGAAGTGAATAACAAACAATGTTCGTATGGGAGATAGGTACAAGAAGCCATTCTTAAGCCTTAGCCCTTATGATATACTGTCATTTCATTGATTTCAGCTCCACCTGCTCGTAGATACTGGCAGTACCACATTGGCTGTTGCCTCTCAGCCAACATCGGAGAGTGAGAGGTATTTCAGAGCAAAAAACTCAAGCAGTATTTCCAACAGCGGCAAAGAGGTGAGAGATTATCCTAAAATATTAACTCTAGCTATAACCCGTGGGCAGCATAGACTTTATGTGTAGGTTAAAGTTTCAAGTAGTTTTCTAAAACACATTGAAATAGCGGCAAAGAGGTGAGAGATTATCCTAAAATAAATTAACTCTAGCTATAACCCGTGGGCAGCATAGACTTTATGTGTAGGTTAAAGTTTCAAGTAGTTTTCTAAAACACATTGAAATAGCGACAAAGAGGTGAGAGATTATCCTAAAATAAATTAACTCTAGCTATATATAACCCGTGGGCTGCATAGACTTTATATGTAGGTTAAAGTTTCAAGTAGTTTTCTAAAACACATTGAAATAGCGGCAAAGAGGTGAGAGATTATCCTAAAATTAAATTAACTCTAGCTATAACCCGTGGGTAGCATAGACTTTATATGTAGGTTAAAGTTTCAAGTAGTTTTCAAAAACACATTGAAATAGCGGCAAAAAGGTGAGAGATTATCCTAAAATTAAAATTAACTCTAGCTATAGCCCGTGGGCAGCATAGACTTTATATGTAGGTTAAAGTTTCAAGTAGTTTTCTAAAACACATTGAAATAGCGGCAAAGAGGTGAGAGATTATCCTAAAATAAATTAACTCTAGCTATAACCCGTGGGCAGCATAGACTTTATGTGTAGGTTAAAGTTTCAAGTAGTTTTCTAAAACACATTGAAATAGCGACAAAGAGGTGAGAGATTATCCTAAAATAAATTAACTCTAGCTATATATAACCCGTGGGCTGCATAGACTTTATATGTAGGTTAAAGTTTCAAGTAGTTTTCTAAAACACATTGAAATAGCGGCAAAGAGGTGAGAGATTATCCTAAAATTAAATTAACTCTAGCTATAACCCGTGGGTAGCATAGACTTTATATGTAGGTTAAAGTTTCAAGTAGTTTTCAAAAACACATTGAAATAGCGGCAAAGAGGTGAGAGATTATCCTAAAATAAATTAACTCTAGCTATAACCCGTGGGCAGCATAGACTTTATGTGTAGGTTAAAGTTTCAAGTAGTTTTCTAAAACACATTGAAATAGCGGCAAAGAGGTGAGAGATTATCCTAAAATAAATTAACTCTAGCTATAACCCGTGGGCAGCATAGACTTTATGTGTAGGTTAAAGTTTCAAGTAGTTTTCTAAAACACATTGAAATAGCGGCAAAGAGGTGAGAGATTATCCTAAAATTAAATTAACTCTAGCTATAACCCGTGGGTAGCATAGACTTTATATGTAGGTTAAAGTTTCAAGTAGTTTTCAAAAACACATTGAAATAGCGGCAAAAAGGTGAGAGATTATCCTAAAATTAAAATTAACTCTAGCTATAGCCCGTGGGCAGCATAGACTTTATATGTAGGTTAAAGTTTCAAGTAGTTTTCTAAAACACATTGAAATAGCGGCAAAGAGGTGAGAGATTATCCTAAAATTAAATTAACTCTAGCTATAACCCGTGGGCAGCATAGACTTTATGTGTAGGTTAAAGTTTCAAGTAGTTTTCTAAAACACATTGAAATAGCGGCAAAGAGGTGAGAGATTATCCTAAAATTAAATTAAATCTAGCTATAACCCGTGGGCAGCATAGACTTTATATGTAGGTTAAAGTTTCAAGTAGTTTTCTAAAACACATTGAATGTTTTTGGTGAATGAGACAGTGAACAAAGTTAGAAAGACTGATAATTACTGTGGCAAATAGAGAAAATGTCATAAAATTTTACTAATTTAGATACCTACTATCTGACTTGTAAAGAGTGGGCTAAGAGCCTTAACTTAATAGGTGCTGCACATCCCACCCTCTATGTAAAATACACTGTTTTATAGCACCCATCAAGCTCATTGGGTGCCTTAGATTATAATCATTTTAAAGGTGGTCCTTATGTAAAAATTAAGTTAAATATAGTCTGAATCAACAAGCATGATAATATGAAGAGATTATCTCTATGAACCCCTCTGGAATATAGATGTCTTTATCGACAATGACTTCAGCTTTTGCGTTTCAAGAATGGTCTCAATGAGAAATGATTGCAGGTCCAAGCAAGATACTCCCAAGGAAAGTGGTGGGGTGATCTGGCATCGGATTTCATTCATATCCCGTCCATGGTATTGGTACCAGAAGTGAGAACAGATATCGCACTTATTAAGAAAAGTGAAAACTTCTTTGTCAACGGTTCTGGATGGCAGGTATCGTTATTTTACGTATTACAAATTGTATGACGAAGTAAATCTTGGCCTTCATCTCTCCTAATGTCAAGTTACGATAAGCCCAAAGGTGGATTTCCTCTGATATATTACATATATACTTATGCATGATGGTAGTTTAACTGCCTCTGTGGTCTAGTGGTTCAATCCACCGATTTTAGAACCAGAGGTCCGGGTTCTATCATCAACGGAAGTACAATATTGTGCTCGGTTTGGTTTGGTAGGACTTTGTTTAAGTCTGCCTGGCTAGCTACCACCATCTTACCTAATTCTGTCGCCATAACAACAATTACAAAATTGTTGGGTTCCTGCATTTAGAGGTAATATAGCCAGTTCCTCAGTTTGTTGAGGATTCCGGGTGAAATGCGCCTCCACCTTCAGCCTTATCTTAACTTGTAACCACGTGAGATGAAGGCCAAGCGCTAAGTCGTACAATAAAAAAGTAGCTATAGCTAGCCAGATAGACTTCAAACAAACTCTGACACTTGTGGGCGAACCATGAGACCACCGAGGTGGAGAGTCTACCTAGTAAAGCAGCAACCCCTTTTACTTGCGGTGTCGTACAAGGCGGTTAATTAAATACTCCTAAAGGTATGTTGCCCAATTTTCAGTGCTATGACCCTGAGAGTACCTAGTCGCCATGTATCACACCCATCAGTACAGGAGGTGCTATTCTAATATACTAATCTAATATACTTTTATGCCCACATTTCAGATATTAGGGTCTTAGTATAATTAGTTAGTTACTCGTCTGTAGGTCATATTTGAATAGTTAATAATGTAGTCTAATTATATCTAATGCTTTGTATGACTGAGGCTAATATAATATGATATGATTTGTATGTCAAACCTTTTTTCGGGTCCTCATGATACAGGCTTGCCTAGTGTGAAGTCTGCTGGCAATGCACTCAGCATAAAGTAATAGGTAAGTATCTAACCTCAGTCCCTACTTTTATAGTAAGCTAGTTAATAGTTTTATCCTGTTATTTTTGCTTATAATCATTTTTCATTTCATTTCATTTTAATTTCCGTTAGTATAAGCACTGTACATTACTCTGTTAGGGCATATTTGTCAGAGCGGTCAATATAATATTAGGAATTAACATTATGAATATGGTACATTTATCATACTTATTATGAGTAAATTACTTTTATATCATCATCATCATCACGTCCAACAAAGTCCACTTCAAGACTAAGTCTTACCCAAAGGGTCGTCTACGTCAAGGCTTTCCAAGGAGGATGTGTGCTGAGCAATGATGCCCATAATCTGTTCCAGGGGCCATCTTGGCTTCATATACCGAGTATATAGTGCTATATTATCAAATCTTTAAAAATACTGACATGCCAAGTTGCAGTATGAATTCGATGAGGTATAGTTTGTGCGGTCCTAAATTAGTTTCTTGCTTGTTTAGTCTGACATTGAAGATTTACATGTCAGAGATATTTATATACCTGATGCCGCTTCTTTTTTTACATTCTTTTTGTTTATATTTAGATACTAGCGAACGCCCGGGACGTCGTTCCCGGTATTTCGTGGGAATTTCCCAAAATCCTTTCTTTTTGCAACAACCACGAAAGGAAGCTACTCAAAAAAAACATAGTACAAATTGGATATATTCTTTACTATTGTAGTATGTAATATAGTAGTTAAGTATATAAGATATTAGGGTTTTTTTTTACGAGGAACCCAATTTTCGTTTTCGAAAATAATTGTTGTCGTTACACCTTATAACAACAGCTATCTGCCAGTGAAGGTCCCTTCAAAATCGGTTCATCCGTTTCGGAGATATGCTGGAACAAACCAAATACGGACAGACAAATAATGTTAAAAAATGTTTTTTGTTTGTTATGAGTACCATACCTATCATGTATAAGTATGGTACTGTATAGGTTGAGCTTTTTTCCAGGGCCACGAGGCGAAGTCTGAAACCGTGAGAGTTATCAAAAAGTCATGTTAGGAGTTACGTTCTCCAGGTATATGGACTCCAAAACGGCTGTACTGAATTTGACGGGACTTTTGGACTGGACGAAAGCTGATGTTATAAGGAGTAGCTTAGTCTACTTAAAAAAAAAAAGTTAAGCCTTGTACGGACTAACGGCGTTCCAATGTACGCGGAATCTAGGTATGTTGAATACGCGTACAAGGCACATTATGCATTGGGTGATTATGAGCGCGTTGTGACAAGTCGCGTGTCGGCCAGCCTGTATCACAGATATGCGTACATTTGGAACGCCTGGACTAGGCGTACAAAGCGCAAGAAGAAGTTGGGGTTCGGCCTAAATATTGAAATCCAATGAAATCCAAGTAGATATTTTTGATTCCTTTTATGGTATAGGTGTGCAATTAGAAAAGATTTTGTAATGTGACAAGCCTCATAGCTCAGTTGGTAGTAACTCTGCCTTCTGCGCTGTAGGCTGTGGGTTCGATTCCCACCCAGGACAAATATTTCTGTGATGAATGTTATGTTTATTCTATCCGTAATCTAGTTCCCATATTAAGCTATGCTTAGTTTGGGTCTAGATGGCGCTGTGTAAAATTGATGTCATGTAATAGTTAAATATTTTATTTAAAAAAAAATGTCCCGGGTGTGCCACTAGTACATATACCTATAACGCTTACGATAACCTCTATTTCGTTTCTTCTTTTATCTTCTATTTTGGTTAACGATATCTTCTATTTCCAGGGTCTTCTCGGCCTGGCGTACCTGCCCGTGGGGGCGTGGGGTGACGACGTGATCGTGGAGTCTTGGCTGGATTCCCTGGACCGCGCCGTCAGTAGACCCGTGTCCTTCCAAATGAAGCTGTGCGGCCCGCTAAACGCTGCTAATGCCACGCACTATGGGAGGTTTTCCATCATCGGTAGGTGTGTAGAATACCGTATGCTGTATATTATTTTTATTGTACGAGGGGAAACTTGGCCTTCATCTCACCTGGTAACAAGTCGAGATAAGGCCGAAGACGGAGGCGCGCTTCACCCGGAATCCTCAATAAACTGAGGAACTGGCTATCTTACCTGTAAATGCCGGAACACATTTTTTTTTAAATAATTGTTATTAGGGCGACAGAATTAGGTAAGATGGTGGTCTAGCCAAGAGGACTTAAACAAAATCCTACCACCAACCAAACCAAACATAATATTGCTCCCCCTGGGGATCGAAACCAGGACATCTGGATCTTAAATCGGTGGGTTGCACAGAGGCGGTTAATATATACAAGGTGAAACAGAATATGTGTACTAAGCAGTGGGAGGGCTTTTCGGACCAGGAAAAGTATTTGTTGTGGTGGGGAGATAATAGTGAATTCCCATTTTCAGTTTCCCATACAAATCTTTTCATTTTCTCAAACACAATAAATAGTGACGACCCTATTCCTTTACTGCAATATGCATGTAGGTAGGTATAGGTATCAGTTGGTGCGATTGTCTGTGTCAAAGAGTATTAAGGACAGTTGAACCAATTTTAGTGAGAACTTGGAGTCATCTCGTGAAAGTAGGTTATTAGATAGAACATACACATTGATAAATTACATAGGCACCTGCAGTTACAAAAAGACAATAAATGCGATATTGGACGAACAAAAGTACATTATAGGAATGATTATTTTGTATTTTAGCTAACAGACGACCCAGGCTTTTCGACGATATTCCTGCTAGGCCATTGTCGCGAGTTAAGAAACAGCTGATTTTAGGGTAGTCTCTACTCAAAAAACCAGCTGTTGGTGTCAGAACTTTGATCCTGTTTTACCAAAAACTTTGAACCAAAATTCAAAAAGTCGTAAAACAAACGTTGTTCCACGAGTCGGGTCGGATAACCCCGTTTCGGCATAGTACACATATTCTGTTACAGGTTGTATTATTATATATACCTATATCTATTTTCAAGAGTCGATGATACCTGTAAAGGCTTAGCTTCAGCGATCATATCTTCCAGGATACTGAAGCATTTACTTTGTGATTAGTTTTATGCTATAATTCAAGATAGATGCTAAAAAGTTGTTGGCGAAAACACGATTGCACGATATAATTTTTTGATAGTGATCAAAGAAAATTAAAAAAAGAAACAGAATAAAAGATATTTATTTTATCGCAATGATCAAATGTATAATTTGTATAGTTGTATAGTAAGGTCATTGAACGAGTGCCCTTGATAGTTATAACACCCGTTGTATGGCTGCGAGCCAACTTCTTAGCTTTGAACTGTCAATTAAAATTGTATCCAAGAAAAACAACATTCAGTCACTGACCCCAACGACGTCCGAAAAAAAAAACAATAAATCATTTTTTTTTAATAAATAATAAATATTACAGGACATTAATTTCACACAGCGCCATCTAGTCCCAAACTAAGCATAGCTTGTAATATGGGAACTAGATTACGGATAGAATACATGAATACTTTTTTTTGTATATACATACATATCATACAATACAACACCCAAACACAGAACAAACATCTACATTCATCATATATAAATGTTTGTCCTGGGTGGGAATCGAACCCACAACAGCGCAGAAGGCAGAGCTACTACCAACTGAGCTATGAGGCTTGTTAAATAATCAGATAGACAATTTGTGTCTGTGGTGCGCTACTTTTTCTGAATAAATAATGCAAATCAATGATCCTCGTATATTTATATTTTTCTTATGTCATAATTTGTCAGGTAATCCGCCATAATAACACATATTCTCTGAACATTTTAACCAGCCACCTTTTATAGATCAAAATGATGACAGACAGACGGACAGACGGCGTATGCTTAGTAATAGGGTCCCTTCGTACCCCATGGATACGGAGCTCAAAAAACGGTCTCACGAAAAACCGAAGAAACATCTATTTTGATGTTTGTCTTAGAAATAGGTAGCCTCGCTAATGTTAATATCAAACCACGTCAGACTCAACATGTCTTCAACAGTCCATAGAGTCCACGGTTGGACAGAACCTGCTTGGCAAAAAGGCTTGGCAAGCGGATTGGTGATCAGTAAAGGTTATTTATAAACAGAAGTAAGCTGCTGCACTTCTGGTGGGAAACCTTAGTCGGCTTTTATGATTTCATCGGGCTGAGTTGGTGGGCTTGATTCTTAAATCGAGACAGCCACCGCAAAGATTGCGTACCATGGTTTTTTTGTTTAACGACTGCGTACAATGTATTTTAATGAAAATATTTTTTGAAAACAATGTTTTTTTTGGTTTTCAGATGACGAAACCAAAAGCCAGAACTTGGACGGTATCTACAAAACTCCCATACTAAGAAAGCAATGGTATGAAATCGGAGTTCTATCGATACGAGTGAAAGATTCCAATGAAAACTCAGTGAAAGACGGTCCAGATGTGGATGAGCAAATGTGCCGGCAGTTGAATGGTCAGAAGAGTATTGTGGATAGTGGGACGACCAATATACGGTTTCATGAGACGTATTTTAGACAGGTTAGTGAATGAATCGACAAGCTTACATTTTTATTAAAGATATGTGTGGCCAAGTGCAGTTGCGCCCGCCTTCCGATCCGGAGGTTGTGGGTTCAAATCCTGTTAATTTTTTTCACTTTTTGTTTTTCGGAAGTTTTTGCGAATTTGACACATGCTCGTGCAGTGATCTTAAAGGTCTTCCTGGCGACCACCCTTTTCCGAAGTCCGGCGACAAACGGTTTGTCAGGGCCTGGGGAGCCAGCGCTTTTTTTATTTTTTCTTAAAACTGGACATTTGTGTAATGTATCATAACCATTGACTATAATGTCACATGTATGAATAAAGAAGTTTAAAAAGTGCTTTCTAGATGGTTCGTTGCATCGTAGATCGCATCCTTGCTAGAGCTAGAATAGACTAGAAGTCTAGAACTAGGGTTAGTTCTTGACAAATCAATTTTGAAGAATATATCAAATTCAATAATAAGAAAAAAAATCACATTTGGGAAGAAAAAGTGAGAGTATTTTTATTAAATGTTTTCTTTTTTATCTTTTGTAGGTTGTTGATCGACTACGGGCGGCAGCTCAAATGTCCAATGTACTAATTGCGGATGACTTCTGGTACCATGGCGGGGTAAGCTAACATAAGTTATTTCTGAAATAAATACAAAAACGTGACTAGATTTTATTTTGGTAAATACAATATTTAATCATTGCCATATTAGATTTATCGTGACGTCACTAACTATATCGGTTTCTACTCCCCAAGCTAAATACATTATCCGTCATCTTGTGACGGCCATTTTGAATACAATATTGCATATTGTTACCAGAACCAAAGGTTGATGCAAAATTTCAGCTTCAGATGTCAAAAGTGGTTCTAATTCAACTTGCAAGATTGTCTCAAACTAACAAGCCTCATAAATAAATAAATAAATAAAATATTTGTGTGATGAATATAGATGTTTGTTCTGTGTTTGGGTGTTGTATCATATAGCACGTATGTATTTACAAAAAGTATTTAAGTATTCTATCCGTAATCTAGTTCCCATATTACAAGCTATGCTTAGTTTGGGGCTAGATGGCGTAGTGTAAATTTAATGTCCTGTAATATTTATTTATTTATTTAATATATTTAAAAAAAAAAAACTATATTGCTTTATATGTCATATCAATAGCCCATTAGTGTCCACTGCTGGACAGATTCCTCCAAAGCTGGAGGGTTTTGTCATGATCGCCACGCTTCGCAGGCGGATTGGTTATCGCAGTAATGGTGTAGGTAGATAATACACAGAAGGCAACTACTTTTTTTTTATTGTACGACGGGGAAGCGCTTGGCCTTCCTCTCACCTGGTAACAGGTTAAGATAAGGCCGAAGGTGGAGGCGCACTTCACCCCGAATCCGGAACACAACAATTTAAGAATTGTTATTATGGCGACAGAATTAGGTAAGATGGTAGCTAGCCAGGCGGACTTAAAGTCCTACCACCAACCGAACCAAGCAATATATTGTACTCCCAATGGGGATCGAACCCGGGGCTTGGGTTGGACCACTAGACCACAGAAGCGGCTACTGCTCATCTTCTTCTTCTTTTAATGTTGCAGGCAGCTTGCTGGCCGGAGCCCCAGCAGTGGGCGCTGCCGTCGGTGGCCATTGATCTGCTCAGCGACGGGACGGACGACCAATACTTCACTTTAGAGGTCCCTTCTCAGGTTTGTTTGAATTCAGACCGAATAAAGCGATACGTACTGCGTGTAGGTAGGTATATCTTTCACTAGAAGCGCATTACGTGGGTTAAATTAATCAGATAAAAAAAAAACTGTAACGGGCAATAGTACCTCAGATTAGCAACTCAACGCAACTTTATTCTAGTTTCGAACTAACAGGTAGTAATAATAAAGGTGACATTGCTGTGCGCTCAACCACGGCGCTTATGACCACCAGATGACAGAAATATGCGCGTATTTCTACGTTTTGTTTTTTTACGGTAAAACAAATATGAATTTTGAAAATCGAAAACACAGACCGTCTGCTGTATAGTGTGTTTATTTACTGTACAAAATTTCAAGCCCTAATTGGGCGTATTTATTGAATAGCGAACATTATTTGTACAAATTAGAGTCAACTTTTTTTTTTTTTTTCAAAAACTCACTTTTCCATAAAAAACTATAAAAAATACATATTTTCTTTAATGCAGAACTTATTTTTTTTTTAAATCGAGCACGTAACTCCTAACATGACTTTTCGATAACTCTCACGGTTTCAGACTTGGCCTCAGTGGCCCTGACAAAAAACTCACCTACATATTATATGTGTGCCTTATTAATAAATAAGTAAAGAATGTGAATTTAAATTTATGAATAGTGTATGTTCTGCATCGCTTTAAATGCTTTTATTGATTTCCAGAATTACATGCGAGTGGTCAAAGCGAGAAACAACACTGGTCTCGGGACTGTATCCGAATATTGCTACAAACTGGGACTAGAGGGCGCTAAGGAAACGGTGCTCGGATACACCGCTATGGAAGGATTTAAGGTACCACCTAACGCCTTACGAAACTGCCTCAAACAATTTGATAAACAGATAGACAGACAAATGATAAATTGTCATAAAGAAAAAAAAAATACAAGAAAAAAAAACAATAATTAAACAAGGAACACTGGGTGGTCTTGTCGCTTAAAGCGATCTCTTCCAGGTAACCGTCGAGTCGGATGGTAAGGATTTTTTTATCGTACGACGCGAAGCTTGGCCTTCGTCTCAGCTGGTTTTCATGTTACTATAAGGCCGAAGGTGGAAGCGCACTTCACCCGGAATCCTCAACAAACTGAGGAACTGGCTATCTTACCTCTGAATGCCGGAACACAACTATTTAAGAATTGTTATGGCGACAGAATTAGGTAAAATGGTGGTAGCTAGCCAGGCGGACTTGAACAAAGTCTTAACACCAACCAAACACTATATTGTGTTCCCCTGGAGATCGAACCCGGGACCTCTGTATCTGAAACCGGTGGGCGAACCAGAACACAGAGGCTGTTGATATATAATATAACTGAATCTTAAAAGCAATGTTTGCTGAGTTTGGGATATAATATTAAATAAATAAATATTGGAGTCTTCAAGTCAAGAGTAAATAGGTTCCTTTTATGCAAGCGTGCTCCATCTTAGGCCATGTCTTTACTTGTTTTACAAGTAAGCTGGAGTCAAATGGTAGGCTATCAATACCAATAAAAAAAGGGAGCATGGAAAATCAAAGCATTGGTTTTAAAAACTATTGTTGTTTTAGTTATTGGACACACGTAGCCTGTATGACGAATTTACGTTTTTGTGTAGCTATAATATTTAACTGCGTTACAGGCGACAAACGTAAACTTCCCGACTTTTAGTACCTACACAGAAAGTGAAATGTTTTGTATCAGGCGCTCTAGGCATCTAAAATCGCGACAGAAACGATTACGAGTATCGTGAATACTACTTATTGATAATTCCTTAATTAAAAGAAATAAATTTGGTAGGTAATGTGATGTTGGTACCTTTACTGGCACAGAACAAATATCTTGTTTACTGATTATGTGTGGTACTGATTGAAACGCGGGCGCGCGGTGCGCCTGTAGTTTTTCAAATAATCAATGATGACAAATTTAATTTGAATTCGTATCAAAAAACAACCTTTAATGTAGATCAACATGTAACATATCATTTAGAATAAATCTTAAGTCAATTCTCATGGTAGGTATCAAAATATTTCGCTACTAAATTTTGAAACGTAGGTACCATTTTCAATAAATATTTTCATTGAGAAAATTTTCTGCTATTATGTTTTCAGCGTACCTTTAATGTAGATAGGTACCTGAAGATATATTTATATATAAATTAGACTCTTGACTTGTTCAGAAGTATTATATTTTTCCATTTTAAAAATAGGAAACTTCTGCTGACAGTGCCTTATATGTATAAAAAAATGTTTTACTTACAGGTGACATTCAACCGTTCGGCCGACTGGATAGGCTTCCAAACATCAACCTGCGGCGCGAATACCCGCGTTACAGGCCCATACAACTCGTCATACAAACTCGCTGATACATGCAAACTCATACAACGCGTCCACGAGGTCGATACCTCGATCAAAGCGGCGCAATGGGCTTTGTTATCTGTGTCGATCATAGCCAGTGGTGTGTTGGTGTATCTGCTAGCCCCGTGCGTGAGGACCGTATTGATGAAACGTTTGTCGGGCTCACAACAGATGTCGCTTTCTCAGGCGGCGTTAGTTCAACGGGAACCTAGCTAGGGTATGCGAAAGTAAACTGACGAAAAAGCTGAGGTAATATGGCTAAGACAGTAGTGGCGCCATCTACGTGTGGTCCGTTGGAAAACATAAAATATGTAGAAATCTCAGATAAATCACTGGGTAAGAAAGTGGCGTCATCGTTGATTATAACCCAACTGACGACCTGTTTCAAGTTCAACATTTTGAGCACAGAATTGATAATAGTTATGAGTTGGTAATGATAGTGGCGCCTTCTACGTTTGCATCAAGAAAGTTGGAAAAATTATGAAAATATTTTGGAATCGTCTGAAAATTTTACTGGTTAGGACAGTGGCGCCATCGTCGATTTTAATCCAACCGATAAACTGTTTTAAGTTTACCATTTTGAGCACAGAATTAATAATAGGTATGAGTTGGTAATGCTATAGAGGCGCCATCTACGTTTGCCTCAATAAAGTTGGGAAAATTATGAAATGATTTTGGAATCATCTGAAAATTTGACTGGTTAAGGCAGTGGCGACATCGTTGATTATAACCCAACTGACGAATCAAGTTTTCTGTTTTGAGCACAGAATGAGTTACGTATGAGTTGGTAACGATATAGTGGCGCCATCTACGTTTGGACCAATAAAGTTGGGAAACATGAAAATATGTTGGAATCGCCTGAAAATTTGCCTGGCCATAATAAAAATGGCGCCACTGTCGTAGCGGCGACATTTTTTATTACAACCCAATTGACGAACTGTTATAAGCTTGCCATTTTAAGCACATAATTAACTATAGATAGGTATGTGTTGGTAACGATATTTGAAATATGGTTGCCACCTTTGACGCTTAACTCGTTGGGTGCTGCGCGTTCCGATCTAAGCTAAGTAACAGTTTTTATAATAAGTCGTACCAAAATGTAGATCATGTGATAACTTACAATTATGATAACGAGAGGTACTTACCTTGATAAGTTAATTAGTAAGTGACTCTGAGAGTAGGTACTTACCTTAATTAGTTAATTAGTAAGTGACTCTGATAGTAGGTGGAGAGTATTTTTTGATAATCTCAATAGGTATTTTATTAACAAGCCCCATAGCTCAGTTGGTAGTAACTCTGCCTTCTGCGCTGTAGGTTGTGGGTTCGATTCCCACCCAGGACAAACATTTGTGTGATGAATGTTTGTTCTGTGTTTTGGGTGTTGTATCATATAGTACGTATGTATTTACAAAAAGTATTTAAGTATTCTATCCGTAATCTAGTTCCCATTAGTTTGGGGCTAGTTAGCGCTGTGTGAAATTAATGTCCTGTAATATTTATTAAATAAGCTAAATTATATAAGTTCGTTTACAAGCTAAAAAAGCGAAATGTTTGTCTGTTTGTCTGTATTACTTATACCTTCGATATTTGCATATTATGAATTCATACGTTTTTTAGAATGAATACACGCGGCTCAAATTTATCTCTCGTGGCATAGTGTGCGAAAGAGACACACTTGTTGCTGAACATCTGGAAGTTAGAATGAATGAATGAATGAAAATTCCTTATTGCACACCATAAAAATAAAAATGGATTACTTAAAAAAAACAATTGGCGGTCTAATCGCTTAGAAGCGATTTCTTACTGACAACCTTTGGATGTAGAGGATTTTATGGCTAAAGAGGTGGTTGGTTAGCACCCTATAGAACGCGTGGATAAACATATTATAACACACACAATCAATGTATATTATGTAAAATCATTCAATAAGCCTCACAGCTCCCTTGGTAGTAGCTATGCCGTGTGTGCTGTGCATTGTAGGTTGTGGGTTCGATTCCCACTCAGGACAAACATTTTATGATGAAGTACTGTCTAAGGTTTGGATACAACAAACTTGACACTTGGGCAATGCAGCCAGTGTCTTGGGCACGCTTCCGTCTGGTACTGGTTTGGAACAGTTGAGTTACCTATAGGCCGTTTGTAACGGTCCTTAGGTAATCTGACTGATTCCTATGTACATAGTTTAAAAGTATGTAAACAAATCACATCTAAAATCATACATACATACACAACAGTATTATGTGATAAGTATGTATTAACATAATGAAAGTAAAGAAGTATTATATTCGTAAACTAGATCACATATTACAAGCGTTGCTTAGTATGGGGCTAGATGGCGCTGTGTGAAATTAAAATGTCTTGTAATTTTTTTTTTTAATATTTTTATGTTTTTTTTTGTAACGATATATTCCTGAAGGAAGTTTAAGTGAACTAAAAATGATACATGTCTCAACAAAAATAATTTATTGTCATTTAGAAAATTAAGTTGGTATTTGATACATCTTAACACTGTGATTTTTAGACTTGTCGGAAACCTACGTGGGTATTATATTTTGTTAGTAAATTTTCACTTTTTTCTGCGTGTCATACAAACATTTTAAGTTTGCTCTTATTATATTTTGCTAATTTATTTTTATGTAAGTACGGTTTAACATTACTTAGTCAGGGTAAATAGTCTTTTTCGACACATAATTTAGCTATATTGTACGAATTTAGATAAAACAGTATTTTGTAAGTGTAGTTTTATAAGACGATTATCGGTGTCATAACACCGATAATCGTCTCACACCGGGACTCTTATTTATGACCAGGGTCGCTCTAGTCAACTGCGCTAGGAGTGACATTCGGTATCATCAATGGCGCGGGTTCGAATCCCGACGGTCGTCTTTTAGCATTATATTATAATAACATTTGCTATTTTATGTATAGATATTTGTTCGATATAAGTACATACATAAATTAAAAATAAGTCACTTATATCTATTATATAGGTACAGTAATGTGGGCATGCTATTTATTAGTAAGATTAGAGGTTTTCCAAGTCAAGACATGCTGTTTTATTTTAACACAAAAAATTGTTTTAACCATAAATGTCAAAGTAACATCCTATTAACATTTGATCGCACTTTGCCTACTGTCGCATTTAGTTAACTTTTAAGTATTTTCATGATATCGGTAGCTCCATGCCAACCTTTTGAAACCTCCGTAACTTAAATCGCACTATGCCTACTATCGTATTAGTACAGCTATATTCCTAATATAAGTATTCTGATAGCAACATGCCTATTTTTGCTATTTTGATTATATCAGTGATTTTGATATGCGTTTGGCCTACAATTTGAACGGTCAAGACTGTAAACCCTATTAATGTAATAATTTAACAAGCCTCACAGCTCAGTTGGTAGTAGCTCTGCCTTCTGCGCTGTAGGTTGTGGGTTCGATTCCCACCCAGTACAAACATTTTTGTGTGATGAATATTAATGTTCTGTGTTTGGGTGTTGATTTGTATGATAAGTATGTATTTACAAACAAAAAAGTATTTAAGTATTCTATCCGTAATCTAGATCCTATTTTACAAGCTATGCTTAGTTTGGGATTAGATTGCGCTGTGTGAAATTATTATCCTGTAATATTTATTTATTTAATGTAAACATGTAATGTACTGTGGCTGATTAAATAAAATTGTTGTAGCATTAATGGTGACTAAAATTAAAACCAATTGGGTTGTATATGCATATATGTATTTTGAAACTTAAAAACGGACTTTACGCCAATCTATTTAAACATTCGCCAATATCCATTTGTTGATCCATAAAATCAGCAATTATCTTTGCAATACGTTCGTTCGCGACTATTTCTTTTTTCAATTTGTTTTTTGTGCTTGGCGAATGGATCAACCGTCAGCGAATTTCATGACCGTATTTGATACTTCAATGATTCACTGATCAATGGGAACAAATTCGGCTTATTTTTGATAATTTTGTTAAGAATGGCATCCCTCTGCTGCGTTTATAGTGCGATTGGGATTACCGAAACAGCTAACGGTGTGAATTACACTGGGATTCATCCATTGCTTAACAAAATAATCCATAAATTCATTCATGTATACTGTAATGTAAACCCACTGGAATCCCTGGTGGTAAAAGAGAGTACGAACATAGCTAGTTTTCTCTCACTCTCACTTTACTCAAATGTTTTAGTTGTGTTGAAGAGCCTGTGCGTAATGGAAGAAACACCCCTTTATGGTTGCTGTTGGAAATATAATTTGAGCAGCATTCACTGCGGCGAGCTCAAAATGCATTTGGAATAATTGTGATTGTATATGCGGAAAATATTCTTTTATCTTTGAAAATAGCCTTTCATAAGTGTACTGCTCTTTATTAGGCAGTAGACAAAGTATTAGTGGCAAAATGTGTCCACCAGTGACTGTATGGTATAAATGTTTGAACTGTTTGAATGGTGGAGGGGCACTCTTAAATGTACCATCAGCTTGGAAATGCTGTACATTTTTAGTTGCCTCACGGGCCTCTGTACCGCAAAAGACTACAATTTTATCTTTTGTACCATCTTCAAATAATAGAAAATTTTCAGTCTAATTTTCGCTTAAGACAACATCCTGTAATGTTTTAAAAACGGTTGCATGTACATTCAAATAACTTTTCCGGGCCCGATAAAGCGAATCCCTAACAGACTCGTAAAGAGGCAAAATGTCATCGTTTTCATGGTTTGTTTTATAATTTGACATATTAATTATGTCAAATATTTGAGGGATAGGACCTAAGTTCTCGCAAACGGCTTGCTTCAATTCCGCCTTGATTTTCGCCAATGTAAATGCAGAGAAATCAGGTTTGCATGTATGATCACATGGTCTAGTAACCGTTTCATCGTCATCCAGCCAAGTGAGCGGATCTTGGGCATTGTCGGCCCGAGCAACGTAAAATAGCAAGGCCCGTTACGCCACAATGACCAGGAACCCTGAAATATTGGATTAACATACTTTAAAAACTATTCTAGTCAATCCTCATGTATCATGAAAATGTTGAAACGAAGCAATATAAGGCCCTACCTACCTAGTAAAAACATAAAATAAGTAGGTACCTCGCTATTTTTTATAAAAACAACATCACTATTTCGAATGTATCGTATGCAATCCATTATTATAAATCATTTATCTAGGTTCACAGCTATGAGAAAAGAATTACAAAATTAATTTATGAATCAGTGACACTGTATGACATGATAATTATTGACGTAGGTAAGTATATTTTGTTTTTATGGCAATTTTAGATTTAATTTTTTATTTAACAATTTGAGAGAATTTTAGACTATTATAGACAAACTTTTTTCATTATAAGGCTGGAAAGTTTCCTTGGTCTGAGGAAATAACAAAATATTTAGATATTTTGTACACAACTGTACTAAAGTAGGTATAATGCTATCATCAGATCCGATTTTGTAAAAAGTTGTCAAAGTGCGATTTAAACTTTTTAGGTTTCAAAAGGTTGGCATTGAGCTTCCGATATCAAGAACATATTTAAAAGTCAACTAAGTGCGACAGTAGGCGAAGTGCGATCAAATCCCTATTAATGTTCACTGACAGATATTATGCCATAATCACAAAGCTTGGCAGAAGGATTGGGGATCACCGTAAAGCTGCATACACATACCAGGAAGGTATGTATTCCGTACCCAATGGGAGGCGACGGGATCCTATCATTAAGCCTACGCTTCCTGTCTGTCCTTCCTTTGAAGGGCTGTGTAAGTATTTTTAATTCGTAAATGCAGCTGGTTTAAATTTTCAGAGAATATATATTATTCTGGCAAAATAGCCTGAATAAGTAAGTAAAAAAAATATATAAAAAAAAGTATATTTTTTGACGTTTTTTATTTTACTTCTATAGCAAAAACCACAGAACAATGAATCTACTTAATAGAAAGGCTTTGTGGGCGGGGTAGGCGCGCCGCATATATGCTCAAAATGGGCATATATTGAAAAAACTCGCTTCAACCGCTAATAGTCGCTCTCGGGCGATGTGACAGTGCAAAGCTCTGCATAAAATATATTATTGTGCCGAATTGCGCTGTCCTAAGCTGTATGAAAAGAAGCCAGGTGTGTAGTAAAAGGCAAGGAGGGATTTCTTTTCACCGGTTAGTCCATAAACCTTTAAATAAACGTGATATTTAAAGATATTGTAAAAGTATTATGTAGTTTACAGACGAAAACGATACAATCGCAAACAGATGTAATTTTGTACATTGCTTACTATGCATGGATACCACCTTATTTTTACATTGTCGACCATGATGAAGGTATTGTTTGCACTACGATTTAGTAGTAATGGCCAAGACGCTCGCGCATCGACTAGTGTTGCTCGAGATTCGTGCAATCAAAGATTACGCGTCTCATGTCGATAAAATTTGTCTGTGTTTTTGTTTTATCATATTATTCGCGACGAGGCCCGCCTATGTATGAAAAGAAGAGGTGAGGGGAGCGGGGCACACCACAAGGCGCGGGGGACGTGACCATCACTCGCCGCTCGGACAAAGCCACAGACGCGCGCGCACGCAATATTATAACACCAAATCACTTTCTAATTCTATTTCATAGTCTTGAAGATTAGTACCTAATATATTTTGTAAGCAAAGGATTGTTTCATTTGTTCACCGCAACACATATTTTGTTGACACAAGTTATCTAACTTTATTAGTAATTTAGTTCTTCTCAGAATTTCATTTTATTTGTATGTAGAAGTTCGTAACGCTTAGTTAAACACAAAAAATATATTTTCAGTTTCCCAAAAGATGTAAATATTAAAAAAAAGTGGATTGAGGCAACGGGCAGAGTTGAATGGATGCCTAGATCATCTTTCACAATATGCTCACAACATTTACTTATATATACACTTACTTTCATTTACTTATATCCTTATTATAGTTCAAAAAATGTCATTGCATTGCAAGTGATGTCATGTTTTGTCTTCCAGTCAAGATTGACCAGTCACCACAATAGAACCCAATGTGACTTATGAGTCATGATTGTGATTGGGTGCTATTGAGGTGACTGGTCAGTCTTGACTGGAATTGAACTGAAAATAATAGCTTTATTTTATCAAATTGGTTTTCATCACTTAATAGTTAATTATGCAATAGAATGGTCACGATATACTTACATGTAATTAATTAGTGGAATACGATTTGTTTGTTAAATATCATTGTCTATTTGTATATACTGTGTATCTATTGAATAATATAATATACAATCTAAAAGCTACTTTTATTTAACACACTGTCTATCTTATCTCTTTCAAAGTAAGATGCCGAACGCAGCGAGGGATTCTTGTGTTTAATCTTGAACGGAGCGAGGGATACAAGAACCGTGATTTTTTTCACTAGTTGTGTACTTTATTTGATACCATACACTGCAAGAATATAAATAATAGTTTGTATCGTATGTATTACATTATCAGCCCATTAATGTCCAATACTGAACAGAGCCTCCTCCGAATCTCGAGTAAAATGATATAATATGGTGTTAAATACACAGATGAGAGCTGCTTCTTCTGGTGAGATTCTTCAATCGACTTTTACGACACACTTGAGCTAAGTTGGTAGATTCCGTTTTTATATCAATCTCATGAATGATAAGTGTTGGATGTGTTGTTAATTTGACATGCTACGTGAGTGTGTGTAGCCTGCCACAGCGGTGCTAGAACAAATGTTTCTAGATGGCCTTTCTAACCTCTATCATGTGTTCTGTGGCAAAAACGGTAATACCTACCTAAATAGCTCAAACTTTGCCTTGGAATGTGGGTCGTATGGTATGCAACTCTTTCTTGACCAGCTTATTACCTTCCACTCACAGGAAGGTACAGTGCGACTAATGTCAATATCAAGAGCTGGGCCCTATCGATTTTTTTCTGCGTTTTTCGTGATCGCTAAAACTATCGGTTCTATCTCAGGCAATGTGACCTGGCCAGTGGCGAGACCCCTCTATCTCAACCCATGGCTCCTGTAGAAGGCGACTAAGGGATTCCACCAGGGGCACCTTTCCTTCATATTACAAAACTACTTTCACTGCGATGCAATTCACGAAGCAATGCCATCGTATCAGGAGGCCTACTACGAAGAGTGAAACACGATTCGCCGCACCACTTGTACCATTAGGCAGTACCATTGATGGTACAATTGCACCATGTTAAACTAGGATGCCTCCTGGGAATAGACAATAACTGAGAATTCATAGTTATAAAAAAAATATATAATTAAAAAACGCTTCTTCTAAGGGCCTAGAAGAATCTTCCAAACACCGTGGGAGTTCAACATCTTTTCTAACGGATTGCACGTTTTTCCATACAATAATTACAGTAGCTTATTCAGATTCGACGTCGTTATGTTCGTAGTAGCTAGTACCTATATTTATATTTATGGTGGATATACTTTACTCGCGCAATAAGCGTGTTTCTTCCACATTTATAAAGCGCACCGCCAAGGAATGGCACGCTTTCCCTGAGTCTGTGTTTCCCGAACACTACAGCATGGGAGTCTTCAAGCCAGAAGTGAAGAGGTACCTTCTAGGCAAGCGTAAATAATAATAATAATAATAAATATTACAGGACATTAATTTTACACAGCGCCATCTAGCCCCAAACTAAGCATATCTTGTAATATGGGAACTAAATTACGGATAAAATACTTAAATACTTTTTGTAAATACATACGTACTATATGATACAACACCCAAACACAGAACAAACATCTATATTCATCACACAAATGTTTGTCCTGAGTGGGAATCGAACCCACAGCCTACAGCGCCGAAGGCAGAGTTACTACCAACTGAGCTATGAGGCTTTAAGCGTGATCGTAGGCTGCATCATTGATCAATATCCGACGAGATAGCAGACAAACGCAATATTAGGTATAAGAATAGAACTAGAAATTACTCTATAGTCATTATTTAACAAAAGCAGCAGTGAGTAATAAATATAGTTATTTTACCCTTGCGGTCAAGTGGTTAACCCATGGTTAACAGACATCGTCGTACTCGTCGATCCCTATGAGGGAACAAATTTGTGCTTGGTTTGGTTGGTAGTTCGACTGGCTAGCCAATAACAACGATACGAGCGCCTCCCTGATCTTGTGGTCACTTCCATCCCATTTCACGAAATCACTCTCACGGGCCACCATCGTACTACGATGGTTCCAAGCAGATATCGTAGCGTGGGCGCGTTATGGCACGATTGGTTATAGTGAATAAGGGCCCAGATTGCAGCAAAGCGAGAGGTAAGATGTTAACACATCAAAATATTTTATTCGTGATTAGGTACCTATGCATGTTAAAGGTTAAAGTAGCACTATTTTAATTTTTATTTGAATATATTATTATATAATAATCTTTTTATTATTGTTCGCCATTAATTTTCTTATATTTAAGTATGTTTATTATTAGGTAGTTATATCTTTTTATCAAATGTATAACTTTAGCATTTGATTATGTATTATAGGTGCTTATGTACCTACGTAATTTTACAAATATTGAGAATAAAACTAAGATAATATTATTTCCATAGCACAATTTTAAGTTATCATAGGGACCTAGGACCATAGAATACTATTATACTCACAAGCGTAGGACCATTTTGAGTCCAGGCTGAAAAACAGCGCCCTCTGTAGACAGCGGGCATTAAGAGGAGGTTCCCTAAATGTTATAATGATTTGCCGTGTCACGGTAAGTCAACCATGTATACCTACCATGAATGTAAACTACAGGCATGTTATTTTTCAGACTTTTATATGTCCAGCACTAAGATGGTTACACAATTGAAATATTTTTTTTCATCCCACCATCTCGGAAAGAGTATTTTTACTATTCGATATCTGAGTGCAAAAGCCGTTTTTATCCGCTAGAGGTTAAAGTAAAATTGAATTTAGAACATCGTGTGCACTAAGTTTGTGAATTCAAAACATCAATAAACCTATTTACTTCTACCTCCATGGTGCCGAATTCATCATACAACCTTTTCTAATTTGTTAAAAACTCGAAATCGGAACCTTCTTGGTGTATTACTTGTAAAGGTATCGTAGGAGGCATTACACTGAAAGAGCCTCAGTCAGATCCTTGGACTGGCCCTTCTACATCAAAAATGAGCCATTACTAAACACCTAACCATCGCCCTCTCATGCCAATATTTACGCCAAGGGAATCCGATGAATCGGTACAACTATTAAGTATGACAGATAGTTTACCGAAAAACAGTACACAAGTGACTAACACCAATATTACAGTACCAAACAAAAATATTACACTCAATTTAAATAACTGTAGCAACGTTACTTTCAAATTTTCTTAATTATACCTTAGTATTATTTTGTTATAATTTAAAGATTATTCTGTAATACTTACCTGTCATAATGTAGTAGTTAATACCTAAACTGAATTAAAAGTACCTATCTTGTGATTGTAAACGTTTTTTTTTGCATTTAGTCATTTCCTCGCTGAGGTGGAATGAAAAGTTACGTGTTGTACTCGAGTGCAAAGATTTTTCACCTCGTGCTCTTTTGATTTCCTCGCTAACGCTCAGGATTCTAATTTTGAATCACTCGCTACGCTCGTGATTCAATTTAAGAATCCTTCGCTTGCTCGGTCATCAAAATTGAACACGCGGTTAAAAAGCAACTTTGCACTCTTGTATAACAAATAACTATTTTTTTCTCTATGCATTTTCTTTTTTAAATCCTGCTCTTTTTACCTCATATTTTGCTATTTTCTATGAAAAAGCAGACCAAATTAAATACTCACAGTAAGAAAATTTGTTTTCATTTCCTGTATTAAGACAAAATTTATGTAGACCTATAATTATTCTTATAATTAACGTAATTAGATTTGGTACTTACCTACGTCTCTACTTCCGATCCGAGCAGGAATAGGGTAAAGAGGCGCAAGCGATATTCAACCTAATAGCGCACCGATTTACGTTTTAAAGGCAGGCAATACTGCCCTCCTAATGAAAAACAACGCATTCGACAGTTTTGGCGAAAATTAGTTCTATACATATTCGGAATCTACGTAACGAGATCTATTTAGATCAATTACCCTTTTTTTTGTATGTTTGATAGAAAAGAAAATAATTGTAAGCATATACAACGTAAGTACAATATTTTGACATCTTTCCTAAGGATTAACAGCGCATGGTACATTACTTGCGAAAGATATGTGATAAATACTAGTCATAAGTATCTTAAGATGCAATATTCATCGCTAGGATCACAAGAGAGCTAACCACCGATTCATCATTGGAAACTGGGAGCAATTTAACGGGAGACCAGTATTCTGATATACCAAAAGAAACCGGAAACGAGCTTACTAATGAACAGAACAATAACGTAGCTGTAGCCATAGAAAATAATTTGTTAGGGGGAGAGAACAATTACATGTTGGAAACAGACAACGAACTTGTTCAAACAACAAATACTGACCAGAATCCAGTGGCTCTTGGTTTAACTAAATCTGGAAATTCCAAGAAAAGGAGAAAATTTGAAGACAGTTTGAAAGATAGACAAGGCAAGAAAAGAAAAGAACAAGATGAAAAAGCATTGCTCAAGGATCCATGTAATATCTCAATATGCAAAAAAATTGCTCTATGAAAATAACTGATGATCAAAGAAAAGAAATACATGAATTTAAATTTTGAATCAAATGGTCTTTTTATCAAATGCCTTGTTGACGAAAAACCAGTGCTGAAAAGATTAGAGACAAGCAGCAAAAATAGAAAAATTACATATAAGTACTACCTGAAAGCCAGCAATTTTGAGAAGACTGAAGTATGCAAGACTTTTTTTTTGACAACTCTTGGAGACGATCCTAATAATGATAGTAAAATCAGAAACGTGATGAAGACAGATTGATGAACAGAAAAACTGTCGTGGAAACTACGAAATAATTATCAAAACTGACAAAGACATTGTAAAAAACCACATCAAAACGTACAATCCTTGTATTTCACATTATAGACGAGAACACGCTCCAAACCGCTTTTACCTACCGAGTGACTTTTCAGTTTCTGAAATGAATAGGCAAGGTGTTTAAATACACATAATACATAAAATAGTTTTGGAGTTTTATAGATTGGTTAAGAATGATATGAACATATCATTCGCTCACTTAGCCCATGAAGAATGTGAGATGTGTGCCATATTTGAAAAACATGATATCAATCATAAAGATGACCCGGAGATAACATGCGATGCTTGCAATATTTACATAGCTCACAAAAAAAGTATGAAGAAAGCCATTCAACCTACAAAGATGACGCTAAGACTGCAGAAGAAAATAAATCTGATGGTATTTATTCAGCTGATTTACAAAAGGTCAAAATGCTTCCGAAGATAGACCAATATAAAGCTGCAATATTTTGCCCACGCATCGTTGCAATTAACGAAAGTTTCGTACCTCTAGTCAAGACAACTGCTGAGCATGTACCTTTTGCGGCTGTATGGAATGAGTCCGTTTCGGGAAGATTTCAAGAAGACATAATATCAAGTTTACGATCGTTTCTTCTTTATAATCGAGACTCTGAAAACATAACGCTTTGGCTGGATAATTTTATTGTGCGGCACAAAATAAAAATTGGGCTTTATTATCTTTTTTGGTGGACATTGTTAACAGAGAGCATATAAACGCTAAAGTAATAACACTCAAATATGTTGAGCCTGGACATAGTTTCATGTCTGCCGACTCGTTTCACCACCAGGTAGAAAAATCGTTGAAGACAAAGAACAAAGTTTACGATTTCTCTGATTTCGTAGACTGTGTTTGGTTGGCAAATTCTGGAAAGAACTCTGTGAAAGTCATGGCTTTCACAGACTTTTTTAAATACCAGGATTTGTCATCCCAGCACAAGCTTCGAAAGATAGAGTCGCGCTTATATTTGAATGACATAGTATCTGTACGAGTTTAAAGGGGATGTTTATTTTGTAATAACGTTTAAGGAGTCATTTGGATCTCAAAACTAGATATAGTATAAATAATGTCACTTTTATTATTGTCTCAAGAGACTGATTATAATTAGTAATAGAGATTTATATGACACACTTAGTGGAATGTAGTAAATAAAGTTAATTTTATAATTTTCACTTGAATTTTACATAACTATTTTTCATTTAAATAACCTTTCGTGAAATATTTTATCTCATTTGCATGCATGCCATGGCACAGATACTAGTCATAACCAGCGTAAGTTCATAGTTAAAATTATAATAAGTAGGAAAGTTATGACGCGATATAGCAATATTACTAGCGATAAGCATCATAATAACACTTTACAAAGTAAAAACAACGTAATTGCCTAATTTCCTAGGCATTTGTAACGCAACTGCTGCACATGCGTTGTATATGCCTAGTAAAGTCAAGAAATTTAATTGATGTTTCCTAGCCATAACTAATGTTTAGTTTGTCATTAATGCAATAAGAAGCATACACGTCTTTCTGTTACATGAAATGACAGTAAATATCCATATGTATGGTAAGATTTTTTTTTGTTTTAAATATCTTAGTAAACTTTCTTTTTACAGCAAAAAGAAGGAAAAAATCTTTACGCGCGTTTTTCTCGAAACTTATCGCCATGCAGTTACGCTGTTTATAGTTAGGTGGGCAGAATACGCGCAAGACATTTCTCAGAAACGCGCTAGCGTCCAACGACGCAGGATCTGCGCTCTGGTTTTATATTTTTTTAGCTCGCGTGCACGCGCGAAAATGTCAGAAACAAGTTTTTATTGACTTTACATCCGAAACAGGGAGATCCAGTAGAGTCCCTTCCTCAACTATTTAATTTTGTTTCTGTTTCAGTGGTTTACTAAGATGAGTTAGTAGGTAAGTAGCTCCTTTTATATTTTATAATGGTTTGATCGAAATCATATTCTTAAGGTTTTGTGTTCCAATTAGGTAGGTATTTAGTTTTGTTTAATGTACATAGATAGGTACATCTCGAGATCTCAGTTTGGGGTGAACTACTACTGAAAATATATATTTTGTTAGTAGTATAAGTACTTTTTTAAGGTTAACATCGATGAATCTTGAATCCCGTACAAGACGTAAGTACTAGCTAACTTGGTATGTTATTTTATGATAATACTGTTAATTTTACTAAGTATAAGTAGGTAAGTAGGTACGTGTTCACGGATTATCGATTTGTGTCTTTGATAATGGTCAAACTAGATTTTTTCTTTCAGAATGAATTCCACCATACATTTGTGATAAAAAATGTCCCTACGAGGAAGAAAGTTATAGTAAAATTGTATGTTTTAGCTTTACTGACTTATAAACAATATTAAAATGTAATAAAAAAGATTGTTTACAATAACATTGTACCATTTTCAATAAATATTTTTATAGATTTTTTTTTCTGCTACTTATTATGTTTTCAACTTACCTTTAATGTAGATAGGTACCTGAAGTAATATGTATAAAAATAGACTCGTGACTTGTTCAGAAGTAAGTACTTACTATAATTTTCCATTGGAAAAAGAGAAAACGTCAACTGACAGGGCCTTAAGTAATACTATAATAAAAAAGTATTAAGACAATTTTCATGTTTCAGCAGGTTTACACCAGCCTTAATGTTATGACATGAAGGCTGGTGCAAACCTGCTGAAACGTCGGGAGGAATATAGGTAAAATACGCGATAAATACCGTTACAAACATAAGTAAAAGTTTAATAAGTATGTTAGTAAGTCAGTCAATTTTGTATAATATGTACTTAGATGAATAAAATGAAAAGGTTGATAAGAAAACTAAAAAGCGTACAAAAAATTAAACTAATTTTGTAAGCTTGTGTACCAAACAAATATAAAACTTACCTACTTGAACCGTCTCTGTGGTCTAGTGGTTTGCTTACCGGTGTCAGATCCCGAGGTCGCGGGTTCGATCCCCAAGGGAGTACAATATTGTGCTTGGTTTGGTTGGTGGTAGGACTGAAGCGCTACAATAGCGCTTCAGTCCCATGAGATGCCTGAACACGTTATTATACGTCACTCTGATACCATCGTGAGATTTTTCGGTATAGTTTGTCCAGAGTTGACATGTGTAGAAACACTGACACTATGATTTGAATAGGGTGATTTTCACGTCAGGCGAACAGTTTAAAAATTTCCTCGCTATCATATTACCGACTACACACAGTACCTAATACTCTACGCTCAGAGTCGTATTTTAGGTTTGATGTTAGGATATGGCCTAAGTACCTACTTAAAGTAATCTAGGTACCATCTTGTTATGTCGCCCGCCGATGCAAACTTCAGGAACGTTTTCCGGCCCCTTCCCCGATCTGAAGACTACCATCTCTGTTTTTTTAGCGTTATAAATAAGATCGTGATCTATTGCGTATTTCTCACAGATAGCGAGTAACATTGTTAACCCTTTGATTGAGGGACTGCGCAGAACCATATCATAGGCGTAGCTCAGATTGTTGACATATCTGCCATCCGATCTGATCCAATTTAAGTCCGCCTGGCTACCACCATCCACCTCCAACACCTACCACCATTCTTGTCTAATTCTATCACTATAACAACAATCCTGAAATTGTTGTGTCGTGTGAACATTTGGAGGTAAGATAGCAAGTTCCTCAGTTTATTGAGGATTCCGGGTGAAGTGCGCTTTTACCTTCGGCCTTTATCATAACTTGAAAATCAGTTGAGAAGAAGCCAAGCACATCCCCGTAGTACGATAAAAATAAAAAAACTGCTTTACTAACCATAATAATATAAAGCAGACTCTAAATATACTATTTATCCAAGGAGCGATAGGTACTTACTCATAAATATCTGCAAGTTTAGTTTTTTCATCTCAATAACAATAACAAAAGGTAGGTAAGTTACCTACTAATAAAATATAAATCAAATTATTTTTGTGTGAACAAAAAAATAAGTCTCCATGCGATCTATTTTCTAGAAACGTCAATGCGTCATATTCGCCACGGTAGGATTTCGAGGCATGGGCGGAGATAGCATAGAATTTTTTTTTAAACACCCTGGTTTTAATGCTGAGCCGAGACATTTTTGCTACTGTACCTACTGTAGAACAGACACACCTATGTTACCGTTACCTATGTGTTTCATTTATTTTTAAGTACCTAACCTACTTTATTTCCTGTTGCTTAAAATTATGTTGTTTTTACCACAAAATATGTTTGCTTGTAGGTACTTACTATGTTTTTATCGTTTTGACATGTTATCTGTCTATTTATCTAGGTATCTATCTGCCGTATAAGCGATGACCTGTGGGCTAAGATGGACCCAATGAAGCCCTGCAAAAACACAAATCGTCGCCGCGGCAGACCGAAAAAAAAAATACCGTGTTGAGCTTGACATATCTGACAACGCGTGGGTTGAGCTAGATCGGGATCGTAACGATTGAAGAATTCAGGAGACCTTTGCCCAGCATTGGAACACTCAGCATTGGGCAAGTAATAAAATAAAAGGTATGTAATATGTATGTATGTAACTAAGTTAAATATGTACTTATGTATGTACAACAAGCCTCATAGCTCAGTTGGTAGTAACTCTGCCTTCTGCGCTGTAGGCTGTGGGATGGGAATCGAACGGTATTGTATCATATAAGTAGTACGTATATATTTAAGTTATTCTAACCGTAATCTAGTTCCCATATTACAAGCTAAGCTTAGTTTGGGGCTAGATGGCGCTATTTATTTATTTATTTTATTGTATTCGGAGAACAAACAGTTTTACACACTTTATAAATAAACTTACACAATAACTTATAACCATTTAAGTGTCCTCGCATATAAAAAGCTAAGAAAGACTGCTCGCTTGCAGAGGAGAAGTGTAGATACAGTTCCATCTTGTTGCTGGGTACAAAGAAATAAACGAAGAACACTTTACAAGTAATAAGACTTACTAAAAATTTACAAAAAAATAATCAAGACAGGGTCTTTATATATTAATATTGATTCGTGTATGTAACTAAGTTAAATGTGTATGTAAGTACTATCTATGTCTATTTCATTTACACGCTCTACCAACAGCAACATTGTATTTTAATAGTATTAGGTAGATATAATAATATAAAAAAATGTTTTAATGCTTAATTACTATACTACCTATTTCGCAAATGTTATACATCTTCTGTGGTCGATGTTTTTTATTTCGGATAGGTACCTACCTAAGTAATACCTACCAATTTTTTTTGTAAAGCCGGAAATTTTTATAACCTGTTAAGCTAGAAACAAGGATATTATTACTGACATATGATGGAACCGGTTAAAATAAAAACTATGATTAGGTACCTACCTATAATAATACAGCCAATTTGGTCATCGGAATATATTATTGTTTTTACACCCAACGAACTCCAAGACAATGGAAAATGTCTCTGATTTATAGGATTTATACCTTGCCTACCTACTCTATGGACCTGGGTAGGTACCTATTTAAAGTAAATTAATTCTCACTCTATACACGTTGCAAGCAGGCTACCTACTACCTGTTCAGGAATCACGTAAAAATTGACATAATAGAATCCTAGCCAGGTACCTATCTGCCAGATGGTCCCGTCAAAAAGCGGTCCAGCCGTTTCGAAGATTGGCCGGATAAACAGACAGGCAAACATTATTTTTTTTATTAGATAGTACCGAGTACCTACCTATTACTGTATAAGTACCTACTTACCTACCTGTTCTTTCATATGCATTGAGTAAAAAGCTGTTGTATGACAGACATTTCATGTTTATCTAGACGTAGGTAGGTACTATAGGTACCTTTTAGTTAAGATTAGATTAGTGTTTAGGTGTAAGTCGATAACTGTAGGTAGCCTAATTAGGCAGGTAGGCCCGTAGTACCTACCGTACGTAGTAGGTAGGGGTTGGGTTTAAAAATAGCTAGGTACCCACATGAAAAAACCTATGCCCTGTAGTAGACAGTAAAATTTGCTTATGGACCTTTTCCATTATTGGGTTAAATAAATTGTGACCATTCAACAACCAACACTCCTGATGACATCAATAAATATGTGAAATGTAGTCCCATCATGCCGCCCAACCCTTCTGATTGAGGTGCCACTTTCGATGGCTGACCCCAACATGATAAAATAGGATCGTTGGCTGGGAATCCTTGTGACTTAATCAATCATACTTGCCCTCAAAAATTGACCCCTAAAACAAAGTAGGAATCTTTACCTATAAGTAGGTAAACATTTTGCTAACGTGCGTGGTAACGTAGGTACTTTGGGTAGGTATTTACTTACTTGCATCCCAATAGTAATAATAATAGCATTTTGAAGGCTCCGTACCCAAAGTTTAACAAGCCTCATAGCTCAGTTGGTATTGTAACTCTGCCTTCTGCGCTGTAGGCTGTGGTTTCTATTAGAATACTTATTGTAAATACATACATACTATATGATACAATACCCAAACACATAAACACAAATATTTGTCCTGGGTGGGAATCGAACCCACAACCTACAGCGCAGTAGGCAGAGCTACTACCAACTGAGCTGTGAGGCTTGTTAAGTTGACTAAGTCTCGTACAATTAGTGAAAAAGCTTTATTTTTATTTCAAAGTTGAATCAGGGAAGCGCTCTGCCCCACCTTGACATTCAGACACTACAGATAAAAACAGCTTTTACGATTGTTAAGCATTCGCAAGGCTGTGTTCTAGAAACTGTGCTTCAGCTTGTATCAAGAAAATGCATAAAATATGCATTTCAAATTGCAGGCTTGTTACATGTACCTGAGTCCGTAATTAGTTCTAACCTTACTATAAATAGGTACCTAATAAGACCACTCAATTAAAATGCATTAGATAGTCGTAAGTAATTTAAAATTGCTTTGTTGTCGGTATCTGACCTATTTAGGTTTACAACACGCCTCAGGAGGGCTATGATATCTTACACTCGATTCTACAAAATAAAAAGACGTCACGACGCTGTTTCCCCTTCGAAGATTCACTGATCACTACTCAGAGGTCTTATGAGGAACACCTCAGCGGAATACTAGCCAGTGACACATGTAATTCGGACTTTTGGTCCTTTGACATGTCGGTTTCCTCACGATGTGACCTTCACCGTCAGAGCATGTGCATGTGTCAAATGCCCACGTGAAATACCGAAAAACGAAAAAGTCCATTGGTGCACGACGGTATTTGAACACACAACCTCCGGTACGAAAAGCGGGTCTACAAAACCAATCACTTCATTATGACAATGGTATGTAGGTATCATCGAAGAATGGCGGTGCCTTTTGGTATATAATGGCCATTCTGCTACGATGTGGCATAGTGAAGCGATTGGTAAAGTAGAACCTGAATCCTGATCTTAAACGTTTGCCGTCGTCTGTGGATGCTTTGCAACACCAGAATTATCACTAATACTGTTTGGCTGCGATATTCTGTAAGGCGAAGGTAACTCTTCCCCAGACGGCCTGCTCAAATAGTGAGAGGAAATCCTACTATATCCTACCTCTTGAGGCATAAAAGGCCTAATAGACCAGCAGCCAACGCCTGTTTTTTAATAACAGGCTGAATCTTCGTGAGCTCGTTCGTTTCGACGGGACGCCGTCGAAACGAAAGCCGAAGTTTTGCCTCTGCTGAAATTCTAAGCTCCCCTTCCCATTTCCACCACTGGACAAGCAGACGTATGGCAGTTACAACCTATTGTATCTAACCTATTTTGTGTATGTTCCATTGCCCCAACACACATATTCGCCTCATTAGACTGGCAAGGAATGGTACCTACTTTCTCTCGTCGGTTTTTCCGCACCAGTAGGCAGTTAGGTACAATCTAGGGTGAATAGGTTCCTTTTAGACAAGAGTGCTTAGGTGATCTTAGGCCACATCTTTGCTTGTTTTTCAAGTCAGTGGTCAAACGCTTGGCTGTCTCATAAAAAACATCTTGTACATATTGAACAATATTTGGTGTTTGAAAGTAAATGTTGGCTTTCACATTATTTGGACAACCGTGAAGAAAGCTTTACTCCGCGAACTCTTAATTAAATGCCCGACTAAACCTCGGGAGATAACCACTAGTGTCGTGCTATTCTATTTTCAGTGTGCTGAACACAGCGGAAACAGTCTTAAGGCGGTTGAGCCCCGATAGTTACTCGTGAGATTTATTGATGTGAAAACTTATAGGCGCGATAGGATTTTTTTGTGATGGGACCATTAACCGTTAACCATTGAGCTTGCTTTACTGTTACCGCTACCGTTACCGTTACCGTCACATCTGTATATAAGTATCTGTAGTGTTAGTCTGCTTTTAATTTTTGAATACCCAAACATTGAGCGCTAAATTTATAACGTAATCATAGTCATATGAAAAACTTCAAAAACTACAGTCAATATTAGTTCTCAACGCTAACACTCAAAAGATGGCGCTATTGCACCTCGTAGGTATAACACATTGCGATTCAAGTATTCACTTCTGTCGGCACTCCCGGAGTGCCACTGTTTTTATTGTAGATACTACGGGGAATCGCTTAGTTTTTATCTCATGTAATGTCATGTTATGTTAAGGCCGAAGGTGGAAGCGTACTTCCCCGGAATCTTCAAGAGACTGAGGACCTGTATTATGTCTAAATGCCGGAACACAATAATTTTATGTTGTTGATATAGCGACTGACTAAGGTAAAATGGTTTAACGGCTTCTGTGGTGTAGATCGTTCGCCCATCTACTTCAGATCCAAAAGCCCCCGGGTTCGATCCTGAGGGGGTACGCAATATTTTTTTAACATAGTAGGTTAATATTTATATAATGGTCCTGTAATATTTAAAAAAATCTTACAATAGTAGGTAGGCCTAATTTTTCTGTGCTAAAGCGTAACAAAACAAGAGCAAAGGAAGATCTCAAAAGTATCTTCTTCGATTTGGTTATAATTAGGTACTAGCTTGCCAGATGATTATAACCAATTATCATATGAAGATACTGAACAATTAATTCACATGGACGTGTGAAACCTTTTTCTGCATTAACTTCTATTATATTTCTCTCTTCGTTTATATTTAATTTGTAACTACCAGTTTTTCCCTTTTTTATTTTACTTTGTTATAAGCCAAAGAAGTGTAGGTATAATGAATTGACAATCGTTTGCTGGTCCTCGATCTTATCTTTATCTTATCTTATCAAGATACGGGCTTAGTTTAAGGATCAACAGATAATATTTGTTTGTCAATCCTCTCAACATAAACAATAAATATATTTTTAATTTTTAGGCATCAGAGAGATAGAAAATTAAGCTCTTCCCTGTCGTGAAAAACGCAAACATTTTCACGCGTACCTATTGTGGACCATCCGCCTCAAGAACAACTTCCAACTCGTCCGTAGTTACAAGTTGTTTGTGGCAAGTTGACTCGCCCATATTACTGTCCCGTGTTGAACAAGGCCGGACAATGTTCTTTTACAAACTATAACTAGGAATACTTTTAAAGTTTTTATTTTCATATAATGTTGTAAGTTTGAGGGTGACATAATCATTTTGATTAAACCCTCTAGTAAATAATATATAAAGATTAAAAAAAACTAGGTATACCTAAAGATTAGAATTGAAGCTTCCTTGTACTTACAAAAGTTATGTTTAGAATCATGGTAATCAGTAAAGTGGTTAGGTAAACTCAACCTATTCTTATTTATCTGCAAGGATTCTATTCATATGTTTTTTTCAAGTTGTATCTATACCTCTTATGTAGAAGACAGCTCTTACAAGACTGCATTCTGTTGTATAGGTTTATATTTATCTAGCTTTTGCTAACAAATATATATTTCCTAGTAGTAGAATGAATGAGACTGAAGATCCTCATATTTTCACCAGCCTATCCGAATCAAACATGATAAGTAGTTAGGTACGAGTATATTACCAACGTCAGAATATCAGATAATATATGTTTTCAGATTATTGTTAGGATTCAATTGATAAAAATATTTTAAATTACTTATATACTGACGACGGGGACGCGCTTGGCCTTCATCTCACCTGGTTACAAGTTGAGATAAGGCCGAAGATGGAAGCGCACTTCACCCGGAATCCTCAGCAAACTGAGGAACTGGCTATCTTAGTTGTTTCTGGATCTGAAATCGGTGGGTTGAACCACTAGACTACAGATGCGGTTAATTTATTAGATTGATGGAAGACAGCTAAGCTACAAGGCGATCACTAATCCCTATTCCCTATTAATTGTTATACACATTTCTTGATTTATTCTATGTATGATTTATTTAATAAATAATAAACACATAATTTACTAAAAGTTCTCGTTTCTTTGTAATTGCACAGCACGCTGTAATACAGAGTCTGTATGTAGTTTCCTTACAACGTATGCGAACTTGAAATCAAATCAGTGAGTGTTGCCAGCACTGACTACGTGTTCAACTTATCATATTACCACGAAGGGCCCATTAGCGTCAGCGTGTATGACAGTTTTGTGAGATCTACGTGACTAAATTCCATATTGTCTATTTGTCTAAGCATCTTTGTTATAGTTTTTGAATGAAAGCTTTTCCCTGAAATTTTGTTATAATTACGCCATTTCGCATGAATTTAGGGGAACATGTGCCAACGAGACCTCCGCTGTCCGTTTGTCTGTCTGTCTATCAAAGGGTTTATCTCTTTCTCATAAGCCGACATAGACTGTTTAAATGTTCACAGTATGCGTATTTCTTCAGACAATCAAAATTAAACAAATACGTAAAACTTAGGTTACCTAACCAAGTTTTTTATTAAATAAAAAAATAAAGGGGAAGTAGAAGCCTCAAAACTGCCCTAGATCCGAGACGGAGTACCTTATACCTTTAAACAGTTTTTTTTTAATTGACATTCTTAAATATAACATTAGGTACAGAATAAACATCCAATGCGTTATATTTGAAAAGCTTAAATCATTATTTAGATACAGACATTTACAAACAAAAATGATCATTCAAAGGTTAACAAAAATATATCTAAGAAAAAGATTAATCAGTGACACACCTAGCGAGAACCTGTCTCTCTATTATTTTTCAAACAGGTCTACCTTAGGTTGGATGGCTACAAGTAGGGACGTTGATGTTTCTTTGTACTCAACAGACGGGGGATTCTTGTCGAGATACAGTTCTTGCAGGAGTCGGTGCTTACAAAGGGACTCGTCCTGGGCGGATTTTTTTTAAACCTCAAATTTTTAAACCCCCATACAAAAATCGTGAAAATTATTTTGCCTTGATATTTCGGCCAGAACCCTCTAAGAGGGAGTCCGTACTTGGCTGGTTTATCATCAACATCATTTATTAGAAATAATAATTCTGGAATACAAATCTGGGGTTATTTTTAACAGGCTTTTTGAAAAGGAGAAGGTTCTCATCGCTCTCTTTTTATGTATGTTCCCCGTTTTTTTTACTTTTTTATTGTACGACGGGGAAGCGCTTGGCCTTCATCTCATCTGGTTACAAGTTGAGATAAGGTCGAAAGTGGTAGCGCACTTCACACGGAATCCTCAACAAACTGAGGAACTGGCTATCTTACCTCTAAATGCCGGAACACAACAATTTTAGAATTGTTGGTGACAGAATATGGTAAGATGGTGGTAGCTAGCCAGGCGGACCCAAACCAAGTCCTACCATCAACCAAGAAAGACGACTTTCTCGAAGACGCTTAGGCCGCTTTGTTTTTTTTTTGTTAGTAAGGGTATCTTCACAGTTGGTCTCTTGACATCAGGTCAGGATCTGATGATGATAACTCTACACATATTATTATGTATTTGGGTATTTTTAAGGTCGGTACACTTTCCAGGTGATCCCATCGTCATCACGTCAGGATCTGATGACGGGATTCTGGAAAAATCAAGGGAACTCTTCATATATTATAGGCACACTTGTAGCGATTTGGGTGTATTATCTCAAAAGTAAGGAAAAAACTAACCCCATATAGGATCACGCGTCTGTTTGTCTGTCTGTCCGTCCATCTGTCATCAAACTAATTGGAAAAAATACGTCATCCAGGTAAACGAAATTGTATCATATTCTTCATTAAAGTCGCTTTTTAGGTTTTAAAACGTTATTATTACTATTTATTTAATCTTTGTATAACCTGAAATCTGTGTTCTAACAATATCTTTGAATTTTCGAGTCACCATTTCTGTATTAGAAAGCAAGAAATGAGTTTTGATTCTGTTCCAGTCACCATTTCTGTATTAGAAAGCAAGAAATGAGTTTTGATTCTGTTCCGAACTTCATAATAAATCTTCAAATAGTCTTAAAATGTTTATTTCATGAAAAATCTAATCAAAACGTGAAGACGCTATTAATTAACTGTTTAATAATCTAACAACCACTTTTTGCTCAATTAAAATCTAAGCGATTATATCTTATTTAGCCATGTTTCTTCAAACGTAAGTACCTAGTAACTATTAAGGAATGTTTCCGGCAAGTAATGAAATGGTGTTTTTACTAAATATTCAGTCCGCAAGAAAAACTAGCTAAAATGTATTATTATAAATATATATTATTGGTAGGTAGGTACATCAGATTTATAGTTTTTTTTGCATCCAGAATCACCTTGGTTTTTTAATTCACTTTGTTTGCTGATACAATACAATATTATGTTGTGGTGTGGCCAAAACCTCTTTAATTATCTGTTTAAAATGATCCTACCCATATTATATTAGCACTTATTTCGTAGGAGTGTGTTTTGCATGGCTCCAACTATATACAACAAAACAAGCCTCATAGCTCAGTTGGTAGTAGCTCTGCCTTCTGCGCTGTAGGCTGTGGGTTCGATTCCCACCCAGGACAAACATTTGTGTGATGAATATAGATGTTTGTTCTGTGTTTGGGTGTAGTATCATATAGTACGTATGTATTTACAAAAAGTATTTAAGTATTCTATCCGTAATCTAGTACCCATATTACAAGCTATGCTTAGTTTGGGGCTAGATGGCGCTGTGTGAAATTAATGTCCTGTAATATTTATTTATTTATTTATTTAATCCCCAAATCTGTTCTTACACTGTCGACGAATCAATTCAGGTGTCGATTATGTGATATTTTAGAAAAAATACACTAAATGAGTTTCTTAACGTCAATTTCTAGAAGTTACGGTAATTTTTATTTGACATATTTCTCAAAATTATAATTAATTTATTATTATTTTTTGACATGTAATTCATTTAAAATTAGATATATATAATGTAAAATGTGTAAAAATTTTAATGTTTGTATGCTAATTAGCAGGACCTAGCAGATATACCAAGCTTTAAGACATTTGTATACCTAGGTTCACGAACAATTAATGAATTATGAATTAATATTGTAAAATAACCTATTTATTGGGTTAAATTAGTTGATGAACAAGAGTGTTTTCAACGGGCTTTTGTAGAGCGCCAAAAAATAATGGTAGCGCCCATATCCAAGTCCAAATACACGTTTAAAAATACGAGCAACAGAAAATTATAAAACTTTAGGATATAACATTCGCTTTTACGATGCTTCAAAACTTTTGCACATAAAAGCGACGGAATCGTAGGTTTTTAGACAATATTAAACTTTCAATGATGGTGCTCAACCAGCAATATATAAATACAGCATAAAACGCATTAATATGGTACCGGTTTTATTATTATTATTTATTAAATTAATACATCTTTTTTTATTTATTCCGTGGCTATCGCAGCTTAGAATAGACCCATCCAACTCCGTATGGCTGTCGTAAAAGCCGAATAAAAGATCCCATCTGAAGAAGGGCAGCAGCCTACTTCTATGTAGGTATTATCTAACGCCTTTACTGCGATCTCTAATACGCTTGCTAAGCGTGGTGATTATGATTATGGCAAATCCTCCAACTTTGGAGCATGCTCTATCCAACTACGAACATTAATGGGCTTCAATCGTAGCTTCAAGAAATTCGTAGATCCCGTAGCCATTTCATTTCATCTTAAGCTGTTTTAATTTGTAGCAACAAAGTTAAAAGGTTTGATACTACAAAATAGTAATTGCAGCGGTATAACCTGTTAGATATATTTTTGCGGAAACATGTAATTTGCCGTGCTGCAATCTGAATATAATGATCAATTGATGTTTATTACCGTGAAAATGGCCTTGAGCTTTGATATCTGACATATACTTTGGTTTTCTAAGGATGTTATACAGGAACTCTGTATGTTTTTGCGAACGTAACATACTTCCGATTGTTGTACTCACGGCTACAAGCTCTTGACCTGAAGGCTCGCCTGGACGAGGATTAGGTAAACATTGAAGCGTGTACTACCAGAAGCTGTCTACACTAGAACTTCCGCGCTCCAACGAAATTCAGCAAACTTCTGGCCCTAGACTTTGGCAGGATCGCAAGCCAGACCATCCTTTACAAATCCACCAGTGATATGATCATTCAGCCGCTGTCATTGCTTCAGTTGCATGGGGTAGGCTCCAACCACCCCAAAGGCATGTAACCATACTGTATGATATACTATACTGTCTCCTACTACTTACAAGAACACTAATATAGGTAGGTACAAGTACTTAGCATACATATATATATATTTATTGTACGTCGGGGAAGCGCTTGGCCTTCGTCTCACCTGGTAACAACTTGAGATAAGGCCGAAGGTGGAAGCGCACCTCACCCGGAATCCTCAGCAAACCGAGGAACTGGCTATCTTACTCTAAATGCCAGAACATTACAATTTTAGAATTGTTTTTATGGCGACAGAATTAGGTAAGATGGTGGTTGCTAGCCAGGCGGACCCAAAGTCCTACCACCAACCAAACCAAGCACAATATATTGTACTCCCCATGGGGATCGAACCTGGGACCTCTGGATCTGAAATCAGTGGGTTGAACCACTAGACCACAGTGGCGGTTATTATTATTACGCTATTGGTTTTATTTTGGTGCCGATATTGAGTATACAATACAAGATAATAGAGGTTATTATTGGACTCTGTACTTGATGAAAGGCAAGAGACCTGCCTTAATAAACTTACAATGAATACTATTATAGAAATACATTGACCAGTAATTGACAGGGACAAATTTAAATAGACGCAGGGTAGTGATGTATCAGCGTCAGTTTAAAAGTAGGAAATACATGAAATTTGGACATTAATTTCACACAGCGCTATCTAGCCCCAAACTAAGCATAACTTGTAATATGGTAACTGGATTAAGGATGTAATCCTTATATACTTTTTTTTTGTAAATACATACTAACCTACTTTTGACTACTTACTTACAATACAACACCCAAAATCGGACAAACATAGCGACCATATATAAGACATATTCATCACACTAATGTTTGTTCTAGGTGGGAATAGAGCCTATAAACTAAAGCGCAGAAGATGTGCTATGAGGCTTGTTAAATATTAAATTGACGGAGCTAGTCTACTTAGTCTTTGTAATTGGTTACAAGGTCACCCCCGCGATGATTCACCCTCTGGACCATTCCTCACACCACCCTTATCCATATCCTTAAATACTCACTAGTTGTATTTGTTGGTGTCATTATACCAGTCAGCAAACATGTAAAGAACTTGGATATATTTATTGATAGCGGTATGTCTTGGTGTCCTCAGATGGATGCTGTTAGTCGCAAGATGTTAGCTGCTTCTGGATCTCTCAGGAGACTCCGTAATTTCCATATATTCCATATTTATTCTCTTCTTCTTACAATTCTCGACTTTGCCGATGCCAGCTATCTCGATCTCACTGAAGAATAGCTAAACAAACTTGAGCGTCTCCAAAATTTCTGCATAAGATTCATTTTTGGTCTGCGTAAATACGATCATGTCTCTGAATTTCGCTTAAAACTCAAGTGGTTTCCAATTCTTCTCCGCCGGAATACTCATATCCTTTCCCTCCTCTACAACATTCTTCATAATCCCCTTACACCCTCCTACTTAAAGGAGCGCTTTGAGTTCATTAGCGATTATCATCTTGTAATCTCCGTTTGTCTGAGAATCGCCTGTTGAACATTAATGCCCATAGAACCAGCTTCTATGACAAATCATTTACAGTTCAAACTGCAAGTCTGTGGAATGCTCTGCCGGTCACATTTAGGCTCCATCTATAGCTACTTTTAAGAATCGAGTGAAATCGTTTTATTTGTCTGATCTTCCATAATCTTTAATTATTTGTGTAACCGTATTCATCTCCTCTCGTGGTATTACCACGATTTTATTAGTTTATAAATAATTATTTATGTATAATATAACTCATGAAGCTTAAGTATATATTTATTTTGGTAAAGTTGTCGTTGTAGGTCACAGGCAGGCGACCGGTATTATATTTTCAGACAAAAACAAAATGGCCTTGAAGAAGACATGTTGTGCCGACCGATCCCCCCTGACCGATTGACGGGCAGAAGGATGACGTTGTTTTTGGTTACAAGTTAAACTTATAATACTCAGCTACTTCCCTTTTCACTATCATCTACCTACAGGAAACACGAGTGACCTAAATCTGACGAAAAATTTACCGATGAGGAACAACCCTGTAGTGTCGCCGTATACACAAGAAGGGCGGGTCTATCCTCCCTGTCTTACAATGACAAATAGATCACCATCTTGAGTCTCCAGATTTATTTCGCGTGAAATCTATTTATAAGAGCTAGTATTTATTATAGCTAATACCGTTATTGTTATGAACTCATTTATTTCATTAAAATCCATGTTGTATATAGATACGAGTAGGTACTTGTACTAGGAATTTAGAAAATTAAGAAGAATGTCTAGAATTATTTTCAAAGATCTTTATCCAGATTTTTTCTGATATGATGTTTCCAACTTTGCCAAAGCTAGGTAGGGGAAGAATTACACAAAAAATTGAGTCATAGTGTTCAGATATTATTTTTTATCCCTTTGAAACGAATAACTCGTCGACAAACCTCTGCCTTAGGCGTTGCAGTTGCAGTCGCAAAAGACTGCATTGCTTGTTCGCTGCTGTTCCTTGCTTATTATATGAAGCAGTCGGATTACATAAGGACCGTTACAAACGGCCTATAATCTTCTGATGTCGAATTTGTTGGCTTGCTACTGTGACAACATTATACATTTTAAGCTGGATTCTGAATTATATACATTTTTGAAATATGACTCATTTAAAATGTTAAATGTCCAAATAACACCATTTTTAATTATTATTTTAATTTATACTGTCTCGTCAATGCAATTAATTTCATCATTTCCTGTTTCGGCGAAGGATATTCAGACCAGCATCCAGTCCGCCTCTGTGGTCTAGTGGTTCAAGCCACCGATTTCAGATCCAGAGGTCCCGGGTTCGATTCCCATGGGGAGTACAATATATTGTGCTTGGTTTGGTTGGTGGTAGGACTTTGTTTAGTCCGCCTGGCTAGCTACCACCATCTTACCTAATTCTGTCGCCATAATAACAATTCTAAAATTGTTGTGTTCCGGCATTCAGAGGTAAGATAGCCAGTTCCTCAGTTTGTTGAAGATTCCGGGTGAAGTGCGCCTCCACCTTCGGCCTTATCTCAACTTGTTACCAGGTGAGATGAAGGCCAAGTGATTACCCGTCGTACAAAAAAAAAAAAGTCCAGATCAATCATGGATCTACCGGGATGTTGTTTTCTCAGTAGATAAGTTTTCTTCTAAACTGGATCTGATGAGACTTTTATTACCTACCTACTGATAGATCTACTTTTAAGAATGTTACAATTCATTAAATAGTTACCTACCTACTGTAGAATCTGGTGAGTGTACGGGCTACGCCATCGCAATAATAATAGCATGTAAGGCTGGAACCACTACATACTTATTACGCCGTATTAGCTACCATTTAGGCATCTTCTCTTACCTACATTGCAAGCTTTTCTATGTATTTCTATTCCTAGTTTACCCTCATTCCCATTATATCCTATCCCAAGAAATTAAATAAAACAACTAATAGATCACATCTTTTATTAAAATTATTATTATCCTATTAAAACATAGTTTTTTTGGTACGCCCTAAACATTACAAATTCTCACTGCTTATCACTATTGAGTACCTACAAGATGCGCCAACTGAATTTGCAACGGCCACAGCCATTTTGACAGCTGGCAAGAACCTCGAACTCCTTGAACATTCAAAGAGGTCGAGGACGTATAGGTTTTAATTATCACTGAAAGGTCCAGGTATAGGAACATTTATCAGCTCCTCGTATGGAACAACTAGGAAGAACTTCTCGATGGTGTTGATGGCTAGGTCCACAGCATAGTCTACTATAGGCTTCCCAAACTCCTGGGACACGATCCGCCAGTTTTCGTTCAAGAATGTAAGGACGGTGTCACCTGAAAGATGAATATTACAGGACATAAATTTCACATGATGCCGTCTAGCCCCAAAATTAAGCAAAGCTTCTGACATGGGGACTATCGATAACGTATTAGAATAGATATCTACATAGATAGGTATTTTTTGTTGTAAATACATACATAATATGATATTATCATATAATACAACCCCCCTAAAAACAAGATAACATCACATCATTTTTAACCGCCTCTGTGGTCTAGTGGTTCAACCCACCGATTTCAGATCCAGAGGTCCCGCGTTCGATCCCCAAGGGAAGTACAATATTGTGCTCGGCTTAGTTGGTGGTAGAACTTTGTTCAAGTCTGCGTGGCTAGCTACCACCATCTTATCCTATCGATGTATTTTTTGAGAAACTGTTCTAAAAAAATGCGTTTCTGAATTCCAAGCATCTGTAGCTGTCTTGCCTTAAGTTAAAACTTCCGGTGAAGCCTTCAGCAAGGTTTAGGTCAACCCGATTACAATTACGTTAAATCGTGTGGTTCCAAGATACTTTTATGTAGGTATTTAAACCTTTTTACAAGTACATAATACCTCTCACTTTCGCTTGAACTTGACTTTGAGAAGTGAGACACTGGTTTCGAGGGTAAGGGCACGGTTGTGTAGACTTTTACGTCCCAAATCCTCGAAATCCAGCCCAACAAATCCACTGCAGGATATTGGGCCTCACATTTCGGGGCATTGCCACACTTCGCAGGCGGATTGGTGCTGCCCATTTCCTGATGAAGCACTTAGTCGCCTCTTAGGACCATAGTATGGGTTCCTCCGGGAGGGCCACATATTCTTTGCAGGGGCCGCCACGTTCCGGATGTGGAAAGCCAAAATAACAGTAATTAGGCCAAATGTTGTAGCGCCAAAGAAAGCAAAGAATGGTTATTATGATGTATTTTTATCCATCATAATGTCAGCTCTTGACCTGTAAACATGTTCATGCAAGCATGAGGTCGACTATGGAGCCCAGAAGTCATGAAGACATCAGGGTCATAATACAGACGCTGGAAGCCGATTTCAAGTTGCAGAGTGCGTCCTAATAAATGGAATTTCAGATGGTGATTATAATAAGCTGTACGTCTGAAATCAATATGAAGGCGGAATAAGGTCGAGAAGCTCCTGGGTACATTCAAAGCTCATTCAGTAAAAATACCGACATACACGCCACCTCGCGTCGATTGCGATCGTGACGGATAGATCCAGAGGTCCCGGGTTCTATCCTCAGGGGGAGTACAATATTGTGCTTGGTTTCGCTGGTGGTAGAATTTTATTTGAATCTGCCTGGCTAGCTACCACTATATTACGTATTTCTGTCACCATAATAACAATTCTAATATTGTTGTGTTCCGGCATTTAGAGGTAATATAGCCAGTCCCTCAGTTTGTTGAGGATTCCGGGTGAAGTGCGTCTCCACTTCAGCTATACTTATTTTAATTTGTAACCAGTTGAGATGAAGGCCAAGCGCTTCCCCGTCGTACAAACTGACTATCGAATCTTGTTTGGGCAAGATACTCTTCATTGAGCCTCCTATGTCTTACAAGCAAGAATTTATAGACACCTTGTGAGTAGGCGTGCTGTATCGTAAACCTCATCCATGACAACACAAGTTTCGAGGTCAAGAGCTGACCCAATAAGTCTAGAGTAGGCCGGTGCATTGACCTGGCACGGGAAAACATAAGACTGATAATTTACGTAATCGGTTTGGTAATGCTCGGTCCTGAGTCGCAGTAATTTAATCACTATTAATTAACGCGTAGGTACCTATGTTGACTTCCGTTTTTATCGGAAGCGTCATCTAATCAAATGTGACAAGTCACAACGTACCTACTTATGTTTGGACAAGGCTGATCGATTGGCGATCGCTGTGGTGTGACGGACAGGCTTGAGTGTTTTAGCAGTGCTATCCTATTCCATGGTTCTAGTGGCTAATTAGCGTTTCCACATTTACTGACACCAATATGCCCTTTTTATAAATGATGGGTTTGCTTTTGACGTCTAGGCTTGTCAAATCATGGCTCAGGTAGCCCTGAGCCAAGATTACTACGATGTCTACGATGGAGCGAGCTTCACCAAAAAACACTGGTCACCGATGAAAGACAAGGTATACTTGATAAGTAAAATCCAAAAAACATTAGCACAAGAAACATGAGTTCTGTGTTTTTTGAGTTTCATCTGACTGTCTTGTTGTTTGTGTACCTCACTCATGTTTTATGTGATACCTACTATGTTTCAAATAAAAAATAAATTTTCGCTCTCTTATTTTATTTGTATCATTATCTCTTTCTTTCTTTCTCTATTTATTTAATTCTTTCGTTCTTTCATTCATTCGTTCTTTTTTTCATACACAGACTTTGGGATTTCCGATTGAATTCTTAAGCTATAGTTGAAAAACAAAAAAATCTTACTAGCCCAATGTTCTTGTCATTCTCCTTTTGTAGGTCGCGGGTCAGAATAGACGATATGTAGTCTTGGCGCTTCAAAATTATCGTAAAAAATCCTGACTAAACGTATTTTGACTTTTGACATTAGACTAGACGACAGAACAATATTACATAGACATATTTGTGTCAAAAACACGTGAGTTTTTATAATTATCTAGACACTTGATTAAAATAATAATTTAGAATCCATTAGGATGTGGTCGTTAAACTTTAACTGTTGTCTGATTAAATAGCTTAAATTATTAATTTACTTATTTACGATAGCCTGGAGTCAAAAGTCACAGCATGGTTTGTAACCTTGACTAAATCAGCAACTCAGTCTTTATCCTTACGTGTCTCTGTTTATTTAATAATTATTTGTTTGTTTTGTTATAATCTGAATGTTGATCAATGAAAAAGATGGATGAAAAGAGAGTGCATCAGGACACTAACTCAGTAATAATCGTAATGTTATTTTTTTATCTAGATTCAATATGAATATAGTAATCTACTATATTAAGTCCAGTACAGAATAAATGTCCCTTTAGACAAGCGTGATTTTATGCCTCACCTTCACTTGCCTTCACGTGAGCTGGTGGTCGAACGCTTGACTGTATGGAAGTATACATAATTCCATACTACTTTTTGTTGTAACGAGAGTTTCTCTGTTTATTTTAATTTAATTATTTGTTATTTTTGTAATAATCAGAATGTTGGTCAACGAAAAAGACGGATGAAAGAGAGTTCATGTGACTGAGATACGAATATTGAGGATGCGGTGTGACAAAGATTGATAAGGCATGAGTAGGTACCTACTAACATCAGGGGAAGTCTGAAGGTAAGCGTGGTATGGTATGACAAATGAATGTATGGTATAAATGTGGATGGACGTAGGAGTAAGGTAGACCAAGGAAAAGATGGATGGATTGTGTATGAAATGATATGCATGTGAGAGTACTATTTTTAACATTTTTTGTCATAGCTACAATAGAAATAAACACTGTGAAAATTTAATCCGTCTATCCATTACTCTGACATATAAACAGACAGACGGATGTCCGCTAGCACCCTTTGGGTACGGAACCTGAGAAATACAATAAAATATGGATGACTATACGTACTCAATTCCTTGCTGCCTTTGAAAAGGTTCTTGAGATCAAATGTGACTCGATCGCCGTAGTCGAAATCGTATTTGTAGTTTCTGAGTCCGAAGTGGTTGACGCCATGCTTGTCTTTGATGTATTTTGTATTGAAGTCTATCGTCATTCTGAGGTTAGCTGGAATATTTATGAAACATAAAGTAGGAGTAAAGGGGAGGGGCGAGGGCACTGAAGAATAATAAATTATATACGCAATCATAAAAAGACTGATAGTGATGCTGTTGACAACAAGGGTCAGCTACCTGTAACCGTTTATCAATGCAATATTGATGTACGTTGATATAAATTCTAATAAAGTGAGATGGCAAGATAGTCGATTTCGAAGTCTAAGTCAAAGTTTAACTTACTAAGTTTGATCTTAGCGTCACCAGCGCCATCAATGTTGAAGAGTAGAATCTTGCCAATGGCGTCATATTGCCCTTTGATCGTCAAATTGCAGTGGAACTGTAGGACAAAGTGGCGCTTTTCGAGTTCTGACCTGTAACGAATAAAATCTACAGTCGACAAAATAATTTTACCTATCGCAATGGCGGCCACAAGTAGAGTCTGGCAAGGTTGATACTCAGCACTTATAAAAAAAGAATGAATGATAACGTAAAAATGGCAATATAAAAATATATTCAAAAACGTCAAACTTGTCTTGGCTAAGTCCAAGTCAGACACGAGAACTAAACGTTTTAAAAAAATGTTTCCAGAATTAAATGCAAAATACCACATTTATTCGTGTAAGCATACTACATAGATAGTTTATAATTGTACATATGAATAAATATTGTAATCCTTTTTTAGCAGAATTCAGTTCTATTTCTTATACTTCGAGTTCTTTTATATTGTTTAGATATAAAACATGCAAATATATTTAGGTTGTCTGTAGGTCATATTTATTATGCGAGCTTACTGAAGCCTGAAATAAATAGCATCATAATATTACCTAGTATTTTTCTTGATTTCTTTGTAAGACGTACACAGAGACTGTATTATGATTTTAATTTTACAATAATAGTTGAATCCTATTGTTGCAAATAAATAAAATGAAAAAGACTCATTCCAAAATACTTGTTGTATTTGGCCTATTCCTTTGATATAATTGTACCTATTGTCAATCTATCACTACCACGTTATATTAAATACTGAAGGTACTAAAATCTTAACATGATTGACTGTATGGAACATAAATTTGAAAGAGGGAAAAGAGCGCCGTTTTCAGGGATGGATACTAAACTCTTTTTGTACTTTAATATATGGGAAAGTACCATACTTCGCTGTATGCTCGTCACCGATAGGTATTAGCATTGTCCAGTCAGTAAGAGGGTACACTAGTGTTCACACCAAACCGAGATATCGCGACAATAAGCCAAGTGTGTGTCAGACACGCGAACCGAGGGGCTTATCCACATTTAAAGGCATTGAAAAATGTGGGTTTTTAGTGGTACTGCTGAAGTATTCTTAATTTCTATACAAAAAGTAGTTGCTCAATCATTTTAAAATGGTTCCTATGTCATCAAACAAATAAATTTTGCCGGTTTATTTTTGTATCATAGGGAAGCGCTTGGACTTCATCTCATCTGGTGTCAAGTAGTGATAAGGATAGGGCAAGGTGAGTTAATGCGAAGGTGGAAGCGCCTTCAACCGAAATCTTCAACAAACTGAGGATCTGGCTATCTTACCTCTTATAAATGCGGAAACAAAACCAATTATGAATTGTTGTTATAGCGACAGAATTAGGAAAGATGGTGGTACTAGCCGCCACCAGCTACCAACAATTATCACCAGGCGGACTCCTGCTACCAAGCAAGCCAAGCACAATATCGTACTCCCCCTGGGGATCCCGGGACCTCACGAGGCAATGTTTGTGACGGCATTACTCTCGAGCGGGTTATCCAATTTTAAAGATATTTCATGTCTAAAGGGATAAAATAAATATAAATTGATTGTGACGGAGGATTTTTGATAAGTGGGATAGTTTTTGAGATATTGGAGTGAAAATAAATAAAATATATTGCCCATATCTATTAAAAAAATGCTTGTCACTAAATATATACGTCAAAATCCATCAAGAAGTTTGGTGTACAGCGTGTCATTAAGATAGACATGCATACATACATACATACTTTCGTAAAACTGATCCCCCTCTAAAACAGTCGGTTAAAAAGGGTATCCATACCAGTTGAGCCTACAATTGAATAACAAAATTTCGGGGCTCTATAAGTATCATGACCGCATACAAAAATGCATTAAGTAGGAAAAATAAACTAGCTGTATTACAAAACCACTTCTATAGGTAGATACTATATTGCCTTCACTTTAAATCGAGAATAAACCCAACGCGTTTGCAGCTATCAAACAACCAGTTGGGTAATCCTTACGTGACCGGCAGACGCATGCAATTGAATTCAAATCACGGAATCCTTGACCCGAGGACTTCAAGGTAAAACCTGGTCATTAGTAAAGAGGAAAACTACTCTTACACCTCGATTTGTTTTTGAAAGTATCAGAAAGGAAAGTTGGTAGTCCTACGTCTCGCTTATCGTTTCATCAAGATTAGCTGAAAACTAACCGTACTCCTTTTGTTTTTTTTTAAATAAATACATTTTACAGGACATTAATTTTACACAGCGCCATCTAGCCTCAAACTAAGCGTAGCTTGTAATATGGGAACTAGATTACGGATAGAATACTTAAATACTTTTTGTGTTGATACATACGTACTATATGGTACAAACACATAACAAACATTTTGCTGAAGGAGCGAGAGAATTCGTTTCAGGATTTAATGTAGAATATAGAGCGGAGGTTTTGCTTTAATTTTTTTAGATGAGTATTCTAGAATTTTGTTAATAAGAATATTATTTGTATACATTTTTATAGTTATGAAATAAATTTATTTTAAGTTTGTATTTATTTATTTTTTATTGATTTGAGTACGAGGTACTACCACGTTATCGTTAGGTTAAATTAATATATTTAGCTTGAAAAATAATTTTTCGTTTCTATTAAGTAGGTACTAACAGGGATTTGAACTCACGACCTGCACATCCGAAGGTGAGCGTCCTCCGTCTGGTGAACTCAACGAAACCAGTACCTACTTATACCAAAAATCTGAATAGTTTGTATTTTTGAGCATGGTATCTGTCACATACGTTAATGCTCATATGAAAATCTGTGTAGGCATGTGCCGACTGTAATATTTGGACGTGTCTCTGCCCACCTCCTAGTCGGTGATGACTGGCAAGTCAATTCCTGTATATCAGCTATCAAAGCTTTACTATTAAGGGAAAAAACGTAGAAGCATCAGTAGTTCTGTAAAATCCACTTTGGTATGTGTGCTCGATTTGTTCGGCTTAATCCTTCGTTCCCCTCTACACTACCGAGCAGGTATACCAACGTAGATTAGCAGGATACACAGGAAACGTCAAATCTACCGCCTGTTCAGAATCGCGATCAGCTCACACGGAGAAAGGCAAGAAGTTCGGTCTAGTTTTTTTTTTAATGATCCATTACAATAGCTTAAAAACTCGTTGCCCTCGTCTATTTTTCTGCACTCTGGTGCAACAAACAGACAACAGTCCAGAGTGAATAGGTTGCTTTAAGAACCGTGCTTCATATTTGATTACATCTTCTCTTCTTTATCAAGTGAGCTGGTGGTCAAGCTTGGCAATCTCCAATAAAAATAAGTAAATACTTACACAACATTATCTACGATGCACTTTCTAAACCCTGAAACTTTCCCTTGGTAGAAAGTGACTTTCAGCCCACTGAGAGGGATGGACAGCTTCTCAATCACGAACGGGTCCAGGGATGGTATTCCAAGTTCGGGGATGCCTTTGACGAAATCAGGGATGGCGTCCTGCGTGGCTTTCACCAGGCAAGATCTGGTGGTCGCGTTGCATGGCCGGATGTAGTCAGCTGTAATAGATAAGATAAGATAATTTATTTTCGTATCTACAAACGTAATCAAACAAAAAATTCTCATAGGCTTATGACTAAGTACACATTCCACAGAGAAAACATATGTACCCAAACTAGGATAAACCTGTGCCATGGTATACCCTCCGCCGAACTAAGCGTGATTTAACAGTTTATCAAATGTAATGTAACATGCAAATATATATTACGTTATTTATCTGTTGGTAGTTAAGTAAATATTATCTAATTAATACATACTTAAATATATTACCTATTATTTTATTTAAAAAAATTGTACATAGTTAGTTTAATTGTACTTTTTATTGAATAAAATATGACAAATCATCAGAATATATCTATCAAGTATGTAAGTGGACCATGAAGTGTATGTGTAGAAAAAAAAGAGAGAAAAACTAAATTTATTTATTATGGTGCTAATTCTTGTCGATTATTGTAATCACGACAATGTGTTGAGTAATTTTTCAGTATCATCATAATTAAGTTCTAATAGCCAGGTTTTAAGAGTGAATTTACATTTAGTACTAGTCATTGGGTAGATGGTTGAAAGAAAGAAAAGAAAATATGAATGTCGTCTTGCAAATAACGTGTTACATTTTGTGCCATAGCATACTTTTTTAGATCGTCTTTGAGTGGCGTAATGGTCAGGTGCAAAAAATATTTTCTTCTGAAGGGCAAGAACTAAATTTAACTTAAATAAGTTTCGTGTTGAGAGTAGCTTACTTTCATTAAACAGTAACTATGTAGAATAACGGAAAGGTTTGGAGAACATAACTTTGAGGACAGATCGTTGTGCTCTTTCGACTTTGATCATGTTGGTTTTGCATGCCCCTCCCCAAACGGAAATGCAGTATGTTAGGACTGATTGACAGAGACAGTAATAAACCGTTTTGAGTAGGTTAAATGAAGCAACATTACGAAGATTTTTAAAAATCCAGATGAGTTTGCGTAGGCGAGCAGAAATTGAATTGATTTGGGGCGTCCATCGCATTTGACAGTCAATTATTACTCCTAAGTACTTAAGTTGGGTTTCACGGGCTAGTGCCTGGCAGTTACAGGTTGATGACTGGAAATAATTACAAGAGTGTGCTTGTATTTTAAAGGAAGAGTTGTAGATACAGGGTATTCTGTTATTAAATATACTAAAACAAATATACTTAGTTTTCCCACAGTTAAGAGAGAGGCGGTTATTTTGTAACCAAATAATGACCTGGTGTAAACATTTTTCTTACTAGTTAGTAAGAAAAAGTTTAGTAGTAGTTACCTTTAATTACTAGTGCAGTATCATCTGCAAAAGTAAAGACTTTGTCTTGAGGATCAAATCCAGATTGCAGGAGCTCGGAGGGGGGATTTATTTTGACAGATGTTTGTTATAGTTTTAATAACCTTCCATGTCTGCTCAGGATTATTATTGGCTTTTTCGAGCTCAGATCTTTCGTGCGTCTGTTTGAGTTTCCTCAGTAAGTTGTTGCAGAATTTTCTGTACCTTTTGTAGGATATCATGAGAACTAGATTTTCAGGATGTTTTCTAACCTTTTGGTGCATATTGTCCCGATGGCGTATACATCTAAGAAGACCCGTAGTAATCCACGGTTTTGATGTGCGTTGTGTGCATGGAATTGATCGCAGGATGGTGCAATTATGAATTGCACTTTTCAAATAAAAAAACAACCAGGGATTCCGCTGCTACGTTAGCATCATTTAGTTTTAAGATGTCATTTAGGCTAGATGTTTTCAGAATAGATCTAACTCTATTGAAGTCATTTTTTTAACTAATTTTGGGGGCTGTTGATGGGTGTCGAATTTTATTTTGAGACAGACTAGGACTTCCAGTCCTAGTCTGTGGTGGTTGGTTAAGGCAGTTTGAAGGATAAAAGCTAATGCTGGTGATTTAGTTTTAAAAAGAGCGTGATCAAAACAATTTCCGTATCTTGTTGGGATATTGTGGGCAGGTAAGAATCCAAGTTCAGCAGTTAGGTTAAGATAATCTATACTTCTTATATCAGTGGTACTATTTTTGATGTCGATATTAATATCACCTAAAACTATAACATTTTTACGCTACTTAATGATCGTAGAATAGTCATAAGAGGTTCAAATAATTTATCTGTATTACGAAAGCATGGGGGCCTGTAGATTGCAACTACAGCGGTGTGAGTAGATATATTAACAAGTAAACAGTTCGCTTCCTGGAAGCTTGGTTCTTCCACAGTGCACGGAATACCTATTTTTGAGTAAATTACGATACCGTCATTTTGATTGAGGTTATTTGATGAAAAGTGTGTATTTAGTAGCTGTGGAATTATTTGATTTTGAGACTTATATTTTGGGTAATTGTTTTTAGGTACAGGCGGGGATTATTAAATGTGCTATCGCAGTCATCCGAGGAACCGAGGAACAGTGTAGCTCAAGTAAATGAGCTACACTGAATTCGTCAATTTCGTGAATATAACGATTGTTATTCATTATTGTGTTCGATGGAGGGAACAGAGGTGTTTGAAAGAATAGCTCCTTATAAAACTTAGGTTTACAAGAATATCTATTAAATGCATAAACAAACAATTTAAAACATTATGTAAAAATAAAGCAGAAATGAAGCAGAAGGATTAGGTACTTCTTCAAAATATGAAAACAACTGCCAGCGTCAGATTTTCCACGTACGACTCTCAATCAATCAATCGATTATTTATTTAATTGAAATATGTATACATATTCATGTCAATAATGATATCATTAATGACATCCTCCAGCAAAACTATATGGTTTTGCAATCACGACGCTTGACAGGTGGATAGGTGATCTTATGACCCTAACACCTTCAGATATTTTGTTAGTATTTTCTGGGAAGGCTTGCTTTGCCTAGGCAAGCCTTGAAGTTATTGAAGATCTGACCCATCGTGAATAAAAAAAAGTTTCCCACTATGGGGGCTCCAGCCTAACTCTTGACTGTGTGTCTTGAAACCTGAGATCAGCTTTTATTTTTTTATGGTTAAATACATTTGTTCAATAAAATGTACAATTAATCTAACTACGTACAAAGAAATCCGTTAGATTAACTTAGGACCGTTACAAACGTCCAATTGTTCCAGACCAGTACCAGACGGAAGCGTGCCCAAGACACTAGCTGCATTAATAGCTGGCCTAAATAAGAGCCAGCCCTTGAGTCACGTGTCGCCTCAATCAAAAGCCCCGCAAGATTTTAAAAAACCCGGAGGGCACCGGCTCCCCACGGACAGAAGGTCTCGACCCAAAATAGGCTTTTAGTTAGATAAGAACTAACAGGATAACGTCGGGTCATTAAAAAATATATTTAAGCCAACCAAACTAGCCATATCTAAAATATCGACGTCTTTCTTACAATGTTTTGTAAACGAATTAATTTTTTTCGACAAGTTCATTTATTAATGTTAATTTGCTTTTTCAAATCATCGCAAAAAACTGACCGTTAGTTACAACGGCAAAAAAAAAAGTTTTTTGCGATGATGTTTACGTATAATAATCTAATCCAATTATAGCTATCTGAACTTCCATCAGATAGCTCATAAAATTACGATTGTAAGAACTAATGTCTAGTTCGTATTATTTTTTACCTTCCTACCTAATTACTTTGTGTTGTCAGGTATTATCATAATAAAACTGAAGTGGAATATTTTCAACACAAAATTTTATAGTATTTTGTATCATATACTTATTTGTTAGAACAATATGTGCCATGAAGCTTAATTTGCACCTACACATAATGGTTGTAAAGTAAATATCGTTATTCGTATATCTATAATTAATTTATATAAACTAAATCGGCTGGCAGATCCACATTTCTAGGCGTAAAATGCAGATTTTTGCATTTTGTTTGGAGCATTCATGTAGCATCTGACATCCGCCTGGCCTGTTGTCATCATCAAGAAAATTACTATTATCACTCTAAGTTTGAACTAAGTAGACTTGCTTCCTTTTAGATAAAGCTGAAATAACAAAAAACGTTTCTTGCCCTTATTTATGCAGAATATATTTTACCATTTGTCAGGTCGCCTTAAAACAAATAATCACAGGTTTGTCATGCATGTAAAATGTCAGGCTACATGGTCGCGATACAAGTACAAGTCCTTGAGACTTTTACCTTTTTTTTTTATTGTACAACGGGAAGTGCTTTTCCTTCATCTCACCTGGTTACCAGTTGAGATAAGGCCGAAGGTGGAGACGCACTTCACCCGGAATCCTCAATAAACTGAGGAACTGGCTATATTACCTCTAATTGCCGGAACACAACAATTTTTAAAATTGTTGTTATGAGGACAGAATTAGGTAAGATGGTGGTAGCTAGCCAGGCGGACTTAAACAAAGTCCTACCACCAACAAAACCAAGCACAATATATTGTACTCCCCATGGGGATCGAACCCGGGACCTCTGGATCTGAAATCGGTTGGCTGAACCACTAGACCACAGAGGCGGTTAAAATTACCTGTTTTGTATGCTTTTGTTTATATCCCATAAAGATCAATAACAACCTTTAATATTCACACACTTCGGTCAACATAAAGCCTGTCTTTGTACCCTTTATGATTTTAGCACACTATGAAGTTAGTCTTCAATTTAAATACAATATTTACAAGACACGTTAAAACCTTCCTTACCGGTCACAATGTTGATATTCCAGTACATATGGGACTTAATTAGCATGATTTTAACCACTTATGCAAATGAATCTTCCTAATCATTTGTTTGTTTTCTTAACAAAAAATACACAAATTCAAAATAACGACATAAAGAAACAAATACAGCTTTAACTGTCATTGAATAATTAACTTAATTAATGACAACAAACAAAAAGTCTCACAACACACAAACCGGTTAATCCGAAACAAATTAGTAACCTTGACTTTGTATTTAAAAACCATGAGATAATGGAACTTCACACATTAGCACCTTTGTGTGTAAGTCACGCATTTATGCTTTGGTACCTTTTGTCACATCACACAACAGTCTAAAGCCATCATCACGCCATGAGCCTAGTTCAAGAGTTTTCTTTCTCAGACTACATCCTTGCCCGTGCAAATTTCGACGTCAAGAGATCTAGTGATGTCTGGTTTGAGAGATGTGCTGGATAAGTCTGCATTATTTCATAAACAGTATGTTATTAATACTAAATAAGTTTTAAAGTGTGCCTTTATGCATCTTACTCTGTGCACACTTTTTCTCAATCTCTCTTTATTTAACTGAGAGTTTGCCAGAATGAGGACAAAGCACCATAGCACCGACCGTACGTTATAGTGGGTGGGGAGAATACAATAGTTTAGTGTTTAATAAGTCACCCCTTAACTGTTTATACTGTATATACTGTTTGATATCTGTTATTTGAAAAGAGCTCTCAAAACCATACCTTTAAAATCTTCCCCTCTATCCCACGGATTTCGTAACAGGTTTTACCAAAAAAAGCTTCTACTTGTGAATAAACTGCGGACACGAACATGTCTGCCAAGAATGGTAATTATGGCCAAACCTAACAGTTTTAAAGGAAATTATTTCTTCAATGTGGTGGACAATAATGGTCTATCGGTATGGAAGCTGAAAACCCCTCGCATGACATCCCAAATTAAATTTTAGGATCTCGATACTCTGGAGAGAAAAAAATATAAATAATAGACCTGCTTTAATTTAAATAAGAAAATAAGCATCCAAGTCAATCCTCACGCGACTAATATTAAAAACCACCCTTTTTAAGGAGAAAAATTGCAAATTCTGCTTGTGTTATCAAGATTTATACTTTAAAATCTTATTTACTCCCTTTGCGATTTTAAACATCAACAACACAGGGTTGGTTTCAGTATAAAAGTAAACAAATAGTGAATTGTGAAGTCAATCCCCTTGAACATACAAGACATAGCAAGCTTTTTAACCTCTTGCGCCCCCATGTCACAGAAACCACCCCTATTTAATAGTATTTTTTTTAGAATGTGCAGTCGGTAATCTTTCAAATGACACCGCACAAAAATCTTCTTGACCCACTTATCACACCTATTTCTCAAACACTATCCTAGTTTCAAAAACACCCTTAGAATGATTGATGAGCATAAGTCTGCATCTGTATATTCAAAATGTATATTTGTTCTATTCACCCAATATATCTCAAAAACTACCACAATTATCAAAATTCACCCGCGACAATCAATTTATATTTGTGTTACCCATTTGTATTTTAAATTTAATTCAAATTGTATAACTTGTTCGAGAGTTATGCCGTCATAAACATTGGCACATACATACCTACATACAGTGCCGGATTCATAAACATAACTTGGAAATCTCGTTTGGTTGAAGAAATGGTTTGTAAGCTGCGTTAAAGCTAATTAAGACCGGTGTATTCGTAAAAAAAATTACCAAACTAGTTTTCGATGTAAAATGTTACTAGAAATATTATTTACCTATATTTTTAAGTTAGGCGAAGTAAAAGCTACACAGCTCTGTTTTGGGTGATCAAAAATCTAAAAAATCTGAAAAGGGAGCGAAATTGAAACTACGAAATCTAAAGTTACCAGTGAAAGCCAATATGGCTTTCAGCAGACATCAAACGAATCAGATCAATCAGAGCACTTCTCTAGAGCACCTGATACGTAATGAACTCGGCTACCTAACGAGGTTCTTCCTGTGTGAAAATATTCAGAGGAATGCCTATTTGATATTGAGGACATCAAGTCATAATAGCGTGTAAGGTTAAAGTTGTTTTTTTTATTATCATTATCAACGCACAATCTGGTGAACTCATATTCTAAGGAGAGGGCACAATAACGGATAACATATAATATACGTCTGGTATTGGTCTGGAACAGTTGAGTTACATATAGGCGGTTTGTAACGGTCCTTAGGCAATCTGACTGATTCCTTTGTATGTATTTAGTTTAATTGTACTTTTTATTGAATAAATGTTATACATATAACATTATGAAATGAATTTGCAAATCTCAATCATATAAACATATTTGAACATTGAATGTTTTATTAAATTCCAGGCCTTACTACTTACAAATTACTTTTTGATAACTTTTTTTTTATTTAATTGTATGACGGGGAAGCGCTTGGTCTTCATCTCACCTGGTAGCAAGTTGAGATAAGGCCGAAGGTGTGCGTGCTGCACCCGGAATCCTCAATAAACCAAGGAACTGGCTATCTTCACTCTGAATGCCGGAACACAACAATTTCAGAATTGTTGTTATGGCGTCAGAATAAGGTAAGATGGTGGTAGCTAGCCAGGCAGACTAAATAAAGTCCTACCACCAACCAAACCAAGCACAATATATTGTACTCCCCTAGGGATCTAGGGAAATCGGTGGGTTGAACCACTAGACCACAGAGGCGGTTAAAACTCTCAAGGTGTTTAAGTTTACTTGTTTTATGAGTAGTAGGGTGATAGTGCCCGCCCGGGGAAGCACTATCACCCCACCTATTTCGGCCGCCAAGCAGCGTTCCGGTATGAAGGTTATGGTTGCCGGTGAAATTACGGGCTCACGAGGTATAGCACATTCAAGCCTCAAGTTGACGGGCGCAATGATGGCCGTGGATGTAACTACGCAATAAGGCTTCGTTATAGGCAAGAGTTACATTTAGCAGCAGATGGTCTGCTTGCTTGTACTGTCTTCAAGTTGAATATAAAATTACTGCTGCAATTTTGTAGGGGGAGGCATTGGAAGCTAGTAAAAGCAGAAGCATATAAAAAGTACGCGATACCAAGCTGTTGATATTTTTAATAGTCTTCCCTTGGAATTGAAATCAGTGGTTCATAAGTGGGAAAAACTTTGAGTGATTTATTGATCACTTGACTTCCTATAATTTGTAGTTTTAATATATTTTTTTTTAATTTGATCTGAAATATATGTGTGTTTCCTAATTTTTATTGATTAACTGATTTTGACTTTGTGTTTTTTGTGGATTTTATTTTAGGCTAAGATGTAATTATTTGTTTTTGACATTACTATCTAGTTATTAATTTTATTTAATTTGATTGTTATTTTTGTGACATTCCGCATACAAATATCGTTGTGCTTGGATTAAATAAACTTGAACTTGAAACTAGGTTCTGATTGGTTTGTGTTCAAAATGGGAGGTCTGTGATTCCAATCACTGCGTTACTTCTAAAATTGCCGAAGGTGATAATTTAAGAACATTATAATTAGTGAGATAAAATAATCCTGCTTCATAGCTTAGTGAAAAATAGGTGCTTTTTTATTACCTATATCAAAAGACAAAGTGCACAGCCTAATTCTGTCTGTAGGTCTACTCTCACAATTACTGCGATTACCAAACTGCCTGCCAAGTGTGGTGATAGTAGCAGAAAGTTCATTACATTTTTCTAAAAAAATTGCAGTAGGATTCGAAAGCATTGTTTCCTCAAATTATCTTTTATAGGGCACCTAAGTTAATAAATAAATAACATGTTCGCAAATCAAAAGTTGATCGAACGATTTGGCTTCGTAAGCTTGGCCTTGTCTGTTGTCCAATGTGTTCATACTCCGCTGACCTCAGTTCAACTTTGATGGTTCAAGTTTACAATTATGTAATGCAATAGCTGTTGATCAAGTGGGTTAACGCCCGCCTTCCGATCCGGAGGTCGTGGGTTTGAACCCACGACCATCCAGGCTGTTTAGCTCATTGTTGTGAATGTGTGTTTGTGTATAAGTAGATTTTGTATTCAAAATCTACATATAGGTATATACAACGTTCAGTTTGAGCTTCATAAAATCGAAGCTTGACAAACAATTTTTGCATACATTATTAGAATACAAACATCATCAAAATCTCTGTTCCAGTTTGATAGTGAAAAAACATTAGTATCTATAAAAATTATAGATACTGTAAGGTTTGTCTTTAGTTCAAAAGGGATTTTTGACTTATGTAGGACGCTGTGCCTTCTGTGGTAGGTATGTGGGTTTAATCCCAGTACAAATATTTGTGAATTGAATATAGATGTTTCTTCTGTCTGAGTGTTGTATCGTATGTTTAGCAGGTATATAGGTACCAAAAAAAATATTCAGCTTGACTAAGTTTGGGTCTAGACAGCGCTGTGTCATAGGTATTAATGTCCAGAATCTTTATTTTTGATTACTTTGATTTGTGTGGATATTCAAATCTTTAATTTTTTTTACGAGAAATCGTAGCTGATTTTGATAGCTGCTGCAATAAAATGCCTTAAAATAAAATAAAATGAAGAAAAATATGACTCAATAATTTTCAGTTGAAGTCAAAACAGCAATTTCAGTTTGGGACACGCAACAGACAGACAGGCTTGGTAACCAAAATGATAACAAATTTTGATTACCAAATACATTATCATAACAATTGAAACACAATGACTGTTATTTATACAATAGTTGTATAATATTATTGAATTTAGATAAAAAGGAGTCATAAGATTTTCTACGAAGTGAAGCAATTTTTTTGCGTTTTTGCGTATTTTGTTCTAATTATATATTTTTAGTGTAAGATGAATTATAAAACTAAGATTATATACATACATGCATAATTATGTATTTAATATATATCTACACACCACGCTATACAGGCTCTCTTATTGATAATTTTAGTTTTAAAATATTTCTTAAGTACCAACCTACTTGCTACGTGCACGCTTGAGTTGTTAATAAATGTTTTGCAATGTTTCGTTTTAATTTTTTTATTTAATATAAATAGGTAGATATAATTATATAATATAGACATTTTCCACAACACCGCCCTAGCCCTAAACTAAGCATAGCTTGTGATATGGGAACTAGATTAGGTATATAATAATTAAATACGGTTTTTTTGTAAATAAATACTTACCAATATTATACTACATCCAAACACAGTATAATCTGTAAATTATCACACAAATGTTTGGTTTGGGAACCGAACCCACAACCTACAGCGCAGAAGGCAGAGCTATTACCAACTGAGCTATGAGGCTTGATAAATTATTAACAAGCCTCATTGCTAGAATATTATTTTTCACACACTGTAATCTATGTCTTTTTGTTTTTATCAAACACGCCAAATATATGACTTTTATAGATTTACGAACGTTTACAGCAATTCAGAATTTTAGTGCGTGAAATCAAATTCAAAGAAAATAAAATAAAACAACTTACGTGCTAACTTAGCGTCCACGTGCTGGCAAAACAACAGCACTGCCGCAAAACACAGCAATCTCACGAGTGAATCCATTTTTTGACAATGTGCTGAATTAAAAGCAGTTTCGGCACTGTAGTGCCTGCGGCAAGATTACCAGCTATATATCAACTAAACGGAAATGAACCTTCGATCTACGTCTGCGTCATTGCGAGTGGACAACCGGTCGCGTGCTAAACTCTGCGTCTAGGCATCACGCTTGTGATGGGCGAAACTCGATATTATGGGTATAACCCGGGAGTTATGGGTAAATACCCATTATTTATTAGGATATTTACATCAACAAAAAAAAAAACAAATTTTGACTGAATTCTAAATGTCAATGCTATGTCAATTTAAAAAAAATAGTGGTCTCTTGCTCTACACATACTATATGGGGGTAGAATGACGGTCACGAAGCAAGCATCAATATATTATCATCTTTATTAAAATCGGTATTTAAAAAAGTTGTTGCTCGTACCTATTACATATTTTAAAATATTATGACATTTAATATTAAAAAATATAGTAATTAAATAAACGTTACAGGACATCAATTTCACACAGCGCCATCTAGCCCGAAACTAAGCATAGCTTGTAATATGGGAACTAGATTATTAGTGCTTGGCCTTCATCTCACCTGGTTACAAGTTGAGATAAACCGAAGGTGGCGGCGCACCGGCACGGTTGTTAGCTGTTGGTCAATTTAGCAGTTCGTCCATATCGCAGTTTGCCGTTCGTCTACTACACAGATCGTCCATAACTTGATTCGTCCATATCAAGGTTGGTCATACGCATTACGCAGTTCGTCCATTTTGAGATTCGACAATACGCATTTCATCCATTTGGTGACTATATTCTATGAATAGTATTATATTATTATTATATTATTATGTTATTATTATATTATTATGTTATTATTATATTATTATGTTATTATTATATTATGTTATATATTATCTTATAAAAGGAAGAAACGGTATTTTTTTGCAAATTTTCAGATAAAGCGTCAAAAGTACCGACCGAATTATAATGGATGAAACATAATATATAAATATAGTATAATAATATAAATATATTATTATACTTATATTATACTTATATTGATATGGTATATTTATACAGGTAGGTATTACATACCTACCTGTATAAATATATCATATCAAAACAGTCCCATCAATATAAGGGGAAGTCTCTTTCTATAAAAAAAAGTGGATAAAATTCTTCCACTTGTTCTAAATGTAACAGGCTTTTATGAAGCGCACCCCTGTAGGACATTGTATAATATTTTGGGTTCATCCTAATAGTTTGTGCAGTTGAACGAAATGTTTGTTGGACCAAATACGTGTCAGATCAAATGCGTGTTGACGTAATTTGTGTTGGTCGAAATGCCTGTTGGACAAAATGCGAATTTAAATTCCATTTGGACGAGCTGCTTATTGGACCGACAGCTTACAAATCCAATGGACCACCTTAGAATCTAAGTGTGGACCCTAGAGTCTTAGACATTCATATTAACATTTACCTATGCTAGTTGTTCTAAAAAGTCAAATTTCGATGCTTTCCCTTAGCAGTTAATTGTATCGTATCTACTGACCATGCTTACTTAGCGAGAATGAATACACATTTGGACGAATCAGTTCGAAAGAGAGCTGTTTTTACCGATTCGGTAATACAAAATTGGATACCCATACTATATAAGTTCCTCATAAATAATACTGGGTTACTGGAGTAACTGAACATCTCTGTCACACTATGTTTTTAATTCAGTTTTTTTCTTTTCAGTTGAATAATTTATTGAACAGTATTTATGTTGAGCTGTTTCATTATCGAGGGCCTTTTGTTTTCCGCATTTTTATACCCATTCATAAATTTAAATGATATCTTTGTTGTTAGTTTCTACATAGCGTAGAAAACTTATTTCTATTTCATAATGCATAAGCTACCAACTCTGCCATGCAAAGCCTGTGGATCTCTATAACAGAACTACGTCACCAGCTGTCTGTTCGTCCTTTTGTTCTACTAAAACTGATAAGTTAGTTACTTAATAGTTCATTGATAAAAAACAGCCTTGAGACATATCATTTTTTTTTTTTATTCGTGACTTTTGGCAAAAATGGCATGACAGTCACATCTTACCCTAATACAGTTTAATCTCAAAACAAAAGTTATTAAAAACAAAACTTAGAAACGAATGAATATGAAATATAATATACCTTATGAATCACTGATGAACAAAATTCAAAATTCCCAGCCAAAATTGCCTCTAAAATGAAACATCTGAAATATGATGTATTATGTATTATCATAGTATATACTATGTATTAGTAATAAATTACTATACAATATCATTTCTCCCGTTAAGAAGCACTACCATCCACTCCATACTACACAAGGGTTATCTGGAAGAAAATGCTTCGTAGCATTAAGTTCACCCATGTACTTTTATTTATTAGTGCAATAAAGTGTTTTCTATCTATCTATCTATGATGTTTTGAGTAAGGAGCTTGAGGGTTTAAAATTTAAGAGTTTCAAGTGCTTTTTTAGACAAAATGTAGACGGAACAAACAAACAGTCCACCTGATGTAAAGTGCATCTCTTGCCTATAACAATGCCTTACTGCGTAGGTCACATCCACAAATAACATAGCCTGCACAGCACTGCATTGCGCCTGTCAACTTGAGGCATAAATGTGTTAAGCCTCACGTGTCTGTAATTCCACCGGCGACCATACCTTTCAAACCGTAAACAGCAATGCTACTAACCGGATAAAACAAGTATGAAAATGAAAATGAAAATGAATTTATTTGCACCTTGTTAACAATAAGTCTTAGGAGTATATATTGTTTCTATAGTATGCTTAAGGTATGTATAAGGTAAATGTAAGTGTACAACTAATTCCTAAACTAGGGTAACAAGTACCCTGTGTGATAGGAGTCAGCGCCCACCCTCGACATTAACATAACATAAAAGTATGGTGGTAGTACTTCCCCGATCGAGCCATTTCACAAGCAACTCTACTACTTACTATTCGAAAAATATGTTTTATTGCTTTCATTGCATAATATACACGATTTTTGTTTTTAACGTTAAAACCTTAAAACTATAAATCATAATAGTGCGTCGAAATTATTTTAATATATGGAGACGGAACACGATTCTTAGCACTAAGGCAACTGAATAAATTGATTTAGGTGTATATTCAGCAATAACCCCTTTAACTCGCAAGTATGGTACAACGTAAAGGCGATGCCTTTGCCTTTGCCTATTCCATTTATTGCGATCAAACGATATTGCTCTTAACATTTTATTGACATCGCAACTGGAAATCGAACCAAGTACTAGGCGGTAGGAATCGATATCAAAACTAGTAAACTATTTTCAATATTCACGCGGGAACTAAACGAGGGATAGAAGAACAAGTAGTAAAAGCCCCTTGTGAAACGGCTGGTCCGGAGAATTGACACCACCATACCTATTTCGGCCGCCAAGCATTGCTGTCTTCCGGTTTGAAGGGTAATGGTTGCCGGTGAAATTACAGGTACGTGAGGCCTCAAGTTGACGCGTAGGCAATGTTTTTTGTGGATGTACGCAGTATGGCATTGTTATAGGCAACAGATGCACTTAACACCAGGTGGGCTACTTGCTTACCCCGTCTCCTAGTTGTACCTATAAAAAAAAACTTCACTAAGTAGCCATCGCCAAAATAATAACTTTTTTTTCACTTGTCTGTATCTTTCTATATGTGTGTCTCTCTGTTTGATCTGGCTAATCTCCGAAACTACGTGACCCTTTTTGACCGGACTTTTAATGTCAGAAAGCTGATGTTATAGGGAATAACTAAAGCTACATTAATTTAAGAAATTTATTAGTTACTAATAACTAATTAACTTAATAATAGTAACTTCCTGACAAAAAACATTTTTGCTATTGAGTAGTTACATAAACACAGTATTTTATTGTTCATAAATGAGCCCATTGATTCAAAAAACAAGTGATAATATTAGGTACCTACATTGTTGCTCCGAGCACAAGGTGTGCCTATGTGGCAAATAGTCATACGGTCCCTCATTGTAAGCAGCTACCGTCGCCTTTAGACGCATGCATAACCAGAAACATCACGCGCTCTAGCGACCATTCTTGTCGCAGAAACAGCACTGTTCAAACAGATATACTATGGGTACTGAATGCTCAGTTCTTGCATCGAGGACTCTTAAAATAAGTCACTCTTAGGCTCGCAATCTGTTTTGTAATAACTACAGAGAGAAACTGATAAAACTAAATAAAAAGAGTCACTAAGACTAGTACCTAAGACGTAAGAACATATCGCCTCGCGCCAATTAGTTTCGTTCGAGATTAGGTTACGTTCTATTTTCAAATGTTTCTGGACATTTGCATGAATTTCAAAGAGTTCCGAAAACTCCTTAATGTATTTAAAACTTCCTTCATGATTCATTTTATGATGAGTAATTACGCTTTAAAAACTAAAAAGATAACCGACTTCAATGAAAAATATAACTTTCGTTTACCTGGATGATCTTTTAAGGGGACCGTGTTTCTTTACTTTTGAGGTAATACACCCTAAAATACCCAAATCGCTTCAAGTGTTTGTATTTGAAGAGTTCCCCCGATTTCTCCAGGATTATCAGATCTTGACCAGATGCGATGGGACCTGGAAAGTATACCCTTTCCAACAAAAAAGTTTTTTCCAAATCGGTCCAGGCGTTTCGAATAATTGGGGAACAAACACAAAAAAAAGTTTTCATTTCTGCGATGATACAATTAGTTTAGTGTCATAGTGAAGTGAAGCGATTGACTCAGTAGAATCGGGGCCCAGGTGAAATGATGGCCAAGCGCTTATCCGTTTTGGAATAAGACTTGGTATGTCCGTTACATTTCGACGCCAGAGTTGCCGGAGCTTTGGTCTGATGTTCAATGGAACTTCTCTCTCTCTCTCTTCGACTCTGTAAGGTACCTAGAACTAATAAAAGCTTATGTCGAACCAACAAAAAAACAAATGATTTTTGAGATACCGCCTATAGGACTTTGTTTAAATCTGCCTGGCTAGCCACCACCATCTTACCTAATTCTGTCGCCATAATAACAATTCTAAAATTTTTGTGTTCCGGCATTCAGAGGTAAGATAGCCAGTTTCTCAGTTTGTTGAGGATTCCGGATGAAGTCCACCTTCGGCATTATCTTAACTTCTTCCAGTTGAGATGAAGACCAAGCGCTTACCCGTCGAACAATAAAAAAGAGTTTTGTATTTTCAAAGTTTTAATACATATATTTACAATAAAATCTTATCATTACGTCTTCGATACGTCTTATCGCTATCAATACTTTGGTATCGGCACGTATAACAGTTCGTCGTAAGGGACTGCGTCGAAGAACTTCTTGGTGGTATGAACGGTGACGTTGATGGCGTAGTCGACGACTGGCTGCCCGAACTCTTCGGTCACCACTCGCCAGTTCTCGTTCAGGAAGTCCAGGACTGTTTTACCTGAAATAAACACAATACAGCATCTTTAATCAAGTTATTGTTAGGCTAGGTCCGGTTTTCTTTCCGAGTTTTTTTTTCCTGCGAGCCTAATTTATGATGTTATTCGTTCTCACAGTTTTGAATGGAAACTTTTCGGCAGCCTTTACTGTAAATATTACTAATGATTATTATTCCGTCCCGTAATTAAATATGTATGTTATGTTGCTACCTAGTTTGTACATCGCGGGTAAGTTAAAGTTATTATATAATTACTAAGTAAAATTTACAGGACATTAATTTTACACAGCGCCATCCAGCCCCCATATTATGAACTATAGATTGTATTGATCCCAAATCAAGTAACATTCTTTTTTCTGGTTTCTGGTCATTAGATAAGTTACCAGCCTATCGATGACCTTAGTACCACCCCATCCACAATCGGCAAAACCACTGCATTTTCTAACGTTGATAAAGGAACACACGTTCCTGTCGAGATACTTAGATTATTTGCCCCATACCTACCACGCGCCCCGTCCCGTACGTATACCTACTAGTGCGGTATTGTTTCGTGTTACCACCGTTCCTTCTAGAAGGAAACACCTTTCTGGAGACATCACTTCCAAACCAGCTTGAGGACCTTCATTCTTTCGGTGTGGGATCCTCAGTTTATTGAGGATTCTGGGTAAAGTGCGCTTCCACCTTCGGCCTTATCATAACTTGAAAAATCAGGTAAATTGAAGGTCAAGAAAAAAACAAAATGCCCGTCTAGACTGCTATCTTAGATCTCAGGTACGTCACACGGCTCCCAATCTACCGTTCAATTATTTTTAAATAAAATGGGTGAACTCGAGGCCTGGGCATTACCTGGGCAAGGATGAGGTCTAAGATTTCGCAAGATTTCCCAGAAGCAGCCTATTTAAAGCACTGGCAATCCCGCATACCACGCTCAGACAGAACACATCGAGCTATTTCAACCGCCTCTGTGGTGTAGTGGCATTATGAGCCTCTAGACCACAGAGACTAGACCCGGTTTCTATAAAGGCAAAGCACCAATTAAAAAAACTGTTTTGCGCTGGACTTGTGCAGAAGGCTGGTTGCAAGCCAGGCCAAACTTTGCAGGTCAAACCACTAGTAATGTACTATTACTAGTGGTTTGACCTGTTCAGCCATAGCCCTAACTAAAGGTAGGTCATTCCAATGCCTGGAAGACAATGAGCGGGTAGATCCCACTCACCACGAAACTCAACATTTTTATGGAGAAATGGGAAACGTTTTTTAATTATTTTATTGATGAGCGTTTCACCACCAACTCACTTGAAAAACATGCAATGATGTGGCATAAGATGGAGCATGCTTGTCTAAAATGAACCTGTTCACTTTGGACTTAAAGACCCAAGATTTTATTGGTGCAAAAAAGAATAAGGCAAGGAGTTTTACAATTCTTCAAGTTTTTATTTACTTTTACAGTAAAATAATAGGTAAAGCAGATGAGGGCAAGGAGATTCACGATGCATAAAATTTTTATTTGCTTTATCAGCAAAATAATATCAGTTACCCTTTTCATATTACCCTTGGCTAGTTGGCGTGTTGGTTGCTGAGATGAGATGGAATCAATATTTGCAGTAGGAACCACATCCTGGATGTTGACTGCCAATATTATTCAGAGTCGAAACAATTTCAAGTGCTGTTTACAGGAGGTGTTTGGTTCATCTCCCGTGTCAATAGAGTTGGTTTTCTTACGAAGTTATGTTCACATGATATTATGACAGCTAGTTTATATTTCGAATAGCAATTTCGTGAAAAGCTGTCTTGTGTTTCTTGTGAGTAGGTTCTTGTAAGGCACTTCACACATTCTTTCCGTGTCCGTCTAATTTGCGCAATTGTCTTTTTTTTGCACGGCGGGAAAGTGCTTAGCCTTCATCTCAACTGGTTTTTAGTTAGTAGAGGTCCGAGACTTTAAATTTTCGAGGTAGCCTTAGCCTCCTTTTGTATTGTAATCTGCTGGATTTGTTTCCTGCATCCCATAGAAACTTTGCACTAGTCTGGTATGCTAGGCCACGGTTTGGTATTCTAAGGTTTATTTTCGATTAGAAATGTTCAATTGTCTATCACGAGGTGATGTAGTATCATGAACGGTTGCTAGATATTTACGTTCAGGCGGGTTCATTGGTACCCTAACTGACATAATCTTTACCAGCAACTTTGCTCAGTAATAAAACCGATATGATCAAACTTATCATCTTATTTTTTATCCATGGTGTGTTATGCAGCTAAGATTTAATAAAAACCGATCATGCAAACTTTCCCCTGAGGTTCCACCATAAGAGTAAATAAGCTTTGCGTAGAGGAAGGAACTAGGTATTCAATGTGTTGTTGATCTATTTATAGGTAACTACCTATGTAAGAAAAATACTGTATATATACGGCAACTGTTCCGCCTCAGCTCCTGAACTATTTTAACTCATTTAAATTAGCAGGTAATGAGATAATTAATTACTTTGCGATGTGTGATCTTTGTTGAATCATAGTGATGAATGAACTCCAACAAAATACGGAGAATTAAATAAGTTACCTGCTACGTTATCATTTTATTTTCGCACATAACGTTAATTGAAAAACATGTTAACGTGAACATAAATGAAATAAAAAACACATGGTAGCATTTGCATCAAATTTGAGCCGCCTCCATGCTTTTTCGAGGTATTCCCACAAACGGGTCAATTTTCTACTCCACGTTTTTTACTGGAAACTTTTTATTCCCACTTCTGTATAAGTCAAATTACACTTTGTGCCATTCGTGGTAATAGAAAAATTATGATTAAATTGAACATTTCATAGGAAAAGTGGTAAATGTTAAAAGAATGGTCTGAGCCGCATTCAGGTTTTCGTAAGCCGATGTCTGCGAACCATCTTCAAAATATTCAGGCCAAACCGGAAAACTAACAACGAAATTCTTAGTAAATGTTACGAAACAGCAATAGACTACAAATTCGTCGTAGGAAGTGGAACTGGATCGGCCACATTTTTAGCAGAGATTCCGAACATATCTTTGGACTGGAACCCTCAATGCAGACGGTCAGAATGGCCAGAATGGCAGAATGGCCAGCCCAAATAGACCTGGAGACGCTCGACTCTGCCAGAAATCAAAGATACTAGGAGCAAACTGCTCACTGGAGCAAAATCAAGACAGAACAGAATGGCGGTCTACTGTGGACGCCTCCTGCCCCTTAAAAACCCTTGCCCGGTGGTTATCGGTACTGCAAGATTTCTTTAACATTTATTTGCCCGCAGACACGAAACTATCTGCCAAACATGGTAGTTGTGGCGAAGCCTGTAAATTGGGTAACGATGACTAATAAAAAGGATTACCAAAGAAACAGCTGTGCTAATTTCATCACATGTATCTTCACGACCCCTGATCTTGCCTGAAGGTAGAATGTATATGATCTATAGAGTGAAGCCGAGCGTGATCTTACAAATGGATCCATTGCAACATCTATTGCCTAAGCGAGACACAGCCAGTGTATACGGTAGACGGAATAAGCAAGCAGCCCATCGGAAGCCTGTAGCAAAGCCTTACTGCGTAGGTCACATCCACAAAGAACATGACCTACGCGGCACTGCATTGCGCTCGTAAATTTATGGCATACGAGTGCCCATAGTTTTACAGGGAACTTTACCCTAAAAACCGGAACACAGCAATGCTGCTTGGCGGCTGAAATAGGTATGGAGGTAGTACTTCCGCGGCCTAGGCCTTTCACAAGGAGCTCTACTACTCGTCAAATAAAAAAATATTACTGCTTTCATCAAACCACTTTGATAAATCACATCACTATGTAGGCACTACGTTTGGCCACATCTTCACTTTCTTTCAAGTAAGTTGGTGGTCAAACGCTTGCTATTGTGTATCGAAGATAGACAGGTAATTTTCTATTGATGGCCAAATGCTAGGCTATAACGGGTCAGTATATCAGTAAACAGGCGTTTGCATACGTACTGAGTTCAGGATTGCCTTTGAACAGGTTGTTGATGGTGTAATGTATTCTTTCACCGTAGTCAAACGAGTATTTGTAGCTTTTGATCCCGAAATGGTCGCGGCCCTCTTTGTCTTTGTAGTATTTCGTGTTGATGTTCAGCTTGATAATAGAGTTCACTGAAATCAGGAGATAAGACGGATTTAAAAATAATTTGTTACTTTTAATAATTATCATATACAGGGTGAATTTCGCAATTTCTGCCATTTCTAGTACCCAAAACTCAGTCGGTCCGAAGATACTTTTGATCCTTGTTTAAAAAAAGTTTTTGTGTAAAATTACCATTTTCTTGCTAACTGTTATTTTTTTCCAAAAATAGAGAATACAGTTCAGAATATCTTAAAATTTTCTGGATAGTCTCCTAAAAACCCCGTCTCAAAAATTCACCCTGTGTATGTATATTTCAATTGTCCATAAAATTTAATTTAATTCAAGTACACTTTACTATCTTTTCAGAGTATCACCTCTCTCTCCCTCTCTCAAAGGTTTGCTGGTAGAAAACTCTTTAAGGGTTAAGCTCGCCTCTGTACAAATGTTTTCCTATGACATGTATAAATCATATTTATGTGTACAATAAAGCATTACAAGAATTACAAGATTATCATTATCATCATCATTATTGGTACCTATTAGGTATATTTGTGAAACATATTTTTTTTTTATTGAATCTTTAATCTCTGCACCATATTCTCTGTGAGAAGATTGTGTTCAATAATCACATAAGTAGGTATCAAATGATAATTCTTCATATATCGTACGGTAAAATGAAACTGAATAGACAATAATTTGATCAATATTTATCAACAGGGAACTAAGTGTTGCAAGTACAAGGTATCGACCAACTTATCCCAAATAAACATAGAATACTTGCTTGAGCATGCTATATAGAAAACTCGTTGACGCCAAGATCCTCAGTGTATTTTTTTTTATTGTACGACGGGTAAGTACTTTTAGTGCTTGTAGAAGCGCTCTTCACACGGAATCCTCAATATTCTGAGGAACTGGCTATTTTACCTCTAAATGCCAGAATACAAAACAATAAGAGTTCTTGTTATGGCGACAGAAATAGGAAATATGGTGGTAGCTATCCAGGCGGAATAAAAGACAGTCCTTCTACCAACCAAAAAAAGCACAATATTATCCTCCCCTCTGGGATCGAACCCGGTTCTTCTGGATCTGTCACCGATGGGCGAACCACAGAGGCAGTAAGAGAGGCAGAGATGTTTAGGTGAATATTTGTATCGTCATACCTATTTTAATCTTGGAGTCACCTTCTCCATTGATGGGGAAGAGCAGCAATCGACCCACGGCCGTGTATTTGCCTTTGATCGTGATGTTGCAACGTACGTCAATTTTGAATACGTTCTTCTCTAGGTATGCTCTGAAATTGCAAAAAAAAACATACAATTATCACGCGCGCAGACTTGTGTATATTTTTACTGGTTAACGGAAAAGTAAGTTTATTATGCAAAGAAATAATGAATAACACAATAGTTGTAATAGTTGCTATACGTTGTTGTAAAAGTCTTTGTATTTTTAGTTTTGTTCTCACAAGATATTTTTGTCATTTAGGTATGAAAGTTATACATCAACAGCCTATTTGTGTCCACCACTGAACCAGCTTCCTCCAAGGCTGGGGGATCTTGCCATAATCACCAACGCATGGCACAAGCCATTACAGCGATCACCAATCTACCTGGATTGGTGATCGCAGTTAAGGTGTAGATAATAGGCACACAGAAGGAAACGGCTGCCCTTCGTCTGGTGAGATCCCTTTATCGGCTTTTACGACATACATGGGCTGAGTTGGAGGGGAGAAAAATTCATTACTCGCGACAGGACTCGAACCGGCATAGCTTCCAAAAAACATGGTGTATGTTTGATCACCTAATCCTCGGATTGGAAGGCGGGCTCATATCTATTTGGCCTCACAATAGCCATAGGTTGTCCCATTGTGATTTTTTGTGTCTTTGTAACATCTAGAAATGTCTGCATTTATCGAATCATACAAAAATTTGGTTACACAGTGTATAAGTACTAGTATTATCATTAGTAAGTAATAATAATAAAGTAAGTATAAATCATTAACACATTGCACTGTACCCGTAACCCTTGTAATTTTACCAGCCACAATACCTTTTGAACCGATACCTTTTTTCATGGAATAGATAAGTTCTTGACCTCAAAACTTGCACGGTCACTTCAATTGACAAGAATAAGTTATAGGGACATCCCTAGAGTTATTTCACGAAAAGCTCATTCATCAGTAATTTTCCCTTTTCGTCAATAATGACCAAAGTGAACTAAATTGACTATTTTTAAGAATTTGTCGCATGTGTCTTGAATCTTCTTTACACAAAAACTGAAATGTAGTTGTGTAGGTAATACGATATGGGTAGAATAAAGTAAATGCCATAATATTACTGAGAGGTAAGCCGAAAATCCCAAAGGAATCCTGACTTCATTACCAAGCTTCAGCCATTCACCTACAACAATACACCCTAATCTTCACCATTACGCCATAACTTCCAAGACCATCGTAGATTAACGGCATATTTTCACTTGAAAAGCAAAATTATCCGAGCCAACACACAATGGGCTTAGTCAACGAATTGCACGACATGACTGTGGATAGAACGTTTTATTGTTTCACAGTAAAAATAACAAATAATTTGGGTAAAATAATGATAATGATGAAATCAATTTTATTTACTTGACTGCCTCAGAAATAGTTAAAATTACCTAATGATTTCGAGAGTATGGTATGTACCTATATTAATTAATAAAAAGAAACCCTCCAAGTGTTCAAAAACCTTGCGGGGCTTTTGATTGAGGCCACACATGACCCAAGGGCTGGCTCTGATCTAGGCCAGCGAATTAGCATAGCTATTCAGCGTGGCAATTCAGCGAGTGTCTTGGACACGCTTCCGTCTGGTAGGTACTGGTCTGGAACAGTTGAGTTACCTATTGGCTGTTTGTTACAGTCCATAGGTAATCCGACTGCTTCCTATGTACATAGTTAGTTTAATTGTACATATTATTTAAAAGATTGTAAATAACTAGTGGTTCGCCCCGAACTGAGATCTCGTGATGTCTGGTTTGTCACGGAGATCATTTTTCACATAGAACGTAATTAACGAACGATAAAAATGTGCTTTCATTACACCTTTCTCACCTTCGCACTTCTATCTCGAACTCTCTTTATTCACCTGTGTGTTTGGGGCTCTCTCTTGCTGCTAACGTAATGTATCCTTACTAACATGAAACAAAGGTCGATGTCGTTTTGAAAAGTGCTCTCAAAACTGTTACCATAGAAGTTGTGTTTTAAAAATCTACCTCTCCAGCCCACGGATGTCGTAAAACCAACCAAAAAAGCAGCAGCTTTTTTCTTTGTGTAAACAAAACTTTTACTGTGAGCACCAATCTGTCTGCTTAGCGTGGTGGCTATAATGGCCGTACCGTACCGTATTAAGTGAATAACAATAGATAAAATGGACCAGTTTTGAAATTTCGAATACCCTCTCATATCTTACAAGACCTGATGATCATCTTTTGCCCCCTTCATCTTAAAAACGACCCTTATTAAGGGCAAAATAAACTTATTTTGAAATCAGTCTCAACCCCTATTTTATATCATATTTTATGTTTTAACACATTTTCAAGACAATACTTCTATTTTATTTACCCCTTTTGCAACCCTTAATGTAAATACAGGGGTAGTTTCAGCAAATCAAAAGAAAGTTAATTGTGAAGTAAACCCCTTTTAACAGTCTATCCTATAAGACATACCAAGCCAGACAATTTAACCCCTTAACGCGCCCTTTTGTTACAAAAAACACTCCTAATAAAAAGTAAAGTATATATTTTATGAATGTGCAGCCGATACTCTTTCAAATGACACCACACAAGCCAAAAAACATCTTGTCTCACTTAACACCCCTATTTCTCAAAAACTACCCTAGTGTCAAAAAAATCCTCATACCAATTGATGAGTATTAATGTAATCTCTGCATGTTCAAAATTTTGAATTGATCGAATCAGCCATTCAAAAGATATGGGCGAAAAATTGTATTTCTTTTCACCCCAATATTCTGTTTACGTTTTCTCTGTTCAGTTTAAATTTCATGAAAATCGAATAATCCGTTCGTGAGTTATGCCGTCACAAACATTGCCACATACATACATACATACATAAATACATACATACATAAATACATACATACATGCATAAATACATACATACATACAGTGCCGGATTTCCCAACTTAACTGAGAGATCTCGTTCGCTTCGCTCACTCGATCAATTATAACACCTTTTATTTCAGAAAACACTATAACAACTTACAGATTATATTTGACTAAGTCTACGGTCCGTAGCAGTATGAATCTGACAATAAAAAGTAGCATTTTTTTTTAATGTAGGTAGTACGGGGAGATGCTTGGCCTTCATCTCTCACCTGATTTACCAGTTATAACAAGGCCGAAGGTGGAAGTGCACTTCACCCGGAATCCACAACTGCTTGTGGAACTGGCGATCTTACCTCTAAATACCGGAACACAACACTTTAAGAATTGTTGTTATGGCGACAGGATTAGGTAAGATGGTGGGAGCTAGCCAATCCTACCACCAACAACATTGTTGGTTTGTTTATTATGCTATTTCTGAGAAGGACTTTTTAGCCAAAAATTTTGCGGTCTTATTCTAATTCTTTCAACATTTAACTAGTTTAATATTTGAATATTCTACGCAGCCTTGTTAAAATAATTCACAACCGCTGTGCCCCAAACCATTACCAAAATTAAAAGCACGGGATCTTGAATGTATAGCAACAAAGCAGGCTTTTGTGTAGTAATTATATTGTCTCTCTATTGTTTCACAAATGCTGTGATCCTAGCATCGTCTCTCATCGTTGGTATTTGGAGCGCCCAATTTGGTAGAGAATTTAAATAGCAATATTCGCTGCTGCCAATTTACACCTGGCAATGATTGCACGTCTGGGAGTTGGGCCACCTAAATTATAACAGTTAGTTATTAATTTAATTTTAAGATTATATCGATTGATTGAACTATTATTGACTTTTTTAGCAGCATTTATATCCACTGCTGGACAGAGTCACCTCAAAAACTAGAGGTTTTTTTTTATTGATGATAAATAAATAAATATGGACAGTCATTTCATAGCGCCATCTAGCCCCAAACTATAATACTTATTGTAAACACATACTTATCATACAATACAACACACAGAACAAATATTCATCACAAAATGATTGTCCTACGTGGGAATCGAGCTCATAACCTACAGCGCAGAACGCAGAGTACTTAGGTACCAACTGAGCTGAGGCTTAGTTGATAGCCCATCGTTTGGTCACATTAGATGTGTAGATGCTCTTGAAGATTCCTTTGTAGGTACATAAATAAATGAATATAAATAAATATTACAGGACATTATTTTTACACAGCGCCATCTAGCCCCAAACTAAGCATAGCTTGTAATATGGGAACTAGATGACGGATATAATACTTAAATACTTTTGTAAATACATACGTACTACATACAACACCCAAACACAGAACAAACATCTATATTAATCACACAAATGTTTGCCCTGGGTGGGAATCGGACCCATAGCCTACAGCGCAGGAGTACATAGTTAGTACTAGTTAGTATGTAATTGTACATTTTATTTGATAAATGTATTGACTAATTAAACATTTACAAATAAAAATAAAAATAAGTACCTACTAATATTAAATTGATTATGTGGTCTCTCCCTCAAGTTTAAATAAAATAGTCCCTGAGAAATATTATTCAATAAGAACCCGATTGAAAGATCTCTTTACAGGTGAGTCCCATTTGTCCGCTATGACATGTAAGATGGTGTTTTGATGGTTTATTGCTTCAAAGTTTGCTGAGCATCGATGCTGTTTTAACGCATGATGACATGAAATCCGTATCAGACCCATCAGCATCCTAAGCCCATGATTGTATTGTATACGCAGATCATTGAGCGAACATTTAGTCTGACCCAAAGGCCACTCGTATAGAATGTTTGGCAGCAATTATGATCTATGGAATCTCCTCTCTTTATCTCCTTTGCGTGTATAAATACAGGGGTTTTTTAAAGAAACTTACTCCACATTCAAAACCTGGCATTTTCGTAAGCCTGTGGCCTTCCCTCCATAGAAGGTAACCTTGATCCCAGGCAGCTGGATCGGTAGATTGTCAATGCTGAAGGGATCTAGTGGTGGAACTCCAAGATGTGGCATTCCTTTGGAGAACTCTAGTATGGCTTCCTGGGTAGACTTGATGAGGCAAGATGGGTCCGTTGTGTTGCAGGGGTGGATGAAGTCAGCTGTAAAATAAAAAAGTAGACGCTGTACAGATCTGTATAGCGAAGAATAAAAAAGTATCTTTCTGTAACTCACTACAAGTTTCTTTCTACGAAAGTAGAAAGTAAAAATGAGTAGAGACCTAGTTTCCTGTAAGTAAAAATGAGGCTTTACCCGTGGTCCCACTGCTATAACCCACTGAGGGGTTCATGGGTATTTTTTTTCCCATAGTTTTCGTAGTGTTTTCTAGTAACTTTTTTATTTTACGACTGGGAAGTGCTTGGCCTTCATCTCACCTGGTTACAAGATAAGGCGGAAGATGGAAGCGCACTTCACCCGGAATCCTCCACAAACTGAAAAACTGGCTATATTATAAATAATAAATAAATAAATAAATATTACAGGACATTAATTTTACGCAGCGCCATCTAGACCCAAACTAAGCATAGCTTGTAATATGGGAACTAGATAACGGATATAATACTTAAATCCTTTTTGTAAATTCATACGTATTATATGATATAAAACCCAAACACAGAACAAACATCTATATGCATCACAGAAATGTATATTACCTCTATAGTACCGGAACACTACAATTTAAGAATTGTTATGGCGACAGAATTAGTTAAGATGGTGATAGCTAGCCGGGTGGACATAAAAAAGTCCTAACATCAACCATACCAAGCAAAATATTGAACTCTCCCTGGGGATCGAACCCGGGGCTTCCGCACTCCTCCATTTTAAGGTCATTATAATTATGCTTAGAAAGAGATCTGAAGATTTCTCTGGTTTTTTTAACCTACATTATATATACACCACTGCAGGGCAATGGTTTCCCCCATATTGTTTCCGGCTTTTCGGTCTTCTCTTTTGCTCTTCTATTAGCGTTATATTATTTGTTGTGTTTGCTATTCTATGGATATCCCAATCAAAGCAGTCATCGTCACCGACTCCTGACCAGTCGGTAATAAGAGCCATTTCGAATCGTTAGGCAAGAGGTCACGCATGAGCTGTTCCAATATGCACGCGATACAATGAGGTATGAGTAACCTCAGACATTTGTATTCAATAGTTTGTAATAACTTCGCAAACCTCTGAAAAGTGAATTTCATAGATTGTTAATGCATTGGTATTTGGTAATGTGGGTACCTATGTATATGCAAACGTCCACAGCAGATAAATAAGAAGAATGATTGCATGACTTCAAATATAAAAAGTGAATATTTTGTATCACAGGGAAACAGTTTAATTAACTCCCCACTCTACACAGTGCTCCACCACTTTTCGTCACACAAAAAGGTTGCGGATCAGAATTTAAAGTTTCACTTAAAAAGTATCTAATTATTTTATCCGTAATCTTTTTTTTTTCTCAACAGGGAATCGCTTGGCTTAACTACCGTACATACATTTTACCATATAAAAAGAGGTATAAGAAAAACATTTGTATGGCAATTTCCATAGAATGATCATCAATTACATCATGACAATCCACCTTCGGCCTTATCTTGTAACCAGATGAGATGAAGGGCTTTACACGTCGTAAAAAAAAAGATATTCAAAAAATAATTATCAAAAAAAAAAAACAAAATCGCGATAACTGTTAAAAGTCACGTTATTTAGGTGTGTCAGACACAATAGGCACACTCTAGTAATACTCAAATTGTGTGTAAATCTGGGGTTGGAGTAACAACAGTTGCTTGATATCAGTTGCCATCACTCCCGTCAGACCAAAAAAAGACGCTAAGATGACGTCTACTGAAGGAGAATGAAGGAAGAAAATATTTATTTAATCGCCTCTGTGGTCTAGTGGTTAAACCCGCCGATTTCAGATCCAGAGTTCCCGGGCTCGATCCCCATGGGGAGTACAATATATTGTGCTTGCTTTGGTTGGTCAGGCTAGCTACCCCAGGGGTACTGGGTCGGATAACCTCCTCGTGGTGTACCCTGGGTACCGTCGATTCCTACTTGTGGGAAGTGATCGACGGCAGCGAATAATCCGACACGAGGGTGTCCTCCGCGTGCCCTATGAAGTTAGCATAGGGCACAGTGGATGGACAGGCGGTCGTCCGCGTGGCGGGGAGTCCCAGTGAGGGACTCAGCGGACCTCCGGGTCGTGGGATGGCCGGCCTTCAAGGCTGGCGGCGCGGCAGGGAGGGTCAACTCGGCCACCCTGTCGGGCAGTGGGATCAGATGGAGGTCTGGGGGCCGTGAACGTAGGGGCGTTCAACCGGCCTCCATTGCACACCCCCCCCAGTCACACTGGGGGGGCCTGTGGGGCCCCTGTAAAGGGGCAATCGCTGGTGGCGTTGTGGCGGTAAAGGCTTTAGCCGGATTCCCACGACACCACCACTCGGCGATAGCGGGTCACTGCGGAGTTTAGTGGGTATTGCCTGTCGCTAGGACGGGTTGAGTCCCACACACGGCCTCGTCCCCAACGAGGCTATGGTGCCTAAACGCATTCTCCGCATTAAAAAAAAAAAAAAGGCTAGCTACCCCATCTTACCTAATTCTGTCGCCATAACAACAATTCTAAAATTGTTGTGTACCGGCATTTAGAGGTAAGATAGCCAGTTCCTCAGTTTGTTGAGGATTCCGGGTGAAGTGCGTCTCCACCTTCGGCCTTATCTCAACTTGTAACCAGATGAGATGAAGGCAAAGCGCTTACCGGTCTTACAATAAAAAAAAATTAAAGGTCTCAACCTTTCAACCTAGTGTAGAAAACTTAAAACGTACTCGGATGTGGAAGTGCGGCCGACATCTATTTCTACCGCCAAACAGCATGTAAACAAGTGTTACAGCTCAGTAGATAGTAGCTCTGCCTTCTGCGCTGTTGGTTGTGGGTTCGAATCCCACTTAGAACCTACCTATCTAAGTATTCTAAAAATCAAGTCCCAATATAACATGTTTTGCTTAATTTGGGGCTTTGGCGCTGTGTTTAATGAATACCCTGTAATATTCTTGTCTCAAACTGTTTTAGCATTGTATTCCTTGCATTGCTTAGAACCTATTTATGAGATAAATAATACAAGCACTTATCACCTTTCCATTTTGAATTACTAAGTTAAGTAACAATCACATGCCGCGAAACATGTGTAAAAGTCGCAAAAATCTATGTTCATCAATTAGCACTTTTACGTTCACTGATGAACATAGGCCACCAATCGATCCTAAGCTACCTGATAGACACTTAAATAACAAATGAATAACATTATCAACCAGATGTCAATATAAAACAATTTCAGAAATTCGGAAGTATTATACATCTGCCCTCAATATGGATAGTGCAGTAACTCGACAAAACAAGTTTTTGAGAAAAACGCGGTGAAAAAAAACAAAACGTTCTTGTTATTACTTTGAAACTAAATAAGCCATCGCAGCATGGAAAGCGTCGATAGAAAGAGAAACATCAAAACTACGTAAAAATAGGAATTTGATGTTTTTATTATTAAATATAATTAACACCTACACTCCCACTTTTTTCGCTCTTCTAAGTTCTCCTTAGTTAGGTTTTGCCCAAGGTTGACCAAATGAGAGTCTAGGGATGGCATTAACATGTCATGTTAGTGCAAGGGATTGCTACCACGGTTGCAAGTTGACAAAATGACACACGCTTAGTATTATGTCCGAGAAATCATCATAAATACACACAAGACATGTCAAGGGCGAATGCTGTACGGTGGTGTATCTGAGTAAAGTTCGCTGGAGGTTGTTTTCGGTAAATTGTAGCTTCAAAAGACATCGTGGATTGAAAAGTGATTTGACAGTGCATACAGGAACGTGTAACCTCTATTAACAATAATATAATTTAAATGTACTATTAGAATGACCTATTTTGGTTACCTTATTGGATGTAAATAATTCTATGTAGGATTCATAATATAGATTTCAAAAATAATCTGATTAATAAAAATACTAAACATTTCAAAAAAACAAAGATGAGAAAAAACTGACTCACGATTGTTACTAATATTTTCTTTGTAACTATTTAAATGTATAAATTATAAATAATTATTTATATATTGCTATTATAAGCTGCATACAGTTAAAATAGAGTGGCATATATATTTTTGTTCATCTTAGATGTGTTTTCTTGCTTTAGTTTATCAAAAACGTTAAAACGCGTTCTTGCCACAGGATCCACCTTATCATGCATTGCCTCGTACAAATGGCAATTGCGTGTAATGTAATGTTTGCATGTACTGTACCTACAGATGGTTTGCCTGTTTCGTGGAATTTGTTTCGTTCATAACTGTGAAAGATAAGGTAAAATCGAGAGTCCTCTACCAAAAAGGTAAACAATCCTATCTTCAATACTAACGTGATGTAGATATTTTTTTTCGGTACATTAAGCTGAGTCTAGGCTGTGCTGTACAAATCATACTGCATAATATATTTTTTTTTATTTTTGATTTTTTTTTTATTCTTGTACATAATTCGTGTCTGTTTTAATTTAAATCTTAATGTTTATTGCTGTTGTATCTTACTTCAAAAACATTATCATGAAAAGAACCCTAATACGTATTTCCTATAAGCAACTATTGAGTTTTGAGCATAAGATTGTGTAGAAGAGTACTAAAACCCTGCTGTCATACAGTAAATATAAAGTAGTGGGTAAGTACGTAGGTAGGGTAAAGTAAGTTACTCGAACATACTATGCAGATGCATAGCTATTTATGCTATGCTTCTGCATAGAATGTTCCAGTTCGACATGTAAGACATTTAAATTAAAATCCCCATGTTACTTCTAAATAAAGGGTGTCTCAGTAAGAGTGCACTTTTTCATTTTAAAATAAAAACAAGTATTTTATGACAGAGTTATGATATTTTGATTGTATTGTAAAGAAGACATGTTCCGATTAAGTATGAAATAAAATATCCGGCAAATGACCTCCACGGCTCCGACGGCCATTACTCTTTTCATGAAATTTTCCATGACTTTTGCACAGAGAAGTGGCTGTATCTCGCCGATGACGCGTTGGATTTTAGATTTGAGCTCAGGAATTGTTACGGGTTTATTCGCATAAACCCGAGATTTCACAAAACCCCAAAGAAAAAAATCGCACGGCGTTAAATCGGGCGATCTTGGTGGCCAGTTGACATCATAATTTCGTGAGATAATGTGTTCTGGAAATCGTTGCTGCAATAAGTCGATTGTTTCATGCGCTGAAACCACATGTTGTCCAGATTCATGCCGTCCAAGTTGAAGCCACAAGAAGTTTTTTATCATATTCCTGTAACGAATGCCGTTCACAGCCACTGCAATTTCGGCCTCATTTTCAAAAAAGTAAGGTCCAATCACGCCACCTGACCAAAATCCGCACCAGACAGTTACTTGTTGTGGGTGCATTTGTTTCTCATGGATTTCATGAGGGTTTTCTGAGTCCCGAATTCGTCAATTTTGTGTATTCACGAAGCCATTCATATGTAAATGCGCTTCATCGGAGAAAATGACTTTTTTTTTTAAATTGGCATCGACTCCACTTTGCTCCATTACCCATTGAACGAATTGCCGGCGCTTTCCGTGGTCTGCTGGTTTGAGCTCCTTAGTTAGCTGAATCTTGTACGCATGAAGGTGGAGGTCTTTAGTCAAAATTCGCTGCGTAGTGCTTCGTGAAATTTGAAGTTGAGAACGATGCCGAATTGATGTTTTCGGGTTTTCGGCGACACTCTCGATTACAGCAGCAATGTTTTCAAGAGACCGACCGGTTCGTGGACGCAAAGGATTCTTACTATCCATAATCGACACAAATTCTTCAAATTTTTTGACCACTCTTCGAATGGTTGACACATTAGGTGCACTTTCTCTGGCTTTCTGAGGCTGAAAATTTGGCGAAGTTTGCGAGCCGTTTCAGCGTAACTTTCCCCATTTTTGAAATGAGTTTTCACAATTATAACGCGTTGTTCTTTCGAAAAGCGCTCCATTTAATAATCGGAATAAACAGAGGTAACAGCTGTCAAATTTCAGAGTTGCCACTTGCATGAAAAATAAAATATTCCAATTTTAAAAAGTGCACTCTTACTGAGACACCCTTTAAATAAAATTATTATTATCTGATAAAGTATAATTGGTTAACCCGGTAACTACCGCAAAACCATGGGAATTTTCCTAAAAACTTTATTTTTTACCATCACAATTTATAAGAAGTCTCTAGGATCTCTGGTTTAGGCTTTGTTTAATTTGAGGATAACGATCACTGATATCTCCCCATTCACCGGAAAACAGGGACGCAGATAACTTCTATCCGCCTGCCAAGCATGGTGATTATGCCAAAACCGTCCTATTGAGGAAAATGCTTTGTCCAATATTGGGCATAAAAGCTGTGGACGCGAATATTTTATTTATTATAATGATTAGGCCTGTTTTAAAATCTACTTAAGCTTTAATTAGCTTCGGTAGTTGGTACTATAAATATAGCTTTACACTAGACCTGCCGTCAAACTACCTTTTACTTAATTTACCTTCAAATTTGGAAGCCTGTTTATTTGTCAGGCTTCCTGGATTCGGACTAAAGGACTTCCTGCTACGACAGTGTACAAATTCAACGTCACCTTTATTTGTAATGGAAGAGATAATGTTATAATTAAGTTTTAAAAACTAAAAAGAAAACCGACTTCAATGAATCGTATGATACAATTTCGTTTACCTGGATATTTTTCCAATTATTTTGATGACAGATGGACGGACAGTCCGACAGACAGGTGATGGGTTCGTTTCCTTACTTTTTTGGTAATACACCGAAATCGCTTCAAGTGTGCCTATAATATTTGAAGAATTCCCTCGATTTTTCCAGGCTCCCATCATAAGATCCTGACCTGATGACGATGGGATCATCTGGAAAGTATACCGTCCCAAAAATACCCAAATCACTTCAAGTGTGCAAATTATATTTGAAGAGTTCCTTCGATTTCTCTAGGATTCCATGATCAGATCCTAACCTGATGACAATGGGACCACCTGTAAAGAATACCCAAACAAAATAAAAAAAATCCAAATCGGTCCTGGCGTCCTTGAGTGATCGGGGAACATACCAAAAAAAAAAAAGATTCAGACGAATTGAGAACCACCTCCTTTTTTTTGAAGTGGTTAACAAAAAAGAAGGCTATCGTACCTTATGAAAAGGTGATGCCTTGTAGTTTTATGGGAAAAGCATTTCCTACCTATTTCTAGAGACTTTTAAGGTCCCGGGTTTGATCCCCAGGCGTTTTTTTTTTTTTTTTTGGTTGGGGTTGGATTTGTTTTTGTTCCACCTGGCTAACTACCATCATTTTATCTAAGCCTGTTGCCATAACAACCTTATCTGGTTGTGTTCCGGCATTTAGATGTAAGATGGCCAGTTTCTCAGTCGGTTGAGAATTCCGTGCTAGACCATTAATTATATGTGCACCACCGACCACCTCCTTAGTCTTCAATCCTCTCCATCCAAAGATTGTCTGGAAGAAATCGATTCTTAGCGATAAGACCGCCTATTGTATATACTTAATGTTTTTAAGTAATCCTGTTTTATTTTTAAGGTGTGCAATAAAGTATTTTCATTCATTCATTCATTCCCTGAGATATGCGCTTCCCCCTTCTGCCTTATCATTACTTGATACCAGGTGATTTGAAGACCAAGTGCTTAGAATAACAAAAAAGATGCAACACAGAACTAATTGTTTTGAATGAAATCAAATCTAAAATCAGTTTTTTTTATTGCATGTTAGATTACCTGGAATTTGTAGTATACCTATACAAATTCCATAGTGTACATTATTTTTTGAAAATTCACGAATGCCTTTGCTTTACAGAAACAAAGAAATTGTGAAATGTACTCGAAATTATCCGTACCATGTGCTAAATATTCTGTACCCGTACTGGTATTTTTATATTTTTGGTATTAGTAGCTACTTTGAAGGTGCTTTCAGATACTCGTATATACACCAGCAAATGCGCAAATCCAATACCTGCAAATAATCGCAAATCGCAATCCAAGTTTTCCAATAGAAACCTTTTAACGGTGGTACAGGACACAAGACAAAATATTCAATTATTTTAATTCTACGTAGCGGTCCGATATTTTTCCGGAATACATTTTACCCGGCACTTGATTGCTAAATCGGCATTTGAATTCTACGAACACAAAAGAAATTCCTGCGATCTTTAAATTATACTGCAAGTTGCATAAATCCTCTTATTTTTCTGGAATGAAAACATTATGTAAGGTACAAGGTGTAAAAATAGAGTACTATCAAAACCTAGACTAGCATATATAGGTCTTACATAAAATTTTCGGAACGCGATTGAAAATATGAAAACCAATACAGAAACAATAATGTACAACTATTTACTAGAGAAGATCCTTATATCCCGAATGGCTCCATAAGGATCGTTGGACCATTACAAACGCTCTTTTCGCAACTCAACTGATCCAGACCAGTACCGGATGTAAACATACCCAAGACACTGTCATATTTTTTGCAAACAAACAGAGATAGATGGGCTAGGATGGAGTCAGCCCACGAGAATGTTTTTTTATTATTACACGACGGGAAGCGCTTGGCCTTCATCTCTGTTTTCCGCTGTGTTACATGACCCTGATGTTTTCAAGAAGAGAGTTAATCGGCATATTCATCATCATCATCAACACCCTATTAGTGTCCACTCCTGGACAGAGCAACCTCCAAAGGTGTTTTTGCAATAGTCACCACGCTTGGCAAGTGGATTGATGAACGCAGTAAAGGAATAGATAAGACACAGAAGGAAACTGCTGCCCTCCTTCTGGTAAGATCCCTTAGTCGGTTTTGACGACATCCATGGGCTGAGTTAAAGGGTCGGATCTTATTCTTTATGGCTAAACAAAAAATCATAATAAATATTTATAAGAAACGGTCATAGTGTATACCCACTCCCCTTTTCTTTACTAATGGGAAACCCATGATCTTATTGAAGGAAAAGGGAAAAATATTTGTTTGTCTGATAATAACTTAAGACTTGACTGCAATTGGTGATATCTCAAAATGAAAGCAATTTCCCCTTGTGAAATTTAATGTTGTACCATTTCCTGTGGTATTCCAGAAAAATACCTTTTGTGGCCACTAAACTAGCGACAAGAATTGATCGAATAGTTTTTTTTATTTCATTTCGCCATCTCGTTGCCTAAATCAAGTCCTCATAATAGTAAAATCCTCATAAATAGTTTGCTTTTGAGATCATTACAATTAATAAGCCCACAGGCTTAGATATATATACTTTCTTTATAATAGACACACTAATGAACAATATTGGCGGTATAATCGCTAAACAGTGATTTCTACTAGACACTAATTGGACTATCTACGTATGCATTGATGCCTGATGACTTTGACATAGTGACTTTGACTACCTAAGCATTACGTGGGCTCTGGGTAATCAACCACTAAAGACAGGTTGGAGATCAGTCTTCACTAAAGGTCATCCGGTCTTATCTAGCAGATAAATATCTTTTCCAGGATATGTAGAAAATTCTTTATTATCTATCTGTTAATATTCTTAAAAATAAGATTATTGATGTAATTTAATATAATAAAAAAAACAATAAATACGAAAAATATGACGAACAAACTTATTATGTAAGATTATCTCTATTTTATACACAATGTGTAGATTGTGCATTAGCGTAATGAAAAATTACATTAGTTGAGTATTTGGTCATATGTTATGACCAGGGTTTCTTCTAAAACACATTATACCTCCGGCGTTAATCAAAGTTAAGCCTCACAGCTTAGTTGGAAGTAGCACTACCAGCTAACATAGTTGTCATTATGATCGATCATACTTAAAGTTTCTTGCAGTATTTTAATTGTTGATTTTTTTCTTTGTACAGACAAAGACCTTTCTAGTTAATTAGTCTCTCTATGTAAGTAAGTTTTAACTTGTTTTGGTTTCTCAATCAAATCTTATTACTAGAGATATTATCTATATCTATATACTAATATAAGGCAGTTTTGGACTGAATTATAATATTATGATAAAGGTAAAGAGCTCATGCTTAAATACTATTTTTTTATATCACAGATGAGGTAAAAAGGATGTTACGCGGTTACAGTTGCCTTTAGACGCATTATAGTACCCAACTTTTTGAATGAAAATTAATTTGGTCAACTGTGATACAGTTGAGTTAGATAATGTAAAATTACGATAGCACAGATTTGAAAACAGAGATATTAAAACTAGAGCAACGCCCGTAACTTCATTCCCGCCAACCATAGGTAATATAAAAAAATATTTCTTAGTGCAGCTACGACAGGCGGCTTCCCCTGATTATTATAAATCTCTAGGATGGTTTAGGCTATCTGTTGATTACCATTCAGTCAGCGATACGATGTTTTACCTAAATATTTAGTTGAGAAACCTTGGTAAGCTCCAAATTCATGACAACAAACTCCCGGAGGAGTTTTTTTTGCAACTTTTGTAATTGGTATCCACATCCTAGTTATTTGGGTACATTATCAAGGACAATATCCGTAAACTAAAGCCAGTTATATGGTATATCGTCATCGTGAAATGATGGGTTAGACGGAACACAGCACTGTTTGGCTCTGAACTTCGGCAGAAGTGTGGTTAGACGCCAGATCGACTTTTACAAGTCCTACTAGTGCTATCATCATGTAGCCGTCAATTGCATAAACCAGTGATTCCCTTGCCCGGTATAAAGTACAAGGTAGATTCACAAGGTTTTTTTTTAAAATTGTACGACGGGGAAGCGCTTGGCCTTCATCTCACCTGGTTATAAGTTTAGATAAGGCCGAAGGTGGAGGCACACTTCGAACTGGCTATCTTACCCAATTTACCTGACTACCCTAATTTGTGTTGCAAATTAATTCTAAAATACTCACGTGCAAGTTTAGGAGACGCAGAGCTGCCTCCGGCATACGCAAGCACCACCAAAACCACATATCTGTCACACATCGTAAGCATCACATGTAACGTCCTCCGCGTTTGACCCTCGTTTCGATGTAAATACGTTTCTAACTCGTTTCAGGATTGCGTCAATTGATGTGCTGATTTTCACGCAACACTGGCTGTTTGTCCGTTCGAATGCGAGTGGCCGGCGAGCTGGCGTGCCTATTCTGGATCCGTGGCACGTGGATTGCATTGTCTGCGGATGGGGATACGGCTTTCGAAATATCAAGGCAACAGCCGATCTGAGTCAGTTAACCTGAATACTTGGAGTGGGTGATATGAAGGTCTTTGCAGTCTACCGGGCAAACGTTTCACGGACAGCAATTTAGATAGGAGTGAACAGTCCAGCGAAACCCTAACCCTAACCTTGAGTTTCCTTTTTACTTTGGAGAATTCCAAACATGTCCCATTATCGAGCAATATCAAGCGTGATTTGTGCAAATTGGGAACATGAAAAGAGATGGGGATTCGCAGAAATTTATCACAGGACCTGGGATTCTAGAAAACTAATAAAAATAGCACACAAGTTCCTATCACTAGACAACATTGAGTCAAAGGAAGTTGGCGTATTATTGTGGTAATATGGTAAAGGTTACGGATTCGGTAAAACGAAAATAAAGTAATTGCCTGCGTCTGTTTTCCCTGAAAATTAAATATAGCCCTCTTCAAGCCTCAGTGAATCGCGTCTTAGCCCGGTGTGCATAGTAGGCCACAGCGTCTCTTTCCATCAGGCGATATTGAGGTCAAACGTAGGTCTATCTTAATAAAAAAAATAGAAAAATCCTATACACCAGTTTTACCAATTGAGCTGACAAATGGGACCACATGTTAACAAGCCTCATAGCTCAGTTTGTAATAGCTCTGCCTTCTGCGCTGTAGGCTGTGGGTTCGATTCCCACCCAGAGATACAAACATTTGTGTGATGAATATAGATGTTTGTTCTGTGTTTGGGCGTTGTATCATATAGTACGTATGTATTTACAAAAAGTATTTAAGTATTATATCCGTAATCTAATTCCCATGTTACAAGCTATACTTAGTTTGGGGCTAGATGCATGACGCTGTGTAAAATTAATGTCCTGTAAGTGTATTGTCCTGTAAGGGTAATTTTTTTGGTTGGTGGCAGGACTTTTTCAAGTCCGCCAGTATCTCACTTAAGTCTGTCGTCACAACAACAATTCACAATATTTGTGTTCCGGCATTTGAGGTGAGATAGCTAGTTCCTCAGACCGTTGAGGATTTCGGGTGAAGTGTGCGTACCTTCGGCCTAATATCAACTTGAATCCAGATAAGATTCAAGCGCTTCCCCGTAGTACGATAAAAAATGGTTTCGTATAATTATTTTTAACATATTTTATATTTTCAATGCCGTGGCGATCGCGTTTTAAGAATCGGCTCCTCCAACTTAGCCCGTGGATGTCGTAAGAGTTGACTAAGGGATTTTTGAAGAAAAGCAGCAGCTTATTTCTGTGTACTACCCAATACCTGACTACGATCACCAATTCGTCTGCCAAGCGTGGTGATTATGACAAATTCCTCCAACTTTGGAGAAGGCTCTATCTCAGTGGATACTGAATGGCTGTTAATAATTGATTAACATACTTATGAAATTCTAAATAGACAATGGTACGATCCAATAATGTTAGAACCTAAGAGGTTGACTACATATAGGTACTTGGGTACTGCATATAATTATGAGCCTGTATAGCCTAGCTATTTACCGTGGTCGAAAGTTGTGTAACTCTTTCGATTGCAGGATTCCATGAGTAACACGGTTGCTCAAGTCCAAGTTACTTGCTAAATATTGCCTTTTACTACGAGTAGATGCTTCCTTTCATAGAAATCTAAGTAACACTGGTACCTGTAAACTGTTCACTTGCCTTTCTCCTAGTCTGCTGGTCGCGGTTCCGAACAGGCGGTAGATTTGACGTTTCAAAATTCTAATAAATAATAATATTTGACTTTGACTCACCAAGATTTGGAAGGTCAGGTGTCAACTTTTTATTAAATTCATTACAAATTACGCCTCCACCTTCGGCTTGTAACCAGGTGAGATGAAGGCCAAGCGTTTCCCCGTCAAACAATGATATAAAATAGTCTTTTTATAAACTTTCGCGATTAGAACACATAATATTAATTCGAGAAACGGGTATTTATCGCGTATTTTCGGGATAAATATAGGTAAAATACGCGATAAATACCCGTTTCTCGAATTATAATAATATGAAATGTTTTGGAGCATTTGTATGATTCTGATTCACGCTTGGTCTATTTTTAGTATTGGTAGATATAGATAGATAGATGACTCTTTATTGTTCACCACTTGTAAAACAATGGGGAGTCTTATCACCGAAAGCGCTCTCTTCGAGGCAACCGTTGGACAGACAGAAAAGATAAGGGTTTCCAAGGATTAGACAAGGAATGTATGTTGCTAGGTATATACCTAGTTAGTAGTTTAGTAGTTTTAATCTTGATGTATAGGCTATACATCAAGATAAGGACTATTATCTGATGCACGCTTGAGTGTTTTTTTTATTATTTAATTATTTGACGGGTATATTGCTTCGCTTTCATCTCACCTGATTTTTCAAGGTATGATAAGGCTGAAGTTGAAAGCGCAGAATTCTTAACAAACTGAAGAAATTGTTCTCTGTTTGGTTGTATTGTATGATAATTACCTGTGCATTTAAAGTAAAAAAGTACTAGTAGGTATTATATCCGTAGTTTCCATAGAATAGTTTGGGGCGCTGAAATATTTAGATTTATTTGAATTCCCGCTTGCTCTCCTTGGCAAAACTTGGCTTGTCCATACCAATATGTCCTGTAGTGATCCGAGCTGTTTATTGAATAAATACATCAATTTGTGAAAACTTGACTTCTTTGCCTCAAAATACGTATATACATACACAATTTAAATTTACCTACCACAGATTTATAATAATTATTGGTTTTGTAATTAAAGGCATTCCCGCTCATTATCGCATTTTATACGGATCGTGGCAATTAAGAATTTGTATAATTGGCAATTTCATACGATTTGTATGAAAATTGTGAAACGGGAAGGAAGTTTGCCGCCGGCTTGATTATAACAACTTATCTGAGGCAAATCATTTTCTATTGATATTGAATAATATCGTATTAATGACCATCAACCCAGTAACTAACTTGAAACACGAAATATTAACGATAATAGTAGTTTGCTTCGAAATAAGATCTCGTAATGTCTGAATTGTATTATGTATTTACCTACGCAGATTATTTTTTTATTAACAATAGGATAAAAGTTTATATTCATTACATCTTATTTTATACATTTGCTCCATGTCACTTGTTTCAATTGAGTGTTCAAGATTCTCTCTCGTTGCTAACACTCATCCTATGCAAAGCCAGAATGCACCAAAGCAAAGCACCAAACCATCAATCGTACGTCATAGTAGGTGGCCAAAATGCAATGAGCGAATAAGTCACCCGTAACTAATATGAAAAGGTTGATATTTACTTTATGAAAAGTGCTCCTAAAAACTTTATCATAGTTATACTTTGACTATGACTATAATTAAAAAATCTAGCCCACGGATACCGTAAAAATCAACCAAGGGGTTTGACCGAAATGGAAGCAGCTTCCTTCAGTATTTAACAAAATGCTGTCAAGCGTGATGAGTTTTGTCGAACCTAATAATTTTGGAGGAAGTTCTTTTTAAATTGTGGTAGTCAATTTCAGTTTCAGTTTCAGTTTATTAATACTATAGGAACAGAGCGGACACTTGGTAACGTGTTATAGGTAGGTACTAAGTATAATATAAAGTTAAAAACATTGTATACAGTGTTATGATAAATAATCAATTGGTATTTAGTTAAAAATGTCAGGATGTCAGATTGCTGCTGTATAGGGGCATTGTCATGATTCTTAGGTACTAATATGAGCTAATAATATAGATGTCAAGAAATAGGTAGTTATTACAAAAAAACAAAAGTCAGAGGGAACAAATAACAGCAACAACTTACAGACAAAAATTCAACATTTCAATATTTCATAAAGCTGAAAGAGTTTCGTCTGCGATGGACATATCATTTAGAACTTCCGACATGTCGTTGTAGCTTTTTTTGGTTAAAATTATTTTGAGTTGTGTTTAAACAGTTTAATATCTTCAATTGCACGTAGTTCTATATCTAGTTTATTGCAAATGTTTACGACAGTACAGACAAAACTCCTTGACAGTTTGGCCAACCTACAAAATGGATTTCGAATGTTCCCACCATTTCTAGTTTGGTAAGAATGTGTTGAATTTATTGTGCAATGATCAGAGATTTTATTTTTTAGGTACATTAAGCATTGATGCACGTATGCACTAGTAAATGTCATAATACCCAGTTGGGAAAACGCATTTCGGCAGGTATATCTAGGTTTTAGGCCCAGTATTTACCGTACCGCCCGTTTCTGTAGTATTAATATCCTGCCAGAATCCGCTGCCTTTCCCCACACGAGTAAACTATACGTCATAATGCTGTGGAAGTAAGAAAAATATACCGTTTAAGCAGCATCTGGACCACACAGTTCTTTTATTTTTTTAATGGCATAACATGCCGAACTTAGTCTACCAGCCAGAATGTCAATATGTGTGTGCCACCTTAATTTACTGTCCAATTTTAGTCCTAGGAAGGTTATGCAGTTGACTGAATGGATTTGAAGAATATTACTACCGGCATCTGGCTTTGTAAAATCATTTGCGTTTAAAGAAAAGCTAACTATCTTTGTTTTATTGAAATTAAGTTGCAGATTGTAACTCTGAAACCAAGCACCAATGTCAATCAGGGTTTTATTTATTTTGGGTATGATAAGGTCTGTTTTGTTTGCATGGATCAGAAGAGAGATATCAACCGCAAACATAAACATATCTACGTCATCCGCCACACTGACGCTAATATCGTTACTTATTAGAAGAATACTGGTCCTAGAATGATCCTTGTGGCACATCACATTAAACTGTTTCCTAATCAGATTTTGTTAATTAATCAATTTCAACAACCTGCTTTCGATCTGAGAGATAAGAGCGGCACAACAACAAATCACTACCCTTTAGGCCGTAAAGCTCTAGCTATTAAAGGAGGATTTCATGGTTGACACAATCAAAGGCTTTAAATAGATCAGACTAAATGCCTAGTGTGTTCATCTTATATTTACTGAGAACTTGATTAGTCATCTCTGCTATTGCGTGACTTGTTGTTTTTTTTTTTCCTAAAACCAAACTGCTTTTTGTTGAGCATGTTATTGTTATTGAGGTATTTTTCCAATCTTACACACGTTACTTTCTCTATAACTTTATTCAGAACTGGCAGTGATATGGGTCTATTGTTATCAGCATCGTGATTGTCCCCCATTTTGTAGAGTGGAATGACTTTTGCCAATTTGAGTGGTTCTGGAAAAGTCCCTGAGATAAAGTAGTCATTTATAATTTTGGTCACAGGTGCAGTAATTTCATTTGATAAATGCTTAATTAATTTTGGTGAAATGTCTCAGTAATCCGTTGATGTCTTATTTTTTAGGTCTTTTTTATTTTAATTATTTCTATTTCGTTAGTTTCATTAAAAACAAGTTCATTTAAAGATGGGGCTGTAATTGAATTTGTATATTTTAGTGCGTATATTCTCGATTTGCTATGGTTACTATCTAGATTTTGGGCAATTTGTTCTGATATATTAATATAGGTACTAATAAAATGATTAGCAACAGTTTTCATTTCTTTTGATAGCATACCGTTTGGTAGGCGTTTCTCTAGATTTTCTCTTGTAAGATCAATGGTTTTTCCAGTCGCTTCTTTTATTATATTCTATACAGCCTTTATTTTATTACCGGAATGCATTATTTATCTCTGAGAGCCATTATTTTTGATGGTAAGCATACTTGATTATTTTAGATTGGCACTATCAAAGTAGTTAGTTCATATAATACATAAAATGTTTCTTTTTGAATTAGTTTTGAAGTTTTTATAGGCATATGGTTGTCAACCTCTTTTAAAACAATATTGAAATAAGTGGTAAATTCAAGGTAGCAGTTGGCCAAAGTAGAATTGATATTATTCAATGATTGTTTTCAATCATGTTCGATGTTAGCCTTCGTTTTATAAATACAATGTTCCGCTGCTTGCATATAGTGCTTTCTATATAAATGATTTGAGATTTATGATCAGAAGAAACCCCTTGTACTACAGAGACCTGAGATACTTTACCATCAAGTTACCGAATAACCGCCACCACTAAATCATGTATCTATACTATACATGATTTAGTGGTGGCGGTTATTCGGGTATTTTCAAAAACCCAAAATAATGGGCTGTAATGGGATGTGCACAGTAAAACCCCTCACATGACATCCCAAAAGAATTTCATCGATCTTATCGACACTCATGGCTTAGCAACAAATAATAGTAAATATACCAGTTTAATTTTAATTAAAGAGTCATATTATACTCTAACGTCACTGTCTTGCGAGCCCTGATGATCATCCTTTGCGGGTCGCTAAGGATATTAATACATATTTATTTTAATTGTAGTACAGGTAAGCACTTGGCCGTTACTTCACCTGGTTACAAGTTGAGATAAGGCCGAAGATGGAGGCGCACTTCACCCGAATCTTCAACAAACTGAGGAACTGGCTATTTTACCTCTTTGCCGGAACACTATGACGACAGGTTTAGGTAAGATGGTGGTAGCTAGCCAGGCGGACTTAAATAAAGTCCTACTACCAACCAAACCAAGCACAATATATTGTACTCCACATGGGGATCGAACCCAGGACCTCTGGATCTGAAATCGGTGGGTTGAACCACTAGACCACAGAGGCGGTTGTATTTCAAGTGATTGCACTTGGATTGAAATTTGATTAAATACAAAAACGCCATTTCTCGCTAGTAATTTTGAGTGTTATTTCAAACCCTAGGGCCGATCACAGTTCTGTGAATTTCTGGTAGATGATGTTATCAGCGCTTTATCTGAGAGATATGACACACAATTCTTAATCTGCGTTGGTACTCCCGTAGCTCAGTTGGTTAGAGCGTTTCCGGCTTTAGGAAATGACGCAGGTTCGAGTCCTATCGTGGGTTTTTTGTTTTTTGTTTTTGTTACCAGGTGAGATAAAGGCGAAGCGCTTCCCCGTCGTACAATAAATATATATATATTTCGAATGCAATTGATTTTCTCTAGGTATTTAGTTTTTTTTAAAGTCTAATCTAGTGCATACCGCAATATGATATGGTCGTTCTAATTCTAAATCTTTAACTATTTTGACTAGTTTTTGAGAAATAAATGTAAACAGTTCTAAAATTAAGCCAGTTGGAAGTGTATTTGTATTTTTTTATTACTCTCAAATTTCATTTCTATCAAATTAATAAAACTTTTAAATAGTTCAGTACAAAAAAGCAATACAAGACAGGTTTCAAAATAGTATTTGAACATGCGAATTTAATTTCGCTACTGATTGCAGCGCTCAAAAATAAAGTTCATATATCTAGTGAATGTAAGATATTTAGGTACTCATTTTCATATTACTGTAAACGTAACTAGTTGAAGATTATTGTGCAAAAGTTTTATGTCTGTATTTTGATTCAGTAATTTAAAGTGAAATAAAAACTTAGACCCAAAAATCAGCGACCAAAAAAATAAGAGAATAAATAAATAAACTTTACTCAAATAATGGTACATTTATTTTAAAAAAAAGTACAATTAAACTAACTATGTACAAAGGAATCAGTCAGATTACCTAAGGACCGTTACAAACGGCCTATAGGTAACTCAACTGTTCCAGACCAGTACCAGACGGTAGCGTGCCCAAGACACTGGCTGCATTGCCACGCTGAATAGCTATGCTAATTCGCTGGCCTAAATAAGAGCCAGCCCTTGGGTCACGGTCGCCTCAATCAAAAGCCCGCAATATTTTTGAAAACCCGGAGGGCACCGGCTCCCCACTAAATAAATAATAATAAAAAAATATTTCAGGACATAAATTTCACACAGCGCTATCTAGCTCTAGAATAAACGCCTATCGGAAAATCATTCGCAAGCATCTTGATTAATATTCATTTTCGTGTAGGGTCTATCTTACCCTACTTGACATTATTATTCCTTTGCAAGTTCCGATGAGCTGACCAATTGAAAAAAATTAAGCGGTCTTTGAGTTTGCAGTAATGTTTATATGATTCTGCGTTGTATGCTGTGGGTTGGATTCCACACGGCACAAGTAGGTATATAGTTTTATGCAACTAGAGGATGGAACAACCGATCAGTCATCTAGTAGTTCCCAAAGTTTGGTCTATGTGGCACTGTGTAAAATTGTGTCATAATATAGACCAAAAGCTAGTGTGCCTCTTTATGAAAACCTAAAGATCCAACGAGTCACCTAACTAGTTTAAATTAAAGAATGACATTCAAACAAACTAGTACTTATTCCTTGTTATCGAAAAACCTGCTTAAAGGGAATATTGGTCATAAATTGAAAATTATGTTGATCTTTGTTCAGTGTCGTATAAGGTGCTTGCTGAGTCAACAAGTTATAAACTTCTTATCCCGATATAACACATATACAACACTTATGACACATTTTAACCGCTTCTGTGGTCTAGTGGTTTAACTGGTAGTTTAACCCACCGATTTCAGATCCAGTGGTCCCTGGTTCGATCCTCATGGGGAGTACAATATTGGCTTGGTTTGGTAGGTAGCCTAGCTAGCTACCACCATCTAACCTAATTCTGTCGCCATAACAGCAATTCTAAAAATGCTTAAACTTAAAAATAAAATTCTGTTATGTATGAATTATAAATCTTAATGATTACTCTTAACATCTTCCATTATTTCATTTATTTCAGTCAACGTACTTTCCGTTACATGTTCATTGAAAATTCAGTGAGATTGATTTGACCTGTCTATACCTTTATGCCTCATACAACCTGAATGAACCACGCCTTGCTTTAAATATTCCAGGACATTAATTTTACACAGCGCCATCCAGCCCCAAACTAAGCATAGCTTGTAATATGGGAACTAGATTACGGATAGAATACTCAAATACTTTTTGTTAATACATACCCAACACCCAAACACAGAACAAACATCTATATTCATCACACAAATGTTTGTCCTGGGTGGAAATCCAACCCACAACCTACAGCGCAGAAGTCAGAGTTACTACCAATTGAGCTATGAGACTTGTTCAAGAGTCATTATAAGGGGTATGTAGGGAGGTAGGTATTTTTAGTCAAACCCATGGCCACCAGACCAGAACAAACGGGCATAATCTAGTTTTACAAAATGTATTTTAATTATACTTAAAAGCATTGCCCTGATGGCAGAGATGTTATTGCTGATATCGTTCACATAATAAAAACATATGCTATAGGTATTTTGATTGTTGGTTTCTCATATTAACTTTGTGAAGTTTTATTATAATAAAAAAAATGTTGGACTCACGGTGATTTCGCATATCGGACGCGTAATCAGCACAAACTTATGAGCTTGCCACGGACCCTCGAGAGGTCATCGAGATTAGCTCATATTATGGGCCCTGTGTACAATAAGCTGCCCGATTCTATCAAAGTTGCGCCAAACTACGCTATCTTTCACCTTCAAAAAAAAGAGGAGTTGCTCAATTCATTTTTTTTTCCATTTATTTTAATGACAGTTGCAAAAAAAAATCACTTCAAGTGAGCTCATTATATTTGAAGAGTTTCTTCGATTTCTCCAGGATTCCATCATCAGATCCTGACCCGATGACAATGAGACCATCCATGTGGCCTAATGGAGCACGCTTGTTTAAAAGGAACTTTTGCACTGTAGTTTTGAAGGCTCTAAGATTGGGTGGTGCAAAAAAGCAGACGAGTGGTAGGAGTTCCATTCCTTACTTAAGGCGGGGTAGTTTCACTTTTAAGCTTTTTGAACCTCTGTAAATCTATTATTAAGCGACGTAGCGCCAAAAATATAATATTTTAATTAAATCGAACATATACTTAAGCGCTGTGCAAAGATGGAAACGTGAATCATAATAATTGGCCCGATAAAAAAAAAAACATAAAGATGACTAAATCAATATTTAAACGTGAAAAACCGAGAGCTTTCTCGTTGAAACCACATGGTTTCAATAACTTTAACATTAAAGTTATTACAAAAGAAAGGGGTTCTTATTATTTTGGGCTTGCCGAAAAAACATATTATAATATTGTTATTATTAATCTTTGAGAACAAAAACAAAATCTAGCCGGTCAAACGCTCGCGCCGGGCGGCCAGTGCCTACCGAAACGTCAAAAAAGCTCTTGAAATCGCCTTAATGATAATGGCGAAACGACAAGTTTGGAACAATGGAACATTTACAAGGTCCTTGTCATTTACAAGGGTTGTAGCCTGCCGTACAGGCTACAACCCGTACCTTGTAATGTGTGTGTAACATGTCTGCTAGTAAAGTTTTTGCTCGATGTAACGGTGAGTTGCTTGGCCTCTAAGCCTCTAAGGTGGAAGCGCACTTCATCCGAAATCCTCAATAAGCCGAGGAACTGGTAATCTCACCTCTGAATGCCGGAACACAGCAATTAGAGAATTGTTGTTATGGCGACATAATTTGGTAAGATGGAAGCTAGCTAAGCGGACTTAAAAAAAATCATTCACCAACCAAACCAAGCACAATATTGGTACTCCCCTGGGGATCAAATCAGGTAAATCTGGATCTGACACCGGTAGGAGAACCACTAGACCGCAGGAGATGGTTAGAAGAGGATGAAGGGATTATGTTGATGCTTATGGATATTTTTTTAAACAAGGCTAGGGATTCTGAGCAACCTGCCTTTGCATTTTTACATATAAATTCTTTGAAGAAACGAATCTTTAACAAACTTTCAAAAGTGACGAATGGAAAGACGACAACTAGGTTTTAATTCTTGAAACCCGTTGCTAGCCTCTGGTTACAGAACCCTAAAGTGTACTTAGGTGCATGACCTGCACCTTTTTTGAAGATACCCTCTAGATTTATTGCTAACTAATGTAACTATCTTGACCGCCATCAAACCTTCATTTTTTGTAATAAGTTATATATATTGAAAATTATGAAAAAATGTATTCAGTAGTGCAGGCTCAGCGGACAAGTCAAAATGAAATGTTTATGTGCTTTTGTTTGTTCTATTCTAATTGGTATAAGCTTGGCGTCATATCGTAAGTTGTTATCTTCATTTTACGGCACCACTTTCGCAAATAACAAAAACCTTCCAATTTCTGGCACTTCAGTAAATCTTATCGCTGGTATTAAGATTTGTAAAGGTCCTGCTGTAAAGTCCAAAGTCCAAAGATAACCCTCTGTCCAACACATAACCCTCCTCTTTGCTTCGCCGTAGTCGGGTAAGAATTAACACAATCTTCATCAAAGAAAACGCTACGTACACAAAATGTTACTATGAAAATTAGGCAGGCAAATGATTAATTCATCTGATGTAATATATCATTTATCTTGTATTTCAGATTACTGAATACAGGACATTAATTTCACACAGCGCCATCTAGTCCCAAACAAAGCAAAGCTATGGGAACTAGATTACGTATATAATACTTAGATACTTTTTCTTAATACAATACAACAGTCAAACAAAAAACAACCATCAATATTCATCACACATATATTTGTCCTGAGTGGGAATTAAACCTACAACCTACAGCGCAGAAGGCAGATCTACTACCAACTGAGCTGTGAAGCTATATTTTAAAATTTTAATTCTATATTTGATTCATCATTCCAGTTGACTCTATAAAGAAATGCTCCATAAAAGACGAGGAATGCCTCAAGACCACGTACCAAAGCATGGTTACCGAGATCGGCAGTACTGGAATCAGTGAACTAGGGATTCCTCCACTTGATCCCCTGGAAATTTACGATGCCACTATCTCTCTATACGGTATAATGGACCTTACACTGGATAAGGGCTCGGTAACTGGTGTTACCAGCTGTGTATTTGACAAGTATTCGTAAGTATCCCAATGGCTCCCCTATTTGTAACGGATGCTTGTGTGAGATCCTATGTTATTCATCAAAGAAAATACTAACCACTAACTAATTCCAACCGACTCTGTGGTCTAGTGGTTTGCCTTCCAATGTCATGTCCAGAGGTCCAGGGGAGTACAATATTGTGCTTGGTTTGGTTGGTGGTAGAACTTACCTAATTCTGTCGCCATAACAACAATTCTAAAATTGTTGTGTTCCGGAATTCAGAGGTAAGACAGGCAGTTCCTCAGTTTGTTGAGGGTTCCGGGTGAAATGCGCTTCCACCTTCGGCCTGATCATAGCTTGAAAATCAAGTGAGATAAAAAGCCAAGCACCTCCCTTCGTACAACTAAAAATAGCACCAAATTCCAGATGCTATATGATGCAGTTTTTTCAACATGACACAGGACTCTGGACCTCAAAACATGCCTAACAACGTCTACAATGGAACGAGATGGCTTGTTCTGCTGCTGGGGCTTCCACGCACCAACGGAACCCAGCGAACTGTTTGTCATTGAGCTTTTACAGTTGGTCGCAAGCAGGGACTTTGTATGTCCCAGCACCAGACTCGTATTCATTCAGCTGTAATCTATGAACTAGTGAAACTGGGCCGGCTACGTCTATCACATGCTGACTCAGCAATGGGCAAGAGTGGTCACCGAGTGGCGTCCCAACCCAGCGAGTAGGCTCAGATGGCTAAATGAGCTTGACCAGTTGATCGAGAACTGGAGAATTGCAGCTCAGGATATGACGGTCTGGAAGGAGTCTCTAATAATAAATAAATAAATAAGATCCTACAGTTCCTAGAGTCCTATCATATGTATAGGTCGACTGCCATTAGCGATATGAGAAGCAGCACTTACCAAGGTTGTATTGTAACACTTTCCATGTCTTTTCAGGCTCGACTTTGAGAAGGAAATGGCTCACCAAGAAAATACGTGTAGCATTACTGTCCAGGGTCAATATAAAGTCAGGTCGGATGGCATTCTCAGTTCTATACTCGATGTACACGGAGATGGTGATGTAGTACTTTTACTAGGTAACTAGCTATACCAGACTAAGTAGTGGGACCCTGCGTACCCTATATAGGTACAGTTCTCATGACTATGGGACCACGAGTCAAAAATCTCACTTGCACATAAGACACCAACAATACATGTTTTTGTTATAAACTTGGATCTCTCCTACCAATCCCACAGACAAACGAAGTGATTTAACATCAATGACATTAGATCATTGAATTTATCGCTTGCAGTTTCTAGTTATTGGCGGTGTCATCACAGTAAAGAAAGGTCTAAAGCCTAGGTGTTAGTCTAGTCAAGAGTTCGCACATTTAAAAAAACTACCTACTACGGCTGTCGTAAAGCATTGCAATAACTCGCTTGCTACGGCGTGGCCCATGTTCTGCAGTAGCACTTACTTTTTGAATTATGATTTAAATGATGTCACAAAAATACAAAATTAACACCAGAAAAATAGTGTGTACAAATTTCAATTATCTTTAGACACGCAGTGGCCGTTAAAAACAATGTCTTTAGATATGGCCACGTCCTATACGTCTAAATGTCCAAGGAGTAACCGTGCAGCATCAAACAGGTACCCAAGAAATAAACTTTGATCTCTCCTGCCTGCCTATCACAAAGGCATATCTACTTAGTACGATTTGACACCACTGACATAATTTTTCGTCGAAGGGTTTCGTCGGCGATCCTGCAATAAATGTGGCCTGACAAGGGATTTCACAATGAGATGGGCTGCAGCTTCCATACATCTAAGTACCTACTTAAATCCAGAGGTCCCGGGTCCGATCACCAGGGAGAGTACAATATTGTGCTTGGTTTAGTCCGCTCATTCAGTCACCATAACAACTATCTTAAAAACTGTATAGTATTGTTCAATGTCATTTTTTGTGAACAGTAAGTGTTTATTCATTCAAAGTTGAAAATTCACTCGGTCGTTTTAAAAATATGTTTTCTCATTCAAGATAAGGTGAATATGACATTCGACTATCACGTGTACGCACAGAAACGGGATGATGGCGAAATATACATGAAAATAGACTATGATAACGTCAAGTATAACATAGAATTTCTAGATAAAGTTGAATTCCAGTTCGATCAACTCTACATTGGAGATCAGGAAACAAGTAAGCAAAGCATCACAAACTTACAATTTTAGTCTGAACTTACAGTGTCATACATACTCTTATTTAAACAGTGGTTGGGCAAAACAGTTCACCATAAACAAGATTCCTTCCACTTTTAACAAGTCTAGCAAACGTTTTATTGGATTTAATTGGTTTGGCTTGTAATATGCAAAAGAAACCATTTAACCATAGTACATAATACAAGTAACTATAAATATAGGTAGATTACGGAGAGCTGGCATGCACAACACAAACATACATTGCTCTTATTTGTGTCTGTGAATAAGCACGAGTTATGACATTTCATGTGACACATCCAAATAACTAACAGAATTTTAAATTGTTGAAGTGAAAACTTCCTCTCCTTTTTCCAAAAAGGAGAAGACCATAGATCTCACAACACTTTTGACACATTTGGCTTTAACACATTGTCACGTTATCTTTACGATCCTAAGAGGTGCGGGTAAGGACCGTTCGAAGACTACCTAATAGACAGACGCTTAAAAGTCGAGACAGGTTTCTATCAACGTCAGTTCTAAGAAGTCATTGTGTCAGTTGTACCTATTGCAAAACCAACCCTCATTAATAAATATGGCGACAAACGCGACAACATTGAGATTCAAATACCAACAATCTCAGTTGCTCTCTTCGGCAAAGATCGACAAACTTCAAGTTTTCACTTCTGTCGGCTCGGAGTGCCACGGTTTTATTTTTTGTTTTTTCTTTGAAACATACTGTATGAATAAATTGCATTGTTTTTGAAATGTGAACGTGCCAATCCTCCAATAAGGGCCTTTAATACTTCCACATTCGTCTAAGGAAGATTATTGGGCAGTTATTCCTCAGTTTGTTGAGGATTACGGGTGAAGTACGCCTCCACCTTCGGCCTTATCTCAACTTGTTACCAGGTGAGATCAAGGCCAAGCGCTTCCCTGTAGTATAATAAAAATACAATAAAAAAACGGTTATATATTGTTAATTGATGTTAAAGCATTTTAAATTTGCAGGTAAAACCTTAGTCCCATTTTTGAACCAGAACTGGAAGCTGATAAACAAGTTTGGGTCGTCCATCGGAAAAACGATAGCCGAGATCTACTTAAGTCACATTAGCAAGTTCTTCGAGAATGTGCCTGCGAAACATTTCATTTCCGACGATCTTACTTCTATTGCTAAGCCTTAGAAATCATTCCGTTGTAATTTTTTTTTATTGGTAAAAATTGCCAGTGTAAATAATTCGGGTGCAGTAGGTAATGTTGATAATGTAAGCGTATTTTTTTATTGTGTAATAACTGCTTTAAGACAATACAATTATATCGAATTATGCATTACTTTTTTTAGTAATTTAGACTGTTTCGTTTCGTCGTTTTAAAAAAATCCGAGCGTTTCTTTCAATAATTTTAAGTTATTCATTTTTCCTTGTCCGTTTATAAATATTCAATAACCAGTTATACCATAATTGCCCCTATTTGATGTTACAAAAAAACAATTATGCTATTTTTCTTCTACTTCAATAATAGGATAGGAACAGTTATATCATTAAGGCTAGAAGTGAATCAATTACGGGGTTTCATTTTGGATGTTCTGGCTGTTCGTAAAATTAGGACCATTTATGACGAATTGAGAACCTCCTCCTTTTTTTAAAGTCGGTTAAAATCGAATCTTAAATAGTCTTAATTTATGATGTCGAAAGTTGTCATTATACATTTTTAAAGTGAGGCTTTACGTGGTTCACTTTAACCCTTTTTTTTTTGTACGACGGGGAAGCGCTTGGCCTTTATCTCACCTGGTAACACGTTGAGATAAAGCCGAAGGTGGAGGCGCACTTCACCCGGAATCCTCAACAAAACTGAGGAACTGGCTATCTTACCTCTGAATGCCGGAACACAACAATTTTGAATCACTCGCTGCGCTCGTGATTCAAAATTAGAATCCTGAGCGTTAGCGAGGGAATCAAAAGAGCACAAGGTGAAAAATCTTTGCACTCGAGTGCAACACGTAACTTTTCATTCCACCTCAGCGAGGAAATGACTAAATGCAAAAAAAACGTTTACAATCACAAGATAGGTACTTTTATTTCAATTTAGGTATTAACTACTACATTATGACAGGTAAGTATTACAGAATAATCTTTAAATTATAACATAATAATACTAAGGTATAATTAAGAAAATTTGAAGGTAACGTTGCTACAGTTATTTAAATTGACTGTAATATTGGTGTTAGTCACTTGTGTACTGTTTTTCGGTAAACTATCTGTCATACTTAATAGTTGTACCGATTCATCGGATTCCCTTGGCGTAAATGTTGGCATGAGAGGGCGATGGTTAGGGGTTTAGTAATGGCTCATTTTTGATGTAGAAGGGCCAGTCCAAGGATCTGACTGAGGCTCTTTCAGTGTAATGGCTCCTACGATGCCTTTACAAGTAATACACCAAGAAGGTTCCGATTTCGAGTTTTTAACAAATTAGAAAAGGTTGTATGATGAATTCGGCACCATGGAGGTAGAAGTAAATAGGTTTATTGATGTTTTGAATTCACAAACTTAGTGCACACGATGTTCTAAATTCAATTTTACTTTAACCTCTAGCGGATAAAAACGGCTTTTGCACTCAGATATCGAATCATAAAAATACTCTTTCCGAGATGGTGGGATGAAAAAAAAATGTTTAATTTGTTATAATTCCCATATTTATGTACATTCAGGTCCACTTTTTTATTTGTTTGTGGTTACATCTTACCGTTACAGATCACTATTTCACCTCAAAAGTTGTTCCAATTTAGCATAACGTATAACATAATTTATTGATATCACCGCCCGTTTGAAGTTAATTAGAAATAACTTTAGATTTACGTTTGCAATCGACATAAAAACAATTTATGTCGAATTTTTAGGTTCATTGTGACATATTTTTATAACGGTTATTATCTATTATTTATTATTCAGTTTGATTTTTTTAATATCTTGAGTCGTATAAAAGCTTGATCGCTTAGAAAACTTTTTATAAATAAAAGCTTTCTCTACTACCATGTACATTGTATTGGTTTTTATATTTCTATTGGCAGCGTGTAACAGTGTACCGTCATTTCGTAAGTATTTATTCATAGTTCTTTGGGATACATTGAAATTTATTCTGTCTGTACAAAGAGGGATTTCGACATTTTGGATGTTATAGGGTTCCGTAACCAAAGGGTGTGCTAACGGGACCCTAGTACTAAGGTTCCGTTGACCATCCGTCCGCCTGTAATAGGCAGACAGTTGAAATTTCACAGTGTGTATTTTCAATATAAATATTTTTGATACTTCCTATAGGTACCACCCGAAACAACCCGATTGCTTAAACAGTTAATTTAACAATAAAATGATCTCATCTATGGTCTAGTGGTTCACGCATCGGTATCATACCTATAAGTCCCGGGTACGATCCCCAGGCGGGTACATATTTATGCTCGGATTGGTGGGCGGTAGGGCTTATATTCTAGCATTAGAGGTAAGATAGTCAGTTCCTTAATCTTTTGAGGATTCCGGGTGAAGTAATGCTTGTACCTTCGGCCTTATCATATCTTTCTAAAATTGTAAAATTGCTGTGTTTCGGCATTCAGAGGTAAAATAGCCAGTTCCTCAGTTTGTTGAGGATTCCGGGTGATGTGCGCCTCCACCTTTAGCCTTATCTTAACTTGTTACCAGATGAGATGAAGGCCAAGCGCTTCCATGATTCCCGGTAGTGGACTAAAAATATGACCACTCTTGGACAGAGAAAAATTGGGAGGATTGCAGTTCTTTAACAAATAAATTATGAGTTAGCTATTAACCTCTAGGCTTGACTAGCTCCAGGTCAATTTAGATGTACCATGGAGCGAGTGAACAACAAAAATGATTTCACGACATCTGTGGGCTGATTGGAGGTTGATTCCTTAGCCGCCATTATAACTCATGGCAGTAGTATATATAACTGTATCATACCCAACTATGTTTGTACCTAAATCATATTACAGTTGACTCAATGCAAAAATGTAGAATTATGGATTCGGAATGCCTCAAAGAATTGTCGGAAACTGCTACCAAGTTCTTTGCTGAACATGGTATACCGGAGTTGGGCATTCCTCCATTGGATCCCATGCATCTTGAAGACCAGAGCGTATCCGTCATTGGGATGGTAGACATCACAATGGTAGACGGTGTTGTAGAAGGTTTTAAGGATTGCAAATTGGTTTCTATTGAGTAAGTGCTTTCAATAAACATATGTAACGGCGGATGGCTAGCTGGGCATTTATCTCAGGGGGTGTTGGTTTATAAATGAAAGTTCGATACACGATTGAAAGGTATATAGATAAACAGGAATATTAACACGGGACACATTAAAATAATGTAAATACAAGGCAAAACAGTTATTCAAATCCGCGCGTGCGCTCGCGACCGGCGGCGTCCAGACGGGGGTTGTTAGAACCCTCATCCTGCCATCTATCGGCCAATGACGGAGGCGCGTGAGCTCTGCTAATAGACTATACGTGATTACGTTCCGTTACACATATGATTAATTATGCGACTGCCTGAGAAGGACGGTTATATTTTTCGAGAATATGTATGTATGCATCTTTTTAATTGAAACGTTCTGAACGTTTCAATTAAAAAGATACATCTTGATGGATTTTGATCAGATCTTGATGAATTTTGACAAGTGAGAAGTCGTTTAAGTCCCCAAAATTATGGGAGTGACTAAGGCTATACCTAAAATTTAATATGAGGGATGCGAATAATAATAGCAATATCTGTGCATTCAGATTATTATACGAATGGTTCTAACCGCCTCTGTGGTCTAGTGGTTCAACCCACCGATTTCAGATCCAGAGGTCCCGGGTTCGATCCCCAGTGGGAGTACAATATATAGTGCTTGGTTTGGTTCGTGGTAGGACTTTGTTTAAGACCGCCTGGCTAGCTACCACCATCTTACCTAATTCTGTCACCTTAACAACAATTCAAAAAATTTTCGTGTTCCGGCATTTAGAGGTCAAATAGCCAGTTTCTCAGTTTGTTGAGGATTCCGGTTGAAGTGCGCCTCCATCTTCGGCCTTATTTTGACTTGTAATCAGGTGAGATGAAGGCCTAGCGCTTCCCCGTCGCACAATAAAATAAATAAATGGAAGCTTGTTGGTTGCAAAAGTATCATGAGGACTTGGAGACGAACTACAAGTATGAAGTTCACCATTTTTCATAATAATGAATTATTTGTGCAACATCTTAATCTCCTTTTACGGTATGATAGGTTTTATAATATTTATTTATATAACAATATAAATATAGTGATATATAGTAAGTATATTTATATACCTACGCAGTTATATATGTTTAACATATTTTTAGATTCAAATTTGCATGTTAAATATTATCTCGTATTACTTAAGGTTAGTTTTGTTTTGGAAATTGAGATTTTAATTTATTTTATTCACTTTCTTAATTTGTAGTTTCCTACCACCGTCATACATGTACTAAGTTCTAAACAAAATTCTTCGAGAGAATTTTGTTTACCGATGGTGGGTAAAAACAAAGGACAAAATTTTTATCCCTTCCCGTGCTGAGGGGTTGTGTGGGATTTTAAAATAAGCTTCCTCAAATTGCTGGCACCAAACTCTCTGCTCGTAAATTTAAATTGTATATTAAGAATTTTTTTTTTTTTAATATTGTTGAGATGATTTTTAATTTATTTCTCAGACCTCCGTCTTTTCTCAACCGATTTCAAAAAATATTTTTTGCTTGGTAATTAATATATTTTCTGAGTGCTCCTATGGAAACTTTATTAAAAGCGGTGCAGTAGTTTGGCTTGTAAATTAAAAAAGCAGAATAACGGAAAAGAAAAATCGTTGGTGCCGAATTGTCAAGCAATACAACATGTTTATTGTTTGGCACTGCCTTCAAATTAGTTGAACTTACCCTTAGAGTTATTTGTAAGTTTTTAGCGGTGAAGTCGGTTTCATTTTTTTTTCAAAAATAGCTTGTTCCCACAGTACAGACATGGATAATAAAATCACAAAATTCGATACATATTGCAATTACCTCGGAATCAAGGGCATATATAAAGTGAAATCTGCCCCGTTGGTCGGACTACTTTTTGGTAATTTTGTCTCTGGAGATGGCAACGGGAGTGTTATTATGGGTAAGTTCCACATCATCATATCCTCGATTTTATATTCGCCTCTGTGGTCTCGTGGTTCTCTTACCGATTTCAGAACCTTTCAGAACCTTTCAGAACCCGAGTTCGATCCTCGGGGGGAGTACAATATTGTGCTTGGTCTGGTTGGTGGTAAGACTTTGTTTAAGTCCACCTAGCCACCATCCACCTAATTCTGTCGCCATAACAACAATTCTTAAATTGTTGTGTTCCGGCATTTAGAGGTAAGATAGCCAGTTCCTCAGTTTGATGATTCCGGATGAAGTGCGCTTTCACATTTTGATCTATCATATCTTGAAAATCATAGGGATTGTTAATCAGGCGACGATTGGTACCACGGTCCTTTTTGACAGAGGTCTCAAACGCCTGGTTATTTTTTGAATTTAAATTGTATCAGGTATTTGGGACCACTCGCAATATCGCTTATCGTGCCTTTCAAAGCGACATTTTTTTTCCATAAACAATGGGATAACTAAAAAAAAAAGTGCCCTATCTGAGATTCGAAGATCGGCCCTGAAGATCTTGTGTCTATTTTTTTCCAGAAAAACTGAAAATGAGTTTTACGATCCCGTTCAACATTGACTCTCATGATGAAGACTTCTACTTGGTCCCTGACCTGGAAAAAGCCGCATATTCTTACGAGGTGTTGGAAAAAGTCACATTCACGGCAGACCATATATCTATGGGTGGTAGGGAAATTGGTAAGTAGTTTTCATCATTGTATCAACTACCACTTAAGCCATAAAATCCTCTCCATCCAAAGGTTGTCTGGAATAAATCGCTTCTTAGCGATAAAACCACCCATTGTATTTATTGTGTGCAAAGTATTTTCATTAATTCATTCATTCGTTCAATCATTATTGGATGTTTGCAATGTGTTCCAATCAGGTAAAGATAACGATTTTTAAAGCGTATTACCAGTTCGTTTACACTTGAGCCTTTGCAGTTATACGCAGAAAACATAGAATGCTTTATGGGTCCAGTATATTAATGCGTTCAGGGTGCTGATGGAACTGCCTCGTTTTTGTAGTGCGTCAGGTATGTTTGCGGAAAAAAGAGTACCTAGACGGTTTGTATGCCATAATCCGAAAGAGATATGCATCTTTACTTAGACGAGTACGAGGCAGCTCTACAGTATCCTGAACACTGTCTGACAGGTGGGACTGTCCTATAATGAAACATTGGATACACCTACATATAGGGGTTGATTGAAAATCCTTTCATTATAATGTTATGTACCTTCATAACTAACATTAATTTATTTTTTCTGATCATTTTTTGATTGTACCTATTATTAAAATTATGGACAAAGTCAATATATGTATTGAATTGAATTTATTAACAGCTTGAATAAGTCCACTTCAGGACATGGATCATCCATAAATGTAATGAAGGGATATGGTATCCACACGCTTGGCAGGCGGGTTGTTGGCGTAGTGTTGGTGTTAGGTACTCAGGTCGATGCTGCTGGGGGCTGGAAGAAGCTCATGAAGTCATGAGCTTCGAGGTGCTAGCATATTTATATTTCCTCTGTGGTCTGGTGGTTCGCCCACCGGTGTCAGAGGTTCCGGGTTCGAAACCAGGGAGAGTATAATATTGTGCTTGGTTTAGTTAGTGGTAGGACTTTGTGTAAGTCCGCCTGGCTGACCATCTTACATAATTCTGTCGAAATAACAACAATTCTAAAATTGTTGTGTTCCGGCATTTAAAGCCACTTTTTCAGACTGTTGAGGATTCCGAGTGAAGTGCGCTTCCACCTTATTATAACTTGAAAACCAGGTGAGATGAAGGCCAAGCGCTTCCCTGTAGTACAATAAAAAAAAACTGGTAGCTCACCCCAAACACAAAGTTTGTGTGCTGTATTGTATTGTGTTTATTCTAGATTTATTGTACCTTCGCTTTTAAAAAACATGCATGCATTTTAATATTTGGCTGTCGAGTTTGTATTTTTTAAACATTCAACGTGTTAAAAGACCAGATTTAATGGACAAAATAATCGCAAAAATGTATATATATATACCAGGCAACAATTAATGATGGCACTTCATTTCTTTCTGTTTCAGCTCCAATGGTTACGTCATTTTTGAATCGAAACTGGAAATATGTTTTATCTTCGTTTGGCAAATACTTCAGCGATAAGGGAGTGGATATAGGATACATGAACGTGAAAAAGTTCTTCGACACCGTGCCTGCTAAAAAATACATTTCAGACGACCTTGCTCTCTATCTAAAGAACCTTAAGTTTTAATTTTTATACATGAAATTTTATACACAATAATTAATTCATGAATATAAAAATATTAGGACCAAACTCATTCACCAATTAAATTTACATATTTTTGCTCGTATTTTATTGTTTTGTATTGTGTAGTTAGGTACTGGCTTTTGCTAAACACAGAAAAAAGTATCTATCGAAAATCTAATAAATATCGGCGGTGGGCTTGTAATCAGTTCAGTTTTACTTATTCATTTCCAGAAAACGTAGCTAACATTCGTTTCGAAATGATTTTTATTCTCATAGTATTCATTTGTGTTTCGGGAAAGAATATCTTGGCTCAGGGTAAGGTTTACCGAATTCATCATTGAAATATGTGTACAATAACAAACTTTTGCATGCGGCTTCACCACATTGTACCTGGATAAAAATAATGCTAAGCCCGTCAGTCCAGGGTTCAACGACCTTTTATATCATTTTTGTTTTGATATTACTTTACTTTTATAATTTGCAAAAATAACAAAAAAGTAGTGTATTAAAACAAGATTGCTATAAATGTGGCCTTAAGATTGTGGCCCCAGAACTAAATATCTATGCAAAGTTTCAGCACAATCCATAGTTTTGGCCTGAAGGAGTGAAATGATATACGTTATAAGTACAGAAACACTTTGCCATTAACTTGAAATTAGTTTTCCTATGTATGATCTACATATGTCTAAAGAGTTTGTATGCAAAATTAGAATACAATTTTAATTGAATGTTTTCTGTGAATAATCTGTACATACTATCGGTATTATATTTTTTATATATTGTTTGTTTAAAATATGTAATACCTCTAAGAATTTGTTGTAATAACTGTAACAGGCGTTGACATAAATCAAATTTGAAGAACAAAAGACTTGACGCAAAGAGAATTTGACTTAAAATGCCTGAATGAAAATTTGATGGAGTAATGGCTAGACAAAATACTAGATTTAACATATGGAATGTGATTCCTACTCACGTATCCCACCATAAGTTCGAATTTATTTATGCTGTCAACATAAGAGTTACCGTCTGCCCCCACGTGGGAGTCGTTCGTGGGGGTAAACAGTCACAATTCGTTTTTTCTAATTGACTGATTAAAAAAATGCTATTTTATGACTTATAATTAATATAGATTATTTAATGTAATATACCCTTGAAATAGCAGGACATACGTCATCAATAAATTGAAATTGACGAATATAGTCATTCAGGTTTGTAATATCCGATTAGAGATATAGATATATAGATACATTTGACCGATTAGCTCCTACATGGTGTGCAGACACGCTCACCGAGGGTTCTGACCCACATTCCCAGACAAAAAATGCAGGCTTTTTGAAGTGCCGGTCCGACTCACGTTGTGCTAGACTTTATTATTCATTTATTTATTTACCACAAAGTAAGCACTATATACTCACACCAACTTGGTTATTATACGTGTCGAAAATAACAATTTATAAATTCGTGTCATGTCAGGTCTGAATATAGGACACCCAACCCTTTATTTCTGAAAATTATTAAAAACCAAAAATATGCCATTTTTTTCCTTATGGGCAATCAACATACACATTTTCAAGTGCCTGTCATTTGTGGTTTCAGGGATATGCAACATTTTACTCCGAACTTTGAACCCCATTTCGAACTCTAAGGGTGCGAATTTTCCTAAGTCCTTTATTACTGGAAGCCTACACACCAAGACAAACATACCCTCCAAATTTTAAGTCTGTACGCACAGCTTAGGCTGTGCGTTGTATCTAGTTGAATCAGTCAGTTAGTCACTCAGGACTTGTCCGTTTATGCATTAGAAGATTACTCTGTATCAAGTAGTCAAGTTACATTAGTCAAGGATCGTAAATACAGTCACGTCAACAGCCCATTTATGTAGTGGTTAATTGGATCAACCGGTGTTTCACCAAATCCATGTGTTGAGGGTGTTAGATGGGGTATTACTAATGTATCAAAAACAATTTATACTACCCTGCAATATATATTACAATACATATTATAGTTATTAATCTTTATATATTATGATAATGCAAAGCATTATCATAATATTAATCTTTATATATTATGATAATGCAAAGCATTATCATAATATATAAAGATTAAGATACCGTCAGGTTTTTATCAGTTCACTTGAAACAAATTAATGTCGAAAGAGTGCAATGGCTTGAAAATGTTGAACAGAACGCACGTTTATACTTGTGTTCTTGTAGCTTTTCTTGGAAAGTGTGTAATTGCTCAGGGTATGTATAATTAATGTGCCCAGATGCAGAAGACGCGCATCGAAGGTTCTGAGACAAGTTTTCAGACTAAAAAAATGAGATACGTTTTTTGTCTGGAGGCCCCTTTAATTTTTTATTGAAGTTGTTTATTGCGTTTGGGAAAAAATATGAGAGTATTTTTTTTACGATGCGTGCGCACACCGACACCTATAAGTGACACCATGTAGTTGGTAGCGTTCTGAAAATATGATCAGAGTCGTATTTACGATGTGCGCGCACACCGACACTTAAAAGCGACACCATTTCTTTCTGGGTAGGCTCGCTCCATCGTAGATCTCATTCTTACCTGTGTAAGTTTCGTGGTCAAGAGCCGACCCATCGTAAAAAAAAAAAAAAAAAAAACCATGCAGTTAGCTGGTACCTAATAATCACTCAAGTTTTCGTGTGAACTGATAACTATATTCAAGTTAGTTAAAAGAGTATTACAATAATGGGGTAGTTATTTACATATACCATATACCCTATTTCAGTGAAAATTTAAGATATATTCATGCATAATATACGTGTGTATGATTTTTAATTATATGTAGTGGTGAATGATCATTTAGTGTATGTATTCGTGATAGAAGGGTTTTTTGTATGTAATATAGGTTGATAGTAACTTTTTAAAGTGGGTTTATAGATTAGAGGTTAACTGTCGGTATGCAGTCTTTTAATTTGTGAACATTATAATTTTATCGAGCATTATTTAGTTATTTTTAATTTTATGTTATATGTAAGTTTATGTCGTATGAAGTATAATTTCTTATGCCAATACCAATTATTTCATGATCATTTTTCATCATCGGCCAACCACGATCAAGTCGCTTTTCTTGTACCTACTTAGTTAAAATTTGCACGAGCAACTAGTTGTAACTACATAGATCTAAGAGATTTTATAAGACTTTTTTTTTTAATTGAAAGTAATTAGACGAGCCAATGATACCAATGAATAATATAATTCATTTCAGATGAACCATCATGTTCAAATACCGAAAGGTGCAGCATAAGAGATTCTGAATGCCAATTGAACTTCTATCAAAACGTGGCAAAAACATTGGCACCAGTAGGTGTCCCTGCGATAGGCATTCCTCCGCTTGATCCCTATCGTTTGAGAAACATCACTTTGCCCGTAATGGATATGGCTAGCGTGACTATGATCGATGGCGAATGTTTGGGTATCAGGAATTGTACACTTGTTAGATATGAGTAAGTTTCCCTGATTGCTTTGCACAGACCTAGATAGACACAGCCAAGTGCATCGATTTGTCTAAGAATACCACGCGCAGCCGATTCTGATACGCTGGCGCCGCCCCACCCGCCCGGCGGCTGTTTGATAGTTGATATCGTCAGTTAGCCTTTGCAGTAAGAGGTCGTGCGCACTTTAGGCCAGGAAGTTGAATATCGCCTTTGATCTCAATTGTGATACGCATGCTGCTTTGAATTAAGTAAGTGAATACGAAATTGGGACAGGAAGTGATAAGAAAACTCAACATACCTACGTCAAAAATATTCTTCGACTTGTCGCTATTGCTACGGCGGTCGCGGATTAGGAATTAACCTTTTCAACTCAGCCTGCTGAAACTGAGGACCTTTGAGAAGAACTAGTTACCATACAAAGGTATCAACGAATGCAAACGTGAAGTTAGCTTCCAATGATTTATGAGGCAATTGGATTCTAGTGGTTTATACATTTTTTGAACAATTCTATCAACACAAAGGCTTAAATCTGAAGCCAATATAAACGTTTTAAGATAAATTAATAATTAACTTATTAGTATTACTTAGACTTATGTGTGTCTAGATGAAAAATATGTTAATATTTTCAAGAGATTAATATAATTATTCTGGTATAGGTATTTTCAATAGAAAATTAGGGCAAGGATGGAAGAGTATCGGATGAATATTAAAGCTGATAATTAGATGATAATGTGCAAAATGAAGCTAAGCCTCAATTTTGATAGCTTAGAGACGCGGGCAGATAATGTTTAATATCTACGTAATATTCTGTTTTAGGACAAATCTAGACACTTACCACAGGAATATAGAAATATTATGTGACCGAATAGTCATCCAGGGCTGTTATACCTTAAAGTCTAACGGTTTCTTCCGCCAGTTGTTCAAAGAGAACCTGCATGGATGTGGCAATGGATCTATCGTACTTGGTAACGTATTATTTACTTATCATAAACGAAAACATGATTTATTTTTGTGATTGTCAAGCATTTAACCACCACCTTATACGTAAAACCAGTAAAGATGTGGCCTAATATGGAGCACGTTTGCCTAAAAGGAACCTATTAACTCTGGAATTGAAGATTCCAAGATTGTACTCGTGCTGAAAAACAGACAAAGGCAAGGAATCCTTACCAGAATTAATGATGAAGGTAGAGACGAAACAATGTGTTCGGCACAATGTACCATTTACAAGGTACGGGAAGCCTGCCGTACGTCTGTTAGTCCGATGGTGGAAACGAATGGAGGAACTAGGACAAATATATAAAATTGATAGAAAAAAACGACCAGGCGTCTGTGAATGCAATTTGACCTCTCGTTTTGCCTGGACATACCTGGGCGAGAATGTAGACTATGATGGAGCGAGATTACATATAATTTTCCTAGCTTGCTGGGTGCTGGGCATCCTACTCTCTATGTAAAACACACCATGAGAGATTTACAGCACCTATCTAGTTGCACTGCAACTCTCGCGCACCGATGAACCAGAAACTGTTTGAATATTGGGGTAGAAATAATTACAATATTTCGCCCATATCTTTAGAATGGTTTACCAGATCGATTCGAAATTTTGATATTGCAGAGATTACACCTAAAATCATCGACATTGTGATTTTTAAGCTTGGGTTGTTGGTAAAATATAGGGCTGGTCAAATTGAAAAAGATCATGGAGGTTGTCTTGTGGGGTGTCATTTGAAAAGTATAGACTGCACTTTAAAAAAATAACTTTATAAAGGGGTTGGATCTTTGCTTGCTTACACTCTGTAGCCCTTTAGCTCGAACAATTGTTGAGTTTCACATTTAGAGGTAAGAAAGCCAGTTCCTCTGTCTGGTGAGGATGTCAGATGAAGTAAGCTTCCACCGTCAGTCTTCTCAAAATATGACACCAGATGAGAGATGAAGACCAATCGGAACATAATCGGACCGTCGTGAAATAAAAAACAAAACAATTGATCTGATTCTTACTTAAAATCATTTAAAAGACATGTGTGGTCAAGTGGGTATGGGCCCGCCTTTCGATCCAGAGGTTGTGGGTTCTAATCCAGTGGTGCACCAATGGACATTCCGGTTTTTCGGAAGGTATGACACATGCACATGCTCTGACGATGAAGGTCACATCGTGAGGAAACCGGCATGTCCCTAAGGACTAACAATCCGAATGATATGTGAGTATGGCTAGTATTCCTACATCATAGTCAGGCTTTCAACCTGTCACGAATTGGATACAAGCGTTAGCATGTGCCTACGGTTTGCAAGTAGCTAGTATACAATCGGTTGGCACATGCCAAACGCATGTTTGGACGTTCCTCTGATTACCCCGTGGTAGGTAGTCTTCATAAGATCCACGCTCTGAGTAGTGATCAGAAGTGAATCCTCGAACGGGAAAAAGTCGTGATAAAAGATAAAAGTCTGTTTTATAAACATATACAGTGTGAGAATATGTGTTCACATTATATTTACAGAGGATTGGTATTTCAAGTTCAATTATCCGTTCGAATTAGTGAGACATGAAGATGGAGATATTTACACTGACCCTCATTTCGAAGAGGCAGTGTATGAATCGGACATATTGAAAAATGTGCGTGTGACAGCAGACAATATCATGGTGAACGACCGGGATGTCAGTAAGTAGAACCGTATCAAAAATTGTTCATCCGTTTTGGTTTCAAGGCTTAAGATAAGGAGAGATATTTTGTTTGTGGTGACAACTAAGCATTTAACAAGCTGGTTGTTGTTTTAAAAACAAGTAGGTACAGAAGAGGCCGAAGTTGAAGACCAATATGTTAAGAAGGAACTCACTGTAAAGTAACTTGAATACTCTGAAGAAACTAAGGTTGTAATGGTACAGTTAAAAAAACTGAAGCAGCGAGGTAATCATTAATTGAGTGAGCGAAGCGAACGGCATCTCCAAGTTAATATGGGAAATCATGTATATGTTTATGACGGCATAATTCTCGAACGCGTCATCCGATTTTGAGTTAAGTTGGGAAATTTCGGTATGTATGTATGTGGCAATGTTTGTGACGGCACAATTCTCGAACGCGTCATCCAGTTTTGAGATAAGTTGGGAAATCCGGTATGTATGTACCTATGTGGCAATGTTTGTGACGGCATAATTCTCGAACGCGTTATCCGATTTTGAGTTAAGTTGAAAAATCCGGTATGTATGTATGTGACAATGTTTGTGACGGCATAATTATCAAACGCGGTACCCGATTTTATTAATATTTAAAATATAAAGAGAAGGTGTTGTATCATACATATAGTACGTATGTATAAAAAAAAGTATATACATAAGTATTCTATCTGTAATCTAGTTTTCAAATTACAAGCTATGCTTAGCTTGGGGTTAGATGGCGCTGTGCGAAATGAATGTCTTGTAATAATATTTAATATTTTTCAGCTAAATACATTGTGGCCTACGTCAACAAAAATTGGAGGACCGTTTTCAAGTCTTTCATCGGAGAATGTTTTCACAAAAAGTCCGTGGATTACTATTTTCAGGTGTATGAGATTTATTTTAATAATCTTCCAGCATCCACCTACTTTTGTGATGATCTGACGCCGTATCTAAGCGTAAATTAGTAAATTAATAAAACATATCGCACCTATTTGTTATTAATAATGAAAAAAAAAAAGTTGTGTGGTATCAAGGGAATTTCAGTAACTATGATTTTTGGAAAAAATAGGACCCATTATGCACGCGTTTGTCTGTATGTCTGTCCTACTAACCGTCCATCTGTCATCAAACAAATAAAAAATAAATACGTCATCCAGGTAAACGAAATTCTATCAAATTCTTGATTGAAGTCGGTTTTCTTTTTAGTATTTAAAACGAAATTATATTAGTATAGTATTGAGACTAGATGGCGCTGTGTGAAATTTATGTCCTGTATCATTCATTTATGTACTACATATGTCTATTTAATTGTCAGTGTAGCCTAGACCATGTACTATGAGGAACAATATAGACATTTTTTGTTCGGGTACCTCTCGCAGCACGCAGGCTTCCAGCCAAAAATTGTGACTGAGAAATTTGTGACAAGTCTAAATATACAACATTTTCGTGTTGTTTTATTGTTTTATGACTCACTGACAATCAACGCATAGTAAGGATGATCCTTTTAAATGCTTTTCACTTTATAATTCAAACTATCCGTCATAAACATTTTCCGCCTACCATTAATACCTATGTTGGGGCTTGGGTAACATATAGCAGACAGACTAATGATGTACCGCGAGTGGCGTCTGACAGGATTCGATATCGACTTGATACTGCTATATAAAGCATTGACGCTTATCGTGCCTTTCGAGGGAATATTTTAATCAGGTGTCAGATCTAGAGAGGCCCCGGGTTCGATTCCCAGGGCGTATACAATTGTACTTGGTTTAAGTTGGTGGCAGGACTTTGTTTAAAAAAATTAACCGGCCCGAGGTTCTTGCCTTTCTCCTTGTGTGCTGGTCGCGATTCCGAACAGGCGGTAAATTTGACGATTCAAAATGATCCTAAAAAATCTTAATGAATAAAGAAATTTTGACTTTGACTTTGACTTTGACTTTGTTCCGCCTGGCTAGCTACTATTTAACATATTTCTGTCGCCATTGCAACAATTCTTAAATTGTTGTGTTGCGGCATTTAGAGGTAAGATACCCAGTTCCTCAGTTTGTTGAGGATTCCGGGTGAAGTGCGCCTCCACTTCGGCCTTATCTTAACTTGTAGCCAGGTGAGATGGAGGTCAATAAAATAAAAAAAAACTACTATTTTCCACGGACCGCAAAGCTGTTATTTTTCCTTGGTACACAGCTGGCCGAACTACACAACCGTACGGTTGTCACGAAGTTAAGAAGGTGAGTAAATGCTATTTACATAAACAATAGTGCCACAAGCTTGTACATTCTATAATGTATTCTGTGCCACAAGATAATTTCAACTTTTATAGGCGTTCATTAGACACTACTACTATTTTTATATACAGGAATTAAATGTTTCGCGAGTCATAAAATTTCAATTAATTATCTAAAAAATACAGGGTGTTATAAAACGCTCATCTACTATGATCTTAATGCCTCGGGGAATTGATCAATTTGAGAAAGAGGTAGAGGGATTAATTACTTCGGCAAGATAAATATAATTTGTGAGGACAACATTTAATAATATTGTTGGAATTTTTGAAGTTATACTTCTAATGAAGCGTTTAGGAAAAATAATGGGAGTGACTGTATAATTTGAGGATTATCCTCTGATCACTACTCAGAGGTTAATCCTTAAATTATACATGCCCACGGTGTATAAGTATTCAAAACGTGACATTAAAAATTAGATAGTATTCAACATGTAACTTGTCCATTGCATGTATACATTTTGGTGCCTCATGTAAGTAACTCATGCCATTTGAACTTTTGATGCTATGGACATGCCGGTTTCCTCAAGATGCAAGTGTCAAATGCGCAAATAAACTTGCTAGAAACTGAAACTTCCATTGATGGACGACTGGATTTGAAACCATATCCTCCGGTTTGGAAGGCCATACCCGCTTGGCGACACAGCTCCGCCAAATAACTAAATAGAATATATAAAATAATTTCAAGTTTGAACAACCTGTAAAATATAAACTTGGTACTTACTATGTTTTTATCGTACATACTGTTTATCCTATCACCTACTAAACAGAAGTAATTAAGTGCCCAAAGAAAGACTTCGTTCAAATAGTAGGTTAGGTACTCTATCAATTGAAGTTGAGCAAACGTATTAGGTAATTGCTATGTGCAAAATGAAGTCATTAATTTCTTTATTTGTTTTCCATGGATTTTGTGTTTTTGCGCAAGGTAAATTTACGAAACTTATATAAAAATATACATTTTAGCTTGATTATTTAATTTTCAAGATAGTTGGCCTAGCTAACTAAAAATTACACATAAAATTAGTTATGTTAAGAAGAATAAAAAATGCCAAGTGCGAGTTGAACTCGCGCACAAAGGATTCCTGACATCTTAGTACCTAATACTTTGCCGATCGATCCCTAGATACAGTTATTACAATATTGTTCTTCTTTGGTGATAGGACTTTGTTTTGGTCCGCCTGAACCGCCCTACCACTTTCTTACCTAAATCTGTCGCTATAACAACAATTCTAAATTTTTGTGTTCCGGCATGAAGAGGCCAGTTTCTCAGACTGTTGAGGATTCCCGGTGAAGAACGCCTTCTTTTTTTCGCCTTATCTTAACTTGAAACAATATATTTAATATTAACTTGATAGCTGACGATGCGTTCATGAAAAGAGTTTTGACAGACATACATACATTAACCGCCTCTGTGGTCTAGTGGTTCAACCCACCGATTTCAGATCCAGAGGTCCCGGGTTCGATTCCCATGGGGAGTACAATATATTGTGTACCTAATTCTGTCGCCATAATAACAATTCCCAAATTGTTGTGTTCCGGCATTTAGAGGTAAGATAGCCAGTTCCTCAGTTTGTTGAGGATTCCGGATGAAATGCGCCTCCACCTTCGGCCTTATCTCAACTTGTGAGTGAAGATGTGGTGTGGTGAGATGAAGGCCAAGTGCTTACCCGTCGTACAATAAAAAAAAATACAGGAGGAACACAAATTGATCCTTTAGGTAATGGTACCTTTTTCCTATTGCGGTACGGAACCCTAAAATGGAATCAACTTCACTAAAACCTTAAAAATTTCTATACGGGGAAGTACATTATATTTTTGTAGTAAGTACCGACTTGCTAAAAGCCAAACACCAGGATCTATTTCGAAAAGTTATGTAATTTAATTAAATAAAAAAAAATAGATAACATAATTAAATAAGCACCCCACCCATTTTTTGTGAAGATGGTTCTATGAATTTCTAAAAATTTACTTAATTTACTGTTTTCAGGGATAAATTGTTTTATTTAAACTCGACCTTATCACTTGTACTTACACTTGTCACGATTTACCACTAAAATGTAGTCCATCCGGAATCGAACCTAGGACCATCAAACTTATTTGAAACCAAGATTTATCCATCCAACCAATCTAATAAAAAGATACATGCAAATCGGAACTCAATTGGCGGAGATAAATAATTGCTACTGTTTGTTGAAGATTCACAGACAAAGATGTCAGTTTTGGTCCCCAGGTTCGAAAATATTTATCGGATATTCACCAATTTAAAATGGAACCAATTTCAGACCTACCTATGGGGCATAAGAAAAAAAAATACAACCGTATTGAGATCAAAAAAAAGAAGGAGATTCTCAATTCGCCGGAATCTTTTTATTTTTATTGAATGTTCCCCGATTACCCGAAGACTCCTTGACCGATTTGAAAGATTTTCTTTGAAAGAGTATATTTCACAGTTTATCCCATTGTCATCAGGTCAGGATCTGATGGTGGGATCTTGGAGAAATCGAGAGAACTCTTCAAATATTATTATGCGCACTTATAGCGATTTGGGTATTTTTGGGTCGCTATACTTCCCAGATAGTCCCATCGTTATTAGGTCAAAATCCGATGATGGGGTCCGACAAAAATCGAGGGAACTCTTCAAATATTATAGGCACACTTGAAGCGATTTGAGTGTATTCTCAAACGTAAAGAAAAAAACTTTATGGGATCACGTGTGTGCCTGTCTGTTTGTCCTCAAAATAATTGGAAAATATACGTCATCCAGGTACTTTGTATCATACTTTTCTTTGAAGTTGTTTTTTTTAAAACGTAATTCCAGACTTCTGCTCTGCAGGTAAAACTCGAATGAAATAGTATTAGTATAGTAATATACTCACGACTTTTTCCCATCGAGGATTCACCTCTGATCTACACAGGCTACTCAGAGCGTGGATCTTAAAAGGATCACCTACTAGGAGGCAGTCGGAACTACTCCCTAGTAGGTGATCCTCATACATTTAGACATGGCTCTGGGCACGTCTAAAATACGTACTACGGTTCGTAAGTAGCTAGCATTCAATACGTGACAGGTTGCAAACCCATCGCCACTTAGCGGAATACTAGCCTGTGACACATGTCATTCGGAATTTTGTTTCTAGATACATGCCGGTTTCCTCGCGATGCGACCTTCACCGACAGAGCATGTGCATATGTCAATGAACGTACACGACTTTGAACCCACACCCGAACCAAAACAGATCAGAAGGCAAAACCCTTGGTCAGATAGCTCTAGAATGTAATCTTTTCAGATTTAGCAAAATGTAGCATTAAAGATTCTGATTGCCAGAAGAAATATTACCAAAACGTTGGCCGGTACTACGCTCCCGTGGGAATACCGGATATAGGAGTGCCAGCTCTGGACCCCTTCCACATGACAAACGTAGCCGTGCATGTCATGGATATGTTGTCACTCACCTTGCTTGCTGGCGATTGCCTGGGCATCGGGAATTGCACTGTTTTGAATTACGAGTAAGTACTTCTCTTCCACCTTTTGGTTGGTGGAAGGACTTTCGTAAGTCCGCCGGGCAAATTACCACCATCTTACCTAATTCTGTCGAAATAACATCATTATCATCATCATCATCAACCTGTCGCAATCCACTGCTGGACGTAGGTCTCCTCAAAGGTGCGCCACTCTCTGCTCGCCACAGTATGGCGCTCCATCTAGCAGGAAGACGTCCTACACCACGCTTGCCCAGGCATGTTCTTCACTGGAGGACCGGATAATAACTATGACTTTATTCCAAATTAAACAAATAAATATTACAGGACATTCATTTCACACAGCGCTATCTAGACCCAAGCTAAGCATATATTGCAATATGGGAACCAGATTACGGATAGAATACTTACATACTTATTTTTTGTATATACATACGTACTATAATGATACGACACTCAAATACATAACAAACATCTAAGTATATTCATTACACAAATGTTTGTCCCGGGTGGGAATCGAACCCACAGCCTTCAGCGCAGAGTTACTACCAACTGAGCTATGAGACTAGATTGAAATTAATTGAGATTATTTTAGTGAAAAGATTCCGACGAATTGAGAACCTCCTCTTTTTTTTAAGTCGGTTAAAAAGAAACCCTGAGTAATTAAATACTGTGCATTACTTCACATCAATTAGATATAGCAGCTTATTTTAAGTGAATACTGTTTTTTTGAGCAATACGATTTATTTTAAAATGATTAGGTAGGTTTATATACTTTTTTCACTTATCAAAGTGATGAGACTTACAAATTGAGTTTTTGAATTATGGTATTTTTTGGATTCTATATCTGAACTTCATTAGAGTGAAGTAGTTAAATAATAGTAGGTACTAACCTAAGTAAACCTTAGTCATCAAGTCCTGTGGTCCAAGTCCTGAATACTAAAAAAATAATATCTTCCAAAATATTTTGTAAATATAAATTTTTAGATAAACGGTCATGTTTTGTTTAATGTACCTTGACGTGTGAGATGAAGGCCAAGCAACTCATAGTCGTAAAATAATAAAAAAATGACCTCTGAAAGGGTTTTGACATTATAAAACGTTAAGGTATCCTAAAAGAATAAACAAAAATGTTGTTATTTTAATTTTGGAAGAGTTGATTGGCAATTTTGGCAATTTAAGGCAGATTGGCATAGATTATACACAAAAGAATTACCTTGCAGAAATGCTTAATTCACTAGCAAACAATAAGAACTTATTCACATACCATGTATATCATTATGCTGATCTATTATAATTAAATTTATTTTTATTAATTCATTTACCATTCTAATTATTATGAACCATACTTTACGTAATTAAATTTTCTTTATCTTTTATCTTTAATTGCTTCAGGACTAATATGGAAACCTCACACAAGACCGTAGACATAGTATGCGATCGCATTGTGATTCAAGGGAGATATGAAATAAGGTCTAATATGTTCTTTGAACTCCTATTTGGAGGTCACTTGCACGGCAGAGGAAACGGAACGATAGTACTGGGTAAGTTTAGAGACCATTTTTTGTCAAATTACTTTATAAAAATATGGTTTTGTTCCGCAACAATTTAGTGTTAAGCAAATAGATAAAAGATAAAATATATTAACGGCCTATACTAACCTCAGATTAGCAACTCAACGCGACTTATCCTTAATTAACAGAAAGGTAGAGTTTAAATCACAAAACATCTTTTGTTGCTCACATATTCACACAAACAATAAATTGTGATTAGGTAAGTAAAATCAACTGGGCCCTAAGACTCGAACGTGCTAAGGCTTAAAAACTAAGAGCTTTATGAAAACAACTCAGGAACCCCGATTTAGTGCTTGTTCAACTTGCACTTGACCGGTTTAATTTTAATGAAATAAATAAAAAATAGTCTGTTAAACAGCAGCACCACAAAATGGGACACTTATTTTGCCATCAAGCTTATGTTGTGTTCTGTTTTGTTAGTTGGAAAGACACAATGATAATATGCACAAAAACCGGTCTCATTTTGAGGGTTAAAAGTACAGTTTTGTGTCAAATTCGGTGGAATACAAGTCGGTAGGGTAGTCACCTCATAATCTGCATAAAGAAATCCCTACAAAGAAGGACGTATGAAGGAGTTAGTTAGTACCCACTCAAAATAAAAGTTTGTGTCGCGTACATGATACAGGTTAAAATATTTTCAACGCTTCAAAAGAATTTCTTTAGGATTTGTTGTTTTTTTCTAACCTATAAGGCGAAGGTGGAAGCGCACTTCACCGGGAATCCTCAATAGGGTGAAGAACTGGCTATTTCACCTCTAAAAGTCGGAACACAACATTTTTGAAATGTTGTTTTTGGCGAAAGACTTAGCTAGCCAAGGGGACTTAAAAAAAGTCCTAACACTAATATTGATTAGTGAAAGGACTTTGTTTGTTTTTGTTATGTTGGTTAAACATTTGTGCTTGAATTGCCAAGCACAATTTTTTACGCCATCTGGGGATCAAATCCGGGACCTCTGGGATCTGATACCGGTGGAAGAACAATAAGACCACAAAAACCCTAAACAGTTTAAGGTTTTTATAATGTCAGTACGGTAGATCGAGCTACCGTTTATATTTTGCTTCAAAACGAATGCTGAATAAACTGCTGCTATGAAATGTTAATACTATGTTAGTATATAAATATATGTAGAATTTTCGTATACCAATATAGAGCCTAAAGAGGGTAGTTTTGATATAAATTTACTTATGTCTCGTTTTTTCTACACTGGACAGATAGTGACAAAAGTAAAGTAATACGTGGTTACCCCCCAGTATTAAGAGTCACAAACTACTGAAAGGGAGGAAAAACACTAGTTACCTCCTCGTTACACTAAACTTATCTATCAAAATGGTGTTGACTTATCTACGGAACATTATAAAATTAATAAATTCAATTTATATGAACCGAAGACCAGAAATTATACTTACCTATATATACATTTTACATATTACTTCTAGAAATGCAAATTTTATTAATACCCTAATTTAGATTCTGTACGAGCGTAATGATCGAACATTAGAAATCCTAAATTAGGCTGTAATATAAACGAAATGTTGATTGCAATACATATTGAAGACTATATTATTTTTCAGAGGATTGGTATTTCAAGTTCAGCTATCCATTTAAACTAGTTAAAAGGGACAATGGTGATATTTATGCTGAAGCTATGTTCGAGGAAGGTTCCTATGTGTCAGATGTTTGGAAAAGAATGGCGGTGTCTGCGGACGTCATCATGATTGATGATTGGGACGTCAGTAAGTATTAACAAGCCTCACAGCTCAGTTTGTAGTTCTGCCTGCTGAGCTGTAGGTTGTGGGTTCGATTCCCACCCAGGACAAACATTTGTGAGATTAATGTTTGTTCTGTTTGGGTGTTGTATTGTATGATAAGTATGTATTAAAAAAAAACCACCAGTATTCTATCCGTAATCTAGTTCTCATATTACAAGCTATGCTTAATTTGGGGCTAGGCGGCGCTGTGTGAATATAATGTCTTGTAATATTTATTTTACTGTGCATTACTTTACTTCTCGATTACAATCCAACGAACCATTTAAATAATTACCTTATATTACGCTACGCATCTACGCAGCGTACGCAATCACATCAACAGTCCATTAGTGTCCACTGCTGGACAGAGCCTCTTCAAAGCTGGGTTTTGCCATAATCACCATGCTTGGCAGGTGGATTAGTAATCGCAGTAAAGGTGTACACAATATACAGAAGGAATGATGCCCTGGTGAGATCCCGTAGTCGGCTTTTACGACATCCATTGGCTGAGTTGGTGAGGTCAATTCTTAAGCCAAGACCGTTACTGCAAAACGTTCGCATCATTACCTATTTGGTTTTTCAGTCATCGTTTCAAACCGCCTCTGGTCTAATGGTTCAGTATTCGATGCCCAGAAGGTTACAAGTTTGTAAATTTCCTAGGTGTGGCTGGAGGTAGGTTTATCTGTATACGCCTGTAGCTTGCACCTTCCACAGTCTATCGCCATAACAAAATATCCAAATTGTTGGGCTCCGGCGTTTAGAGAGAGATAGGCAGTTTCTCAGTCTGTTGAGGATTTCGGGTGAAGTGCGGTTCTATCTTCGGCTTTATCACAAAAAGTGACATGTGAGATTGAAGGCCAAGCGCTGAATGACGGGGGTCATAATTTAAACATATATATACATTTGTAACCGGCTATAATCAGGTATATAATGACGTACCTACTTGAACAACTTTATGCTTCGATGAAAAAAAATATATTTGGAAGTCACGAGGTTGAGAAGCTAGGACTATTTCCAGTCTACATTGTCCCTATAGTTTTGACGAACTCATTTGTCTTCATTTGACCACTAACTCTTTACCTCCTTATATTGGCGTAAAAAATATAGATAGATTATTTGCTAGTTTTAAACTGCGTCTAGTTTTGCTAAGAAATCCAAGTTATGTGCTAAGTAAAGCTTGTATAATAAGTACATTATTTATGATGTTTTCTATGTATATTTTATGTCCCGTTATTCTTATAGCATGCCACATTTTTTAGAAAAGCGTAAGTTCCTATATCTAAAAGCTTTGTAAACGTGTTATTCGTTAAGTTACCTTGCAGGGTAAAAAAAAGTCAAGCAAAGTCCTGCCACCAACCAAACCAAGCACAATCTCGCCAAGAAAAATACTTCCCCTGGGGATCGAACCCGGGACCTCTAGATCTGACACTGGTAGGCGAACCAATACGCCACTGAGGCGGTTAGTTTACGCAAAAATGGATCTCAAGATTATAATTCTATTTATTTTGCAGCTGAGACTGCCGTGGACTACATAAATGAAAATTGGTGGATAGTTCTGAAGACATTTGGAAAATCTTTTCATAAAATATCCGTTGATTATTACTTCGAAGTGTATAAAAAGTTCTTCAATAATGTGCCAGCTACAAAATATTTAAGCGATGACCTTGCACCTTACTTAACTGTTTGAAGCCAAATGATTGTACCTATATTCTTATTAATAAATAAACGATTTACATACGACACCGTATATAATATATTTTACTTCCAACAGGCGAGTAGGTAGCCTATTTCGATACCAACTGCGTTGCAGTATTTAGTTCCAAAAAACCCTTAACGAACTTTTAAAATAACCATGTATACCTACTATACTTATCGCTACTACGCAACACATTAGCGAATCATTTTAAAAAACCTATGTTCCCAAGCCATTGGGATATATAGAGGGACCAAATGTGCAAAATTCTGATTAGTATGAGAGCAGTAGATGCTACTTGTGAAAGTACTCGTCCGCGGAAGTACTACCACCGCGCCTTATATATGCGGCCGCTTTGAAGGGTTCTAAGGGTATGGTTGCTGGTGAAATTACTGGCACGACCCGCAAGTTGGGCGCAATGCATTACCGCGTAGGTCATATTCTTTGTGGATGTGACTTACGCAGTAAGGCTTTGATATATGCAAGAGTTGCATTGCAGATGTGTTGCTTGCTTGTATCGTATCCAAGTTGCATATAAAATACTATTAAATTATATGTTTTTTTTAAGACAATTTTTCAATTTCAATTTTATTGAATAAAATGTACAATGAAACTAATTAACTATGTACAAAAGAATCAGTCAGATTACCTAAGGACCGTTATAAACAGCCTATAGTTAACTAAACTGTTCTAGACCAGTAACAGACGGAAGCGTGCCCAAGACACTGACTGCATTGCCACGCTGAATAGCTTTGCTAATTCGCTGGCCTAAATAAGAGCCAGTGCAAGATTTTTGAAAACAATTTATATTATATTAAACTAGCTTTACCTTTACTTAGCTAAGGGGTTGATTGCGCTGTGTGATAATTAAATTCTGTTATCCCCATCCCCTCATCCTACACAATTGAGTATTCCCAACGTCAACCCTACGTTAGGCAGGCGGCTGGTCTTCAAATTTAAGCATGATGAAGATGATTATTTAACCCACCCATCGCCTTATAATGAAATACTTCACTATAATATATATTATAACAAATCGTAAGGGTTCGACAACATGCTATTTTGATTACACACAAACATTACATACATTTGTCCTCCCAAAAAAATATAAAGTCTCATCCTGATCGTCCCTCAGCTTTATCAATACTTTATCGAAAGTATATCTGTTTATTTGTTGCCACAACTAAATCGCTTCACAATCACGATAGTGATAATTCTGCGACGATACCATTTTCATAATAAAGCGATTGGTTTAGTCGAATCAAGGCCCAGATTGTTATAAAATGTTACATACTTGTAGTGTATTCCGAAACAACATAGGCTACTCTTTATCTGCCGTAGACGAAGCCGTGTGCATGGTAGTAACACATGTAAATACCAGTTCGCCATGGAGTCGTAGCTTAAGAATCGACCCCTCCAACTCAGCCCTGGATGCCGTAAGAGTCGACTAAGTGATTTTTTCAACATAAGAAGGGCAGCAGCTTTTATCCGTATCTACTCAACACCTTTACTGCGATCACTAATCCGTCTGTCAAGTGTGATGATTATGGCTAACCCTCCAATTTTGGAGGAGGCTCTGTACAGCAGTGGAAATGGGCTGTTGATGATATAAACTAGCTTAACCACACAGCTGTGAAAGCAAATTTCACTCCTTATTTTACCAAATCATAGGTAATCATAGTTATAGGTATCATATAATTATTTTTGGGGTGGGTGTCATCTCCTAGTGGTCTACTACATGCTGAATGATCATACCCCTGGAGGAAGTAAATGTGAAAGTCTACCTGGCTAGCGTACGGCTTGCCGTGTTCCATCGATGCGCTGGATAATCAGTGCCTTTTGGGAAACCTCGCTCCAGCGTTGACCTGATTGCTTTGACGTTGATCTAAGCCAGCCTTAAGGTTTAGCTAACCCAACATAAGAAAAATAAAAAATAAAAATATTTTTAACCGCCTCTGTGGTTCAACTTACCGATTTCAGATCCAAAGGTCCCGGGTTCGATCCCCAGGGGGAGCAATATTGTGTTTGATTTGGTGGGTGGTAGGATTTTGTTTAAATTCGCCTGACTACCACCATCTTACCTTGTTCTGTCGCCATAATAATAATTCTTAAATTGTTGTGTTACGGCATTTAGAGGTAAGGTAGCCAGTTGCTCAGTTTGTTGAGGATTTTGGGTGAAGTGCGCTTCCACCTTCGGCGTTATCATAACTTGAAAATCAGGTGAGATAAAAGCCAAGCACATCCCCTTCGCACAATTAAAAAAATCTCAAGCCGCCTCCTAGATGTGGAGATCAGTTTGTCACCTTACCTCGAAGTAGGTTCAGTGGATAGTGATAAGCTGATTGGAATCCATCAGGACCATAAAAACTTCCAGAAGTTTTTAATCATAATTGGTATTAAACACCAAATACCTACTTGTAAACAATGTTATACTCACATATTATATAAAAGAGGACAAAAAATATGAAGTAGTTTTTGTGATGAGATAAGTCACTGCATTACCAACTGATTCCTTTTTTTGATACTAAAATGCACATAAGAAATGTGATAAATAATTTGCACAATTTATAAGCTGAAGCGGTTGAATTCATATGCATGTTATGTATAATTATGAGCCCTAAGAATATTAAAGTCAAAGTCAAGTCAAAGTCAAGTCAAAGTCAAGTCAAAGTCAAGTCAAAGTCAAGTCAAAGTCAAGTCAAAGTCAAGTCAAAGTCAAGTCAAAGTCAAGTCAAAGTCAAGTCAAAGTCAAGTCAAAGTCAAGCCAAAGTCAAAGTCTATTCTTAACCGACTTCAAAAAAGGGTGAGGTTCTCAATTCGGGTGTATGTTTTTTTTTTGTTTGTTTGTTACTTGATTTCTCCGCCAATTCGAAATAGATTTTGATAATTCTTGTTACGTTTAGTAGGCCATACTTGCGAGGTGGTCCCATAGAAATTTTATCAAAATCGGTTCAGTAGTTTGGTTTTTATATCAAAATAACTGGAAAATATATGTCATCCAAGTAAACGATATTGCGTATTCTGCTTTCCTGTGGTGTTTACGGTCACTAGAGTAGACTTTTTGAACCGCTTACCTTCCAGTATCATCATCATCATCAGGGTTATGCCATAATGACCACGCTTGGCATGTTGTTGATCGCAGTAATGATGATCGTAGTAATGATGATACGTAGAAGTAAGTGGAATAGACTTTGACGCATTCTGGCTATAAATACATGTATCATCATCATCATTACAGCCCATCAAAGTCAACTGTATAGGACATGCCCCCCCCCAATGCTAAAGAAGGCAATGGAGGGTTTTGCCATAACACTCACGCTTGGCAGGCGTGTTGGTGATCGAAGACTCTTTAAAGACTACTACTGCATTACCTCAGAACTCTGTTATTACTCAACCGACTTGGAAAATATATTTTCATACAAAAAAAAACGTATTATTGCACCCTCACACGACTCTTAAATAGTCTGTCGGAGACGTCGTGGTGTCGTGTACATACAATAAACATGTTGTTGTGCTTGGCAATTCGGCACCAACATCAAATTATATGAACTTACCCTAAGAGTTATTTGTAAGTTTTGAGTGGTTAAGTCGGTTCCATTTTTTTCCAAAACGAGTTTATTTAAGATCATTTTGAAACGTCAAATCCACCGCCCGTTCAGAATCGCGACCAGCACACAAGGAGAAAGGCAAGAAACTCGGGCTGGTTAATAATTTTTTTTGGCGGTCCGACCGTCCCCGACGCAACAGCTTTGTTTGTTCGCTCCGTATATTTTTCCAAATTAAAATAGTTAAAAGTGCATCTTTAGAAGTGAAATTTTAACACTGTGAAGCCAATTTAAATTCCGGGATCGCATTGTTTGTTTCATGAAAATCGGTGCTCAAATACTGTGAATATTAACAAAAACATTTTAAAATAATTAGCTAACGGCTATATCGCATCGCAGGCGCTTCGCCCGTGTCTTTGTTCTTGCGGCTGAGTCATCGTGTCACCACCACTGCCGCCGCCGCTACCGCCGCCACCGTGCCGCCGCCATCGCATCCTAACGCTAGCAAACAGCTGTACTGCAAGGAGCAGCGCTGCGCCTACTATTTTTTATTAGCATCGCTTCAAGTTTGCTTGCCGGTTACCGAGTTCTATAGAAATGAGTTGTGCTGCGTGTAGTACTGCAGCTATCCTTGCAGGCGAAGAATTCCTGCAATGTACTCTAGTGGAGTGCAACAAGTGTTACCATCTTCTTTGTGCCGGTGGGAATATATTACCAGGCTCCCGTGACTTGTGGGTCTGCCCTGAATGTCAATGCGCGACCAAGCGAGGCGGCGACAATAGTCATACTCCAGTCGGGAGCATGAAGAAAATGCGAGGTCAAGACAACATAACGTACCGCTTGAAGATCCCCACACCTACTACGGAGGACTCCCAGCAGACCAACCTATCAGCTGACATACGCAGCCTTAGGCAGGAGATCTCAGCACTAAAAGAACAGCTAGGTATGGCATTCAATACAATTGTTACCTATGAGTTGAAGCTCGAGTCCTATGCAGCCCATGTGCAGGCCCTGCATAGCAAAATATTAGAGTCTGAAGTTAAGTGTTGTGCTTGTGCTGCTACAGACGCTTCGGGCTTTAAACGCACTATGCTTACCTCAATCAGTCATCAGCCTAATGTTGATCCTGCCGTCGCGTTATCTGCCGAAATTACACTTCCGCCTAAACAAAACCAGAAGAAGAAGAATGTAGGCGCGTCGTCTAAACGTGTTTCTTCGAAACCGGGACTCCAAGGAACAAGTGTGGCTAAGGAAGTACCTGCTCCGATAGCTCCTAATTGTAAGGAAGTGCAAAACAATGGTGGAAAAACTAGGGTTGCTGCGTCGGAGGGAATCGAACCGCCGGAAAGTACGGATGATTGGGTTGTGGTAAAAAATAAGTCTACGAATGGCTATGATAAAAGGCTACCAGGAGTGAAAAAAGGCGAAAATACTCAGCTAAGCTCTATCATGGCTATTGAGAAAAAAAAATACCTCCATGTCTGGTTCCTCCATCCGGATACAACGGTGGAAATGCTGACCGACTATGTTAAGTCTATCTGTAGCATAACTGAAGTAAAGGTAGATAAGATCAGGCCGAAGATTGAAAGGGACTACTCGTCGTTTAGAATTGCTGTCCCTGAGAACGCCTATGAAATGATATGTACTGGTTCTGTTTGGCCGGTGAACGCTGAGTTTAGTGAATGGTTGTGGTTTCGCAAAACCACAAAAAGCACGGAGAAATAAAGTCAACTCCAATAGCGGTACACCTAAACTCTGTACATCTATAGGAATCTACTACCAAAACGTACGAGGTTTGAGGACAAAGTTAGATTTATTCACTCATGGACTGTTATCGTCGACAGAAGACCTATACGCGATTACGGAGACCGGTTTGAATGACTCATTTTACGATGGCGAGTTGATACCTAAAGGCTATAAAGTTCTTCGCTGTGACCGAGTGGATGGAAGAAAGCAAGGAGGCGTGCTACTGGCCGCGTCACCGTCCCGTTTAGACTTAAAGCGAATCTCATTATCAATAGATGTTAACAGGTATGCGTTTGAACTAGTTTGTTCTACTGTAATTGATCGAGGCAAGACTCTATTTCTTTGCTGCGTTCTTTACATACCTCCGGGTAGTCTAGATCAGCAATATTTATTAATGTTTAACGAAATAGAAAAATTGTGTACTCGATTCAGTAAAGTTCTAGTTATAGGTGATTTTAATTTGTATTCAGCTTCTGCTGATATAAATAACTACTTTGAGTATTTTGTTGCGTTCTGTGGATTTCGTCAAACAAATAGAGTAACTAACTGTAACAATCGCGTTCTTGATTTGGTTTTATCCAACCTAGGCGATTATGAGTTAAAAGTCCAAGTTACTACAAGTCCTATAGTACCAATCGATAAACAGCATCCTCCACTGATTGTGAACCTACAGAGCAATACTGGCAAATCTTGGGACTGGGATTTAAGTTCTAAAGAGAGCACCAATATTTCTAAGCTCGGACATCAACAATGTCAGTGGAATTTTAAAAAGGGTGATATATTAAAACTTTATCTAGAAATAGGGGCTATAGACTGGACGTTATTATATGATATAACGGATAGCGGTAGGGCAGTAGACTACTTTTATAAGTTAATTAATAATGTCATTGATGGTTCGATACCGCGCAAAATGCGAAATAGTAATAAAAAACGTTATTATTACCCGGAGTGGTATACTACAGAGTTAAAATATGAAATTAGGAATTAGGCTAAGCTGCATAAAAAATACAAAATCAGTAAAAACCTAGTTGATTATGATCAGTTCTCTAGTAAAAGATCGCTTGTCAAATGTTTGATTAGAGATGCCTATGATAACTATAAAAGGGGGTTGCAAAGTCGCTTTGCTATTGATCCTAAATCATTTTGGAATTTCATAAAAGCTAAGAGGTCAAAAATAAGCCGTACTTGTGTAACAAAAGATGATAAGGAACTCTCTCCTATGGACTGTGCCCAAGAATTCGCAACCTATTTTCACTCGGTCTACAACGAAAGTCCTCCTAGACTCAATGTGCAGGAAGCTATAGATGTAGCTGGAGTGGGTGGTGGCAGCGTGCACCAAGTAGTAGTAAACCGGTTTTCCCACTCTGATATTAAAATAGCACTTAAGCATTTAAAGCCCAAACTGTCTTATGGTCCAGATGGTATACCACCTTTTTTGTTAAAGGATTGTAAATATTCACTATCGGGTCCACTATTGCATTTGTTCAATCTCTGCCTAGAATCATGCACATACCCGGAAGAGTGGAAAGTAACTCGAGTTATCCCAGTGCCGAAAGGTAGCGAGAGTACAGATGTAGGGGGATACCGACCAATAGCAGTATTGTCATCTTGCGCTAAGATTTTCGAGTCAATCTTGCATCGATTCATCTATAGGCAAGTAAATACCCAACTGTCGGATGCCCAGCACGGATTTAGGGCGGGTCGAAGTACGGACAGTAATATGCTATGTTTTATGACGTATGCTGTTCCTTCTGTGGATGCAGGGGTGCAGGTCGACACAGCGTACTTCGACTTCCGTAAAGCATTCGACACAGTTGATAATGACGTACTACTGATCAAGCTGGCGTCGATAGGATTCACTGTGGATTTATTAAAACTCTTTGCTAGTTACATGCAGGGTAGAAAACAGTATGTGGATTACTGTGGATATCTTTCGGAACCGTTTTACACAAACTCTGGCGTCAGCCAAGGAAGTACTCTGGGGCCTCTAGAGTTTTTAATTATGATTAATGACCTACCTAATATCGTGAAGGACTCAGTCTGCCTTCTTTTTGCAGATGATTTAAAACTGCTTAGGCGGATAAAAGATAGATCGGATTGCGGGCGACTGCAAAAAGATATAGACCGTGTTGCTCAGTGGAGTCGTGATAACAAACTCTTTTTTAATGGATCCAAGTGCTGTACTATTACCTACGGTCGTGCACGAAATCCAGTTATACACGACTATACACTAGATTCGGACAATATTGGTCGAGTGCAATCTGTTCGTGATTTAGGGATCCGTATGGACATTGAATTAAACTTCCGGAGCCATGTAGTGGATATCTGCAAAAAAGCATTTAAAAATTTGGGCTTTATACTACGCCAAAGCAGTGACTTTAATAATGTTGGCACTATTAAAGTGCTATATAACGCGCTAGTAAGAAGCAGATTAGAGTGTGGAGCCATGATATGGAGTCCTCACGAGAAAAAATACAATAATATGGTGGAAAAAATGCAGAACAAATTCATAAGGTTCCTGTACTTAAAGTTATATGGAGTTTACCCCTTTTTCCCATTAATGTACCCGACACTATTTGTTCTTGGCATGGTAGGTTACGACAAACTTCAAATAAGACGGGAAATGATGTTAATAACATACATTTTCCGTCTTCTTAGAGGCATAATACACAACCCGCAGGTATTGATGAGCATAGGATTATACGTACCTGATAAGTATGTATACGCACGCAGACGACCTAGGCTACTTGCTATCCCGAGGGCGAAAACTAACCTCCTGGGTGAGTCCCCGTTCACGCGGGCCCTTCGTACAATTAACTGTCTTCACACAGCCGAAGATATTGATATTTTCAATATTACGTTGACGAAATTCACAGAAACTCTTTTGTTATTTTTAAGTAAGACCAATTATTATTGATTGTTATGGTTCATGTTTTTAGCTTGTTTTGTGTAATTGTTTGTTCTATTTCCTTGTCGCCTTGGTTTTATACTGTAATGGCAATGTAAATATTAAATAAATAAATAAATAAATAAATAAAAAATTTGCTACCGTTAATATCAACTTTTTGAATGCAATTCTATAGGTCCATGCATGAGGTTTATTGCCTGATTCTGGATAACGTAGTGTTTAAGCTTTGAGATAAGTGTAAATTAGTAGTAATTAAGCACTGGGGATGCAATGTAGTGCCACTTTAGTCATGTTCTACAAGGATGGCTTGTATAAATTGAATTGATTAAGCAATAGTTGCAATGTTTAACGGATAGGTACGAGTACAGTGAGTTTTGGTAAATTGTAGATTAATAAAGATTTTTTTTAAAGACTTGTAAGCTCTTGCTTTCATCGCATCTGGTGTTAAGTTATAATAATGGCCAAAGGTGAAAACTTACTTCACCCGAAATGCTCCAGACAGGAACTGGCTATCTTACCTCTAAATGCAATAAACACAAGAATTAGAATTGTTGATATGGCGTCATACTTAGGTAAGATAATGTAGGTAGCTGGCCAATTGGACTATTGTTTTTCTCTTATCCATATAGGATTATAGAAAAACAAAGTCGGAGTAAATTAAAAATATGACCTACGCTGTACTGTATTGAGCCCACAATACTTGAGGCTTTAAGTTGTTTTGTGTGCCGTAATTTCACCAGAAACCATACCTTTTACACCGAAACTCATCTGACGGAGGCTTATATTAGCCTCCGGCAGCATATATGGTGGTAGTATTTCCCTGGATGAGCCCTTTCACTCGATTTCTACTACTCTATAAACGACGAGAGCAAACAGGTAGGACAAGTCCTACGGAACAACAATCTTGTACTCTTCAAGTCCAGAGTGAATAGATTCCTTTTAGATAAATTCACTTGTTTTTTAGTGAACGTGTTGGGTCAAACGCTGTAAGAAAAACCCATCATCATCATCACCATAATATCGCTCTTCGCTTATGTTTTAGAACGTACCGTACCGCTCATGAATTTTCGAGCAAATTTAATCATCAAACCTGATTACATTTTTTCCTATCTTTTTGTACCACGGAGATATATAATAAGTTGTGAGAATTATCACCGGCTACATAAAATCCTTAAGTTGAGCGAGGCAGTTGTAAACATATGTTAGTAGTTGTTTCTTCTTAGAACTATGTTACGTCAAAGTGGTTTTGCGTTGGTATTGTGTGCGGTGGTGATTTGCGAATCGGCTTTTAGTAAGTATTTAATCAAGGATTTCTTTTACTTTTTAGAAGGGCGGTTTCGATTGAATTAAAAACAATCTTTCGTTGAATTAAAAAGAAAATACAGGCTTTGTGGTTCGCCTACAGGTGTCAGATCCAGAGGTTCCAGATTCAGTCCCCACGATGTTATGCTTGGTTTGGTTGGTGGTAGGACTTTGTCCAAGTCCGCCTGGCTAGCAACCATCATCTTACTTAATTATCTCGCCATAACAATTATTCTGAAATTATTGTGTTCCAGCATTTAGAGATAAGATAGCCAGTTCCTCAGTTTGTTGAATATTTCCGGGTGAAGTGCACTTCCACCTTCGGCCTTATCATATCCCCGTCGAGATTTTTGCTAGTGCCACACCATACTCCTGGGATATTAGTATCATTATCCCTCCTTATCCATATGACCCTAACTACTTAAATCTTATCCCCTCATCACTAAGTATTCCAGAGGAGGGTTGACGTTAGGCAGGCGGTTGGTCTATAAAGCCAAACCTCTAACATGTCAGAAGATAAGGTTGTGCCTACCCACCTAACGTGGGATATATGGGCGGGATGATGATGAGTTATCTGAATTAACAGTTAAAGCGAATTAATTGATGATGTTTTTTTATATTATGACGAGGAAGCGCTTGGCCTTCATCTCACCTGGTTACAAGTTAAGATAAGGCCGGAGGTGGTAGCGCACTTCACCCAGAATCCTCAACCAACTGAGGAACTGGCTATCTTACCTCTATTAATGCCGGAACACAACAATTTTAGAATATGATTATATTTTAGGATATTGTTTTCAGTTGATTCCCTCGTTAAATGTGGTAAGGATGATAATGAGTGCCAAAGGAATCAGATGCAGACCATGATTCGCAGTTTATCGCTTGGTGCCCCAGAACTTGACATCCCACCAATAGACCCTGCAGAGATAAAGAATTTCAAAATTTCCATTCTCAACCTTCTGGACATGACCCTAGATGGCGTGGCTAAAGGGGCCAAAAAGTGTATCGTTCATAAATTTACGTAAGTATTTTGGGAAGGTTGGTCTTCAAGGCCCAAAGGGTGACCAAGGGTATTTACCAGGTCTAGTGACCGCGTTATTTTGAGTACAAGCAAATAGCCCTGCTTCAATTTTGTATTGACTGAGCGTGAAGATTTAAAAAATGAACCTTTTGAACAGTGAATAGTACGCTTGAAGCTTTGTGCTATGCTTTGTCAACTATCGGATTCTTTGGTGCAGACAACAAAAATAACCAGCCAGCCAGAGCTTAATCCAATTTCAGGTCTATTGGCACACTTTGGGAGATATCTAAGTCTAGCAGTGGACTGAAATGAGTTGGTGATGAACCTATTTCATCACCAACTCATTGCTGCAATTGCGATAAACAATTAACACTCCTCTGTAAGATCCAACAATAAACAACATAACAGACATTAACCTTTACCCGTCAGTCATAAAAAACTAGATATTAAGTAGGTACATTTTAATTATGCTAGAGAACTGGATAAGTTAGGTCGTAAGTCAGGTAAAAAACTGGTTGAAATATAAATCATTTAAATACAGGTGAGTAGGAAAATACTAGAATACATAAACTTCGGCGTAGTTATGACAATGTTTGTGTGCACACAATGTGAAACTAAAAATAACTATTCCTCATTCTCCAATTCGCGTGGGAGGACGCGTCAAAGATATGGAGAAGTACATGACCCAGTTGAATGCAAGCGGGTTCGATCCCCAGGGGAGCACAAATTTATGCTTGGTTTGGTTGGTGGTTGAACTTTGTTTAAGAACACTTGGTTGGCTACCACCATCTTACCTAAGTCTGTCGCCTTAAGCCGGCACTTCACATACCCAGTACCCGCCACACAAATGCGAAATTCAAACTTTTTTTTTGATCGTATTCACGCGTGTGATACCTCAAATAGCTCTTCGCACAATGAAACAAGAGCAATAGCATAGTCTGGAACCCCTCATAGTAAAATTACAATTTCTAGTATTTTTCCTTGACCTTTTTATAACCTTGAATTCTTGTCCGATTTTAGCTTCAATAGGCCTTGATATCAAGAGTTTACCTACCTATTTCTCGAATTTGTTGTAGGTTTCCTGAACTATTTGTTTGTATATTATATAAAGCCATCCCCCGAGTCTGCTCTCTTCAAACTTGTAGAGAGTAAGATTAGCGATGGTGATATTAAGGGTGCCTCCCGTATACTTTTTTCTAGTGACACGATAGCTCCAAATTCCGTTGCAACCCTCATTTCTCTTGAAAGTAAACATCCGGCCCCGGGGCCAGATTTCCACCTCCCCGATGCACCTCAAGATAGTGATTGCGCTGTTGAGGCGACCAGTCAGGATGTACTCAGTGCCGTTATGTCCTTTCAGAGTGGCTCAGCCGCTGGCCTGGATGCTGTGTCTCCACAGCATCTAAAGGACCTGCTATCTGGTGGGTCTGGCCATGCGGGTGATGTCCTTCTTGAAGAACTGACGGCATTGATCAACCTCATGCTGTCGGGTCGAGTCAACAGCGAGATTACAGAAATCTTGTATGGTGCTAACCTTTGTGCTTTAAAAAAAAAGGATGGCGGGATAAGACCCATAGCCGTAGGCACCACCTATCGCCGCCTTGCAGCCAAAGTCTGCTGTCGCAAAAAAGCCGCGTATCTAGGCGACTATTTCCGACCCGTGCAGCTAGGCTTTGGTTCGCGAGGCGGTTGTGAGGCCGCGGTCCATTCTTTAAGAACATTTTTAGATCGAAATTACGGGGAGGTTATTCTAAAAGTAGATATCAAAAATGCTTTTAATTCGGTTGACAGAGGCACCTTGCTAAATCAAATCAAATCCAAAATTCCCGAAATTTATCCTTTTCTTTTTCAATGTTATGGTTCGCCATCTAAATTAATTTACAAGAACCAAACTATTTCGTCTGCAGTTGGCTGTCAGCAAGGTGACCCTCTAGGCCCGGCCATTTTTAGCCTTGCCATTCACCCAATTATTCAACGCCTGAAATCTAAATTGAATGTTTGGTATCTCGATGACGGAACCCTGGGTGGCGATGTGGACTCAGTATTTGGCGATCTAAAAATTATTATAGATGAATTTCGGCAGATTGGCTTAGAACTAAATTTTTCGAAATGTGAAATATACATTTCAGATACATGTTTGGATAGAAATTCAATTATTCAAAAGTTTGAGACTTTGGCTTCCAATATTACTGTTGTAGATAGGAGTTCACTCCACCTACTAGGTTCACCAATTCTTGATGAATCATTTCCGGGTTTCGTCGACGACAAAATTCAAAATTTTATGAAGGTTTCGGACAGACTTTCAAAAATTAACTCACATATGGCTTTCAGCATTATAAAATTTTGCCTTTTTGTCCCAAAACTTACTTATGCTTTACGATGTTGTCAACTGTGGAAACACAGTGAGCTGGTGGAAGGCTTAGACAACATAATAAAGAACACCCTTTCCACGGTTTTGAATATTGAGTTGGATGACAGAGCATGGTCGCAGGCCTCATTGCCTATTCGATTGGGCGGCTTAGGTATACGCAAAATTTCTAGTGTTGCTTTGCCAGCGTTCTTGTCTTCCGTCTATAGTACACATTCTTTGGTTGAGAAAATTCTAACACCATCAATTTCGGCTGTTCCAGGGAATATACTCCAAATTTCTTATCTTGACGAGGCTCGAAATGCTTGGCATAGTGCTTGCCCTAATACCGATCCCCCAAAACACCTTTCGGCACAACGGCAGTGGGACGGGCCTCTGTGCGAGTTGACACGGAATTATCTATTACATACGTGCTCAACCTCCACAGATCGTGCTCGTCTCTTAGCTGTTTCAAAATGGGAATCAGGTCTTTGGCTGCAAGCACATCCATCCTACAATACCGGTACACTTATGGATCCTGTAACTTTCCGTATTGCCACTTGTCTTCGGTTGGGTGCAAGATGCTGCGCCTCTCACCAGTGCCGGTGCGGTGCGGCCGTAGATCAATTTGGTTTTCACGGACTTTCGTGCGCAAGGTCTGCGGGCAGGATTTCGCGCCACGCTAGTCTTAATGACATTATCCGTCGAGCGTTTACCAGTGTCAATGTGCCAGCCGTTCTTGAACCGAATGGTCTGTTACGTGATGATGGTAAGCGGCCCGACGGTATGACTCTTGTCCCTTGGGAAATGGGTAGGCCTTTGGTATGGGACGCTACCTGCGTCGACACCCTAGCGCCATCTCATCTGCCTGGGACATCAGTTAGGGCTGGTGCGGCGGCTGATTCGGCCGAGGATCACAAAAGGCGCAAATATAGTGGTCTCGACAGAGCTTACCTATTTGAGCCTTTTGGGGTGGAGACCTTGGGTCCGTGGGGAGCCGGTGCCCTCCGGGTTTTCAAAAATATTGCGGGGCTTTTGATTGAGGCGACACGTGACCCAAGGGCTGGCTCTTATTTAGGCCAGCGAATTAGCATAGCTATTCAGCGTGGCAATGCAGCCAGTGTCTTGGGCACGCTTCCGTCTGGTACTGGTCTGGAACAGTTGAGTTACCTATAGGCCGTTTGTAACGGTCCTTAGGTAATCTGACTGATTCCTTTGTACTTAGTTAGTTTAATTTATTGAATAAATGTATACTGGTTTAAAGTAAGACACAATTAATATATAATATACAAAATACTTATACATTGATAATATATACATTATATTATTAATGTATAAGTATTTGTCCCCCATAATGCCGTCATCCTTCGTAAGGCTCTGTGTGAAAATCAGCGCTGTCCTGCAAGGGGTAGCATTAAGCTGAGGCAGGACCAATTTGACGGACTCAGCACAGAGCGGATCCTATACATATACATATATAATATTATGTAATATTTATGTTATTAAAACTACTTGTGTTAAAGATTGTCGTATATTGCACCTTTGTAATGCGTATTGCTCTGTATAGTTGTTCGTCAAATAAATGTATTTATTTCTTTCTTTCTATCTAAAATAAAGCAGGTGTATTTAATTATCGAATTTTTGTTTTAGGTCAGACTTCGACGTTGGTGTAGCTAAGTTAGATATGACATGCAATATAACAGTCAAGGGGAAATACAAGATATTTTCAGACAGCCCTACGGTGAAAAGTTTTTTCAACGGAGAATCAGTACGTGGAGATGGCAATGGAAAAGTCAAGATTGGTGAGACAATTCGAAAAGTTCATCACACATAGACCACATTAGCTCCTCTTAAAAATCAAGGAGATTTTCTTAAAGCAAAACTAAAAACAATTAACAATTAATTATGATAATAGGCTTGGGTCGGTAAGAAATTGTTCAGATCATATTTTTGGCTCTGATTTCCAAAAAAATGTGTATCGATTTTGATATTTTATAGTATACCTACTATTTTATAGTATACCTACCAACCTTATTTTAATGATTAAACTTAAAGCACCTACCTGATAGGGGATTGAATAGCTCACAACTCAACATAACCTGTTTGCATTGTCATATTAATGAAAATAAAATAAATAGAATTCAAAACAAACAAAAAACACATCTGGTAGATATAAGATTAATACATATGTGATTATCTATTCATTTTGATAATCATACAGTGAGTATATGTTGTGCTTGATTTGGTTGGTGGTAGGACTTTGTTTAAGTCCGCCTACCTCCATCTTGTCTAAGTCTGTCGCAATAACAACTATTCTAAATTGTAGTATTCCGGAATTTAGAGGTAAGATAGCCAGTTCCTCAGACTGTTAGGGTTATTCCGGGTGAAGTGCGCGTCCATCCTCGGCTTCATCATAACTTGAAAGCAGGTGAGACGAAGGCCAAGCGCTTGCCCGTCATTCATATTATTGTATAGGATAGGCGACTGTTTACATATATATCTTTTAATGATTGTATTGTATTCTAGACAACCTAAGCTTAAAGATGGAAATGCCATTCGATGTTGAAAAGATAGACGGTGAAATTTATTTGATTGGGACGAAGGAGAAACTCAAGTATACTTACGACATCCTCGGCAACGTGGTGTTTGCAGCCGATAGCCTTTACATTGGAAAAAAAGAATCTAGTAAGTATCTAAATCGTACTTTGAACTAACAGTATTGTTCAGTAACTGAGCGCATCCCCGTCGTACTACAAAAAAAAGTGCTTTCTGTGTCGACTCGGTTTATCTTGGTTCCTCGTCTTGTTATTTTATGCGCGTTTTATCCTGACTGCTACTACCGCCTCATTTACAATAAAAAATATGAACAAAATTGTAATACTGAGTGTAATTTTTTAGGTGCCATGCTTGTCAACCTATTGAATGAAAACTGGAAGCTTATGATCGGTACATTTGGAAAAGACATCGTTAAGACTGCAATCGACCTAGTGTACACATTTGCTGATAAATTCTTCAGACACGTGCCTGCTAAAACTTATATACTCGAAGATTTGTCATCTTACGTTAAAAATTGAAGTTTTATAAACAGAAAGTTCGTTACTTAGTTAGCTACACATTTATTTGCCTCTTATGATAGAACATAAATGTGTAACTAGTTTATGGAACTTCCGAGCATATTCATTTGTAAGATAGGTTAGGATTACGATATGTGATGTGTAGTGATTATTTTACCAAAGGGGATATTGTTTTCAAATAAATTGTTCGGAAATAATTGAGTTAGTATTTTTTTACTGTCAAAAAAGTTTTCATGTAGGTTTTTTAAAAGTTTAATTTAATACATTTACTGCTATCTCCATCTCATCTGCCTGGGACATCAGTTAGGGCTGGTGCGGCGGCTGATTCAGCCGAGGATCATAAAAGGCGCAAAAGGTAAGCTCTGTCGAGACCACTATATACCTAGTGGTCTCGACAGAACTTACCTATTTGAGCCTTTCGAATCGGGGTCGAGACCTTGGGTCCATGGGCAGCAGGTGCCCTCCGGGTTTTCAAAAATCTTGCAGGGCTTTTGATTGAGGTGACACGTGACCAGACCAGCGAATTAGCATAGTTATTCAGCGTGGCAATAAAGCCAGTGTCTTGGGCACGCTTCCGTCTGGTACTGGTAGTTTTTAAGAGTAGTAGAAGCCCCTTGTGAAAGGGCTCGTCTGGAGAATTAGTACTACCATACCTATTTCAGCTGTTCTGGTTTGAAGGGTATGGTTGCCGGTGAAATTACGGGCACGCGAGGCTTAACACCTTCATGCCTCAAGTTGACGGGCACAATGCAGTGCCGCGTGGGCTATGTTCTTTGTGGATATGACCTACGCAGTAAGGCATTGCTATAGGCAAGATATGCACTTATCACCAGGTGGGCTACCTGCTTGTCCCGTCTCCTAGTTGTATAAAAAAACTGATCTGGAATAGTTGAGTTACCTATAGACCTATAGTTACCTATAGACCTATTAGGTAACTCTTATAGGTTTGTAATGGTCCTTAGTTAATCTGCTGATTCCCTTGTACATACCTAGTTTAATTGTACAATTTATTGAAAATATGTGTAACTTATTCCTAGGGAATTAATGTTTTTTTCTGCTTTTTTCTGCTGGGACTACTTTCCTATTTTTCACATACTGGTACATCTTTGTCAGTTTTCACTGATTTTATAAAATGTAACAATCTTTATCCGTTATTAGTAACAATTGTTCTTGAAGAGATTAAAATATCAGTGGATCGGTCAAGTACTATTAAGTGTGTTGCTTGAGTAAGGAAAGTCAAGTATGTAATTATGGTAATTCTTTGCTCAGACAACTTTTTTACATTTCGTATACCTATTCTGATGATTATGATTGCCTGTTTTGTGTACAGCCTTAAAAATATGTTGTAGGTATATTTTAAACATGGATGGAACTCCGGCCATATGCCACTTTTTAGCAATCCTTTGGAGAATGTTTTTTTTCATGTTCATGAATAATTTTATAACATAAACTTTTTTTATGTTATAAAATTATAATATTTGCCGGATTGCCAAGCACTACAACATGTTTATTTTATGGTACCGCCTTCAAATTATATGAACTTACCCTTAGAGTTATTTTTAAGTTTTAAGTGGTGAAGTCGGTTGCATATTTTTCAAAAAAATATATTTTAAGCTTTTATTCGTTGTAAAACCTACGACACCACGACGTCTCCGACACCCTATTTAAAAGTCGCGTCAGGGTGCAATAATACGGGATTCTGGGAAATATCTTCGCACAGATTACCTAAACAAATGTTAAAAATCGGTCACTACTATAGTGCAGTGTAGGGGTGCACTATGTCAGGAAATTGGAACGATCTTTCCCATGTTTTCCTGTATTTTGATTTATAAGCCGTGGACTTTTATGGGGTGTTATGACGATAATAATGATGATGATGATACAAGTATACAGCATTTATAACCAGAATGCATTATAAGACATTTCCACTAAGCCCAAACAATGCTAGGTTAAATTGTTTTTTTACGGAGTTTCGGTGAACATCGTCATATAATGATGAAGCCAAAGGCCTAGGCAGTTCGGTGGGACTACTACGTACCATCATTACTGCGACCAACAACGGGCTTGCCATGCATGGTGATTATGGCAAAACCCTAATAATGATGATCATGATTCTGGCAGGTATGTAGTTCAATAGGTTCTAGTGACCGTAAACACCACAGGAAAGCAGAATACGCAATTTCGTTTACTTGGATGACATATTTTTTCCAGTTATTTTGATATAAAAACCAAACTGCTGTACCGATTTTGATATCTATGGGACAATCTCGAAAGTATGGCCTACCAAACAAAATATGAATTATCAAAATCTATTTCGAATTGACGGAGAAATCGAGTAACAAACAAAAAAAACATATAGCCGAATTGAGAACCTCCTCCTTTTTTTTAAGTCGGTTAAAAATACGGTTATTTCTCCGATTTTCCCAATAGTTTATTATATTTTTTTCCTTACCTTTCAGGGGCTTGCACTGCACAAGCCGTGCTCGTGAGCAGTTTGTCCAACTGCGCAAGTTTAAACAGACAGTTCAAAAACATCAAAATAGCTATACATAATGCATTAACGTAGGCAGGTTTTCATAAATTGTTACATAAATATCACGACATTACTTATATTCACGGCATTATTATTATGACGTGATACATAGTACCTTAGATAAGCAGTAGCAATTTCAGACTTTACTGCATTACCGGTAATGCAATGTGACCCATCAATTAGGTCTCAATACCTCTCATCTTAGAGTTACATGGTAGTCGAGCGTATTGACTCAGAAGATCTTCATTACAGGTTATGCTTGTACAAAGGAACAATTAGGACGTCTAAAACACGCAATAGAACACGAATCATGCGAGGTACACGTATGCGATCATAACACTGCGTCATGATAATAGAGTCAATAAAATTGCGTCGTACGTTTGCTTCCATAATGAAAGCTTGAAAATGTATAATTTCACGCAGATTGTTTATAAAACAGGCCTACTTACAACCAGTGACTGTCGAATCGTCCGCTTCAGCGAAGTGTTATTCAGTTTTTGCTGTAAAAATAAAAATGTGGCAAGCGCTGTTTTTGTTGGGATTGAATAACGTGTCGTGCATGGAGCTGCGTAAGTCTAATTAGTTTTAAGTGCCTTTCCGGTTTAGCTCAACCATGCTGGAGAAATGTAGCGCTATCCTCCAATGTACTCTTCGCCCTCTCTTCTTGGTTCTAACTTTTTTGGTTATCTATTTGATAGTTCAGATTTCAGAAATGTTTAGCAAATTGGCTACAAAGTTTTTATTTATTGGCCACTTTATAACAAAGGTACAAGTTATAATGTGTTAATTTATTGGCACAAAAAACACTTTTTTTACTAAATATAATGTATAATTAAACTCACTATGTACAAAGGAATCAGTCAGGTTACCTAAGGACAATTACAAACGGCCTATAGGTAACTCAACTGTACCAGACGGAAGCGTGCCCATGACACTGACTGCATTGCCACGCTGAATAGCTATGCTGATTCGCTCGCCTAAATAAAAACCAGCCCTTGAACTTATTTAAGGTCTAAACTAACTCAGAATTGTAGACTGCAGACTCGTGGTCACACCAGTCACATTCGTGTGACTAATAGACTCGTGATCATCCTAGTAGTATGGGGAATTTAATAAGTACATAATATCTGCCCTATAAGGCGATGTTGGTGATTAGGTTCTGATTCTTAATTTACTAGTAAGTACTTACCTAGTTTAAACAATTATTACATAATTCATTTTCAAAAATGCAACACAGCAAAATTTTAATCAAGTAAATGTCAGACACATAGAGTCAGGTAAATAGTATGTCTAAAAAAACAATTATGTTAAGGTTTAATTAAGTTTTCTAGGTAATTTTTAGTAATACTTAACTGTAGGTTAGATAACCATTGATTTTTGTTTTTTTTAAAGATATTTGTTAAGTTAGCTGCTGTTCTTGTATGTAGGCACTTGAGTTATGTTACTTAATATGTAGAACTTCGTAAATGTTTGTTTGTTTCATTCTGTTACCATTCGTAAGGACCGCTAATTGGCTTCTCTGATAACCTTGACTAGATTGATTAATTAAGTGATTTAATTAATTAATTAGTTATTAAGTTTTATAAAGCTGTTGGTATTCCTAATATTTTTTAATTTTTTTATAAAATACATGATATAAAGTCAATCGATTGCCTACCTTTTTGTAGCTGGTTACATACAAGCGTGTTCGAGAAACGATCCAAACCTCAACGACTGTGCTCTCAAATCAGCCAAGGAGTCCATTCACCGGTTTTCTCAAGGTGATTCATCAAGGGGGTTGCATCCTCTGGACCCAGTACATGTCGCTGAGATGACGGTTTTCGTGCCAAATGAAAATGGTCTAAAAGTGGTGTTCAAGAAGAACGATTTTACTGGTCTTTCTGCCATGGATTTAAAGAGTTTGAAGTGAGTTAAGTAATATAAAAAACCTCACAGCTCAGTTGGTAGCAGCTATGCCTACTGAGCTGTAAGCTTTGGGTTCGAATCCCACCCAGGGAAAACATTTGTGTGACGAATATTGATGATTGTTCTGTGTTTGCGTGTTGTATTTTGTATAATATTCAAGTTATAAAAAAAAAAAATTGCGTATTATTTCCGTAACATATGATATTTTTTTATTGTTCACGGGGATGTGCTTGGCCTTCATCACCTGATTTTCAGGTTATGATAAGGCCGAAGTTGGAAACGAACTTCATCTGGAATCTTCAACCAACTGAGGAACTGGCTATCTTACCTCTAAATGCCGGAACACATTTTTTTTTACGAATTGTTGTTATGGCAACTGACTTGAGCAAGATGGTGGTAGCTAGCCAAGCCTTATACAAAATCCTACCACCAATCAAACCAAGCACAATATTGTCATCCCATGTAGATCAAACCCGGGATCTCTGGACCTGACACCGGTAGACAAACCACTAGACCACAAAGGCGGCATAATCTAGTTCCTATATTACAAGCTTTACTTAGTTTGGGTACTAGATGGAGATGTGTGGAATTATTGTTCAATATTAAAAAAAACACAATGTCCTATTGCAAAAATGCACATCAATTACCAATAGGAATTTGAAAATAATAAAATATACGCGATCAACTAACCTGAAATCGTGGTGAATCCTCCATAGCTCGTTTTGAGTGAGGCCTTAGACCTCATTGGGCCTTTTCGGGCGGTTATGATGAAAATAATGATAACTTGATAGGTACCTATTCGTTACAGGCCACTGGGTGACAGCTTAGCCTTCGCCACGATGCCTATGTAGGACAAGGCCTTGGTAATTCCATAATGAACTAGACGCCTAACGGCCTCACGGACAATTAGCTTTGAGCCTTTTAATTACGAATAATATAATAAAGGCGATGCTAGAGTTGGGGTATAAAAAAGCCGGAATTTAAATCTACGTCACGTAGGTAGCGAATACGTGTGTGAAAGTTACGCTCATTCGATTGCAGAGTACGTAACTATTTTAATTCGTTAGTAGTTTTGTTCTAGTTAACTAACTTTTATATGGGTTTTTTATGAGAAAGTGCAACATGTCCTTATTTTAAAAAAGTGCATTACCAATTCGTATACAAAGGTACCTTTGTTTTCGTTTCTTATATCATCTATTATTTCGTATTCTCTGCTTATAGGTATTTCATTTTTAAGATTTAACGTTTCACGTGAGGTGTTCAACCAGCTTTCCATGGGCGGTTGCAACCAGCGATGTCTCATGTGAGATGTTCAAACAGGTTCACGTGGTTCAGTGACTCTCTCACATCATCAGATCTTACGTGACACGTTGGTAAAGAACCTTAGATTCAACCAGCATACAGTACGTAGTTTCTTTTAGGTATACAATGTAATGATTGATAGCAATAAATGCATTAGATGAAAATCCGATAACAATTTATACTGATGCTAATGAAATTCAAATTGAAATCAAATCGAGAGATATTAATTACTTGTTCAGGTCATGCATTTTGCACAATTTAAACTGGATTGCACAAAAAATGCATAATTATCATGATTCGCGAATCCGGTTGCAAAGGATAATATAATTCAGCTGCATTGTTGAATGTGTTTTAGAAGAAAATAAAAAAAAAAACTTTAAGTTAACCGGTATTTTGCTCAGCACTGTTCACAACTTAAAAGGCCCGTTAAATAATTAGGCACAGAGATGATTCATTAGAGACAAAAGGCGTAATGGAGTGAAAGATGGTAGCAGTCTGAGGGTAGCTAGTTCAGCAGTAATGACACGGTTATGGTGTAGGGGATATGTTGTTTTGAAAACGAGGGGTACATTTTCGTATGTTTTCCGAGCTAGGATAGGGATCACTATACAATTATACAGGAAAATATATACCTAAAGGGAAAACAGTGTGCATTTGAAGCAAAGCTTTACATGATACCTGTATATTAACAATCCTCATAGCTCAGTGGGTTGTAGCTCTGCCTTCTGCGCTGTAGGTTCTGGAATAGATTCCCACCTAGGACAAACATTTGTGTGATGAAAGATGAACCATGTTTGTTCTGTGTTTGGGTGTTGTATTGTATGATACGCATATATATATTAAAAAAAAAAAACTAATATATCCGTAATCTAGTTCCCATATTACAAGCTATGCTTTGTTGGGAGTTGGGACTAGATGGCGCTGTGTGAAATTAATGTCTTGTAATATTGATTATTGAATATATATATTTTATTGTACGATAGGGATTTGCTTGACCAAATCTCACCTGATTTTTCAGGTCATGATAAGACCGAAGGTGGAAACGCACCACACCCGGAATCCTCAACCAACGAAGGAACTGGCTATCTTACCTCTAAATGCCTTTATAACATCGAAGTCGAAAGCTTCCGATTGAGATTCCGAAATCGCAATTTTAACTCCGAAATAAACAAAAATGCATTAGAGACTTCCACAAAAGATTTTCAGAAATGGTTTGAGAACAGCGTTAAAATCAATATTCTATTATTCGAATATTCGAAGGTAGAATTCGACAAAAAGTACGATACGAAAACATGCCGTTTGTGTCCAATGCGTTAAAGAATCGCTATATACACAGTAGAGATGAAGGCTAATCGCTTCCGCGTCGTACAAAAAAAAACTTATTTATTTTATTTATTTGTGTTTAACAAGCCTTATAGCTCAGTTGGTAGTAATGCCTTCTGCGCTGTAGGTTGTGGGTTCGATTCCCACCCAGGACAAACACTTGCGTGATGTTACGTATAGTACGTATGTATAATACTTGTTTTGTACTACATACAAAAAAAGTATTCTATCCGTAATCTAGTTCCCATATTACAAGCTATGCTTAGTTTGGGGCTAGATGGCGCTGTGTGAAATTAATGTCCTGTAATATTTATTAACAAGCCTTACAGCTCAGTTGGTAGTAGCTCTGCCTACTGGGCTGTGGGTTGTGGGTTCGATTCCTACCTGGGACAAACATCTAAGTATGTCATGAACATAAATGTTTATTCCGTGTTTGGTGTATTGTATAATAAGTATGTATTTACAAAAAAATGTATTTAAGTATTGTATCCGTAATCTAGTACCCATTTTTACTAGCTTTTCTTAGTTTGAGACTCGATGGCCCTGTATGAAATGAATGTCCAATAAAAATATTTCAATGAACTTTTTGCAGATTCAACTTAGAAAAAAGGGTAATTACAGTCGACGCTCTTATTAATTTAGATGTTAAGAATATTTACGAACTAAGTGGGAGGATTCTGGTTATTCCAATCAATTCTAATGGAGACGCATCTATAAAGCTGAGTAAGTATATGAGTGTGACTTCTATTCCTTGGAAAATTACCATGACCTCTAGGTTTCGGCTATACCTACGTCGACTCTTGCACTATCTGCCTATAGTTTCAGTGAGGAGTGGTTTTCAGTCAGGGTTTTAGGTTTTTAGGTTTTTATCTTGCCTAATTTTGTCGTCATTACAACAATTATATTATTTTTTGTGCTGGCATTTATAGGTAAGATTGCCGGTTCCTCAGTCTGTTGATGATTCCGGGTAAAGTGCTTCCACCTTCGGCCGTATCATAACTTGAAACCATGTGAGTTGAAGGCCAAGCGTTTCCTCGTCGTACAATAAAAAAAGCCAAGGTCGATAAAACGCGTAAATGTTATGTCTCCACAAAACATTACATATTTGAGCCTTTTGGGGTTGAGACCATTGAATACTAAGGAGAGGTTCAGTGGTTTGGATGCGTGGAATGGCACGGCATTGGCTTTCCACTTTGTATTGTCCCCATTACGTCGATCTCATACTACAATTCAATCAAATTCTTTATTTCATCTATAGACAATAGATTGCACTTAGATAGGTCAAACACACAGATTGGTTGCTTACAAAATAAATAACACAAGTCAAGAAGTTACAGAATTGAGTTTACAAAACGCCGGTCGACCTATCAGTTAGTTCCTCTATGTCGCTCTCATATACGCGGAGGTCCCACAACGCCGCTTCTTATGATTCGATGCCATACAATCAAAAGGCTTTTGATTTTTTTCGTAATTTACAGAAATGTACTTGCTTTTGTATAAAAAAACTATTTTTACTGATAAATGTACCAAATAAAAGACACTCGCCGCATATGTAGGTTACATACAAAATATAAATATAAATGAGGAGCAGCGTAAAGGAGTTAATAGTTATAAGCGAGCGGCATTGTGGGCCGGAGTTTTTGGGGGCATTCAAACGGGTGTTTCTAATAAGATCAACGCAGTGAGAAATCGACGTAATGGGAATTTGTCATAATTTGTACCTTCATTTTAATCGGGAGATAATTAGTATTTTTTAACCGATTTCCAAAAAAGGAGGAGGTTCTTAATTCATATTGGATTTGGTGTATGTTTTTTTTTTACAGAAAACACGACGATCCACGTAAAGCTCTGGTACGATGATGTGGAAGGTGACGATGGAAAGATTCATTGGAAAATAAGGAAGCACGACATCAAATACGAAGTTGAGAGAGCGTACTTTAGATTGGAAAACTTGTTGGGAGATAAAAATATCGGTGCGTAAAAAGCATTTTTAAGATTGGTATTTTTTTTTTTTTTTTTTTTTCTTTCTTTTGTATTCTGCTTATTGGCCATCTGTCAATGGTGACAATAATCCAATGTGATGTTGATGTCTGAAATCTAAGAATTTGTCGCTGTATGAGAGACCAGCCCAGTGACTCTTCTCTCACTCTCTGTCAGCGAATCTCATTGCGAGACTCTGTATGCTGTGCCGTTTTAGTCTTGAGAATGTAAGACTCCCCGACCCTTCCAGTTGAGCGGCCAATTCATTCCTGTGCTTGTTCAGCCTTGATTGGTAGTTTTTACTGTATGTCTGCATTTCTTGTTTTACAGTTCTCAATGGTATATCCATGTATATAAACTTGTTGCTTATGTGTTGTGGGATTTTAAATATGTTTCGTATGGTTTTGCTCTGGAACCTTTCTAGGATTTCTATATTGCTGTTACTGGCTGAGCCCCATAGTTGGATCCCGTATGTCCAAATGGGTTTTATGATCGTTTTATATATGGCCATTTTGCTGTTATAAGTCAGTTGGGATTTGCGTCCAATCAGCCAATTCAGGCTGCGGATTTTGGTGTCAAGTTGTTTGCGTTTTGTCCAAATATGTTTACGCCAAGTAAGTCGGCGGTCAAGGTGCATTCCCAGGTACTTCGCGTCGTCCGCCTGGGGAACTTGTTCGTTGTAAAGTAAGACAGGTGGGCATGTTTTTTGTCTGAGAGTGTAGGTTACTTGAACGGATTTGTCTTTATTCGCTTTGATGCGCCACTTATCGAACCATTCTTGGACAAGGGTGAGATGTCGTTGGAGATTTTTTGATGCAGTGTCAGGGTCGTCGTGGACAGACAATATTGACGTGTCGTCTGCATACGTAGCAGTGGTAGTGATGTCATCGAGGGTAGGTAAATCCGCAGTGAATATCAGGTACAGCAGCGGTCCCAAAATACTGCCTTGCGGCACTCCAGATTTGATTTCGTGTAGTTTTGATAACTCGTTGTTGTGTTTTACTTCAAAGCATCTTTTTTCAAGGTAGGATTTTATGATTTGGAAGAAGGAGTGTGGGAGTTTTTGTTTGATTTTGAAGAGAAGTCCCTCATGCCAAGCCTTGTCAAACGCCTGGCTGATGTCTAGGAATATGGCAGAGCAGTACTTTTTATTTTCAAGGGCTCTTTGAATAATATCGACCAAGCGATGAACTTGCTCGATCGTACCATGTCCTTCTCTGAATCCGAATTGGTGTTTAGGTAGGGTTTCTTCGAGGTATTGTCTCATTCTAGATAACAGTACTTTTTCGAACAGTTTTCCTGTAATAGGTAACAGGCTAATGGGTCTGTATGAAGCCACTTCTTGTGCTGGTTTACCTGGTTTCAGTATCATAACAACCTGTGCTATTTTCCATTGGCTGGGAAATGTCAGAAGTCTTAAGCAAGCATTGAATATCTGGACTAAAGAGAGTATTCCTTTCTTTGGCAGGTTTTTCAGGAGAGTTGCATCTATCAGGTCATACCCAGGAGCCTTACTATCTTTGAGGTCGCGGATTACTCTGGCGAGTTCTTTTAACGAGACACTTTTCAGGGCAGGGCTCATTTGTATGGTTGATTTAAGATAGTGTCCTATTTCTTCGTCATGTTGTTTGTCCGTGCTGGGTAGCGGTTGAAATACTTTGTCTAGGTGTGTTGCAAAAGCGTTGGCTTTTTCCTTGTCAGATCGGGCCCACGTTCCCATTTGGGTTTTTATAGGGGCTTTTTGCGTTTTCGGACGTTTAAGTTTGGATGTCGCCTTCCAGAGCGAGTAGTTTGTATCGCTTGTTGGGGTAAGTCTTCTCAGGTGTTCCTGAAGGTTATCATTGTTGAGATCATGTATAACAGATTTCAAGTCTTGTGATGCTCTGCTAAAGGCCGCTTTATCCCTTGGGAACCTTGTTTTGTGCCAAACCTTGCGTAGGCGTCGTCGTTCAATGATTTTGTCTTTTATGAATGTCGGATAAATGTGTTCCTTCGGGACGAACACTTTGCGCTTTGGGGTTGACTCGTGTACTGCAATGTGTATTATTTTGTTGAACTGCTCAATTGCTTCTTCTACTTCTTCTATTGTCTTAAGGGATATTTTTAGTTCAATCATAGAAGTGATTATGTTTTGGTACTTGTCCCAGTGTGTGTGGCGATTATGTATCCTTGGTGGTATTTCTTGCAGTAGAACTTGGCAATTGACGTTAAGAACAACAGGAGTGTGGTCTGATGAGAGGTCTATGATTTGTTCTATATTCATGTGGTTTAAAGAAAGGTTCTTGGTTACAAAAAAGTCTAATAGGTCAGGTTTTCTTGCATTGTCTGTTGGCCAGTATGTGGGTTCACCAGTTGATAGGTAGTTAAGGTTGAGGTCGTTGATCGCGTAGTAGAGTTGTCTCCCTTTAGGGTTTATAAGTCTAGAGCCCCAGTTTACATGTTTGGCATTCCAGTCTCCTCCGCAAATGAAGCGGTTTCCTAGTTTTTTCAAGTATTCTTTGTAATATTCTGCAGTTATAGAGTGTTTGGGTGGGCAGTAGATTGATGCTACTGTAATATCTGAGGTGCTGTCGGTAACTTTGATTATTGACGCCTGAATCTTTTCCGAGCAGAATGGTTCGAGTGGGTAGTGTTTTAGGTTTGACTTTATAATTATGGCAGCTCCAGCATGTGCTTTCCCTGATGGATGGTTTGTGGTATATACTAGGTAATTTTTGATGTCAATATGGCTTTTCGCAGTTAGTCTTGTTTCTGAGATTAGGGCAATGTCAATTTTTTCAGTTGTGAGGAATGTTTCCAGTTCTTGTTTACGTTCTGTTAGTCCGTTGGCGTTCCAAGTCACAATTCGCAGGTTGTAAATCATTTTGACAGCAGGCTGCTGATTAGTTGGATCATTTTATCCATCATTCGATCCATCATGTTCGTCATTAATAATTCGAATTTGTTGAACATTCTGTTTATGATTCCTTCCAGGTCGTTTGTGCCTGGCAAGATGCTGTCGGTGTTTATGTTTTTTCCAGGGTTTTTCTTTTTAGTTGCTTCGGCGAAGGATCTGCCGTGTCTGGTTGACGTCGTTATGCGTCCTGCGGGTTCAAACTCAAGGTCTTTCTTGTATTCATCTCTCCATTGTTGGTCCGATGGGAGTGGGGTTACGTCGTGCTGCCTGGATCTGTGGTACTCTGCCTGTGGTAGTTTTTGGGCTTTGTATGGTTTTATGGTAAGTTGATGTACAACCTCTTTCTTATTCCACTGTGTTATCTCTGTCTTTTTAGCATCTTGGTGTCCTCTAAGCTTTGAGTTGAGTTTAAGAATCTGCTCTTTATATTGTTTGTACTTTGTGCAGCCTCTGTAGCTAGCAGGGTGCTTTTCGTTGCAGTTTGCACAGGTGGCATCTGTGTCTGGGGTTTTATTGCAGGTGATTGTTGGATGATCTCCTCCACATTTAACACACCGGAAAGGTCTAAAGCATTGGTTTTTAGAGTGTCCAAATCTCTGGCATCTTTTGCACTGTACTATCTCTCTTTTTTTGTATGGTGGTTCAAAGGTAACTTTCATGTGGTTCAGTTGTTTGATTCTGTATATGTTTTTGTTATTATCATTTGGCTCAAGGTCCACATAGAATACTGGCAGTGGCTCCCTAGTTACCCTGTGTAGGACTTTTACAACTTGGCGAGTCTCATGTCCTAGTTTTTCTATTTCTGCTTTTATGTTTGTAGTCTCTTCTGATGGGTGTACACCTCTTAGTACTACTCTGTAGGCTCTCTCGCTTTTGAATTGATAAGTGTAATGGCTGACGTTTTCTGCTATGAAGTGTTGTCTGATGGCTTTGTATATATCAGTGTCTGCTGGCATTATTTTAACTATATGTCCAGATCTGAGTGTTGTCATGGTGTATTCCTCTTTGGTGCTAATATTGTTTAGGATCTCTTTTAATTTGGCAATGTCATTTACCCCTGTTACAAAGATAGGTTCAGGTTTAGGTTGTTTTGTAGGTGCTTCATTTTGTTTGTCAGATTCGTCGTTTAGTATGTCAAATTGATTTTGAGTTGGTACCGAGTAGGTTGTACTAGTTTCTTTTTGAGGTCGTTTATTAGGGTTTTCCGTTTGTTGACTGGTGGGACTGGTTTCTATCCTTTTTCTCTTGTTGACTGGTACTCTGTCTTTCTGCCATTCTTTGTCTGGTTTTGTAGTTGTTTTGTTCTGGGATTCTGGGCGTGTCTTCATGAACATACTTCTATGAAAAGTCTGCTGGACTAGAGTAGTCTTCGGGTTTGGTTTGTCGATTCCTCTTCTTTCTGGTTCTTCTATGCATTTTTCTTCAGTGAGGTCCACTTGCGGCAAAACGTTGCCCCCCCCAGAGTACGAGGGGCAGCCTGAGCTAGGCTCAGGGAGGGATTCTCCAGTGGAACTGGTACCATCCTGGGGTAGTTTGTCTTTTTGTTTTGCTTCCATGGTTGTAATTTTATTTCAGGGTTTTCTTCCCCTAGGGTAAGCCTCCTGACGCTTTCCAGGGCACCAGTGTCACTCTTTTAGAGGGGATTTAGTCCCTCTTGGTGTGTGATCACCATAGATGGGTACAGGTTAATTGACCGCCGCCTGTAGGTCAGCGTTGTTGCTTGTTTAGCACCACCCAGGGGACACGTGTAGGGTGGGTCTAGGAATAGATGGTAAATCCTACGGACGCAAGCAACTTCATCCCCCTAAGATTGGTATAAACATAAAACCATACAACTTGAATTGCCTATCGAACCTCTTAGATCATCGTTCTGAACCTCTCTGTCAATATACGGAAAGTCTTGTCGGTTCATATATTCATAGGCAATCACAAGTTATATGAAAACATTACTAAAGGTCCATTTTCGCGGAAATATGAGATGCTTTAAATGCGTTGCAATAATTGTTGCAACCAAATAATCTCGTCTCACTAATCTCATCTCAGTCCTCACTAATATAATGCCAATGTTTGTGTGAATGTTTGTCACCGCTAATCTCCGTAACTACTTAACCGATTTAGATGAAATTTTGTATATAGAACGTTTAAATTCTAGAATAATCTATAGAATAATCATATATTTGAAAATCACCCCCTAAACACAGGGGATTAAGAGGATAGAAGATTATATGGAAAAAAATATTCCTTGGTTCGATTCACTTAAAAAGTCGATTTGAATAAACTATTAAGTAAATGATGAAAACAAAATCTTTTTTTTACAAAACTACCCCTAGGAAGTGAGCAGTAAATTTCTGAATTTTGTATGGGAAAAATATATTCCTTTGTTCGATACACTTAAAATTCAGTTTATATATACGATTAAGTAAATGATGAAACATGTATTCATGTGTTATAGCTTGACTATATATAAACAAATATACTCACACACAGATAGGTCTCTAAAATCGGCTCTAAAATGCTAAACCCCAATTATCGCAATCCAAAACGTGCTCTCCCCATCCTTACTCTCTCCATATTGTTCTACATTTGACACAACAAAATTATCATATACATATGAGAAACCCTACGTATGATAAATGGGGGCACACAGTAGTAATGTATTACCATGTGCCCCCACTGTTCATACGTGGGGGCAGATAGCCATAAGTGTTACCGTCTGCCCCCACGTGGGGGTCGTTCATGGGGGCAGAAGGTAACAATTAATAAATTTCCACGCTGGCGAAGCCGCGGGACGCAGCTAGTATAAATATAAATACTATTACTAGTATTCTAGATGTCCTTGAACGTTGCAGAAACATATTTTATCCAACTTCAAAAAAACTTATCCTCAATTACGAATTCAAATTTTAAATATTATGTTGCTTTGCTTACCTACTGCTGTTTTATTATAAGTCAAGGAAAAATAAGTAGAATAACCAACGTTTTGGTGACCTCTATGTATTATTTAAGATCTTGTCTGTGATCACCAAAATAACGGCCAGACGTGGTGATTATGACAACTGAAATGTATTGGCAAATAAAGAAGTAAAATACTGGACCAACTTCACAGCTGAGCTAGTAGGAGCTGGGACTTCTGGGCTGTAGTTTGTGGGTTCAAATCCCACCAAACAATTTTTTTATTGATGAACATGTCATATTGTAGAATAAATCTATATTTACAAAAACAAGGTATTTTGTGTATTAGAGATGCAGAAACATCAGTATGCTTTCAATTGTTCTGATATAAATAAATAAATAAATAAATATTACAGGACATTAATTTTACACAGCGCCATCTGGCCCCAAACTAAGCATAGCTTGTAATATGGGAACTAGATTACGGATAAAATACTTAAATACTTTTTGTAAATACATACGTACTATATGATACAACACCTAAACACAGAACAAACATCTATATTCATCACACAAATGTTTGTCCTGGGTGGGAATCGAACCCACAGCCTACAGCACCGAAGGCAGAGTTACTACCAACTGAGCTATGAGGCTTGTCAAGATCATATCTAGATAGAGAAGAAAGATCTAGAGAAGACGCGCTATGTTCCTCTTTTTCGTGGCAATGAATCAATAAATTATTAAACTAGAGGTTCTGTAAGAACAGTAGACCTCGCAAGCCCTTTAAACCATGCAATGATGCTTTCCTTTTTCACTTTTCCTTTTAGACTTTTGAGCAAATAGGGGTATAAGTTTTACCGATTACTCGCGTTTCCTTGATCTGAAAAGATGAAACCTAGTGTTTCCAGCTTTGTCTTGCAAAGGCGGAGAGGACTGCGTAGTTTGATATGTAAACGTTGGTATAAAAAAAAAAAATGAAATCCTACAGCAAACTTTTCCACTTTTCCTCTTCCATTCCCCCTTTTTGTTGCACAACATATTGTATAGAATTAAATCCTAGGTGTGTCTCTCAAATGTATTTGAAATCCGTTGACACATAATGCTACAGCAAACTTCCCCTTTTTTCTATTTTGCAGCCAATCAAAAATCGCGATCGACTACAAAAAATTAAGAAATCAATTTTCATAAAAATCAGTTGAAAAATGCGACCTGTAGACAAGAACAAACCAACAGCCGACAGCCAACGGACTGCGGACAAAAGCATTTTTGGCCAATCTCGAAACTTAGACGCTGATTAATTGAGCTTCGCTCTCCCGGTCAATTAATTCTGCCCAGAAAGTAGCTATTTAAATAGCCTGATCAGTTGCCCATCAGGTCCCTCTGTAAGCAAATAATTCCACTCAACAGGCAGGAAATAATGTGCGGCATGTCATGTGTGACAATATCCGGTGTGAGTGTGACCACACTCACACCATCATTGTCAGGTTTAATAAAACCACACCTGGCTATCCATCATATCCGATCAGTCCTGCAGCGACCGACTTGGGTCCATAGCCGATCGAGTGTTTCCATACCGGCCACTGCAGATTGTGCCCGCGTGGCAGTTTTTTTTATTTTTATTGTACGACGGGGAAGCTCTTGGCCTTCATCTCACCTGGTAACAAGTTAAGATAAGGCCAAAGGTGGAGGCGCACTTCACCCGGAATCCTCAACAAACTGAGGAACTGGCTATCTTATCTCTGAATGCCGGAACAAGACAATTTTAGAATTGTTATTATGGCAACAGAATTAGGTAAAATGGTGGTAGCTAGCCAGGCGGACTTCAACAAAGTTGCTGCAGTTGGGCAGTAGCACTGTCGGAGTGATAAAGTGTGAGGATGTTTTGACCTCCAGAGTTCGCATCTTGCAGGCATTGCAAGTTCTTCTAGGAGATGATGCGTGACAGAAAACTGTTGCGGCTTCTCAAACGAGTTCGAGGGGTTTGTAGCCAAATAGGTGGCGGCAGTCTTGTTCTTGTTTCCACTTTTCAGTAGAACTGGCTATCACGGCGTACCTACATCAGGTGGGGCTATGCTTGCCAATGGGTATAGCATTTTACGGTTTGTGGGTTTTAGGCACCCAGTGATAATTTGGCAGGTGTCATTCAACGCACTGTCCACCTCTTTGGAGTTGGCGGAGCGATGCAAAACTGGGCACGCAAATTCACCAGCTGAGAAAGAGAGAGCGCTGTGTGAAAATTACCCATTTACAATATAATTTTCATATTTACAGGTGATCAAATTAACAATCTTCTGAACGAACTTTGGCGGGATATCATCGCAGATTTGGGACCTTCTATCTGCAACTCCCTGTTGGCTGCTGTGGTGGATAGCCTCACAGTGTTCCTGGACCAAGTTTCCTTCGATGAAATGATGCCTGAAAATTTGTAACAAATCTCATAAAGTAGGATTAGTAGTTCCTCATATTTCAAATTGCAGCGCAACCTTTGTTTGAAACGATTGTAATGTTAATAAACACAACATGGAAGCACGGTCAGCGGGTTTTTGTTGGAATTAAGATGGTTAAGCTTTTGCCCGCTTCTATGGTGGTGCGAGGTTCATCAGCTGGTTATAAAAGGCACTGACACTTTCGAGCACAGGCCGAATATTAACTGCTTTGCACCGGACCTCGGCAGGAATGTGGTCGTCAGCGGAACTTGGCAGGTCCTACCACCAGCCGGAATTGCAAACAAAAAGTCAGTGATTCCGTTGCCAGGCTAGATTAGTAGGTTGGTTCCTCCCGCGCTTATAGATTGAAGAAACTCTTTTAAGTTAAATTATCTGAACATAGCTCCAGTTTTTTTATTTTTTATTGTACGACGAGGAAGCGCTTGGCCTTAATCTCACCTGGAAACAAGTTGAGATAAAGCCGAAGATGGAGGCGCACTTCACCCGGAATCCTCAATTAACTGAGGAACTGGCTATCTTACCTCTGAATGTTTTTTTTCAAGAATTGTTATTATGGCGACAGAATTAGGTAAGATGGTGGTAGCTAGCCAGGCGGACTTAAGCAAAGTCCTACCACCAACCAAACCAAGCACAATATATTGTACTCCCCACGGGGATCGAACCCGGGACCTCTGGATCTGAAATCGGTGGTTGAACCACTAGACCACAGAGGCGAAATAAAATTATGAATTATGAAATACAGGTATCATTATCGTAGAGCAGCGCGCTTAACGATTATTGTTCTTATTGTCCACATTGTGACGGAACGCTGAGTCCCACGTCACACTGGGTCAATTACCGTTTTTGTTTACTTCAATGTAATCGCCGTGTAGTCTATATTGACTAGTACAAAAATCGATATCCCTGTAAACATATAATGCACACGTACCTTGGAGTCAGGAGACGAGGACCTGGAGCTGTAGGCTGATTGAGGCACTCACTTTTAGTCTCACATGCACCGGCCGGTGATAGTCTTGTGCTTTAGGTGTATATACCTAATTAAGTATTGTTTTTAGTTTGGACATTCAAAGGTTCAATAACCCACAACACAGTCGGTAGTATTTCGATGGCGATGGAATATTGGTGAAGATGTACTTCTCGCGCGTACGGTGGTTTACGAGTAACTGCCCGTAAAAAATCCTTTGTCTACCAAAAAGCAGCGCTTGCATCTTGGTCTCGGCGGGTAGGTGTGTGCATCAGACAATGGATTAGTTGCCCTTGTCACAGGAAAATCAATCCCAGTAGCTAGTCATAAGACCTACTTTTGGCGATACATGAACACGAATGAAAACGAAACATCCCGCCCACCAAAATACAGTTGGTATTTTCGTATAAGCCGAACAGCAAAGAATCAAATCATTGTGAAAATCATAATGAAATATTGAGCAAAAACAAAATTAACTCTAAACGTAAGAAGTGCAGAACCCGGCTGTATGGAGATATTTATGGTTATGGATGAGGTGCATAAAGTAATGTGATACAAATTAAAGGTTAACATAATGAAAAACTTGCTTAAATAACTATCTTAAGACTAAGTCCGTTAATAGACACATTATTCTACAGGTAACGGGCATATTTTTACTAGAGGTCGTTTGATCAGATGGTCGTTTGTCGTTCGCAAAGTAGCGACGCGGACCTCGCCATCGGGACCAGGATGCAACTCGACCACTCTGCCAAGAGGCCAGTGTAAAGGTGTTCGAGTGTCATCTTTGATCAGAACCATGTCGTCTATTTTTAGGAAATTACTTTTCTTGGTCCATTTTGCTCGTGCAGTTAAAGTGTGGAGGTATTCATTTCTCCAACGTTTCCAGAAATGTTGCTGAAATGATTGTATGAGTTGCCAACGATTCAGTCGATGTAGTTTTACATTTGTTGTGTCAGCGTCGGGAACGCTAGTTAATGGCTCCAGAGTTAAAAAATGACCTGGAGTCAAAACGGAAAGATCATTTGGGTCAGAACTGACGGGACACAGGGGTCGGGAGTTAAGGACTGCCTCGATCTGGGTGAACAGTGTGGTCAGTTCTTCAAAGGTCAACACTTGATCCCCAACGATCCGATGGAGGTGAGCCTTGGCAGCTTTAATTTGGATTTCCCACACCCCTCCAAAATGAGGTGCTGAGGGGGGGTTGAATTTAAACGCTATGCTTTCTGTACCTGCTGCGTTCTCTAGCAGGTTATGGAATTGATTTCGTGTGCCAACAAAATTTGTACGACAGTCCGCATGAATTACACTGCATCTGCCTCGTCGTGCCACGAATCTGCGTAAAGCAGCGATAAACCCATCAGATGATAGTGAAGACACTACCTCTAGATGCACTGCTTTGGTCGTAAGGCACACAAATAAGCACAGATATGCCTTATCTAATTTAGCTCCACGATGTTGGCCAAGTTTAATACGAAACGGTCCCCCGAAATCAACTCCTACTACGGAGAAGGGTTTGACGTCATTGACGCGGTAAGCTGGCAAGTCGCTCATATATGGTTGCAAAGGTTGAGGTTGTGTACGATAGCAATTAATACATTTAGATAGACAACGTCTGATTGCCCGCTTCGCTGAAATGATCCAAAACTGGTGCAAGAGCAAGAAATGAGTTGTATTTACCCCTGTATGGCAGTATGTTCGATGGATTGAGTCAATAAGTTTAGCGGTTAAAGGAGAATCGTTGGGCAGTAATGCTGGGTGTTTCTGATCGAAACTAAGTCCTGCGTGACGGATGCGTCCACCCACCCTAAGAACTCCATGATCAATGAATGGATTGAGTTTTTGGAAAGGTTTCTGTAAGGGTTGCCCACTTTTAAGTCTGGATAGCTCTTCCTTGAAAGCTGTGGCTTGAACGTTCTTAACAACAACCATCAATGCCTTCTGACGTTCAGCGTGAGTTACGACCAGGTTATCTGGCCGCGAATCCTGTGAGTTTCGGGCTGACTTGATAAATCGAAGACAGAAAGAGACAATTCGGAGGATTTTATCAAGAGAAGAGAATTTTTCAAGCAGATGATCAATGAAGGAAGGGGTGTCTCCTGGGCTTTGTGTGTTTAAAGATGAATGCGGTACGACTAAGGAAATGGGAACGATAGGCCTTGCTTCATCTAACGCTCGTGTATCCTCCTCTAGAATAACTGACGTGTCTGTAGGTGAATTGTGGTTCTGTGCCATCCAAGGTGCTCCCGCCCACCATAGCGTATTGTGTAACAACTCTTGAGGTAATTGACCGCGGGAGCAGATATCGGCTGGGTTATCGGTCGATGCTACATGGTGCCACCATAGAGTTGGCGTGATATCGTGAATATGACTTACACGATTTGCGACAAACGTAGTCCAACGAGATGAGTGCGAATTCAGCCAAGATAGCGCAATGGTAGAATCTGACCAGAGATGTACATTGATTGATAACATGTCAGGTAATTTGCACGTTTTCCTAAAGAAATCGTATAAGTTAGCCAATAAAACGGCCGCACATAATTCTAGCCGCGGTAGAGACACCTTTTTGATTGGTGCTACTCGTGCTTTTGAACAAATAGGAATGATGTGAGTTTTGTTTGACTTATCAACAGCTTTCATGTAAAGAATGGCGCCATATGCCGATTCTGAACTGTCGCAGAATCCGTGAAGGGTATACGACTGGGCTTCATCGATTGTTATTCGCCGAGGGATCCTCAACTTCGTTATTTGGTGAATTTGTTGTTGATACTCCTCCCACAGAGTAGTAATATGGGTTGGAGGTGTAACATCCCACCCAATACCAAGTATCCATAACTTCTGAATGATGCACTTTGCCTTTATCGTTAAGGGTGATAAAAATCCCAGTGGGTCGAACACCTTAGCAAGTTCACTCAGAATTGTTCGCTTAGTGCATGGTCGGTTACTAGGTGCTACATCGAATAGAAATGTATCTGAACTAGGATCCCATTTTAGGCCTAGAACCTTGAGAGTCAGATGCTCCGCTTCATCAAAAGGGATCGCTTCATGTAAGCAGTCAGAAGGGGGTAAGTCAGACAAAAGTTTCGGATCATTACTTGCCCATTTTCGCAAGTGAAATTTACCTAGTTTAAATAGTTTTATTATTTCAGCCTTTGCCTGGAGGGCTTCCTCTAACGTATTTCGACAGGTCACGATATCGTCTACATATATGCCAGTTCCGGATGACAACACTTCTTTAGCGATAGGAAAGGCGTCCCCTTCGTCTTGAATTAGCTGTTGAATAACTCGACAAGCCAAAAATGGTGCAGATGCCACACCATATGTGACAGTGTTTAAATAGTACTCCTGAATAGGTCCATCACTAGAAGAACGCCAAAATATTCTTTGATAGTCTCGATGAGACGGGTCCACAAGTATCTGACGGTACATTTGCTGAATATCTGCCATAAAAACGATGGAAGACTCACGGAACCGAAGAAGAATTTCATTTATATTCGATTGAAGTTTGGCGCCTGTGAGGAGTGAATCGTTTAATGATTTATTGTTGAGATCCCGAGCGGAAGCATCGAAAACCACCCTTAATTTCGTGGTGTGACTTGCAGGGTTAGTTACACAATGGTGAGGTATGTAATATTTTCCGTAAGAGAGTTCTTTCGTGGGTACCAACGACATATGACCACTTGAAATGTAGTCAGCCATGAACTCGGAATATTGCCTCTTTAAGTCAGCGTCGCGGGCTAGACGACGTTCGATAGCATGATACCGGCGTAAAGCGATATCACGGATACCGTGAAATACAGGTTCACTATCATCTTTAAAGGGCAGCTTAACGATATAGCGTCCAGAGGTTTCACGAGAATGTTCTGCTTGAAACTTTTGCTCACATACCACTTCATCTGTTGTCAATGATGAAGCGGGTGGGAGCACGTCCAGTTCCCAGAATCGCTGAACGAGGTTAGTGAGTTCCGTATCCCCACCAGAATGCATGTGAAATAGCGTGTGACTAGCTATTGGTGTCTTGCCCAATAGTAGCCAGCCAAAAATGGAATTGAATGCTGGAGGGTGTAAGGATGTGCCCTTAATGCGTTCACTGAGAAGACATTCAGCAAAAATGTCTGCGCCGAGCAATACGTCAATTGGACCGGGAATATCAAAACCCGGGTCTGCTAGAGTTAAGCTGTTAATACGAGACCAACCGGACCGATTTAATTTAGCTATCGGCTGATCCCCGCATATGTTTTGAATAACGTGTAAATTTAAATCGATTTCCGCCTTTCCCTGTACACCAATCGTGCATGCGACATGACCTTTAATCGTAGTCGATGTTCCTCCTAAACCACAGACTTCAACAGTACTAGCTGAGGGCTTGAGCTTCAACAATTGAACCGCCTTTTCAGTAATAAGATTGTTCTGACTACCCGTGTCAAGTACCGCTCTGAACGTCATGTAATGGCCATCAACAGTTTGTAGTTGAATAAGAGCCGTAGCCAGTAGGACCGTCGTATTTGCTGGTGGGACCGAATCTGACGTATGGTTAGTTACCAACGTAGAACCGACTGCTTGTGGTCCATGGTCTGCGTCTTCCCTATGGAGAAGCGTGTGATGCTTTCGTCGACATTTTTGACATGAAAATATGGACATGCAGTCCTTTAGTTGGTGGGAGGACTTTAAGCAGTTAAAACACCATTGTTTTGAAACAGCTACCTCCATGCGTTCTGATATAGATTTTTGAATAAAATCTTTACATTGAAGAATGTTATGGGCTCCAGCGCAGAATGAGCACTTGTATATAACTTTGGTCGGGGAAGCAGTTGTTAGAGTGGTATTCTTCTCTAAATTTTCCTCAGCATTCAACGCAACCAAGGTGTGATTTACATTGTTATATTGGCGTTTTGACATAAATTGCGATATACTACTTTTCGTCGCGTCTTTGGTGGAAGCTCCAGTAGATTTGACAGGTTCAGCAAAGTGAGCGTCACGTACGAGTGCATCACATTTGAGTTGCAGGAACTTCTTTAATTCGGTAAACCTTGTAAGTTTATTATCAGTTTGCTGTTCCTCGAATTCACGTCGTGTTTTAGAATCCAGTTTAGAGAGAACATGATAATTCAGAATAAAGTCCCATTGGTCTACAGGTAACCTTAATCGTTTCAATATACATAGATTTTCATCGATAGAATCGAGAGAACGACGAAAATCTTGAACGTTTGTAAATTTCAAAGTAACGTTTAGTACATCTCGCCAACATGCAAACGCCAGTTCACGTTCATCTTGATATCGTGCTACGAGAGCCTGGTATGCGTCCTGGTAATGTTCCCCGATCACAGGAAAGGTTCGGATGACTGCGGCCGCGTCGTCTCGCAGGGATGATATCAAGTAGAGGAACCTTTCAGTGTGACTTAGCAAAGGGCAGTTATGAATAAGTACATCATACGTATCAATAAACTCTGGCCACTTCTTGATATCGCCTGAAAATATAGGTAACGATATTTTAGGTAGTTTTATATGTGAAGACTCTGTTTTGATAGTGGCTGTGGAAGAATTAACGGCACCAGCTGTTGTAAGTTTACGGTGGAGTGCTTTAATTTCAAAATAAATTTCATCGCAGTTTTTGTGAATATTTTCGTCTTCCTCGGGTCTATCGGAGAGGTCGATTATGCTAAAATGACATTGCTCGAACTTGGAAATATTAACGTGTACGTCGTCGTAGTACGCAAAGAAAAGGTTGCGTTTGTCTTCGTCTGCTGAGGCCTCTAGACCTAGTTCTAGCGCCTTAGCGAGCCGGTTATAAGCTATAGTTCGCTTTCGACGTAACGAAGGTAAGTCACTCACTCTATAACCTTGATCAATAGATTTCGCTTTTGTTTTACTTAATCTACGTTTACCCGATGCTGTACAAAACGCCATAGTAATCGTGGGTAGTACTTATAGGTATCTTACCTGAGGTATATTTGGGTATATATAGGTATATATATACCTATACCTAGACTAGGACAATTCTACTCCACACGCACAAAAGCGATATTAAACCGTACTTACAGTATTTTAGGTAACAGCAAGGGCCCTAATAAATAATACAAACGTAGATAATGATTTCAGCGATTTCAGATGCTAATAAAATAAGATAACGCAAGAATGCAGATAAAACACACTAAAATGGTAGGTGGGTAGGTATTTTAAAGTATTGTCGAGATTTTTCTTGCTATTCACTGTAAGTCCGTCGCTTACTACCTATGTGATAAGTACTTAACTCAAAATAATTTAATACGATGGAGTAAACATAGCTATCTAATTCTCAATCAATTGAGTCAGTAAATATATACCTATACAGCCTATACTACTTAGTACTTGTTAGGTAGGTACGTTACTAAGAATAAAAATGCATGTCTACAAAGAAATCAAGCCGATAATTGGTATTAAATACACATATACACACCGATATTGCGCAGGTGATAGTGATTGTCTATATGTATATACTGATCTTGACGAACATAAGGAGGTACTCATACGAATCACGATAGAATGATATATTTTGAGAAAATAATAATGCGTAGGCACCTACAGTACAATCAAGCCGATAGTGGGTATTAAATACATATATACACACCGATAATGAATTGGGGAGTGATTGTCTATATATGTAGATAACGATCTTGACTAACGTAAGCACCTACTCGTACGATAGAATTCGAAGTACGCACCGAGAAGCAGGTAAGTTATTACCTATATAACATAAACCAAGCGCTTGGTTTCATAAGTCAACACTACAACAACAACGTCATTCACGCGTCACATGCAAGGCGATCGAACTGCCCGCTTCTAAGCAAAGTAGTTGCCTACCAAACAAATACCTAGATACTTTGACGGTGCCATCAAATAAGCAAGCTTCGATACAATAGTAGAATAAACAGCGACTTGGCGAAGCTATTTATCTTTACAATGCGTGTTTATTCATTGTTAATTTGAATCACCGTACTCTAGGCACCTATGGAATTTGAACGCTGAGATCAGGCAGTGACAACACTACGTAAAGTTTAGATTAGGCCAACGCTTAGATAGTAACAATGCGGGCGAATGCACTACCTATAGCATGCCTACTCGCCAACATTAAATGCTTGTTATTTTTCAAGAATTGCTTATGCTTTTTTTAAAAAATACCAGACTGTAATTTGCGCTATTATAACATGATTTGATTGAATATTATATCTAGAAAGATAAGTTCCCTGGTTTCGGCACCACTTAATGTGACGGAACGCTGAGTCCCACGTCACACTGGGTCAATTACCGTTTTTGTTTACTTCAATGTAATCGCCGTGTAGTCTATATTGACTAGTACAAAAATCGATATCCCTGTAAACATATAATGCACACGTACCTTGGAGTCAGGAGACGAGGACCTGGAGCTGTAGGCTGATTGAGGCACTCACTTTTAGTCTCACATGCACCGGCCGGTGATAGTCTTGTGCTTTAGGTGTATATACCTAATTAAGTATTGTTTTTAGTTTGGACATTCAAAGGTTCAATAACCCACAACACAGTCGGTAGTATTTCGATGGCGATGGAATATTGGTGAAGATGTACTTCTCGCGCGTACGGTGGTTTACGAGTAACTGCCCGTAAAAAATCCTTTGTCTACCAAAAAGCAGCGCTTGCATCTTGGTCTCGGCGGGTAGGTGTGTGCATCAGACAATGGATTAGTTGCCCTTGTCACAGGAAAATCAATCCCAGTAGCTAGTCATAAGACCTACTTTTGGCGATACATGAACACGAATGAAAACGAAACACACATATATTCAGGATTCTCTTTTTTAAATAAAAGTATTTTTGCCGTTTTTGCTTGTTTCAAAAACCTTTTTAAACCTTTTAATTATTATATTATTTGAAGAAATTATTTTACAAATGAATAAATTAAGGTTAGGTACCTACTTGTATTCAAACCTTAAACTCAACTCTTACCTTATTATGTCGTGGGCTGGTAATTAAATTTGGGTAGCCACTGCCGATGTTTCACTAATTACTGGGTCCATAATTTTGTTACAGAGCCTTTATTGCAAACCTACCTATAATAGATTTGCCACAGGAGCAATGTGTTGTGCGTTGAGATCTTAATTTCCTGCAAGCTGAGACATTTTCACAAAAATACATAAGATTTTTTGATTAGAAAAGCTTCCTAACAATAGTTAATTTTAATGAAAGTGAAATTCGCAGCAAAATCCTAAGCGAAATTCTCACTGCTGAGGTTATTGAATATAAACAATTTTTAGAAAGTAGGTATTTTAATTTTGATCAACACACACAAGCCACATGATGCGGAACACCAAAGGAAAATGCAGTAGAGAAGTGACGGAGTGGTAGGTATCCAAGATGTCGGAAAAGAAACAAAAATAGCTCATACACTGATGGAGTGACCTAAACTTAACTGCTGGTTTGAATTGGAGGAAGGACAAAAGTCAAAATCGCAAATAAAAAAAAGAGTATTAGTTTTATTTTACTAAAGGTAAGTACTTTGTCATTCTAAATATTACACTGATATGCGTTTGATAATGAGGAAATTGAAAATTAGCTCGGAATAAATAGATCTTTTATCATAGGTAATCAGACAAGGTTTCGATGGAGGATTTTTAAATGAACGAACCAGATGTGACATGAATTTAAATAAATTCATGCTCATGCATGTAGGAAAATACCCTGATGGAATTTAAACTGTACGCTAGCATGGACGGACATGCAAAATGCACATTGCTCACCTATCGATCGGAATTGTACTTGAAAAATGAAACGGATAAATTTTAAATTTTCCTTAGATGATTTATATATTTTTTTAAATGGTTGGTACTTATTGTGCATACGAGACAAATACTATACATTAACTTTAATCCATCACATTTATACATAAACCTACATAGATTTTTTTCTTTTCTGTAAGTTATTGATTGAAATAAACATTTCAATATTCATTCAATGTTTATCCTTGGTTCAATTTAATTCCATTAAAAACTGTTAATGCGTAGTTTTTAGTAAAATGCATTTTCTTTTGTGATTTATATATCCTCTCAATGATTGAATTACTTTTTAATATGATCTCGAGTTGCTCTTAATAAGAAGAAAAAAGCAGCGAATAATGTAAGTCATGTCATTCAAACATTGATTGTTCTACCTTCTTTGATTTTGTGATTGGGTGTTATATTGTGTCTTATGTATGTATTGACAAAAAGAGTAACAAAAGTGTTTATATTCTATGATAACTAGTTTCCAAATTAAGTACAAGCGTTGCTTAGTTTGGGGCAAGATGGCGTTATGTAAAATGACTGGTAGTAATCTCAAGTTTTGTTATTTAATTTAATTTTGGCAAACACTTTGATTTATATAAAATAATTTTAACCTCTACTCACAATTTGTTTGTTTTCACTTTTCAGTTAGTTTTTCAGTTCCTTTTGGTTAACACGATCTGCGTAAATATTCAAATCTACCCTATACCTAATCGATCGGCTTACAAGAGGGGCAAAGTTAAAAAATTAGCAAAATTGTAACTCGTTAAAAAGCAGAAATATCTTCCATCTGTTTTGTGGAATGTGTGTGTAAGTCCGTTAGTGGGGTAATTTACTAGATTTAAAAAATAAACCTATTTCAGGCACCAGACTCACAAAACAGGTCACTAATATGCTTTTTAATAACTTGTTTATCTTGTACTACTAAGCACCTATTTGTGAGAAAAATAACTTATTATAATTACTTATTATCTTTTGTTTAAATATGTGTCACTATAAAAACTGTGACATATATACTTTTACAGATGCCTCACTAAAGTGAGGCTTCTGTTTACAAGTGCCTCTCAAAATCGTGAATCAAGAGTTCTTGGATAGGCGCTCAAGGAAGCAATTCCCTTAATTAAAATTTAAATCATCCATGGAGAAACCACAACGCCATCTTGTTATTGCAAGCTTCAGGGTGAGAGGATTAAGTGATGTGCTTACATCACAACGTTATTGTTCCGCTAACAGGATGAGGAAAATAACCAGGTGAAGCTACAAAAACAATGTTACAAAAACATTGGCTCGTAAAAACGTGATACAAACCACAAAAAATATAGCATAAAACATAAATACCTACTCAGTACATGCAAGGAATAAAACCATTTCATACCTTTTACTTTTTCACTTAGTTGAGTTTTTTTTGTATTAGCTGTTGACCTCCGTTTTTTTATCGTATGACGGGTAGGTGCTTGACCTTCATCTCACATAATCTTTCATGATATGATAAGGCCGAAGGTAGATAACATAACTTTCTTTGAAAACGAAAATAAATTGTTGCATAGTAATATTATTATGCATTACTCTAATATTCGAACGTAAGTTTGGACAGGCCTCTGACTCTAACTACCGCCAAGTAGGTGATCCTCACAAGATCCACGCTCTCAGGAGTAATCAGAGGTGAATCCCCAACGTGAAAACAAGCGTGAGATCTTTACTTTACTAGTATTCCATATGAGTCGCGAGTAGTTATTTCATTATGTCACCATAACAGCCTTTAAACGTCCACAGCTGGACATGAGCCTCCTCAAAAACTGAAGAGTTTTTGCCATAATCACCACGCTCGGTAGGCAGATTGGTGATCGCAGTATTTGTGTTACGTTCTCAGACGGATGCTGCTGCCCAACCCCTGGTGTATGCTATTCCTTTAGACGTCTTTTACGACATCCATAGGAGGAAATGGAGGGGTCATATTCGTAAGCCGGAATCACCCCTTAGTTTCGCGGTTATCAACGTTATAACAATGTATGTAAAGTAATGTTCTTGTTAAATAAACCTCTTATATTCAGGTAGATACTAACATCGCACCTACCTTGTTATAAGCAGAAGTAGGTACATAGGCCCGGTAGTATAAGGTTAATTGCATCTTAAACAGCATTCACGTATTATTAACTAGGCAGGTATTAACTTGAAGCTAACTCACGTATCTACTTTAGTTTATAAAACCTATTACCGTGTATTACTTTTATATTACCTTATTATACCTTTTAGATTAGGACCTATGTAAGCCTATTTACAAGAAATAAATGTGTATTATTATTATTATTATTTCCTCAAACGAAATGTAAACTACAAACAGTGGATAACTCCAAGCGACTCAAAACTACGTTGTCATTACAGGGTACGAATGCCATAAAGAACGCAGTAACTACACAGAGGTACAAAAAAGTCGGATGTGGTGTATACTCCAAAAGCATATGATAACAGGTTAAATTGCAAAGTAACATGTGGTAGAAAACTTCTTTAGACAATTTTTTTTTTTTTTTTTAATATATTTTTTTGACTTCACAGAACCATCTAGCCCCAAACTAAGCATAACTTGTAATAAGGGCACTAGATTATGGATGGAATACTAAAATGCTTTTTATTTGTTGTAAATTCATATTTATCATACAGTAAAAACACCCGATAAGTACGATAAGTATGTATTTATAACAAAAAAAAAAGCATTTTAGTATTCCATCCGTAATTTAGTGCCCTTATTACAAGCTATGCTTAGTTTGAGGCTAGATGGCGCTGTGTGAAATTATTGTCCTGTAATATTTATTATTATTTACACGATTTACACGACTCTCATCTCTAAAATATTTCCAACATTCTCCTTCTTATCTCCGTGAGCAGCGGTTTGATTATCTGTTCCCCTGTGGTAAGCACAATAATGGCTGTTGATGAGATAAATATATTAAATACAGCTTTTTTGTTTCATTGAAGAGGTGCCCGACCTTCATGTCACCTGATTTTCAAGTTATGATAAGGCCGAAGGTGGATCCCTACATCACCCGGAATCCTCAACAAAAGAAGAAACCGGCTATCTTACTTCTAAAGCCAGAACATAACCATTTGTTATGGTGATAGAATTAATTAAAATGGTGGTAGCTACAGGTGTCCTTGCTACTTCCCTTGGGAATCGAACCCGGGACTTCTGGATTTAACATCGGTCACTAGACCACAGAGGCGGTCAAAGGCAAGGTGAAAAGTTAATAGGCTTTCGTGATATCGCCGACGTATTGTGATGTCTCATGTATCACTTGAAGAACGGATAAAATGCCACCTCCATCGATCTATACTCCGTATCCCGGATATCCGCTCAGAACGTAATTTACCTGAGATAGGACAATGTGCCGGGGAACAGATGCGATTACATTGGATGGACTTGCGCGCTGTGACAGGAATCTGCACTTTTCAATTCGAATCACTTTTATCTGATTTGAAAATGCCAAGAGTTGGTATTCTACTTTTAATAGACTACCTAAGGAGGGTAATATTAGTCTTTTTTAAACTTTGGCGATTAGAACACATTATTTTAATTCGATAACCGGGTATTTATCCAAAGTTCCAGTCTGCCCGCGACCACGCGATAAATATAGGTAATATACGCGATAAATACCCGGTTCTCGAGTTAAAATAGAGGGTAATATTGTTTAAGAGTACCTGTATATGTACTTATGTATATATTTTGTAATATTTCATTATGACACTATGTAGCCTAGATGGTTAGATGAATTTAGACATAAGAGGTGCCGTTTTACCATTTTAATAAGATCAAAACACTCGTTACTTGTGGTCAAGGTAGGCCGAACCATTTTTTTTATTCCTTTTTATTGTTCTACGGGGAGGTCCTTTGATCTGAAATCTAAGCTGATTTTTGAAATTATGATAAGGCCGAAGGTGGAAGCGCACTTCACTCGGAACCCTCAAAATACTGAGGAGGCTAACCTCTAAATGCCAGAACACAACAATTTAAGAATTGTTGTTATGGCGACAGAATTAGGTAAGATTTTGGTTGGTGGTAGGACTTTGTTCAAGTCCGCCTGGCTAGCTACCACCATCTTACCTAATTCTGTCACCATTATAACTATTCTAAAATTGTTGTGTTTCGGCATATAGAAGTAAGATAGCCAGTTCCTCAGTTTGTTGAGGATTCCGGGTGAAGTGTGCCTTCACCTTCGGCCTTATCTCAACTTGTGACCAGGTGAGATGAAGGCCAAGTACTTACCCGTCGAACAATAATAAAAAAAAAGATTGGCCCAGGCGGACTTAAAAAGTCCACACCAACCAAACCAAGCACAATATTGTACTCCTGGGGATCGAACCCGGGACCTTTGGATCAGACGCCGCTAGGTGAACCACTATAGATTACAGAGGCGATTATCCATAGCCGAGTTCATATGTTATTTTAATTACCCAAGGGATTGTGAATTGTTTTCGGACTTCTGACTATATCGATAGAAAATGAAAACCATCAGTTAGAAACATTAAAGTTTTCTCATTCATAACAAGTTGGGAAAAATTACCGCGGCATGAAAAAGTTTGTATTTTTTTACACAAACGTTGAATTTACCGCAATCGTAGCCCACATATACCATAGCATGTCTATCCTTGCAATAATCACATTTTGCAATACCACAAGTCACTGCGTTACTTAAAACTAAAACCTGGTCGTAATGTAGCCTTTTCATACCATTGTGTTCTTCTATAGTGACTGTTATTTATACTGTAAGCGGCATTCACGCTGCCTCCGGCTTTTACAAACTCAAGACTAGAAGCTTTTAACAGAAGGAAGTGAGATGGGCTTGTTGCATGCCACTGGACGGGGAATCAACTAAGATGTAAGAAAGTGGAAGAAATCGCTCTAGAGCTATAAGACCGCCCATCGTATTCATATATTTTTTTAGGCTTTCCAGTTTTATTCATACAATCAGTTTACAATAAAGTATTTATAATATTAATTTTTCAATTTATAATAATACATTTATTAAGTAATACATTCATTAATTCATACATTAATGAATTCATACATCCAATAATTCATACATTCATTAATAGGTACATAGATTTATCAATTCATACATTCATTAATACATAGATTCATCAATTCATACATAAATTAATTCATACATCCATTGTTTACAAGTCACACACACATCACATCACTAGCTCACTGTTGGACAGAGCCTCAATATGTGTTGCGTAGGTCGTGTTTTTATGGTGTTTATATGACCACAGAACACATGATAGAGGATATGACCCACGCCATTATTTTTTATCGGCAAGAGTATTTTGTAAAGTCACCTGAGTGGGTACCACAACCTCTTGTAGCATTCTTGTTTTGATATTACTTTACTTTTGTCACTATCTGTCCAGTGTAGAAAAAAACGAGACAAAATTAATGTAACATCAAAACGAGAATGCTATAAGACGTTGTGGTTAGGCCCCTGAACTACGAGCTTTTATCCAATCTGTTCCGTATATACAAAACTTGAAAACCATCTTGTCACATTTGCCTCTCCGAAAATATACTTTTCACGACATTTTCAAAGATAATTGAGCAAGAACTCGAAAATAATATGAATTTATGCTTCCGGATCCAAATAATTTGAATAAAGAATATTTTGAACGGCTCTAAGGAGTCTCTAACGCATCTGCTCTTAATTGAGGGTCCTACACTAAAATATGGCCCAAGATTTTACAGAAAAAGATATATTTGTGAATTTCCCTCAGTTTTGTGCTTTGTGAGAGTCAAATTAAGTCTTTGTTATGTTTTATAACTGTGTTTTATTGTTCAATATAAAAGATAGGTTATTATATATAAACTTCAGGTAATATGTACATATGTCAAATGTAAACTCATGAGGATGGCAAACTTTTTATTTGAATTTAAAGTATAGCAGATAAACGTAAGCTGAAAAAGTAACCAAATTAGCCTGTCAAGCTTTGCTTATGAATGTTGATAATGACAAATAACACACAAAAATTACAATGTAGCTGTAGTGGAAAGCCTTTTGAGTGTATTTTTAATCGACTTTCAAAAATAGGAGGTTCCCAATTCGTTGGAATAATTTTTTTATGTATGTTCCCCGATTTCTCGAAGACTCGATTTGGAAAATTATTTTTTTGTTTGAAAGAGGTGGTCCCATTGACATAAGGTCAGGATCTGATGATGGGATCCTGGAGCAATCGAGGGAACTCTTCAAATATTATATGCACACTTGAAGTGGTTTGGGTATTTTTAGGGTCGGTATACTTCCCAGATGATCCCATTGTAATCAGGTCAGGATCTAGATTCTGAAATAATCGAGGGAACTCTTCAAATATTATAGGCACACTTGAAGTTCTTTGGGTGTATAACCTCAAAAGTCTTATCGCTTAGGAGCGATAAGACTATTGAAATATAGCTGACTTACTAACAATCAACGCTTAGCATAATCCAAAGGTCCCGGCTTAGTATTCAACATTTTCAGGGTAGCCTTATGATGTAGGGGATATAGAAGATAATGATTTTGAGACATTCCAACGGTCTACTAGTCTGCTTTTTGTACATTTTGGAATAAAATAGTCTTTTCGCAATTGCTCAGAGAAAACGCTATTTTCGTCGCCTACATTATGAGCCTCCATTGTGTCGTTTTCAAATAGAAATATAGCAGATGGTGCCAGACAGAAAAATGTTCTTTGTTCCCTTAGGATAACTTCACTTTTAATTCTGACACAAACGATCTGCGTACTTTGGATAATATTTAATTGTGTTTATTTATGTGAAAAATATGATAACAACCACCAAATACCACTGCCCCCTCAGCACGGGACGGGGATAAATTTTTTGTCCTCTATTTTTATCCACCTCTGAGAGCATTTTGTCTCCCGATGGTGGATAAAAACAGAGGACAAAAATTTTATCCCCGTCCCGTGCTGAGAGGGCTGTAAGTCATGAAATTTGCTGAAGCTACTACGCTTGTCAGGTGGGTTGGTGATATTGTACTACAGTTGACAATCCCCATAACCTGTGGGCCTATAATGAATGCCGCTATTTTTAATGTCGTCTGCTTCTTACTAAACCAGTAGCAGTGTAACGACAGCACAAAATTGGATTTTGACGGAAATTTGGAATGGTGCGCATCATAAGCAAACAGGTTTTTTTTTATTTTTTGTTCAACGGGGAAGCGCTTGGCCTTCATCTGGTTACAAGTTGAGATAAGGCCGAAGGTGGAGGCGCACTCCACCCGGAATCCTCAACAAACTGACTATCTTACCTCAAAATACCGAAACACAACAATTTTTAAGAATTGTTATTATGGCGACAGAATTGAGTAAGATGGTGGTAGCTAGCCAGGCGGACATCCTAGCACTATCCAAACCTAGCACAATATTGCTCCCCCTGGGGATCAAACCCGGGACCTCTGGATCTGAAATCAGTGGGTTGAACCACTAGACTACAGAGGCGGTTACAGGTAATAATAAATTCACAAATGCAATTTTAAAACATTTAAGTAAGACCTGCTTAGGTAATTATTAAGTCCCACATAATGTTGGATAGGATTGATAGAATTCATTGTCGCTTTAGTGATAAGCAGTAATGGCAACTTAAAAAGATAAACTTAAAATAATTAATAAATAAAAGATTTTATGTTTGACATATCTTTTCTTAAAAGCTGATAAATATTAAACTTAATGTATAAAATAGAGTAGAATTAAAATAGATAATTCATAGAGATTTAGCCGAGAGGTTAAAATATTTTACTCATGACTGTGGTAATACAAGCCGGTATTCTGGCCACGTCTCAAAGTCAAAGTCAAGTCATACTTAGTATATAGTTAATATGTGTATGCAAAATCATATCCACAAAAATAGAAAACAAAACATTGTATAATTTTGGGTAAGGAAACCTAAAAACCATTCCTTTCCGATATATTTTTTAAACATAGTAATTAGAAGTTTCATTTAACCCGAGTGCTTGTATCTAAACGCGTATTGCTTCGGTCACTGAAAGGACAGATATTTACCGTTTATTTCTCATCTAGTCGTCTACAGTACAAGATACTTTTGAACATAACCAGATAAAGTTATACGTGGTTTCAAAAACGTAACATTCAACCTTACATAGGTTAAGGCAACAAAAAATTACTTAACAGGTTCACATTGGAACTTTCTGTACCTATGTTTTGGACAAATACAGAATTTTGATATGTATTTGATTTGGAATTTTACTATTAGCAGCAATTTTTTGCAATTTAGTGTTTAAATTTTCCATATTGTTTCCCGAACTGATGTGTGGCCTATATTCAGTATTGCATAGTGCTAAACCCTTCCCGAAATGACGATGATTCTGAGAACCCTGTGACTTGAGTTAAAACTAGATAACTCGGGTGCTGTAAAACATACAAACAACGAATCTCGTTGGGTGCCAAGCGTGTTTTATGTATCAAAAAGCGTAAAAAGTTCTTCAGACCAAGCCATAATAATGATTGCTATGAGAAGTAATAAAACATATTATGAGTGATATCATTTACACTGTCAAAATGACTTTGCTACGTTGCCGCTACCAACCAGTCACCAGACGACAGGATGTACCGCCTAAAGGCACAAAAACAATTTGCTCCTGCAAAGGCCGCTCATAAAAGCAGGAGTAAAGAACTTGCGGTTTAAGAAGTCTATTTCCATCACAAAGTCCTACCTGAGGCACCCTGAGGCTAGTGGGCATTCAGGAATGGCTAGTGTGGTTGCCATTATGAATACCTAGAAAGGATATCCTTGATTTGTTTGCGTAGGTTACTTAGGAAACCTATGTAATATTTTGTTTGTGTTGGCTTTTGAACCGGAGGTCCGCGATTGCGTTGGTTGCGATACAACCTCTTTGTGTTAACACAAATAACATTCAAAAATGTGCAAACTATTTAAAAAAAACTATTTTGAAAAATATTTCAACAGATCTTTTTATATGGAGCGCACGAAGTTTCTTCCTTTTGAGTTAAGTGTTGGTAAGCGCAATATGGTTCATGTTTTTTATACTTTTTATACTACTAGGAGACGGGACAAGCATGTAGCCACCTGGTGTTAGGTGTACTCTTGCCTATGACAAAGCCTTACTGCATAGTTCACATCCACAAAGAACATAGCCTACACGACACTGCATTGCGCCCGTTAACTTGAGGCATAAAGATGTTAAGCCTCACGTACCCGTAATTTCACCGGCAACCATACCCTTCAAACCGGAACACAGCAATACTGCTTGGCGGCTGAAATAAGTATGGTGGTAGTAATTCTCCGGACGAGCCCTTTCATTAGGGGCTTCTACTATTATCTATGTTAAATTGCAGCTCAAGACACATATTGGATTCAAATCCTCCATAACAATATTGTACATAAGAAAGTTCTGTTTGCTTCTTTGTTTGTTTGTTTATAACCTTTTTAAGACTATAAAACGGCTGAAAATAATATACTAATGAAATATGGCATGAATTGATGAACAGCATAAGTTACTTTTTAAAAGGGTATTGGTATAGGTACGAGTATATACCACGCGAGCGAACCAATTCTACACGCTATAAAAGTTTTCATACATTTCATATACTAACCACACTATTAGAGATGTATGTACTAGCGAATTTATCTTTTTAAATCCACCATTTAAGTCAAAGCTGCTATGTACTAAAAACCGCCTTTTATAGTATAACCCGGAAGCGCTTGGCCTTAACCTCATTTGGTTTGAAGTTATGATAAGGCCGAAGGTGGAAGCGCACTTCACCCGGGTTCCTTAACAGACTGACGGACTGGCTTTCTTACCTCTAAATGCCGGAACACAACACAATGGACTTAGGTAAGATGGTGTTATCTAGCCAGGTGGACTTAAACAAAATCCTGCCGTCAACCGAACCAAGCACAATATAGTACTTCCCTAGGTATCGAATCGAGGACCTCTGGATCTGACAACGGAGGGCGAAACACTACCACAGATGCGGTAAAAATGCCTCTGATGCCTCATGCATACTTAACTCGGAGGAACTTCCATAATGTGACCTTTTAAGCGCAAGTGCATCTACAGAGACAACGATATATATTAAATTTTCTCTCCATCCAGGTTGCGGTCATGACCCAAGAAGCCTTCATCAATAAGGCGCTGGCAGCTAATAGCTGATGCGACGGCTAAGTGCCGGTATTTACTCGCGGTGGCTTCATCAATAACTTTATTAATGCATTAATCGGAGCTGAAAATAAATATGAGGAAAACTTTGCGGTACCTATACGCTCAATATTATAAACTTCTAGAAAATTTAGACCCGCTTAAATAAATAGATTAGCTTAAGCTAATGTAAGTGTTTGCTGTTGATTTACTGCCTTGAAAATGGTTATTATCTATGTATATCTGATGTAACATACAATATCAAAAGACAGTAGATAGATTATATAATGAATAGGCGATTTATACCCCCCACGTCGCTGTACCGCTTGCAAATTGTTAATGCTAATTATCCCCTCAGCGTTTAAATAGAAAAATAAAAGTGTGCGAAATTTAAGTACCTACTTCGTTTAAAATCGTTATTTTCATTATAAAAATAAAATCGCAGTCGATCGGAAGCAACAGCAATTTTGTAGAAAATAACATTACAAAAAAATGGCATTCATTATAAACAAAACAATGTGTAATTTTTTTTTGTACTTATTACTTATATATTATATTTTTGTACCTAGATAAACGCTGCCTAAAAAAAAATCTAGCTATCGAGATGAGTCGCGACGCAGTGACACAGCGACACAGATTGGTGGTCCAAAAATGAATAGAGGTCTAGCTAAATTCAAACATAAAGAGTTAAAGTAAAAGAAGGTAGTAGTTTAAGTTGAAGAACCTACTCTATTATATTGTTTTTATTCCTTAAAATCCTTTTGACTCTTAAAAAGAAATACCCACATTATTCTTACCATCAAAAATACATTTAAAATCCATTTAAATAACCATTGAACTGTCAAAAACAAACAACGCCCCAGGAGAAATACGATTCAACTTCGACAAATTTTATGAAAATGTTTCTTATGAAAAATTCATATTTGCTTTAGAAACAGATACTTTTCAACCGCACAGATGATTTTTCACATTGGCATTTTCGTTTTCGTTTTATTTTGCGGCACCTGAAACTATAATACCCGGATTGCAGTCAAAATGTACGTTGAATTGAAATGGGGAGCTCACCATACAGCCTCTTGAAATGTGATCTCGCTTTTGACAAGCCTCGCGGCTCAGTTTTAGTAGTTTTGCCTTCTGCAGGTTGTGGGTATTTGAGTGATGTTTTATCTGCCTCTAAGGTCTAGTGGTTTGCCCACTGGTATCAGATCCAGATGGCCCGGGTTTGAACCCCAGGGGGTATAATTTAAGACTTTAAGTCTGGTTAGCTACAACTATCTTACCTAATTCAGTAACATCAATTTTAATTGCTGTATTCTGGTATAAGTAATAATAAGGTAAGATAGCCAGTTTCTCAGTTTGTTTCGGATCCCGAGTAAAGTGCGCTTCCACTTTCTGCCTTGAAACCAGGTGAGATGAAGGCCAAGGGCTTTCCCGTCGTGTAATAAAAAAAAACATATGTACAAACGTACTTTTGTTCGTGCTGTTTCGATGCTGTTATGATAACCGTAATCTAGTCGCCATATCACAAGTTTTGCTTAGGAGCTAAAGGGCGCTGGGGCGATCGTTGGTATTCGTTTTGCTTAGATATTAGTTTTGTGTGTAGCGAAAATTCAAGGGGAAAAAATAAGTAGAATATGGTCTTCTTTCCAAATGGTGTGAATTGCCTAAGGAGTCGTCGGTACTAAAATTTTGAATATCAATTTCATCATTCTTAGAAACCACACATATCTTCATTTTTGTGTAACAATCGTTACTTTTGTAAGTAAACTCTGCAAAAAGATGAAAGATGACAAAATCCTACAAAAAAGTAGTTCTCGGAGAATCTTTGAGCTTTTCGGCCACATTGCTAGAAAGGATGGCAAAAACCTGGAAGGCTCGTGGAACAGGCAAAATGGAGGGAAAACTAACATAGCTGACGACAGATTCTAATGGAGACTCATCCTGCTTATGTGACCTCATAATACAGGCTTTGTCCTAGTATGAGGAACAGAAATACCTAGGGTACAACTCTGCCACTATTACTGGTTTATATAGATAATATAAGTTAAAATGTAGATGGATTGCAGTCCTTGTAACCCTACAATACAGGCTTTAGTCCTAGTGTAGGGGACAAGAACTTCCTTACAATTTTACAATAGAATATATAAAACATGTACCAGCTGTACCTTTCTATGAATAAATAAATTTTTATCTCTTATCTTTTATCTTATCTTTATGGTCTCAACCCTCTGTGAGTATGTCGATGCAAGTATAAGGAGTTTTTTATTATCTCATCAAGGATTTGAGAAAGTATTAAGACACATGACTTATATACCAACCGTAATACTTGACCTGAGAATGAGCATTACAATAATCATAGTAATACAAACATTTATCTACACTTGTTTTAATTTATTTGTCATAAATATGCTCAACAACAACTGGACCGATTTTAATAACTATTTCACAAGTAGAATGCTTTGCATCTTGAAGCTTGCCTGGGCAAAATAAGGTCTAGGGCTAAATGCTTTCTTTAACAGTAATCCGATTTCAGACTCAGAGGTCCCGGGTTCGATCCCCATGGGGAGTACAATATATTGTGCTTAGTTTGGTTGATGGCAGGACTTTTTTTAAGTCCGCCTGGCTAGCTACCACAATCTTAACTAATTATGTCGCCATAATAACAATTCTAATATTGTTGTGTTCCGGAACTGACTATCTTAAGTCAGTTCCTCAGTTTGTTGAGGACTCCGGGTGAAGTGCGCGTCCTACTTCGGCCTTATCTCTAACCAGGTGGGATGTAGGCCAAGTGCTTACCCGTCGTACAATAAAAAAATAAAAAAATAACTGTAGGTATACTTAACAGATACATTTTTGATTAAAATTAGTAGGTATAGGTATTAGTTCGTTGTGTTTGTGACCAGGCAACTCTATGAAAGGCTGAGGTAAAGTCATTACATGACACATCGCTAAGTATAACTAGTAATTTCGACGAGAGAGATCTCTGTGCAGACTTTTAGACTAGAGGGTAGTTAAACTTGATAACTGAACAATCACCATATAAATTCTTTATCTAAGGAATAGTCTCTCACTGAATTCAACACACAGTTCATCAATACACTAATTACTCAAACGTTGTTCAATCATCTATACAACATCAATACAACTGGAAAACCCCAGCATCTGACTGCATACATAGTTATTGGTAAAGGAAACTCACTACGATTCAACCATATATATACAAATTTCATTTCCATGTCCACCTCATACCAAGTTCCATAACAGCAGGGATCACTTCTATGATTTCTGAAGACATAATAGCGATATGAAAAAAATATAAGCCCATCATTATCGGCTTAAAAACAATTTATAAGATCATGAACAATCGCTATAAACTATTACCCAAGAAGTATAGTAATTTTATAAAAAAATAAAAACATTATATATAATAATATACTTACAATTCAACTAACTATATCGTAAGGAAGCAGTTGGATTACCTAAGGATCATTACAAACGGCCTATAGGTAAATCAACTGTTCCAAACCAGTACCAGACGGAAGCGTGTCCAAGACACAGAAGTAGTTGGTTAGAAAACAAAGTGAACAGGTTTAAATACATTTATTTCTCATACAAATTAAGTCGTTAATTTACAATGAGATATAAATAAAATTACATACAAAGTTTAAACATTCACTAAGTAACCTCTGGACCTAGTGTTTGGTACTTGGGTACCTATTTCAAGTTGTTTTATTTAACTAAAACTACTTGTTATTTCTATAATATAATATAAGTATCCTGTGGTATAACTAATATTTATATAATAAAAAAAATAAAAGAGTAGGTATTACAATAATTGAACATGTACTTTTAGCTTATTTTTATATGTATTTATGTTATGACACTGTTATATTTTAAGGTAAATTATTAAATAACTGTCTGAAAGTATAGTTTTTTTTCCGCTCTTTGTACGTGTTTTAGCTAAATGTAGTTTGATTTTATTTCTAAGATTGTGTTTATATGTTTTTAGCTGTAGCTGTATATTTAATTGGATTGAATTTGAAGCTATATTTTTTACTAGTATACACGTATTATTATAGATATAAAGTTGCTTTATGTTAATGAATTTAGTTATATTTTATAATGTTTTTGTAGGCATAAGTTTGTGGTAGTGGAAAAGGACTTTGATTATTTTATTTTGAGTCCTTTTTGGGGTATTCATACTGGTAGCAGCAGCCGTGCCCCATATTTCAATAAGGTATTCCTGATGCGATTTTTCTAGGCTGTTGCTAATAATATTGCGTTACTTAGAAGATATTAAACAAGGCTCATAGCTCAGTTGGTAGTAACTCTGCCTTCTGCGCTGTAGGCTATGGGTTCGATTCCCACCCAGGACAAACATTTGTGTGATGAATATAGATGTTTGTTCTGTGTTTGAGTGTTGTATCATTCAGTACGTATGTATTTACAAAAGTATTTAAGTATTCTATCCGTAATCTAGTTCCCATATTACAATGCTATGCTTAGTTTGGGGCTAAATGGCGCTTTATTAGAGATAAAAACGATCACAAAAACTAAGGACCATCAATAACACACCACGCCTCCTGTATGCCACCGCCACTTAAGTATACTAAAGTGACACATTAATTAAACGGCATCAGATGTTCAGAGGAACTTGCAATTAACAATGAGAGTGAAAGGCGGACCGAATGGCGTCTAGCGGAGATATACTTTCTTTTATTGCCTACTATCACTGTTCAGGCTCATAGATTAGGATAGTAAAGATAAGTCTCAGGACCCTTGGGTTGGTGTGAATTTGAGTAAAGGATAGATTCATCGAGGAAAGATTGGATTATCAAGCCGAAAACATAGGCTTCTGCAAAAAGTTTTACTTTTACTATACAAAATGGTAGCACAAAATGGCCAAAATTAATATTTTCTGAAGACATTTATGTCATTAAGTTAAAATATTGATTGGTTAGAATCTTGGTGATCCAAGTAGAATGCCTAAATATTCAGAGGGTACAGAGGAAATCAAAGATTGGTGACGCAAAAATCCGTTGTATGAATGATATGTGCCACAGATGTGATTTTTATAAACGGCAAAGAGAATGCGGATATTTAGATTGATATGTACCTACATTTTGAGATATACAGTCTTGATGTTGGCCTCAATATGGGTAATCTCATCAGATCACAGATATCACAGACGACTAAGGAATCTCACCAAGATATTTATTGCTCTTCGGCAGATGCATTCACATGCGAGGCAAAAGTCTACATGGCTCAAATTCTCGTCGACACTACTCAACTTCATAACTTCAACAGCATATTATCGTCCACTGCTGGAAAGATCCTCCTCCAAAATTGTAGGACTTTGCCATAACCACCACGCTTAGCAGGCGGATTGGTGATCAAGTAAAGGTGTTTTTTAATACATGATCTGCGACCTTTTTTGGTGAGATCTCTGATATTTGGAGCAGCCGATTCATATTGACATATTTATATTGTTTTCTTTCAGATTTCTTTAGTAACCGCCATGGCAATCAAATCAAGGATCTATCAATAGCTTACTCAGAAGCTATTACTATTTCAGTCCTTAGCACTAAAACTATTAGTTACTCGTTTTCTGGCAAGGTGTCAAAATTAAGATTGATGAAGTTGATTGAAGTTGATGAAGATTGGAAACAAAAAATGTGCCACTATTTTCGATAAGGCGTGCAATACCCTTGTTTTTTTTTTAAACATTAGCACTAAACAATTCGCTCTCCAGTATAAACGTAGTTTTATTGTACGACGAGGAAGCGCTTGCCTTCATCTCACCTGGTAACAAGTTGAGAAAAGTTCAAAGATGGAGGCGCACTTCACCCGGAATCCTCAACAAACTGACGAACTGGCTATCTTACCTCTGAATGCCGGAACACAACAATTTTTTTAAGAATTGTTATTATGGCGACAGATTTAGATAAGATGGTGGTAGCTAGCCAGGCGGACTTAAACAAGATCCTACCACCAACCAAAAGTTTCGAAGTAGTACTTCCGATTCCGATGAAATTTTGCAGGTTGTACTTTTTCTTAAAACGCAATATCAATGAAAATAAACGAAAAAGAGTGTTTGTATTAAAAAACTATTTTCCATATTTGGTTTGTATTCGTGTTTTACAAAATGTAACGCACTACAGACACAGATTATCCCCATCCGATTATCCCTGCAATAAACATTTTGAATCAGACTTGCCATTTCGAAATGAAAATGTACTATTGTATGGGAAAGTGAGACTATTTATTTATTTATGTTATTTTATTGTGTTCGGATAGCAAACAGACTTTATAAATAAACGTACACAATAACTTATAATTAGTTAAGTGTCCTCGCATAAAAAAAAGCTAAGAAAGACTGCTTGCTTGCAGAGAAGACGTGTAGATACAGTACTATTGGGCCTTATTGGGAGTTAACTCGGTATCATAATATCAAATAATCTATGACCAAGAGACAAAGTTGGCCCTCCAACGCTCATTGTGCGGGAAAGATGTACGATAAGCCTTTTTCTGCCCGGTGCGATATTTATGTGGCGGGCAAAAAGGCTTCAGATAGCGTAAATGCTTTTCACTTTGATTCATTTGCCTGTTAAATATGAGTTAGTATTTTATTTGAAGGCAATAATACTTTTGATCTAAAATATCTAGTACAGTAAAGCGTGATTGCAAAACAATTTCAGTCTAAAAGTACCTGCTTACACAACACGCCTTTCGACCTGGGGGTCATATATTACATGCCTAGCTAAACCAATAGTACTTTCATTCAAACTAGGGTCAAAGGTGAAAGGTCACTTTATCTATCCATTAGCTTTCAACTCACTTGGTATCATCATCTTAATATAGTTACGATAAAATCGAAGGTTGAAGTGCACTCACCCGGAATACTAACAGGATATTAATTACATACAGCGCCATCTAGCCCTAAACTAAGCATAGTTTGTATGGGTACTAGAGTAATCTAGTACCCATTCAGTTCTATCCGTAAGGATAGAATACTTTTTTTTTTGTTAATACATACTTATCATACAATACAATACCCAAACACAAGACAAACATCTATATTAATCACGCAAAGGTTTGTCCTGGATGGAAATCGAACCCACAACCTACAGCGCAGAAAGCAGATCTATTACCAACTGAGCTATGAGGCTTGTTACTCAACGACTGAAGAACTGGCTATCTTACCTCTATATACCGGAACAAAACAATTAAAAATTTATCTCATAGCGGAAGATTATGGTAAGATGGTAGTAGCTGGCCAGTACTACCAACCAAACCGAGCACACGTTAGTACCGCCGTGGGGATTGAACCCGGGTCCTCTGTGTCAGATTCTAGTGGGTGAACCAATACTACACAACTACACAGGCGGTTATCAAGTAGAATAATATGAAACATTTCCATATATTTTTTAAATAAACATAACTCTCTGAGGCATTCGGGTAAAAATATAAATCAAATGATTTGTTATAGAAGCGCAATGAACTGTTTTAAAATCTGACCTTAAATCTTGGATAAAAAATGGTTATGGTTGGTTTGTAAAATGGTCGTGGATAAATTGTGTGATGCTGAAAAGTCTGATCATTGTTATTGAATCGACAGCTGTCGAATGAAATCAGAGTTGATACAAGATAAATTGTTTTCAGTACACCAAATATGTTTAGAAAATATTAAAAACAGCACAGGCTACAACAGACACAAAGCGACAACTGAAGAACAAAGGCACGACCCGCCCTTGTTCTGACGAATGTTAACTAACCACATTTTTCCTGCCCTCACCTTGAAACTTATAAACTGGAGATTAGAAGCTACTTTTGCGTATTTTTGGGAGTTTTTAAATTTGCAGTCGAGACTGGAAAGAGTGATATTTTCACGTGTGTTTTCCGAATAAGCGCTAAAAGTGTGTGGATTCTGAAATTGAATTCGTAAGGAATCTGCACTGCGTCCCACACCACCAGGGTATATTGTGCATTGCCCCTCTGCTATCCTGAATGAGTTCAGCCAACCCAACTCCTGAAGTAACGGAGAAGGATCCTGGGATGCTGACAGCACTGCTCCAGAGTACTTGTTGCCGCTTGTTCCTCAGCAGGTGGGTCAAGCAGCTTTTGTAGACCAGATTAAAATTTCACTCAGGCTTCCCTTGTGGCGGCGCAGTGAATGGCCATGTACTCCACCGTCCTTCTTGAAAACATCCGCGACATAAGCTACTGTCTGTGGCACCAGTCTTGACAAGATGGTCATTTAGTTTGCAATGCCCGTTGACAATGCTGACCATTGTGCGTAAATTTGCACGTGTCATTTTAACAAGGTATTTGTTATCTTCATGTCTATCTAAAAACACAAAACAAATGATGCCAAAATCTTTTCTTTTCTGTTTATGTTTTTGCAGCCTTGACTGCTTTCCCACAATTTCTGATGTTCTTTTTCGATTTACATTTTCAACCTGTTCTTTATTTCCGCCGTTGACGGACTGGACAGTCTTATGTCGTCGAGAGTTGATGAGATCCTGGACCCTTCTTTTTCTAAAACTTCAACTTTTCTGTTGCCTTGATTTACGCTGTGACTTTTAATTTGATCTGCAATGTAAAAACATATAAGAAATGTTGGCTAATAATATTTAACATTTCGTTTTTGAGCGTTAATGTGAACAATACAGCCCTTTAAAGATCGTACAGACAATATCATCACCAACGAAATCTTAGGTCCCGTTGGCATCTTTGTGTACGGGACCCTAAAAAGTGCCAAATAGGTTTCTAAGGCGGTTATTTTCCTTACACTTATAGCTTTATTCAAGCAGCATTATAAAGACTGACAATTAAAGAACTCACACCAATGGTTATAATTTAGAAGTTAGTACCTAAACTGTACACTAATTAACTATGTACTATTTTAATTACGTTCAAAGCTAGGTGGTATTTGGTAATAAGCATGTGCCGTTCGAGATTCGTTTTCAAACCACATTTTTATTACTTCATTGAAGGCTAAATTGGCACCTTTCCGAACCTCAGAAAATATTCTTGTGAGAACAAATTTACATCTCATCGATACAGCCGGGTTAACTTATTAATAAACATTGGCAAGCCACTACCTTAAGGTTCCATTATTTACCTGCCTACTTATCGTTGAATAAGGATTTTTTTATGCATATCTTTACATAATTATTAGATTTTGCTAAATTTTAAATGACATGGTTTATCTCTGACTATGACTTCCAATGACAATGGCTTGGCCGGTGTAGCCAACGCATCTAAATCACAATATTACGCGCGAGATGGACCTCATATAACATAGACAAAGACCTTAAAAAGTTAAAGTTCTCAACGTCATGTTAACTTACAAGTCAATACATATCTTTAGGATATTAGTGTTCTGTGATACCTATGCAAAACAAACAAATATTTTTTTTGTTTATTATTTCAACTCTCTTGAGAATTCAGATATATCTGAAGAACCACAGCTCTATGTTTACTCACCAACATTTTGCTCCATAATACTCATAAGTTGACCAAGCCTGTATGTCAGGAGTATCAGCACAAGCTGCCCAAAGCTAGCTTGAGAAATTGTAGCCCTTGCTCCTGTGGACGTGACCAAGCGACAACTCTTGTGTGGTCACTTTCTAGACTCATGGCACTCTAAGAAGTCAAAGAGGGCCTAAGGCTTACACATAGTGTATATAGAAGCTATGGTGGTGATGTTATTTATTACTCTCATGATACTTAGTTATCTTTTCAGAAACGACAACGATGTCGACGTCGGCGGGTGATATCTACTTCTGACTCCAAATAAGGTTTTCGGAGACGCGACGCGTTGCACAGCATTTCCCTGCAATAATTTTAAATCAATACCAAGAACAATATGAACGCTGCATATCGTTTTCTCTGCAATAGAGTAAAACAAAACTGTCCCCATCTACCTAAAGAAGTTGTGACATTCACCTCTGTATATATTACCTAATAGGACATATTTACATAAGTATATGTTTAAATTATATTTATACATTTGCATTTTATTTCTCCTGTCCATCTCCTGTCAACAATATCCCGCTGCAATGCTCTACCTGCTAAGAGCACTGGGTTAACCCCAAATAATCTCCACTGCTCGTTGTCAAAAAATAACAGCATACCAAATTTTGCCCACTATCGCTAGCGATTGCTATGCCATTGATTACCAGTATACGAAAAGTTAACTTTCTTTTTCAATGATCGTCAAAGTCGATTCAATGACAGTCATAGAAAATAGATTAGGTTAGTAGAATACCAAAAGGCATCAATGATGACCATTCTACGATGAAATCATTGTCATTGTGAAACAATTGATATAGTAGAATTGGGCCCCAGAACAAGAACAGTAAGGCTATGAATATCATTTTGTACATTATGCATGAAGCATGACTATGTCTGGTTTTATAAGAAAAACGCATGAGATTCACAAGCAGGCCTCAATCCCCCGCCAATATGGTGATGCATACACTGCCTTGCGAGCGGCCGAAAGAGGATCAGTGCGCCTCCACCTTTGGCGTTATCTTAACTTGTTACCAGGTGAGATCAAGGCCAAGCGCTTCCCGTCGTACAATATAATATAAAAAATAAAAATATATCTCTTGGATCGGTATCCTCCTATTATTTTCATAATAATATAAACTTTTACAAAGCCATTAGTACAAATTAAAGTTCAATTTAAATTAATTTATTCAATATTGAATTGATTTGAGAAGCACAAGTTCGCCACTTATTCTGGAGAATTTTGTCGTTTTAGAACTGAAAAAATGAAAAATGAAAATGAAAAAATGTTTATTAACAGCAAAAAGAACAGAAATAGACTATTTTATGTTTACTAATAAGATGGTAGTGAGAAATACTGTCAGTTCTTCGGTATTTCTTTTGCCGGATAAAAGTAGTTGCTTAGATAGACGTCTCGGAATAAATTGGGGTTCTCGAGAATTCGAGAACGTGTATTAGGCTTCAGTCTCCATTTTCATAAACGGAAGATCAAGGCAGCTTTAATACATGATTAATGTTATAGTAGATTCATTAGTGAAGATGCCTTACTGCAACAAGGCCCGGCCCAACATATTGAAAAGTTCGTGAGTTTGAATCCAACTAACAAACTAAACTAAATAAAAAAAAATGGTTTTAGTAAGTTTTTGTTGGTTCTACCAGACCTTGTTTGAGTCTGTCTGGCTAGCTACCACCATTTTACCATCTAAAGTCACCATAACAGCAATTCTAAATTGGGTTTATTCAGTATTTAGAGGTAGGACAACCTGTCGAGGATTCTGGATGAAGTGCGCTTCCACCTTCGGCCTTATCATGCCACCAGCTGAAATGAAGGCCAAGCGTTTTTTTTATACAACTTGGAGACAGAACAAGCATGAAGCTCACCTGATGATATGTACATCTCTTACCTAAATCAAAGTCTTACTGCGTAGGTTAATTCCACAAAGAAAAAAAAGGGGCCTATGCGGCACTGCATTCTGTATTGGGTCCGTCAACTTAAGGCATAAAGGTGTTAAACATTTTGCCCGTTATTTCGCCTGCAACCGTACCCTTCAAACAGAAACACAGCATTTCAACTTGGCGGCAGAAATAGGTATGGTGAATGGTAATTCTTCGAAGAATAATAAAAAAAAAGTTTTATTGGTACATATAGCTTGTGCTTTACGCCTACTTTTGAATCATTTACGTTTGCTAGTGCGCATTAGATAGCGTTGGGTTCGATGATTGGAGACAGGTTTAAGATATTTGTGGCATCGGTTGAAAGAGGACTATAATCAGCAATGGTCGATACATTCCAATGATGAAGAAATTTAACCTAAGCAAAAAGTCTCGAACTCCGCGACTATTGAAGGCTCTCGTCATTTCTTCTGCGATTGTAAAACCTTGAGGAAACTAGATTCCGAATGTGAAACACGGACCGCCCTGTCGGTTTAATGTCTGTTGTGGACGCTGCTTGCATCACAAGCAGGTGAGCCCTTTTGAGCGATCACAAACGTTTCAGGATACCATTCATCTAAGCTATTCAAGACTGAGACGTTCAAAACATAAACACGTGCCCAAAAATAAAAACATTACGCAGTATTGGATGACCATGGGCACGATGGCAGCGAGATAAAATCCTTAATATTGACATACGTAGAAGAACTAAAGTCACTGACATAGCCCTCAGAGTAAGCAAGATAAAGTGACAGTGGGTAGGCAACATAGCTCGCAGAACCGATAACCGCTGGGAAATAAAGGTTCTTGCATGGCGACCGCGATTAAATGTGAAACGCTGAGTGAGAAGACCCCCCTCTATGGACTGATGACATTGTGGCGGTCGCAGGGAGTCGATTGATGAAGGAGGCTCAGGTTCGATTTTTGTAGCGTCGATTGGGAGAGGCCTATGTTCAGCAGTGTGTGGGCTGAAATTATGATGATGGGCATGTTGGACTTAAGACTAGATGGAGAGGGCCAACGATTGAGTTCAGTTAGCATAACTTGGGAAAAACTTATCACGTCTGTAGTCTAGTGGTTGGTGTCAGATCCAGAGTCTTAGTTTTGATCCCCAAGGGAGTACAATATTGTGCTTGGTTTGGTTGATGATAAGATCTTGTTAAAGTCCAACTAGCTAGCTACCATCTTATCTAATTCTGTCGCTATAACAACAATTCTTTCAATAATATATTTCCTCTAAATGCCGGAACACAACTAATAATTGCTGTGTTTATTTATTTTGGGCATTTAGAGGTAAGATAGTCAGTTCCTCAGACTTCCATGTCCCTGGGTAGAAAGGAAAGACACTTGGTACCGACGCATGCACTCGTAGAATAATAGAAGCTCAAAGAGCCTGCCAGACGCCTATGCTGACGAATCTTATAATATAAAACCTGTGAAACAGTCACGAAAGCAATAACTTTCTCAAGCCTTTTTCTTCAATCACGGGCGCTTAAGTAGGTAATGAAATCAGTTACCATTTATGGAAAAGAAGTCTATGGCTTTTAGGGTTCCGTACCTATAGATTACAATGGGACCCTATGAATAAGCCTCTGATGTCCGACTGTCCAACTGCCCGTCTGTCTATCAGCAGGCCGTACCTGATGAATTATCTCATTAGGTGGACAGTTGAAATTTTCAATTAATGTGTTTTTTTTATTGCCTCTATATAAAAAAGTTAAAGCGGATATATTTATATATGAAACGTGATTCTTTTAACGACTATTATTTTGTACTCTATCTTAAAATCAGGACAGCCTAAATAGTTCAAATGTAATGTGATAATAGTCTTTACATTAATGTAATACAACAAATACTAAAAATCAACCAAGCATAGGTAAATTTGACCCACACGAATGCTCAAGACCGAAATACAAAAAAAACATGCTGTATTGCTTCGAAATGTGGGTCAGAACCTTCACTGTGCGTATCTGAATCAGACTTGGCTGTTATTCATACCGAAGAAATAACTTAGATTCTCTTGACAGAATATCTAATCTGCAAAAACGAAAAAGACATCAACATTCCATTACAGATAGGTAATAGCCGACTATAAAACTGTTATCTACCAATTTAGGCCCTTCGAGGTTCACAGGTACCTACATGGTGACAACGAATTCCGAACAGAACTTTATTGCCTTATTCATTTCAATTTGGAACACTGTTTTTTCTATTTGCCTTAATGGTATTTCTACGTAAATTCTGGCGCCCAGGCTTTTAGCGATCTAAGGCCGTTCGTAATTTTGAAACGTATTGTAGTACAGCTGTTGGGTACGGGTTCAATTTCCAGCCGGGACAAACATTTGTGTGATGAAAATAGATGTTGTTTCTGTGTTTGGGTATTGCATTGTATGATAAGTATGTATCAACAAATAAGAAAATACTACTGTATACTATCCGTAATCTAGTTCTCATAGGCCATACCCACTTTGAAAAGCTTAGATAGCGCTGTGTGTAATTTTAAACGAGTAACAGCTATCACAAATATGGAAAAAGACAAGTATTTATATTAAAAATCAATTATGTATCACTTGTTCAATAAGCATTGTACCTCTACATAAAAATGACTATGACGCAATTCAAAAATAGCTTGACTAAGGCCGAAATACCTTGTCTTATTGTGTGCTGATACCGATTTCAAACAAGTCATTTACTATTAAATAAACATATTTAAATAAACATATTTAATGTGAAACATCTTTTTTTATAAAGGTGACGGTACAAGTAAGAAGCCTACCTGATGTTAAGTACATCTCTTGTACACAGTACTATAAAAATTCCATAATGGCTTAAGCATAAATGTGTTAAGCCTAACGTGCCCGTAATTTTACCGGCAACCATACCCTTCAAACCGAAACACAGCATTGCTGCTTGGCGGCTGAAAAAGGTATGGCGGTAGTACTTCCCCTACCGAGACCCTTCACAAGGGGCTCTACTAGTCTTAATAGTTCTGTGTATTATATTTTAGTATAAAAAACGTGGGTTCAACAATTTTATCCCAAGATTGTTATTTTTATACTTTACTACAATTTATTATTTTTGTTCCTGTGTATTATACCTATAAATATTGCTGCTCAAATAAAAAATAAAAATATTGCATAAGAGCTTCGTGGCTAAGTGGATATGGACCCGCATTCCGATCCGAAGGTTGTGGGTTCAATGCCAGTCGCGCACCGATGGACTTCTCGTTTTTCGATGTTTGCATGTACGCATATGACTCACGCACATGCTCTGACGGTGAAGGTCACATCGTGAGGAAACCAACATGTCACTAGGACCAACAATTCGAATGGCATATACCTATCACTGGCTAGTATTCCGCTAAGTGAAGATGGCTTTGTAACCTTTCACGGATTGAATACTAGCTAGGTACTCGCAAACCGTAGGCATAATATGATGACGAAATTTGACGAGCCTTTAACTACCCCGTTGTACGTGATACACATAAGATCCACGCTCTGAGTCAGATGAGGTTAATGATTACGGTCAAAATTCGAGAGTCTGTTATTTTAAAAACCCCTGGTACATATACTTTTGTATTCTGTACTTTTGTGTGGATAATCGTACGTAAACGAACGTAGTGAATAATTAATCGCTATCTAACGTATCCGATACATTCATTGTATGGTTCGCATAATACATTCCTATTACAACACTATCAATGGGATATGTGTGCGGTTCTATGAAACGTTATGTTGCTCCACTAATCGTTATTGCTAACCCTGATATGAACAACATAAACGGTTGTTAAAACATCAATTTATATTTGTTAGAAAATCGTTATTTCTCTGACAATGTTTTTTTTTATTGTTCGACGGGGAAGCGCTTAGCCTTCATCTCACCTAGTTACAAGTTGAGATAAGGCCGAAGGTGGAGGCGTACTTCACCCGGAATCCTCAACAAACTGAGGAACTGGCTATCTACTTCTAATTCCGGAACACAACAATTTATAGAATTGTTGTTATGGCGACAGAATTAGGTAAGATAGTGGTAGCTAGATTGGCGGACTTGAACAAAGTCCTACCACCATCCAAACTGAGCACATTATTGTACTCCCTCTGGGGATTGAACCCGGGACCTCTGGATCTGAAATCGGTGGTTTGAACCACTAGACCACAGTGGCGGTATTTATTATATACTGATGGCTAACCCCACGAAGATAATACTTGCGCCATGGTTCAAAGTTCATTTATGACCGTGAGGCATATTCAGCATCAGTAAAACATCTGCTGATTTATAGCACAAAGTTGTCAAAATAAAAAGATGTTTCAAAGGATATCCGGAGCCATTCGTGATGAAACATTACGTTCTTCCGTTGAATTTGAATGAACGAGAATTGATTAATGACCGCATGGTTCACATGACAGGAAAATTTGCACGCGTTCGTATAAAATACTAATAATTACGTTTTAAAAATTAAAAAGAAACCTGACTTCAATGAAGAAAATGATACAATTTCGTTTACCTGAATGACATATTTTTTCCAATTATGTTGATGATAAATGGACGGACACACAGACAAACGCGTGATCCTATATGGGGTCCGTTTTTTTTTTTACTTTTGAGGTAATACACCTAAATCACTTCAAGTGTGCATATAATATTTGAAGAGTTCCCTCAATTTCTCCTGGATTCATCAGATCCTGACCTGATGGCAATAGGACCACTTGTGAAATATAAAAAAAAAATCCCTTTCAAACAAAAAACATAAAATCGAAATCGGTCCCGGCGTGTTCGAGTAATCGGGGAACATACATAAAAAAAAAAGATTCCGACGAATTTAGAACCTCCTCCTTTTTTTGAAGTCGGTTAATGAAAATAAAACAAACTGATTTAAATAAAACACGTCAGACAGATCTCACAGCTCAGCTCCCTTCTGCGCTGTAGGTTGTGGGTTCGATTCTCACCCTGAACAAATCTTGATATAGGTAGATGTTGCTGGGTGTCATATGTATCATTTTGTCAAAATATGACGAGTATGAAAGATGAAGAAGTATGGAATAAGGACAGGAATAAATAAATAATACATATTACAGGACGTTTATTTCACACAGCGCCATCTAGCCCCAAACTAAGCATAGCTTGTGTAATATGGGAACTAAATTACGAATGAATACCTACTTAAATATTTTTTATTTTTAAATACATACGTACTATATGATACAACACCCAAACACAGAACATACATCTATATTCATGACACAAATATTTTTCCTGGGTGGAAATTGAACCCACAGCTTGCAGCGCAGAAGACAGGTTACTACCCACTGAGCTATAAGGCTTGTTAAGATGGACTTCTTCTACGGACTACCTATGTATTTGGAAACTATTTCGAAATTTATCGATACCTAGAGATTTTTATTTATCCTTGCATACTGTTGCTATGACGTAAACATAAAAAAATACATAGATACAATATATTTTTATGTATAATCCTTTGATGCTCGTTATGTAATCACTTATGACTTGGGCATAGTATGCGCTTCTAAAACGTATCAGCTGACTTAGATTAAAAGTGTACCTAGTAGACCTAGATTAGAGTACGGTACTTTAAAAATAAAAAAGGTAAAAAAGTATATCAACTCACAGTACCTACTTAAATATACGTTTTTTTTGTATACATTTGCACTTAAACTTTAATGTACTTTATACTAAAAGCTTCAAAAAGCTTTCTAACTAGAATTAACAAGGGCACAAGTAGTAGGTTGTTACATTTTTGTATAAACTCTTGAGCGGTTGCGATGAGACTCGTTATCCGCTCTGTGAAGTTATAACAAGCTACTTTTAGAAGGTTTACATAAAACTAATAAACCTAGTTATAACCGCCTAACTCTGGTCTAGTGGTTCAACCCACCGATTTCAGATCCAGAGGTCCCGGGTTCGATCCCCAGTGGAAGCAATGTTGTGCTTGGTTTGGTTGGTGGTAGGATTTTGTTTAAGTCCGCCTGGCTAGCTACCACCATCTTACCTAATTCTGTCGCCATAATAACAATTCTTAAAAAAATGTTGTGTTCCGGAATTTAGAGGTAAGATAGCCAGTGCCTCAGTTAATTGAGGATTCCGGGTGGAGGCGCACACCTTCGGTTTTATCTCAACAAGGTGAGATGAAGGCCAAGCGCTTTCCCGTCGTACAATAAAAAAAATAGTTTCTAGTTTTCAGCGTGTTTTTATCAAAAATAACGGTCTGAATTGACTTCCTTCTTAGAAAGCCGGTTGATAAAAATTGACTGAGCACTGAATCACAATCTCTCTCTCACAATTTTACGTTCTATGCTACAGACAAACTAGTGGATGAGTCAGTGCCAATGAGCTACAAACTCCCACAAAATGCACTATACTATTACAGACTGCTTCGATATACAAAAATCTGCGACAAACTGCTACAATTTACAATAACAATCTGCTACAGACTGCTACAAGCTGCTACAAACTGCTACGATATTAAAAAATCTGCTATAAACTGCTACAAATTGCTACAATTTACAACAATAATCTGCTACAAACTGCTACAGACTGCTACAAACTGCTACAAATTGCTACATTTTACAACAACAATCTGCTACAGACTGCTACAAACTGCTACGATTTAAATCAATCTAAGAACTGCTACAAACTGCTACAGTACAAAACAATTGGTACCGACTGCTACATAGTGCTGCGATATACATACAACAATCTGCTACATACTGCTACAAACTGCTATATACTGCTACAGACTGAGAAAAACCTTACAAAAGTCTTACCGACACTTTTGTGAGGTATTAAGGTATGAAGCTATTAAAATAAGCTACGAAATAACACGGTGTCAAATTCCTGTTAGCAATCCGTCGTGGTAATAAACTGGCATCGCTGTGAAAACACCGCTCGTAAACAAAAGTTTTAATTAGATACAAGTGCCTCGGGCTTACTTGAGGTGCCTTGTCTTTTGCTTACTTTATTTGCAGACTGGAGGAAAAGGTAAATAATAGTGGTAGTTACTGAATTATGTGAAAAATATCTTTGACTTATTCATAGCGAGAGTGAATGTGCCTTCTAGACAAGGGAGTTGTCTGTTTGTCTATGAATTGCTATACATATTATACTTGGTAGAATTTATGGTGATTGTTTTGTGTGTTGTGGGTACAAAGGCCACTTTTTAACTAGATACCACGTGGGTAAAAGCTAGTCAAGCTAAAAAAATAGATAGTTTTACATTGAACACCGTTCAACCATAATGAACAATTATTAACAAAGCCAGCGGTGAATCCAATACCAACCCTTGTTAATGATACATAAGAGTATTTTGTAGTTCTACTTTAAAAAAAAGAAGCTTTATATGGCTGGAAATAAAAATAAACCGTCGAATTAGATTTTTTTTTAATGTGTCAATCACGCTCAATCATTTACCGCCTCTGTGGTCTGGTGGTTCAATCCACCGATTTCAGATCCAGAGGGGACCTCTGGAACCTCTGGATCCAAAAAAACCAAGCACAATATTATACTCCCCTTGGGGATCGAACTCGGGACCGCTGGATCTGAAATCAGTGGGTTGAACCACCAGTCCACAGAAGCGGCTTTTTTTTATTTTATATATACACAGTCAGGTCATAAGTATTGTCTCACAGTAAAAACTTTTCTTTTAGAATGCTGGCTACAAAAAGTTTATTGAATTCGAATTTCGAATTGTTCATGGAAATAAAAATGTATACTATTTAGAATTTTACTCATTTTTAAATATGGAGTGGACGCTTAAAGAAGACCGTGTTGCAGTTATTGCGTTGCATCGTTGCGGTTACGCGCCAATTCAATTTTTTGACATACTGAAAAATTTGAATATTACCAAAAGATTCGTTCATCACGGATGTCATTTTGAATAAACTTTATTGTCATAAGAATCTATGTTTCGTTAAGTTCATTTTGGTATATAAATGGTTACAAAATGAATAAACTTGTTTCAATTGTTTTAAATTAAACTTGTGACAGAATTTATGACCTGACTGTGTACTACTAGGAGACGGTACAAGCAAGTAGCGCACCTGGTGTTAAGTATACTCTTGCCTATGACAAAGCCTTACTGCATAGGTCACATCCACAAAGAACATAGCCTACACGGCACTGCACTGCGCCTGTCAACTTGAGGCATAAAGGTGTTAAGCCTCACGTACCCGTAATTTCACCGGCAACCATACCCTTCAAACAGAAACACAGCAATGCTGCTTCGCGGCTGAAATAAGTATGGTGGTAGTAATTCTCCGGACGAGCCCTTTCACTAGGGGCTTCTACCACTCTTTTCAATTTCAATTTATTTATTCACAAACAATTTCAGTAATCGTATTTGAATGTAGGTACTAATAATAAAATAAATTAAAAATAAGTCGATAATTAATAAAGAATCAAATTCAAATTACAAAATGTCAAAATGAGATTAAATTAGTTACATAAATACAACAATGATGTCACCCTAGTGTACTTACACCAAACTCATACACTGAATAAAAGCAACCCTCCAGCAGAAGCTTCTTTAACTTAGTTTTAAATAAAATAGGACTATCGATCACTTTCATATCTAGGGGTAAGAGATTAAAAAGTTTAATAGTTTGGTACCGGCAAATGATGGTAACTTTGTAAATGATTGAGCGTGACTGATACATGTAAAAATTCTCGACCTTTCTGCTTCTAACCTAACTATATTTTACACGATTCCTGTGCAAGTGCGCCTCTAGCTCAGAAACTTTAGCTTTGCTAACTTTTTATGAAAAAAATAGTACGAAAAATCAGGGAACGCGTCGAAACGGACACGGGAAACTTTCACGTCTAAAGTAATATGAAGAAAATGAATTTCACCATCAACGTAGGCGGGCCTTTGATGAATACTTTCGCCACCGTAATCGGTTACGAAAAGGGGCTGAAAATAAGGCGTGTTATTGCTCAACAAATTTGCTTGGTTGGTAGAACAGACACACGTAACAAAACATTTATTAATATAGATAACAGTTCAATAACATTCCATAAATTTTCTAAATCTCGGTTTTAAGTAATAGAGTCATATAATTTACTAATCCGGGTTTTCAAAAATCTTGTGGGGCTTTTGATTGAGGCGACACGTGACTCAAGGGCTGGCTCTTATTTAGGCCAGTGAATTAGCATAGCTATTCAGCGTGGTAAAGCAGCCAGTGTCTTGGGCACGCTGTCGTCTGGTACTGGTCTGGAACAGTTGAGTTACCTATAGGCCGTTTGTAACGGTCCTTAGGTAATCTGATTGATTCCTTTGTACCTACATAGTTAGTTTAATTGTATACATTTTATTGAATATTTATTTAAATATTTAAATATTAATTAAATATTTATATTTACTAATATAATTATTCACAAATTAAAAATAATATGTACAATTAAAGTACCTATGTACAATGGAATCAATCGGATAATCTAAGGACCTTAACGAACAGCATACAGGTAACTCTAATAGTTCAGACCAGTACTAAATGGAAGCGTTACCTAGACAGCTGCATTGCCACGCTGAACAGCTATGCTAATTCGCTGGCTTAAATAAGAGCCAGCCCTTTAGTCACGTGTCATCTTAATCGAAATCCCCGCAAGGTGGACTCATGGAGAATAGCACCTCATTATTCAAATGTTTTATCGAAAATACCCAACAGTAAAAAAACATAGAACTGTGAAGAAACTCGCAAATAACCAAGTAAGTGGAACAAATGGTGAATTGTTGAAAAAAACTAAAACCTGACTGCAAAATATTTTAATAATTTGGCATCGCGTGCTAATTTTCTGTGGCGACATCTAGTTTCAAATTGAATTAAGTATGCATAATTATAATTGTGATAATTATATCCACAAAAATACTTTTTAGTTACATTTTCAGTAGATAAGCATGTGTTTACATTTATACGAAAACAGGTGCTCAATAATATAGACATCAACAGCACGATATATCAACAGCATACACAGACGATAATTTTAACAGTAGGTTCTAAGGTATACCTACTTTAAACTTAATTTAAACTATGTGGTAGCATAAAAGTGGTTTGGTAATAATATACCTATATTTAGAATTGGCATAACTTCTATTTGATACTCATAATGATGGAACAGAATCCAAAATAAAAAATAAGAAATTTTGTCAAACCCCCCCTCTAATTTTTGATTAAAATGGTCCCATATAAAATAATTTATCCTATGTCACTCATATAATTCAGATGAATCAAATAACACATCACAAGCCAAATTACATCAAGCCATTAAGGCTGCAAAGTGGAAGTTAGAAATCCCATACTCACAAAAAACAGCTACTATGCGATCTGACTTTGTGCTAAACCAATTTCTGGGCACCTTTGAATTGCTTCTATCATTGCTACATTCCAATGTGAGTTATTGGACTTGCTACATTGGAAATGTTATTCTAACAAGTTGTGATGAATTTGATTGATATGTAATGAAACCCGACCCGAGTATGTTGCCATAGCAACAATTCGAAATTGTTGCATTCCGGCAATATAGAGGTAAGATAGCCAGCTCCTCAGATTGTTGAAGATTCCGGGTGAAGTGCGCTTCCACCTTCGGCCTTACCATAACTTAAAAAACCCAGTGAAATGAAGGCCAAGCCCATCCCCGTAGTACAATGATAACATTTATTACGTTAGTTTTAAAAACCAAAATCCTATAGGGGTCCTTTTTTCCTAAATATACCCAAATCGCTTTAAGTGTTCGGCCTTATCTCAACTTGATACCAGGTGAGATGAAGGCCAAGCGCTTCCCCGTCGTACGATTAAAAAAAAGTGTGCCTTTAATATTTGAAGAGGTCCCTCGATTTCTACAGAATCCCATCATTAGATCCTGACCTGATGACGATTGGACCACCTGGGAAGTATACCCTTTCAAACAAAAAAATAATTTTCCTAACAGGTCCTGGCCTTTTCGAGTAACAGGGGTACAAACATAAAAAAAAAGATTCCGACGAAAAGAGAACCTCCTCCATTTTTTTAAGTCGGTTAAAAAGGCCAAATGAAATGTTAACCAGATTGTGGCAAGTTCACTTGAATCTTTGAGAGCTTGCTTTCCACTGTAGACTCACCATCGCTTTGCACTCCAATGCAAATCAAGTTCATTCATCTCGTTTCAGCCTGAAAAGAACTAAATGAAAGATATTTGCTGCAAATAATGCATTAGGAGATTTATAACAAGCACTATAATTGACAGGTAGTCGAATTTATCAAATAGACATAAGGCCTTTCATATGTCAGTCATATTGGATAATCTTGTTACGAAATCAGTGATCCATGAGTGTTGGTGATACTCAAGGTAATGCTGTCGATTCTGGTAAAACTTTAGGCGACACAATCTTGGTACAAGAAAAGACCCATTACTATCCCGGAGCTACCTCGGTTCTCGGCATCCTCGACTTCCTCTTTACGTTGGTGGATTATTGTCGTAATGCTATTCTTTCCATTGTATAATGAGGGGCTCGGTGGTTGAATACTCTGTACCTTTAGCATGGGTTTTTATAGTAAAACAAACGACAGTCGACACGGTCAGTCGGCACATCGAGGGTTTGATGATCGTTAAAAAAACATGAATTATCATTGTAAATTGTATTATCACATTTTTTTATATAATTAATGTTAAATGATGCAATAGCGGCAATAGAAATACACACTCGTGATAATTTCTTCACAGACACAAGCTCAGTTGGTAGTAGCTCTGCCTTCTGCGCTGTAGGTTGTGGGTTCGATATTGTTATTTGTTTTGTGTTTGGGTGTCGTATTGTAGGTATGTCAAGTATGTATTTACAAAAAGAAAAGTATTCAATTATGTATTATATCCGCAATCTCGTTCCCATATTACAAGCTTTGCTTAGTTTGGGACTAGATGGCGCTGTGTACAATTAATGTCTTATACATTTTTTTTGTATTTATTTCAACTGTCTACACAATTATGGTTCATGAGATACAGCCCACGGCCATACCTTTTTTATGTAAGTTCCATATTTTTAGTAACTTTTTTAGTAACTGCGTTTTTTGCAAGTAACTCGTGCTCAAGCCCCAGCTGCCCATTATCTGAGTATTCAACGATTGGAATCGAGAGAATCGACTCGCGGATGCTGATCGGTGTGTTTTTCGCTTGACTGCATTTTCTGAAACCGCGGCTCTATTCGGTTATTATTTACCCCTACTATGAAAAACATTCAATTGTCTTATCATAAACTAGTAGTAGTATTATAGTCCTTTCTGATTTGTACTACCACCATACCTATTACGGCCAAGCAGCATTGCAGTGTTCTGGTTTGAAGGGTATGGATGCAGTTGATATTGAGGGCATGCTATATATGCCTCATGTTGACGGGTACAGTGCAGGGACTCGTAGACCATGTTCTTTGTTGATAAGACCTATGTGATCTAGTATATGTGATAGTTCCGTCTACTCGTATAAAAAAACTATCCTCTTCATCCTAAGATTGTCTTATCACTTTGAAGCGATGAGACACCAAACTGTTAACTTTAGTCTTTAAATTGGAAATTTTGTTATGTAATTTTTATTTCAAACCAGTCGGTCCACTGTCCCAGGATGCGGAGTGTCCATTGTGAACCTTATCCTTGTCCAGGTAATGCGCAAGCAGCATAAAAAAACAAGTGGCACGTATTGCCCCGAGGATTAGGCAGGGATAACGGATTTTCATTTATTTCCATTTATCTCCGCGCACCATTTTACTTCATTTCGTTGTTCATCCACGCACGTAGGTTGAGAACTGGTTCTAGGAAGTAATGGTTCAACAAGCCTCATAGCTCAGTTGGTAGTAACTCTGCCTTCTGCACTGTAGGCTGTGGGTTCGATTCCCACCCAGGACAAACATTTGTATGATTAGTTTAGATCTTTGTTCTGTGTTTGGGTGTTGTATAATATAGTACGTATGTACTAACAAAAGTATTTAAGTATTATATCCGTAATCTAGTTTCCATATTACACGCTATGCTTAGCATGGGGCTAAATGGCGTTGTGTTAAATTAATGTCCTGTAATATTTATTTAATTTTTTTATAACATGACAACGATAACAACTTAAAACACACCCGTTCAACACAATGCAATGTACCGATGATTTGGTAATGGAGGATTCTGGGAAAAGTGTGCTTTCACCTTCGGCCTGATCATAGCTTGACACCAGGTGAATAAAAGCCTAACGCTTGTCCGTTATATTTTTTTTTTGTAAGTACATTAGCAACACGGTTTATGAACATAACTTAAAGGAATAGCCAGCGAATTAGCATAGCTATTCAGCGTGGCAATGCAGCCAGTGTCTTGGGCACGCTTCCGTCTGGTACTGGTCTGGACCAGTACCAGACCGTACCAGACTTGGACAGTTGAGTTACCTATAGGCCGTTTGTAACGGTCCTTAGGTAATCTGACTGATTCCTTTGTATACATAGTTAGTTTAATTGAATAAATGTTTTTATTAAAAAAAAAAAAAACTTTAAGTGAGTTCAGGTTCCACTTGAATGAAAAATGGAAACTGTAATGTTTAGTTTCCGTTCCTGTGTAGAAAGGTAGCTCAATACACAGCTGGTCCCAGATCTGGATAAAAGAGGAGGAAGGATGGTTTATCAAGGGTAAAAGCTCCTGTACCAAGGCGTAAATAAACCCTATTTACGAAAACTTCAACAAAGAACCGGACCGCCTTATAATCAACGACCTTGGCTAAGAAAAATGGACAGAAGATCTCAAGGCTCTAAAAAGTTTCCATGATGAGATGAAAAGCAGATGGCCAAAACCCACAAAAGGTTGTAACTCTGGATAAAATAAAGTTATGTCTTGTACCACTAGTAAGGTAATGGAACTAAATACGTTCTTGTAGGAATCCATAACTGATTCATTCAATAGAGGGAATAGCCTATTATTGGTTAAACTATTGCTTACGGTTGAATACGATGAACTAACAAGTCTGTCTTTTAATGCGTATAATCCTTACACATAATCGTGGTCAAGCGTAGGTCAATATAAAAAACAATAATTTACAAGTAGACAGAACCGAGGTGATCGACATAGCTCAAAGAGTGAGAAGGCTGAAGTGGCATTGGGCTGGCCATATTTGTCGAAGGACCCACAACTGGTACGGTCAAGTAGTCCTTCAGTAGAAACTACGTTCAGGCAAGCGTAGTGTAGGACGCCCTCTGGCTAGATGGATCGACGACCTCTGTGCAGCCGCGGGTAGAGAGTGGATGAGAAAGGCCGCAATTTGGATTAGATGAACATTCAGACTGCTGAATGTTCGTCTATTTCAAATTGCGAAAAAAAAAACCTTCTTGTATCTAATTGTTGTTTACTTTTATCTACTTGTTTCTAAGACGGGGAAGCACTTGGCAGTCATCTCACCTGGTAATAAGTTGAGATAAGGCCGAAGGTGTAGGCGCACTTCACCCGGAATCCTCAGCAAACTGAAGAAATGACTATCTTACCTTTAAATGCCGGAGCACAAAATTATTAAAAGAATTGTTATAATGGTGACAGAATATGGTGGTAGCTAGCCAGGTGAACTTAAACAAAATCCTACCACCAACCAAACCAACCACAATATTGCTCCCCCTGGGGATCGAATCCGGGACCTCTGGATCTGAAATAGGTGGGTTGAACCACTAGACCACAGACGCGGTTAAGGTTCTAAAAATCCTCTTTATCAAAAAGTCATAATGGCATTTCAATCTAAAAACACTTTTGTCACAAATCTTAATGAATAGAAATAGAAATAGAAACATATATTTTGAAGTTTAATGCAAGAAGGTTTGATCATTTTTATAATAATGACCCAAACGGGATGAAAACAAAACGCTAATCGGTAAACAAAAGACTGATTTTCAAAAAATAATGTCATGTTTTAAAAATAAAATTAATTTGAATTCATAGACATTCAGAAATAGTTTTTATTCGAAATGACCAGAACGGCAACTTCATAGGTAAAACCTAATATATACAGAATAAAAGAAAATTTGTAACACCTCTTTATCTCAAGTTAACGTAATAGGGTTCCAATGTCACTCTTTTGATACGGAACTCTAAAAATCTATTAAAATAAAACCACGGAGACCAAAAAACACCATTAATACCAATTTTTATTTGATAAAATATGGGTAAGTCAATGGCTTGTTATAAAGAATGTTGAAATATTGTGTTGTCGCTAAATGGGGCATCCTGTGTAGCCATACCGTCAACAAATTCCCCCGGAAATTTCTCGTCAAGCTTTTTAATTAATTTAAATGGCAAGGCTAATCAATCTTGTTGACATAATTGTTGGACGAACCTTAAAAACGACACTAGGCTTTCGTCCGTTTTTAATATTGTGCTTGAGTCAGCGAGTTAACACGTTGACCGCCAATGTACTGCCCAAATGCGAATTATGTGTGTATAATCTCGTGTGCGCGCTTTAAAATTAACACGTTAATAATAAAAATATTAATAATAATACTAATAAAGTCATTAATTTCAGGCATATTGACACCCATAGTTATAAAAAAATATCAATAAGAAAACGATGAAATAAAGATATTTACAATACGTTGTAATACCTATGGTATAACGCCCAGTCATATTTTTATTAATTTTGTTAACTGGCAGGAGGCATCGACGAGGTGTGAGAGTGTGAAGAGCTTGTAATGCTTAACACGTTGGCTACGCTGCAACGTTATGAGTCACAAAACAACGAGGTACCCAACTGTAATCATTAAGGCACATACGCTCCAATGATTATACAAAATCATGCCCGTTGACAGGTTCCGTCCACAAAATTAATTATTAATAAGTAATCCGGAAACTCAGTGCGCAAATTGAAAAGTGGATTAACGAGAAGCGACTGAGCCATTAATATTGCAGCAGTGGGAAAGCAAAGCATCGCCACAGATAAATAGTAAGGTATAAAGCAACGTGCTAGTGACTACAGATGTTCCACTTCTAAATCATCTTACAATCATAGATGTCGTTCTGCAATTATATTGACATAGATCGTAGAAGATTGCGGATTTTACACTTCTTAATAGAAATAAAGCCTTTATTGCTTTAATCTTTTTTTTTTTTTTTTTTAACAAATTTATAACATAAATTAAATAAATTTATAACATAAATTAAATAATTTTTTAACATAAATTAAATTAATTAATTAAATTAATTTATTATACCAATTAATTTATTATACCAATTAATTTAATTTATTGTATTATTATTATTTATTATAATCGAAACTCTGATGCGGATGTTAATGTCTGAATGATTATACTTGATTAATTTAATTTAATTTTCATAATAATTTCTACTAGCAACTTTATGGTTTTTTTTATTGCATAACGCAAATTGCTTGACACTTTAGCTCACCTGGTTTTAAGCATAGACAAGTATTCACCCGGAATCCTCAACAGACTCAATAACTAACTTTCCTCTAAATGCCGAAACAAAGTCCTACCAGCACAAATTGTACCCCACTTGGAATCGAGCCCTGGATCTCTGGATCTGATATCGATGGGAGAACTACTGACCGCAGAGTTGGTTAAATGGGGAGGCGATGAGATGTGGTTGTTGCCACATTTATGTCCGTTGAATGCCAGATCATTATTTTTATGTTAAAAAATAAATAAAAATAAAATTAATGTTACAGGACAAAACTAAACTAAGCATAGGTTGTAATATGGGAACTAGATTACGGATAGAATACTTATATACGTTTTTTTTTGTAAATATATACTTATCATACAGTACAACACCCAAACATAGAACAAACATCTATATTCATCATACAAATGTATGGGTGGGAATCGAACCCACAGCCTACTGCGCAGAAGGCAGGTATTCAACTTTAACCTCTCTACTATCCTATATTGTTTAAGATACAAGGCGACTTTTAACATCATTCATCAGTAAATTGTTTATATTTTGGCTTTATTGATGATGATAATAATTACAGTAGTCGTTATTATCATCATCATCTTCAATGTAAATCCATTGCTGAACATAGGTCTCTCAAAAAGTGAGCTACTAATCCCGATCTTTGGCCTGCAGTGGTATTTGACCTGAAATTGCAATGTAAGTTAGTTGTTTCAGGTATATGTTACTATGGGCCGTAGACTAAGTTAAATAAAAAAGATCGGTAACTTTTCTATTGTTGCCTGAAATAAAATAAAATACATTATTAGTATGAATGTTTGACCTTGAACTAAGATCTGGCACAAAAAGCTTTTGAATTGAATCTTACGACTATAGCCCATATAATATACTTTCCTTTACCAACAGATTTGGAGTGAAACGTAGCTTGTAGTCCGTAATGGCGACGGGTATGTCCACACGATCGGTCAATGTCACATTTTGCCGGCTTTTTGTAGCACTTATGAAAGCCCTTTCTGTGTTACTATAGTCTATGCTTTCTGTATTAGTGGTCATTTGGCTCAAAGATTTGGTAGTATACTGTTTTTGTTAACACTAATTGACTCGCGTCCAAAGTATAGATTTAGGGTGGTCGGATCGAAGCATTAATTTAACAGATTTTTTTATACGACGAAGTAGCGATTGACCTACCCCCCACATATCAAGTTCTGATCATTGCGAAGGTGGAGGCGCACTTCACCAGGAATCCCCAACAGGCTAAAGGCTATCTTATATCTTAGTATTCCGGCATTCAGCGGCACAATTATTGTTATGGCGACATAGTTAGCTAAAACTAGCCTTGAGGACTTAAAATAACCAAACCGAGTACAAATTTACACTCCTTTTTGATTTTTTTTTTTTTATTTTACTTCGAGGAGGCCAGCGGTAGGCCTTCATTTTACCAGATTTTTCAAATTATGATAAGGCCGAAGGTGGAAACGCACTTCACCCGGAATCCTGAACCTACTGAGGAACTGGCTATCTTACTCGTGGATGCCGGAACAAAACAATTTAAGAATTGTTGCTTTGGCGACAGAATTACGTAAAATGATGGTAGCTAGGCGCACTAAAACAAAATCCTACCACCAACAAAGTAAAAGGTTTCAGTTATTTTCGATACGAACATATATCTTTTCTTTCGTCTGTTGATTGGTAAAGTTTTGAATATGTCCACGAGTCGTGTTTCTGTTGTCACAGTAATAAGTTATAACAAACAAATACATCTGAATTATGTAAGAATTCCGATTGCAAAACAATTTTGATGTATCCACCATGATACGGGCAGGTAGCCGAAAACGGTCGAACTTTTAATAGAGCTTTTCGATGAAGCAGGCTACAGTTTTAAGCCAATTTTAATTACAAACCGACGAGGTATTTTAATACGAAAGCCGATTCGACGCTCGTTCAGACAAATCCTTGCTGATGGAATATTCAGCAGAAAATTAAATTGTAGTCTCGATAAAATAGCCAGTGGCTTATGAGCTTTCCTCTGTATAAACAGTTTGACCCTTGAGTAATGCCACACAAACGGTGCTAACCAAACCTATTGATATCTGGTGCTGTAATTTCAAAAGATTTTAAACACCCAGTAGGCAGTTGGTATAGGTGAGAGTTCAAGTACCAACAATCTCAGTTGTTCTCTCCGGCAAAGATCGACAAACTTCAAGTTTTCACCTCTGTCTGCACTCCCGGAGAACCTATGTTTTTTTTTTTAGTAAACAACTTGGAGACGGCACAAGTAAGCATGATGTTAAGTGCTCTCTAAGTGCTATCTCTTGCCTATCACATAGCCTTACTGCGTAGGGTCTAAAAAGAACATGGCATAGGCAGAACTGCATTGCGCCCGTAAATTTAATAAGTTTAATGGTGTTAAACTGTTAATACGTTTGAATTGTTGATAATGTGCAAGTAACAAATCCGCTATTATATTGTATATGTATGATATTATACGCTTTTATATTGAACAATGGATTTCCGCAAAATAACGCCTGAAACAAGCTTAAACGCTAAAAGTTTTGCGAAAAGTTCGCTTAGCTCTTTTTTTATACTACGACGGGGAATCGCTTGGCCTTCATCTCTCCTGGTTACAAGTTATAATAAGGCAGAAGGTGGAGGCGCATTTCACCCGGAATCCACAACAAACTGAGGAACTGGCTATCTTATCTCTAAATGCCGGAACACAACAATTTTAGAATTATTATTATGGCGACAGAATTAGGTAAGATTGTGGTAGCGGGCGGACTTAAACAAAGTCCTACCACCAACCAAACCCAGCACAATATTTGAGCTCTCCCAAATTCCTCCGTAAACTTGGATTCTCTCACCACAACAAACAGAAAACTTTGGAAATAAATAACTACTGCTCGCTCAGCGTAGGCCAAACACCATCTGTCAACGTCGATGCCACAATTCACTCGGATAGTGTAAACAGGCCCCAAGGGCTATTTACACACATCGATGCTTGAGAGCACCCTCGGGATTTTATCTATAACTACCGAAGCGCCCGACTTCGTTCCCGCTATCCCTTGGGAATTTCTTAAAATCGTTTCTAAGTGCCGTAGTATCCTTAAAGGTTCCGTTAGATTTTATTGGACACGGAACCCTTAAAACGAGCACAGGTCCAGTTGGTGGCTCCATCTGAAAGCCAGCGCTAATTTACATTGTGCAGCATATGCTGATAGCCAGCGCAGACTAACTATATAATTTATAATTATGTAAGAGTAATCAGCCATCTTGTTGTTGAATGTTTATCTTCTTTAATACCTATAGCAGGTACAGGGTACCTCTGAATAATTAACTTGATGCTATCATGGTGCCGATGATATCTTATGTATATACCTACCTATTATTTGTTGTGTACCTACCGTTTCTTGCACTATGCTAAAAGAAATGTTAATCATATTATTTATCTAGCTTTTTGTCCATTACTCGATGCATTTGGAAACTACGTTCATGCCTGTGACAGTTTCTTATTCAAATAGGTATTTTGTAAGGCTCTAAGAGCATCAATACCGTCTCCAGGGACTTCCAGGAGCTTGAATGAAATTTAAATCTGACCCTCTTAGGATTGCAAAGCTTCCAAGTGATCGAACCTGAGGATTTAGTGGTAGTTTTATCTGTGTCGAGAACTGTATTTATTTGAAAAACAAAATAAAATACGCTTAAAAATAAATTTAACTAAATATCAATAACATTATAGTACTCTTAATTTGTATCGAAAACTTTTTTTTTATTGTACGACGGAGAAGCGCTTGGCATTCATCTCACCTTGTTTCAAGTTATAATATGGAAGCGCGCTTCACCCGGAATCCTCAACTGAGGAACTGGCTATCTTACATCTAAATCCAGAACACATCAATTTAAAATTGTTGATATGTTGTTATAGCAACATACTTAGTTAAGATAGCTAGCTAGCCAGGCTGGCATAAACAAAGTCCTACCACAAATCAAAACCAGATACTCAAAAACAAGATAATATATATAGGTACCTATATGAAATATTCACACCAACCATTTCCAAATAAATAATACATATATCATAATTAGCATAGCTGTTCAGCGTGGCAATGCAGCCAGTGTCTTGGGCACGCTTCCGTCTGGTACTGGTCTGGAACAGTTGAGTTACCTATAGGCCGTTTGTAACGGTCCTTAGGTAATCTGACTGATTCCTTTGTACATAGTTACTTTAATTGTACTTTTTATATTATGATAATAAATAATAATAATAAAGTCTACACCACTTACTCCGGCAAATCAGACAAACAAACGACACCTATCACGTCAAAATCCAATAAGCTACTCGATAGGCTGCAGAGCATGGCAATGAAGTAGACATAATACCTGCACTCGAAAAATACAACCTTCCTTCGTGGCAAAAATAAAAGACATTCTTAATCGAGACCGTTCATCTTAATTATTTATCCTACAATTTCACTGCCATAACTCCATGGGCAGAAACGACATTATTATAAAATACGATCGCCAGAAATTTATAAGAGAGAAATATTGCCAAAAGCGCGCGAAGAATGCGTGATTTCATCGCACTACATGGTTCCTTACTTAGAATTTATTAATATTAATGAATAATGAACTGAGACTGGCCTTTGTGTCAAATTGTTATTATTCTACCGCCTGTAGGTATGTGATTCTCGAAAAAAATATTTGTTAAAAGTAGGCAGTGCTGACAGTCGGGTGAAAAGTTAGAAAATTAGAACCAATCTTAAATATTGTCAATATGAAATGTTATATCCCGCAATTAGACTTATAAGTGTTATTGACTTACTTGAGTATGATGTCAAGTGTTGAAATTCTACCGTAAAAATGCAAAATAAAAAAGCTCTCTACATTTCTCCCCCATTAAAATAACCAAATCTCACACTGTCTTTCTTTTGGAATCTGAGAGTGAATAGGTTGGCCTTCATATTTAACTTGAGGCTTTGACTTAATGTGGAGCGTTACAGAATACAGAAAGAAGCTTTACACGTCGTGCTCAAAGGCAAAAAGATTGAAGAAAAAAACACAACTAGAATTTCATTGTACTTTATATCCGGAATTTAAAGGTATGTTGCGCTCCGGCATTTAGAGGTAAGATTACTTACTCTAAAGTCTAAATGCCGGAACACACCAATTTAAGAATTCTTGTTATGGTGACAGAATTAGGTAAGATGGTGGTAATCCACCATCAACAAAACCAATCACAATACTACCCTGGGGATCGAACCCGGGGCATTTTGATCTGAAATCGATGGGCGAACCACTTAGACCACAGAGGCGTTAGACCACTTAGTCCACATGGCACCTTGTTACCTAATTCTGTCGCCATGATAACAATTCGAAAAAAAAATGTTGTTTTCCGGCACTAGAGGCAAGAAAGCCAGTTCTTCAGTTTGCTGAGGATTTCGGGTGAAGTGCGCCTCCACCTTCGGCCTTATCTCAACTTGTAACCAGGTGAGATGTAGGCTGAGCGCTTCCCTGTCGTCCAATAAAAATAAACTTTGTTTTGAAAGACCTAACATTAAGATTGTTATTGAAATCAGAATTGTAGGCATTAATCCAAGATTCATCACCACTGATATGTCGTACTCGACTCTCCTCGGTCGAACCTTTGAAAGTTTTCTAACACCAACTGACGTGGGCCACGTTACTAGCGTCGGAGTAAATGCGGGATCCAACGGCAAACTAGTTTTCTCACACTAAGCGCCTCATTCAAGATTTTCTGAATGGCTATTCCCTGAGACGCTAAAAACGTCTATATCTCTCAATATGTCACATGACGATCTTCGAGAATGGTTTGTCTCAAAGCAACGATGCTATCTTTTGTGAAGGCGGATTTGGGATGTCCCTCACGAAATTTGTCACTAAGGCTGGTATTTCGACACTCAAATTTTAAATACCAGCGTTAAACAGTCCGCAGACATGAGGCTTCATTATGAATTTCAAATGTTTGTTAGTTAAAACACTGAAACTGTGTAAGCCAGGTCAAAACTTGTAGAAAACTATTACAAGGCCATATTGTTTTGAGATTTTGAGTCCAAACTTTTTATAACACTGAACAGTTCTATTTTCAAAATTGGCGGTAAAAACGACAAAACTTTATAAGCGTCCTTCGAACTCAGCAGCGAGTGCATTCTGGTAGCGACATGATAATGAGGTTTTAATTACCAGTCAAGTTATGACTTTCATCTCATCAGTATTTTCACGCAGAAATATATATAAAAATACATTGTTTTGAAGCTACTATTTACCAAGAACCGCCTCATGCGTACCTTTGTCTAAGTTCCACAGATAATCTGTGATCCGCCAAGCATGACAAATTTCATTATGTAGAGGTAGGCCTAGTTTAGGTCAACTAAACTAGGTCGACTAAAGAGCCAGGACTTTTATGGGTCTACAGGTCCCCACTACTAGAATTTGTAATTAATACAATATTATTAACAAAATTTGTTCAGACGTTGACATTTTAAGTAACTCCTTGCGAACCTTCAAATCAAAACTATTGAGCCAAAGTGGCTCAATACTTAACTGTTAGTATCACCTACTTAATTGTTAGTTTACTTTGTGATCTTATACATGTTATTTAGTGTAAGTTGTTATACACCGTAATTGTTATATACCTATATCAGATATGTACCCTCTGTATTGAAAATGGTTTAGAATGTTTTAATGTTTATGATGTGGTGTATTATATAATAAATAAATGTTTAATAGAAGGCATTTTCTGGCTGCAATATGAGTTTGTCAATGGCTTACATTTTTACTTTGAAAGGAAAAGAGCAGCCCCTTAGCGATAATAATATCATGATGTCACTTTTAAGCCACAGTTACTTTACACAGCTTTAAACCAACTTGAAGGATAGCACGTAACACACTCGTGCAACGTTATTTTTCTCCAACAGAGCTATCACGTAAAAATATTCCTCTCATTTTGAAATGTCGGAGCATGTGATATTTCATTGAGATGCAACTCATTTTATGCAGCTGGTCAAATCAAATCAAATATCGTTTATTCAGTAAGTCTTGCTTTGAAATGTAAAATCTACCGTCTGTCGAATCGCGACCAGCTCGCATGGAGTACGGCAAGAATTTCAGTCTTCTTTGGGTCACTGGATCTTAGTTGCATCCTCATTTAACATCATCTATATCAATTGACGTTTAGCTGACTGACAATTAATGCACAGCCCAAACCAGAGGAATTCCTATTCCTATTGAATTTGTGTGATACACAGAAAAAAAACAACTACCCTTCTTCGGGAAATCTTTAAGTCTATGTTATGCAAGAGAGTATAGAAATGAGGCTAGAATTATTTTGCCTGTGTTGATATAGTTACTAGTGTATTAGCTCCTTGTAAAACTGCTTGTCCGGGGAAGTACTACGACCGTACATACCAATTTCTGGTTTAAAAGGTATTGTTGCCGGTGAAATAGTTCAAGTTGACGAGCGCTATGCAGTGCCGTGTAGGCTTTGTTCTTAATGGATGTGACCTACGCAGTAAGGCGTTTTTATAGGCAAGAGATGCACTTAACATCAGGTGGGCTACTTGCATGTTCCGGCTCCTAGTTGATAAAAATAAAACGGAATAAAAACGAATGCTTCATTACATAACCTAGAAGCAAATGCAGCCATTGCTTTTTTGGCAATAGATGAATTGAGTGAACTGTCCTCCGTAAGCTAAGTCGATTCAGTTTTATCGTTCGGCCGCACTAATGGTGCAGCGCGGCATCGTTCCTACTTGACATCCACTATTCGCGGCGCATATTCCAACAATGCACTGACAACGTTTTGTGCATGTCACTTGTATTTTTTTTTCTTTGTAAAATAGAAGATCATAAGATGACTTCCGGTGATGATTACGGACATTTCTATGTAAGCCGGCACCCTCATAAGATGACTTTAAAATTATCCATGACTAATAACAGTCGTGAACTATTTTATAAAAAACTAAAAAGCTAAATCGAGTTATTTTTCGATAAACAATTTATAACACTGAACAGTTCTATTTTCAAAATTGGCGGTAAAAACGACAAAACTTTATAAGCGTCCTTCGAACTCAGCAGCGAGTGCATTCTGGTAGCGACATGATAATGAGGTTTTAATTACCAGTCAAGTTATGACTTTCATCTCATCAGTATTTTCACGCAGAAATATATATAAAAATACATTGTTTTGAAGCTACTATTTACCAAGAACCGCCTCATGCGTACCTTTGTCTAAGTTCCACAGATAATCTGTGATCCGCCAAGCATGACAAATTTCATTATGTAGAGGTAGGCCTAGTTTAGGTCAACTAAACTAGGTCGACTAAAGAGCCAGGACTTTTATGGGTCTACAGGTCCCCACTACTAGAATTTGTAATTAATACAATATTATTAACAAAATTTGTTCAGACGTTGACATTTTAAGTAACTCCTTGCGAACCTTCAAATCAAAACTATTGAGCCAAAGTGGCTCAATACTTAACTGTTAGTATCACCTACTTAATTGTTAGTTTACTTTGTGATCTTATACATGTTATTTAGTGTAAGTTGTTATACACCGTAATTGTTATATACCTATATCAGATATGTACCCTCTGTATTGAAAATGGTTTAGAATGTTTTAATGTTTATGATGTGGTGTATTATATAATAAATAAATGTTTAATAGAAGGCATTTTCTGGCTGCAATATGAGTTTGTCAATGGCTTACATTTTTACTTTGAAAGGAAAAGAGCAGCCCCTTAGCGATAATAATATCATGATGTCACTTTTAAGCCACAGTTACTTTACACAGCTTTAAACCAACTTGAAGGATAGCACGTAACACACTCGTGCAACGTTATTTTTCTCCAACAGAGCTATCACGTAAAAATATTCCTCTCATTTTGAAATGTCGGAGCATGTGATATTTCATTGAGATGCAACTCATTTTATGCAGCTGGTCAAATCAAATCAAATATCGTTTATTCAGTAAGTCTTGCTTTGAAATGTAAAATCTACCGTCTGTCGAATCGCGACCAGCTCGCATGGAGTACGGCAAGAATTTCAGTCTTCTTTGGGTCACTGGATCTTAGTTGCATCCTCATTTAACATCATCTATATCAATTGACGTTTAGCTGACTGACAATTAATGCACAGCCCAAACCAGAGGAATTCCTATTCCTATTGAATTTGTGTGATACACAGAAAAAAAACAACTACCCTTCTTCGGGAAATCTTTAAGTCTATGTTATGCAAGAGAGTATAGAAATGAGGCTAGAATTATTTTGCCTGTGTTGATATAGTTACTAGTGTATTAGCTCCTTGTAAAACTGCTTGTCCGGGGAAGTACTACGACCGTACATACCAATTTCTGGTTTAAAAGGTATTGTTGCCGGTGAAATAGTTCAAGTTGACGAGCGCTATGCAGTGCCGTGTAGGCTTTGTTCTTAATGGATGTGACCTACGCAGTAAGGCGTTTTTATAGGCAAGAGATGCACTTAACATCAGGTGGGCTACTTGCATGTTCCGGCTCCTAGTTGATAAAAATAAAACGGAATAAAAACGAATGCTTCATTACATAACCTAGAAGCAAATGCAGCCATTGCTTTTTTGGCAATAGATGAATTGAGTGAACTGTCCTCCGTAAGCTAAGTCGATTCAGTTTTATCGTTCGGCCGCACTAATGGTGCAGCGCGGCATCGTTCCTACTTGACATCCACTATTCGCGGCGCATATTCCAACAATGCACTGACAACGTTTTGTGCATGTCACTTGTATTTTTTTTTCTTTGTAAAATAGAAGATCATAAGATGACTTCCGGTGATGATTACGGACATTTCTATGTAAGCCGGCACCCTCATAAGATGACTTTAAAATTATCCATGACTAATAACAGTCGTGAACTATTTTATAAAAAACTAAAAAGCTAAATCGAGTTATTTTTCGATAAACAATTATGTAATTAGCTTAGGAGGAGATGCACAGAGATTTCTCGTCTTGGCTTTAGTTCATTCATAAAATTAATTATAATTTTTTAAATCATAAAATATTATATTTATCATAACCAAATATTTTCTGTGTAATAAGCTCAGGAAGCATGAGGAGATTTTTGGTAAAAACTTTGAAGTTCATTGTAACTTTCGTCAGGAATGTAATTTTGCATGATCACACGATATGCAATAAAAACGCTTTCTATGTCTCCATCGCTCCTAACTGTAACGTAAATATTTGACAAGCCTCATAGCTCAGTTGGTAGTAACTCTGCCGTTGCGCTGTAGGCTGTGGGTTCGATTCCCACCCAGGACAAACATTTCTGTGATGGATGTAGATGTTTGTTCTGTGTTTGGGTATTGTATCATATAGTATGTATGTATTTACAAACGGTATTTAAGTATTATATCTGTAATCTTAGTTCCCATATTACAAGCTATGCTTAGTTTGGGGCTAGATGGCGCTGTGTAAAATTGATGTCCTGTAATATTTATTTTAATTATTTTTTTATTTTAAATATGTATAAACCTTAGAAAATCTAGTATAATGTTGTATCTGAAGTACCTTGAAAGGTAAACTGAATTCACGATTGCATTTGAAGTAGCTTGAAAGGTAAACTGAATTCACGACGTAAGTTTTTGGCAAATAGTAGATTCGAAACTCATTGTAGATGTATAGCGTGAAATTTTACATAACATACATACTATTTACCATAGTTTTTTATTTATTGTTTATTCATATATTTTATTTATATGTTTATTATGCATACATTTATATATTACTTATTACTAATTATTTATTATGCTTCAGGTATTGTTATTTTAGGTAATGCAGTTTTAAGTCTTAGTGTGTGTAATCATGTATTGTAATGTTTTTTTTATGGATGAATATGATCTGAAATAAATGAATCATTATAATAATAATAACAGATAGAATAAATATAAACTCCGGTTAGTAATATCAGTACCACGTTATTTGTATCTTAGTATTAATCGTTATAAATCACTTCGTAGTCAAGGCTGCTTTAGTTAATAATATGTACAATGTTAGATTTTTATCTCACCTTTGAACAGTTTTGAAAGGTTACTTAAGTTTTCAGCACACAGAGCACACCTAATTTTCAAGTTATGATAAGGCCGAATTTGAAAGCTCACTTCACCCGAAATCCTGAACAAACTGAGGAAAACTGGCTTTCTTACCTAATGCCGGAACACAACAATTTAAGAATTGTTGTAATTGCGACTGGGTCTTATCTGAATGCTCTTTCCATAAAATCAATTCGAAGAAAATAAAACATTTTTTTTTTCATTTCAAATGGGTGAGCTTATAAAACCTTTGCTCAATAACATTTGCCATAAACAACTCACAAAGAAAAAAAAGAAAAAATATTGTATTTGGAATCTATTTCCCATATTACAAGCTTTGCTTAGATTTCATATTTTATTTACTGGCCACATTATAACAAATATTGCTATACAAGGCAAGTCACAATTTTTACATAACATAATGTTGAACTTTGAGGTAGGTTAGGTTAGTAATAGGTATCTAGTCCGAAAAAAATCTCAAATAAAGTGTACTGACAAAAAACAAAAAAAAAGACTACTAAAACAATTTTCAAAATATGTTCCCAGTGTAGTTCACAGTGCCAACTAGTCCCAAACTAAGGACTAGTTGGCACTGTGTTAAATTAATGACCGGTAATATTTAGCTAGACCCTAATTAATTAATATGTGCACCACCAACCACCTCTTTAGCCATGAAATCCTCTCCATCCAAAGGTTATAGGAATAAATCTCTTCTTAGCGATAAGACCGCCCATTGTATATACATTTATTTTTAAGTTATCCAGTTTTTATTTTTGAGGTGTGCAATAAAGTATTTTTCATTCATTTTCATTCATTCATTTATTTACTTACTTCACTCACCGGGGCTGGGTTTTGACCAGTAATCACGTGGTTTTGATGGATAGAGGTGGCATCTTCAGTCTTGCCTGGGCAAGAATGAGGTCTATATAAAATGCTAAGTACAGTGGGCTTATATGGCCCGAAATTACAGTGATGAATTGAAAAACATGGCGCAAATGTATCGTGCGGACTAGTACGTATATCATAAAGTACTCTTCCGCATACGTAACACCATAGAGATATAACCTTTGACCACAAAGCCGTCCTGAACAAGATGGTGTTATTTACATAAAAGGGCGTTTGTGATTGTGACTTTGACTTTGCGGTGAAGTGTGTCAAGGGTTTTGTACACAGGGTTGTGCACACAAACGTACCCTAACCGCGGTAATGAGTGCAGAGTGGTTGCTATGACGACAGTTCGAATCTCATTTCAAAACGGTTCTAGGGATTTCATTTACTGGTTTTTTTCCAGTGTACAAAATGAAATTTTGTTATGTCATTTTTTAATATTAAAAGTTAGGGGGTAAATGTTTAGAAAGACACCACTGCAATATGTTTCATTGATACAAGGAATGCAACCAAAGTTACGTAATTTGAGTGATGATATTTCTATGGCCAATTTGTTTTTTTTTTCTATTATACAGCGGGGAAGCACTTGGCTTTCAATTTCAATTTAGAATACACACGACAGACTTAGGAAATATGATGGTAAGCACAAAGTCCTACCACCAAACAACCAAGTACAAATTTGTACCCCAATCAGATTAAATCTCTCTGGGTCTGATACCACACCAGTAGTGGGAAAAGTGCAATAAATAGTACTATTGGTTTTTACATTTGGTAAGCCGGTTTGGTCCATAACCTTCGTACTAAATGTAATTATGAAAGTTATAATTTTTTGATGATTTATTTTCTTTTTATTACCTTTTCTCTTTACGACAAAACGATTAAAAAGGATCTAAATTGATCGCTATCGCTGCCGCGATATTGTAGCGCATCAGTGAAGTTCGCCGAAACGCATGTAATATATAATATCTCATAAATAAATAAATAAATAAATAAAAAGGCGTTTATTCACACAACACATATGACATTTTTTTTAGAAATAAGTACAAGCAAATGTAACGGGTTCATGTTGTTGGTGAAAAAGTAAGAGCTCAGCAAACCAGCGTTGCTCAGTCAGCCCCATTCTAATGAAAATATATAAAATGATCGCAACCGCCAAATGGTTAAAGCTGAAACGAAGATGAAACTGACAAATATCATTCTTGGTGCAGGCAATTTTAAGGCAGCACCAAAACAAATGAAATTCTATTCTCTTTCTCTTCGACTACCAAGGCATTGATTGATGTCATAATAATCGTTAACACATCGAATCCACACAATACATCGTTAACCGCTGTATGGTAAACGATAGAACGTACACTCGGTGATAAAATTGATTGATAACAATAGAACAAAACATTCGAAACAAAACTTTGTTTCATTTTCCGCAAAACCGTATTTGTGACGTGAGCGACGATTCTTTTAAAATCACCCTAATATTATAACGTTTGTCCGTGATGTGTGTGTGTTTGTTGCTTCTTCACGCTGAAACGGATTTGGCTGAAACTTGAGATATAATTACATAGATTATGGCCTGAAATAACACAAAGGCCACATGTTATTCTGAAACTGGAAGTATTTCTATGGGATACTATTTTTTCAGGATAAAAAGTAGTTTACCCTAAAAAAAATATGTATTCACGTAGGACAGTATTTTTTTCGGGATAATGGGTAGCCTGTGTTAATCCATTAAATAAAATATAACAAATTTCATCAAAATCCGTTCAGCCGTTTCAACGTGAAAGAGTAAGAAACATACAATGAATTACGTTTGCCATCCCAATTTTATATATTGACCAATTTTATAAGACAGGTACAAGGGTCAATTGTCGGCAGGGGATAATAAGTCCAATTCCATTGATACTTGTAGATGCCGTAATTTGATAGGCAAGGAAACCAAAACGATCCGTAAAAGTGTGTGAAAACGCTTTTCCACGCACATGTACATTGTTGGCAAGCGTGTTGTACATGTACATCCAAAATGTTATTGGCTTGGCGTCTCGCCATATTGGTGACTTCAGAACGTTAATGGTGTCTTGGGAGCAAGTTTGCGTTGTTTGTTATGTTGCTGCTACATGGTTCCGGAGCACAATAATAAGGTTCTAACCATGCTTTTCAACATCAACAGAGCCTCAACCATAATGGGCTTTACAATAAACACCACACTTGGAAGGAGAATTTGGTGATTTATAAACTAGATATAACTCTTTTTTTATTGTACGACTTGGCGTTTATCTCATCTGGTAACAAGTTGAGATAAGGCCGAAGGAGGAGGCTTCACCCGGGATCCTCAAGAAACTGAGGAACTGGCTATCTTACCTCTAAGTGTCGGAACACAACAATTTTACAATTGTTATTATGATGACAGAATTAGGTAAGATGGTAGAAGCTAGCTAGGCAGACTTAAACAAAGATCTACCAAATCAAGCACCATTTTGTACACCCCCTGTAGATCGAACCCGGGACCTCTGGATCTGAAATATTTGGGTTAAACCACTAGACCACAGAGGCGGCTATAGAAAACTCAGAATTTCATTTAAACCCACAAGAAATAACTAGCGTTAATAAATAAGAAAGGTTGTTTCAATGTTATATTTTTTTTGTGTGTTGTCCAGTAAATTATGCTGTTTTTTGTTATTTTTTATCTGAAATTTTGCTCCCAAGAGACATTCGAAGTTGTTTTGATGAAGACTTTTATATGTTACTCATGTACTTATTCGAAAAATTTAGTCATAAACACCAGATTTATCGAATTATACACGTCAAAAAATCTAATTTATAAACGTAGGGATGTAATTTATATCAACATATAAGTAACGTTAAGATACATTGTATTATATAAATACGTGATTTTCCCAATTATAAATTAAATTATGTTTTAAGTTTAGAAGCCTTGGGGCATACATAATATATTCCAACGTTTCGGCGGGGTTGCACCAGCTGTCAACTAGTAACGTCAAGACACATTGTATACGCGATAAATACCCGTTTTTTGTATCAAAATGATGTGTTCTAACTGTGAAAAATTAAAACTACCTATCACGAAGACTTTTTTTCCAATAGTTGATGTATTATATAAATATTGAAATATTCCTCTTTTTATTAGTATTGCGTCAGATGAGTTAAAAGTTCTCAAAATGGCGACAATATGGTCATGACCCTATTTCCCGAGCAGTGTATTGGCTCGAAATGTAGGTCATGCTAGATAAAGCTGCTGGTATGTTTACTAGACAGCTTGTCCGGTGCATCTGTTACCTGTGGCTTGGGATAGCTTCTTTTGTTGAAGCCAGCGCCTCTGCATACGTTGGTGAGAGATTTTGGAATCGGCGTTTGGAATAAACGCAGAAAAATTGGATAGGAATTCAACTTTGAAAGAATTCAACATTCTAAGAATTCAACATTTTGCGAAACAAAAATAAATCAACATACTGGGAATTTATACATTTTGGGATATCAACTCTATGAAAATTCAACTTTCTGTTTCTACAGGGAATAAACTGAATAGAATAAACATGAGGGGAAAGTCTGATCGGCGTCCTCGTTCCTCATGTTGATGAGGATTCCGGGTGAAGTGCGCTTCCACCTTCGGCCTTATCATAACTTGAAAAATCAGGTGAGATGAAGCCCAAACACATCCCCGTCGTACATTTTTTTTCTAAACGAAAAGATTGCTAGTCAGTTATATCTAATAGAAGAAAATTTTAATAGTCGGCAAACGCTGATCAGACCTCAGCCCATCATTTATAAATAAAAATAAATTAATCGTAGGTAGACAATGAAATCCAATAAATATTGATTTCAAAACCGGTTCATCCTATGGTGTATTAATGAAGGTAACTTTTAATTACGAAACTTTATAAACCCCGAAATCCTATACCTACTGTAGTTTTAATTATGTATAACATATCCTTTACTTCGCTGCTTTAGGTATAACCTCAGGTTAGGTATGCGTGAGACAGTTTATGGTCAGTTAAAAATAAGGTGTTTCGAATTTCCATATTGGTCCCTGAGCGATTTTTGTTCATGTGTTGTGGGAACCAGCGTGGTGATTTTTCTACATTGTGGAAAATAAAGATAATGTCAATAAACAGCTGCTGATGTGAAATTTTCGTAGCTACTTATGAAAAACAGTTATTAAAAGGGAATAAAAGGTCATTGTAATAACTGTTTATAAAACAGTAATGGAAATTGCATTTTTCATAGCTAGTTATGAAAAACAGTTATGAAAATGAACCAAAGGGAAAATGTGCGCAGTCAAACCCCTTGCATGACACCTCAAAAGTAATTCTAGGATCTCATCGACCCCCTTATACGACCCGGCTGTCTTGTGCCTTTCATTAGGTAAGCTGCTGTGATGATTTAAAACGACACTAAAATAGCAAACTTTTGATTAAATGTAGAGTTAGTCAACTCTACATTTTTTTGACCAAGTGTTTGACCACCGCCTCAATTGAAAAACAAGCAAATTAGTGGCCTAAAATGGAGCACGCTTGTCTAAATGGAACACACATTTCGAGGGTTTCGTTTAAGATCCTCTATAATCATGCTACATTTTATAAGAATTGTAATCAAATAAAAGAAGAAAAGTAACACCTCTACCGTAGGTTGCGTCGCAAAATCAATTTGAGTCAATCATTATAGTGCAAGTGAAAAAAGAAAAAGGGGTCAACCTCGGAATGAGAGAAGCAGGAAACTCACAAACATATTTTATATTTTATATTTTGGCGTTGTCTCAAGTCTCATAAAATATGTAAAATTTTACGTATTTAATATATACAGTGTGGAAATTAAACTCAGGCCCTGGAGGGAAACTACTTTAAATCCTTAAGCTAGCTCATTTTTCTTAAAGGAGACATTCCTTTATTTTTGAAAAGAAACAAATCTGCATTAAAAGATTTTTTAAAACTCGCTTGCTTCGCCCGGGACTCGAACCAACTAAAATTAAAAAAAATAAACACTCTTTATTTTAATATACTAATCGGTAGTATTAATATTCAGAATAAAGTTTCTCTAACAAACATTAGGTCTTAAAAATAAAAATAATCGTTAAATCTAACATCAACTTTATTTTACTATCAATTTTGTAACACTTAAATTATTTAACTGATAAATTGTTCGAAATGAGCCCCGTCGTTCCGGCTACACAACATTAGTCGCCGTTGAAATTCATTTCTTGTAAGCCTTCAGCAAAGTGTTGTGGTGTATGCCCCTAATAACATTTTCTATCGCAATCCTTAGCTCTTGAACGGTTTCATAGCAAGTTTCATAAACAACATTTTTTACATGACCCCATAAAAAGAAGTCCATGGGCGTCAGCTCTGGACTTCTTGCAGGCCATCTAATCGTCCCGTTTGTACCTATCCAGGCATTGAAATTTTCATTAAGGTGTGCCCTGGCAATTCTGCTGTTGTGGGCAGGTGCACCATCTTGTTGAAAAATGATATTATTTCGTTCCTCTTCTGGCAGAAGGTTTAATTGATTTTGTAAAAGCTCCAATATTTCAATGTATTTTGCTGCATTCAGATGTCCTTCGTAAAAGTGCATCAAAACAACCATGTTACTTTTGATTCCACACCAAACATTAAACGAAAATCTGACCTGATTGTTCGTTTCACGGACACGGAATGGATTTTGACGAGACCAATAATGATTGTTATGTCTGTTATACATTCCATTATTACTAAAATTTGTTTCGTCAGACCATACAATACAGTCCAAGAAATTTGGGTTGCGGGCTATTTCTGTTTGAATATTTTCACAAAACTGTAATCTCCTGTCACTATCTCCGGGATGTAGTTTCTGCACCAATCGCCCATCACGATAACATTTGTATTTGTATTTTTTCAGAACTTTAAGTATACTAGTATGGTTGATGCCTATCTCTTGAGCAGCTTCCCTGCTTGAAGCCTTCGGGTAACACTCGAAGTATGTCAAAATGTTTAACTCAACATCGCTATAGTCCAAATTTTGTTGCTGTGGGCGTCCAGTCTTCTTTTTAAAACTTCCAACGGTCAGTAAATTATTCACAATTCGAGACAAAACTTTTCTAGATGGTAGTTCTCTGTCTGGATACTTCTCGCGATACCACTGCAGAGCTAAATCGTAGCTCTTGTTGCAAACAAAGTTAGCTTCTAATAACTCGAATTGTTCTTGATACGCCATTATGAGATAATTTAATTACGTAAGGAAAGCAACACTACTTAAATAAAATCTGTTGATAAAAATCGTTCGAATTTTAAAATTATTGTCCCGCATTGCAAACAAAGTCAAACGTTCCATTTTTAAACTTCTCCACTGAACGCCTCGGATCATGTAAGAAGGAAATGTGCATAGAGGTATTACCACCATTGAACAATTTTCTTATCGAAGATTTCAACAAGGTACTTAACGATAAATTAGCAAGCGTGTACTTCATACGAAGTCTTTGAGTGTTGGAGAGATAACAGAACTGTTACGTGTCTTTTACTTGTTAAAAGTGAACAGTAACCAAAAATTTTTTAGAGAAACTTTATCCTGAATATTAATACTACCGATTAGTATAATAAAATAATGAGTGTTTATTTTTTTTAATTTTAGTTGGTTCGAGTCCCGGGCGAAGCAAGCGAGTTTAAAAAAATCTTTTAATGCAGATTTGTTTCTTTTCAAATATAAAGGAATGTCTCCTTTAAGTAAAATGAGCTAGCTTAAGGATTTAAAGTAGTTTCCCTCCAGGGCCTGAGTTTAATTTCCACACTGTATATTATAATTAGATTTTTGATATTCAAGTTCACAAAAATAAGTTTTTGCGATAAATTAAACCAACTTGATAATAGGTGATGAGATGAAGGCCAAGCCAAGACCCGAAGGTGAAAGTGCACTTTTGCCGGAAAACAATGTTGCTATGGCGACAGACTCACTTTTACGTAAGATGGCGGTAGATAGCCAGGCGGACTTAAATAAAGTCCTGCTATCAATCAAACCATAAAAAATAATTAAACCCCCGTGGGGAGCTAACCCGGGTCCTCTGGGTCTGATACCGTTGGGCAACCCACACAAAGGCGGTTCATTCAATTTAGTAAGGAATTAAGATATTACCTAGTATTTTTCGCTAATGCTTTTAATTTCGTACCAGGCCAAACGCATACTTGAAAAAGTAGCCTGTATACATATGTACTTATTGTTACAAAGTAGGCTTGTGTCCCAAATTCAGGGAGAAAAAATGAGGTTTTTCAATGTTTAGCCTCGTCTTGACAATGTGCCTGCTAGAGCTTCCATTTAGATGTATAAACCTAGCTATAAACTTATAATATGGTGCTAGTAAAGTGCGTCCCAGATAAATCTCACCAGAATTTTATAATGAAACAGACAAAATGATATACTCATTTTATTTTTCTTGATGTTTTTATTTACAAAAAATATTTTTATATTACCGTCTACTTTTATGACATAAAATATTACAAAGTTCGCTAAATTGAAAATATTTGGTTTACCATAACAATTTACTTCCAATCGTTTTTTGAGAGTCACCTTTTAGCTAATTGAATCAAGCGTTACTGTAAGGAGATACAGTTTTTCAATATGAACCTGTAAAAAATCTTAATATAATTTTTTTTTTTTTTTGATGTTTTAAAGAAATTCGATACATTTCTTTAAAACATCAAATCGACACGTGTTTCGCTTCTACATGAGGCATCCTCAGGAAATAGTCTTGCCGCTACGCTGACGAGCCCTCTGCCGTCGTGCTGCTGATCTGAGCGCAGCGCTGCAAGTGAATTCATCCTTTTTATTTTGCCAATATATTGGCCTGGTTCTAAACTGCTTTGCGCGGACCTGTGAATTCGTATTCCTGCTTGAAATATATTGACATTCAAAGGAATTTAGCGGATTTAATACAACATATTTTTCTGTTTTCAGATTTATATTGAGTCATCTTTTCAATATAATATGTGGGATTCAAAAAAGCACTCTGATACGCATTAATGTAAAGCATAATCAAAAGATCGGATGGCAGAAAAGTTTTGTTATGGGACACCGTGTAAGCCAGTAGCGTCTCGTTACAGGCATCTAGTGCATTTTCTCAATACTACCTTAATGTCTCTTTTACGGCTATTTTGTAGCTTTTTTACGACATTTTTGCCAAGCAAGATGTTAATACAACGAACACATGCGGAACATTTTTAAAATGAGATAGTAAAAGATTTGATAACGATTTTGTGTTCATGATGTCTTTAAAACGTGTGAGTGAAGTCAAAACGATCTTTGCTTTTCTTAAAACTGTACAAAGCTACATAGGGTTTGGCAAAAGCTCTTACCTTAACCTTACCTTACTTAAATACTTGAGCGTTTTGTCACAAGCATCAAGCATCGCAGGCGGATTAGTAATCACAATATAAGTGTTTAATTTTTTTTTTTTCAATACATAACCAAGTCCATGTAAGATAATACTTTATGAAGTTCAAATATCGAAAAAAAAAATTGTTTGCATTTGATTGCCATATCTGATGTTAGGCAGGTGCACTTTGCATACATTTTGTATGAAAACTAAAATAAGGATTTTAAGTGTTTCAACAACATTGGTCCCATAGTTCTCTTGCAGTATTTGTTAATAATTAGGTAGAGGATAAGAATATGCAAAGAATAAACAAATAAAAAAAAAAAAACTCGCACAATAAATGTTTTTTTTTATATTTTTAAATGCAGTTCTAATTTTTATCAATATCGAGCCCGTGGCTCCATACAATTTTTTTTCATAACTATAGCCGTTTATATTTTCGCCTCGATGGCGGTCGAGATAACTCACCTGTGTAGGTGAAGTATAGAAGATCCTATAGTTTAATCGCCTCTGTGGTCCCGTGGTTCAACCCACCGATTTCAGATCCAGAGGTGTTCGATCTCCAGGGGGAGAACAATATTGTACTTGGTTTGGTTGGTGGTAGAACTTTCTTTAAGTCCGCTTGACTAGCCACAACTATCTTACATAATTCTGTCGCCATAGCAACAATTCTAAAATTGTTGTATTCCGGCATTTAAAAGTAAGATAGCCAGCTCCTCAGTTTGTTGAGGTTTCCGGGCAGTGCGCCACCATCTTCGGCCTTATCTTGGCTTGTAACTAGATGAGATGAAAGCCAAGCGCTTACCGTCGTACGATAAACAAGAAAAAATCCTTTGACTTCGTAAAAAAACTACGTGAATCTTCGGACCTCTTTACGCACATCGAGAAATTTGGCATAATTAAAGTTTACATCATACAAAATTGCAAGAAGCTAAATAAAATGCTCTATTAGATTTCTGGGTGACCTGACCACTCTATCACACCATATATCTCACGTCTATCCATCATCATTAGGGCGGGACATTCACTCCAAAAACATTGAACAAGACAGAGGTAGTAATTTCAAAGCGCACGGAATGACTCCCATTCATACGCTAAGTGACGTCATCACAGGATTTATCTCACAATCCTGGAACTGATATCAACTCTAACAGAGGAAAATCCTATTAAACGGAGGCACATCACTTCAGAGATTATTCCAACTTAGACATACATACCTACAAATATCTACTACATAGAACATGTTATATAGGACAGTTACGATTACATTTAGTTATACGTGTTACAATTACCAGACAAAGAATCTAGGAACGTGAATTGAATTGATATCTTGAAATCGTCATAATAATAATTACTTGACTTTTCATTTTGCAATCGTTTGTTGAGGACAGAATAATTACGTTTTAAAAACTAAAAAGAAAACCGACTTCAATGAAGAATATGATACAATTTCGATTACCTAGAGACAGACGAGGGATATGGGGTCCGTTTTTTCCTTACTTTTGAGGTAATACACCCAAATCACTTCAAGTGTGCATCTAATATTTGAAGAGATCCCTCGATTTCACCAGGATCCCATTACCAGATCCTGACCTGATGTCAATGGGACCACTTGTGAAAAATACCCTTTGACGCAAAAAAACAATTTTCGAAATCGATCCTGGAGTCTTCGGATAATTGGGGAACATACATAAAAAAAAGAAGATAGTTATGCAACCAGCCGGACGGGAGATAACCACCTTATGCTCATGAGACTGCAAGTCAGCATTCTCGGTAGTCTGGCCGGGACGCTATCTATGTCGCCCACGCAGTTTACTGGTGCGACAATGCATTATTAAATAAGATTATATTCATTCGTGTTGAGAATAAACTTGGTCTCGGACGTCTCATTGTAACTAGAATTAATTTGTTGAAGTAAACATTCTTCAATTTTCTTTCAAAGTTTTCTTTTAAAAACTTCAACACCGTTCCCAAATCCTTTAGTGGCGCAGCCGGGGCAGATTTTCCGAGTTTTCCGCGGAGTTTATGTGCGTATTTTCCGCGCAATTCCGTCGGTCGGAACCTGTTCGAACCAAATAAAATTCTGAAAGTGTTGGGAGGCGAACGAGCATGCTGGTTACTGGCTGGTGAGTCGATTTTTCACCATCCTTTCCTACCATATTGTGTGTTTATTGTGTGTACTGTTTTGTTATAGTTTGGAATCGAACATTTTCCTAATATAACGTTTTCTGGTTTCCTAATTCTTATAACGATAGAATAGGAAATGTGATTAAATTTTCGCGTATAGAGTAAGGTAGAGTGAGCATTGTTAAGTTCTTGGGTTATATTAAAATTAAAAATAGCCAAAGACTTAGAGATTAGTTATCAAGATAGAATACAACTCTTGTTGCTTGTTAGGATAGTTATTTTTAAGTTTATATATAGAAAAAATTGATCAACAAATAAAAGAAATGACGACTGTTAGCATTATTCCAAGGGAAATTTTAAGTATAATACCGCTTTTTAATGGCAGTAAGCGTCATTTAAATTTATTCATAAAAAAATGCGATTACGTAATTAATAAATATCGCGGAAATGCAGAACAGGACCTTTATGTATTACATACCGTGACAAGTCGGTTAACTGAGGAAGCGGCCGCATTAGTTAGTGAACGTAACGATATAACAAGCTGGGAACAGCTCAAAACTGTATTAAGACAACATTTTGGTGATCCGCGAAGCGAAGAATGTATAGCCATTGAACTTGAAACCTTGAAAATGAAACAAGGGGAAGGTTACGTAGAGTTTTGCAATAAAATTCAAACCGTGCGATCTATTCTGATCTCAAAAGTGAACCAGCTGTTAGATTCAAATATGATTACTGCAAAGGTAGCTATTTACAACAACTTAGCCCTTAATGTATTTCTATATAACCTGCCCGAAAACCTTATAAGAGCAGTACGGATGAAAAGGCCAGAAACTCTAGAGAAAGCACTAGAGTTCGTAATGGAGGACGTTAACTTTTATGAGCAATATAACATCCGAAGCAAAATGCTCAAACCCCAATACACAGCTAGTACACCTCAACCAAAACTAGGATACACATTTCCTCAAAATGTTTACAACCAGACCCGGGGCTTTCAGCCTAATTTTAACGCAACCCCTCGGTTCAATTTTGGCATTCCGGGAAACAGCCAAAATAGACTACCATCTATAGGCCAAGTACCTCAGGCGCCAACAGGCTACAGACCACCATTCATGCAGACGCAACAGTTCGGTATGCCAAGGTTTAATCAACCTCAATACTTCAACCCAAGACCTCAACAATTCGGTTATAGACCACAATTCAATCAACCACAACAGTTTGGTTACAAACCTCAATTCAATCAAACACAACAGTTTTGTTACAAACCACAATACAATCAAGCTCAATTTGGGTATAAGTCCAACCCAAAAATAGATAGCGCTGATGTTACTATGAGAACTGCACCACCTCTTAAGCTACAGACACAGAATACCATGCAAAAACCACAGGGTTTCCAGTTAAATGAGATAGAGCTAGATAATAATGATATGTACGGCTATGAAGAATATTGCTATGAAGGAAATGATTATGACGATAGGTTTTACGAATCCCAAACTCAACCAGAAGTTGAGTCGGAAGAAATAGTGGAAAATGTAAATGCGAATGAGTCTGAGGTCACAAATTTTCACCTCACTGTCATTTTGGCCTCACCAAAGAACATGAGGTAATAAATCTGAATTGTAACATAAAATTAAAATTACCATACGTTTACCTCTCCGAGATTGACGGTAAATTTATGATTGACACAGGTAGTACACGATCGTTTATCAGCCCGCGAATAGCTCACACCTTTTTCCACGAGTACATACAGGCTGAACCGTTTACGGTTATAAGTACTCATGCATCTAGTACTCATAATGAAGTTATTGAGATTCCTCTACCACCGTCTTTTCAATGCAATGAATTTCATAAATTCTATGTCTACGATGTAGATATACAGTATGATGGATTAATAGGTAATGACCTGTTAGTACAGTTAGAAGCAGTTATCGATCTTAAACAAAACAAGCTTCGAACAAAATCCACAATACTTCCAATCGTACAACGAATTAAAAATCAGATTTTAGAACTAGCCCCACGCTCAGAACAACGAGTGAAATTGCTCACAGATCTGTTTTCTGGTGAAGGAATTTTGAACTATACACAGTTTTGTGAAGGTGTCAGAATGCCCTCTGCTATAGTCTCATGTGAAAATGGATATGCAACAACAATTATCCAAAACACATTAGAAAAACCAATGACACTGACAGTAACATCGCCATTTAAGGTTGAAGAATTTTGTAGTGAAACAATTAACGTCAACAACGTAGATATAAACAACATGGAAGTAGATGCCATTTTAGAAGAAAATGTATCACGACTCAGACTAGAACACATGAATCAAGAAGAACAAAAGTACATTGTTGAAATCTGTAGGGAATATAAATACATTTTCTATACTGATCAAATTCCTTTAAGTTTCACAAACAAAGTAAAACATTTTATTCGAACAAAAAATGAAGATCCAATTTATGTAAAGCCTTATAGGCAGCCTCCGATTCAAACGCAAGAAATTAAAACCCAAGTAGAAAAACTATTAAAAAATAATATAATTCAGGAATCATATTCACCATGGAATGCCCCAGTTCATCTTGTCCCAAAGAAAATGGACGCGTCTGGTGAGCATAAGTTTCGAATGGTAATCGATTACCGACGACTTAACGACATAACAACTGACGACAAGTACCCTTTGCCAAACATTACGGACTTATTCGACAAACTGGGTAAAAGTAAATACTTTACGACTTTAGACTTAGCGAACGGATATCATCAAATCGAAATTAATGACAGTGATAGACAAAAAACAGCATTTAGTACAGAAGCTGGGCACTACGAATTTTTGCGTTTACCGTTCGGCTTAAAAACAGCACCTGCTACCTTCCAACGTACCATGGACAATGTCCTGAGAGGACTACAAGGGTTGCATTGTCTAGTGTATATGGATGACATAATTATTTACAGCAATAGCTTACAAGAACATCTTAAAGACCTGAGAGCTATTTTTAATAGACTAAGAGAAGCGAATCTTAAGGTACAACTTGACAAGTCAGAGTTCTTACGAAAGGAAGTGCTGTACCTCGGCCATACTATTACAGATCAGGGTCTCAAGCCCAACGACGACAAAATAAAAGCAGTTTTGAATTACCCACTGCCTAAAACGGTAACAGAGATTAAAAGCTTTCTCGGTCTAATTGGATATTATAGGCGGTTTATCAAAGATTTTGCCAAGATAACAAAACCATTGACAAATTGCCTTAAAAAACGAAACAAAATTGTAATAAATCAAGCATACATCGATGCGTTCCAGCAATGTAAGGAATTGTTGGTACACGCACCTGTACTACAGTATCCTGACACATCTCAACCATACATTCTCACAACTGATGCCTCCGCTGTGGCTTTAGGTGCCGTGTTGTCTCAGGGTACTGTTGGATCAGACAGACCAATTGCCTATGCAAGTAGGACGCTAAGTGAAACGGAAATGCGTTACAGCACAATAGAGCGTGAACTCTTAGCCGTTGTATGGGCTGTAAAACACTTCAGGCCGTACCTGTACGGAAATAAATTCACACTCTACACAGACCATCGACCTCTAGCTTGGTTAGACTCCCTTAAGGAACCGAGCAGTAAGTTAACGAGATGGCGATTGCGTTTACAAGAGTATGATTTTCATTCTGAATACAAGAAAGGCAAACAGAACACAAATGCAGACGCGCTATCACGAATTAAAGTAAACGCTATAGATGATTCATCTAATGAGTCGTTAGTAGTCAATCTAGACGAAAAAGAACAACAACTTCAAAGGCATCTTCGTGATATAACAAGCAAAATCACAGACCTAGGAAGAGATATACATAACTTTGACGAGGATGATCCTATGGAAACTATTTTACTGTCAGATTCATCTGATTCTGAAACAAGTACCGGTCGTAATATTTCAGAATTAGAAAAAACTTATCCATTGCCGCCATTATCAAGTAGTACAGAGAGAACAATTCATTCAGGCGCAGATTTAGATTCAAAAGGAATTCCCATACTAGACGAAGCAGTTGATACAAAACCTAACCAGATCTTAGTACATACTTGGTTTAAAAATGAGTTACTAGTCAAAAACATTTCACGAGCAAAGCAAAAGATTCTCGAGGTATTTTTGCCTGTAAACAATGTAGAGTTGATAAAACAATTTTTGAAAGAATACATACGACCAAAAATAAAATACTTTATCTATTTTGAAGATAAGGAACACAGGAAAGATTTTAATAGCGTTGTAATAAAATTATTTAAAGATGGTATGGTAGAGATTTATGAGTGTACGAAAACCGTAATATTTGTGGAAGACGAAGGCGAACAGAAAGCGATCATATTACAGCATCATGAAGGAAAGACGTGCCATCGGGGCATAAAAGAAACAGTTACCAGGATTAAAAGAAATTATTATTGGCATAACATGCAAGACATAACAGCAGCTGTAATAAATGCATGCGATGCATGTAGAAAAATGAAATATGATAGAAAACTAATAAAACCAACAATCCAGTTAACACAGACACAAACAGCACCGTTTCAGGAAATATTTATTGATATATTTTCCATAGAAAATAAATATTACCTAACCATAGTAGACGCATTTAGCAAATTAGGCCAGGCAATAGAAATACAAAATAAATCAACACCGGAAGTTGTTCGTGCATTGATTAAATATTTTTCCATGTACGGTATTCCTACAAAAATAAGCTGCGATCCTGGGTCAGAATTCAATAATGAACTACTGAAAGAGTTCGCAGAAATGTATAAAATTAAATTACACATCTGTACACCAAATAACCCAAATTCAACCAGTATCGTAGAGCGATTTCATTCTACGCTAATAGAAATATATCGGTTGGCAAAATACGAACAAAAATGCACCGATGCTACTTCAGTTATGACATACTCTATAATGGCATACAATAATACCATTCATTCAACTACCGAACTTACACCTTTCGAAATAGTTTTTGGACATACAGACTCTAGTAAACTATTTGATGGTGATTTTGAAAGATCATATATGCAGCAACTGCTAAATGATCATGCCAAAAGAACTAAACGATTATATCAATATATTTCTGAAAAAATAGCAAAGAAAAAGGAACAGGTTAGAGAGAAAAGGATAGGAGAGCAGGTAGAGATAGAACCGGGTGATATTGTATATACCAAGGATATTAACACGCGTAAGAGTAAAGCCAAGATATCAAAAAGCCAAAGTACAAAGCAGAGTAGCGCGAAATGTAGCTAATATTGCAATGGAAATGGGTAAACGTTTGACTAAGGTACCAATTAAAAACATAAAACGCCCTCCACAGGTGGTGTTTGGTCATAGGGGCTCTACTACCCCAGAGCCTGGGCCTTCATCTTCAAAGGATTGAAAACAATCCTGGAATTTTGCCTGTTAAAGAAGGACAGGCATTTAAAGAAGAAGATAAGTGGTCGATAGTTAAGATATTAGATTTAAGTGGTATGAATAGTGACTTAGACTTACATAATCTTAAGTATTACGAGTTTAATAGATTAGTTGATAGTCATGAGCCTTTTGTTTATGAATTTGTAGGCATAAGGACCCAAGTAGATTATATACGTAACATAACATTATTGAAACTACAACAGTTGGTTCCTTCATACAGAGTTAAAAGAGGTTTGATCAATCCCCTTGGTTCAATCGTTAAGGCAATCTCAGGGAACTTAGATAACAATGATGCAATTCGGTATGATACGCTTATATCAACAATTAAATCCAGAGAAATGGCCAATGAGAAAAAGATAACATTAATCACCAAAATGTTGGATAATTTTGTAAACAGTACAGAAACTTTACATGAAAATACCTTAATTTTAGACAAACGATTAAAAGTTATTGAAGAATTAATTAAATTTAAACAGTTTAAAGAAAATACTTGCCTCTATTTAACATATGTATTAAGCATGTTTGATACATTTATGAGTATGTTTAGAACAATTTATGTTATGGTAAATGAAATAGAGACGGCTTTGGCATTCAGTAAGGTATCTGTACTTCATCAGTCGATTGTAAACTCTACAGAGCTATTACACATTCTAAAAAATATAGAGCAACAACATCGTTTAATTTACAAAGCTGATGAAAATAATTTGATAAAGTTGGAAAGGCTTATAACTGTAAAATCATATGTAAAGGAAACCCAGATAACGTTCATATTGGAAATCCCTCTTGTAGATTCAAATATTTATAATTATTACAAAATTTATTCATTACCAATTTACAAACATTCTGTGAACAAAACAGTAGTTGTCTTTCCCGAATTCCCTTACCTACTGGTGAAAGATTCATTGTACTTGCCGGTCACTAAGCCATGCGAGAAAATTGCAGCGGATAACAATTTCCTTTGCAACGATAATCACTTGGCTCAGTTCACAACCGTGACCTGCGCGGAGCAGCTACTGGAGTTCCAGGTAGACCCTACTTCGTGCGTACCGTGCGCTGTCGATATTGAAGATACCAAGGTGCAGAGAATCAGCTTAGAAAGTTGGATTATTTTTACCCGAAAACAGACAGTTCTGATGGAAAAGTGTAGAAACGATAATATCAGAGAGATACTTCATGGTACTTACATCCTAACTACATCCGAAAACTGTAAGGTTTATTTGGACGACTTTGAATTAAGTTATCGCAGAACCTTCGCAGATAATCTTCAATTGAAAATAACACCAATAGCATCTCTACCGGAATTGAAATCAATCAATACCTCAACATTGGCAACAGTCAACATAAAAAACATCAACCTGGATGAAATGAAGCATTTCTCCCACATTTTAAAATTACAAGAAAATGCAGTGTTTAGTGAAAGTGAAAACCAATCTAGTGGCGTAAATGTAAACAGTGTTAGTTTAGGAACTCTACTTTTGTACTTAATTTTAGGAATAATTGCTTTTGTATTTTTTGTTTACCGATATAGTCAGTTACGAAATGATCGGCTCAAGGCCTCTGCTAGACCCGATAATTTCGCTCTTGAGGAGGGAGGAGTTATGCAACCAGCCGGACGGGAGATAACCACCTTATGCTCATGAGACTGCAAGTCAGCATTCCCGGTAGTCTGGCCGGGACGCTATCTATGTCGCCCACGCAGTTTACTGGTGCGACAATGCATTATTAAATAAGATTATATTCATTCGTGTTGAGAATAAACTTGGTCTCGGACGTCTCATTGTAACTAGAATTAATTTGTTGAAGTAAACATTCTTCAATTTTCTTTCAAAGTTTTCTTTTAAAAACTTCAACACCGTTCCCAAATCCTTTAGTAGATTCTGAAGAATTGAGAACCTCCTCCTATTTAAGTTAGTAAAAAGTACAACTTAACTAACTATGTACAAAGGAATCAGTCAGATTACCTAGGACCGTTACAAACGGCCTATAGGTAACTCAACTGTTACAGACCAGTACCAGACGGTAGCGTGCCCAAGACACTGGCTGCATTGCCACGCTGAATAGCTATGCTAATTCGCTGGCCTAAATAAGAGCCAGCCCTTGGGTCACGTGTCGCCTCAATCAAAAGCCCCGCAATATTTTTGAAAACCCGGAGGGCACCGTCTCCCCACGGACCCAAGGTCTCCACCCCAAAAGGCTCAAATAGGTAAGCTCTGTCGAGACCACGCGCCTTTTGTGATCCTCGGCCGAATCAGCTGCCGCACCAGCCCTAACTGATGTCCCAGGCAGATGAGATGGCGCTAGGGTGTCGACGCAGGTAGCGTCCCACACCAAAGGCCTATACCCATTTCCCAAGGGACAAGAGTCATACCGTCGGGCCGCTTACCATCATAACGTAACAGACCATTCGGTTCAAGAACGGCTGGCACATTGACACTGGTAAAAGTTAGTAAAAGAAGACATGAGTGTAAATAGAGTGGATGATGAGCTGATTCTGCCTAGAACGGGATAATGTCAGAAAGATGATGATAAGCATACATTGAACGCATTTGGACGCAGAAGAAAGTTTTCTATACCTTTATCACTTTATCATTAGTACGGGTAAGCAATCGAACTCCATGCCCTCGTCTGTTTTTCCGCGCTAACACAAATCTTGGAGTCTTTAAGTCCAGAGTGAACAGGTTCCTCATTGACAAGCGTGCTCTATCTTACTCCACATCTTTACTTGTCTTTGAATTGAATTGGTCGTCAAACGCATGACTACCTACAAAGTTTGTGTGGAACCATCTAAAACAACATTAAAGCGCAAGAGTATCTTCTGCATGGGTCCCTCTATCTTTAATAAACTGCCTAAGACTTTAAGAGAATTACCAACTTCTCTGTTTCAGGGAAAGTTAAAAACCATACTTGCCCATAAATGCTACTACAAATTAGAAGAATTTATGAACGACTGGAATTTTCTTGAAAATTGATTTATTATTGTCTCTGCATTTTAATCTTATTCAATTTAAATGACATTATTATTATATTTGACTGATCTTATTTCTTGTTTTTGTGTTTGTAATTTTCTATTCGATTTAAATTACCTATTATTTGTATACTTGACTGAACTAATTTTTATTTCCCCAATATTCTTATTCAATTTAAATGACGGTATTATTATATTTGATCTTATTTCTTGTTTTTGTGTTTGTTATGTTCCATTTGATTTAAATTACCTATTATTTGTATCTTTGATTAAACTAATTTTTATTTCCTTAATATTCTTATTCAATTTAAATGACATTATTATTATATTTGACTGTTTTTATTTCTTGTTTTTGTGTTTATTATGTTCCATTCGATATAAATTACCTATTATTTGTATATTTGACTACTACTTGAACTACTGAATTTTTATTTCCTGAATTACTAATTTAAATTTTAATCCGACTGTATTATGTAAATTTGAATAAAATGTTGCACGCCGTTGTACGGTAGAATACATTGTGCCTGACCTGACATTACTACCACCTATGTTAAACATGTATATCGAGCAATAAATAATACTTTACTTTACTTTACCTTTGATCTACCTTTAAAAAAGAATAGACTGCAACTGAGTCACGATCTCGCAGTCACGGTCGCGGCTTCAGAATTGACCCCTCCAGCTCAGCCCATGAATTTCGTGAAAGCTGACTGAGAGATCTCATCAGAAGAAGGGCAGTAGATTCCTTCCTATAATCTACACCTTTATTGTGGTCACCATTCTGCCTGCCAAGCATGGAGTAAGCTCTGTCCAGCAGTGGACACTAATGGGCTGTTGATGTGATGATGAGATGTGAGTCACGATCCAGTAATGAGGTAACATCGGAGGATGTACGATGGGGTCACGGCGAGGTATCAGTATTTTAGCACCAGCCCTGGAAAGGACAGGCCCTGGAGCCCTGTTCAAAATTTTGAACTGGTACTTACTGATTTAGAATCTCATCATTTGAATAAAACTATTTTTACCCTTCCTTGAAGAATGACAGTGAATTCATATAAAAATAATTTAAAATATTTCCTCGATCCAGCCAATGCTTAAAACTGTTTAAAATATCCCACTCAACTCTCATTTTATAGCCGTCTACTAGTTTTATTCACTAGTAACCACCTCAGTGGTCTAGTGGTCCGCCCACCGTTGTCAGATCCAGAGGTCCAAGGTTCGATCCCCTAGGGGAGTAAAATATTGTGCATGGTTCGGTTCGTGGTAGGACTTTGTTTAAGTCCGCCTGGCTAGCTATCACCATCTTACCTAATTCTTTCGTCATAACATGTTCATCTAGATGTACATGTTATCATGTTCCGGCCTTCAGAGGTAAGATAGCCATGTGCACGCCAGTTCCTCAATTAGTTGAGGATTCCGGGTGAAGTGCGCTTCCCTACCTTCGGCCCTATCATAACTTAAAAAATCATGTGAGATGAAGGCTAAGCAACTACCCGTCGTAAAATAAATATAAAAAAATGCCCTATTGTAGGCATAGAAATTATGTAGGTTTATTATGAACGTCCCTTAAAAATATACAAAAACCACTTATTGACAGTCCAGCAAATATTCTTAATGATTAACGCTAAAATACTAAACTCTTAAGAACTAACCATAAACTTGAGAAAGGCTGTCGATAAAAGTTTCTGATAGAGACATCGATTCAAGAAGATTTCATTTCTTTCGAAAGCGTGACAACAGCGCCTATGCCTTAATATGATAATTAATGTCCTGTTATATTTATTTATGCCTATACCTATTTTTTTAAATAAATGATGGGTTAGCTTCGGAGCAAAAATGAAACCAACGATAGATCAAGCTTTCACAGAAAATTGTTAACTTTAATGGATTTATGGGAAGAGATAGTAATAGTAGTGGATAGTCATAATCACATCATCATATCAATATCAACAAGCTCCCATTAATGGCAATTAATGGGATCCTCCAACATGACTGTTGGATGGACTACCTCAAAAGAAACTAGAGGGTTTTGATATAATTACCACATTAGGCTGGCGGAATCCCTTGTGTGCTGCTCTTGATACCGAATAAGCTGTACCTGGTTGACGATCCAGGAAGATCTTGAAACGGAATTGACTTTTGATTTTGGTCGTCATCGATCAGACACGCAATATTTAAAATATCCTGCACACATCAACAGCCTTTTATATTCTTCTGTCAGATGACGTTCAAATGAACTTTTCTGCTTTCTTCGTCACACTATGCTGGTGCTGGTAACTGGTTATTTCCACAAAGGTGGTAGATTTTACTCAAAGAAAGCTCAAAATAAAATCTGAAAACAGAAAAAATATCTAGTAATAAATCCGCCAAATCACTCTGAAAAAATCAAAAAGACACGTGTTTCGCCTCTACACGAGGCATCCTCAGGAAATATAGTCTTGCTGCTAACTGACTAGCCCTCTGTGGACGTGCTGTCGCTCCGAGCTCTTGCAGCGCAGAGCTCGAGAGATGAGATGATGAGACTTAGGATGCCTCGTATAGAGGCGAAACACGTGTCTTTTTGATTTTTTCAGAGTGATTTGGCGGATTTATTACTAGATATTTTATCTGTTTTCAGATTTTATTATGAAATATGGATCTCCGCAAAATAACGCCTGAATCAATTAGCAATCAAAGAAAGCTGCTTCATATGGCCCTTAAGTTACGACCGCAAGAGTAACCTAATCTTTCTTATATATACAAAAGCGCCTCTGTACGTTGTCTACCAAATAGGCTTATAGAAAAATAGGAATAAAAAGGAAAACTTTTGCTACTGGTTGCAAAACTCGGTTGTCAGCGTGGCCTGTTTTCAGTGTAAATGCATCCCAGGGTCGGTAATATCCCGCTTACATTCCCCTCGGGACACTAACTACCAGATAATAGCTTCCTTTGTGCAATCTATATCGATTCAGTTTTATGATCGAGGTGAGTTCTCTAATGAGCAAGAATAAAACAGTTACGGGGATATTACTTACAGCTGTTCGCAATTTGTTAGAAACAGAGCACTACGTTAAAATTATTTATAAGCAGGTTAGCTCTCAACCTCTAGGCTTGTTTACCTTGGGCCGGATCAAGGATGAGGACAGTGATGGAGCGAACTATCCCAAAAGGCACTGGCTCGGCTTTCCCTCGCACCCACGGAACTCTGCAAGCCTTGTTTGGCGCTGCAGTTCAGCAGCAGGGTTGTTGTTGTACGACAGGAAGTGCTTGCCATCCATTTATCTCACCTGCTTCAAGTCATGATAAGACCGAAGACCGCACTTCATCCGGAATCCTCATTAAACTGAGGAACTGGCTATCTTACTGAATACGACAGGATAAAGTAAGATGGTGGTATAGCCAGGTGGACCTTTAAAGATCCTACCAGTGTTGTGATCAGCAATTACCACTACCAAATACCAGCGACTCCGTTTCCTGGGTATACCACTAGGAGTTAGATTACACCTACCCGCCAAAATTATGAATGTGCGGTATCCTACTTACGTGCGGTATCCCTGGCTCTGTATATTAAAATATCTGCTCAGTCTCTCTGATCGACAGTTTATTAGGATTAAGAAGAAGATGCTTATGGCTAGACTCAATAACTGGAGGAAAAAAATATTATTTTTCAACTATATACTTAATCTTGTCAAATGGTAAAATATTTGCACCAAACAAATCCAGCTGGCTAGAGTCTACCTTCCTTCTTAAGTCATCTTCATTCTCCTCCCCTTGTCCCACGCTAGGTGGGGTCAGCGCAACATGTTCTATTCAGTTATAAAATGTAAATTCACGAAAATGCTTCAAAAATCGTTTCTACTATGTATATCAAGCAACAACAAAAATAATAACATTACCTATTTCAGTCTATTAAAACCACATTATGTTCCTACCTAGCCACGAAATACCAACCATAACGCAAGAAAAAAACGTAAGTATATCATACCAGTAACCACTTAAAAAATACCAAACGTACTTCCAAACGGCCATTTAGATAAAGGGAAAGTGTAAAATTGCATCGTAAAAATGCAGTTCGCCGCAGAACTAGCTCATCTATGCGATATCATGTTTATGACGTTTTTACGATCGGTCCGTGGTTTTTATTGCGTGGAGCGTGCCCAGAATAAGAGGCGAGATTTAGCCGGACTAATGAGGTTTTAAATAGCCGGTTAAAAATGATCCGGGTCAACACAAACCAAGTCATAAGAGAGAATATAATAAAAGCATTTACTTTCTCACAAAGCAGATAGGTACAAACTAGCTGGTAGTCAAACGTTTGGCTATCAAGATCAATAATTGTCCTTGTAAGTTGTCTATGCTCATAAAAGTTCAATGTCGTATCACACAGTCCACCCGTCTTTTATTTGGTAATGCATATCTACTTCGTAGACGGCCGGCTAATAATTCGGCCTTTTACATTATCATTGCGATTTCAAAAAGTACCAAGTACTCTGAATGTAGCCCTGGATAAAATGTTCCACGTTTGATTTGCCACCAACGACAGGGAACACGCTAATGTGTCGGGCCGAGCGTTGTTTAGCTGATTGAATGACAAGCAACGACTGACAGTAGCAGCATGCTTAAATTGCATAAGGGAAGCTCCAGTCACACGAACCCCTGATCGCCCGCCAGCGTACCTAAACACAATCCAGCCAACTCTTCCTTATTCTACTCCTACGTCCGTCCACATTCATACTCATACAAAATACTTTTATTTACGTGACTTTCTTCCCTCCGCATGACATGCTCTCATCACGCTGACCTATTATTATTCTTTACCTTTTTTTAGCCTTGATTCTTCTTTTCGTCACTGGCACGGCACTACTTTTAGACTTTCCGTGATTTAAAACATTAAAATTCATATTTTTTCAGTCTTACTATTAAAAATCACTTGCAAATCGTTTCGGATTTCAAGAATTATAGAAATAAGGTCTTTCACATTAACAAGTGCCATCCGACCCATATTTAACCAGTAAATTATACGAAAATGCATGCCTCAGAAACTACTTTACATAACTCATTAAATAAATACTCGCCAAGATGCGATTTACTCACAAAAGATTGAATTGTAAGAAAATTGGCAAATATTTCTTGGCCTGTCTGCATTTTTAAACGTGTGTTACATTTCTTTTTAGGTAAAACCTACTACAGAGATTACTTACTGTTATTAGTAATATTAAAGAAACCACAATATATATATAAACAGTATTTATTTCTCTTACATCCCTCCGTTCGCTGTGTAACAATTATGACACCAACAAGTTCAAAATAACCTAACTTGCTATTATGTACGTATTATGTATAGAAGAAAATATTGTGCGGTTCAGATTATTTCCATCTTTCCTTCGACCAGTCTTATATTTACAGTAAGAACATAATACATCATTTATTGTAAGAGTTTCTAGTTATTTAAGCTTAATGTAAATTTACGAACTAAAATCTCAGACAAATGCTTTCCTCGTGGCAAGGAACCAAAACTTTGGCATAATTTATGCCGCGTATGTCTATCCCAAAGAATATCCATAATATTCTTTTGAATCAGATGAGATTCTTATGATTAAGCCAGTACGCTCATCTTCAGTGACTTTACAGTTTAACGAAGTAGCTGTTTTAAGTCGTTGTTGTCATTATTTATCACTTTATAATCTTGAGTGAGTATTATATACTATATAATATGTGTTTTATTAAACACGGGTTTTGTTCACGTATTTGATAGTTAATGAAGTAACTAACGTTGTTTCGGTTCTCGACAATCATACTTACCATATTGATGGTTCCCTGGGAGAACAGAACTTCGTGAGTAAATCCCGTGCTTAAAAATGTAGTATTTAATTTGATGAAAATCTTAGGTGCGTACAATATATTACAATATCCTTTTTTGCAGGTTGACGTTCAATAAATGGATAATTCAAGTTATTTTGGCTGTTACAAAACATACAAAACGTTTTAAGTCAATGTACAATAATCGTGAAGTAAAACTATGCAACTTTAGCCGTAATAATTATGTTATTGACATCAAAATTTAACACGTTCAACTACATCACACTCCTTTAAATATTTTAAACTACAGTTCACACTATACATTGAATTTATTATATCTAAATTTACATTTATATATCGTATTGAATATACACCTTACATGTTAGGATAACATGGTAACATGTTTGTTGTTGTGCAATGTCATTTGACCAGCAAACTACAGATACATCGCTAATACATTTAATTTATTTCATTAACTATAAAATAACTTAGTCACAATTTGACTACATCATTTGGCCGCATAAACAACAGTTTTTTTATTTTTATAATAATAAATCTTTTGGCTATGTAACATTATTTAAATGAGCTACTATCGTTAATTTCATCAAAACAGATACAGATTGAATGCTCAAATCTACGAATATTTTCATGCATTAAGGTATTTTGCAAACCTGCAAACTCATTTCTGTCTAAAAGTAAATTTTGTTGTTCACTATAAATACATTTTGTTGAAATAAGTCCCCAAAACTAGTGTAGTGGCCCACAATTGAATTCTTCGATTCGTTAAATCGATACGTCCTTTTCACACACTTTTGATCGCAAAAACGCGCTGGAGATACCTCCAAATGTACTTCGTTTACAGCTTTATCAATATGTCCTTTTCACACACTTTTGATCGCAAAAACGCTCTGGAGATACCTCCAAATGTACAACGCTTACCGTTTTATCAAAAGTCACCCTCGGGAGTCATCGAGTCAACGTCACTTCCGTATCACTTGAGCTTCTAGAACTCTCCTTGATGACGTCAAGCTCCCTATTCGATAGAGATGATGTACGCGAGAATTTATGGGCGTTGTACTCACTTTTGTCATCACAAATATCACGACACATGTAATCTTTATCGTCAACACTATCATCGTTCATATTCACTTCTACTTCTAAAAGATTGTCGTCCTTCAAACCAAAAGCATTGCACGTTTTCTCATGACTCAAACTACGAATTCTATCAAGGTTTTGCTCTAGCGAATGTATTTCATCATTCATCCAAGGCGAGTCATCGAACTTCCATTTAATGTTGGAGTTGAAATGTTCTACACCGGGATACATTCCTATGCTATTACTTCTATGCCCGAAGACCGGACAGTTTCGGTACTCTCACAAATCCGGATGTCGTCCGTTGCATGACTTGTTGAATTGTCCTTCATCTAGGCTCAAATTTGAACGGGACCTGCCACATTCTAAGCCAGGGCTTGGTCTGAATAGGCATATGTCTGAAGTCTTGAGCCTGCATTGTCTCGGGCATCCCGCTTCTATTTGGAATGCGGATCTATCCAGTTGCCTGTATTCTGTAGGTCCATAGCTATCAAAGAATCTGGGATCGTGCTTACAATTGTTATGGCAGTTGTGTCCTTTGAACGACCCGCTGCATCGGAGCGGGTCCCTGTGGTATTTCTGTATGGCGTGCAGCGATGTGGACGAAGCTGTCCGTTCGAGTATTTCACCCCAGTACTTTTCTCCGAGACCTTCGAATTCTCCCTTTGAGTGCATCCCATCTGATGTGACAGAGGAACCACAGCACCCGGTTGGCTTCTCGTAATTTGAATACGATTTCTTCCGTCGGCAGCAAATCTAAGAACAAAATAAAGTAATCATGTGAGCAAATAGCTACTGTCATATAGTTACTGTCATACAAAATAATTGTAAAGATGAAGTGTGTTTATTTTCATCATTCTGTATTGATTTACTCTTGAGTGAAATAACATACAATCATAATTTCAGTCGTCATATCAGTTATCTTTACCTCGTTGTGAGCCTTATTTCCTCACAAATTTTCTTTCCAGAACTTTTGCTTTACAAAATGTTCAACCCAGACGATTCATTAGTGCAATAATTCAAGACTCACATAGTACTGAAGCAGCTCGTTACTGATACGTCTGAAGTGGCTATTGAGGAGCCAATACAGAAACGGGTTCCAGAAGCTATTACTCAGTGCCAGCCATGTCACTATAAAATCCAGCGAGGGAGGAACCTGGAACATAATTGGTTCAAATCTTGCCATCTCACTCTGAGAAACAATAATGTGGGTGATTTTTCTTATTGTTAGCGGGTTTTGCAAGCTATCTTCAGCAAATAAATAAGAAAGAAGCTAGAAAATTCTAAGAAGGTCTAAGATATCTATCTCAAACAAAATGTTTCTGTCACAAATGTCACAAAAGGTGAGGTGGAATCTTATTAATTAAATTAAATGTGTTATATATATTAGAATTTATCTATTTATTTACTTCGAAAAACTAACAGCTTATAAAAAATCCTTAAGAAACGTATATAGCGACAGTCAGCCAATTATAGGTTTTAACTAATAACATCTACTGGGTACTGGGTTTTCACCCCAAGGGGTTCAAATTAGGGCTCAAAGTTTGGAGTTAAATGTTGCATAATTTCGAAACCATAGGTACATGATAGCTTGAAAATTCGTATGTAGATTGCCAATATGAAATAAGCAATACTGAATTTAAGGTTCAAATTTTTAAGGAACAACCTTTAAAGAGGTATATCTTTTGAACTGTAACAGGTAGCAGGTTCAAATTATCAGAGAAAATGTATTATCACACAAAATAACCTGAAAAAAATGAATTATGGGGATTCACAAACAAGAAACGTATTTATAAATTGTTATTTTAGCTCTGTCGTTAGCTAATGGTAATATCGATATTTTTTTAACTTAATGTGAATAGCGCTTACTTTGAAGGTATACCAATCAATTATAAAAACTGGCCAAACGTGAGTCGGACCCGTACTAAGACTGAAAAAAAAAAAACAAATATTTTACTTAGACATTTGGATCGGAACCTTCATTGTGCGTGTCTGACTCGCACTTGGTTGTTCTGACAATTAAAGGACAGCCTGGCTGGAAGGTCCTAGACAGGAAATCTTGTAGATTTTAAAATCCCAGTGCTTCTCTTTGCGCCTATTTTAAAAAACCGTATATAATAACGTCACCCACAAAAACCCCGAAAATGAAAAATTTCAACTATAAACAGCCACAGTATAGCTGCCAACATTTTTACTAGAAATAATGTACCTATATTGTGGTATAGAAAACTTAATAAACAGTAATTTAGAAAATTTAAGTTTTTTATTTTTATATGCAACCTTAGATTATCTATTATGTTTTCAGACACAATTTTTCGTCATTTTCATCGATTCTTGCGACGGTAAACACGAATTTATGTGAAAATGTTGTATGGAACTGCCCAGCTGTTATTAGCTATCTTTGTAGATGAATATTATATGCTTTAAATTTTTACCACGAAATCTCTGCAGTTGTGTTTTCTGGTTTAATAAATGGTACCTAAAAACCATTGATATTTGTTGATGCATCCTTAACTGGAAGAAGTTAAGTAGCCGAAGTTTGACAGGTCAAACTGTTAAGTCTGAACTTATCGGGCCATTGCGCACTTTTGTTGAACAGCTCCGGTAGGTCTACTACGAAAAACGAATCATGCCGGATTCGTTGACGAACTGCACGTTTTTCAAAACAATAATTCGTTCAGTTCTTCACTATTTGATCTTTAAGATCAGCTCACTGTCACCATTATAAGTAGTTGTATATTCATCGAAGTTTAAAAAAAATATGAGCTTCTATGAAACTAAGGCTTATCAGGATAATAAGCCTAAGTTTTGATATAAGTCTACCTTACAACCGGTGCATGCAGCCACCACTTCCTGAATAGTCGCCGGTGTGACCATCACGATGAAGCCAAGAGACATGGCTGCCATAGTTCGAGATGTGCTGACGCTGTGTGGGCGTACTGGGGCTTGAATCTGTAAGATACATATTATTTAAGGCTTTTGAACAGCAAAATAGATGTGTGGCTAAGAGGGTATGGGCCCGCCTTCCAAGGAGGTTGTGGGTTCAAATGTAGTCGTGCACCAATGGACTTTTCGGATTTTCGTAAGTCTATGTGCTCATTTGATACATGCACATGCTCTGACAGTGAAGGTCAATGTCATGACATGTGTTGATGGCTAGTATTCCGATGTTTCAATGTTTAGATGCTCGGATGTTTAGATAGACGTTTGTTTTACAATGGATGAGCTGGAGCTTTGCACATATGTTAGCCTAGACCGGGAATATGACCTAAGCTGCTTTACATCCCATTAATCAGTTCCCGTGGGATGTCAAACGTTAGTAGGCACAACTGATTCGTTCCTACCTGCTCCTTCACGCAACTTCTTGACGGATTGAGCTAAGATTATGCACATATATTGTTCTGGACCAGGAAGAATATGGTCTTGCTATTGTTTATATTGGTACCACGTGTACTAAACCGCAAGCAAAAGCTAGTAATTACTATAATAATACCTATAAAACGAACGTCTAACGTGTGTTAAGGTTTTGTTGAAGGCTTAGGTAGCGCAGGTAGGCAATCAGTGCAATCGGTTAGAAGTCTGCTTGATATGTTTAATAAAAAACATGCAAAGATTGAGTGCGTAAGAAAATCTCGTATCCACAAAATTCTAATATATCAAATCACCGTATTGTTCTGGCAACTTGGTAATATGTAACAGGGTGGAAACAAATCGGTTTACATGCTGTGATTTAGTTATTATAATAATGTAATTCATGTGTTTTAACATCAACATACAATTTTTATTATTGTGTGTACAGTTAAACTAACTATGTACCTACAACGGGAACAGTCGTATTACCTGAGGATTGTTAGAAACGGTCTATGTATAAGTAAATTTTCTTTCTTTAAATACCAGACGGTAGCGGGAAAACATTTTATTATTATTTAAATGTGGCTTCGAACTATATTTTCTCTATGACTAATGCAGATGGCGTGATGAGCTAGACAAGTTTCTAGAGAACTGGCAAAGTAAAGCACAGGATAGGACTGTCTGGAAGGAGTGCGAATAGATCTTTGCCCAACCGTGGGACACTAATACAACAAGCCTCACAGCTCAGTTGGAGTAGCACTGCCTTCAGCGCCGTATAGGCTGAAGGTTCGCTTCCCACCCGGGACAAATATTTGAATGATGAATGTTTGTTTTTTGTATGGGTGTTGTATTGTCTTGTATAAATAAAATAAATATTACAGGACATTAATTTCACACAGCGCCATCTAGCCCCAAACTAAGCATAGCTTGTAATATGGGAACTAGATTAAGGATATAATACTTAAATGGTTTTTTTTTGTACATACATACTTATCATCGTGTTTTTCTGTTTGACAATTTAATTCTGTTATGTTATGTGTGTTATAAAAGTAAATAAATGAATGTCTATGTCTATCATTCAACACAACACCCAAACACAGAACAAGCATCTATATTCATCACACTAATGTTTGTCCTAGGTAGGAATCGAACCCACAACCTACGACGAAGGCAGAGTTACTATACCAACTGAGCTATGAAGCTTGTTTTAAGCATGTAAGTATTTACAAAAAAACATTATATCCGTGATCTAGTTCCCATATTACAAACTTTGCTTCTTTAGAACTTGATGGTACTGTATGAAGCTATAGTAATAAAAAATATATATATTACTGACTAACGTGTTTAACTTACCACAATTTCATCTCCATGGGGTGATTTAGAGCACGGCAAGGGTACCCCATTAGGTCTTATTGGTTCTGGTTCGCACTTCCCTCTGGTCTTGCTTATGTGGAACCCTGAACCGTAGCAGTACATCAGTGCCATGGTCGTGGGAAAATAATATGAACAGCATGCCAGAATCCTGTGGGAACAATTTATTAGCTTTAGATAAGCCGTTACAGTTTGGATAGTTTATATTAGAGTGTCTGTTTGTTATTTACAATGGATCAGCTTTTGACATCGTGGCTTGGTGGTTCCTTAGGAAAGATTAGAACTACGATAGAACAAGCCTTTCTAGAAGTCTTTTATTCCTCTTTTAGAAGGTATCAGCAAAATTATTTCTTAGGGTTATAATCACATCATCATTATCCTGCCCGTATCCTTAGGATCGGCACAACATGTTATATTCTTTCACTCACTCCTATCAGCCGAACTCCTTTCTATTCCTCTTTCACAGAATAATTGATACATCTCTTCTTCGGCCCTTCTCTGTGTGCATGTCCAACCTTGCTTCTTTTAGTCAAATTGCTCTTTGCATACCATGCTAACCTAGCACTTCCCACCTCTATTTTTATTATACGACGGGGATAAGCTTAGCCGTCATCTCACCTGGTTACAAGTTAAGATTAGGCCGAAGATGGAAGCGCACTTCACCCGGAATCCTCAACAAACTGAAGAACTGGCTATCTAACCTCTAAATGCCGGAACACAATAATTTAAGAATTGTTGTAATGGCGACAGAATTAGGTAAGATGGTGGTAGCTAGCCAGTCGGACATAATCAAAGTCCTACCACCAACCAAACCAAGCAAAATATATTGTACTCCCCATGGGGATCGAACCCAGGACCTCTGAATCTGAAATTGGTGGGTTGAACCCTAGTGGGTCAACCCATAGAGGCTGACAAACAAATCCTTTCCTAAACAATCTTACTGAGTAAATGTAAATCAGTTTGAAGGCATATAGGTAAACACTAGGTATACTTAGTAACACAAACCTATAAGCAACTCTGCTGTGAAAAACTTCACAAGCCATCAACCCCGCCGAGTTGAAGTAGTAGCCAGACCTCGGGAGGACCATTGTGGCGAACAGGGAAACCGAGAGGATCCAAGTTATGCTTATTACTAGCACGCAACCCTGAAAACAATACCTATGTAGTGTAGGCGACAATACTTTATTAGAATAAGATGGAAGATTTTATTCAACTACGATATCTTTGACCTAACCCCTCTACCACCGGATTAGCAGACGTAGGGCAGGCTACATAACCCGTACCTTTTTACGTCAATGTTTCGGCTTTACGTTTCTCATGAATACTGGTAAGGAATGGAATGGTTTTCCAGACGAGTAAAATCTTGGAGTCTTCAGGTAGTAAACAGATTCCTTTTAGACAAGCGTGCTCCATCTTAGGTCACATCTTTATGTTTTTATTAAGTTCGCTAGTGGTTAAACGCTTAAATATCCCCAATAAAAAAAAAACTACTTATACTCGTATCACAAAGGTCTGCACAAAACAAAGATCACAGTTACACTGACAGAAATTACGCTTTTCAAAGCTGAAGTGAAACACCTCCTTCAAAGCACGATCGAGTTTTAAAATTTTAAAAATTTAAATGTTTCAACAACACTATATGATATGTATATGGCTGACTCATTTCTCGCTGTGAAAATCTTTGGCCATTCAACGCGGGAATCCAGCTAGTGCTTTAGTATTCTAGCTTCTTGCCGCAAGAACACATATATTTGCTTTTAAGTCTAGTCTGTATGTCTAAAGGACTAGTCTAGGTCACCCAAAGGGTACTAAAGTTCCACCGCATTCTGATATGATGACTGTTCGTCTGTCTGTCATTGGGCTGAGTCTCATGAATCGTAAATAGTTTCAGTATAATTGTTTATAGAGCCTATTTCTATAGCCGCTGTTACATAAAATATCATTAGAAAATACGATACACACAAGAAACGTGTTTTTCGCCTTAAAATGTATCCGTCGGTATGTCCACATTTGGCTGGAGTTTTAAATGAATATTTTGTACATATTAGAAAAAAACATAAACTGTGAGGGCAAGTGTATATGGGATAGACATCCGATCCGGAGGTTGTGGGTTCAAATGCAGTTGTGCACAATGGACTTTTTGATTTTTCAGTTTCGGAGCTATGTGCGCATAAGACACATGCACATGCTTTGATGGTGAAGGTCACATAGCCGCCAGTCTATAGCACCAAAAGTCTGAATGCCATGTGTGAATGGCTAGTATTCAACTAGCGGCGATCGGCTTGCAAACTTGACACGTTATTTATGCTAGCGACTTGCAAACCGTGGGTATGTGTTGAACGTAAATTTTGACGTTTTGAGTGATGATCTGCACCCTTATTCTGTATGACCAATCGGGTCTTAACGCGCCCGCGTTACGATGAGGAAAAAATCGTGAGTATTTGAGAAAAAAACCTAAACATAAACCCACTCGGTGCTTATCTCAGTAGAGATTCTGTAATAATCCGTTAGTAGGTATTGAGGCATCCATGAATACGTATTCTCTAAATCTAATATCAAAGTGTACATAGAAATAAATCCCATAGCTTTCGCCACGTTATATTACTTGAGCAGCTTATATAAGTTCAGAGCGCCACGATTCCAAACCTTACTTATAAGATTTACGCGAGCTAAAATACAAAAGCACAGATTTATACCGATTCGAATTGCCTTATAACAATATACATAGGGATTAAAGGATTTCGTAGGAGTGCTCTTGAAGATCCAGGTTCAGCTCATGTCTCGAAATGTTATTGCCTTTGCAAAAAGTAAAATAAAATTACTATCTACCTAAATTGCGCCCAGTATATAATCGAAGAATCCGTTTATTTCAAGCTTCATTTGTTCGTAAATGTGACATAAAGTACACAATTTAAAAGAACACAGTCTCACATACATATAAATTGGCATTTCTTTATTTTTTATATTTAATAGACCTATTTGTAAATCACATGTTTTGGTATTTACAAATAGGTCCCTTTTTAAACCTTTAGTGTAACGCCATGTTTTTATTTCTATACTAACGTAGTTGATTGAGTGAGCAAAGCGAACGATATCTCCGAGTTAAGTCGGACAATCTGGCACTGTATGCAATGTAAAGCACGATAGTGTTTGTTTTTTGATGAAATTTAACTTGCAAGGAGATAGCATAAATGTATATTGTTTGTGTGGGAATTTTTCATATAAGGGTAGTTTTTGACATGTTGGGATGGAAAGACCTTTTTTTTTATCGTAAGATGAAATAGAAGTGCTTACGAAAAGTTTGTGTGAAACAACGCTATACCACTCTATTTTATCTGATTTTCAAGTTATGATGTGCGCTTCCACCTTAGTAGAATCACCTGGAACCCTCAATAGTCTGAGTAACTGGCTATCTAACCTCTAAATGCCGGAACACATCAATTTAAAAATTGTTTTTATGGCGACAGAACTAGGTGGCAGCTAGCCAGGCGGACTTAAACAAAGTCCTATCACCAACCAAACGAAGCAAAATTTCGTACTCCCCATAGGGATCGAACCCGGGATTTCTGGATCTGAACCACTAGACAAGAGGATGCCTCGAGCAGAGGCGAAACACGTCGATTTGATTTTTTTTAAACAAATTTAGCAGATTTGTTGATATATCTTTCTGTTTTCAGATTATTTATTTTGAACCGCGTGTATGTTTTGTTATAGATTAACATTAGATTAACGACTTTGAACCTACGAGGATTCACCTCTGACTACTACTTGGAGCGTGGATTGAGGGATTATGGAGGATATGCAACACAAGTTTTGACTTAGTGACCTGACTAAAAGGGCATTTTTTTGTATCCAACTTAATAGATCCATGTGATTTTATTTGTAAGCTTGAAAATGTAAATTGTTATAAATTAATTGATTATTGTTATCACTATCTAATAAGGGATAGACATAAGGCACGTCCAAACTTACGTTCTATAAGAGAAGTAGGGTTACTTGTGAAAGGGTACGTCCACTATACCAATTTCAACCGTCAATCAGCATTGCTGTGTCGGTTTGAAGGTTCGCGGTGAAATTACTGGCACAAACCTTTGTGCCTCAGGTTATTTTTTTAACAAATTTAGCGGATTTGTTACAATATATCTTTCTGTTTTCAGAATATTTATTTTGAACAATGGATTTCCGGAAAATAGCGCCTGAATCAATAACTCGTAGCTATACGCACGGTTCTTACCTTCTTACTGGAATGCTTATGGTAGGAGTTCGGGTGAAGGAGATAGAGATATCTATCTATCGCCATGCAGACCAGAATGACGGCACTTTGTTGACTTACTGCACCACGCAGAAGGGCCTGGAAAAGGTTTTGTGCTAAACATCTTTGTCACAATTTTATTGAAGCGTAAACTTCCTTAGGCGCGATTTGGAATAAACCCATTGTACTCGTGACACCGACACAACTTTTGACACATCGTCGTTGCGCGTGCAAAAGTAGCTATGTGTGTTTTAGATATTTTTGGTTTTCATGCAGTTTTAATCGTTATTTCAATACACACATACTGATAAAAACAGCTATGTGATAAGTGTTATATTTAAAGAGTTACGGAATGTAGCTATATGACATTCATACATCAAAAGTTTCATATAAAGCGGTCAAAAAAGTCAAATGTCATTTGACTTTAAACACATTGTCACGGATAATAAAATGACATGTTTACGATATCTTTAGGATATTAAGAGGTACGTTCGGCATTTTTTGTGATGGGTAAAAAAAACCATTGAACTCGTGACACCCATACAACTTACCGATACCACTTTTGACACATTTTACTCTTAACACACTGTCACGTTATCTTTAAGATCCTAAGAGGGACTGGTTAGGACCATTCGAAGACTGGTTCTACCTATAGACGGCAAACTTTTCACAAGTTTTCACTTCTGTCGGCACTCCCGGAGTGCCATTGTGTTTTTTTGCTAGGAAAGTAATATATCTCTTGGGCCAGGAACGCTTACGTGTTACAAAATTTGTGATCTTCTTCATATTTTCTTATGATACCTCTTTGGATTGTTACATATTTAATCTGGATGTTGTATTATGTATATTAAGTAGTTAATTAAATTTAAATCATTTTTTGAAATTATTGACGTTCCTTTGATAAAATTAACTCTTCTTGGGTAAACACTAAAGCTTAGGCTAAAACTTAGACTTAGGCGAACTGAGGCTCAGTTTTCTTTTGCAAAAGGCCCTTGTGATCGTTAATAACTTTCCCAGCCATGGCCCAGTGGACACATTGCTTTAATAACCTTGATCTAAACACCACAAACCATAAAGGAATAACGACTGCTAACTTGCAAAACTTCAACTCCAGTTTCTGCTAGGTCATTGAAGACCATTAGCCTGTTTACGGACAGCCTGTATACAGCTGTATAAGCCAAGTTTTGGTTATTTTATTGTTCGCTCCGTGGGACGTCGAAAATAATTGCTCCTTTCAGAAGTATTGTTCTTGTGTACTTTGGTTTACTTTTACTCGAATAATAAATAGTTGAGCAACAAGTTTTTATTTTGTTTTGATAAAGGAACAAAATTTTGTATAAAATATCTTATTTTTAGGGTTCCATACCTCAAAAGGAAAAAACGGAACCCTTAAAGGATCACTGCGTTGTCCGTCTGTCTATCTATCAAGACCCCTTTTCTCTGGAACTCGTGGATGAATCAAGCTAAAATTCTTATCAAATACTCAAGTCTACTGTCCCTTGGTGCTGTAAAAAATCAAACTTCAAAGCCAACGCAATCGAAAGATACAGCCGTTTATGCCGAAAATGTTCGACACTCGCAAGGAAATCAAAACCTACAGGGTACTTCCCGATAACTCAGAATCTTGTAATTTGGTACAAAGTAACGACTTATAGCACAGATAAAGGAGAAATTGCAAAAAGCATAAATTTTTAGTTACATCACATAACATTTGTTTTCTAATAATTAGAAGCGATAAAGAGACCTTTGTCTTAAATTTATGCTCCTCCAGCTTTCCACATTGTAATGTTATGGAATTCATTAAGCAATAAAAATACCACTACTTTAACTTATATACCTACAGATTTGTATGAAACCCTCAGTGCGCGAGTCCGACTCGCACTTGGTCGGTTTTTTTTATTTATTGTATGACAGGGAACCTCTTGGCCTTTATCTCACCTGGTGTCAATTTATGATAAGGTGGAAGGTGGATCACACTTCACCTGGATAATCACCATGAGGAACTGGCTCTCTTAATGCCGGAACACAACAATAAGATTTGTTGCTATAGCGTCATACTTAAGTATGATGGAGGCATCGCATAAAGAGGTAATGTAGCTAAGGATAATAAACAGTGCTGCAGACTTTCAGCAACTGCCAATGGCATTTAATGTGTCTTATAGTTTTACATGAATCAAGAAGATTTGATCTGGAAGCTAAGTACACGATGTTACCTACCTAAACATCACATTTAAGCTATCTTGTAAAATTACATTGTTATACTGAAATATAAATATTTCAGGATGTTAATTTCACACAGCGCCAACTAGCCCTAAACTAAGCATAGCTAGTAATATGGGAACTAGATTACGGACAGAATACTTAAACACTTTTTGTAAATACATACGTAGTCTAAGATACAACACCCAAACACAGAACAAATAAGAACAGAATTTATATTCATCACACAAATGTTTGTCCTGGGTGGGAATCGAACCCACAGCCTACAGCGTGGAAGGCATAGTTATTACCAACTGAGCTATAAGGTTTTTTAAATATATTGAAATAAATATATGAAATACTGAATAGTGAAGTAAGCAGTCATTGTTATATGCCATTGCCACATTGGTATATACCATTGCAAGTTTTTTGATATGTAATTAATGGGTTCCTGATCTCTTGGCTCATCTAGCTCTAGCATAGAGTAAGCATGAGGTCTACGATGGAGTGATCTATCCGAAAGACCCTGGCTCTTCCGCGCAATGACGGAACACATGTTGGTCTTTGGCAGGGTCCTAGACGGACTTTGACAAGATCAAAATCCTGTCAAGGTCTAAATGTGATAATAAATAAAAATAGTTGCATCCTGGGAGTGCCGACAGAAGTGAAAACTTGAAGTTTGTTGATCTTTTCCGAAGAGAACAGCCGAGATGTTTAGTACTTGATCTAACTTATTAAATTAAAAAAAAAAAGTTAAAAAGGCTTTTATTTTGCCTTATTAAATTACTTCCTCATTTCAATTATAATTGAATAAGAACACGCTACACAAAACAACATATTCAATTCTAAACAAACACGGAAAAATGTCAAGTCAGTTTAATCAACCAATAGTTGGTTGATTAGTTGCTAGGCAACAGTCAACACAGCGGGCCGATCTAGCCCCTAACTTCGTGGTGTTGGTAAGGTTGGTAACGTGGTGGTGTTGGTGTCACAAGTTCAATGGTTTTAATTTTAATTCGAGAAACGGGTATTTATCGCTTATTTTACCTCTATATTTATCCCGACGTTTCGGCAGTGTTGCACCAGCCGTGGTCGCGGGCAGACTCAATGGTCAAAAAGTGGACTCAACTTCAATGGTTTTTTCCCATCACAATAAATCTCAACGCGCCTTAAGAACACATCCATAATAAAAGCCATATGGTGATAGGACCAGATCCTTTAACTAGTGATAGGACCAGGTCCTATCAGTGTGTTGTGAACGTAAAACACATAAATTCCAATACACCACAAATAAATCACACGAGCTGTTTACGATCTCCCAGCCGCTTCCATCTTCATAAAAGAAAATTATCACCTCCTAATTTTCCATCTCAATTTCTCCCTAATTAAGATTTGAAAATTATGGCGTTGAATATTTATGCTCTCGATTCAATTACATTTTAATTCAACGTCGCGATTCGCCAACTTTTTTGCGCGAACTTTCCTCATTTTCCGCAGTCTCTTGCTTAAGCAAGTTTTCCGTCAGTATAGTTGTAACAGTATAAAACAACTTACTGTTAGATTTGTTAGGTTTGTACGCACCTTGGTAGTTATTTAGAAATAAAAATTTTGCAAGATTGTATGAATCAGTCGATTGGGACTGTGGTCACTTTTGATAGTGGTCCCAAGCGCCTGGCTTCTCATCCTAAGGGTGAAAATTAGCTGACAAAGGACATATTGTTTTTATAACTTAAGACGACATCTTACGCTAAAATACGAAAAAAATATTACAGCCTATCTTCCTCAGGATCTAAAACGCGGCTGAAAATGTTTAAAACATTATATGTTTAAAAATAACAAAATTTAATGAAATTTAAACTATCACGTCACATTAGTAAATAATATCTTATCTATTATATCTTAACACGTTAGTCTTAAGTAAGAGCAGTTTCCTTATACTTAAAGTATGATAGTTTTAAAATAAATAAGTGCAGCATCATATTAGTTGTACATTGTAAAACTATACGATGTGAAAGCCTTTCTTTAGTCTATGTACACCAAGAATACTGTCTGAATAGAACCTCCTGCTTTTCAGGTAGGTATCTAAAATGTAGATACAATGTCTAGCACTGGATAAATATTCTTATAACGTAGGATAGTAAGATATTTACCTGAATTTGACAGAATATCTCCCCGTACGGCCAGCACTTGTACAAAGCTGGTAGAAATGAAACTGGTGCTATAAGTATCCCGGAGAATAGATCGTTGAGAGCAAGTGACGTCAGCAGATACCTTGGCTGCAAAACGAATAGGAACATTAGGTCTGGGTGCGGCTATTATCTGCAATAAATTGTTCGTATATTCAATGAAAATTCAATTCTACTTATTTTACCAATAACCTCATACAACTGAACCGCCTCTGTGGTGTACTGGTTCAACCTAACGAAGATTAATATACATTAGAATTTTTATTATGACGACAGAATTAGGTATGATGGTGGTAGCTAGCCAGGTGGACTCGAACAAAGTCCTACCACTAACCAAACCAAGGACAATGTTATACTCCCCCTGGTGATCGAACCCAAATCACTAAACCACAAGGCGTTTAAAAGAGTAGAGAGTTCGAGTGCTTGACTTGTGCGCAGTAAGATCGTCATTATTAGTTCTGCAAATGAATAAAACTCGTTGCCCTCGTCAGTTTTTCTGCGCTTTAATACAACCTTGCAGTCTTCAGATACAGGGTCAACAACAGACAACAGACTAGAGGCAACATCTGTTTTCGATTTCAGCTAGTGGTCATGCGCTTGGCTATCAACAAATAATAATAAAATCGTCTTAACCGTATATAGTTTATGGTAAACTTCACAACTCCACCTTCAGATTCCTCGAATCAGATTAGATAAATTAATAGAAAACTTACCTGATTATCAATGTACTTGATGTACCGCCGACTGTTCAGCACACAGATTAGCACCAAGTTGCCAAACACTATCGCCATAGACAGTGCGAAGATGAAAAACGCTTTAAGTATATCAGCAGGCGCTGGGAATGTATTCGGCCAACCTTTACCGTTCAACCAACATGAGCTATTGGACAGAGAGGGCGCCACTAGCAATGCACCCTTGGTCGAGTCAAACATAGTCGGCGACTGCAGGGCGCAGCGCAGTCTTCTCTTGAGTGAGACATTTAACTAAATTGCAATGGTCTATTCACATAAGGCATGGAGCCAACCACTCGATCAAAACCACGTGCGTATTAAAAAACTACGTTGATCGAAAGGTTTATCGACACCAAACTCCTTTGTGAAAATGATTTTATTGTTAGCTAGGTTTTAGATCAAAACTGTTGTGACATGATTTGTTGCTAAAAGAGTTTAAATTCAGCACTGCTGAAATTATCTATAGCTTATGTATTTTTCTTTATTATAGAGCTTAATTAATGATTTTTAGTTGATGGTTTGTCTCGTATCAATCTGTAACAAAAAAACTTATTTCAATATTGTGAAAAAAATATAAAAATAATTGGTAGGTGCATAAGCTTTTTCGACGGGAAAGCGTTTAGACTTCATCTTACCTGGTTTCAAGTTATGTTAAGACTTAAGATGGAAGCGCACTTCACCGGAATCCTCAACAGTCTGAGGAACTGGCTATCTTACCTCTAAATGCTGGACCACAACAATTTATAATTGTTGTTATGGCAATAGACTTTTTTTAATAAATATAGGACATTTATTCAATAAAAAGTACAATTAAACTAACTATGTACAAAGGAATTAGTCAGATTACCTAAGGACCGTTACAAACGGCCTATAGGTAACTCAACTGTTCCAGACCAGTACCAGACGGAAGCGTGCCCAAGACACTGGCTGCATTGCCACGCTGAATTAGGTATAGACTTAGGTATAACATTTGTTACTACATTTGTGATACATTTTAAAACACGGGTATACTGACGTAGGTATACGTAACGTTTTGTTTGCACTTACATCAACATTAACCCATACGTAAGTAGTTAAATTCACGCAAGTTTAGGATATTTTTGGGGTGATAATAAAAAAAATACAACGATATAGTCGGTCAGTAGGATTAAAATTATACAATAGCCATGGAAGTTTTTCCTATTTTTATTTTTTTAATGGTAACACAATTACTACGAGCCCGGAAAATAAACTTCTCGAAATGTAATTGAAGTCAAATATTTGGAGACGCCCAATCAACGCTGGCTAACTTTGTAAAATAGGAAACAAGATCTTATTTACGGAGCTATTGGTAGGTATTTGGTTGATGTTTCGAACTGCAACATTATTTTTGCATTTTTGAAGTAAAAACTTCTATAGGTGCTTTGTGAATTTTTTCAGATGGGAAAAAACACTTGAACTAGCGACACTTTTGACTTTATGCATATTGTTATGTTATCTTTACGGTCCTAAGAGGTACTGAAATATCATTCGAAGACTGCTTCTACATAGACTGAGGGTTGATAGCCGTGACTGTTACCTATCTATCACCGTCAGTTCTAATTACTCATTGTGTCAGTTGTGTTGCAAAAACAACCGTCATTAATAAATATCGTGACCAACGCGACAGTAAACTTTAAGTAACAACATCTTAGCTGTTCTCTTCGGCAAAGATCGACAAACTTCAAATTTTCACTTCTGGTGGCAAACCCGGAGTGTCACAGTTTTTTTTAATACTTTCTCACAACGTCTCTATCAAAAGAATACCTACTACTGCACGATTGATCACAATATTTGCAGATAGCCTTTATGCACGTAAATAGAAACCAAAAACAAAACCCTCAAGAGTTGAAGGAGGCTCTGTCCAGCAGTAGACACTAATGGGCTGTTGAAGATGTGCTTGATGTAAATAGAGCGTCGGAGTTATATTGTAACGAAATTCTCTTTGGACTTGGGCACTTGACCTAAAACTAACTTCAGCCTGATCTTGTTTCCCTGGCACGGAAACACCCCTTTACTTTAACCCTTTTATCATTTTGTGGGTTACAAGGTGTTGACCATAACATTCCCAAGTACTTACATTGGTTTACACTATATATAAATTGTTGTGTTCCGGCATTCAGAGGTAAGATAGCCAGTTCCTCAGTTTGTTGAGGATTCCGGGTGAAGTGCGCCTCCACCTTCGGCCTTATCTCAACTTGTTACCAGGTGGGATGAAGGCCAAACGCTTCCCCGTCGTACAATAAAAATAAAACACTTCATCATTTTACTCAAGAAAATTTTGTATATGTATAATGCTATAAATTGTCTAAAATAATACATTTTGGGAGATTCCTTTGGGAATACTGGAATTAACTCTTAATTATTATGATATCTATTCACTTATTTTTGTGTTATTATATAAAGTCACTACTGTTAATAAATTTTCATTTATTCAATAAAAAGTACAATTAAACTAACTATGTACAAAGGAATCAGTCAGATTACCTAAGGACCGTTACAAACGGCCTATAGGTAACTCAACTGTTCCAGATCAGTACCAGACGGAAGCGTGCCCAAGACACTGGCTACATTGCCACGCTGAATAGCTATGCTAATTCGCTGGCCTAAATAAGAGCCAGCCCTTGGGTCACGTGTCGCCTCAATCAAAAACTGTTAATATCAATTTAAATGTTAAAATATGATTGTAATGCACAATAAACCTAAGTGGGTGACGTTGGAGTACGGGATTATTATATCCCATTTTGAATTATGATTAAAATCACACCACCACATGATGGTGGTAGCTAGCCAGGCGGACTTAAACAAAATCTTACCACCAACCAAACCAAGCACAATAGTGATCGAACACGGAACCTCTGGATCTGAAATCGGTGGGTTGAAACACTAGACCACAGAGGCGGTTAAAATATTACCTTATTCTGACACCATAACAACAACAATTTTAGATTGTTGTGTTCTAGGTAAGATAGCCAGTTACTCAGTTTTTTGAGGGTTCCGGGTGACGAGCGCGAAAATAAGTTGAGATAAGGCCGAAGGTGGAGACCTTCGGCCTTATCTCAACTTATTTCCATATATGAGAAGAAAAATAAAAAAAAATATATAATTTATTATTTCATTAAATAATTTTTATTTTTTAATTTTGTATAAATCAGCTTGCGGTTTTAGTAAAAGGCGATTAAGGGAACATTTATCAGACAAAAAGCTTGCCTTATACTTTTACTGCGGTCATTGAATCTAGTCAAGCGCGAAACATTGGAACAAAAATGTCGATTGCTTTGGAAGAGGTCCTAACCAACAGTAGAGACGAGTAGTAGATGATAAACTCATTTAATGTAGAACACATTTAATCCTGTCAAACACATCTAAACGTAGATGTTCTGAACTCATGTTTATGCTGAATAATTAAGAGATTCTCACTAAAGAGCTTTAGTGGTTTCATTGAGTTTGAATTCTGATGTCCCACACACAAGAATCATTTTAATGAAAATGGGAGACTTTAGCACCTTTGAAAAGGCTACCACGACTGAATTAATTACAAGGTTTATTCAATTTCAGTCTTCTAAACATCTAATTCTAAATGATTTGATCTGTTTTCATGCTTGATGAAGCAAACAATTTTGTTGAGAGTTATGGGACTGCCTGTTCATTTTAGTCGGTTTTCCGGAATACATAATTTGATGTTGGCTAATGCTGTTAAGATGAAATGAATTTCAGGAAGCTATGCCGATAATGGCATATTGTATGGACTTAGATTTAAAAACTAAAAAGCTTCGTAGCCACCTCTGTGGTTTAGTGGTTCACTCACCGGTATTAATCCCATAGGTCAAGCCCGGGGCTTGTTTCCCAATATGGTACAAATTTGTCCTTGCGATGGTTGGTAGAGGATATTTTAAGTCTCAAATTTGTGTGTTCCGACATTTAGAGATAAGCTATCCAGGTCCTCATTCTCTTGAGGAGTCATAGCTTGGCGCCAAATAAGAGAGTAGAGTAGAGTCTTAAGAATAGTATAAATCCTTGTGGAAGGGCTCATCCGAGGAATAATTACAACCACTAAACCTATTTCAAACACAAACAGCATTGCTCTTTTGGTTTGAAGGGTATGGTTGCCGGTAAAATTACGGGCAAACGGGGCTCAACAATTTTATACCTCAAGTTGACGGGCGCAATGCAGTGCAGCGAAGGGCATGTTTTTTCGTGGATTTGACCTACGCAGTAAGGTTTTGTTATAGGCAAGCGTTCCACTTAATATTAGGTTGGTTACTTGTCCCGTTTTCATAATGTATAACAAAAAAACATGAAGGCCAAGCGCTTCCCCGTGTTAAAAAAAAAGGTCCAATCATGACTTGGGGTTCTCCTTACAGTAGCTTATCATTATCGTATCAACGGCTCAGAAAAGCTGATACCAAAAGGTTACAGAAAATTAAAACTTACCTAGATTGCCATATATCACAAAAAGGACAACATAAACTGTACCTAACATTGTTCTTTATTTAATTCAGAAAAAAGTTCATAAAATCACGCAACATTTTTCGAATCAAAACATCCTAAAGGTTTACAAGTTATCCAGATAACAACCCAATATAAATCCATGCAACGAAAACTGCCCGCCCTTTGGGGAAATTTTCCCTAAAGTTAATGTAACATTAGGCGACGACGTGTCTGGGTTGTCAGTTATCATGAACTCTATAAGTACCTACTATTTATTTACAAGACTCGCTTGCTCGTGGCTTTGCTTGAGTTGTTTTTTTTATTGAAAAATGGGGAAGCGCTTTGCCGCTGTCTCACCTAGTGTCTAGTTATTATATAGCACAGATGGAAGCGCACTTCACGCATAATCTTCAATAGACTGAGTAATTGGCTATGTTATATCTCAATGGCGGAACAGAACAAGAAAGGAATACTAAAAGAGTTAAAAAAAGTTAGAAAGGTAAATGTGGACTCTTGCATGCTTCAATTAATTTGCCAACAATATAAAATAGGTAGTTCCCAGAGTTGGCACAAGGAACAACTTGAGCCTCCTTTTTCCATTGGCCTCTGCCGTCTATACTCTCGTTGCGTAATTATTCGGTGATGATACATTGAGTAACCAAACGTTTTGACAAAATAACTACATGCTAACATGTACTGAACACTGAATGTAACTTTACTATATTATAAGAATACAATTTGTTTAACTTATCTAATAAAGTTGAGAGTTATTATAATTATTATATTTCTTCTGAATTATATTGTTTTTCATTAGTAACATTAAATAAGAACGGTAACTACATTATAGCACCGACGAGATACTTACAATATATTTCATCAGATAATTTAAAAACTTTTCATCTGTATTAACAAGAAGATACAACATTTAAATCTTGTGTAAGAAAACTCAGTTATTTAACCTTTTAAGCCTTGACTTTGAAAAGATAAAACAAATAAGTACTTAAGCACTTTTCTTTGTGTCTAGTGAAATTTTGGTTTGCATTATTTATGTAAATTCTTGTTTGATTTAATCTAGATCAGTCAGTACTGTATTTTTTTCTGTGACTAGATTTGAATTTAAAATCTGTTTATGTAATTTTGTGTTAATTTAGGTACTAACAAATTAATCTTTAAAAAAACTTTTCAGAGTATACATTAAAACTTCACATTATTTTTCAAACAGCTAATATTGTTCAAAAATATTTGAGTAGGTAGGTACCTAGCTACGTGAGTTACGCAGTTTGCCGCTTATATCAAAATGGAATCCAATCAACAGAAATTCAAACTAAATGAAAATAAGTGTTTGTATGAGAAAACTCTTTTTGATAAATTGCTTGATAAAAAATGCGATACAAACCTAGTTTATAACAAAATACAATACCTAACACGCTAAACAAATATAAAATACTTTCAAAATGGCCGTCACCGCAAGATGGCAGCTGATGGTGTATATTTTGTCAACCCTTTGAATATGGGTATCAAATGAAAGAGCTTGTAAATTAGGAAACGATAATTTGCGACACCACACTAAATTCGATAAAGCAATCATTGAAATCTTGTAAAGACATTATCTATTTACTAGCTCGATTAAGGCTAATTTGCTTTACAACAACTAATCCGATTCCTTTGAGAAAAGCGCAATAACTAAGAAGTTTCCTTCGAATACCACCTAGCGAAGTAGATCGAACAATAACATTAACTCAATTTATTATCGTCAGCTCAACTTCCAAATCTACTAACAGCTAATAACTCACAAAATACGGGGTACTCAGACAGCGGACTATTTGTCATAATACTTTATGTACAAAGTGACTGCACATCTCTTAAATCTCACAAAACCTATTCGAGCTACACTTGGGACCTATAAATCAATGTTTTTACGAGACTTGACTACGGATGAATCTGGGCTGGGAATTCACAGCCGTAACATAATTTTTCTCCAATAATTTATGGAGTTGACCATATTTTGCGCTTTTAATAAGTCCTAAAGCCCACGGATGTCGCAAAAGCCTTCTGAGGAATCTCACTAGAAGAATTAGTTGATATTCTAGTTAGAGTTTGCATCTGTGTATTATCTAACGCCATTACCTGTACCAGCATACCAAGCGTGGTGATTAAATAAATAAATAAATATTATCGGACATTCATTTTTACACAGCGCCATCTAGCCCCAAACTAAGCATAGCTTGTAATATGGGAACTAGATTACGGATAGAATACTTAAATACTTTTTTTTTATTTTTTTTATATACATACTTACTATATGATACAACACCCAAACACAGAACAAACATCTATATTCATCACACAAATGTTTGTCCTGGGTGGGAATCGAACCCACAGCCTACAGCGCAGAAGGCAGAGTTACTACCAACTGAGCTATGAGGCTTGTTAGAACAAGACCCTCCCTTTTTAAGGCATCGCAGCTCATCAGTAGGTATCTGGCTTTGCGTTCTGCGCTGTAAGTTGCGTTGGATTCACACCCGGGACAAACATTTATGTATGTTATTGTTGTACTGTGATGTGATATTTTTTTTTGGCGATGTGTGAAATACTTAAAAAATACATTTAATTGGTTCATCACATCAACATAGATAATGTAAACATTATTAACGCGGCACTGGTAAGACTACGGGCAGCCTTATCAATATATGAGCGATCTCTTGCACAAACTACGATAGACACAGATAGTACAGGTTTTCAAGGATTGTATTTAAAACAAATATATTTTTAAAATATCATTTTTACAAAATTTTCTACTTAATCTTGCTCTTGTATTACAAGATATGCTTAGTTTGGGGCTAGATGGTGCTGTGTAAAATGTCCAGTATTTTCAAATTTTTATTTAATTTGGAAGAGGCCCTGTAGGTATTAGGAATTTATAGGTTGTTGAAATATCAAATCTTGTCTAGGTACACAAAAATAAATGTTAACTCTTCTCAAAAACCCTAGGCTTAAAAGTACCTATCTAAAAGTTAAAAACTCTTTGAAAGTTTAAATGAATTTGGGCTTGGCCAGAGATTTTCCCATAGTTTAGTAGTAGGTATCCATATTGGGTCGATGTTGAAAATTCCACAAATTGGCCGCCATTTTGAGTTTTTAAATAAAACCAAAACTACGTTTGGCGGAATGCCACTACAGTAAGTTGGACATGTTTATTGCGTGGGAATCGAATTTATTTTAATGCCGGATTTTATAGCTATACAATCGTAAAAATCCTTGAAGGTTATGACTTCGGAAACTCCACAACCTTAAAATGTCGTATATTAACCTTATATATTAATATACAGTTCCTAATACGCATTTCAGTACCTAAAATAATAGTACCTGGTAGATTTTTTTATTTAAGTATATATATTTTGATGGGTGATAGCCAAGCTTTTGACCATCAGCTTATTAGAAAAACATGTAAAGTTGTGGCCTTTATATACCTAAAGTAGAGCACGTTTGTCCAAAAGGAACATATTCGCTCTAGAATTGAAGATTTCAAGATTGTTTTTGTGTGGGAAAACAAACGAGGGCAAGGATTTCCATACCTTACCAGTACTAATGATAAAGGTAGAGGTGAATCGATGTTTTTGGCACAGTGGAACATCTACGAAGTATAATAGGGTTTAAAAACGTAGAGTTAGGTAGAGTACTGGTTGTAGTCAGCATGGCGTACACCTGCTAGTCCGGTGGATATAAATACTTTTTTAACCAACTTCCTAAAAAAAGGAGGAGAAGGGTTCTCGATTCGAACTGGTTTTTTTCTATGATATCCACCGATTGCTCCGCGAGTTCTTAGAGTTAACGAAAATATCGCAAAACCGTTTAGAAGAGGTTTTAGACTTTTAGGCTTTAGAAGGAGGTTTAAAATTAGTCCCATTTTATTTTGGTGAGTATTTAATAAAAATCTTAGAATCTGGGGACCATAACTCCTCCATTTAAATTATAAATAAGTATTTCCGCCAATTGAGGTCCGAATTGCATGATTTGTTTTTTAGATGATCTAGACTAGAATTACAATAGGTACTACAATTGGTGATCACAGAAAAGCTGCGGCTCTTTCTTGTCTAGTGAGATTCTTTAGTCGGCTTTTACGACATACGCAGACTGGAGGACTGGATTATGTTCAAGACCATACTGCACTCTAATTTCAAGTGGGTATGTGGGTGTTATAAAAAGAAACCGTAAACGAAATCGCTAAAATAAGTAATACATCCGACTTCAATTATTTTAAAAGATCTTTTGTGAATCGTTTTTCAATTGTGAACCGTAAAACGGGACAGGATGAAAGATTTTCGTATGATGGCCAAATAATTCGGTCGTTTTATTTTTATGTGGGCCGTAAACATTGTGCCATAAAAGGTCATTTAGCTACTACTGTCCCAATTATTATCTTTTCGGGCTTAGCGTCAGCTTTTCTAGTATTATGTCTTGCCGAGGGTAAAGACAACCTATATTTGTTTATTTTTATTTGGTATGCGCAAGCTATAAAAATCTCTCGATTGCCCCGTTTCGAATGATTTAAATGGCTTTGGAACTTTTTCCATTTTCGTGTTGTTTTTCTGTTATAGGTTTTCGATTTCATTACGACGTTCGTCGGTTAAATTGGTTTCACTTTGAATATACCAACCTACACCTAAGTATGTGGATGCTTAAAACAATTTCGATATTTATTCATAAAAAATTGCAGACACGCAAACCGAGGGTCTTTGTACCACATTTAAGAGAAGTGCAGTTGTATATCATGATGTTTGGGGCTGGATGGCGCTGTGTTATTAATATCATGTGATATGTATTTTATTAATTTGTTAGACCACGCGAAGAAATAAACCTGTCTATCAAATACATGAACGGGCAAGGGTGGACAAACAATAATAATACTACGAGTAGCTTTTTTCGACCTAATAAATTGTAGCACGATCATTCCACTTTGAAAATTAGGGTACATCAAGCCCCTTGTTCAAACGATACCCAGACGCGGGCAACAAAATGAGAAGTATCGTACAAATAGCACAATAAAAAGTCCCGGATAGGAAGTGGGCTTCTCAATTTTCATAAAGTAAAATGTTCCGAGTAGAAATATGTACCAGCTTCATAGTATGAACATGATCAGCTCTGATTTAAACATTTTTTCATTTACGGCTATTAGACACAAGCTGTACCGCAGCGAAGCCTGCGTGAAATTTAGTTTGTGACTCTAAAAGTATCAGAAGTAAGAGCTTTTTTTATTGTACGACGGGGAAGCGCTTGGGCTTCATCTCACATGGTTACAAGTTAAGATAAGGCCGAAGGTGGAGGCGCACTTCATCCGGAATCCTCAACAAACTGAGGAACTGGCTATCTTACCTTTATACGCCGGAACACAGCATTTTTTGAATTGTTGTTATGATGAAAAGAGTATCGTTCCTCGTGAAAGGGTTCGTCCGGGGAAGTACTACTTATAAATCGGTTAGGGCCGCCAGCATTATGCATGTCAAGCTATGTTTCGGTGTAAAGAGTTGCCAGTGAAATTACCGGCACATGGAGTTTAACATCTTAATGCCTCAATTTGATGGTTACATTGCATTGCAGCGTAGGGCAAGGCACTTTGTATCCACAAAACATTACTACATTCATATAAAGTTATATTAATGTAGGTAGGGGAAGGTGGTAACGTGGCCCCTGCTGATATATTGGAGCCCCCTTGAATATTTAATGTATAGAAAAATGCCATCTTGCGAAACTTTGCGGCAACAGACAGCACGAGTGACCTGTCATATTTAATTAACAATCAATACACCTGGGGGCATCTCAATCTTTTGTTTTTCAAGCAAGTAGTAAACACGTGCCGGTCGCTAGTCCGCTACATTCAATAGTTTTTTTTTTATTAATTGCGTCTACTTATTACGAACGACTATAAATGCCACTTACATTGCCTGTCAGGTCATAACTATATTTAGTTAGTATTTTTTGTAAATACATACGTTTTATTATTAAAACACTAGAACTCAGAACAAATGTTTTTTTCCAGTTAGTGATCGAAAGCGCAAAAGTCAAGAGCTACTACCGACTGAGCCCTTGTGAGGCTTTTAATTAATTATACTTTCTGTGCTTTGTAGACAAGCTTGGTCACCGGCTCTCATTAGCAAACCTAAATACCTACAGAACTCAAAGCAGTGGATTTTTTATTTTTTGTTGCACGACGGGGAAGCGCTTGGCCTTCATCTCGCCGCCTTTATCTCACAAGTTGAGATAAGACCGAAGGTGGAAGCGCGTTACACCCGGAATCCTCAACAAACTGAGGAACTAGCTATCTTACCTCTAAATGCCGGAACACAAGGAACTTTTTTTTAAGAATTGTTATTATGGCGACAGAATTAGGTAACGTGGTGGTAGCTAGCCCTACCACCAACCAAACCAAGCTCAATATTGCTCCCCTGGGGATCGAACCCGGGACCTCTGGCTCTGAAATCGGTGGGTTGAACCACTAGACCGCAGAGGCGGTTTAGATAGAAAATAAGAGTTGGAAAACATAAAAGGAAATGAATAGTATTACGTACATCATCAGGATTAACATATTTATTTTCATCTATGGGCTAAACAGCTTACTGGTTACTAAATAATAAAATAATATAATAATGTAAGTATACCTAAGTACTCTTGCAAATGCTCTGAAGTCAAAATTCAGTCTCCGTAGAGGGGTCAGGTTTTTAACATTCCGCATTACTCTAACCTTGCTCAGCAATTGATCTTAAATGTACTCTTTTTCCTACAATAAGTTGAACAGACCGTGTCAAATGTTGTTCCTGTCTCAAAATGAAAGGATGTTTTACCTTTTATTTTTGAGAACAATCCTTATTAATAAGCTATGAATATAAATAAAGAACTATGATGAGTAGTCTCTCGAAAGCTTCAAATAATTAACAGTATTTTTGTATTCTATATTCTATAATATTGTATGGAAGAGACCGCCATAATTACTATATGACACCCTGCTGACATACAGTAAACATAGAGCAGAGGGAAGTCAGTCGAACATACTTGCAGGTAGTATCTATTTAAAGTATCGTATCTAACAAATTTTATGAAGTTGAGCTAATTATTTGTGTATTATGTATGTCTAAGTAGGTATTTCATCAGTTTATTTCATATATTATTATAATTTTTGATTGTAGGTATAAGTTAGTATTAAGTACTAGTGATAAATTATATCATTTTTCTCCCGTTAAGTAGCACTACCATACTACACAAAGGTTATCTGGTAGAAAATGTTTCGTAGCATTAAGTCTATCTATCTATTTATGCTAGATAATATGTTAGTTATTTTAATTAAGATTCTCATGCTATTTTTGAATAAACTAAAGTATCATTCTACTTTAAGTGAGCCTTTTTGACCCATTGCAAGCTATGTAACTTTTTTTTTATTGTACGATGAGGAAGTGCTTGGCCTTCATGTCACCTGATTACTAGTTAAGATAAGGATAAGTTAAGTTAAGTAAAGATAAGGTTAAGATATGGCCGAAGGTGGAGGTGCACTTCACCCGGAATCCTCCAGTTTGCTGAGGAACTGGCTATCTTCCTCCTCTAACCTCTAAATGCCGGAACACAACAAAGATTATAATTGTTGTTATGGCGACAGAATTAGGTAATATGGTGGTAACTAGCCAGATGGACTTAAACAAAACCACTAAGCAAAGTTAATATTTACATACATACATATAACTACAAAGTAACTACATTGTGGAAAGTAGCCTAGAAAATCTATCTAGTCATGTACTATGTTAGTCAAATATAACTAACTCATCTAAAACCTCTTGTTAGATACTCTTATAAGTCAGGAATATATTAAAAGGTCTAGTTGGAGTTGTGCATCATGATAACCAAAAAGCGCAATCCACCTTTAACGCCACAGTCGTCAAACTATTATATTATGTTGAACCTGCATGATTTGATTTTGATCATCAATACGATACTTTAACACCCCATAAATGATCACTGCTGAATGTAAAATGAAAGGATTTTCCAGAATAACGCTTGGCAGGCGCATTGGTGATCGGGTTATAAATGCTTAATAAGTTAACAGGGCATGGAATTCACATAGCGTCATTTACACATGCGAAGCATAGTTACAAAAAATACATCATACAAAATACTAAATTTATTTATTATGTAACATACGTGGTCATCAAAACAAAATATTATAAGAAGTAATAATTATAAATTTGCTTGCATAATTGAATTACATGGCAACTAGATTGCGGATAGATTTATTAATGTATTTATTTGTTTTCGTTTCTCTATCTATCTTATACTTTAGTATACAGCACCGAAACATAGAACAAACATCTGTTATTCATGAGTGAGAATCGAACCCACAATCAACAACGCTGAATCCGCCAAACGAGCCGTGTTACGTAGAAATAAGCTGCTGCCCTTCTGTCAGGGTCTCTTTGTCGGTTTAACGACATCTGGGAAGCTGTCTAAAGAGTGAAATACATAAAGCGATAAAAAAACGAAACGCAGAGTATTGATTTATCAGAAAAGCAAGCGAATCATGTTGTTTTCCGAACAAACAACATTCTAGGTATGGTAACAAAGACAGTACGCTCGACTAAATTGCAAACTTGGTCCGTATCAATCCAACCTATGGTAATCTCTTCCTGAGTGTGCGTTGCCGGTGATAAAGGAAACTCTCACGACAAAGTTTGGTCAGCTTGTTTTGAGATTCCGTTGAAGAAATTGTCAACAAATCTTAGGAAATCTGTTCTCTTACCTTAGCACTGCTTTTACTGTAACGGCTTATTAATAAATAAATAAATAAAAAGCGCCATCTAGCCCCATTCGTAGCTTGTAATATGGGAACTAGATTACGGATAGAATACTTATACACTTTTTTTTGTAATTACATACTTTTCATACAATACAACACCCAAACACAGAACCATCTATATTCATCACACAAATGTTGAGATGGTGGAGCGTTTGAACCTCAAGCTTACCTTTGTGTCTGAATACCCATTCAAACGCTTGACTAACACCAATAAAAAAAAATGCATCGCCATTATCAACCAAACTTGTACAAATCTATTAATCCTAAATTTGTCACGAATAGATAGCTTGCAAGCGATAACACCAACCATTATTACACTTTAGCTTTGGATTTGGATTACCACTTTTCATTCATACATCATACGTACAAGACGAGCATACGTGTGACCTAATATGATGCAAATCCTGGTCAAATGGAACCTCGACATTTCGCTTACATGGTTTGTTAATTGTTAGTCTGAAAACGAAGGTACCTTAGGCATTTATAATCTGGCCAAGGCCGGTTTTTTATTATTTTTTATTACGGGTTTGTTAAAAACTGACCATTTAGGCCTGGTGTACCTAATGCGAAGAGGGACTAAGTCGCTTTATGACTAAATTTGATATATTATTAGCTCTAAGTCTAGAAAGTTGTTAGTCTTTTTAGCAGATTGCTTACTACGTTATTAGGCTAATCTTTATTAGACCTAAATCTTTATTAACCTAAATCGTGTTTTACCTAAATGCCAAAGAATACCAACCTAGTATACAAACTTCTTTATCGTACCTAACTTCTTGTACTGGCACTTGAGACTGGATTGTTCTTATGATCCAAAATTTTGATCTCAATGTTACCTATCATTTGTCCGAAGACACCACTGGTCTATAACGTTCAGTTTCAGAGTTACGGTTGTTTGCAGTTTGACAGCAGTCATTCAAAAATTAAAATTAAAAACATTACTTGGCGTTGGTAGGTAGTTGAACTGTAACTCAGCATGTCTATAAATATATAACCGCATCTGTGGTCTAGTGGTACAACCCACCGATTTCAGATCCAGAGGTCCCGGGTTCGATCCCCTTGGGGAGTACAATATATTGTGCTTGGTTTGGTTGGTAGTAGGACTTTGTTTGAGTCCGCCTGGCTAGCTACCACCATCTTACCTAATTCTGTCGCCATAACAACAATTCTAAAATTGTTGCGTTCCGGCATTCAGAGTTAAGATAGCCAGTTCCTCAGTTTGTTGAGGATTCCGGGTGAAGTGCGCCTACACCTTCGGCTTTATCTCAACTTGTTACCAGGTGAGATGAAGGCCAAGCGCTTCCCCGTCGTACAATAAAAAAAAAAACTCTTTGCCTTTCTCTTTTCTAACCTAGCGCAGTATGCCTAATTAACGTTATTGTCTACTTTGCGTGTTTTTGAGGGACTAAGTCGCGTTATGACTAGTCCTATGACTAGTCATAACGCGACTTAGTCCCTCTACGCATTAGGTACACAAGTCTTAAATGAAACTGACCATGTCATCCTGTAGTAGAAAAAACGTAGATCATACTAATTAACAATAACAAATGACGGTTCCAAATAGCTTAATTGTATAGTTTATACAGCTGTCCAGCTTCATCCGATAGAGGATAAGCTATAATTGTTCTGTTACAGCCTCCTATTGAAGTTCAGATTTTATTTTGCCGATGTATTTATTATTTTGATTTATGTTTCTAATAATCGATAAATATAATTCTAATATAACGCCTGATTTTTTTATCGTCATTCTCCTGCCCCTATCCCACGCTAAACAGAGTCAGCAGCATTATCCTTTTCTTCCACACACTCATAACAGCCGTCAAAACTGCATCCATACCTTTTATACCCATGTCCTCTTTCACACAATAATTTCAATTAAGAATTCATTCACCGCTTAACCTTTGGGATTCTGATCTACGTGTGGATCCATGTATCGATATGAAAAAGACAGATGAAATGAATGTGCATGCTACTGCGATGTGAATTTCAAGATGTTGGGATGACAAGGTTGGATAAGATGAGAGTAAGTAAGGGGATGTTTGAAAGTGGCGCCAGTTGTAGAATAGACGAGGAGTGTTAGGTTGGTAATAGGGTATGATAGTCACTTGACCAAAAGGGTTATAAATATGAGCGTTAAAAAGAGTTGAATAGATTGTGTGAAGGAGGACATGGGTATGAAAGATTGAATTAATTAATTAATGAATTTGTAGAAAATAGAACAACACAAACATTTAATGACAATCTTGTTAGCAGAAATGTAAACAGTAAAAATAACAGAAGTAGCGCATAGCAGTAAGAAGGAATATAAACAGAAATCCCAACAAATACCAGTTACATAAATAAATATTACATACCAGAGACTAATACATACAAAAAAAAAAAATATATTACAGGACATTCATTTTACACAGCGCCACCTAGCCCCAAACTAAGCATAGCTTGTAATATGGGAACTAGATTACGGATAAAATACTTAAATACTTTTTGTAAATACATACGTACTATATGATACAACACCCAAACACAGAACAAACATCTATATTCATCACACAAATGTTTGTCCTGGGTGGGAATCGAACCCACAGCCTTCAGCGCCGAAGGCAGAGTTACTACCAACTGAGCTATGAGGCTTGTCAACTCATCAATCAACTAATCATATAAATATATTGATCAATATTATGTAATTGGACAGGGTCAGATAGATAGACGCAAGGATGCAGGATTGTAAGTTGATAGGAGTGAGTGGAAGAATAGAACTTGTTGTGTTGACTCCATCTAGCGTGGGATAGAGGCAGGTGAATGATGATGAGACTTCAAACAAATAACTTGGTAAGAGTATATTTAAGACCAGTGTGCTCACCTTTTACATCTGGCGAAATAAGAGTTAAACGTAGTCTTTGTAAATATAATAAGGTCAAGGTCAAGGTCAAGTCTACCCACCTGGACACGCGCACCGAGGGTTTCAATTCGACCCACATTTCATGGCTTCAAATGCGGATTTGCATTTCGTTCTGGAGCATTCGTGTGGGTCTGACTCACGCTTTGTCAGGGGTAAGGACTTTAATCACACTAATATTGAACTTGTTAGGTATTACCGTTTTTACAATATAGAGCTCAAATAAAAATCAAACGAACAATTTCTAGTATAGAAAAAAATGGGGTTACACCCATTTTTTTTACTGTATAATGAAGTCAGGTAATTCGCCATTCTACCATATATACTCAAAGAATCCAAGTAGCTACATATTACAAATTAAGATATAATTAAACTCTTTAAGGATAGGACAGATATCGTAGGTTTAGTAACTAAAGATGCCAATATACTTGTAAAATTTTCGGGAACGTTTTTTTATACTTTCTGTTTCTAATTCTAAGTTGCCTGTAGGAAATCACTTTTAGCGATAAGCCCACCCAATTGTACTTTTAGACTGTGACCTAATGTTTGTATTATTCTATGTCATTTTTGTGAATAGTTATGTGGTCATTCAATTCAATTTATAAATCTTATCTATGGGCTATACAGGTATGTTTTTTTCCGTTATCAAAAAGTCATGTTAGGAGTTACGTGCTCGATTAAAAAAAAAAAAAGTACTGCATTAAAGTGAGCCCAAAGTTGTTGGAACGCTTTCAAAATTAAAAATTTATAAATTCAACCTAATGCATTTAGTAAAGGTTATACGTTCAGACTATGCGTAATTTACACTGTTAAAACCTCTTTTGCTGTATTTTCTGTTCGTGATGAGCTTAAATTGAATAGTCATTGGATTAAAAAAACGTTCGCTTTTTCGTTGTAACGCAGCTGATGACATGGCACGAACACCCTAATGGCTGAACATTTTAAATATTGTGGTACCCACCGTACACCGTACGTTGCAGATTGCAGAGAACTCATAAATGCAAACATTTTTTTTACAAAAACTCACTTTTCCAGGTAACATAAAATAATATCGATTTTCTTAAATGCACAACTTATTTTTTTTTTATCGAGCACGTAACTCCATGACTTTTCGATAACTCTCACGGTTTCTGACTTGGTCTCAGTGGCCCTGAAAAAAAACTTACCCTGTATATTATGGAATACACCCTCCAAATTGCAAGTCGCTTGAACTAACGGCCACTGTACCTATGTTGTATGTGAGTCAGTCAATCATTCACTCATTCACTCACTCACGCCAATCTATTTGTATGGTAAAATTATTAAGATATTAGAGAAATACTCAATATTTTTGCTTGCATGCCCACCGTAAATATAAACACAAAATCTAGTCGGTTAGTGTCTCTTAGCAAAGCTTTTTAGGACTACCTGCAAAGCTTTTCTAAGGGACACTAATCAACTAGAATTTGTAATTTTAATGAGAATAAATGAAGTAAGTATACTTACTGTTGAAATCTCACGGTAATCACTTAATAAACTGTGTGAGCACCAAATTAATTTCGAAAGCTTACCATAATTATACCGGGAGACTTCCTATTAGCTTAACCAAGTAAAACATTAACCTGGATGTGAAATTACTTATTATAAGACGGGTAAGTTTGCTTCAAAACCAGTGAGTGCCTCGTTTTGAGTAAACCTGGAGATTGCCTGGAACCTCATTAAAACTTCACATATGACGGGGTTTTTTAATCAACACGTTCCTGTTTGTAAATAGTAAAAGACCAAGAAACCAACACTGTGTCCTACATCGAAATGAATATCTAACCTAGTACACAGCAGCTGTTAACATATTAACATATCTACAAAAGTTGATCTACGTGTTTGTAACTGTATTCCTCCAAAACGGCTTGTCTGAACAAAACCCCCGTTAAAATAAACCCCGTCAAATAACTTCCCGTTATTTCTCAGCCGATTTGAAAAAGTTTTTTTTTTGTTTGAATGGATATGGAATGGAATGGCATAATGAAATGGGTTCCAGAATGGTCCCATAGAAATTTTATTAAAATCGGTTTAGTTATTTGGCTTAAATAAAAAAACAGGAAAACATGATAATGAGAACGAAAAATCTTTCCCATTATCTTTGTGCACCCCTATACTGCACCATAGTTGGAATTGATTCTTAGCATTTGTTTAGGTCATCTGTATCTTCTTTCCCATCATTGCGTAGATGATTCCCATATTATTGCACCCTTACACGACTCTGATATACTCTGATACTCTGATATATACGAGTATACACGTCGTAAGTTTTACAACTAAAAAAGCTAACTAAAAAATATTTTTAAAATAACGGCTTGAGAGATTTTGATAATTTTTTTTTGTATGTTTAAATGGATCCTTTGGTGATTAAAACGTAAAATTGGTGTAGGTGACGCTGCGATCGCCACGGTATGATGGGAAGGAAGGTCTGAACGTTCCACTAGTGTCTATAAAAGTCTACCTCTGGCTTTCTATAGACCAATAAACGAATACAAACAATAAATAACCTAGTTTGTTCTACAATACGCTTGCTTTGTTTACTTACTATCATGATAGTAATCGTGTATCATGATACACAACTATTATTATTATAGTAGCTCTTTTAGAGTTTTTGTTGTCTTTGGAACACTTTGCCTACTGAAATAAGACTAGCTCCGTCAATTCATACTTGTAAATTGTAGCTGAAAATAGCTTGTGTACCTTCTTTTTATGGTGCTCTTTCAACGATCTGGCGGTTTCTTGTGGCTATTGAAATCAGTCCCTATCTATTAATGGCCAATTTTAATACTGACGATAGTACTAAGTACCTATAGATATATTAATATAAATGATTAGCTGACCCCGCGCAGTTTAACTTGTGCGAAGTTTTTAGTTTCACTATGATATGCCCAGCCCATAGTGGTGTTATGGCAAATGTTTTCAAGGCTAGAAAAATAATTTAATGCTGAGAGGATTGTACTACGTTACAAAATCGATGAGCCACCCCCTCCCAAGAATGTTAAATAATGTTGCAAAATCAATATTAACTTTGGTCTGTTAACTTTATTACATAACTAACTCAAACCACACAACATCCGCTCGTACCTTTAAGGTAAGCAAGTGACAAAATATATAAAAGTAGGAATGGAAAATACAGAGAATTAAAGATAAATAATATTTCACCGGCAACCATACCCTGCAAGCCGAAATACAGCAATGCTGCTTGGCGGCTAAAATAGGTGTGGTAGTACTTCCCCGAACGGTCCTTTTACAAGAGGCTCTACGCTTAAAATCCCTGCCAAGACAGGAAGTCACTTGAGCATAGTCCGTAAGATAAAAACAAAGCTTTTTTTACAAGGACCACTGCAAACATCTAATAACTACATCCAAGGAAACGTGGCTGAGGAGGAATTGCAAATAGATGGCGTCACAGCACCAACTAGTTTAATTTCGTCACAGTTCCAAAGCTTTTGGCTTTGATGCCAATTTGATTTTGTAGCCAAGTGGGCCAACCCCTGGCCTATTTTGCACTACAAGAACAATATTTTTAAACAAAAGTACTGTAATGAGCCATAGATTACTTGGTTAATTCATAGGAAAGCCTTGACATGGTTAGTTTTTATTTTACTTGGCAAGGCACTCTGTATCTTTCCCCTACACTTTGTAATGGCACTATTCCGTGTTGCGGAAACTTGATTTTCTCTATTTTGTTTTGTAGCTGGCGAGTTCTAGTGTCATTGACAGTGGTTTGGGATATTCTTACGGATCTGAATGGCGGGAAGGCCAAAAAGCAACGACTGATAAAAACTTGAGTAAAACGATTTCATTAGGATATTCTAAACATCTATTTTACGTTTACAAATCGTCGATATCGAAAATTTGTTTTAATGTTCGATAAAACCCCGGCTCTATTTGGAACATGCAAGCCCATCAATTGCACCGAACGAATTGTTTGTCGGCCGACGTTTTGTTTTTAAAATCCAACATCATTCGGCTCTCTAATAGAATTAATGTTATAAAATTATGTTATAGCATTAATTCTATTATGTAACCAAATTTATAATTATTACTTCTTATGTTATTTTTTGAACATGTTCCCTGTTACATAATAAATCAATTTTGTATTTGTATTTGCCCTATCATTCGACTGATCTGATAGAGTTTAATACTTTTTGTTTTACGTGCTAAAAATAAAAACAATTCCATGTTTTTTTTTTAAAAGATCTCATAATCACAAAAATATTTTATGTACGTTGTTACTTATGCCGTATAGCCTGACCATCATACATATATAGACTCGCGCCTGTTTCCCAAAGAGGTAGGCATAGACAACGGATTTCCATTTACTACGCTCTTTGCACACCTCTTTTGCCTTATTCACTCTCATCACGTTATTCATACAAGCTCGTTGGTTTAGTGTACTTTTGTCCTGGCCTTTTTCAAGAAGCGACGAACTTACGACGGGGAAGCGCTTGGCCTTCATCTAATCTGGTAACAAGTTAAGATAAGGCCGAGGTGGAGGCGCACTTCACCCGGAATCCTCAACAAACTGAGGAACTGGCTATCTTACCTCTGAATGCCGGAACACAACAATTTTAGAATTGATATTATGGCGACAGAATTAGGTAAGTGGGTGGTAGCTAGCCAGGCGGACTTCAAAAAAGTCCTACCACCAACCAAACCAAGCAAAATATATTGTACTCCCCATGGGGATCGAACCCAGGACCTCTGGATCTGAATTCGGTGGGTTGAACCACTAGACCACAGAGGCGGTAATCTTCACAACAGACTAGGGGTTAAATAGCTTATATACCATATTTCGAGAAATACGTCTGGGAAGGCTCGCTCCATCGTAAACCTCATTGCCTAGGTCAAAAGCTAGACAATAGAGATCAAGAGATAACCCAATAATAATAAAAACAAAAAACAAGTAGGTAACAGAGAGAAAAGGTCAAAAATCCAAATCAAAATTTGGAAATAAAAAATTCTGATAGATTTTATTTCAAAGTTGGATTAAGATCATACAAGTTCTTATTAGAAGCGTACTTTTTTTTATTTTTTTTTACACTTGAGCTAAAACCACGTTATATGCGAAAATGATGGCCCAGCGCTTCTTACGATACACCTCGGTAGTTATATCGTCGGTAAAATACAAACATAAAAAAATATTCTCAAATCATACATTTATACTAGTTTCTGATTCCTCATAAACTATGATTAAGCACCTACCAAAAAAATCATACTACAATAATGTTTCTAGGAATTGCTATATTCTATCTAATAAGTTCCAGAATAATCCGGAGTGCGTTAGAAATGGTCCAATGAATCGTGACTAGAGCCCATAAGTATCCCAGTGGGAGGCTTGCCGGCGCAATCCGGGAACAGAGTCTGATTGCTGAGAATATTCTGGACGCAAAACCCCAGGGAATGTCTTTATTGTGAATTTAATTAATTTTCTTTACGGTTACTGGAGGCTTGTTCTCGAATTATGTCTTAAGATAAAAATTAAGAACAGAGTTTTAAACTTCAAATTCATTTGCTCAGTATTGTATAATAATTACCATAAATTCACTAGTAATTTTATTTTGCATTCAAGGGTTTTTTCTGAAAAAGATAGTTTCAACGATGATACCATAAGATGACACGATCATAACACACAATTTGAAACGGTTTTACGGGCATTTATAGCAAATAAAAAAAACACGGTTTTTACAACAGTTATTAAAGGCACCAACTTTGTTTCGGTTTTACCAGGAACCAGCATCATGGTGCGTGTGATTCCCGAACGACTAACACTAATTTAAAAGTGATTTTCATCCCACCATCTCGGAAAGAGTATTTTTACTATTTGATATCTGAGTGCAAAAGCCGTTTTTATCCGCTAGAGGTTAAAGTAAAACTGAATTTAGAACATCGTGTGCACTAAGTTTGTGAATTCAAAACATCAATAAACCTATTTACTTCTACCTCCATGGTGCCGAATTCATCATACAACCTTTTCTAATTTGTTAAAAACTCGAAATCGGAACCTTCTTGGTGTATTACTTGTAAAGGCATCGTAGGAGCCATTACACTGAAAGAGCCTCAGGCAGATCCTTGGACTGGCCCTTCTACATCAAAAATGAGCCATTACTAAACACCTAACCATCGCCCTCTCATGCCAACATTTACGCCAAGGGAATCCGATGAATCGGTACAACTATTAAGTATGACAGTTAGTTTACCGAAAAACAGTACACAAGTGACTAACACCAATATTACAGTACCAAACAAAAATATTACACTCAATTTAAATAACTGTAGCAACGTTACTTTCAAATTTTCTTAATTATACCTTAGTATTATTTTGTTATAATTTAAAGATTATTCTGTAATACTTACCTGTCATAATGTAGTAGTTAATACCTAAACTGAAATAAAAGTACCTAGCTTGTGATTGTAAACGTTTTTTTTTTGCATTTAGTAATTTCCTCGCTGAGGTGGAATGAAAAGTTACGTGTTGCACTCGAGTGCATAGATTTTTCACCTCGTGCTCTTTTGATTCCCTCGCTAACGCCCAGATTCTAATTTTGAATCACTCGCTGCGAATCCTTCGCTTGCTTCGGTCATCAAAATTGAACACGCGGTTAAAAAGCAACTTTGCACTCTTGTATAACAAATAACTATTATCGTGCTATTTACCTTTTTATTATTTCCGATGTTTCAACTGGGTTGCAAACTATGGTCGCAAGCTGATTGAAACCAGTCGAAACGTCATTAGTTCGATAAATATCCGTAAATAAATTTTTCATCAATCAATCATAATCAATGTAATATAACATAATATTTTTAGTTATACACTTTCTATCTAATTTAAAATATCTTGGTGTTACCCATAAAGTGTAGAATGAAATATTTTCATTCAATCATTCATTCAGATACCGTCATCATTCAAACTCAGCCCATTCGTAATCATACTCCACACACAACACACAAAGCGCGAAGTAACTGATAGAAAATCAATATGCATTTGCATATCTTCACAAACGACATGGAATGGAATACTCGTATGATGCGACACGTTTAATATTCATTATTATGGTATAATGAGGCGCTCTAATGTATAAATGGGTTCTTATATCACGTAAGTATAAGGGTTATTATTGCTTGATAACCTTGAAATAGATCACGATAATCAAAGCTGCTCCAGCAAAAAATAAGAGCCCTTTCATCCGTAGACGTTTTTGAGCAGAGCACACACAAGATGGACACTGAGGAATATTTTGGAAAAGCACCCAGCGTCTGTTTTTTCGCTGAGTTACAACCCTAATGAATGAATGAATGAAAATACTTTATTGCACACCTTCAAATAAAACGAAAAGAATAGATTTCTTCCAGACAACCTTTAGATGGGGGAGGATTTCATGGCTAAAGAGGTGGTTGGTGGTACACATATTTATTAGGGGTCTAGCTAAATTTACTATACAGAGTGAGTTTTTTTCACGAGGTGAGTGAGAGAAAACTCACCCTGTAGGGTATACATTAATACCATTATAAGTAAAGCTATGCTACAAATATACACACTACATAAATAATATAAATACCTACATATTTTATACAGTATGTGCCTACATACTATACTATACAAAAACACAAATATATTTATATGGATGATAATAATAATAAATATTCTAGAAGTACCATGATAAAACATATAGAACAGTACAGAAAACAAAACCTAATGTTACCAACTCATGTGACTAAGCGTATTGGATAGGGAATCCCCTCATTTTACTTTGGGAGAGGCTCATGTCTCCTGCTGTTGACTTTTTCAGACTTTTAAGAAGTTGAAGTCGAAGTACTTGTGTAAATAAACCTATGTACTAGAACCACCAAATTTAAAAACAAAGCCATTGTGGGATGATAGCAATGTGACCATGAATCTTTGCACTGTGGCATTTAGCATTCAATAATTCAGTTTTCAAATTTATATTCCTACTTGCCACTGCAGTAATGGAACGAAACTGCCAACACTTGTCCGATTCGACTCTCACATGATGCATTACCGAGATGTGACGTCACAGTGGTTCCATACATCCATTATACCATTAGGCGAGTTTCTGCTATCCATCGCTTCCTTTGTACTGCCGAAAGACAAGCGCCGCGGTAGTGGAGCGGTAATGGACAGTTTACAAAGTCTGAGTTTAAAGTGATTATTGCGTGCCGGGGACCGGCTCACAAATTTCACTAGAATCGGTTGAGAAATACGGCTAGAGGAGAACAGATATCTACCAGACGCCGAACGGACATGCGAAAGCATTTTTATCTGTGGTCCAGTGGTCCAGCCACTGGTGTCAGATTCAGAGGTCCTGAGTTCGATCCCCAGGGGACTACAATATTGTGCTTGGTTAGGTTGGTGGTAGGACTTTTTTTAAGTTCAGGTTAAGCCTAGCACCACCTTAGCCAAGTCTGTCACCATAACATAATTTCTAAATGGTCGTATTCCGGTATTTCGAGGTAAGGTAGTTCCTCAGAGTTGAGTATTCCGGGTGATGTGCGCTTTCACCTTCGGCCTTATCATAACTGAAAAGCAGCTGAGGTGAAGACTAACCCCCGTCGTACAATAAGTTAGCAAGAAAAAAAGATCTTAAGGGCAGCTCTAGCTTACCACAGCTGTGCATGTCATGTAGCATGGCACCAAAGCATGACGTTAATTTCACCGGTAACCAAACACTAAAATAAACATAATCAAGCTTCCCAATACATACAGCAACTATTACTTCCATGCAACTGCGTCGACTCTTGCCTAACACTAACATAACGAATCGAATAAGTTTTCATGCTCAGTTAATTAATGTTGGCTGCAATATGCTGTATTCGGGTGTAATGTTGAGGGGTGCATTTGCTCATGTCATCAGTCTTTACATGCGATGGGTTACAGTGCGTGTATACCATACGACATATATTTTTTAAAAATAACAGGTATGGTGCCCTGCATAGTTATTAACCGGGAAAAGTACAGATTTGCGCAAACTTGAAACCACAGAATCACAGAAAATTACTAAACGTTATTACAGTTTACTTCACCGACTTTTTACTGCATTTTGGCAATTGCGCGGAACTAAAACCACATAAAATAAAATTTTATTTGTCAGAGGTGTACCTCTGACAAAGAAAGATGTCATTTCAGGGTTTTCACTTCGTACAGCTATAATTCTACTAAAAGAAGCACACATAATATGTATTTATTTTTATTTTTTTTAATTAAAAAAATGGAAAAACAATCATGACAAAAAATAGAAAAGAATAATGGAACAAGACAAATAATGGAAAAAAAATATATTTGTAAACATTTCAATAAAATGTAAAAAAAAAAAAACCGTACATAACGTATACCTGCGGCATAACAATTCAATTTGTCAAATATCAATTTTGATGTTTTTTTAATACTACTTGGAGTAGGTTACTACCTGATGTTAAGTGCATATCATGGCTGTAATAAAGCTACGGCATACTAATTTTGATATGGCGACAAAATTAGGTAAGATGATAGTAGCTAGCCAGGTGGACTTAAACAAAGTCTTACCACTAACCAAACTAAGCACCTATATATTGTAATCCTTCTGGGGATTGAACCCGGGACCTCTGGATCTGATAACAACGTTTAATTTTGCGCTCCAAATATATTTTAATTTGAAAAAAGAAGTATTGTGGTCGGAACTGAGAACAAAGATTAAACATAGGTTAAAATACAATTAAGGTTTTTTGAAACCTTGTAAATCAATACGTCCTACAAACGTACATGCATATGTGACATAAACTTAGATTATCCTTATCCGATGATAGAAAAAAAAACATGCACGCATTAGCCCTCCTATAATTTGAGTTCTTCTCATTTCAAGTTCACTTTGACATAACAATGCAAATGTAAAATCAAAAAAGTAATCCATCAAAATGATTGGCCCTCGATAATAAGATAGTTTTGAAAGAAACTACGTAATATAGAAACGTAGTTCTAGAATATATGGTGCTTATCTTAGGACATCTTCTAGTCTGGATCATATCAGAGCGAATCCAAAGTTATGTCAAAGCTAAAAAATGTACCAAATCGGTAATCGATTTCATACAGTCGCCTGCAATAATATGTATACGATTTATAATTTTCGAAATGGCTATGCATTCACATCTGGTTTATGTTAGTAGACATGTCACTAATTGTGTATTCAAGTGTCTATCAGGCTTGAATACAGTGAGGCGACTATACTTTTGCGACATATCTTTTGGTTGGATCTGATTTTGGTTTTGTCCTAACTTAAAGTTATTATTAAAGAATATACATACATTTATTTACGTACTTTTCAAGTTTATATGTACAGGATATTTATTTTACAGAGCTATCTACCTTAAACTAAAACAAAAAAAGCAATGATTCTAGATTATGGATAGAATACTTACATAGATAGACACATATGCACAAAACAACTCTAGGGGTTAAAAACTAAAAAGAAAACCGACTACAATGAAGAATATGATACAATATCGTTTAACTGGATGAGATATTTTTTCCAAATATTTTGATGACAGATGGACGGACAGACAGACAGACGCGTGTTCCTATAAGATCGTGTTTCCCTTACTTTTGAGGTAATAATACACCCTAAAAAAACCCAAATCGCTTCAAGAGTGCCTATAATATTTGAAGAGTCCCCTCGATTTCTCCAGGATCTTATCATCAGATCCTAACCTGATGTCGATGGGACCACCTATAAAGACCTACCTATGACCACCCTTTCAGACGAAAAAAGAATTTTCCAAATCGGTTCAGGCGTCTTTGAGTAATCGGGGAACATACATTAAAAAAAAAAAGATTCCGACGATTAGAGAACCTCCTTCTTTTATGGAAGTCAGCTAAAATCACCTCACAAATATCAGTCTTGAGCGTGAATCGAACTTACTACCTACCTACAGCGCACAAGGCAGTGCTGTGAGTCTTGTAAAAAGTTTCTTAGTTTCATGGCAGTCGGGCAGTCGGGGTTTTTTTTCCAACATTCAACTAGTTAAAGAAAGGTGTCAGACTTGTGTGAAACTAGATCGTTAATCTCATTTGGTCTTAGCCGCTCCGTTTCAAACTCAATTAGCAGTTCGCTTAATTAGTTACGATAGTTTCACTTATAAATCGGAAGAACATTCCTTGTTTGTTTTTGCTCAGAGATTAAAACACAAAGTTAATTTGCTGAATAAATAAAAATCCCTGTATAAATCTATAGTAGACGTTTTTGGGGAGAATAATGATAATGGTCACGTTTTAGACAAACTTTTTTGACAGATGAAGTCGATATTGCATTGCACTGATGATACTCGTATACAGCCAAAAGTTGAAAGTTGAATAGATGAGGTTCGAATATATCAGTGACAGAATATGTCAGTGGTTTGTTAGGTTTTATGCGACCAAAAACACCTTGCTTATTTGGCTTCGAACTATTGGGTCGTACTTTATCGTCACGGGTGGATATTGACAGTCAGATAATGGAATTGTTACCGTCTGCCCCCACAAACCAGCCCCACGCGGAGGCAGACACTTGGCTATTGGCCCTTACGTATGAAAGTGCACACAGTAGTTCGTTACTACCGTCTGCCACTGCGCCCACGGTGGCAGATGGTAACTTTTACATGGGCCCGAATGTACGTCCAATAATAATTCGTGAGCTCGTTCGCAACGAGTCACAGAGACTACTTCACACGTCGCTGCCTCTATCGTGTATTTAGTCATTAAATTTTTATATTAAATGTATGCTAGTTTTATGGTTATATTTCTGTGAACCGTAGAATAAGTTAAACATTAAAGAAATAAATAAATATATGTATATAACTTTAAAAACAATATTTGATTTCGATAAAGTATTTTCATTTAATTTCGTATGATATCGGGTCGTGCATAAACGGACCTTTCACAGACAGTGTTTAATATGAAATCTCGCTACAATCTCAAAACCTGATATAGATATGTACCATATTATAACACATTTACTCCATAATTGCCGATTGCCTGTGAGACCCAATACGTTCCATTATTATAAGCCCTCCTGTCATAATACACAAAGCTTCTGTTCTGATTATTGTCAATTAGATTGGCTTGATCGCGTTAGGAAATTAACTAATTAATAGCTGAGTGTTTCCTAATTTCATATTGATGAGGAACAAACACAGAGGCACAAGAGAAGAGGGCCAATGGGTAGAGAGCTGTTGATGATGATAATGATGAGAAGACACACTACCAAGCATTGTTTTTTTAGAATAAATCGGCTCTTGACATCAAAACTAGCACACAGAAAGATGAGGTCTATAATATCGTAAAACTTTAGATGATATAAATTATAAGAACTGTAAATATATATAAAAAATATTTCTTAGACTCCCTATATTAATCAGTCAGGTATAAAGTGAACCTGTATGTGCCATTTCGTGTTTGTTTTATCAGTTGGTTGCATTTTTGTGGATAGGAACATGTATTTGTTTAGCTTTGTTTTTTTTTAGTTATGTGTTCTTTGCTAGTAAGTAAGTTAGTAGTTGTATTAGTATTAGTATAAGTACCTAAATATTTAAGGAAGAGTGTCACAGTGGCGACTAAGGATGCTAGCACAAACCAATATTGGTTTTTTAGTGTCTACATCTTGTTATTGGTTGTAAACATTTTAAATAAATAAATAAAAATAAAAAAAAGAAGAAGCGAGCCTACCCATAAGTTGTCTATATGAAAACATTGGCTACAATTATATCCAAAGATACCCTCTTCTTTGCTTTGCTCTTTATGTTATAAATGTTCATACATTTTAAACTAATACCTACAACTTCAATAGTCCATAAACATGCACTGCTAGAAAGAGCCTTACCTATTATCACCACGCTTGACAAATGGATTAACAAAATCTATCAAAACATAAAGCAACATTAACTTCAATTTAATGTTGCTTTATGTTTTGTATTTCATGTGACGACATGAAATACACGTATAATCACTGTGTGTTTTTGTTAACCTATTTAAGTACATATCTGCGGAAACTTTTTTAATTGGCCCTCAGCACGTCAGCACAGACACGCTGGCCTGTATTATGTACGTAACTATATAACTACACTTTATTTTTAAGACCTAGCTGTACGTTTTCCTGAAATTTTGAGAATAAAAAATATAAATAAAATGATTGATCGCAATAACCGTGTTTGATAATGAACCAGAAGATCTCACTAAAAGAAGGGCTCTTCCCTAAGTATTTTAGGAATTAAATTTTTTGCAAATTAAACATTTAAGGATCCAACATGCTGCAAATTCAACTTTTAAACTCAACATTTGATTTCGAACTGAAACAAAAGACTTATCGTAGAAACAATCATAGGCCTAACTTAACAAAACATTTATTTTCAGTTTTCAGCATGTTCTTAATATTATATGAATAGGTACGTTCTTATATAGGAGTGTAACAAGGAATTTTTTTAGTTAATATTTCGGTTAGATAAAAAAAACATAGGCTTTTGCACCATTTACCCAAAATTCCATCAAAACGTACCGGAGCATCAGTTTTCATTCAATTACTCGTAGTCTGTCAAGGTCGTAACGACTAGCTAACTGTGCATTTAAGCTCTAATATATTTGATTAGAGTTGCTATTTGTTTGAAAAGGAGTAATTATATATGTTGCTATCTTTTACTAGCATGCGATGCTAGTAAAAGATATGCCACTAATTTTGCAGAGCATACTTGTAGGGCGTGCGATATCCTAATGTTTTTTTTATCTATGATTATACCCACGTTAATTTTATTTTATATTAATTACTGGTTTCTAGTATTGGTAAATACCATAATGCCGATTTAGCGTTAGGTACTCATAATAAAAACGTGTCTTCCACGTATCTGCTACTGGCAAACAACATGTTACTGTCAATATTTGCTGAGCTCACAAATAAACACCCGAACAATAGGCTGGGTATCGCTAGGCTGAGCTTTATTCAGTGGCCTTACCATGGGTGAAATCGACTATCGTGACTTCAGTAGAGTACTGAAGATACACTCTCGTAACGTCTGCATCTAACAGTGGTCGAAATTTGACAAAATAATTTAGAAAAAAAACAAAACACCACTAAACATTTTTTTTATGTAGTTAACAACAAGTATATAGGAAAAGGAGTATCGAAATATTATTTCTGATCAAGTCGTGTAAAATTTTATCTTAACTCATCGGGTACTGAGCCCGAGCTATCTTTAAAAAACGTGAGTGTTTTACAGCACCCAAAGAGTTAAAATGGTATTTTCATCGAAATTTCATTACCTCATAGTGGTGATCCTCATAAGAACTACGCTCTGAGTAGTATCAGAGGTGAAGCCTCAAAAGAGAAAAAGTCATAAGTCTATGACTTTACTTTTTTTATTTTTTTATTAGATTTTGTGCCTATGTTTGATCCTGTGTCGATTGTATGAATAAATGAATACAATTTACTTAACTAAATTGTAAACCTTACCATCCTAACCATACCCATGCACCGTAAAAATTTTCATGTATTTTTTTTTAATCGACATCGAGGTGGAACAAGCAAGCAGCTTACCTGATGTTAAGTGCAACTCTTCCCTATATCAAAGCCTTACTGCGACGGTCATATCCATAAAGAACATGACCTACACTGTACTGCATTGCGCCTGTCAACTTGAGGCATAAAGTTGTTAAGCCTCGTGTGCCCCTAATTTCACCGCCAACCGTACACTTAAAACTGAAAAACAGCAATGCTGCTTGGCGGCAACATAGATATGGTGGTAGTTATTAATGACATAATAATTCCCCGGACGAGCCCTTTCACAAGAAACTCTAGTATACTGCCTCTATTTTCGAGTAGTTTGTAAAAACTCATGGTTAGCACACTGGTTATCGTTTTGCAGAGCGTTATTCAGTACATGCTTGTCTTGTTTTGACACGTGACATGTCGCAACAGTGTCCCTGATAGCATGCTTCAGATATTTGATGGATATCGGGAGATAGGGTGTGGGATATTATCTCGACGCTGGTATAGATTTATGATATGAAAACGCCCTCCGGACATGATAGTACTCGATTTCAAGTTTCAGTGAGCTGTCCTAGTATTATTTTATAATAAATAAATATTACAGGACACTGTACCATTCACAGCGCCATCTAGTCCCAAACTAAGCATAGCTTATAATATGGTAACTAGATTACGAATAATATCACTTTCATATTTTTTTGAAACACATGTCATACAATACAACACCCGAATACATAACAAACATCAATATTCATCACACAAATGTTTGTCCTGGGTTGGAATCAAACCCACAACCTACAGCGCAGGAGGCAGAGATACTACCAACTGAGCTGTAATGCTGGTTATAATCAAAATATGACTACATATGACCATATGATACATGTGGTACATTTTTTTTTATAGTACTACGGGGAGTTGCGCTGATTTCTCAAGTTATGATTTGGCCGAAGGTATAAGGCGCACTTCATCCGGAATCTTCAACCAACTGAGGCTATCTTACCTCAAAATGCCGGAACACAACATTTTTTTTAAATTGTTGTTACGGCGACAGACTTAGGTAAGATGGTGGTAGCTAGCCAGGCGGACTTAAACAAAGTCTTACCACCAACCAAACCAAGCACAATATTGTACTCCCAATGGAGATTGGAACCGGAACCTCTGGATCTGATACCGGTCGTCGAACCACTAGACCACGGAGGCGGCTAAAATATATATAGTAAAATATCTATCTTGCAATCTGTAAAAAAAAATAGGACAAATGCTAGTCGAATAAGCAAAGGATTTATCTATCAGTCATTAAGCTATTCCACGGCACTATGGTCATCATTATGGCCAACGTACGTCCACGGCTGAACATTGGTCTCTTCGAATCGAAGCTACAAATAATTACTAAGATGATGCTTGTTATAAAATACTTGAGAACCTTATCAAGGAGATAAGCCGTGAAACTAAACAAAATACTATGGTTAAAATACTTAAGGACCTTATTTAGAAGAAGGTTCTCAATTCCGCTTTATTTTTCATAAATACTAACAATCGTTTATTTTTCAAACAAAATTTCATTTTTCTTAGCACCTGAAAAGAAGATTAAATTAATTCAGTTTCATAACTTTCGGTTACTTTTGTCCCGAAGCGACGCGTCGGGACTAAAAAATAAAGACCTAATAAAAGTGACTAATACGAAAACTTCAGCAAAGGTAAACTTTATGGCAACTTAACTAATTTTCTGAGAAAGCAATATGATTACACGTAATAAAGAAGTTTGTGAAGCTCGCGCCATTAGATATAGTAAATGTTTGGAAACAGTGATTTATAATTTTTTTTTATAAATTTCTAATCTTGCTTGATAGAATGGATACCAATTATTCATCTTCTATTATTTTCAAGAATCGTTTATATAAATTTAAAACTCCCTAGGTATTTTGTATTTTGGTGTCTGTTAGCTTTTGCGATAACAATATAAATTGACACACGATTAAAATCATGATTAAAAAGCCCGAGGTTCTTGTACATTCTGCTCCTATATTATGTCAAAATTATTCTCAAAAATAATCTTTTTCAATTTATATTTTACAGGTTCTCATGTTATGTTAAAACGAATTAGTTTACTGACTTTTATAGATTTTGACACATATTTTTGACTAGGAATCGCTACCCCAATTTGTGGCTACAGCCCATTATCCGCACATGCGTCTTGTGTATAAAATATATCGACATCTGTATTTATGAAATGCGACCTATGACGAATAACCAGCTCAAGGGTTTGGAGTCAGTGCCCTGAATTAGATATCAGGATTTGTATTGCCCGCAGCAGATATATTTGCTTGTTTACTTTCTATCCAATTTAAATAAAAATCTTTGGTGGATTGGCATTCATCTAACCTGTATTGTAACTTGTAAAGATTTGAATCCTACAAAGAATCCGATAGAATTCAACGTTATTCTCAAACCATATATGAAAATCTTCTGTGGGAAACATCGAATTCTAATGTCAAAAATATTTAGATTTAGGAGTTTATAATAGTGTTCTCGGAATCTCCATCGTAAGTTTTTAATTCGATCCGATAAGGCTTAAAATAGCTATACAGATCGTAATTAGGAAACTTCCGATGGAGATGAACATACAGGCTACATGGAGGCAGCTGATATCGGAAAATGGAAATTGAATCAAATTGTGGATTCAAAAAAACGTATATTTCGCTATTTGTAGACCGCATCAACAGTTTATCAACAGTAGGTAACAAAATCTTTCTGAGTAGTTAGCAAAGGTACAATATCCTGACACAATTCTTCAAAAACGGTTTTATTTATCCATGTTTTTTGTAAATCAGAGTCCTAATAGCAAAGGCACAATATCCTGCCACAATTCTTCAAAAATGGTTTTATTTATTAATGTTTATTGTGAATCCTGATATCTAATGTATCTCTTTGAACACAGTGCCATCGTCTTCAGGACATCTATTTATCCCGAATGGCTTCCACGGTCAGAAGACTCACCATTCTACATATCAACAAGAACGCCTACACAAAAAACATGGCAATAGAGAATCAAGTCAAATAACTTCAGTGCAGGTACAATATGGTTAAAAAGACAAACAACAGTTGAGATCTGGCACCCGCATTACGTAAAACTTTGCAAGAGTGATAGCAATACGACGGCATCCGCAACCGTCGGTGCCACATTACGGAAGCATATCGCCCGCCTGTCCAACAGAGGGATAGCTCGATTGCTATGACTGCTCTATAGCTGATACATAATACAAGTGTTAAAAGTTTTTTTTTCACACAATATGGTCATAAAGAAAAATCAATCGTCAAAATTTATCTAATCAGCATAATTACCACGTGTTGATATGATTTTTGGCTTCGAATTATCAGATCGTATTTTATCGTTTTTAGGCTTGCGTTAAGGATCGGATCGAGTTGCTTATAGATATTATGCTAAAAGCCAGTCATTTTTTCAATCGAACTTTTATTATATTTTATGTTTGAACCAAACGGGAAAAGTGATACTCTAGCTACTCGCCCAGCCCCCTCAGCACGGGGAGGTGATAACAATGTTGTACTCTGTTTTTATCCACCATCAAAAGACAAAATTATCTTGAAGGTGGATAAAAACAGAGGACAATTTTTTTATCCCCGCTCCGTGCTGACGGGGCTGGCGTCATAGCGTGATACATGAAATTATTTTGAGTAACAATACCACAGTTTAGCCTTTATATATTCCAAACAGGTGCAAATATTCAAACTATGCTTTACAGAACGTCATGGCAGATACGCACATAATGATGAGGTTTAAATTGGGGACCTTTTGAATATCTGAAATGCTCGTAGCTAGGGCGACGTGCCTTCAGACACCGTGGACATAGAATACTGAGATGTTGTCTACCAGGGACATTTCACTGTATTCATTTAAAATGGCTAATTCAAGATAATTTCAATACTACAAATTTTAATGTAATATTGGAGTTTGAATAACTAGGAAAACATTTTCTTAACGTCCATTTAACTGCAATTATTTGAAACTGATTTTACAAAATGATGGCTTCAATGTAACGGTCCAATTATAATTACATGGAAAATTCTATAATTTTTAATGCTGGTTGTTGAAAATCCATAATTGTTTTCAGTAAATATACTGTTAGGTACCTACTAACACACCGTAAAGTGGGTTAAATGTTTATTAAAATTGTATTTCACACAAAGCTTTGCACGTGAATAATATTGAATTACATATGGACTTGGCTTGTGAGACACTTTTTTATTTATTAGCTATACGATCAGAACTGTACAATGATGCCAATAAAGCCTATTTTCGGAGATAACTCGATCAGAAGTGTTTTAGTCTCGCTGTCCTGTACGTGACGAATTCTCGACTGCTCTGCCCATCAATTTGAGCCGATAAGGAAATGATTTTACCCTAGACTGCCCCATTTATAGTTTGATTTAATATTGCCAAGATATAGCGCTCCAAAGTGAATGATCAATAAAGACATTACAAAGTCTGACGTCTTATGGAACTTTGTTCACAGAGATACACAAGATATCATGCAAGATTATTTTTTTATAAACAAAGGGTCTTACCTCTAGGCATGTCAAGCTCTAGCCCAATGGATCTTTAAAGATCCTACCACCAGTTTTTGAAGTGAAAACTTCTTTAGGCGCGTTGGGCGTTTTTTGAGATGGGAAAAAACATGGAACAAAGAACACCATACCAAAACCACTTATGGCACATTTGACTTTAAACACATTGTCACGTTATCTTTACAATCCTAAGAGGTACTCTAGTCGGTAGAGGTAGGAGGTCTCTCGAAGACTGCCTCTACCTATAGATGACAAACATCAAGTTTTTACTTCTCTCCCGGAGTGCCACTGTTTTTTTTTATTAAATGACGAGGAAGCTTCGCCTTCGTTTAACCTGGTGTCAAGTTATGATAAGGCCGAAAGGACTGAGGAGGTTGTAATCATTAAGACGTAATCCACTAGGTGGTAGATCACATTTACCCTAACTACAGATTAATATTATTATTGATACATATAATGATTTCTTGAGACGATAAAGGTTTTTTTGAGATTCATGTTCCGAGTGGTGACATAGAGCATTCTGGTCTTTTTATATATTAGAATGCATAACAAAATATATCCCAATTCCATTACGATCTAGCAAAGTCGTAGGCTAATGAGTAATTCAAAACTGACCCAGATTTATGCATCGAGTTATATGAGAATGTGTCCATTACTAATTTTCTTACTGTCTAAGGCTATGGACACTTTTAATGCTTAATATTGAATATCTTTGTAAGGCTTATAAATAAATCAAAACATTTCAAGATAGTGTTTCGAAATACCCCACAAACCGTTCGCGAGACTAAGAGAAACTGGGTAAGCCTTAATAAAAATCCGTGAAATGAATAGCAGTAAGCATGCACGGCGGTAGCCGGTAATGAACTCGCATTCAGCAGGAGAAATGTTTTCAGTTTGCTGAGCTGGCAATACGCTTGCAGTTTTATTATGATAAGTACGAAATAATTTGAAAGTATCATCACGTTCGAAAGTTGAAATCCTTTTAACATTGCACGTGCAACGGTAAATTTAAATGTTTGATGTTATTTCTTCAATTTCGAACAACTGCAAGCTTTTTAGTTATTTATATGTATGCAGTCAAAGACAAAACATGTTTTTTATTCATTTAGATTTTTTGGGATCATTTTGAAACTTCAAATCAACCACCTGTAAGAAAACGCAACCATCATAGCGATTTTCAAACACACGGAATCTTTTCGGTTTGGAAATATAACTTTTATCGGATCCGACATAGAAACCGATAGATTTCAACGCTATTCTCACACCATTTCTGAAAATATTATGTGGGAAGCATCGAATTCTAATGTCAAAATATTAAGATTTCGGTGTTAGCGGTCTCGGAATTTCCATCGGAATCTTCTGAATTCGATCCGATAAGGCTTTCCGAATGATTGAAAATACATATGCTGCACACGAGGAGAAAGGCAAGAAACTCGGGCTGGTTAATTTTTTGATGATCCATTCAACATTTAAATGAACAGTTATAAATAATACTTATCATTACTTATCAACCTAATGGGCAATTGGTAACATTGAGAAATCACCATTTAGCTGTCAACTGGTAGAGTAACATCCGGCCACGCATTCTTATCGTCGATATAGTCACTAATTTTGTAGTAGGCACAGTTTTCAGTATGTGTTTTTCAGTATGTAGCCATATCTTCTTTCAAATAATAAAGTTTAGGAGTGATCAAGCTTTTTTTTATTAAGTTTTAAACTTACCGGATTCTAACTAGAGCAGTTGAATTAATTTGTGATTTTCTGGGTTATTACGTTCCCAAAATACCAACACAATCATTAGCTCAAAACACGTCATTATAAAAAGTAATATCTACTCGTTAAAATACCTGCTATGAATGAATTAATTGTACATTCAAATGGCGCGGCATGAATCCATTACTCGCGTCAACGTCTCGTTATAATTTCATTATGATACCTTTCTGTAGACATTATGACACAATTGCTGTATAATTTGAAGAAAATCTAACTAACATTTTAAAATATATCTGTTTTCGGGTTATGTTATTTTGCTGTAGGTGACACTACTGTCAAAACAGCTCCATAAGTACATTATTTAACTAATTGAGTTGGTACTGGCCTATATTCACCAAACTCTTTGAGTATAATAAAAGATACACCAAACGATAATATCAGTACTATTTTTTTTAAGATTAATCCTTCTAGAACCTTCGTGGCCATTTTCTTCAGCCCTTACTATCAAAGTATTAAGGGTAGTTGGTCCATTAGTGAAGGGTAAACTAATAGTTACCAATCCGCTCTAATCGTCCAAAATCACGATCCTACCGCGCCAACCTATTGCCACAGACTGTAATTGCTGGAAAATAATTATCTAATTACAGCTTACACTCAATAAAAAAAAACTGTTCCATTATGGTTGCTATCGTTCTTTTAGCGACAAGACATCCCATTATTATCACTATTTTCTTTGATTAATTTTTTACTTTAGCTCACACACGCATTTGTATGTGAGTATGCAATAAAGTAGAAATAATATAAGAACACAAGTTTGTATTCCGAAGGCGAGCTTAATCATATAAAAAAGTTTTCATCCAGCAAACTTAAGTAGACAGTGAAACAAGATTAAATAGAAGGGAAAATTGTCCAACATTTATAAATCTCATACCAAATAAAAAAATATGACTGGACATTCATTTCACACAGCGTAAACTAGCCCCAAACTAACTATAGCTTGTAATATGGGAACTAGATTAAAGATAGAATACTTAAATACATACTTTTTTTTGTAAATACATATTTATCATACAATACAACACCCAAACACAGAACAAACAACAATTCATCTCACAGATGTTTATCCTGGGTGGGAATCGAACCCACAACCTACAGCGCAGAAGGCAGAGTTACTACTAACTGAGCTATAAGGCTTGTTAATAAATATAAATGATAAACTACATTAAGTAAAAATATAATTATAGTGATAATATTATATTAATATCTTAAACGTAAATACCATTAAGACCATTATAATACATATAATAATATTATTAATAAATAACAAATAATACAGGATATAATTTGACACAGCCCCAAACTAAGCATAGCATGTAATATAGGAATTAGATTACGGATAGTATACTTAATTTTTTTTTTTTGTGAATACTTACTTAACATACAAAACAACACCCAAACACAGTACAAACATTTATATTCATCACAAAAATGTTTGTTCTTTATTGAAATAAATATTTATTATGATATAGAACTATTTATTACATTTATTATTATATTACCTTTATAGATATTTACAAAGTAAATCTGCACAAGAGACTGGAGTGGATGTTGTGAGTTATAGAGTTATACAACATGACAGAGTTCATAGTAAACAAACAGACTAATAAATAGAAACGCATTCATAGTTTTAGTTTGGTTACAAAGTAAGATGACCCTGTAATTTGGAAAATAAATTTTCTTTATCTTTATACATAGGACAGTACCTAGTATGTGTGCGATAACAAAAGCGAATGACAGACAGTACCACTAACGTGGTCTTCAAAAAAATTCACACTTCACTTTTTTGGGATCTTGTTGCTGCAAACATTAACAATTACCTCTATATAAAAATGACAAAGTGCACCAGCTTTCCTACAGGAGCACGAGCCTTTATAAAATATTTAAAATCTGACAGGGCCGTAAACACGGAGGAGCGCCAAATTATATTTTCTAGACCTATGTGAATTAGTTAGTTTACAGTTCTGTAGATACAGATCTGTTTCTTGAGGAAAAAGGGAAAAGGAAATGGCCACACTTCAGTGATCGATGTGCAAACCACTAGACTAGACCAAAGAGGCGGTTTAAACTACGAAATAATTAATTACAATAAATATGCTGGTAAGGTAATGTGAGAGTAGTGTGAGATTTGGCTTGGATATGATATAGATAAATAGTTAAGTATTTTAGTATTTATCTATGAGTATATGATGGTGAGTTTTTTTTTAAGTGAGTTTTTGAAAAAAAAAAAAATTTTGGGTTCTTTGTTTGATACTAAAAAAATAATGTATGATGACTATGTGCCCAAAATCGTTGGAACACTTTCAAAATAGAAAATTATGAATTTAGTATTAGTTATAAGTATAGTCTAAAATGCGCAAGCGAAGCTATTAAATCCTCTTTTGCTGTTCGTGTAGAACTTTTTAAAATCGGAAAGTCTTCAAAAAGCTTGGTATCGTCGAATGCAAAAATACAACTGTAGCGTTTGAAAATAGAATTACTCATATATTTCAAAATTAGAATAAAGTTGGTTTTATGTCATGGAGCAAATTTCTGGATCCTCCAATTTTGGACAATGACGACTCTACTGTGCAAAACTGGAGAATAAGCAATCCTGAAAAATTGTAAGTTTTTATAAAATATTTTTTAAATAATTATTTTCTATATGCTATGATGAAACTATACGGTGGATACGACACTATTCAAAATGTTCAGCCATTAGGGTGTCCGTGCCTTGTCATCAGCTACACGAAAAGCGAACGTTTTTTTTAATCCGATGACGATTCAATTTAAGCTCATCACTAACAGAAAATACAGCAAAATAGGAATTAATAGCTTAGCTTACGCATAGTCTGAGTACAACCTTTACTAAATGCATAAAGATGAATTAATACATTTTCTATTTTGAAAGTGTTTTCCAACAATTTGGGCACATAATTTTTTTAATGCAGAACTTTTTTTTTCGAAATGCTCGATTTCGAAAAAAACGCTCGAGCGGTCCGAAAGTATTTCACAACGTACCTATAAAAATATTTTATATCTTAAATATTCTACATCGTTTTAATCATGTTACATTTTACCAAGGGTACCTTTACCACTCCGAAGCTTAGGTATGTTTGGCCTGAGCTCCTCCCGGGGAGGATGACGGCAGTAGCTTGCCACTCGGCTCTCGTCTCGGGTCGTAAGCTAACCGCGTCGTCACCGTGCGCTATTTTTGTGATTTTTGCATAGAAAAATTATTATCTATGACTTCGAAACATAATAAATCGGATTAAAGATACTGTTATGTATTGTATAAATAATAAATAAAAATAAAATAATAAGTGTTATAATAAACAAAAACGAAACTATGTATTGGAAGGTAAGCCATTTTATATTCAAACTATCACATAAAAACTTACATACCTACTCTGTAACATTATGTAGTACTTAGGTGCACAATTAGAAAGAGATTAATATGAGTACACCTAAGTACATAGACATGTTAGGATGCTAAAGGAATAAATAATGGTTTGTAATCTCATTATTTAGGTGCCTACCTACTTAGTATATAGTTTTTTATCTACCTAGCTACTTATTTATGTAGATTTTCGTATTTCGGTCGTTCACAAATAAAAATAGATTGATAGATGAATAGATAAGCACTACCTACACCTACCTACCACCTTTTCATTCAAACCGCGCGGATCAACTGAACAGGTCGATACATGTTTGTAGAACTTGAACCGCGCTGCCGTACCTAACAGTCGCCTACCCAGTAATAGTTGCGTATGTTTGTAATTATCTAGCTAGCGATAAAATTCTATAATTGGTGAGAAACTATAAGTAGGAATGGATAGATAATTATGTTCACATAATAAAAAATCTGTAGTAGGAACCTATCATGTATGTTCACTACGCTTACTTATAAAAGGTAGTTTATTGACTTAATACACATTTATTGATTTATTTTAACATAAAATAACCTTAGTGTACTTATATCGGCGAGTGAGAACCCTATACTCTGACCGTCCGGTTCCAAGTCAGCGGAGCCAAACGGAATATGAACGCTAGAACCACACGATAAGATTCAATTTCGCGTGCAAGTGGTAAGAGTAGGTACATTTTTATACCTAAACATGACTTTTCTTAGAGAGTGATCCTTCTGTTGTGTCTCAATAAGTTATTATGTGACTTTACTACGCTTTATTCAACACCACTAAGATTACCACTCTTAAAAAGTAAATAAAAATATCAAATAGTACAACGGACAGTCTATTAGATACAGAGTAATCATCCCTGGACAACCTTTGAAACTTTGAAAACCCTTTTAATCTTATTTCTTTTTTATTGCTGACAGACAATCCGTAACGAAACATTCTAGGGTTGATTTTATGGTTGAAAATGTGTAATCATGCTGGAAATAGAATAGTAATAAAGTAACAAACTTACACACGTCATAAAACTGGCGATTTATTTGCGGTTGAAGCCACCATTCGGCTAAAATATCTGTCGAGAAAGAAATTAGGTCACGCTCACACTATAAATTATTACGAGTCGTACCAGTCCTGTTGTAGGTACACGCCTTAAATGCCCCCGTTTCAGGGATACATTAGGAGCGTTATCTTGTTAATGCGAGGTAGTTCGGGAATCATGTATCAGATTTTAAATTAAACTTTTTAAAAGGATAGCTTATCATAATACTAGCCAGTGACACATGCCATTCGGAAAAGTACAGGAAATAATATCCATTAAACTTACAAACATTGATTTTCAGCCGATTAGTTCGAAGCAAAAATAAGAGTTACAATTTTATCCGGTGTGTACTTATGTATGTTCGTCTGTTCCCTCATAACTTCTAAACTACATAATTAAGAAAAAAATAAAACCTCTACACAATACTGCTGTTTTAGAGTCAGTTGGTGATACGATTGCTTTAATCCAATCCGTATGAACAAAGCCGGTGGTCCAAATGAGCCAAATTAAACGTTTCACTGCTACGATACAAATCTCTAAGGTGATCACACACAAAATACACAAAAGATCCAGTCTTTACAGAGATACGTTTTTGCCACCTACATTCAATCAATACAACACACCAAATTTTTTATCATGGCAACATAGATGGGTAATTATAATTAACATTCAATGCTAGAAGCATTTACAAAACTAATCATGTGTTTGTTAGTGTACGTACCATGCTATACAAAGCCTTTGTAAGGATAAAGATAATATATCTATATTCTCTGAACGTATGTGCTAGTTTACATGGTCTTAATGCAAGCGTGTGCAAATATATTTCAGAGAAATTAAAACGTGGGTAAGTATAATCATTGATTTACAACAGCTTCTTTAGCGAAGAGTATAGCGATCCTCAAACTGATGTGTTCTAGTATGTAGAGGTAAGATAGCCAGTTCCTCAGTTTGTGGATGATTCCGGATGAAGTGCGCTTCCACCTTCAGCCTTATCTTAACTTGTTACCACCTGGTTACCAGTTAAGTTAAGATATGAAGGCCATGGTAAAAAAAACACACGTATCAAAGTTTGTATCGTATGTTTTGTTTGACAATTACCGTCATCTCTACAAAATACACAAGGGCTATCTGGATGAAACTGATTCATAGCATTAAGATCGCTCGTGTACTTCTTTAAGTGCAAATTAAGACTATCATAATATTATTTTAACATCAAAATATGACATGCCTAAGAATGAATTATTGTTTTTGATATAGGGCATAAAAAAGATGTCCAGAACATACAAACAAGAATAATGTAACACATGTTATGCATGAAAAGGAAACACAAACACATCAACACAAAAGCGCGGCGCTATTTCATTTGTGACACATTTTGTATGCACTCGGTCATCTCACAGAAGATATTACTCTTCAGCGTCATAATGTTTCACTTTTAAGCTCAATAAACGTAATTTTATGAGGTGGATAACCGTAATATTATGCAGTGGATAAACGTAATCTTATGGGGCAGGTATACGTAATCTTTTGCAATGGATAAACGTAATCTTATGCAGAGGATAAACGTAATTTTATGCAGCAGGTAAACCTGATCTTATTTAGTGTATAAACATAATCTTATGCAGTAGATAAATATAATTTTATGGTCCGACACCATTATGGTGGTTTCGTAAAGCCGATGAATGGAGGCGGCTTAGAATAGCTATTTAAAGCGTCGATTGGGAGCCTATAATATAGGCTATATTATAGCGATAGCGAGCAGGAAGATGTTTTTTTTTCGGTAAGATTACTTGTTTATTTTTTAATTAAAATTGTGAGACAAAAAATAAAAATCATACCTAATATTTATCACCATTCAGCTCACATAATACGTTCACCCTTCTTCGGTCTGCCTCTGCCTACCCCTATTTCTTTCCACACACACTCATTATCATTTCCATGTTCTTATAAATATAAATCGTATTTTAAAATAACTTTTTTACTTGTCCATCAAGTCTTCGTAGCTATAAATTACAGTATCACTTTTACTAAAACAGCTAACCTAATTTTGGCTACAAACTCACCACTACAGACAAAATTAGGACATAGCCAGCAAGTTTACGGCCGTTGCCAAACAGAAGCTTGCAATGTAGGAACAAGTGTGCGCTAAAACTAAATTTTGATTTGTTTGTTGAAAACTATGAATTTGCGATTGTGCAGCGGTTTAGAAGTGATAACAGCTCTTTAGGTTGAGGTCACTGCTTGGTTAGCTCATAGAGCTACTATTGTAGGCTAGGAGTCAGTTTTATGCTAGAGGCTCTTTCCTTTTTCTATTTTAGTTTTTTCCATTTTGTACAAAATATTTTGCTTGAAAATGTACAAATACCTCCTTGTTTTGAACCGTAATTTTACGCAAAAAAAACAAAAAAAGATGTCTGTCACGCAGATTTATCTTTAATATGTTAGCTTGTTTTTTTTTCAAGGTTCCTTGTGTGCGATCATATTTAAATAATCATTATTATGGATCTTAACACGAATTGTACAATCGACCATAATGGTTTTTCAGATGGCCATGGAGCGCTAGCTGGTTCCTTTTCACTAGGTAAAGCCAAAGCATACAAAAAGGTCTCGCAAATTATAATATCACAAAGAAATTACAAGCAACAAAATCATGATATTTTTGAAAGCGCATTGTTAAAAAAAATACAATTCGATTTTTAGAAATACTTTCAAGAAAGTTGATAGAAATATTATAATTAAAAAAGTTCATGGCATCAGCTGGACAACAAAAGGTATTAAAATGTCTAGTAAAATGAAACGATTTTTATGCTCACATGGCGGAGACAATAAACATTTAAGTGTCATAAATTACAGGAATACTCACGCATTTATAGGAAAGTCATTAGAAAAGCCAAAAGTATCGCAATCGCTACACAAATAAAAAATGCGAAAAATTCTATTAAGGATATATGGAAAGTAGTGAACAAACAAATCAATATTGTCTGAAAAAAATCCTTAACATTAAAATATAATAATAAATGCATAGATGAGCAATCGCATATAGCTAATATCTTTGCGGATGTTTTCAGACATGGAAACACATCAGATAATCATTACGGTAACGCTAAGACCATAACTTTGTTAAGAGAAAACATTGACAGGATTGAGAATAAAATGATAATGTCTTACACGAATGACGAAGAAATTAAAAAAAATGAGAAAAAGACGGTTAACAAAAAATCCTGTGTCTGAGGAATCTTAGGTACCTCTAAATGCCGAAACACAACTATTTTAGAATTGTTGTTATGGCGACAGAATTAGGTAAGACGGTGATTGCTAGCCAGGCAGACCCAAACAAAAACCATCATACAAACCAAGCACAATATATTGTACTCCCCATGGGAATCGAACCCGGGACCTCTGGATCTGAAATCGGTGGGTTGAACTACTAGAACACAGAGGCGGTTAAATCTACAACATTTTTTTAAATTCATTTTTTTTAAATGTTTTTATGTCATAAATGGGAAAATTATCACAACAAAAATGATACATAAAAAAGCTGTGAGCGTCCTTTCATTCAACGATTGATGATTTTTACGTTAAATCACTTCTAGAGAAGAAATTTTATCGTACAATGAATTATAATGGCCTGTTGAAGAAAACAACGTGGAAAAATAATATACCATAAAATTATGAGATTTTAGTTATTTTAGTACTTAATGGGCAGAATTCCATCAGGAGATACTCACCATTTAATCATGAAAAAGCAAGGATAAGTAATTGCCATGCTTCTTTATTAAGGAAAAGTAAGTTTCCTAACTAGCAAACTTAATAATGACTGAATCGATACCCTTAGTAATTAGCGAAGCTTTTAAGTGGATCGGAAGTCAGGGGCTCTTTACGACACCACCCAGGTGATCTTAATAATTGGATTTGTAAGTTTGCACCGGCTTAGTTTGATGGGGTATAAAAATCTAGGGGATCAGTACCGCCATCTATAGGCACAATAACGGAGAGCTGGCGAGATTCAAATATTGACGTAGTGTCTGTGAATGTATGTCATGTTATGACATGACACATCCAAATATCTAATAGAATAATTAGTATTCATGAAAATTATGTTTAATTAACATTTTTTTTTATTGTAAGACGGGGAAGTGCCTGACCTTCATCTCACCTGGTTACAAGGTGAGATAAGGCCGAAGGTGGAGGCGCACTTCAATCCTCAACAAACTTAGGAACTGGCTATCTTACCTCTAAATGCCGGAACAATTTTGGAATTGTTATGGCAACAAAATAAGGTAAGAAAGTCCTAACACCAACCAAACTAAGCACAATATTGTTCTCTCCATCTGGGGATCGAGCCCGGGACCTCTGGATCTGAAATCGGTGGGTTGAACCACTAGACCACAGAGGTGGTTAAAACGGTAGCTTCATTAGGCAGTCATTTAGTAGTGTAGAGGCATACTAAGAATTTTATTTTTACTTACAAATGGTAAGTATTTGTCCTTTTAAAAAGAAACGCACATTTAACAAATTGTTAAATGTGGAACTAAAATTTTCGACGTTTTTATGGAAAAAAAAGTTATTTGAATGCTCATATTACCGACCGGAACCCCAAGCACCATTTTTTATCGGCTTAAAATTAGAAATATCATTGACATTGGCTTGAGTGGTTTTAATTTCAAGCATTCCTACCTATGCCTAGAGATGTTTTTTGCAACTCTTCCAAGGTAAGATTTTAACGCTCCATTACAACAGTATAAAGTAGTTTTTTTCGCAAAACATAGCTCTTGATTTATGTTTACGATTTGCGTTTCAAGCTTTTGACTCGCATTTGGTCAAGGCTAGTTATATAATCATATTTTCCCCCCGAATTCATTCAATTGTCTTGCAAAAAATGTCATTGAATCCGAAAACAATTTTAGCTAATATTCATTAGTTTACCAAGGCGGTTGCATGGATATTCAAAGTCGTTTTGATATTCCGGTCAAAGAAGTATTTATTTCTTTACTTATTATTTTTTATTTATATTTGGCTTAGATTTTATTCAAGTGTGTATTTTCCGAACATAAAAAAAATATGGAAAGATATTTTAGACTTCCCTTGAAAAAAGTCTAAGACATTTTTTGACGTTGCATCTTTCCCTTCAGAATCAAGGGTTGAGTATCTCGTTAAAATGCCACTTGCCTTTAACCCCTCGTAGAGGATCGTAAAATTACGCTATATTTACCGCGATTTAAAACTAGCTTTGGTTTTGACAAAAAAATATTTCTACTAGGGCCACATAACACAAAAACAATGGCCTTGTCACAGCCTCCTCATAAAAGTTTCCAAGAGCCAACAAACTGTACCGACTTCGCCCACAGACCGTTGGGGGTATTTTACGGTCCTCTCTTTCACTGATTTGTTTGCTGCCAAGTATTTTTTCATGCAATAAAATACAACGACACATTTTTGGCATAAACACTCAAGAAAGAAGTAGGTAGGTCTGATCTCTAATATATTTAGATAATATTATTAAATTAAAAATGTTATCAATATTTTTTAATCTCCATATTGGTTCCAGCCGATTACATCTTTAAGAGTAAAATTTGCTAAGATAGATAGGGATAACTGAAAACATTAAAAATGTTGTTTTGAACTACTAAAGGTGGCAAACATGCATACGGTCTACCTGATATGTTATATAGAAGCCTTACTACTGAAAATAGACCTCGCTATAAAAAAATACAGAACAATAATTTCACACATCGTTATCGATATATAACGATGTGTGAAATCATTGTTCTGTTTACAAGGTATAAGAAAAGCTTGTACCTAATATGGGAACTCGATTACGGATATATACCTATTAATATACAGGGTGAGTTTTTTTCCAGTGCCACTGAGGCCAAGTCTGAAACTGTGAGAGTTATCGAAAAGTTATGTTTGGAGTAACGTGCTCGATTTAAAAAAAATAAGTTCTGAATATATGAAAATCTATATTTATGTATAAATTTTATGGAAAAGTGAGTTTTTGAAAAAAAAATTTTTTTGCATTTATGAGTTCTTTGTTTGATAAATTATGTATGATGACTATGTGCCCGGTTTCAGACTCGGCCTCAGTGGCCTTGAAAAAAAACTCACCTGTATATATTTTTTGTAAATACTAACATATAATTATCGTACACCCAAATATAGCAAAAAACATCAATATTCATCATACAACTGTTTGTCCTGGGTGGGAATCGAATCCAAATTGTATATTCACCGCAGGACACACAGCACTGTTATATGGCTTCTTTCATATATTCTGTAAAAAAGGTCATTCCCAGACGGGCTGCTCAAATAGTGAGTAAAAAATCCTACTACGGCCTACCAACCTCTAAAAAAACTGTTGTTATCAGGAACAGGACCGCCTCTGTGGTCTAGTGGTTCAACCCACCGATTTCAGATCCAGAGGTCCCGGGTTCGATCCCCATGGGGAGTACAATATATTGTGCTTGGTTTGGTTGGTGGTAGGACTTTGTTGAAGTCCGCCTGGCTAGCTACCACCATCTTACCTAATTCTGTCGCCATAATAACAATTCTAAAATTGTTGTGTTCCGGCATTCAGAGGTAAAATAGCCAGTTCCTCAGCTTGTTGAGGATTCCGGGCGAAGTGTGCCTCCACCTTCGGCCTTATCTTAACTTGTTACCAGGTGAGATAAAGATCAAGTCCCCACGCTTCCCCGTCGTACAATAAAAAAAGAAAAACAGGAATACTATTTATATTACATACGCTCCTATTTAGTGGCGAAAATGTCATTTTAATGTTTTTTTTTTTAACAAGGTTGCAAATTTTCTCGTCGTTTATGATTTCAAAATAATAAGCCAACATTTTGAATGGAATAATGGTACATACCAAAATGTTAAAATCCCATCTAAATCTTGATTACACCATTAAACACAAAACCCAAATATCGTAAAAAAATCTAAATTACATTGCGGTGTTCTAATTCAGGGCCTGGTATGTTTTAAGCTTTATTTATTTAACTCTTGCTGCCCGTTCAGTGCGCCCCGAACAAATTATTTTTTACGTTTACAAATAGACTTACAAGTTTAACATATTTTTTTAAACTTTCGCGATTAGAACACATAATTTTAATTCGCGAGCGGGAGTCTGCCCGCGACCACGGCTGGTGCAACCCTGCCGAAACGTCGGGATAAATATAGGTAAAATACGCGATAAATACCCGTTTCTCGAATTAAAATTATTTAACATATTTGTTATTTAAACATACTTTTCACCCTGGCAGGACCTATCTAGGCTCTACCTAACTAACGACCGCCCTTGCTAAACTCCGTGGGAGAGACCTGGGAAATCTCGCTCCATTGAAAACCTCATCTTGCAAGCTTAGGGGTCAAGAGCTAAGCCATAATTTATATTTAACTAGCTTTTGCCCGCGACTTTGAAAATGTGTGAGTAACATAAAATGTAATTATTTCTTACGTCATCATACGCAGTTTTTTTTGTTTGGTTCGACGGGGAGGTGTTGGCCTTCATCTCACGTAATTTTTCATGATATGATGAGGCCGAAGGTGGTAGTGCAATACACACGGAAACCTCAACATACTAAGGAACGTGCTATTTTACCTCTAAATGCTGGAACACATCAATTTAAGAGTTGTTGATATGACTACAAATTAGGTAAAATTATGGTAGCTCTAGCCAGGCGGATTTAAACAAATTCCTATCACCAACCAAGCACAACATTTCACACCCCCTGGGGATAGATCTATTTTAAGTTATTGAAAATGCAAAATGATTGCAGAATTTGAGGTTACAATTTTTCATTGTTCAAGTTCTTTGTAGCGATAAAACCTATTTATACAGATACACACACACACGTAGGTAGGTGTCCTTTGTTCATAGATAAAGCCAACGGTTTTCTCTCTGTCTCTATATATCAGGGTCATGCCGTTTCCTCACGATGTAACCTGTATTCAACCAAGAAAGTGCTTCTTTCATATGGACTATACTCAAAGCCGAGTTGTCTTTTTCTGTTTGGGTGAAGTATTATATAAATTAGATATGTACTTACAAAAGGCATTCTATCCGTAATCTCGTTTCCATATGATTATGCTTAGTTTGGGACTTGATAGCGCTGTGTGACATCTCCCATAACAGAAACCTTTTTGCCGCCGTTGGCACTACGTATATGGAATCCTAAAGATATAAACAAACTGAGTTTGTATTCATACTCATAAAATGATAAGAAGATCCCTATCCCAGCCGCTTTTAGGCACAAACTTACCACTGCACTCATAAAACAATGTTAAACTGTAAACGTTAGCCACGGCTATCTTATTTATTTGGTAGCAGATATAATTCAGGCAGCAGAACGAAACGCAGTGGTTTCCCGTAGGCAGTGTTTGGTCGTAATGTTTATGTGGGTAGAATCTTAATAGGATTTATTTTGCTCGTTGGAACACTATAAACTAATAAAACATATTTATGCGCTAGTCTTCACATACCACTCTTTCGGTGTGTCTCACCCGTAAAGTTTCTATATTTTGATTCGCTGACATTTTCAGAGAAACTGTGTTTCGTACTATACCTGCTCGAAAAGAACCTTGTTCTTATTCAAAAACTAAGGTAGAATGTACGTCATTACTGTTGTAATGATGGCGGGAAAAGTGTATGGAAATCCATTGATACCGCGCCGAGCGGGCAGAAAATGACAATGAAAATTCATTGTTATTGCTATCGTGCAGTTTTTTTAATTTTAGGTTACATCAATATCATAAATGGAAATCAGGTGAGATGAAGGCTAAGCACTTCCCCATTGTACAAAAAAAGGCTTTATCCAAAAGTGGAGTGGATTAATACGCTGTTGATGTTAATAATGGCGATATTTTATCTGGCAAAAAGTTTATTTTATGCTGTGATCCTGCATTTGCTTTGCTACCTATAAAAGCAGTCAGCTGATTCTGCCTTCACTTTTGTTTCTGCAGAAAACTACCAATCAACATTTTATACCTACCTACTTTTACAGAGTGATAAAAATCCTCTTTTTTCGATATAAACTTCCCGTCTGATGTTTCACGACGCGAAATCTACTTAGGAGCCTTTCAGCAGGAGTGGTCTTAAAGTTAAACCAATTACTTACAATGCGTACTATGGTAGATCACAAATTGTAAGGAAATCCAACGTAAATGTAATATTTGATATAGGGGCATTGTCGTTATGAGAAATTATTAAAAGCTTTCGTAACCATCAAAGAAACAGCAAAGAGTATGAGGAAGAGGTTTTTAAGAGGTACCCATATGCATAGTAGGATTTCCCACTCACTATTTGAGCAAGCCCGCCAGAGGAAGTACTTACCGAGTCTTACTTTGCCTTACCGAGTAGAGTATTGCAGCCAAATAACACTATATACGAGTGTACTATAGGTTAGGAAGTGATAAATATGTTTTAAATAGGATTAAGTATTTAGCTTTATAATGCATACTTGTAAATGTTTATTGCGATCAAAAAAAAAATAGTGTCGCTTTGTGTGCTAGTCGCAATTCCGAACAGGCGGTAATAGGTTGGACGTTTCAAAATGATGCTAAAAGATCTTACTGAAATACTTAATTACGTTTTAAAAACCAAAAAAAAACCGACTTCAATGAAGAATATGATATAATTCCGTTTACCTGGATGACGTATTTTTTCAAATTATTTTAATGACAGATGGACGGGAAGACGCGTGATCCTATTTGGGGTCCATTTTTCCTTACTTTAGAGGCAATACACCCAAATCGCTTCAAGTGTGCATATAATATTTGAAGAGTTCCCTCGATTTCTCCAGAATCCCATAGTTAGATCCTGACCTGATGTCAATGGGACCACCTGGGAAGTATACTTTCATACAAAAAAATACTTTTTCAAATCGGTCTAGGCGTAGTCGAGTAATCGGGGAACATACATAAAAAAAAAGATGCCGACGAATTGAGAAAGGAGGTTCTCAATTCGTCGTAAGCGTCCATAAGTGACGAGTCGCTAAGTGCTAGATGGAACGTATGCCTGTTTGTCAGCCTAGTAGTAAAAAATAACAAAACAACATGATATGTACTATTTTATTGTGTGATAAAAAGTTTTTTTTTACCTGACTGCCTCAGTAGTAGGGCTATGTTTTTCGACATGCATGTATCATACGATAATGTCTAGTTCATAGGCTTGCTCTGCAGTCTAAACGGCTAGATGGATTTTGATGTATAGGTGTCATTTGGTGTGTTTAATTTGTGAGTGTCATATTAGAATAGGCGAATCAAATTAAAAAATAAGTGATTCAAATAAATGATATTCCAACAGATCTTATCCGAACCCAATTCTGACGAGGCAATTTTGCTGGGTCGCCCATTTTGTACATCAGTGATTTAGTAATTTATAAAGCATGTCATATTTCTTGTTCATTAGTTTTTAAGTTTTGTTTTCAATAACTAATGTTAAAAAATTAAAATGTATTAGGGTACGATATGACTGTCATGTAATTTTTTGGCAAAAGTCACGTATAAAACAGAAAAAAAATAAAAAAACAATATGGGTATGAAATGGAAGATGCTAATCCTAAATAAGTACAGTATGCTGATAAAACCATGAAGTTTAAAGATTTACGGTCGGGTATTAGATGTTTTCAACCTTCAGCTAGTTACACCCACCTGGAACTAAGTGTAAAACTAACACAGCGAAACAAAATAATTGTCGTAACGTCTTCAAGAAAAGAGTTAGGCACCTTTTGGGTTGGCTCGCTCCATCGTAAATAGACCTCATTCTTGCAAGAGCAAGTTTTGAAGCCAGGAGCTGACCCATAAATATATTAAAAATAATAATCAATAAGAATAACAGAATGAGGTCTTTCTATTCTAGTAAGCATTTACGCGATTTATATTGTAGTTTGTAATGTTTCAATTTTAGCATTTTTTTCTCCTGGACGCACTCCTGCACATTATTTACCCGAGTATATTGTTATACTTACTATGGCCTACTGAAAACAAAATAATTGCATAGGTTCTCAATCTAGATCGGCGGTCGGAAAGCTGAGACAGGAGGTTGAGCTTTCGATTTCCGCAACTTGATGACGGATGTACTTCCGTCTGAGTAAACTGTCGCTACCAGCGATCTCTTCCCGTCAAAATTAATATGGACTAGTTAAGTTCATGTGTTTTCAGGACACAAAATTGTTCTAGAGAACACTCTTCTATCGTTAATATATCAAAGACGTGCCTATGCCCACGGCCAGCCCACGTGGGACCTATTTGGGTAAAAAAAACTCTATATTATTAAATATTCTATGCCATAGGGTTATGTCATATAATAATTAATAACAGGGGTACTTTCAAGTTTATATACATTCGAACTGACGGTCTTCCTTTTACGTTCAGGTCCGATCTTGTATGGAGTACTGCTGCTATCTCTGGGATGACTCAGCCAAGTAACAGCTCGAAGTCCTATACTCGATTGAGCGTCGTACTGCTAGGTTCATAGGTTATGATTCGCTTGTTGCAAGGCTAAGCACAATATCTTCGACCCCTACCCATCTTCCCCTTTCCATTACTGGACCAGCAGACGTATACGTAGGTACCCGTACTTTATAGATGCTCCATTGTACCGAACTCGTTTTTTGCCTCAACTTTGAAATAATACTGATAAAGTATGGGACTACTTGCCCTGTTGGTCGAGTTCATATAGATTGGTAGTTGGGTTGAAGACTCCAAGATTGTATACCAAATAATCTTGAAGTCTTCAAGTCCAACCACTTTGGCGAATATGCGTACGACATCTTCGACCTAACCCTCTTCTTTCCTTTCAATCACCGGACTAGCAGACATATGGCAGATGCCCGTACCTTAAAAATAAAGATAAAAATGCTCCATTGTGCCGAACACATCGATTTGCCTCTATTTTTATCATCAATACTGGTAAGGAATGGAACTCCTTGTCCACGTTGGTTTCTCCACACCAATACAATTATGGAGTCTTCAAGTAAAAAGTGAATAGGGGAAGCCAAGCGTGATCTATCAAAGACCACATCTTTACTTGTTTTTCAAGTGAGCTGGTGTTAAAACGTTTAGCTATCATCCAATAAAAAAGCCTAACATCCCGTGCCAGCGCCACGATGGTTGGTGGTTTTGTTTCCGAATTTGAAACAAAACCATCAAAGTATGCACTCAATAAAACATGCGACGGCGAGGTTTGCGGAGGCTTTCATCTCACCTGAGTTTCAAGTTATTATTTTTTAAGAATTGTTGTTACGGCGACAAACTAAGTTAAGATGGTGGTAGCTAGCCAGGCGTACTTGAACTTGAAGTCCTACCACCAACCAAACTAATCACAATATTGTACTCCCCTTGGGGATCGAACTCAGACCCTCTGGATCTGACACTCTGGATCTGACACCGGTGGTCGAACTACTAGACCACAGAGGTGGTTCAAAATTTCGGAGGATTTCAGTGATATACTCACGTACATAAAACATTATGATATAAATCTACTGATTTTGATATTGGTTCAGGTATCAAACCTTATGGTATCATAGAAACCATATCGATTTGATTCTCTAACTTGAAACTTTTCTCTTATCTAACAAGCTTCGTTATTGCAACTGGATTTGCTCGCTTCACTTTTAGTTCAATAAGGACGATAGCCAGAAGCAGAACACTGCAAGTTTACGCTAGCTTCTGCGTAGAACAACGTTGTTAGCTAAAAGCATTAAAACTTTGTCTAAATGCATGCAGCATTGTTTTCTTTTTCAGTGTAAAGATAGCCAGTTCCTCAGTTTGTTTAGGATTCCGGGTGAAATCAGGTAGGTATATTATATTGATTTGATCAAACATGTTGCAAGCAAGCTAATTGCATGAACATTGCTGACCTTTCATCGCATGAAATATTGAAATCAGTCATAATCTCAAATTCGTGGTAGACATTGATTACAGAGAGAGTACATTAATAACTTTGATGTATTATCTCATCGCTTGATATTAGACCGTAGAGAACTCAAATTGCATGGATATTGTAAAATTATCCAATGTTCGTGTACCACATACTTTTTTGGGTTCCGCACTCAAAAGGGAACCTGTTACTGATCCGACCTAAACGATACCGTAAAAAAAAGATTTGGAATTGTGGCTGAAGGCAGACCTTGGATAAAATAACGTGTGAAGGTTGGCTGGCTGGACTTGGACTAGACTGACACAGGTTCAGTCTAGTGGTTCGTCCACCGGTGTCAGACCCAGAAGTCCCGGGTTCGATCCCCAGGGAAAATACTATTATGACTATTATGACAATTCCAAATTGTTGTGTTCCGGCATTTAGAGGCAAGGCAAGTACCCCAGACTGTTGATAATTCCGGGTGAAGTGCGCTTCCACCTTCGGCCTTATCATAACTTAAAACTAGGTGAGTTAAAAGCCAAGTGCTTCCCCGACGTACTTTAATAAAACCTAGGAAAGGCCTTTGTCAAGGTGAATAGTCAGCACATTCTAGGTATAAGTTATTTAAATAATGATTTCGATATTATTTATAATTTCAGGCTTTGTTATTATTATCATCGACACCTCCGTGGTCTAGTTGAAGAGCGTGTGATATTCGATTCGGAGGTCCTGGGTTCAAATCCCGGTAGGGGCACATCTTTATGATGTTTGTTATCAGTTTGTAAATTAACAGTATTTAATCACCTGCTTCTCCGAAAGGGCTTTTATATAGCCCACACTAAAAAATACACTGGGTTAGGCTTGCGTCTGTATTATGACATATATAAGTTTAGTTTGGCCTTTTGTTTATTTATTTTTATGTACATACCATAAATCTTTACCATAATAAAGTAAAAATATTATTATCTTTAGAATATTTATTTAATAAAGAGTACATTTAAACTAACTATGTACACAGGAATCAGTCAGATTACCTAGGACCGTTACAAACGGCCTATCGGTAACTCAACTGTTCCAGACCAGAACCAGACGGAAGCGTGCCCATGACACTGGCTGCATTGCCACGCTGAATAGCTGAATATTGAATTATATTTAATTATTTAATATAATTACTCGCAATTGGTCGGTTTAATTTCTGTAAAAAAAAAACAATACTGCATTCAAATAAAAACCGTTAGAGAGCAGAATAAACTGCTCTCTAAAAAATAAAAATAAATAAAAAGTTACGCATGTGGGTACAACAATTAAAAACCCTGAATAAACAGTAGCAGAATTCTACGCAGCGTCGAGGGATTCAATTAAATTATCTACCTCCCTAGCAGACTGTGATCAAGCTGAAAAATTTCACCTGAATTCCTCTTTTTCATGTTTCCTTTCCACTTCGTGACGAAATAGTTGAGCGTTGACGAATTGTCGCGGAAGTATTTCTTTAAGATTGATTTCAAAGTTAGCTATGGACTTATACTTATGGATACCTACTCTCGCACGCAGGCGGGTGCTAAGCGTAGTGATATTACTAACAAGCCTCATAGCTCAGTTGGTAGTAACTCTGCCTTCGGCGCTGTAGGCTGTGGGTTCGATTCCCACCCAGGACAAACATTTGTGTGATGAATATAGATGTTTGTTCTGTGTTTGGGTGTTGTATCATATAGTACGTATGTATTTACAAAAAGTATTTAAGTATTTTATCCGTAATCTAGTTCCCATATTACAAGCTATGCTTAGTTTGGGTCTAGATGGCGCTGTGTAAAATGAATGTCCTGTAATATTTATTTATTTATTATTTATATTTCTTTTTATTGTACGACGGGGAAGCGCTTGGCCTTCATCTCACCTGGTAACAAGTTGAGATAAGGCCGAAGGTGGAGGCAAACCGACGTCCGCTATAGGTACAGGTCAATATTTCCCGCTACTATAATATTGTCATCAATCGAGGCCCCCAAAGTGTTAAATGCCATAATCACTAACAATACTAATCGCCTCTGTGGTCTAGTGGTTCAACCCACCAATTTCGGATCAAGAGGTCCCGAGTTGGTCCCCAGGGGAAGCAATATTGTGCTTCGTTTAGTTGTTGGTAGGATTTTGTTAAAGTCCGACTGGCTAGCTACCACCATTTTACCTAATTATGTCGCCATAATTTCAATTTAAAAAAAAAGTTGTGTTCCGGCATTTAGAGGTAAGATAGCCAGTTCCACAGTTTGTTGAGGATTCCGGGTGAAGTGCACCATACGAAATACGAATACGATTGTTGAATATATGAGTGTAATATCTGCAAACTAAAAAAAAAATCGATGCGATCAACCAATCAAAAGCTTTGGACGAAATACTAAAATATTTATTTTCATCCTAATATCTCAAAAACTACCCTTGATATCATAAATCCCCTCTGACAGACAATTATTATTTACGTTATCTCTTTAAAGTTAAAATTTCATTTAAATCGGAAAACACGTTCAAGAGCTATGACGTCACAAACATTGCCTAATACATACAAACAGTGCAGAGTTTTCCTACTGAAATCGGATATCTCGTTGGCTTCACTCACTTGATCAAGAAATATATATTAAAAAAATATCTATGCCAAGTAAAGGACATAGGGTTGGAAACAACAGTACTGAATTTTCAAAAACAATAATTGCCCATTCCTTGCTTTTTTAGGTTTGAGTTCTGAAATTGCCTTAAAACATTGGAAATTCAACAAATATAAATGTTTCGTATCTCGGAGGTAAATTGTTGAATTCCATCAGTAAGACATTAGAATCAGAAGTTATATTTTATTATCTCACTCCGAACAGAACGAAGATCGTCCATTTCAGAGACTGTTTTGTATCTTTATCTGTTATGAGTTGAATGCTAGAAAATGTCAATAATGATATTCCGTTTTGCAAGTTTACCCTTACCTCAGGTAACCTAAGGGATAAATAAGTACGCATGAGTCGGTTCATGGTAAGTTGTAGCTTCAAAATACATTATGAATTAAAAATATGTATAATTCGCTAATACTACATGTGACTAATAATAGCACTTTTTTGCATTTTATGATTCCCTAATTGAATCCTTACGAACATAGTTTTCTCAATTTGGGTACCAATACGAAAAATCTAAAAATTTAATATCTAAAAAGTGTTGTTTTTTCGGTAAACTTAGCCTGTGTAATCCAAAATGTGTTTTGATGCTTCGATTTGCCTAAAACCATAGAACGCGTACAAAAAACTGAGAGCAACCTCATTTGTAATTGAAACTTAAACGGTTTCTTTTTCAAATAAAAATTGACTATTTTACTTATAATTTTAAAGACTTTGGCGGGCTTGCACCAGCCGTATTCGAGGGCGGACTAGATCTCTAATTTCATTCCGGATTTTGAATGGAAAGTGGAGCTTTGACATGTCAGTTATCAGAGATTACAATTTATTAAAATCAAGCAGGAAATACCTTTTACAAGTTAAAGAAATAGTCGAAAGCAAAATAATAACAGATGCATTATTACCAATAATAACATACAAAAACACTCGATTGAAAGTGAAAATATTGTTTAGTAAATTAGTTTTAGAGAATAGGGAAAACGCTCCCGTTGCTGGCTGTCACGTTCCGCTATTTATTTGAGTCATAAGTTTATTAAGATTAATTTGATTCAAAGAGCCGAATGACAAATTACCATAGGACCTGGGACCCGATTCTACTAAACCAATCGTTTACTACAACAATGGTATCGTGGCAGGATTGCTACAAGCCTTTTGGTATTCTAGTGGGCATTCTGCGCTGATACCATTGTCATTCTGAAGCGATCGGTTTAGTAGAATCGGACCCGGTAGTTAGTTGGTTGTGAAACTCCTAAAGAAATTATAAAGAAATACATATTTCAGGACATTGATTTCTCAGTATAGCTTGTAATATGGGAACATGATAACGGACATAATACTCAAATATTTTTTGTAAAAACATAGGTACATTCTATATAATACAACACCCATACACCGAATAAATATCTGTATTCATCACACAAATGCTTGTCCTGGGTGGGAATCGTATCCATAACCTTCAGCGCAGAAGACAGAGTTACTACCAACTTAGCTATGAGGCTTGTTAATACTACGCAAATTCTCACAACATAATTAAATAGGTAACTAACATAAGCTTTTCGAATAATGTAATTATTTCCATAAAGCGCCAGCAACTTTATAATTATTATGTAGGTATTATATTCGCCATCTGGTTCCTATATTAAACTTTGCTATGTTTGAGGCTTGATGGCGCTGTGTGAAAACGCCTATGCTTTTTAGATCAATAAATATATTTGATTAAAATATTAGTGTGATAAACGCAATTTAATATTTGAATGCATAAAAAGGAATTTTAACGATGTTTATATTCATTATACGTTTATTTACAGCATTGATTATTCATCAAGATTTAACACTTCAACATTTTCAAATATTGAAAGCTCCCTAAAGTCGCAAAATATTAAATACCTAGCCTAACAGAGCTTAATAATGATTCAACGTGAATCCAAACACTTTAAGAGCTCCACATTTCTTCGTTTCATACATAACAAATTTACGAGGTCAAGATTTAAAAGCAAATCCAAACCGCCAAGAAAGCTAAGATTCTGAAAATTTTTTTTCCACTTACCTTGAAGAAACAACTAATATACACAACACTCCACACAACCGACTTTAGCACTAGGGAATTCAGTTTATGAAAATGAGTTCGTAAAATCGAGATGCTATCTGCAAGGGGTGGGAGCACGTCTATCTCCCGTGACGTCTGAAAGCAGACTGAATGCTGGAATTGGAGGCTTCAGAGTCTGCGGCCACGAAAGTCGAGATAAACCGAGAGTGCGCTAAGCTGATTACGATATCTCTTGAAGTGTGACAGGATTTTGTACGGTCAAATTTTTTACCAATTTAACGGGGGCTTGGGGATGAATGCTTGCTTCAGTTCGTTTCATTGAATGAAATTCCCTTTTCATTCTATAAGTTTACTCATATGCCTACTAGAATTCGGTTGAAATAAATTTAATACTTAAAAAAAGAACACAGTTCACATAAAAAATGAGCTGAAAGCTATTAGCTGTAACTAATTAAGTTAAGTTATGCTTAAGTAAGTATTTTATTGTTCCAGAAGTCTTGGGGTTTTCTTGTATTTTATGATAAATATTTTATCAATGAGACACCTACATATTCTTTTAGTTTATTTTTGAATAAAGTTATTTAGTCTTAGGTTTTAATGTAATCGGGTAGGTTATTATATAATTGGGAATTAATATACCCATTTTACTAAATGGGTCTATTATTAATGTGCGCAATGCAGTGCTGTGTAGGCTATGTTCTATGTACATGTGACCTTCGCAGTAAGGCGTTGTTATAGGCAAGAGATGCACTCAACATCAAGTGGACTACCTGCTTGTTCTGTCTCCTACTTGTATAAAAAAACTGCCAGTAAAATCTGGTAAGCTTAAGTCCATCGTGCACCTCATCCTCTGGCCTAGAGGAGTAAGTAAGTAAGTAAGTGAGTAAGTATTAACCTTGAGGTCAAGTAGCTGTGATATTTCTATAAACCCATAACTTATGTTACCGCTACTGTGGTCTATTGGTTCGTCCACCGATGTCTGATCCAGAAGTGCTGGGTTCAATTCCCAGGAGGGTACAAATGTTTACATATGTTGGTTGACTGTGTGTTAGTTTGTCTGCTACCACCATCTTACCCAAGTACCAAGATCAAATATTCCAGTTACATTTAAAAAAATAAAGCTAAAACGATTATCGATATTTTTATTATTACATGGTGGGGATGCGATTGGCTTTCATCACAACTGGATAACAGAGTTAAGATAAGGCTGAGGGTAGAAGCGCATTTTACCCTGAATCCTCAACATACTGAACCATACTGTAGAACCGACCTTTACCATTTAATGCCAGCAAGCCTCATAGCTCAGTTGGTAGTAGCTCTGCCTTCTGCGCTGTAGGCTGTGGGTTCGATTCCCACCCAGGACAAACATTTGTGTGATGAATATAGATGTTTGTTCTGTGTTTGGGTGTTGTATCATATAGTACGTATGAATTTACAAAGGTATTTAAGTATTCTATCCGTAATCTAGTTCCCATATTACAAGCTATGCTTAGTTTGGGGCTAGATGGCGCTGTGTAAAAATTAATGTCTTGTAATATTTATTTATTTATTTATTTATGTACATTTTATGCTATTGCGACATACTTAAGTAAGATGGTGGGTAGCTAGCCGCAGTTGGACTTATTTATGTCTTACCACAAACCAAACCAAGCAAATTTATTTTTACTACAATCGAAATTAGCTTATACTACTTTTGAATGCATAGAAGCATAGTGAAGTCAATGGAAAAATTTCGTTTGCCATGACTGTCCCGGCGACCCCTCTAACTTAACTTGTGGATGAAAAACCAACCAAGTGATGACTCCAGAAAGAGGACAGGTAGCCTTCTTCACTTTATTACTAACGCTTTTTGTCGAGTTTTGTGAAAATCACATATTTTACAGTTGATATTAAATGAGATATACGAAACTGGTTTTCATGAGGTGTTTATTCGATTTTAGGGTTCAGTAGGCAAAGAGCGCCAACGGGACTGCATTCCTAAGCTTCAGTGGTCCATCCGCCCATTCGTATCTGTCATCGGGCGGTCTTGCATGGAGTACTGCTACCATCTCTGGGATGGCTCAGCCAAGTACCAGCTCGAAGCCTTGGGCTCGATTGAGCGTCGTGCTGCTAGATTTGTAGGTGAAAATTCGCTCGTTGAGGCCAGTTTGCAGAGCCTAGATCACAGACGACGGGTTGCCAGGTTGTCTGTGTTCCATAAATACCACTTTGGCGAGTGTGCGCTTGATATCTTCGACCTAATCCCTCCTTCCCCTTTCCATCACCGAACTAGCAGACGTACGGCAGGTTACAACCCGTACTTTGTAGATGTTCCATTATGTCGAACGCATCGATTTGCCACTACCCTTATTAATTATTGGTAAGGAATGGAACTCCTTGCCCTCGTCTGGTTTTCCGCACCAATACAATCTTGGAGTCTTCGAGTCCAGAGTGAATAGGTTCCTTATAGATAAGGGTGCTCCATCTTAGACCACATCTTTACTTGTTTTTCAATCGAGTTGGTGGTCAAACGATTGGCTACCATCAATAAAAATAAAAATAAAGTATCTTATGAACTGTAATAGGTAGACATTTAAAATGATCACAGTATGTATGCCGCTATAGCAATAAATTCTATTTTTTTTTTATATGCCGCTATAGCAATAAATTCTATTTTTTTGTATTTATACTACTAGGAGACGGGACAAGCAAGCAAGTATCGCACCTGGTGTTAAGTGTATTCTTTCCTATGACAAAGCCTTACTGCATAGGTCACATCCACAAAGAACATAGCCTACAAGGCACTGCATTGCACCCGTCAACTTGAGACATAAAGGTGTTAAGCCTGACGTATCCGTTATTTCAACGGCAACCATACCCTTCAAACCGGAACACAGCAATGCTGCTTGGCGGCTGAAATAAGTATGGTGGTAGTAATTCTCTGGACGAGCCCTTTCACTAAGGGCTTCTACTACTCTTAAAAATAAAATAAAAGAAGCAATACAATTGATTGTGAAATGTAATTGTTTGCTTTGAAATGTAGGTTGAGACGCTCAGTATGCAGGTACTTGGTTTTTTTTTTGAAGGGAACATTTTTTAGCTATGTTGGGTAAATTATAGTGATGATGATGAAAAATACATCATCTACTACACTGGTCCTTACTATCAACTGAACCTACCCTGGAAACCCAAGGCCTTCGTAAGTGGCTAAATCAAACCATCCGGTAGCAGACTGTTTCTAAAAAAGACCTTGGACCTTGGCATCAAGGTTATGAAGCTGTATACCCACTTCTGAAACAAAGGTCTATTGAAATTGGTTCTTTGTAAAGATACCGAGGAGATAAAGTTCGAATAACATTTTATCGGAACCAGATTTTTCAGACTTTTGAAGTTAACAAAAAATTCCGCCCGTAATTTATCCGGAGATAAGTTTGTTGTTAGATTCCTTTGATCTGGATCAAAATATATTTTTAGACATTTGAACTAGTACGAAATCCAATACGTTCCTTCGCGAATCTTCAGTTGCTTCTAAATTGCTTTTCTAACATAATAAATGTTGCTATCGCTGCTAAGGATTAAATTATTACGTAAAATACTGGAATAAATATGACGTGATCCGTGATGACAAGTAAGGAAAATAATATGTCGCCCTAGTTCTTGTAAATACCAAATTAGGAGACCATAATACATCTTTGTTATAATTTTATCTCCATCTAATCTTTCAATTTTCCTGTCAATATCTTAAGAGATGACTAAACATAATTCCAGCAGACGGGCGTTTAATCGCCTCTTATGGTCTAGTGGTCCACCCAGCGGTGTCAGATCCAGAGGTCCCGGGTTCGATCCCCAAGGGGAGTTCAATATTGTGCTTGGTTTGGTTAATGGTAGCTGGCTAGATACCACCGTTTTACCTAATTCTGTCGCCATAACAACAATTCTTGAAAATGGTTGTGTGCATTTAGAGGTAAGATGGCCGTTCCTCAGTCTGTTGAGAATTCCGAGTGAAGTGTGATCCACCTTCGACTTTATCATAACTTGAAAAATCAGGTGAGATGAAGGCCAAGCACCTAGCTGTTGTACAATAGCTAGAGTTTTGGCAGTAATATCAGACCGGCCGCCTGCCTCACGTCAACCAAATAATAGCATAGTGGATATAAAACTGTTCTGAAATTTATGAGTGTAGGTACACATTAAATTAATATAGGTGACTGTACTGCAGTGTTTGCAAATTACATCAATTATGCATTCCTATATAATAATAAAAAAGTTAAGTAAAAGTTGAGTTACCTATAGGCCGTTCATAACGGTCCTCAGGTAAACCGACTGATTATTTTGTACATAATAAAACGATATTTGAAGGGTTTGGTTGCCGGTGAAATTACGGGTACGTGAGGCTTAACACCTTTATGCTTCAAGTTGACGGGCGCAATTCAATGCCGTGTAAGCTATGTTCTTTGTGGATGTGACCTATGCAGTAATGCTTTGTCATAGGCAAGAGTACAAGAGTCTCCTAGAAGTATAAAAAATAATAATATATATAACATAGATTTGTTATACACAAACATACACACACGCAGTAGGTAAACGATCATATTTTTCACCATCTCACCTGGTTACAAGTTGAAATAAGGCCGAAGGTGGAAGCGCACTTTACTCGGAATCCTCAACAAACTGAGGAACTGGCTATCTTACCTCTAAATGGCGAAACACAACTATTTTTAGAATTGCTGTTATGGCGACAGAATTAGGTAAGATGGCGGTAGCTAGCCAGGCAGACAGTACACGAACATACACATACGCAGTAGATACACGAAAATACACATATGCAGTAGGTACACGAACATACACATACGCTGTAGGTACACGAACATACACATACGCAGAGGGTACACGAACATACACATACGCAGAGGGTACACGAACATACACATACGAAGTAGGTACACGAACATACACATATGCAGTAGGTACACGAACATACACATACGCAGTAGGTACACGAATATACACATATGCAGTAGGTACACGAACATACACATACGCATTAGGTACACGAACATACACATATGCAGTAGGTACACGAACATACACATACGCAGTAGTTACACAAACATACACATACGCAGTAGGTACACGAACACACACATACGCAGTAGGTACACGAACATACACAAACTTACGCAGAAGTTACACGAACATACGCATACCTACGCAATAGGTATACAAACATACACACACAAGGTACACATTTTTTTTTACCGCCTACTTATTTTTTGCTTTTTACTTCTAGCCAAGTTATTGTCTAGGAGATGGCAGTAATTAGGTACAGGACATCACAGGCCATTAATTTTACACAGCGCCATCTCGTCCCAAACTAAGCAAAGCTTGTAATATGGGAACTATAGATTGCGGATATGATACTCATATAAGTACTTTTTTTTTGTTAATACATACTGACCATACAACACCCGAACACAGAACAAACATCTATAATCGTAAAACAATTTTTTGTCCTGCGTGGGAATTGAACCCACAACCTACAGGGCAGACGGCAGAGTTACTGCCAACTGAGCTGTGAGGCTTGTTAAGAAGATAAATTATGCTTCTAATGATAACTAATTCCTTTATCATCTCTTTAATATAGATGAAATTGAGCCATAGCCCAATTCACTTTTCATAGGTACCAGCTATAATTCCATTCCGTAGCAATATCTCCAAACTTTTTATTCGCCACACTGTGAGTTTGAAACATGGTGCTTCCATGAATAATGGCAAAAGTTGAAACAGCTTAAATTTGAACTGTCTGGATACCGGTTGGATATTAATTTGGATTTAAGTTGCCGTCAATAATGAGAATTAATTTAACATTACTTAGAACATCTGATTGTCTGTTTGGGAATACTAACTCGTATTGGCGCGAATAGCCGCCATTTTGTTTAATTTTATTGCTGCGATAAAAAGCGCTGCGCTCAGATAAGAAACATTAGAAGGGAAGTGAAGGGAGTCTATGGCGTTCAAACATTCAGAATTTAGGATAAAAGGGAAGGAGCAAAATCATCCTACAATCAGAATATGAATATTTTTTATTTTGGACGTAGGGGAAGCCCTTGGCCTTCATCTCACCTGGTTACAAGTTGAGATAAGGCCGAAGGTGGAGACGCACTTCACCCGGAATCCTCAGCTAACTGAGGAACCGGCTATCTTACCTCTAATGCTATTGATGCCAGTTTTAAAGTAGATACATTTCAAGTTACAATGTGGGTATTATATCCACCGGGTTACATTTTACATTGTAGCGGTCGATGGTTAGAGGCAGCTCAAGATCGTTATCGATCATTTTAATGAAGATTTCAATGTTATTATTAGTACCTACTTATTTTTTCAACAATATTATATATGTGAATAGGAATGTTGAAAATCAATTTATAAATAGGAATTTGTCTAAAAAATGGGTATCTATTTATTTAACTATATACATTTTGATAAATAGTTCATTTGATATTTATTTGATTAGAATAATAGTTCGAATAGTTAGTGTTAATTTCAGTTCAATTTAAATTTAGTAAAATACCTAATTATGTTTGTTAAACTTATAATCAATATGTAATACCTTCAAAATACCTCATACAAATGATCTGAATATGCGAAACAATATAATCGAAGCCTATTTCAACAATAAGTAAGGTCAGTGATAAATAATAATAATAATAAAATTTTATTCAGATAACTTAAGGATAGTACAGAATGGTAATTTTACTAATTCTAAGACCCATAGATATATATACCTTAAATTAAAATACATATAAAATACTTGAGTTTAAGTAGGCACACGTTATGTCGACGTGTGATCCCGGTGTCTCGAGTCAGACGGCCGACAAACGGACGATACTTGACACCACGCGGCCAGAAGCAAGTGTCGGTGAACATGGATAGTCGATACGGCAAACGCAAACCGGCAAAAGCACGAAAACCATCTAGTCTCTAGATGGTTTTCGTTTCCTACCCACAACTTTGGTGCAACCCTCTGCATCGCAAGGCACTTTACGAGTAGCCTCAGTCTCAACCCTGCGGAGAAGTCCACAGCTTGTCATTCCCTTGATATTAGCCGTCGGCGCGATGATGAGATGTTGATGGATAGTCCAGACCTCCCAATAAACCATCGCATTCATCATATATTGTAAAAAACCATACAATCATATTCTTTAACTATAGAAATGTCAGTTATACACCAAACATCATCATCATCTATTAAGAGTTCATTATCACACTGGATTCTGTATAATCTAGCAGCAATATTGGTATTCAGATGTAATCGCTAAGTCCCATGTGCTATAATTAATAATTGTTTTATGCAAATCATTCATAGATCAGATATTCAAGTCTATACAGATGAAATAAGTTCATAAGACACAAGTGATTGATTTACAAGTAGGTACCGCATCATCATCATCATCAACAGCTCATTAGTGTCTGCTGCTAGTCAGAGCCTCCTCCAAAATTTGGAGGGTTTTTATATATATATATATATATACATAATCACCACGCTTGGCATACGGATTGATGGTCGCAGTAAAGGCGTTGTGTAGTCACAGAAAGAAGCTGCTGCCCTCCTTCTGTTGAAAAAATCCCTTAGTCGACTCTTACGAAATCCGCGGGCCGAGTTGTATGCCGTCGCGGCTTAAAAAGAATCGACCCTTCCAAGTAGATACCTACTTAAGTTTAGTATATTCTTTAATAATCATTGTTACTATTAAATTCCGATTATTTTACGATTATTTATATATCCGATTTATTAATATACCTATATCACATTTATGTATCTGCACTAAAGGACAAAGTTAATAATGAAACCAAACTAAAACATATATCTACAAGATGCGTGATTTTTTATCATTAAATTTGTGTGGCCGTTTATATTTTGCCGTTTGTATCGGGAGAAAAAAATATCAAGGTACCAGCCTCATCAATTTCAAAAATTAGGCAATGTTGTAAATTGATTGAATAGATGAATTGAAAGTGGACCACCCCGCGGATCGAGAAGGTAAATCTCTAATTAATTAGTCAAGTCTGAGTACTGAATTACAAAAACAAACTTTGTTTCACCCTTTGGGTCCAATCACCGCTGTGTTTAATTACTTAAATGTCAACGGATAAGGCTTCAAACTCACGGATAGAAGGCTTCTTCAATTTTTGATACTTTTCGATAATATTTTTGGTATTCATAAATTTGCGTTTCATTCAGTTTTACTATACAATCTCAGATTGCGTTAATGTCCGAATTCATAAAGAGTATGAAGAAATAATAAATGACCGCATCCATTGAAGCTCCGTTTAAAAAAAATAAAAAAAAAACGAAATTTAACAAAAACATTGAGATTGAACTCGATTAATTTTGTTAAATTTAGTCAATATTTTCTTAATGGAGATTCAATGGAGGAGGTCTAGTATAAGCAACGATGAAGTCTACAATGGGAAAAAGAAAGCTTACGCAAAAGGTCAAAATGAAAAGCTTAGTCAAAATTACTTAAGGCCCTGTCAGTAGACGTTTCCTCTTTTTCAAATGGAAAATTATAGTACTTCTGAACAAGTCACGAGTCTAGTTTTAATATTATTACTTCAGGTACCTATCAACATTAAAGGTAAGCTGAAAATATAATTGAAGATAAATTTCTCGATAAAAATATTTACCTATTGAAAATGGTACGTTTCAAAATTTACAAGCGAAATGTTTTGATACCTACTATGAATATTGACACACCATTTATTTTAAATGATATGTTACATGTTGATCTACATTAAAGGTAAGCTAGTTTTATTATACGAACTCAAATTTAATTTTAATCATAAATTATTTGAAAAACGACAGGTGCACCGCGCGCCCGCCTTTCAATCAGTAGTTCTGTGACCACTGTCGACGTTGGACGTGTGCTTGTCATCGTCGCAGCGGTCAGACAACACCTAGAGTCAGAATAAATATTAGGACGGATGTAAATAAGTTATTTTTCTGTGCCAGTAATGGTATTATCATAATGGTCACATTACCTACATACCAGCAACGCGATCTCAGAATGGAGATACGAGTCAGCGAATTGGGACGAAATGCGACACTTCTTTGCATCTTACCCTTGGCGGCAGGTATGCTTCTATTCCGAAGATCCGACTTGCTGCGCTGACGCGGTTGCGGACGTGATTCGCCAAGGAATGGAGTATTTTATTCCATTCTCCGACATCCCACTTGGTGGCAAAGCTAAGCCTTGGTTCAGTGCTGATTGCGCTCGTGCCGAGCTGCGTAAACAAGCTGCTTTCCAAGCCTGGGTGAAGGCCCGCGCCTGTAAAGCAAGATCTCGGAAGGTCCGTGAAAAGAAGCGTTTATTTAATACTGCTGCCAAGGCCTGTAAGAGGGTTCTGCGGAGGGCTCGATTTGTCCATATTGGACAAATAGGAGCTAAACTAGCATCATACCCTCCTGGAAGTAAGCAGTTCTGGTCTCTGTCTAAATCAGTTGAAAACAACTTCTGTCGTCCCACATTACCTCCGCTGTTGAAACCGGATGGAACTCTGGCCCATACCGCAGTAGAGAAAGCAAATTTATTTGCTGATCTGTTTGCGAGCAATTCCCGTTTGGACTCTTGCTCTTCTAAGCCTCCAACTATACCTCAGTGTGGCATTGCTATGCCGATGCCAAGTATACATGCCAAGGAGGTCCGTAGAGCACTTTTCAGTCTAGACGTGAATAAAGCCAGTGGTCCGGATGGTATTCCGGCGCGAGTGTTGAGGCACTGTGCACCTGAGTTGTCGTCTGTGCTGACATGCCTGTTTCGCCTTTCTCTTGAGAAAAAGACCGTACCCAAATCCTGGAAGTTTGCCAACGTGCAGCCAGTTCCCAAAAAGGGAAGTCGAGCCGACCCGGCCAATTACAGACCCATCTCCATCACCTCCATAATCTGCAAGGTTATGGAGAGAGTTCTGAACCATAAATTGCTGACGTACCTTGAAGCTAATGACCTGCTCAGTGACCATCAATATGGCTTTCGCCGAGGAAGGTCCACTGGCGACCTTCTTGTGTACGTCACGCACTTGTGGGGAGAAGCCATTGAGAAACATGGAGAAGCAATTGCTGTTTCTCTTGACGTCTCAAAGGCATTTGACCGGGTCTGGCACGCTAGCCTGCTGAATAAACTTCCTGCGTACGGTTTACCTCCTGAATTCTGTGCCTGGATATCCGACTTTTTGAGTGAACGGTCCATCAGAGTGGTAATTGATGGCTGCTCCTCGGACTATATTGCCATCAACGCCGGTGTTCCTCAAGGGTCTGTTCTCTCTGCAACTCTTTTCCTGCTGCACATTAATGACTTGCTCCAGCTAGGCATTTTTGGGTATGCAGATGACAGTACTGTTACAGAGAGATACATATCTAGTGCACGTTCTACCAATCTGGAGGTGTGTTCTCTGAGAGAGGCCATGATTGAGCGGACGAATCAGACTCTAAGTCTTGTTTCCCAATGGGGAGACGCTAATAGGGTCTGTTTCAATGCCTCCAAAACTCAGGCATGTCTCTTTTCGGCGAAAAAGCGTCAATTTGACCTGACTCCTACCTTTCAAGGTACTTTTGTTAAAATAACTGACAGCCTTGTCCTCCTTGGCATGGAGTTGACGGCTAGCCTCAACTTTGGCACCTCCATCGAGTCTAAAGCGCAAATTGCGGCCAAAAAGCTGGGCATCCTAAATAAAGTCAAGCGATATTTCACACCTGATCAACTTTTGACTTTATATAAAGCTCAAGTTCGATCCTGTATGGAGTATTGCAGCCACCTTTGGGATGGTTCAGCCAAATATCAACTTGCCGCACTTGACTCGGTGGAGCGCAGAGCCAAGAGGCTCATAGGTAAAGAGTACCTTGCCAAAGCAAGGCTCGACAGCCTGAGCCATCGTCGCAAGGTTGCGTGTTTGTCAGTGTTTTACAGATTGTACTTCGGTGAGTGTGCTCAGGAGCTTCACGACCTTATACCGCCTTCGCCGTTTTTCAACAGAAATTTCAGACGCACAGCCTATTATCATCCTCACCTGGTTGATATCCCACGCATAAGAACTAAACGCTTTCAAGAATCTTTTATTGTGCGCACTGCAAGAACTTGGAATAAGCTCCCAGCGTCTGTTTTTCCGCTGTGCTACGACCCTAATGTCTTCAAGAAGAGAGTTAATAGGCACTTTCTGGGTAGGCTCGCTCCATCGTAGATCTCATTCTTACCTGTGTAAGTTTCGTGGTCAAGAGCCGACCCATCGTAAATAAAAAAAAAAAAATAAAAAAAAAAAAAAAAAAGAATAAGAATTATCAAAAGGTTTTATTTACGATACGCATCGCGCTACCTACTGCTTGCCGTTGTCACCTCTCATAATCGTTTTTGCCGCGATTTTAGCTGCATAGAGCGCCTTAAGCGGACAGGTAATTTTGGTTTGAGACTTCAACTTTTTTTTTTCCACCACTGGACTCAACTGTTAATATACTCAACCAGTACCAGACGGATGCGGGCCCAAAAGCTATACACTGGCTGCATTGCAGCACTGAATAGCTATGTTAGTTCACTGGCCTTCATAAGAGCCAGCCCTTGAGTCACGAATCATCTCAATCAAAAGCCCGGAACCGGCTCCCCACGAACCTGTGGCATCGACCCCAAAAGGCTCAAATAATTAAGCTCTGTCTTGACCATTATAATTTGCGTCTTTAGTGGTCCTCGACCTAATCAGCTGTCGTACCATCCCTAGCTGATGACCCAAGATGGGATAGCGCAAGAATTTCTCAAAGGACAAAAGTCATACCGTCAGGCCGTTTACCGTCATCACAGAATAGACCATTCGCCCCGAGAAAGGCTAGAACTTTGAACTTTTTTTTTTTTTGGTAAAAGCTCGACGGTTAATGTCATAAAAGCTTGGTTATGGCATGAAATTGCATGAAAGTCCGTGTAGGTATACTTAGTTGATTTACAACGGCACCGCACTTGCATTGGTGAAAGATACAGCACCTTGCACTCACTAAAGACAAGTGCCAATACGGAAAGTTACAGGATCCATAAGTGTACCGTATTGTAAGATGTGCTTGCAGCCAAAGAACTGATTCCAATTTTGAAACAGCTAAGAGGCGAGCACGATCTGTGGAGGTTGAACACGTTTGTAACTAATAATTCCGTGTCAACTCGCACAGAGGCCAGTCCCACTGCCGTTTGAACGAAAGGTGTTTTGGAGGATCAGTATTAGAACAAGTACTTTTTTTTTTTTTAATGCGGAGAATGCGATTAGGCACCATAGCCTCGTTGGGGACGAGGCCGTGTGTGGGACTCAACCCGTCCTAGCGACTGGTAATACCCACTAAACTCCGCAGTGACCCGGTTTCGCCGTGTGGTGGTGTCGTGGGAAACCGGCCTTAGCCTTAACTACCACAACACCACCGGCGATTGCCCCTTTACGGGGCCCCACAGCCCCCCCAGTGTGACTGGGGGGGATGGCGGGAACAGCTGGGTCGCCAGGCTGTTCCCGCCGTTCGGCGGGGATGAGGGTCTGTGCAATGGAGGCCGGTTGAACGCCCCTACGTTCCCGGCCCCCAGACCCCCATCTGATCCCACTGCCCGACAGGGTGGCCGAATTGACCCTCCCTGCTGCGCCGCCAGCCTTGAAGGCCGGCCATCCCACGACCCGAAGGTCCGCTGAGTCCCTCACTGGGACTCCCCGCCCCGCGGAAGTCCGCCTGTCCATCCACTGTGCCCTATGCTAACTTCATAGGGACACGCGGAGGACACCCTCACGTCGGATTATTCGCTGCCATCGATAAGTCCCCACAAGTGGGAAGTGATCGACGGCACCCAGGGTACACCACGAGGAGGTTATCCGACTCAGTACCCCATTAGGACAAGTACTATGCCAAGCGTTCGAGCCTCGTAAAGTTAAAAAAAAAAATGTAGTATTTGTTGTGTATTTCCAGGAACAGCCGAAATGGATGATTTTAGAACTTTATAAACCGTAATAGAATGTGTACTTTAGACGGAAGAAAAGAACGCTTGAAAAGCAACACTAGAAATGTTGCGTATACCTAAGTCCTAATCTAACAGGCAAGAGATCCATGATCTGCCATTCAACTCAATATACAAAACTGAGGAAATGGTGTCATTATTATGTTGCCAACTCGCTGTTTTCCACAGCTGACAACATCGTAAAGCAAACGACAAAAAGACAAAATTTTAAAATAGTGGAGGATATAGAAGAGTTAATATTGGAAAGTCTGTCCAAAACCTTCATAAAATTATAAAAATTCAAGTGAGCTGGTCAAACGCATTACTATCACCATTAAAAACACAAAACCAGGCTGTCTAAAAAAATTCTATGCTAGCTTCGCCCAGGCCTCCGCAATCCTACCGAGGCGAATATAACGCGTTGACGTTCCAAGAAAATAGATAGCATGGAGTTTTTTTGTTAACACAAAAATAATTTGATTTATATTTTATTAGTAACTTACCTACCTTTTGTTATTGTTATTGAGATGAAAAAACTAAACTTGCACATATTTTTGAGTAAGTATCGCTCCTTGGATAAATAGTATAATTGGAGTCTGCTTTATATTATTGTGGTAAGTAAAGCAGTTTTTTTTTATTTTTGTCGTACTTCGGGGAGGTGCCTTCATCTCACATGATTTTCAAGTTATGATAAAGGCCGAAGATAAAAGGGCAATTTATCTGGAATCCTCAATAAACTGAGGAACGTGCTATCTCCAAATTCCGGAAAACAACAATTTCAGAATTGTTGTTATAGCGACAGAATTAGATAAGATAGTGGTAGGTGATGGAGGTGGATGGTGGTAGCCAGGCGGACTTAAACAAAGTCCTACCACCAACCAAACCAAGCACAATATTGTACCCCCGGGTATCGAACCCGCGGCCTCGGGATCTGACACCGGTAGGCGAACCACTAGACCACAGAGGCGGTTCAAGTAGGTGTGTTATATATTTAAATAAATAAATATTACAGGACGTTCATTTCATTATTTTTGTAACGGTATCTAACGCGTATTTTACCTGTATTCTCCCGACGGTTCTGCAGGTTTGCACCAGCCATAATGGTAATGAAAATGTTCTAAAATACTTTTTTTTTAGTATAGCCTACTTAACATAAAAAAATGTCTGATGTCGGGGCGGCAAATATAAAAATTAAAATATAATTTCAAGTAAGTTATGTAGGTAAGTATTCAGAACAAGGTAAGTAATAAAAGTGAAACATAAACAGGTTCACAGAATATTAAATAGTTTAATTTTTTTTATTTTAAATATTATTGAAGTCTGATCTTCTTTTTATTACGGAAGTCATAGATATGTATGTGGAGAGTACAATGTTGTGCTTGGTTTGGTTGGTGGTAGGACTTTGTTTAAGTCCGCCTGGCTAGCTGTCACCACAGAGTAGTAGAGCCCATTGTGAAAGGGCTCGTCCAGACCTTACCTATTTCAGCCGCCAATCAGCATTGCTGTGTTCCGGTTTGAAGGGTATGGTCGCCGGTGTAATTACAGGCACGTGAGGCTTAACACCTTTATACCTGAAGTTGTATGCAGTGCTGTGGATTTAATCTACGTAGTAAGGTATTGTTATAAGCAAGAGATACACTTAACATCATATGGGCTTCTTGCTTGTTCCGTTTTTCTTGTTCTCCTAGTTGTATAAAAATAAAAAATATGCATCTTACCCGATTCTGCCGCTAATAACAATAATAAAATTGTTGTATTCCGACATTTATAGGTAAAACAGCCAGTTCATCAGTTTGTTGAGGATTTTGTGTGAAGTGCGCTTTCACCTTCGGCTTTATCTTAAGAGGTATCATACATAGTACCTGAAATGGCGTAGCTTCAGCGATCATATTTTCCACAATACTTTAGTATTTACTTTGAAATTAATATCTTTTAGTTCATCATTTCTGCTATAACGCTTTGTTGCGAATACACGATCCATAAAATTTTCTCTATAGAAGAAAAATCCGAAGTTGACTCTAATTTGTCCCAAATTCAAAAAGTATGCCAAATTAGACCTTAACACTTGGTACAGTAAATAAATACAGTATACAGCAGGCGCTCTGTGTTTTAAGATTTTCAAAATGAATATTCTTTTTACCATAAAAAATTAAAACGTAGAATTTCGCGCGTAGTGCTGTCATCTGGTGGTCATAAGCGCCGTGGTTGAGCGCACAGTAATGTCACCTTTATTATAACTATATCTATATCTAGTTCGAAACTAGAGTAAAGTTGCGTTGAGTTGCTAATCTGAGGTAGTATAGGCCGTTAACTTGTAACCTGAGTGCCTAGTGCGAGTTGCAATCTAAAAATGGTGACCAGGATTATTTATTTATTTAACAAATCGCCGTAAAATGAAACGCGTTCTAGCAGGTATTGAGCAAATATAAAACTCGCACTAGACACTAAGGTGAGATGAAGACCCGTCGTACAATAACAATAAAAAGAACATCACAGTATCTAAAAAACCTACTCCATTTATCAAAAGATTCAATTTGTATTTATGATATCTCTATGCATTTTTAATTTCATCAAAATCGTTTAAAACATTTAAGAGTTTATTATTATATATAGATTTGCATGGTATGATACACATGTGCCGAATTTCCCAACATAACACGGAGATCTCGTTCGCTTCACTCACTCGATCAATAATACAATGTTATTTTAAACAATATTTTTTATTACATTCTAATATTGTTTAAAAGTCAGTAAAACCGGAACATACAATTTCACTATAACTTTTTTCCTCGTTGGGTCATTTTTTATCACAAATGTATGCTGGAACTCATTCTGGAAGAAAAAATCTAGTTCGACCATTATCAAAGGCACAAATTGATAATCGATAAATTGATAGCGTATAGTAAAATTAACAGCATGATCATAAAATAACATTCGATAAAACCATTATAAAATATAAGTAGAGTTACCTACTAACTCATCTGAGTCAACCACTGGCACAGAAACAAAATTAAATAGTTGAGGAAGCGACTCCACTGGATCTCCCTGTTTCGGATGACAAGTCAATCAAAACTTCTTTCTGTCCTTTTCGCGCGTGCACGCGAGAAAAAAAAACATAAAACCAGAGCGTGGGGTCTGCTTACGTCGGCGCATAGCGCTATACTGACAAATCTATCTAACAAGCTATTAGGTCGGTTAGGTAGTATATCGCTTGCGCTTACCCTATTCCTGCTCGGAAGTAAAGACGTAAGTACCAAATCTAATTTCGTTCATTATATGAATAATTATAGGTCTAGAGAAATTTTGTCTTAGTACTAGAAATGAAAACAAATTTTCTTACTGTAAGTATTTATTTTAGTCTTCTAACTCGGGTTTTTTCATATAAAATTGCAAAAAAAAGAGGTAAGAAGAGCATGATCTAAAAAGAAAATGTACCAAAAAAAAAAATTCAATTGTGTAACCATCTTAGTTCTGGACAGATAAAAGTCTGAAAAATGACATGCCTTTAGTTTTACATTAATTGAATATTTGGTTGACTTACCGTGACACGGCAAATCATTACAACATTTAGGGAGCCGCCTCTATGGTCTAGTGGTTCAACCCACCGATTTCAGATCCAGAGGTCCCGGGTTCGATCCCCATAGGGGGTACAATATATTGTGCATGGTTTGGTTGGTGGTAGGATTTTGTATAGGTCCACCATCTTACCTAATTCTGTCGCCATAATAACAATTCTAAAATTGTTGTGTTCCGGCATTTAGAGGTAAGATAGCCAGTTCCTCAGTTTGTTGAGGATTCCGGGTGAAGTGCGCCTCCACCTTCGGCCTTATCTCAACTTGTTACCAGGTGAGATGAAAGCCAAGTACTTATCCGTCGTACAATAAAAAAAAACTACTTACATCCGCAGTAAATATGCAGATATATTTCTGTCATGGCCACTATATTGAATATCCGAGCAGAGTCCAGCTATAAGCTGCACGGTAATACTTGTTTTGTGCTATTCCAAGCTAGCCAAGCTCGGAGGCATATTTTAAAGAAGATATTCAGTAATAAATTTAATTTTGCATGAATGTACCAGGCACCGTGAGTTCCCAGCTTTAGAACTTTCCGAATAAAATAATTCATTGACTCGCGGAAACAAATGCAAATTCGCTCAATCAGAATTATTGGCGCTGTTGAAGATGATCACGTACATCATAACAGATATGTATCCATAGCTGTTATGGATACATATATCCAATAATGTATAAACAAGATTGGACCTCTACAATCGCTTAAATAGGAATGACATTTTTAAATAATATTTTATTACAAACAATATTAAATTTTTTATCATAGTTATGTAAAAATATGTGTGATAGGAATCTAAAAAAACATTGTGAGATATTCAGAGACCTAGCCTTGGTTTGGTTCGGAAGCGGATTTGCAATAAACGGCGCTATTCCAAACTCTATACCTTACGTTTTTTACCCACTGCCTCAGAAAGAGGTAATGTTTTTCAAGAGTTTGTATTTAAATGCATGTCTATTTTATGTTACGCTCTGCAGCATTATCATGGATTTTGATTGATTAAGATAAGTAGGGTGTCGTTTTGTACCTAAGTTGTATAAATCTAAAATGAAAATGGGGGAGATGAAATTATAAATATTTTCACAGTTTTGATATTAAATAAAAGTAATGTTCTTAATATATGCACGTGTAAATTTATAAAATATTTAAACCAGGCGTGTATTTTAATATTTCGCAGCAGTGTTTACATTTTTCTAAGCTTTAACTCGATGACATTCATAAACAGGTGCCAGTTCAATTTTGTATTTTATACAAAAGGACCAATCTACAAGTGTAACTCTTTAACGAATGACTTCAACTTTTAAGTTATTCTGTGAAGTAAATGGAAAACATTGAAATTGCAGATAAAGTCTGTTCGCTTAACTGAATTTCCGCGGTGGCTTATTGAAGTTAGTGAGTTTGAAGTTTGGCGGCTCCGATGTGGTTCAATAATTCGATGATTACAATCAGCTGGGCGGCCGGCGTCTGAAATGTTACAGCCATCTTTTGCAAGATCGTGAACGAGTGAGTGTAACTTCAGATCTGAGACGTGGTCGCTGACTATAGGCCTCGTGAATAAAAGTCGCACTACGAGCTATGCTTATTCTATAGGGAGAGCTATGCTTCACCACGCGAGAAAATCAGCAATACGGATATACGTAAGAGAACTAGAGTTACTGACAAAGCTTTCAGAATAAAGATAAAGATCATTTATTTGCTGAGCCATGTGTACATTAAGATGGTATCTATTTTAATAGTGAGTGTATCACACCATGCTTTACCGATATCGTCGGTGTACAAATTGAGAGAGATTGGCATGCATTAATTATCAAATAATTTCGATTCAATATGTTATATATGTCGAATCGAGACGTGTGGCACCACCAGTCAACAACGCCTGTTTGAACGAACTACTAATCAGACCTGTCACCGGACCGATTTCCGATTTTTATTTTCTGTATTCTCGTTCTTTCGTTATTTCTTACTGACGTTGCCAACAGGTGGCGCTGTACGTCCATTTTTAGGCATTCAATTCTGTAATGTTTGTCTGTGGCAATATTATTTTAGGCTTGCAATAATTTTAGTGTGATGTTTTGTTGGTTATGTTGGCTAGACTGACTATGTTAACCAATCAGATTTAAGATTTGTTCGGATAAGTTGGTAGAATGTACCGAGTTTTGGTTTTGATTGGTGGAAACGCAAGCGTGAGATTTTGATTGGATTTTGATTGGATTACGCTTGGACATGGCTCTTGGTGGAAGTTATTTTTTTAGAATCGGATGGTGGACTTGTTTTTCGGGTCACTTTGGTTCGAGAGCTGGACGTGATAACTAGACACCAAGAGACTTGTCGGTTCCCACCATTCGGGCGTTGAGGTTATAAATTGTACGGACTGTAATTTGATTCCATTAAAAAAAGTTTTAAGACCAAGTATTGTTTTCGCCTACGTGATCCTACCATGTCCGATACCCAAGAAAGCCCTCCAGATACCGCTCCTGCCCCACGTTCTCCGACATATAAAATAAAATAAAAATTACAGTTAGGTACTTAATTATAATAATGTATTAGGTCATTAAAATATTATCATAATCAAATAAGCATTAATGATGTCATTATTAATCATTATACAAAACAAATTAAAAAGTGAGTTATTTAAGAATTCATCAATTGTACAGTAGCACTTTTCTGTTATTTTTTTTTTTAATTTAGCTTTAAATAAATTGGGGCATAGTTACTTGTATACCTTAAATTGTATATCTTGTATACCTTGTATACCTTGTATACCTTGAATTAGCAAGCTGATGTAGCAGTGGGCAAGTCACTTAGCACGCAAAAGCGATAACGGATGGGGTGTACGCATAGCTTTCGCCACGTTCCGTTTCAGGTTAAAAGGAATGTGGAAAGACCCCCCTTGCGATAGACCGAAGACGTGTTGTGACGGACACGGGGAGTCGATGGATGCACGTGGTTCAGGATCGCTATTTGTTGCGTGGATAAGGCAAGGCCTATGTTCGGCAATGATGTGCAGCAGGAGATATCCGCTGACGTGATGATGATATGAACAGTTTTTTAGTTATCCTGTAACTAATATTTAATAAAATCCTTAATTTGTATATGCCTGCCTTAGTCGTTTTTATCTAAAGGAAAAATCTGAAATTGATGTATGTGTCAGAGAACCAGAGTCATACCTTCATCTCATCTGATTTGCAGGTTGTAGTAAGGCCGAAGATGGATGCGCATTGTTTTGGCGACAGTACTAGTTCAGATGGTGGTAGTTTTACCCAGCTGGACTTGAACAATGGCCTTCCACCAACCAAACCAAGCACAGTATTGTACTCTCCCTGGGAATCAAACCCGGGACCTCTGGAACTGTCACTGGTGGGCGAGCCACTAGACCATGGAGGCGTTAAAAATCCGTTCGCTGTATTTTATTATACTGGTTATAAATAAAACTGGTAGGTATATGATTTAAAAAGGTGAACAAATACGGATATCAAAACACTGTCCATCTGCCGGTGTCTGATAAACGAAATCAGATTGCGCTATCTGAAACTAATTATCCCCCGACTGTAGGTAAACCAATCAATCTACGTCGAATGATGCGGGGTGGACCCCTGATTAGCGACCGATTACAACAATCATAAAAAATAAGTATAGACCGTTCGTAACGTTCCTTAGTAGCTCCCTTGAATAAAGTAAAATGCTTCGTATTGTTTGAATTTATTATACATTTTAAATATAAGTTACGTTGTTAAGCACAAATATTACTCGATATATCTAATTACCGTAATCTTAAAATTTTTAAGTCTCTATAACTAGAAACCCACTTTTAATAGTCGACTGCCTCATTAATTGTTAAATTCGTATCTTTGATGTGTTTCATATTTTAATGTATTGTACCTACCATTTTTTATTTTTGGCTTATTTGTCTGAAAAAAAACTGAAAAATGGTACGGTAACTAGGCGCAGAACGCCTAATGTCAAGAATGACCGACCACTAGTTGACGGAAGCAAAATTCTGGGCATATCATCGGTTTTTATTAAACATGTATTTGATTATCTTCTACTTTCTTGTTTTGTCGTGAGCACAATTAATAAGAATTAATAAAAAAAAAAGTTTTATTAAATGTTTTCTATTCTAAAATCATATTACTTGAAAATCTACAACTCTACGTTCTGATGTTTGATCACACTTGATCGTGACGAATGACAGTTTCAATTATTTTTCTGTTTTGACTATCGGTCCGTTCGGACCTATCAAGTGGGTTTGAATTGGGGTTGACGCGGACATCTTGACGTCCAATAACATGCCCTCGTTTTAATTGGAATTACTACACTAGATAGCCTGGATCATCATCATCATTACATTAGATTTTTACATAAACCTCTTAAATACTTGGGATATATCTCTATAGACTGCGATCAAAAAATATGTTTTATTATTTATGTAAATAAATAATGTAATAGGAAATTTATTTCACTCAGCGCCATTTAGAAATAAAAAACCAAACTAAGCATAACTTCTTCCCCTTTACCAACTGAGCTGTGAAGCATAGACCCACCTGCTAAGCGTCGTCAAGGCAAAATTAATCATTTATCTATAAGCTATAATTACTTACAAAGTAAGTTATATACGTGTGTGCTCTGTTTTGCCGACAGAAATATTCATAAAACGTTTTCGTTTTTTTTCCCTGTTTCTTTTTCCAAGCTACATCAAAATGTCATTTCTGGTTCGTAAATTGTATTAATCTGTTTGGTTACATGCAGTTTGGTTTAAATTTATTGAAGCAGTCTGGCTCGTAGTTAATAAAAGTAGAAATACAATCTTTTTTAAATTGTGGGTCAGTTCTCGTTTACCTACTATCCGTTTAGCAGGAAAGTTATCGAGTGTGGTTTGTTGTTTGTCGATTTAAGCGTCCAAACTGAGGAACATCTTCCCTCTTAATGTCGGAACACAACAATTTTAGAATAAAATACAGACTTAGGTAAGATAGTAGTAACTAACCAGGCAGACTTAAACAATGTACTACCACCAACCAACCCAAGCTTAATATTGTACTCCCCCTAGGGATCGAACCCGCGACCTATGAAATCGGTAGGTTGAACCAGAGCACAGAAGCGGTTTTAATGTACCTTGGTAAATTATTTTTATAGGTAAATACTTTATGGTTTGCCTAAATAATAACAAAACCTTTACGATCAACTAAGTAAAGATATCTTAGTTAAATTGTGACCAACTTTACTAAATACTTGAAAATAATTCTAAAGGTACCAAACTTCAAATATTTTGAAGTTGCTACTAACTTGCCAAGCCAAACAACAGGACTTTTGCTGTCGTAAAGTTAACCCACTACAAAATGGTAAGCACCAAAATATATGAACTTAGGTACTCATAGAGTTATCTTCAAGTCTTAATTCGACAGCTGCAGCGGCCAGCACCCCTGCAGCCTCACACAAAGGGGAGGAAGCAGAGCTGTGGATCTGTTCGCAGCGCTGTACCCGCTAGAGCTCCGCTGAAGGATGCAGAGGACTCCACGACGGTAGTAAGGAAGCGGAAGCCTTCTAGAAACCTAAGCGGAACAGCCTTAGGTAGTGATGAGGCTTTCCATGCTGAGGAACCCATTACGCAAATCTACGTGTCCCGCGTTGACTTAGAGGTGAAGGAGTACATCAAGAGGCAAGCCGGAGTGGGAATCAGGGTCGAGAAACTGGACTCTCGTCATAATGTAAGTTTCAGCTCTTTCAAGACAGAAAAAATAGAGTTCCTACGGATCGCCTCTCGACCTTCCCGAGCCCTTCTTTCTGGCCGAAAGGGGTGAAGTTTCGGTGGTTTAAGGGGTGCCTGTCCTATTACACCCCGCACCGCAACACGTCGGCGACAACACGTGTACCTTGGGTTAAGTCATTTTTATATGTATTCTAAGTTGTAAGATATATATTTCTATGGGCCGTAGTATAAGTTTTATAACATCTGTAACTTTTCTATTGGTGCCATTATTTTAATTAAACGATTATTATTTATTATTATATATTATTGAAGTCGGTGCCAATTTTATTTGATAACAATTTTTTCTCGTTTTATGTTAAATAATTTCATCTCTTGTACTAGTCCCCAGATTCAATGATCTTCATCGGTTTTTCAGCAAATTGATATGGGGCCAATTTTACTAACTGACTATATCGATCGCAAAATTGTATCGCAAATCGATTATAAGCTCGCTGAGAAATCGGTGGCCATACATTGAAAAAAACCGTCCAAATTGAGAACCTCCTGCTTTTATGGGAGTCGGATAAAACGTGAAAAAGGTACGCAGAAGATAAAGTAAATAAAAAAGGTAGAAATCCCAAATCCAAAATGGTACAGCTACCCATAACGGTCCTTGCAGCAAAGCCTTCATAATCACAACGACGTGGTATGAGCGTCAATACCCTTAGGAAACGTCATTTACATTAATTGTTGACAAGCCAGTCCCGGTTTAAATTAATTTGTACAAGGTCTTGGGTCACAAAAGGCCTCAAATAACGGGGTTCTGTAGAACAGGGCTGTAAAGTAGGATCATAGTAACAGATTAATAAACAACAAATCCTCTTCAAATCGTACTCCTCATTTCGGAGCGTCGTGATGCCCCTGTGGAAGCAACTTGGTTCTGACAATGTTCCGCCAGCTATATCTTCGTGAAGAACACGCCACCAAGGACAGATATAGCTGGCATGAAATTTTCCTCATGATATTTTGAATCCAAAGCTGTACGAATCTGGTCAATCCATCTGGTAGGGCTACGCCCTCCGGGTGGATTGCCATCAACCTTTCCCGTAACCATTAACTATTCAAGGTTGTCACCATTTTTCCTGGCTATGTTACCGAAGAACTTCAGAACTTTACAAAGGAATATATAGGTATAGGTAGGTGGATAGTCTTGTCTTCATCTTGAGCTCATGTAGGATGGACGCGTTAGTGCGGAAGGCAGTCCAAGGTATTTGTAGCAACTTCCTCCAGCATCACATTTCGAAAGCATCGATGCGGTTACGGTCAGCTTTTTTAAGGGTTCATGTTTCGGCTCCGTAGTGGAAGATGGAGAAGACAAGGGTGTTGACGAGTTTCACTTAGGTGTTACGTGAAATACTGCGATCTCTCCATATTTTATGCAGCTGTGACATTGCATTTATGGCCATACCTATGTACCTTCGTATATTTTTTCACAAGAGCCCGTATTACTTATTGAAGACCCAACGTATACAAAATCGTTGACCATTTCAAGATTCAGCTGACCGGTCAAGTTTAATTTGTGGGCACGGTCAACTATCATAATTTTGGTTTTGGCGTGATTGATCTAGAGCCCCATTCCATTGCTAATTCGCTCCATCCTTCCAAGAAGTTTGACCATCTCAGCTTCAGTGGCTTCCAGAAGTGTGGTGTCATCAGCATAACGCAAATTTGTTAGTTTTATACCGCCTATTGTGACTCCACCCTCCCAGTCCTCACAAGTTCGCCTGATGATGTATTCCACTCCATTAATGTTGAAAATAATGGGTGACACGTTTTGTCACCCATTATCCTCCCTGTCTTACACCTTTCCCAAAATTGAACAAATTCGAGTTTGCGTTCTCGATCTTTAACAACAAATAAAACGTTTATTTTCTCAATCAAAACCACGGCTGTACAACATACAGGGCCGAGATTCTTCTAAACCAATTAGCTTTACTGTATCAATGATATCGTCGCAAAATGTATTCAATGACTGATATATGAATGTAGGTATTATAATATGAGGCCATTCTGTGACGATACCATAATCATAGTGAAGCGATTGGCTCACTAGAATCGGGCCCTGACCTTATGCTGAATGTTTGTACTCGTCTTGTAACTCGAAAAACTTAGAACTGGTAACTTTAAATGTTTTTTTTTATGTTTCAGCAACGACCCCAATGAAACAAGACCAAAAGATGAGGAAAGTTGTTCTGCCTGTAGTAAGCGTAGCAAATAATAGGTAGGTACACAACTAGTGCCATTAAAGTTTTCACTTTTTTACTTTTTCCCAGTATTAAGGGTAAGGTAAGTCTTACGCATGCGTTTCCGTATGATTATTTTCAGTATTAATAATTGATTCATATACTTTACGCTTCTGCGTTCACCCCGCTGTGGCGTAGGTTATCCCTACCGGCGTGCAAGTGACATCATGTCCTAATTGGCGGGATTCAATCATGGCGGCGTGTCGTGACTTGTCAAATTGGGAAGTTTATTTGCTACCCTCCGCGAGGTGTGAAGGTAATGCTTGGATGCCCATAGACCTTAACAAGGGCCTTACCATAAATACGAGTAGTCACAGCCTTACATCGAAAGTAGGATATTAAAACAGACATGAAATTAAATGACTGTTTTTAAAATTTGTGGCCAGCAAATTGAATTGCTTGAATATTATTTTGAGACGATTTTTTTTTTCTGACAAAGAACATTTTTAGCAAACTAAAACCTCTTTTTAGCAGACCGTTTATTTTATTAACAGACCGTTTAAATTACCTTAAGCACCTATTTCACGACGTCTGAGTACCGCTACTTGACAATTAAAAATCACACTCTCACTTTTTGTTTACATGTCACAAATAGAGAAGGATCTGGTTATCTAGGTAACGCTACTCAGAGATCGTGAAATAAGCACTAAGCCTATAAAAACACATGTATTTTTATATTTCGTAATAATCCTTGTATCACCGTGTCTGATTAACAACTGACTGACAAACAAGCCAATATAAATATGAATAAATATGGCCAGAGTAGGTAAATGTTGGTATTTTAATCGAAAATAAATGATATACTTTCATTTCATTCGGTTTCTACTAAGTATAATGAAAAGTAAACTTCTAAACTGATCAAAACCCGCGCTAGTCCAATTCCATTTGCAATTCACATTTTAAAATATGCATGAAACGACCCATTGAATGTGTCTCTCATATTTCCAATGCATGGAAAATTTGCTATGAAAACAAGAAATTGTATTCAGTTTTAATTATACCTAAGAGACTAAGAGAGTTTACTAACTCTTTAAAATTGTATCTTCGTTTACGCAAGTTGACAGTGTAACATGGTTCTGTATAATACTGATATACTTATTATATTTTTATACGGTAATCCCTTAGACCCATAAAAGAGGATAATAGGCATTTCCGTTGAGAATGCTCACTCCATCATAGATCAAGAGTCAGGAGCTGAGCCGCAGAGTTAATATAAAACACGCAACTAAATACTTCATGGCAAACTTGGTGATACTATACTGTACCTATATACTATACTATACCCATATACTATACTAGCCTAGCGTGACAGAAAGGCACGTAGTAAAGCATATAGCGACAGCGAAACCTTCACCTATTTCTTATAAAAAGTTTGTTAGAACCCCTGTGCAAGTCCATACTGACCATAGCATAAACTGAACCTTTGAAAATATTAAAGACTCTTTATATGTCTTAATTGATGTATTTTGTTTGACACTGGGGCTATGGCTTACACAAGTTAAACCGTTGGTTAAGTGAAGCATTTACTTGCTTTACGAATAAACCAACTATACAGCTGAGCTGAATGTTTAATCCCGGTTAATTCATAAACTCAACTATACTAGGTGTGGTAGAGTAACAAATGTGTAAGCCAAGCTTTATCTTAGTTATTAGCTATATCACTGATAGGGCTACTTTTAAAGTAAGTCTTCACGTTTTTGAAGATAATCTTTGCAGCAACTTCTATCATCGGCCGCCCGAACTCCAAAGATATTTGCTTCCAATTCTCGTTTAGGAATCTCAACATGGCCTCACCTGAAACAAAAAGGTTTTTATGCTACTCAAATATTCCAGACCAGCAGTCTTCTTGTGAAAATCAACTATTAATCAACATTGACTTCATTATTGACATTTAAAACCCAGTCTTGAATTCAACTGTCACTTTACCGCTTAAATTCAAACTGGATCGACCAATATCTACGGATCTACCTTTTGAAAGCTGAAAGTTGTGGGAGAAAGAGGAAGGTGTGATTTGCGGTTGACCGGTGGAAAATGTCGGCAATCGGCAGTATGTTGATCAACTTTACTTTTGTTGAACAATATATACGCTTGTTTTTCCGCCGCAAAAAAGAACTTACCGCAAATGCACGCTAGTGCTTGTACGTGATCTGAACCAATCTCATTTTTTTTCTCAACGGAAATCTGCCAATTTCATAAACGACTGCTTAAAATGTTCACAAATGTCACTTTGACTTAGAGTGTTTTTTTTTTATTTTTATCTATCTACGATTTCATGGCTTGGATATTTAGTATAATATATGTCTTCGGTAAATAATACAAATACAAGATTATCGGTACTAGCAAGTACTTACTAAGCTCCTTATTTCCATTGAACAGGTTGGACAAGTAGAAATTAGCATTATCCTTGACGTCAAACTCAAATTTCAACTTCTTTGGTGCAATGTAATCCTTGCCATCATCGCCTTTCTCGATTTCATAGTCGATATCGAACATGACCTGGATATTTTCTGTTGACAAAGTAATTATTACAAATCATATTTTCATTCATACATTATTCAAAAAAGAGAATATCAATTTATTAACGCTTATGTAAAATTGATAACAATCTTATTTTACTCAAGCAAAAAAGTCCTTCCTGCATTATGTACGAAAATAAGCTAGGCCTTACAGCTTGCCAGCTTAAAGCGTCCCACACCCAAGGCCTACCCATTTCCCAAGAGACAAAAGTCATACCGTAGTCGGGCCGCTTACCATCATCACGTAACAGACCATTCGGTTCATGAACGGCCTGGAACATTGACACTGTTAGGTGGAATTTACTAGTTTTACTTTTAATTTCATGATAACTAACCAGCATGATGATCATTATGATAAATGGACTTCGAGATTCAAAACTAAACGTAAAAGCATGTTTAGAGGCATTTTAAGCCGTCGTGAATGCTCCTGGAGACTTACTAAGTTTCAGCTTCATGTCACCATCGCCTGTGATGGGTAGGATCAGGATCCTTCCACTGGCCATATAGTGCCCTTTCACGGTGCCGTCCAAGTGGAACAGGACTTTGAAGTTCTTCTTTTTTGTGTCCCATCTGAAGCAATGCACAAGTCACAGAGAACGATCAGTTTATTTTTTTTCTTGTGAGAAAATAACCAAATAACCCGCTAACTGAGCGTCTATTACTAACCGACCAACTTGGTCTACCTAGTTGGTTGGTTGGTAATTTTATTTCTTATCAGACAACCTGGTTTGTTGGTTGATATTTTTTTTTCTTAACCGACTACCTGGCTCATGGTTAGTAATTCGTATCTTAGTTGCGGATTGCGCAGTTACAATTGATTTCCTGGTCACGTTGAGTCTTTATGAGCTGAAAGATTTGACTAACAACTCATTTAAGTGACCCATAGTAAAATACTGTATGGCTGGGACTATATTATAAAACAACTATTAAATTAGAGTATGAAAACTGCTTGGCAATTTTTTTTCCTCAGGTATTTTGAATACCTCTATTCCACTAAGTTTAACTCGTTGAACTAATAAATTGTATTTTTTCAATTAGGTATTTCACCTTTGTAAATACTTTGCAAAAGTTGAAAAAAAAGGAATATTATATCGAGTAAGTTCTATTGAAATAAAATATTATTAAATTGGGTATGTGTATGTTTGTTCGGCCACCAAATTTGGAATGTAGTCATATTCTGGACGTAGCATACTTTTTATCCCGATATTCCCACAAGAATGGGATTATACGCTATCCGCTAGTAAAACGATTACATATCATCATAATATATAAAATCTAAATAAAAGACAAATCCTTGAAACACCAAAGATCAAAATACATAATGTTGAATATTATATATAATGTTACCATTTAAAGCAAATTAATTCTATGTTCAAAATCTACATTTTCAATGACAGCTGTCAAACTTCAAACGTCCATATCTCTAAAATTATTCGTCCAAGATACTACGTTTGTAGTTCAAATAAAAGCTATTAAAGAGAACTACATTTCAGATGGCAGATGTTGTTTCGACAGCAGTCAAAAAAATAGTCATAGCTTTCATTTGAATTAAGAACGGTGAGTCTAATACGAGTAGTTTCAGAGATATTGCTGTGAGAAGTTTGACTGCTGTCATTGAAAATGTAGATCTTAATCATAGCTTTCATTTGCTTTTAATGGAAGCGTTGTACATTTATAACATTTTGTATATTGGTATTTTAAGGATAATACAGAATGAGTTTTCTTCCAAGGCCACTGAGGCGAAGTCTAAAACCGTGAGAGTTGTCGAAAAGTCATGTTATAAGTTATAAGTACTGCATTAAAAAAAACTTAAATCATGTTTTAGTATTTCTGGAAAAGTCTGTGGCCGAACAAACATACACATACCCAATTTAACAATATTTATATATTATCAACCTACAAACCATTAATTAAATATAGGTGGTCGGTTAATAATAAAAATGTTGATTACTAACGAATAAACTGGATAGGTTGTCGGTTAAGAAAAAAAAATACCAACCGACCAACTAGGTGGACAGCCTGGTAGGTCGGTTAGTAATAGACGTTACTGAGGCGGTCAGGTAAAAACTAGTAATTAGAACATTTTAAATTATAAAATAATTGTACAAAACGTGACACAAAAAACTGTATTTGCTAACGTTTGAAGGGCCATTGCCGCTAAAGTTAGCGTTGAAACAATGATGTGGATAGAGCAAAACAGATTTTGCTACCTAGTTGGTCTAATATAAAGTGGTGTTGGTAAGGTGTATGGTGTCGCGAGTTCAATAGTTTTTTCCCATCTCAAAAAATGCCCAGCGTGCCTTAATAAGTTTTCACTTAAAAAAATGTTTTCGAATTTAATAACAGTTGTTGTATTGTATGATATGTATGTATTTATAACAAAAAAGTACCTTATCTTAAAGTTGGCCTTATCGTCGCCCTGGCCGTTAGCCAACTCAAATAAAAAATGAAAAAAAAATCATGAAATAATATTTATTGCTGCGCGAAAAGATAGCAAACTTGGAGGTTATGAACGCAAACATTAACTTAAAAGCAACCTTTTTACAGTGGTATCATAATGACCCGATTGTAAGAGCTGTCAAAAATAGCTAGGTACTTAACTCATTTGCCCGCTATCGCTAGTGATTACTATGCCATAATTAGCAGCATACAAAAAGTTGCAATGGTCGGTGATAGAAGAAAAGTGATTGTGTATTCTGCGACGATACCATTGTCATTGTGAAGCGATTCGTTTATTTGAGTCGGGGCCCGGGTGACCAAATGATATTAAACCTTCCTAAATCCTTTGCAATGCTAAATTCTGTTACCATACTTGTTTCTAATAAGGTTACATTACAGGACATTAACTTTACATAGTGCCATCTAGTCCCAAACCAAGCAAAGTGTAATATGGGATCTATATTACGTATACAATATTTAGCTTCTATCTTTATATTCCTCATGATATTATAGTCACGTCACGTTTGAATATTTTACCATACTAGCTGTTAGGGCCACTGACCACGGTGGAACTTATTTGACACTGGAACTAACTTGACACTGTGGAACTTACTTGACACTGTGGAACTTACTAGACACTGTGGAACTTACTTGACACTGGAACTTACTTGATACTATGGAACTTACTAGACACTGTGGAACTTACTTGACACTGTGGAACTTACTTGAAACTGGAACTTACTTGATACTATGGAACTTACTAGACACTGTGGAACTTACTTGACACTGTGGAACTTACTTGACACTGTGGAACTTACTTGACACTGTGGAACTTACTTGACACTGTGGAACTTACTTGACACTGTAGAACTTACTTGACACTGTGGAACTTACTTGACACTGGAACTTACTTGATACTATGGAACTTACTAGACACTGTGGAACTTACTTGACACTGTCAACCACGGAACTCTTCATCCCCTTTAGTTTCCCATCTTTCAGGGAAAACTGCAAGCCAGAGAGATCAAACTTGAAATCCTCCATATCCATCACATCCAGAACCTGGATGCCAATCTCTGGGATCCCGCTCATGAAGGTCGGCAATGCATTTTGGAACTGGCTTTTGAGGCATGCGTTGTCCTCTAGACTGCATTTTTCGACGGGCAATACTGTAAGAAGTCGAATGATAGAATGAAAATACAAGTTGAGATAAGGCCGAAGGTTGAGGCGCACTTCACCCGGAATCTTCAAAGAACTGAGGAACTGGCTATCTTACTTCTAAATGCCGGAACACAACATTTTTTGGAATTGTTATTATGGCGACAGAATTAGGTGGTGGTAGCTAGCCAGGCGGACTTAAATACAGTCCTACCACCAACCAAACCCAGTACAATATATTGTACTCCCCATCGAACCCGGGACCTCTGGATCTGAAATCGGTGGGTTGAACCACTAGACCACAGAGGCGGTTAAACTTACCTGCTGTTATAATTTTTAATACGAAACAATACCATTTTACCACAATCCAATTACCATCTGTTACATACAAAGGCTACTATGGGAACTTGTCCAAAGGCTAGCCTGTGCTGAAATCGTCTGGTTATATAATTGTTTTATTTTATTACTTTATTCCAGAGGCGCATATATTCGTATTTGAACAAAGTTTTTAGTGAACCAAAAGTAAAGCATCAAGTTAACTGCCTTCATAGCTCATTTGGTAGCTATGCCTGCTGCATTTATAGGTTCAGCTCTCGCGCGGGACAAATATTATATATGAATAAATATAACTAAGCATTAATTTCATACATCGCCATGTAACCCCAAACATTTAAGCTTCTTATTTTGGGAACTACATTACAGAAATACTGCATTACGTTCTTTTTGTAAATACAAATTTATAAAACAATACAACCCTCAAACACAGGAAACAAAACAAAATGTTTATTTTTATCTCACAGATGTGTGTCCTAGTTTAGAATCTACAGCCTACAGAGCAGAAGGCAGAACTACTACTAACTGAGCTGTGAGGCTGGGTGAAGAATATAGATATATAGGTCTGCGTTTGGGTGTTACATTGTATAACTCTTGGATTGTTGCACCTCCTGAGTGGCGAGTGTCAGTTGTAATATTGCTCCATCCATACTCGATCGCGTTAGCGTTTGCCACGATTTATATGACATTAGCACATCGCCATCTAGTGTAATTAATATGAAAGACAATTCGCGAGTGCAAGATGTACGGCAAACTTATCGAGCATCGACTATCGGACGAGAGTGGGGACGCTATCGCTCATGATTGGTTATTTCATCCAACGATAATTTTGGCGTAAACTTTACTTTACGCGTTCGTAAAGTTATCACTTCCCATCGCTTGGATTTTCACAATGTGAGTAGAGCGAGTAAGTACGTAAATAAGCACCAATTAAATTATAATTATAATAAAATAGGGATAAGATATATTTATATTTTGTTTTGTGTTAGATAGTACCTACCTACTTTAACGCAGCATATTTTCTTAAAAATAAGGTTTAAGTTCTGATAAAATAAAGCCTTGTTTATAAATAAATTTGTTCGTCTTCAATCAATTACGTAGCAAAGTACTTAGCTTCCTACTAGGTAGATACCATCAAGCGAGGGACATAACGCCGCCGCCACCGCAAAAAAAAAAGCAGGTACAGCGCCATCTTACTGTATTATTCCAAACGAGAAGGGCTTTAGAGCATTTAGTGTGACATCTTACGCCTTAAAGAGTAACTAATTATCAAATTACGCTCGATAGAAACGCTGTCAGCCTATTTTAAATTGGTCCATGGTACAACGCGACTAGATAGTGGTAAATGTCATTCTAAATTTGGTTGGTTTATCTTAGTCACCATTCGCGGTGAGCAAACGCTCATCGAGTGACTCACACTTAGCACACTGACCACTGGTCACTTTGACTGTTGGACATGCTCGCGAAAAAGATGGCGGCTTGCAATACCACATACCACACAAAACATCGATTTCTCTTGTTGTTTCTAGAAAACCTATTAAAACCTGTATATATTACGAATGCAATTGAATTGCTCTTTTTAGTTAAGTATAAATAGTATAATCTAGTGCATACCAAAATATACTATGGACGTTCTAATTCAAAATGTAATTATTTTTACCAGTTTTTTTTTTAATAAATGTAAATAGTTAAAAAGTTAAGCCACTTGGAAGTGTATTTGTATTTTTTTATTACATTTTCATTTCTATCAAAATACGTAACAAAAATATATAAATAGTTCGGTACAAAAATGCAATATAAGAGAGGTTTCAAAATAATTTTTGAACATTCGAATTTAATTTCGCAACTGATTGCAATGCTCAAAAATGTAGTTCATATATCTAGTGAATGTAAGGTATTTAGGTACAAAAAAAAATCTACATAAGCCATAAGCTTAGTTTGAGGCTAGATGGCGCTGTGTAAAATATCCAGTATATAAAAAAAAGGCTGATGAAAAGAACAATGTATCCACGTACCCATGCTCAGACATGTCTTGTAACATTACGTAAACACATATTATTTATGTGCTAATAGCGCGACACTAAGTAAATTATTGCTGTTATAAAGTGTTTTAAACCTTTTCTTGGTAAGACTACTATATTTTTTTATGGTACTGAACATAGTCACCTGTCTCCAACCGGTGTCAGATCTCAAAGTCCCAGGTTCGATACCCAGGTACAATATTGTGCTTGGTTTGTGTCCACCTGACTAGCTACCACCATCTTACCTAAAACTGTCGCTATAACAACTTTACTATTCTTAAAATTATTGTTCCGAGATTCAGAGGTAAGATAGCCGGTTCCACAGTTTGTTGAGGATTCCGGGTGAAGTGCGCTTCCACCTTTGGCCTTATCATAACTTGAAAATCAGGTGAGATGAAGGCTAAGCACCTCCCCGGACAATAAAAAATAAAAAGTCTGAGACCTTCACGGTAAACTCCATATACGATAGCTATATATACCTACATTATATAGACGTATATGCAGTAAGTACCTTGGCCAAGGCTTGCATTTATTTAAATGTTGATCAATCAACCTAGATAAGTTATACCCGTTTTAAGGCAAACTAGAATAATTATCTTACATCGAAGAAATCAAAACTGTAAACGGCGTTTACATGGGTCAAATTTGTCATATTATGTATTCTAGCTATTTTTGAAAACACTAGGTATATGAATTACAAACATAACTGATTCTTTGGATAAAAGGAAAAAGTTACAGGCTTTACCTATTGTATAAGATTAAAATAAATCCCGAAATTAATCCGTTTTTGCCTAATATTTCTATTTATTTCCAAACTGAGAACATTTTTCTAGTCTGGTTTTCATGCGAGAATTCTTGTGCAAATATTTCACTCACTCGTTTTAAGGCAACTAGAATATTTATTTTCTTGAATCTAAACTGTATACGGCGCTTACATGGGTCAAAATGGTCATTTTTATATTCTAGCTATATTTGAAGAGACAATATAAATTACAAACGATACTGATTTTTACACGTGTTTGATCTTTGGATAATGGGAAAAGTTAAAAGCGTACAAGATTAAAATAAATCCCGAAATTAATCCGCTTTTACCTAATATTTATATTTCCTTCCAAACTCTACACTTTTATAAGCTTAGGTATAGGTAAAAACAAAAACTTTATTTGGATAGTATTATTTTTCTGGACTGATTTTCATGCGAGAATTCGTGTGTCTATTCACTCACTCGAACGCGGACATAAATCGCTCTGTCACTCTCACACAATTGGCCAGTTTAAGCGCCCTGATGAAGACCAGAATGTACCTACAGCTATTCATCTCAGTCATGTCTCATAATGTACACAATGTCTTTGATGAGTCAGTTTTGGTTGGTGGCAGGACTTTGTTTAAGTCCGCCTGACTAGCTAACACCATCATACCTAATTCTGTCGCCATAACAGCAATTTTTGTGTTCCGGCATTCAGAGGTAAGATAGTCAGTTCGTCAGTTTGTTGGAAGTTCCAGGTCAAGTGCGCTTTCACCTTAGGCCTTATCATAAATAAAAAAAAGGCCAAGCATCTGCTCGTCGTACAATAAAATTAATAGTTTTAGTTTGTAAATATTGTGAAGAAGAGAATGTGCTGGAAAAGGGCAAAAATAAATTTAAAAAAAGTAGCTGCATTAGATTTATTTCTCGGTAAATTGCCCGAATTCCGACCAGTTTTTTTCTCTAGGTCCAATACGTGATCGGTCTTATAATATACCTTTATGTTCTCTGGTTTCAGGACCTAAGCCCTAACGACAACCTTTTTAAGCATTCTCGTTTTGATATTACATTATTTCGGTTAGTTTTTTCTACACTGGATAGTGACAAAAGTAAAGTGTACTATTGAATGAAATGAATGAATAAAAATTTCTTTAGTGTACCCCAAAAACATATAGAAAAAATGACAATTTAAAACTAAAGTAAATATTATTAATCATCATATCATAAAGTATTCAGTACCTCCTACGCAGCTTGGTGCATAACCACCAAGCTTGGGAGTTATTTATTATTTTATTTTATTGTTGTTACCAATACATACATAGGTCTTTTTTATAGTTTGTATTATTTATTTATGTAACTAGTATTTGTTGTGATTTCTGTTTACAATTCTTCTCATTGTTATGCACTAATTTTGTTATTACTGTTTACATATCTCCTTGCAAGGTTGCCTGGAAGAAATTGTTTTTAGGGATAAGGTCGCCCATTTTACTCTGATACAATTGACATTAAATGTTTATGTTTTTCTCTAATATTATTTCTGTGTATACATTAAAGTGTTAATTCATTCATTTATTTTTGAGGAGTCCAATCTAATAGTCAACATTAATTAGAGCCAGTAATACCGCTGATTTTTGCCCTCCTGTACAAGTATTGTATAACGCACATTTCGAGATGTCATATCCAATTAAATGTTGCATGTATACTAAGTAATTTCATAATAGTGTTTGTATAGTAAAACTATTTAAACATGTTTTTTTATTTTAATTTTGCTTTTATAAAAAGTAGCAAGGTAAATCTAGATAGACTAAATAACCTAGGTAAACCTTATTCTAATAACCTAAAAATTTTCTTTTCAATCGGACATAGCATATCGAAATGAGTGACAATCTACGTATGTATGGAAAAGCGGTACTTCTGGCCCTTCTAAATGGGTTTTTGGAGTAGGAAAATAAAAGATGCTATGCATAAAATATAATTATTCTAGTACGATAAAAAATATGAATAAATCAATGCCACACTACACTAATAGCTATAATTAATGTCCATCAACTATTGTGTTAATAATGATAATGATAGTGTCGGCCTAATAGAATCATGTCGTAAGTAATTAGAAAAAACACTGTAGGTATTTATTACAAATGGAATATACATAATAGAGAAAACAGCATAAGAACTGTATTCCGAGACGAGTACTCAGTTACTAAATTAAAAACAATATTATGTACACTTAAAGTAGCATTTTCTTATACTACTTGGCAATGGAACAAGCAAACAGTCCACCTGATATGTAAGTGCATATTTTGCCTGTAATAAAACCTTATTGCGTAGGTCACATCTACAAAGAACATGACCTACGGGGCACTGCATGGGCTCGTAAACTTAATGCATGAATCTATTAAGCCGCGCATGCCCGTAATTTTACCGGCAACCATACTCCTCAAACCGGAACACATCGAAGCTGCTTGGTGGCCAAAATAGGAACAAGGGAAGCAGATGGACTACCTAAGGACTGTTATAAACGGTCTATAGATAAATCAACCCTACATTTTTTGTTTTTATAACGAAATCACGTAATGTAAGCCATTGTTGGCCCATTGCTTTGTTTCATAACAAGAAAACGAATATTTATTTCATCAGTTCTATATAAAATTTGATTTCATTAAATTCCTATAATTCAATAAAAAAAGATACTCTAGAAGCGTTTGAAGAAGAACTGCTGTAGAATTTGGTAATTATGATTACTTTTATTATCTATTTCGTTCCAAGTAAATCTCACATGGTAAAAGCTGATCCAAAAACATATTACTGGTCCTAATAAAAAAAAATGTTTTTCTTAGTTGTAATTGCGGTTTTAGCCACTCGACCGTGTGGTGTAAATAAAATGAGTTTTCCTCCATTATTCAAAATTTAGATCTTACCAGACGATTCCACATAGCTTAAAGCAAACACAGCCAAGCACAAAACGAACTTCATTATTGTTATAATATCGCGCCTAGTGGTAAACGTTACAATGTCAACTGCCCACTACTAAGGAAGAATGAATGCATACCTTAATATAGTGCCCAACAGGTCACAATGACACTTGGTCAGATGCATACTACTTTTTCACTCGAGTTCACAACGTGTTTAATAATTCATTATTAAAAATAATCTTCTTATCTAAGAACTTACCTTTAATGTATAACAACGTGTAACCTATCATTTAGAATTAATCGTTAGTCAATATTTATAGTACGTATATCAAAATATTTCGCTTTTTATGTTTTCAGCTTACCTTTAATATAGGTACCTGAAGGTATATGTGACTCGTGGCTTAGTCAGAAGTATTATGTTTTGCCATTTGAAAGAGAACATCAACTGACAGTGCCTTAATAAGTTCTCGGATAAACACAACTTTCTTATGGTCAGCTGTCCGCTCTCACATACAACTTGTCATTTCTTCAAATAGGTAATCTCATTCAAATTAAACTAAGGGATGGTTTAGGTATCCATCGCTTAACATTTTCCAAGAACACAAACAAATCAAAATTGGATCAAAACTTTAAATTATACCTTACAAACACCGAAGTACAATAAAAAAAAAATGCTATAGTACTTTTTTTTTATTGTACTTCGGGGAAGCTCTTGCGGCCTTCATCTCACTGGTTAGTTACAAATTGGTTACAAGTTGAGATAAGGCCGAAGGTGGAAGCACACTTCACCAAGAACCGAGGAACTGGCTATCTTACCTCTAAATGCCGGAACACAACAATTTTTGGAATTGTTATTATGGCGACAGAATTAGGTAAGATGGTGGTAGCTAGCCAGGCATACTCGATGAATTTGATCATGTTTTTGAGAAAGTAAAGCGATACAATGTAGAATATCCCTACACTTTATTATGAATAAGAGCAGTAGATCTCCTCGTGAAAGGGATCAACCGGGGAAGTACTACCACCATACCTATTTCGCCAAGCAGCATTGATGTGTTCCGGTTCGAAGGGTCCCCGGTAAAATTACGGGCACGCGAGGCTTTACACTTTTATGTATCAAGTTGACGGGCGCATTGCAGTGTCGCGTAGGTCATGTTTTCTGTGGATGTGACCTATGCTTTGTTAAACAAGCCTCATAGCTCAGTTGGTAGTAACTCTGCCTTCTGCGCTGTAGGCTGTGGGTTAGACTCCCACCCAGGACAAACATTTGTGTGATGAATATAGATGTTTGTTTTGTGTTTGGGTGTTGTATAATAAAGAACGAAAGTATTTAGAAAAAAAGTATTTGAGTATACTATCCGTAATCTAGTTCTCATATTACTATGCTTAGTTTGGGGCTAGAGGCACTGTGTGTAATGAATTTCCTGTAATATTTATAGGCAAGAGATGCTGCTTACTTATTCCGTCTCCAAGTAGTAGGTATAAAAAATACAATATATTATTATACCAATGACACAAGCCTCACAGCTTAGTTGGTAGTAGCTTTGTCTTCGGTGCTGTAGGTTGTGGGTTCGATTCCCACCCAGGCCAAATATATGTGTGATGAATACTGATGTTTGTTCTGTGTTTGGGTGTTGTATAGTATAAAAAGATAAATATAATATATTTACAAAAAAAAATGCATAATATACTATGGTCAATTAATGGGCTGTTCCTTAATTACCTCCAGAACAAGGAGACGGAAGGGCAGCAGCATCCACCTGAGTATATACAACACCTACAGTTTTCAGATCCACTTGCCAAGCTTGGTGATTTTGCTGAAATCTTTCACGGAAATGATGCATGGATAGAATTACCACTATAAGACTTTCAGCCTTGGTAAAAATAAGAAAAAAAAAATCTCGTGATCAGACAGTCAAGCAATACAAAGAAATAATGTTTGTTTATTTTAATGAAATATCTAATAGGTACACTTAAAAATCATGTGATTTACTGCTTGGGTCAAAGAGATAATTTTTCAGTTTATTGTTTAGTTTTATTTTTTGTTGTGGTGCAACATTTATACAGGCTGTTCTTCTATAAGCAACATTATCTTTATTCTATGCAAATACCGCGTGTCGCGCCATGGTTTTGCGTAAAAAGTTTTCGCAATTCAAGACAACAATGCTTTGTGCATTGATCATATCAATGAGTATAGCATGTGGAGCATGTTTTTTTTTATTATTCATAATATAATATACATTTCTGACAAATAAAAATATATATGTAATAATATAAAATGCTAACTGACTCACTGATAACCACACACAGTCTAAACGGCTAATCGTAGAGACATTAAATTTGGAGGGTATGTTTATCTTGATGCGAAAATCAGTGCTAAGACGGGGATTTTTAAAATTCGTACCCTAAGGGGTTCAAAAAGGGGTTGAAAGTTTTCATTAAAAGTATGCCCTAACTCTGAAACCGTGCACGATAAAAGGTCAAAATTATCATTATAGATTCCTCATATGAAAAAGATAAGAACGTGTTTCATGTTTTTTTGTTATTTTAATAATTGAAGGGCATTTTATTAGAAAAAAAATCAATAAACATTGTTATTTAACAGGAAAAACACGATGCACACGTGTTTTTTTTCGACAATAAACTGGTGTATTTTGAGTGCTTTTTATGCAATAGATGAAAGTCAAAACTACCAAGGTGTGATAATGGAGTGGAACTAATGTAGAGGGGTTTTTTCAGTAAATAACAATAATACATATTAAGAGCTTTGCGCATTTAAAATGATTGTATGTGTGATACTCTTTTACGAACCATGTAAACCAGTAGAACTCCTGAATAATGCATGGTATAATAGTCGTGCTTATACTTTTTGAAATCGGTATAACGAGGCATTCAACGACAAATGTTCTTTTTTAATATATCCGGCCGTAGCAGTCGCGGCTTAAGATGACCCTCCAACTCAGCCTGCGGATGTCGGTAAAGCCGATTTAAGGGATCTCACCAGAGGAAGCGGCAGCTTTCTGCTGTATGTTAAATAACACCTTTACTGTGATCACCAACCCGCCTGCCAAGTATGGTGACTATCGCAAAACCCCCCCGTTTTTGGAGGAGGCTCTGTCCAATAACCAATTAACCACTACATAAGTGGGCTGTTGACGTGACTGTATTTACGACCCTTGACTAATGTAACTTGACTACTTGATACACAGTAATCTTCAAATGCATAAAAGGACAAGTCCTGAGTGACTGACTGGCTGATTCAACTACGATACAACGCACAGCCTAAGCCGCTGGGCGTACAGACTTGATATTTCAAGGGCATGTTCGTCTTTGTGTGTAAAAAGTAGCCTGCTAAGGAAGGAATTTTGAAAATTCTCACCCTTAGGGTTCAAAATGGGGTTCAAAGTTTGGAGTTAAATGTTGCATATCCCTGAAACCACAAATTATAGGCACTTAAAAATGTGTATGTTGATTGCCCATAAGGTATACGTTATGGCATATTTTCGGTTTTTAATAATTTTCAGGAATAAAGGGTTGGGTGTCCTTTATTCAGACCTGACATGAAACGATTTTATAAATTGTTCTTTTCGACCATATAGGTCGAAATATACAAAGTCGGTGTGAGTATAGTGCTTACTTTGTGTTAAATAAATAAATAAATAATAAAATCTGGTCAAACGTGAGTCGGACAACACTAAGACTTCAAAAAGACTGCATTTCTTGTCTGGGAATGTGGGTGAGAACCAGAACCCTCGGTGTGCGTGTCTGCACACCATGTAGGAGCTAATCGGTCAAATTTATCCAGATATCCAACAAATATATGTATTTAGAATATAATACTTGCACCTATTTCAAAAAACCAATACGCGGACGAAGTCGCGAGTAAAAGCTAGTATGTAATATACACATACATAAAGTATAGTATAACCAATACTCAAATAGAGAGATTTAAATCGTAAACAATTAATTGTACAATTATTAAACTAGATAACAGCGGCTGTCAATTGTTTTATGGTACAGAACAATTGATCTGACTTGGTTGGCGGTAGGACTTGATACCAAGTCCGCCTGGCTAGCTACCACAAGTTTACATAAGTCGCCATTGTAACAATTTTAATTTTGAATAGCCGGTAGATTGACGCTTCAAAATGATTTTATAAAAAAATACTGAATACTTTTTTGAGCGTGAATCTGACAGTTTTTTTTTTATACATACCATGAGTCACCACTTCGACCATAAATCATATAACCATCATCAAAATGAGAGCCCTACTAATCATCATAGATCCCTGTGAAGTGATCCTTTGAAGAATATAGGAAGGCTCGCTACATCGGAGACCCCACAAAAGTATCCTAAAAATATGTCAATGTGTTGACAAGCAGTAAGAACCCACGTACCTAAAACCTACCTACTTATCATAAAAACTCAAGCCATTTGGTACTTATTGTAGTTCATATTTTGAAGTGTGCATTTTTTGCATTGCGCTTTTGAATATGAATGCACAATCCCACGTAGATACTTTGAGCCTGCCTGTAGGCTTGCATCAGGGAATTTACATATAGGCAGTAGGTAGCAACCACCTTGGTAATTAATATCAAAATTGCGATTACCAACCCACCCGCCAAGTATACTCTAGCAAATCATTGATTGACTCAATAAGGGAGGTCCATGCCCTTCAATCGACTTATTGAATTGTGATGTCAAAGCTATACATAACTGAAAGTGTCTTAAAAGTGAAAGGGCACACTTTTGCCTAGAACAGACCTGGATCATTTGGGTTCTTTGTCCACCGTTTTCAACTTTCCTTAAGTAACCCGAATATTTATTAAAAATAATTAAAATTACTTTTTACAAAGGATGCGTTGAAAAAAATTTGCTCAATCACATTACAATTGCTGTGTTCCGGCGTTATGAGGAAAGATAGCAGTCTGAGATAGTAGGCCAGGTGAGATAAAAGCTAAAGCTTCCCCGCCAAACAATAAAAAAAATCATACAAATATCATAAAAGTGATAGTTTGGATGGGTGATTGTACCTCCTCAACGCCAAAACTACTGATCGGAATGAGCTGAAATTTTGCACAGATAATGTTCCAGACAAGAAAAGCAAAACGCGGGCAGAGCTAGTAAGTACATACTATTGGGTATACCTCTATATCTATATCCTAATGCAGTGAGTATGTGATTGATTGCGTAAGCCATTGTTTCAGTAAGTATCACCATTATAACATAGATAGTTATATCATTTAGCCTAATAGATGAACCTCACGCTAGCATAATTAGTCCGGGTCCGTACCACGGGTGCAAATAATTTTACATTTTGTTTCCCGTTCGCTCAGTTTTTTGTATGATTAATAGGACATTCATTTCACACAGCGCCATCTAGCCCTACTAAGCATAGCTTGTATTAAACAAATAAAATTAAAATACCTTCTTAGGTGTCCTTCTATTTGTGCGGGCCAATCTTCGAAACGGTTGAAAAGGGTAAACAAACATGGGTAAATTTCAAATGACCATTACCTCAACCAGAAGTTGATTTTAAAGTTATAAACATTTTCAAATCTATAAACACACAGTTACAAACAGTATAGAGGCAGAGAGTGGATGAGAAAGGCCAAAGATGGGCTCAGTGGCGCACCTTGGGGGAGACCTGCGTCCAGCAGTGGACTGCGATAGGTTGATGATGATAATGATGATGATGAAAACTATAAATATAAATTTACAAATAAACTGACCATGTACAAAAAAGGCAGTTGGATTACCTTTAGGACCGATATAAACAGCCTATAGGTAACTCAACTGTTCCAGAACAGTACCAGGCGGTAGCGTACCCAAGACACTAGCTGCATTGCCACGCTGAAAAGCTATGCTAATTCACTGGACAAAATAAGAGCCTGCCCTTGAGTCACGTGTCGTCTCTATCTGAAGGCCCTAGAACAGAAGTAAATATTTACTATCAACAGGTACCTCTTGTCAAATTGTAGAAAAAGACAATTTATCTTGCGTTGCATATTTTGTTCACACCATTCACCAACCCAGAAGCTATATTGGTGTCTTGTAACAAACCTAGATTAATCCTCACCATATATACCACTGTTTTTTATTCGATTATGATTTTCTTTAATGAAAACCTACTTATGTATGGGATAACAAATATATACACATATTGTTTATAGTATTTCAGGTCTTTATTAAATTCTGGTTATGTAAGTACTTTATATTTAGCTAGCTAACTAATTACCCCCCAACTCGGCCCACGGATGCCGTAAAAGAAGACTAAGAGATCTCTCTAAAAGAACGGCAGCAGCTAACTTCTGTCTTCTGTACACAGAAATACTTTTACTGCGATAAGGAATCCGCCTGCCAAGCGTGGCGATTATGGCAAAACCCTCGAATTTTTGAGGAGGCTCTATCCAGTAGTGCAAAAACTGGAAATCAGTTTCCAGCATCTCTATTTCCGCTGTGCTAAGGAGTAGTAGAGCCCCTTGTGAAAAGGCTCGTCCGGAGAAGTACTACCAACATACCTATTTCAGCCGCCAAGCAGCATTGCTGTGTTCCGGTTTGAAGGGTATGGTTGCCGGTGAAATTACAGGCACGCGAGGCTTAACACATTTATGGCTCAAGTTGACGGGCGCAATGCAGTGCCGTGTAAGCTATGTTCTTTGTTTGGACGATTATTAAACACAACGCAAGTAAGTCACGTACAGACTTTACGTGCCAAAAAATAGTTATAGGTAGTATAGTTAATATGTATGTTTTTTTTTTAAAGTTATATATTACTATGGGCCGTAGACTAAGTTAGAATAAGATCTATAATTTTCTCTATTGTTGCCTGAAATAACATAATATTATTACTATTATTATATGTGAATGTGATCTACGCAGTAAGGCATTGTTACAGGCAAGAGATGTACTTATAATATCTCAACTTGTAACCAGGTGAGATGAAGGTCAAGCGCTTCCCTGTCGTAAAATAATAAAAAAAAACACTGTAATGTTCACAGAAATAATATTAAAAGACAAATTAACATTTGGTAACAAAAATGACAAATTACTATGGGCGGCCTTATCGCTTAAAGCGTTTTTAATTAAATGTATAAGGTTACCTGTAGCAAGGTTTGCAGTAAGTTCAGGCTTTTTATAAATTGGTAGGTATTAGGTAAGTACTTTAGGTACATGTCATAAGTAACTGATTATCTAAGTACAGTAATTAGATTAAATTGCTTGTCCGCCGCAAAATAGACATTTTAATGGCATAACAATGTCAAATGGACCTAAAGTGGTTTAATTGCGGAATGAACAGGTACTAAACACCTATGTTTTATCCTCATAACCACATCAGCAGAACAAAATATATATAAAATATTACACAAACGTGCTTCTTTTACCTAAACTCAATGTAAACGAAATAATAAGAACTAGATCATGTTTAATTTGATGTAGGTATGATATAACTTATAATCTATCCGTAAACTACCTATTCCAATTACCTACGCCATAAAAAATAATAGAACATTAAACCATTTGAATTTTTTAGGTACCTTCCTCAGTTCATAGTAGATTGTCAACAAGGGTCTCAGGTGACCTTTATCATACAATTTAAGGATGCTTTATAGAGTATGATTAAGGAAATAATATATTTTTTTACCACACTCACACACATACACACATATTTTCTTTGAAGCTTTTTATTTTTGTTGATTAAGTTTTGACTTTTGTTATTTATTTTAACTTAATTTAAAAATTACTGAAGAGCGGGACTTTCTAACAAAGGTATTTTCAAACTTAAAAGAGGGTCTGAAACCATGAAACATGTATATGTATATACATGACACACATAGATTAATGGAAATAAATTACTTGAATTTTTTTATCACGATCTCCAAAAAACTTGTCCAGCAGAGGTCGCTTTCAGTTCCATTTTCAAAATTTAATTCAAATAACAAATAAAATAAATTATTAAAAAAAAAACATAATTCTTAGTCATAGAATGTCTTAGATAATCAGCTGAGACTTTTTAGAGGATCAGTCGTGGATGTAATGACTATAACTTATAAGTACTCTTTTGATAACATTAATTTCGTAGGCTTTTGACTAACAACTAAAATAAGAAAAGTATGTGTGTGTATCCTATACGCATGTATTACGCACGTTAATACTTTTTAAGTGTAAAAATACAACAAACCTTAATAATAATTATTAATAATTATATTATGTAATAATATTAATGTACCATGTACCTATTTATATAAAAATAATTTATACCGATAGGTACCTCAAATCTTTAAGCCCACTTTAAAATGCTTCTAATATTAAAACCGCTTATCACAGATACTTGCCATAAAATATCATTCACCAACATATTATATATTTTAAAATAACATACAAATACACATGTATATGTCATATTTTATGTATGAATATTTTTTCACCTCCGCTGATATAAAACATGTATTGTAGATTCATATATATTTTACTGTACAAATTTTATAATGACATAAAAATTCACAACCCGCGAGACGACTCGAACCCACTTCAAGTGCAATCACTTTTAATTACGTTTTAAAATCTAAAAACAAAACCGACTTCAATGAAAAATATGATACAATTTCGTTTACCTGGATGACTTATTTGTTCCAATTATTTTGATGACAGATGGACGAACCGACAGGCAAACAGACAGACGCGTGATCCAATTAGGGGTCCATGTTTTCTTTACTTTTGAGGTAATACTACTATTAAATAATACACACAAAAATACACAAATAGCTTCAAGTGTGCTTATTATATTTGAAAAGTTCCCTCGATTGCTCCAGGATCCCATCATCAGATCCTGACCTTTTTTCCTTACTTTTGAGATACTGAATATACCCTAAAATACCCAAATCGCTTCAAGTGTGCCTCTAATATTTGAAGAGTTTACTTGATTTCTCCAGGACTCATCATAACCTGACCTGATGTCAATGGGACCTCTTGTGAAATATATCCTTTCAAACAAAAAATATTTTCCAAATCGGTCTAGCCGTCTTAGAGTAATCGGGGTAAATACCGACATAAAATAGTAGATTATACATCGAGGGGATAAAACACTATTTTATCTCACGGGCGCGATATTGAAGTCTGAACGTAACGAAGCGAAGGACTCCAGATTTAACTCCCGAGCGTAGCGAGGGTGTTATAAGACGAGTCCTGAGCGCAGTGAGGGGTTCAAGCGCGCCCAAGACAAAGCTTTATCCCCGAGGAGTGTACTTTACTTTTCTCACCTCTTGCGAGACAATAAAAAAGCAAGGCTACTAAATACAGCGTTTTATTATAGTAAATTAAAATTAAAAGTGAAAATTGATGTTTGAGACATTAGTCCAGTTGTGGAAAGACCAACTTATATATTTTCTTCTATTTTGACATATTTTTATAAAATCTTTGCAGTTATTTATTACGTATATTATTGCAGCGTCTTACAATACTCGCGGCTATTGTTTAATTTCAAATGTGTTCCATTCAACTTGCCGTGGCCAGCTCGATTTTAGAAAAAGTTCTATTTTCAAATAAGTTCGACGCGGCGCCGGCCCCGGCCTTCGTGTATTAGTCTGTTGATCTATTATTACGAAATAAAACTTTAAAGCCATTGCAATAAGAACTATGAAAAGTAAAAATATTAAAACCCAGCGGATTATAATGAGATTTAGTCCAACATTACACCCCGGCTACCCTTGGGTAGCCGGGGTGTAATGTTGCTTTAATGACTTGCTTTACGTAAGGTTAGCATGATATGTAATTTGGAATTGTCGAGCAGGTGGTGTGAAAAAATAAAAATAGATTACGACAGAAATGAGAACCTCGTCCTTTTTTGAACGTCGGTCAAAAATATAAAAATACCTCATTGCTGCTATATTCTTTAAACTACCTTGAATATATTAGTTTCCACGAAAACTTAAGAGACAATCACCAAACAACTTCATGGTGTCGCCTTTAGGTGATGGTGATCACGCGCATTGTAAAAAAATACTCTCATCATATTTCGCAAACGCGCCAAAAGAGGTATAGCTTTAAGTAATGACATGACATGATACCCCATTTATGAAATTCTAATACATACCTATATACATTCATAACCAGATAAACATACCGGTATGTATATACATACCGGTCATAATCATAACCCTCCTAGTAGCTGTGCTGTAGTTGCGTAAAATATTACGAATCTTGAACTTCCGCCTGATTAAGTTTTTTTTTGTGTGACGGAGAAGTGCTTGGCCTTCATCTCACCTGGTCTCAATCTTATGGAAGGTGGAAACGCACTGCGTCCGGAATCTGACCTGAGGATCTGTCTGTCTGATCTATCCTAACCCTAAATCCCGGAACAATAGAATTTAGAATTGTTATTATAGCGACAGACAGGTAAATGGTGTAGGTGGACATCAATAAAGTCCAAACCAACCAAACCATGCACAATATTGTACCCTCTGGGGATCAAACCCAGGATTTCTGTATCTGATAACGGTGGACGAACTTCTAAACTTTTAAAACGATTTCTTAAAAGAGGTTATAATATTGTTTACTAATCAGAGATATTCTCTGATTAGTAACATAATCGCGAAGAATATAAAACAATTATATTTAATATAATTATATTATTTATTTCAATAATAAAAGCGAATAACAAACCATAAAATTACTTATTAAGTAACTACTATAAGCAATACCAGAATAAATAGGGACGTTTTACAATATTCTACGAAATACTTTACTACTATATACCTACTATGTTTAAAGCAACGTTCAAAAAACATGAATGTCTGCTTTTGTTTTGCCACGTGTATTTATCGCCAGCTATTTAAAACACCATTTAAAATAAAACGTAGCAAAGTATACAAAAATAGCTTTTAATAAATAAAAATAAATAAAACAACTTGTACGCATGAGGAAATAAGAGCGGCGCTTCTGTTTTAAGTAGGTACATTATACTCTGCTGTGTAGACTTTTCAGATTAAATAAAAAGTGAATCCGTGGCTATCCAGCTAGACCTTGGCCCCATATTGGACCAGCGTGGCCTTAGCCAATTTTTTTTATCATAATCACCACGTTTGGCAGACCGATTAGTGATCCCAGTAAAAGTAGTAGCCCAGTAGCTAGATAGCACACAGAAGATATAAAGAAAGAAGAAATAAATATATTTACTTCACAACAATACATACAATATACGAGAAGTCACAAACATAATCACAAGTATTTACAAATGTTATAATGACACAAAATTTCACAACCCGCAACGGGACTTGAACCCGCATCTTTTCCCAAAGCCGAAAACGCTCTAAACAACTGAGCTTCGAGGATCCTGACGCAGATTCGGAATAATTGTGTTATATTTTTGTATTTCAACAAATATTTACGATGTTGTGACAAAGTGCAATCACTTGAAATACAAAATTTGATAATCACAAGTAGTTTACAAAAATATATGTCTTAGTAGAATGTACAGGTTCTTCTCCTGTGCTGACTTTACTCACTAGACCGACGATAAAAACACAGAATACTGAAACAAATAGGTACGAATATAGTTTATTTAATAATATACCTATATATATACTTAACTGCACGCACACACAGTAAAGCATTCTCTTTTAGTAACCGCCTCTGTGGTCTAGTGGTTCAACCCACCGACTTGAGATCCAGAGGTCCCGGGTTCGATTCCCATGGGGAGTATAATATATTGTGCTTGGTTTGGTTAAAAAAAACTGTCTCTTCCTTTGTTTTAACTACTCAATAAAGTAAAAAAATATTTGCGTGTCAATTATTATTCAGTTCAATGATAAACGCGACTTATGTCGCGATATTTGTGTCATATTGAGGAATACCTATGAAACCTTTTGATTTAAAATCTTGATTTTGTAAGATTCGAGTAAATAATACAATCAAGTTGCCATGTATAAAAAAGATTCCATTCTGTTAGACATTCTAAAAAAACACAATTGATCGAATACATGAACCACTCACTGTTTTTGTTAAATCTTTTTCACATTAGGTGGCAACCTGGAAATCGAAGCGTCGGAGAACTTTATCAGATCATTCGTTCAAATCTAAGCCCTTTCAGAAACCTATTTAAAAGAAGAAATGCATTTATTTCAGCAGTCGTTGAATATGCAGATAGTCGAGATCTGAACCCTAAGAATAGAGTATTAAGAGATTTCAATGTGAGGGTGGTAAAAAAGCAAATAGGAGAGGAATATGTTTTTGCAAATTACCTACATGGGGACAGAATCTAAAATTGATAAAATATGTGTTAGAAAACCAATAATAATAATTTACAGCATGTTTTAGATAAAAATGAACGAAAAATTGAATTTTCGTCATCCAAATGGAAGAAACTTTAACGACATTGATTATATACTAACTAACCCACCTACCTTATTAATTAGTTTGGTATTATTAACAAATTAAATTTGTATAGTGACCACAAAATAATGAACTACTCTAGAAATCTACCGATAGTTACGAGAGATCGTACCGAATTTCGGGAGAGTATATTCATAAAAGCTTTAAAATGATCAAATTAAATCCAAAACCGATACAATTTCTCAGAGGAAAAACTAAAACTCCTGTTTATACAATTAACAACAAAAAAAAGGACAAAAAAGATTTATAAGTAATTGAAAAAAGGAAATTTTGGAACAACGATAAAAAAACTATATAGGTTCAGAAAAAACAAATAATAATATACAATAAAAAATTGCTTTAATCAGTTAAGATATGATCATTAATTAAAAATATAATTAAAAAGGAAAATGAAATAAAAATAAATGAGTAGGTACAATCAAAACGAACGGATGTAATCAATGAGGCAACGTGTTTGTAAAAGGAATTCTACGCGTCCAGTAAAGATACAAATCACTTATATCCTGTCAAGCCTTCTCTAGTGGACTCAATGGAGCCACCAAAGATAGTGAAAATATAGACAGAAATAAGTCCAGAACAATGGTTCAGACTATTATAATAATTCACAAAAGGAGGGAGTAACTAAAGGACAATTGACATATATGTATAGTTACTCCATTTTTTTTTATCATGCAAAGGGGGGTGCTTTTTTTCATTTCATCTAATTTTTTAAGTTATGATAAGGCCGAAGGTGGAAGCGCACTTCACCTGGAAACCTCAACAAACTGAGGAACTGGCTATCTTACCTCTAAATGCCAGAACACAACTGTTTTTTTTTTATTTCATGTGAATTCTTGTGTCATAATAACATTCGTAAATGTTGTAACCAAGTGCAATCACTTAAAATACAAAAAAAATATTAAAATAAAAAGCTAAAACACCATTTCTCGCTAGTGATTTGGAGTGTAATTTCAAACACTAGGGCAGATTACAGTTCAGTGAATGTCTGCTAGATGACGTTATCAGCGCTTTAGCTGAGAGATATGACACACAAATTCGGAATCTGCGTCGGTACCCCCGTAGCTTAGTTGGTTAGAGCGTTTCCGGCTTAAGGAAAAGATGCGGGTTCCAGAAAACTATTCCAAAATTCCAGTATTTTGGAAAATACAGTTCCAAAGAGTTGGCCCTCGATTAACAGCATTTACGAGAATAAGTTGGTTTTCGAACAAAAAACTCGACCATGGATCACAATCAACAAATACGGTAGGACCTTTATACCTTTATTTCATCGATCATACAAAAGCGTTTGACTCGCCTTATCACGATGCTACTTCCTTAAATGCGGTCGCATTTACACACCAAGGGAATCCCTCGAAAATTCCCTCTACGGACAATTAACCTTGGAGATAAAAGGATTTAGAATCGATGGCAAGTTATTAAACCACTTCTAGCTCTCTGACAATGTTATAATATTCGCCGAGAATACACAAGATGATTTAAGGACCGAAAATAGTATGTCAGAAAATTTGTTATAACGATATTATCGTTTGAATATAATACCGCAAAAGACAAACAACGGAGAATTGCTGTAGCGTGTGAGAAGTACTACGGATAAGATGTAATGAAAATCAAGGAAATTCAGACAAAATTAAGGGTAAATCAATTATATAAACACAAATAGTTCGAACAAGAATGCTGCTGTCCTTGTTCATATGAGATCCCTTACTCAGTTTTTTCAACATTCGCTCAATCATCCGCAATGAGTTGGTGGGGCCAGGTGGGCTGTGTGGAACATCCTGTAATTTGGGATTTGTAAAATAAACATCAAGTTTAATTTAAAATTGTATTATTCACTTTTTATTTTCACTTTTTTTAACTATAATTTAAATAACTTAATACTCAGGTAATCTTACGTCAAAACATTATTTTAACAATATTATTTCAGGAGTTCAAAACTTAGCTTAGTCCCATTTAGATTTCCGACATTCACAAAACGTCGAATACTAAATAGTTAAACGAAATTAGATAATTAATAACGTTTCAGAATTATTTTGGACTGTGCCGAAAACTTCGCAGCTCAGATCAGAACTGTTAATGGCGGCATATTATTGTCATCAGCAAATTGTCCTGACACTTACACAAACATTAAATATTAGCGATGTCTTCCAGAGGTTGTGAGCTTAAATAAGCTTTAAGAGTATTGTAGACCTTTTCAATAGGCTGGTCGAAGACTGGGCGTCCAAACTCCATGGTCATCAGCTTCCAGCTTCCATTCATAAATGCGTGTATTCCGTCACCTGGAAATAATAAAGCAGTTGAGCAAAGTAAGTGACTCGTCTCTTCGGGTCTTAAATCCTAGTCATTGTAACCTTGTAAAAATTCTTATCACCTATCTTAACTCGTTGGGTGCTGAAGAACACTCATGGTGAGTTGACTTTTGGCGCCTTTTTTTAAATACTGAGAGTATTATTTTAAGATGCGCGTGCACACCGACACCTAAAATACCATAAAGTTGGTTGGCAATAATTGCCTCTCAAGTTTTCGTTTAGAACTAATAACAATATTCAAGGTAGTTCAAAGAGCACCTATAACAGTAATAAGGTAGTTATTCAAATATATATTGAATCTACAATACGTGTTTTATATCAGTTAAGAAAAAAAAATCGTACATAAATTAGGTGTCTATACATTGTGTATTTGTGTGTGATTTTAAATTATTAATGTTTTTGAATGCTAATTTATTGTGAGTATAGATAAACGTGCTTTTTTTTTCTATATTTTTTTTTAAGTGGGCTCTTAAATTTGAGTTTAACTTACGGTACGTATTATTTTTATTTGTTTGCATTGTAAATCTATATTTATTTTATTTTGTAATGTTTAAGAAGTATAACTTCTTACGTGCGTACATAAGTACAAACACACGTTTTTTTTTGTTTATTATTATTATTGTACTTAACTTACGTTTATTTATTTATTTATTTATTTATTTATTAATAATTCACAAAACAGTTTACAATCGAAATAGACTTACAATAATTACTTATGACGTTACGTACTTAACTAGTTTTAATAGCCATTTCTTGTGTTTTTAGTTTTATGAGTCGTCTTATAAAAAAAAGCCAAATTGCACTTGTGCTTAGATTAGTTTTGTTTTAAAAGTTTTTATCGAACTTCGTTTAGATATTTTTACATAATATTATGCAAAATAAAATAAAATGGAACTCCTTAATGTCACATTATACTAAAGACGGCCTTTATTTTGCTATAACACGTGTTTAACCATTTATTATTCCATTTGCAGATAGACCCTTCTCACACCTCTGACGCATAACGTCATAACTGACAAGCAGGAATTCAATACGGATAATGAATTCGGGGTCGGATGACGCGGTCAATACTCCGAGCTTGGTATTTAGGGTTGTTGACCCGCTGTAGCTTTTGACAGATGATTGACTTTTACATTGACTGAAAAGTTTGCATGGTATAGAATGATAACATAATGTACATGTAGTTTAAAAAACAACTTGTTTTCACATTTGTTTGTTTTCACATTTTGTAAATGTTTAAATGTTGACTTTCGTTATGCGTGAAACTTGACGAAGCTTCGTGAGCGATGTTCGAAGCAAATGTCAGATGTCAAAACAAACGTCATTTGAAATTGTCAAAACCAATATGACCCCACACTCGGAGGATTTACTTGTTTCCACTAATGAGTTCTAGGTACTATTCGTCACCTGGCTCAATCATCAGATTTCCGAGATTTCAGATTTTCAGCTCATACTGAACACTTTCTTGTACACCTAGCTAACATAAAAAACTAATTTTGATTGAAGCGATGCTTGAACCTTGTTTTGGCTTTTATTTAGGCCAGCAAATTAGCAAATTAGCATAGCTATACAGCGTGGAAATGCAGCCAGTGTCTTCGGCTGGAATAGTTGGGTAACCTCTAGACTGTTTGTAAAGGTACTTGGGTGGCCCAACGGCATTTCTCATAAATAGGAAGTTAAAAAAAATAGCGTAGAAGATATTTTTTCAGACAACCTTTGGTTTAGAAAGGATTTTATGGCTTAAGTGGTGTATAGATGTAAGTGGTCTAATTTAATTTACCAACACAGGTATAAGCAAAAATGCCTGTTAATACGAAACATTACAGCAATTTCTAAAATATTTCATGTCGGTACATTTGTGTCTATACCCTTAAGTGGTAGATATTAGGTACCTTCCTATTATTTATTTATTTTGTCCTGCGATAGGTATGTACGCCTCAGAAATTGTAATACTACATCATAAAATGTTGCAAGGGAATGTTATATTCTTTAAGACAGATAAACGTCCTAAAATATTACTACAAGAAATATTACTTGGTCGTAGAAACTTACTCAAACCCTTATTTCCGTTGAAAAGGTTCGTCAGCTTGTATTCAGCGCCATCTCTTACATCAAATTCGTACTTGTAGCTCTTCAGTACAATGCTGTCCTTGCCGTCTTTATTATTGACTTCGAAAGGGATGTCCATTTTAATTTGGCAATTTTCTGGAAGTAAAAATATTTTTGATTAAAAACATTTTTAGAAAATGTTTTATTTGACCAGCTTACTGTAAAAACAAGCAAAGATTTTGCCTGAGATAAAAAGGTCTAAAAATAGCCTATATTCTCTGGACTTAAAGACTAAGATTGTACTAGCGCAGAAAAATAGTCGAGTGCAGCGAGTTTCTAATCTATAACAGTTTAATGTAGAGGCAAATCAATGTGTGAGGCACAATAACATCTTCAAGGTACGTGTAGCCTACCGTACGTCTGCTAGTAGTAGTTTTACTAAATCTACACGAATATCTTACTTTCAATCCAATCACTACGATTTTGTCTGAGTGATTGGAAATCCATATCAGAATGAAATCGGTGAATTATCTTGTTAATAGTAAAAGGTTACATTTGGGGTGCACTAATAGACAATAAAGCACGATAATTTTAAGTTTATGAATAAAACGTAGTAGTTACAACGAACAGTACAAACACGTAATGAAGGCCAAGCGCATCCCCATCGTAGAATATAAAAAAAAAACTTGGTGACAGAGTATAAACACCCAATGGGCGGCCTTGTCGCTAAAAGCTATTGAAGAGAACGACTGAGATTTTTTTTAACATTTCAGCTGCCCACCTGATGTGCATCTCTTGCCTATAAAAAGCCTTACTATATAAGACATATCCACAAACAACATGGCATACGTAGTACTGCATTGCGCCCGTCAACTTGAGGCATAAAGGTGTTAAGCCTCACGTACCTGTTATTTACCCTACAACCGTACTCTTCAAAACCTAACACAGCAATGCTGCTTGGCGGCTGAAAGTAGGTACTTCCCCGGACGAGCCCTATCATAAGGCTCTACTATGATAATTTCACAACATTCCAAGAACAAATTGTGACTTCACTAACAGAGATAAGTGACAAAACTATAATTGCGTAGGTCTGCCAAGTTCGAGTACATCTAAATATTCGTGCAAGTCCTTGGTCGTCGGTAAGTGCAATAGCGCAATACCGATCCTTTCTCGCAAACAACCTCAATTTCATATTTGTTGTCATGTTGCTAAACTCATGGTACCTATTCTCAAGCGAATTTGGCCCGCTAGCACAGTTCATGGTCAAAGTGTCGACGAAGTTTGGAATTGGTATGTTGTTGAAAGTGATTCAATTCTATCGACCTTGTTTGGAGGAAGTGTAACCGATGCTTGATACTTTCCAGGTCACTTCCCATCTATATCAATGGACTCACAGCTCAGTTGTTAGGAGCTCTACCTTCTGCGCAGTATGTTGTGGGTTTGATTCCCACCCGGGAATAACATTTGTTAAATTTTGGTTGTTTTTTCGTACCATCTGTATGTACTCACATAAAAGTATTGTACATCCGATATAACAATGCTTATTTTCTGATATTATTTTTTATCTAGTATGTACAATAATTTTAATAGGAGGTTCTATATTTTGTATTTTTGTTTGTATTAAACAAACTCAAAAAATAATAAAAAGAGTTTAATACGCGCGTAAGAGGAATCTGGATGCTCTTTCCTTACAATAAATGAAATAAAATTACAAAGTACTTAAAGGTTAACTTGAAATATGGAAAAACCCCAGTTGTTTCTTCAAAATGTTTGTAGTGTATGGCTAACCTAAAAGTCAGTGACGTATGATATAAGTGTAATAATGAAAACATTTTTTTTATAATGGTTGATCTCTAGAACTAGGTATAAAATTCGCCATGGAAATTGGCCGCGCAGTGTTGTGGTTGTGACCTACGGTCAAGTGGAGTTGATGGATAGAGGCGGCTCATGATTATATAGGGACAGCCCTGGATCTCGAGGCTAGCTTGGCTAAGAATGAGGTTTACAATGCCAGCCGACCCAGAAAATGTTTAGTTTTACAGTGGGCTTATATGGCCAGAAATTATAGTTATCAACTTAGAACCTTGGTGTTACTGCGCGGGGTTAATTAGTTAATTTGTAGTTTAAATTAACATAGGTATAATAGGTACGTACTGATTTTCATCACCGCATCACCATCCCCGCTGATCGGCAGGATGATCAGCTTCCCTGACGCCTTGTACTTTGCCCTCAGCGAGAAGTCAGCGTGGAATATGAGCTGCATTTGTTTCTTTGCCATGTCTACACTGAAAAACATATTAAAACAGATTATTTCATGATCAAACCTGGCTTTCATAGAGAAATGTATGTGTAAAACTTAGAGCCCACACAAGGCACTGAGTTTGCCCAGGAGTTTTATGACGTTATTTAGCCGTCACCGTACAGACGCCACTGTGGTAATAACCGGTCATACGGCCCACCTGATGGAAAGCGGCTTCCGTCGCGTGTGGACGCCCCTCGCACCAACAGAAACATCACTCGCACGTTGTATGTAAACGCCACTTCAGTGGCGTCTGAAATGTGTGGTATGGTGACGGCAAATAGCGTCATAAAACTCCGGGGCATATTACTCAGTGCCTTGTGTGGGTTCAAAGCTTAAATTTTGTACTAATATTCCCTTTCAATATTTCAATACGGATGTGGAGCCTGTCAAAAATGCCTACGGATTTCACTTAAATATAATTACGTCACAAATCCACATTGGGATGCTCGGTGGATTTATAACTCTAATTATAGAAGTCATTATTTTTTGCTGGCTACGGCTGCATGACAATACTGGTGGTAGGACCTTTATATATCTATATTTTTTATTGTACGACGGGGCAGCGCTTGGCCTTCATCTCACCTGGTAACAAGTTGAGATAAAGCCGAAGGTTGAGACGCACTTCATCCGGAATCCTCAACAAACTGAGGAACTGGCTATCTTACCTTTGAATGCCGGAACACAACAATTTTAGAATTGTTGTTATGGCGACAGAATTAGGTAAGATGGTGGTAGCTAGCCAGGCGGACTTAAACAAAGTCCTACCACCAACCAATATATTGTACTCCCCATGGGGATCGAACCTGGGACCTCTGGATCTGAAAACGGTGGGTTGAACCACTAGACCACAGAGGCGGTTAATACGTTGTCAATCAACATAAACTCCTCATCCTTGCTCTGGCCTAGAACTAGACCATTCAAAAGGTCAAGAGCTAATCCATAATGAAAGGTTCTTGACCTCTTTGTTCTATAGGTATGTATATCTAGGTATTTTTCTTACATTAATTTCACACAGCGCCGTCTAGCCCCAAATTAAGCATAGCTTGTAATATGGGAACTAGATTACGGATAGAATACGTAAATACTTTATTTTTAAATACACACTTAACATACATTACAATACAACACCCAAACATAGAACAAACATTTATCCTGGGTGGGAATTGAACCCACAACCTACAGCGCAGAAGGCAGAGCTACTACCACCTGAGCAATGAGGCTAGTCTTCTGGTGTACCAACCTCAACTTCTCGATAACGGTATTCTTCAGCCCTTTTATCGTAGCATCTTTGATGTCCAGCTTCAGCCCTGACAGGTCTACTTTGATTTGGTTCACATGCATGGGATCTAAGACCTCAGTTCCCAGCTCTGGAATCCCAGCAGTGAAGGCTGGGACCACGGACTGGGCGGACGCCTTAATGCAGTTGGAATCTGATAGACTGCATTTGTTCGGTTGTGGTACTGAAATGGCAAAAAAATAGAATCAGACGAAAATATTTTATTATGCGCACTGCAAAAACTTGGAAATCAGCGTCTGTTGTTCTGCTGCGTAACAATTGGAAATTCTTGCCTTTCCAAAAACTCCACCAAATCACCAAAACAATTAATTGCTATGTGGTTGAAAAGCAGTACCTAATCATATAATTGACCGAGCGAGCGAAGCGAACGAAGCTTCTCGGTTTCAGATTGGCCAAAAATGCTTTTGTCCGCTGTATGTCACCTGTATGTTTTTTTTAATCGATCGCGATTTTCCATTGAGGGGTAAAACAGGAGGGTAGAACCACTAGTCATAATATTTCTTCACACATAAAACTTATTGCCTATTTAAAGATAATACAGTCAGAATTAAATGTTTTTTTTTATACCACTAAAGTGACAAACAGGCATACGGCCCACCTGATGGAAAGCGATTACCGTCGCCTATGAACGCTCGCAACACCAGAAGTATTACTTGCGCATAAAAAAAAATTAAGGGTCGGCAACCCTAATTTTTTTTTTAAAACACCCTTTTTGAAAAACCTCATACTGTAGCTATTAGGGAAAACCTCTGCAGGGAAATCATTCCACAATTTAATAGTTTGCGGGAGAAAGTTCCTCTTGAACCTCACGGTGCGCGACGGCATTGTATTCAAAGTGTGTGGATGAAATCTCTTTTTTCTTTTTTGTGTGTTTAAATGTGATAGGCTTGCGTTTGACTGCTATCTCACCTGATCTCTGTCGATGGCGAGCGCTATGATAAAAAGAGGATGCAGGCACCATATCAAACAATTCCTCAGAACACAACCCATTATACAAGCGGTAGAACACACACAGGGAGGAAAATTCTCTCCTGAGACTTAATGGTCTCAGAATCACTTGTGAGTATAGGATCGTCAACAATTCTCACAGCTCGTCTTTGAACTGAGCCAAACGGCTTAAGCTGATATTCCGGTGCTCCCACCCAAAGGTGACAACAGTACTCCATGAGGGGTCGGACTTGTGACTAATAAAGAAGTAGTCTCTGCCCCGCACTGAAGTACCACTTTGCCCTATTGAGCACACCGAGCTTTTTGGATGCCAGCTTTGCCTTATCCTCTAGGTGACTACGTAAGTGAACATCGCTGGAGATGTCGATACCCAGGATCCCAATGCTTGCTTAAAGTCCTTGCGGGACGCCAGCATTTATGTCCAAGCAGTCAGAGCAACTACCGTCTTCGGCCCTTATGCTTCTGCTGGATAAAAAGCTGTCAACCCATTTGAACAATCCCTCGGGCAGTCCGTAAGAAAGCAATTTCGACAGAAGACCCCGGTGCCAGACCCGATCAAAAGCCTACGCTATATGTAAGCTGACAGCCAAAGCTTCCCCTTGACTCTCAATGGCTTGGGCCCATCGATGCGTTAGATACAACAGAAGGTCACCAGTCGAGCGACCGTGACGAAAGCCGTATTGACGGTCGCTGATCAAATCGTTTCCTTCCAGGTATCTAAGCAGTTGTATGTTAATAACACGCTCCAAAACCTTAGAGAGAAGCGAAGAACCCTTTCAGCTTGCGGGCGGCCAGCGGACAGCCGTTTCTTCGGGTCTCCCTGACCGCCGCGCTAACATGCCACGCCTACACTTTGCCAATGATGTGCCGTTACAGGTCCACTAACTGTCACCACTGCGTCTCCTCTTGGAGCTCTGGCGACCTTAACTCAACACAGGAACACAACACTGTATGAATACAGTGCTATTTAGCTGCAATCTTCTGTAAGGCGGAGGTACTTCCCCAGTCGGGCTGCTCAATTAGTGAGTAGGAGATCCTACTATGCCCTGCCTCTTCGAATCTTACAATATTAAGGTACAGTGTATTAAATACATAATTTAAATCAAATTAATAGGTAGTGCATCATAAACTAATATTTTAAAATACCTACTTATAAATTGTTCTTAATTACCTACCTAATGGACAGTTTGATAATATTGAGAAATCACCATTTAGCTGTTAACTGGTATAGCAACATCTGCAGGCGTTTGTCTTACTGTCACTTGCTTTGTTGTAAGTTTTAATTATTCTTTATTACCCAGCTGCTTTAGAAGGAGGGTTATGTTTTTCAAGAGTATGTATGTATGGGATTTCTAGCTTCCACTCTGCAGCCTCTGCGGCTTGATGAAATTTGGTGAAAGTTTGGTGGCACTTTATAGAAATCTTATTATAGAATCGTTCGTACCTTAACCCTTAGTGTGTAGCTACACGTGGCAGGCTTTTTATGAAACTTCAGTAAAACATAACAAAATAATCGCGAAAATATATTGTAATAAACCTACTGACAGCATTATCTCTTGTTATGTAAATCGTTTTGTTATTATGCCAATTACCTACCTATTGATTTCCTTGGCTCTAATCATGCGCAAGCAAGTGAATACAAAAAGTTATGTATCCATTTGCGATTATAATTTGTAATTGTTTAGATTCAAGGATAAAATACAATTGTGTTCTTGTGTTGGTTTTCGTACAGCCTTTCATCTGTCTCTTTCTAATAAGCATATTTTTTATACATCAGGTTGTCCCGAAATTCTACAGACTTGCTGGAATATCCTAACCTATGATATTCCTAAGTACAACTGCTATTTTCTTTCAACTAGAATATCACTAAAATAAACTTATCTCATATAGCGGTCACTTACACCAGTTACCGATAGTCTTGTATTTGATATTTGATATAACCATTTCTGTTGTCTTGTGGTTCAACCCACCCATTTTTGATTCAGAGGTCCCGGGTTCGATCCCCAGGGAAAGTAAAATATTGTGCTTGGTTTGTTGGTGGTAGGACTTTGCTAGCTACCACAACTTTACCTAATTCTGGCGCCATAACAACAATTCTAATATGGTTGTGTTCCGGCATTTAGAGGTAAGATAGCCAGTTCCTCATTTTGTTGAGGATTCCGGGTAAAGTGCACCTCCACCTTCGACCTTATCTCAACTTGTAAAGGTAAGGTATGAAGGCAAAGCGCTTCCCCGTCGTACAATAAAAAAACAAAAAAAAACTGCCTAGATCTAAATAAATAAGTATCGAAACCGGTTTCGTTTAGGAAAAGTTAAAAAGGTAGCTGTTTACTTTGCGATGAAAACAGGTGCGCGTGCGCAAACACGTGGTACGGTTAGCACAGATATGACGATTTAGTTGTATATACTTATAAAGCCTTTGTCCACTTAGCGATAAGTTACCGAGCGAATCTTCGGTCTACTGTTACTGGAGTCTGTCGGTGACTATTACGTACTGGGTTTTAAGATTATCAAAGTAATCATATATTATCATTGCAGCTGCTGTTAACTGCTGTCTACGGATATACGGCTACTTCTCTTCGCCCTTCTATTTGGTACTAGCAGGAGGTTTTGGTTAGTGGTAGGACTTTGTTTAAGTCCGGCTAGCTACCATTTTACTTAAGTCTGTCGCCATGATAACAATTCTGAATTGCTATGTTCCAACATTTAGAGTTGAAATAGCGAGTTCCTCAGACTGTTGAGATTTGTGGGTCAAGAGCGTATCAACCTTCGGCATTATCATAACTTGAAACCAGGTGCGCTTCCCGTCTTAAAGAAGGGCGATACCTACATATTTTTACCCGACTGCCTCAGAAGGAGAATTATGTATTTTGAAAGCATGTAATTATGCATGACTGCCCATTTTATTAGTACACTCTGCAGCCTATAAGCAGCTTTGACGTTTTTGTGCGAGGCATTGTTTGGTTTGTGTGAATTGTGAGATTTGACATAGGCTTTATTTTTAACGGATCACAAATTAAAAGGGTGAGTAGACAAAAAAGGTTGTCTTATAACAATATGGATATCAAATGGGAATAACCTGATTGTAAACGTGCAGGTTGTACTACTTTCTGAGGCCGTTTTATCTTGAAACCATGAAGTTTAAAATTCTGCAGTCGGGTATTCGTTATTTCAACTTTCAAATAGTTAAACTATGAACGTCATATAGGCTTTATTTAGCGGATAACCATGAACGTATAAGTATAGGTTCATGCGGATAACTTCCTTTATTGATGACGCCACACGTCAAAGCGACTGTCAACAGTATAGTTTACAAAAACTACGGAAATATTATTCAAATATTTAAAACGCAAAAGAAAACCATAAAAACGTTTGGTATTGAAGATGTTTTCAAGGTTTTATAGAGATAGATAAAATCACTTTTCAATTTTGTATAATAACTTATTAGCCTTATTAGGCTTATTACAATAAACAATCTTTTTTCGTTGGCACGAAGATACAAATCTTAATTTATTTAGGATAATCTTGATTGAGATGACACGTGACATAAAACCTGGTTCTTATTTAGGCCAGCGATTAGCATAGCTATTCAGTGTGGCAATGCAGCCAGTGCTTTGGGCACGCTTCCGTCTGGTACCAGTCTGGAACAGTTGAGTTACCTATAGGCCGTTTGTAACGGTCCTTGGGTCTGTATTTCAACGATGGCTTCATTTTTAATTTGAAATATGATAAATATAATAAATATGAAGTCAGAGCATTACTTGAGCATGGATAAGGTCTACGATGAAGCGTTTCTAGGTTGCAACTATCTAAGTCTTTCACCTTTCTAGATAAGGAGGAAAAATAAATCACGGAGTAATTATAGAGGATAGTCCATATCTGCATCTCTTTTTGTAGTGGAAAGCCGACCTACGCTTGGTTGGCCTAGCGCCGATTCTTGGAGGTCACACATTAAGGATTTTGACATGCTAGCTCAACATTTTTCCTTCCGCCACTAATTGACCATAAGTGAAAGATTTTATAAACATACAACACCTGTAAAGAAGGCATAAATTCTATTATACTCTTCAGGACACCACGCAATTTGATTTCAAAAGCTCTCACGTAACACAAACAGTAGTGGAATACAGATCCTGATCCTGAGTAAATCCAGGAACGTAACAATCATATGGGAATAAAGACGTTTCTAAAGCCGTTTTGCTTTTTCAAATCTTATAAACATAAAGTTTTACTTGTACCGAATGATCCAACTGTATAGAATTATTATTTTAACTATGCGGTTGATACTTATGCGGTCAACATAAAGAATAAGCGATTGTTAATTAGCACGTTCCGAGAACAAAATAGTTTTGGACAAGAGAGTATATTAAGAACAGAACAGACACAGGACAATAAACATTTTAATTAGTATCTAGGACGATACAAATGGTACCTATTCAAATGGATGACTTAACCTAATGCTAGCCTAGATGGAAGCAAGAGGTAGGTCATAGTAGGATTTCATATTAACGATGAGCACGTATTTGGAAGTTTTTCTGAAGATATTCAGCAAAGCGGAGTTCCTTGTAGAATCTTTATTTATTATTCTATTTGTTTAAAACCGCCTGGCTAGGCTACCATCTTACTTAAGTTTGTCGCCATTACATCTATTCAATTTTTTTGTGTCCCGGCATTGAGATTTATAGCTTGTTCCTCAGTCTTTTGAGGAAACCGGCTGAAGAGCGCTTCAGTCAGCTTTATCATCACTTGACACCAGGTAAGATGAAAAGCAAGCGCTTCCCCAGTCGTATAATTTAAAAAAAGTGAGTCAGATTGCCAGAGCTCCATTAGAAGGGGTTACTCCTTTTGATTTGTAAGCGTACCATAGGTGACGGTATACCTTTTGCCACCTTAGTAGGGTAAAAAAACATTTCAAAATTATTCCACGTAATCAAAGTTATTAATTTCAAACCCGTGAAATTAATGACTAGGTAGGTATATCTATTACTATATCTAGGTAAATACATAAAAAATAAAATCGGTTGCGTATATTTTTAACAATCAGATAGCAATTACCAGTATGTTAATATTATACTTCATCATAATTTTTATAAAGTATATCACTGAACCATAATGTGGCTTGAAATTTGAATATCAGAATAAAAAAGTACTTTTTGTAAGTAAAATAATTAATTAATAAGAATAAGACCAAAAAGTGTAAATTTATGTTCAAAAAAAGTTACCTATGTATATGGATATTTTCCGAACAAATACAGAACAAATGCTCTGTGGCAGACCTAACCCTAGCCGCCCTCTGCCCGGGGCTGGGATAAAAAAAATCGTCTGTTTTTATCCCCGCCCCATGCTGGCGGTTGAAGATAGAGGTCAAGACCTTACCCGTTAAAAAAAATCTTAGCTAGTTCTCCCACCATACACATAAGCTCCATAAATCTAAAAAGGGATGTCAAAATAAATAGGTACTTACACGAAAATATAGCACCGAACTGCACCAGAATAATAAACCCACTTATGACACTCATTTTCGCGCGATGGCTGCGGAAACCTGACTGTCGTACCTGCGAATAATCTACACACTTTATACACGACACCACGCGAATAGCCAATGATACAAGGATAATCAATTGACAACAACCATCCAAACAAACAGTCACAAAAAACTATGTATCGCGTAAAAAATGTATTGCCAACCACAGCCTATAGCTATAACTACCTTGTCAAAGAATAATAAATATAACTTTGCGTTAAATTCGATTTTGGTTGATTTGATTCAGGCGACACGTGACCTGGGCTGGCTCTTATTTAGGCCAGCGAATTAGTGTAGCTATTCAGCGTGGCAATGCATCTGGTACTGGTCTGGAACAGTTGAGTTACCTATAGGCCGTTTGTAACGGTCCTTAGATTATCTGGCTGATTTCTTTATACATAGTTAGTTTAATTGTACATTTTCTTTTTTGTTTGGGTGTTGTGTTATTATAATATGGTATGTAACAAGCCTCACAGCTCATTTGATAGCTCTGCCTTCTGCGGTACCTATAGGTTGTGGGTTAGATTCCCACCCAGGACAAACCCTTGTTTGATGAAATATTTGTTCTGTGTTCGGGTGGTGTATTGTATGATAAGTAGATATTTTTTTTTATTTCTCTCAACTTAAGTCTACATATACAGTACTTATCTACAATTCAACATGTTCTTTTCAATAGAAAAAAATCTAACTTATTTAAACTAAGAAATTAAAATTAACATTGAGTAGCCTCAATAGGCATATTGTAGGTACTAAATAAGGGGTTTTGTTATGTGGGTAAGTTAGATAAGTATGTAATTATTAGATATGTAATGGGTTAGGGTAGGATGAATTAGATTAGGGGTTCTTCGCTAACTTTGGTCTTCACACTAGGATTCCCTGTGTTGTGAAGACCAACATTGAGTTACATAGTTATGTACCAGGTTCGGTTATGGATTTCTAGTGGTTTCATAGGATAACTTATTACCATTGCCTTGCCATTGGTATGTGTGGTAAAGTAAAGGATGGAGTGTAAAACAAAGGTTTTTTTTTTTTATAAGTTTAAATGTGAATAACAAAAGTAGGTTGATAATTAAAATACATATGTATATATACTAATTACTAAATTTTTATCTATTATATAGCAAGAATGCTCTTTATAATCTTTGTGAAGAAGCCAACTATGAAGAGTTTTTTTGCATTGGTTCCTTGTTTTGGGAAAATAATTTAACAATCTGTTCAATTTTGAATATAAGAAGGGTCCTAGCCATGGAAAGAATCGTGAAGTACGTATTCACAAATAAAATAATTTTACTATTAGGTATATCCGTAATCTAGTTCCCATATATAACAAGACATGCTTAGTTTGGGGCTAGATAGCGCTGTGTGAAGTTAATGTCTGGTTATATTGATTTATTGGTTTTAGTATTAGACTAGTGGAACGTCCAAAGCTTCATTTCCGTTTTCCCGCGGCGATTGCAGCGCCACCTTCTGGGTCGGATTGTTAATTTGAATCATAACTGCGTCTATGGTCTAGTGGTTCAACCCACCGATTTCAGATCCAGAGGTCCCGGGCTCGATCCCCAGGGGAGTACAATATTGTGCTTCGTTTGGTTGGTGGTAGGACTTTGTTTAAGTCCGCCTGGGTAGCTATCACCATCTTACCTAAATCTGTCTCCATAACAACAGTTCAAAAAAAAATGTTATGCTCTGGCATTTAGAGGTAAGATAGCCAGTTCCTCAGTAAGTTGAGGATTCCGGGTGAAGCGCGCCTCCACCTTCGGCCTTATCTCAACTTGTAACCAGTTGAGATGAAGGACAAGCGCTAACCCGTCGTACATTAAAAATAAAAAAAGGAATCCACTCAAACACACCCAAAGAACTTCATTTGAATTCAGTCCAGCCGTTCATGAGAAGTTCAGTGGCAAACTCACGACAGAAGAATAATACCTTTATAAAGATGGATCAGTTCTGGACATTATAAAGATGGTTCAGCTTGACTTGGCAAGGATCTATGAGAGCCTTACCAGAAAATCCCTATTAACTCGCCATCTGAAAATGTTGCGGTCGTACGTGAAAATTGGTAGTATTTACCTACCTACCTGTAGACGATTCCCAATCTTAGCATTGCGCATATTAAATTTTGTAAAGATTGCTAGTTGCAAGAAGGTCCATTCCTACTTATATTTTGGGATTTGAATATCGAACAATGGCCGCTGTGTAGATGAAGTTAAACGACAAAGGCCGATAACTAGAACTTCAAAAGGACACATCACTTTATCCATCTGAATACGCACACTTGTCTTTCCCCATTTTTATTAAAGCTGCAAAGACATGGGCACTAAGAGATTGTGAAAATAAAATTCGAAATGTGGTGTAGGAGCTGGTCTACTTGGGGTGTCGTGGACTGCGTTTCGAACGAACGCTTCGATACTCTCTGCCATTGTACTGTCACGGATTCTTAAGTTTTTTGCACAGGTCTCCAGTACAATAAAAAAAAATTGTCTCCAGATGTAACGTAGACTCCATTGAGCACATTGTCGTCCAAGGGGGGTACCACGACGTCTTTGAGCATTCTTGTTTTGATATTACTTTTCTTTTGTCACTATCTATCCAGTGTAGAATAAACGAAACTTAGGTAATGTAATCTCAAAACAAAGATTTATAATCACTTGCCTAAGTCTGTACTGTAAATAGCTTCTGACAACATGTTTAAATTTAGAGTAAAAAAACTGCTAACGGAAAAGGTGTATTATACTCGTAGTGTAAGTGACTATTTGAATGATAATTTATAATTAATGTAACATGACTCTATATTAAATTGATGAGGTATAAAATTATTTGACATTGTAATTAATTGTAATAGGGACATAAATTACTATATATATAACCCTGACATTGTAATATATGCTGCAAATTAAGTATTGATGAATTTACATAGTTTTAGATTACAATTTTATTTTTGTGTTATTGCATGCTTGTAACGCTGAAAATGGTGACACAATATTATTATTCTTAGTTTAAGACCTACATAACGTACCTACCCATTTATCGCAATAAATAATTTTATTTTGAAAAAAAATGAATTTGAATTTGCATTTGAAAACGCTATAAGACGTTGTGGTTAGACGCCAGGGATAAGTTCAAGGAACCAGTCGAAGAGGAAGATCGCCTATGAGCTGGACTGATTACATATTATCTCTCTCTGCATCGCTTCTGCAGTTGGAATTATGCAGCAGATTATTCTCCAACAGGAAAACATGGTGAGAAATCGTGAGGCGAGCTACTTCCCGAAACATTACCACTTAATAGACCACGACCACTCTGTAAATATCAACGAACGAGATAAAGAAGTTATAATAAATTGAATATCAGCGGAATATATTGATGACAATTAGCTGTTCGTCTGGAATTTCTATGATGGCGGAACAAAGTCATGACCATGCTCTCCTGAGCACACTCTCCGAAGAACACAACCTGTAGAATAACAACAAATACGCAACCTATCGACGACGGGGAATAAATGAATGAACGAATGAATGAGAGAAAATACTTTTTTTTGTACGACGGGTAAGCGCTTGGCCTTCATCTAACCTGGTTACATGTTGAGATAAGGCCGAAGGTGGAGGTGCACTTCACCCGGAATCCTCAACAACTGATGAACTGGCAAAACGCAGGAACACAACAGTTTTTAGAACTTTATTGCACACCTTAAAAATAAAACTGGATTGCTTAAAAATGTAAATATAACGAAGGCTCAAGTTACTAAAATTTTACCGTATGTATTAGTATTCGGCTATCATGTAAATGGTCAGCTAATTTAATAAACGGTCAGCAAGGGTTGATCAGCTCCAAAATGTATGATGTCAGTAAACAAAGTCAATAATAAAATAAATATGTTTCTGGGTGCAAAAAAGAACCTGCAAAATATCATAAACAACTACGCCATAAGTTAGAATTGTATGCTGTCAAAAAAACTTTCCAGGTGTTTTCTCAAAAAAATACTATTTAATTTCTTGAGATTAGTAACAAAAAAATATTTTTGTTTCCTAATGAGCTTTTGAATCCACAGCTTATTTAAATAACAAAATTTGTATTCAATAATAATTTTCTGTAATTCATGTTACCGTTTCACTAGTTGCATCTCCCAACTATTAATATTTAATAAATCAATATTTCATCAACTATTCATATTTATTTCCGTTAAATATTTATAATATTTAACGGAATATTTAAGGTGCTTCGATAGTTTGAATTATCGATTACTATAATTACCTATTACCAAAAGGAACTCTTAAGTTTCGTCATGTTTAACTGTGATCCGGCATTAAGTTTCGTAGCAAGAACGTTACTGCTATCGTGATGAAATTTTGCAAGGCTGTAGATTTTAGTATTCCACGCAAAATTATGAAATAATGCGCTAAAAATTCTTGATAGTGAGATTCACTACTCCATAAATGTTGTGTTATTCTTCTTTGAAGCATGTTTATTTGTGCTTACATAGCGTGCACCACAGTGAAGCGACCTTATGTACCTCAATGATAAAAACTTGACAGCCACTTGAATAATTTAAAATTAACACCTCGGTTAAGAGGTTTTTTCCCATTTAAGAGCATCCTGTTTGCTAGTAAAAAAGAAAATAGTCAGGTACGGTAGGTACCTCGTATTATTAATAAGTAGATATTATTATGTGACGTAACATTGAAATATGAGTCCGTTGGCATAGTGATTGTGACGAACCCCATTTCAATATGCATATTATACAGTCAGCGTCAAATTGATATGAGCTTCTGGAGTAGTCAAAACGATCTGAAAAACATAAAAGCAATTTGATATACGCAGTTCGAATCATCATATTGTTGTAAGCACTCAAGGTATTCAAAATATCTTAGTACTCATAGATGAAGAAATGAAATTCCTTAAATTAAAATTAAATTAAATGCCTCTTATTGCTAGAACTAACATAACATAGTCCCTAAAGTTTTTAAGTTGTTGCCGGTATTTAAAAAAACGTGTACACTAAGTTGATCTACAGCCGCATCGTACTGGCACTGATGAGAGGCGCTTTACACCCATACTTTACACCCATAGCTACCTATTTAAAAAAAACTAGGTACTCAAAAGAATTACATACATTTTAACATATACATTTATTGAGTGTGTGCAATTACAGATATGTCAGTATTTTTTTTCTTATGAAAACCCAAATTGAAGACTAACTACCATAGTTTCTTTACTTTAAAAAAAAATATCTGAAGCTTGTAATAGCTTCCAAAGCACCAAAAACTATCGGTATTTTTCAGATCAATTTAGAACAATTCAATTTTAAATAGTAGGTACAGCCTCTTAAGCAAATTCCGACATGTTCGTAACCATTACACATTTGTAGTGAAAATAATTTAATTCCTAGTTTTTTAAATCGTTATTGAGGATTAACAAACTCGTTTTTAGGGTTCCACACCCCAGGTTAATGCTGCAGACGACCCGATTGATTGGTTGAATGTTTTTTGACATAATTTTTTTATTGGATGTTTAATGTTGGTGAATAGTTGATTGTCAGAGTAATAGGCTTCAGCGATAGTGGACAACTCTTTTTTATATTTAAAATAAATTATCGTTCATACAGTAAGACTTGTTAAGATCCCTTCGAAACGTCAAATCTCTGCCAGCAAATTATTTTTAATGTCAGGATTTATTTTTAGAAATTGTATAGTAAGCTTTCCTTGATAGCTTTTGTTTCACAACATTTTTTTGTTTAGCGCATTACGTCTTGGTACCTAGTTTATTTTAAAAGCCTAAAATTTATTGAAAAGAATACATGTTAACATAGTAACGATCCGCAGTTCCAGCGATTGTTGAAACATACGTATGACTACATTGTTATTCCACGTGTATATAACAATAAGTTGCTATAGTTCCAACAAGTTCCTATAGTTACCCTCGTATAGTTTAAACCGCCTCTGTGGTCTAGTGGTTCAACTCATCGATATCAGATCCAGAGGTCCCGGGTTCGATCCCCATAGGGACTACAATATATTGTGCTTGGTTTGGTTAGTGGTAGGACTTTGTTGAAGTCCGCCTGGCTAGCTACCACCATCTTACCTAATTCTGTCGACATAATAACAATTCTTAAAGAAAATGTTGTGTTCCGGCATTCAGAGGTAAGATAGCCAGTTCCTCAGTTTGTTGAGGATTCCGGGTGAAGTGCGCCTCTACCTTCGACCTTATCTTAACTTGTTACCAGGTGAGATGAAGGCCAAGCGCTTCCCCGTCGTACAAAAAAAAAGTATGTAGTTACAAATCAGTTCTTTTTTGTTTCAACCACTTTTTTAATATAATTATTGACGTCATACAGTATTGTATTTATTTTGCGTAAAGTTTGTTCTAAAAAATGTTCTAAAATATATAAATTTCTCAGACTGTTGAGGATTCCGGGTATGCGAATAATGCGGAAGGTGGGTATCATTTTATGAAGGGTTTTTCTAAAGGTCAACAAATCAGCACTGGCTCCTCGGCAAGTGTTTACATGTAACAATAAAATTAATGTACCTACGGAATTTATAAATACCTACTAGAAGGTATTTCATCTGTGAAGTGTCTTACTTGAACTTGAAAAAAAAAAAACAAAAAAAAAATATGCTTCAATATTTAATTCTTCATTTGTTTCCTTGTGACTAGGAAGTCTTTAAGTATTAAGCTTGCTTTGTTTCTTGGCTTTAGGTACGCGTTTAAAGGTTTTTATTAATTTTTAACTTCAAAATTTATCATAGATTTGATAAAAAAGAAATTTTCCATATGTTTTTTTACGGTAAAACAAATATGAATTTTGAAAATCAAAAACACAGACTTTCTGCTGTATACTGTGTTTATTTACTGTACAAAGTTTCAAGCCCTTATTGGGCGTATCTTTTGAATGGCGAACATTTTTGGTACAAATTAGAGTCAACTTTGTTTTTTTTTTCCTACGAGATTTTTTTATGTAATCGTGTTTTCGAAACACAAGCGTTCTAAAATTTATCCTGAACTATAACATATATTAATTTCAAAGTAAATGCTACAGTATTGTGGAATATATGATCGCTGAAGCTAAGCCATTTCACATATCATGACCTCAAGACATCTTCGTCACTTACATGAGAATAGTTGTTTGTCTTAGAGTAGATTCTTACATAAGTTGTTGATCGTTCGATTGGGTTGGGTTTGGTAGTTTTGATAAGTAGGTACAAATTTGATAGGCAGGTAGGGTGTTCTTATACCCGTTACACGCATCCAGCCTAACAGTATCATGTTTAATAATATAATAATTTGTAGGTAGTACCAGATACATACACACAGTATGTATGTAGGTAGGTATTTTATATAAAAATATTTTATATTTTATACTATATGTAGTTGTCAATAATAAATTTAGATAACGTCGTCTTGAATGCGTGAAAGGAGCTAACATTTTTTATGTTTGCGGGTAATTTATTATAAAGCTGAGCACCTTCAATTGTAAACATATTTTTGCCGTTAGTCCGAACCTTTGGCAAAACAAGAAAACTGGCTCGCCGAGCGATGCGCTTTGTCACCTGTTTCTATTTTATGAAGGCTAAGTTAGTATGGAGAGAGCGATTCAGAATTTTACGAACTAGTATGCATGTAGGTATTATAAATGTACATTTGGGGTATTGTCATTAACTTAGTTTCTTTGTAAATTGTTTTTGTACATGTATGATATGGATAGTGAAATACTCAATACTCAATACTCAATACTCAATACATTTATTGCTACATGTACTTAGTTACATAGTTCTTAATAATATTACATAGTACTGTACATGTACCCTGTTAGGGTATTGCAACGTCAAGAGAGGGCTTTACACAAAAAGTTTTAATTAAAATAAGTATAATAAACAATCTATTTGGACATATCGTCATAATATTATAATTCTATATTTATTTTTAATAACATTGCCTAATTTACTAACTTATTGATATATTTTTTAAAGATTCGTCAGCAAGGAAATCTTTAAGACAGTAATAGCATTTTTCCAGTAATAAATTTTTCAGTGTTTTCTCGAATTTATTGTTTTGCTCAATACTTTTAATCGTCTTTGGGAGCGCGTTATATATTTTTATGGCCATAACATTTGGGCCTGTGGATAACATTTTTAGCCTGGAGCTTGGTATTACTAAATTATATTTGTGTCTAGTTTCATAACGTCGCGGTTGGTCTACTAATTTAGGGAAGAATTGGGGGTATTTTCTTACAAATTTACATATTTCTAAGATGTACTTTCCAGTAAGTGTTAGAATATTATATTTTAAGAAATAAGGCCTACAGCTGTCTCGTTTTTTTATTTGAGAGATTGAACGTATACATTTTTTTTGTAAGATGAAAAGGTCTGGGGCATCGACGCTATTGCCCCAGAGGGTTATTCCATATGCTAACCATGAGTCAGCATATGAGAAATATGCTGTTATGGCGGTTTTTGTGTCAGTAGCTTTTTTCAGTTCCCTCAGTGCATAGGCGAAGCTTGACAGTTTTGCTTTAATTTTTTCTATATGGGCTTTCCAATTTATGTAGGTATCAATGTCTAAACCTAGTAAAGTAAATGTGTTTACGCAATCAATTCTTTTTTTTTTATATGTGTAATTAATTGTCAATGCTTTTTTTTGATATGGTCGAAATTGCATTAGTTTAGTTTTTGAAAAATTTATTTCTAAGTTATGGTCAGTCATCCAGTCTGTAATGCGGTCAAGTAAATTATTTAGGGAAGATGTCAAATTAAAATTATCATTATTTTCGCAACATGTCAAAATAGATATATCGTCGGCAAAAAGTACGCATGACTGGTTCAAGGTTTTAGGAAGGTCATTTATGTAAATAAGGAATAAGATGCATCCGAGTACGCTTCCTTGTGGGATAGAATTGTGGATCTGGATCTCTGACGATCTGACAACAGTCGAACTTTGGGAGCTATGATCGTAGTAAGTTACATCTACATATTGAGTCCGGTTTTGTAAATAAGATTTAAACCAATCATACACGATCCCACGGACTCCGATTCCGTACAGTTTAGTCAGCAAAATATCGTATTGAACCTTGTCGTATGCCTTTGTCATATCGAGCAGTAGTCCGATTCCGTACCTTTTATCGTCTATTATTTCCAAAATTTTTTGTATATATTTATAGCTAGCTAGAATAGTTGAGCGATTTTTTCTGAATCCATTTTGGGCGTCGTCAAATATGTTGTATTTTTCGCAGAATGAGTACAGTTTTATTTGCATTGCTTTTTCAAATATTTTTGAGGATGTGGGCAAAAGTGCAATGGGTCTATAATTTGAAGTAGTTGTCTTAGAGTCTTTTTTATGGATTGGTTTGATTATTGATTTTTTCAAGAGATCAGGAAAAGTGCCCTCTGCAAAAGACTGGTTAATAAGCAGAAAGTATGGCAGCGTTAATTCATTTGCACAATTTTTTATAAGTATGGGAGGTAATTCATCTATTCCATAGCTATATTTACTTTTAAGGTTTTTTATTATTTTATAGACCTGTTGCGGTTCAACTGGACCAAGATACATAGTTGTCTCTGTCGGCTGTATCACTGGTCGTCCTCGGCGGCACCCTACGTTTGTATTAGTGTTTGTTCCGGTACACCCTACGTTTGCAAAATAGCTGTTAAACGAGTTTGCTACCTGATAAGGTTCGGTTATAGCACTGCTACTATTTATGTTTAGAGTTATGTTTTTGTATACTGGTTTTATGTTTTTACTAGTTCGTTCTTTTATAATTCCCCACATTGTTTTTGTTTTATTTTGCGACAGTGACATTTCCTTAATATATTGATTAATAGTAATTTTATGATTTTATTTTGAAGGATTTGTAAGTCGGCTAACTTGGTATTGGCCGCAGATTTCAACTAGATACAGAATGTGTGGATTGACCAATGAGTTATTGATTGTGTAGCGTACATGACGCGGAATACATCGTACTATATTACGTAGTAAGCCTAAAAGTGATAAAAGTTTAGCTCTAGTTTCGTCAAAATGATTCTCTAAACTCCACGTCAAGCCGCTGTCCAATCGAAGGCCCAGATATTTTTCACTGGTTTTTATTTTTATTTTTTTATTTTTAACTGTCTATTTTTAAAGGGTCATGAGATGCAACAATTTTATATTTGTCTTTAAAGATGTTTTTAAGGCAGCAATAGTAAGAATATTATAAAGAACCAAGCATTAAGAACATTTAAATCATTTTGCGCTTTTATTATGATTTCCTGTATGGATGCACCAAAGTAAAATAAACACGTATCATCAGCATACAGAGATACATGACCATGCAACTCTAACTCATGTAGGTATATTATTTATATATGCAAGAAATAGTAATGGACCCAGAATTGATCCCTGTGGTATCAATTCATATGGAATGGATCCATATTGGTTCCCTAACTGACAGAATGTTACGTTTTTTTTTTCTAAATATAAAATTTCAAATATATTGTTGTTTCTTTTGTTGTAATTTGCCTGTACCACAGACTATGACTAACAATTATTTTCTGTGGTATAGGCAAATTACAAGTTTTTGAGTTAACAATATGATATTAAGATATAATTTACCAAAATCTACATCGCGCATACTTCACCCAGAGATACAATATTAAGCCATTGCCCTCATCACTGACGTACAATGTCAAAGTCATTTTATCAAGTTGGTAATTCTTCAATGTCAGCTGCTTCTACAAGACCACTTGTATGATTGAACCGGATAATACCTAGGAAAATGTACCTACTCTATTTAATTCATGGTGTTGTTTTTTATTCTACAACGTTCATCATTTATCTCACCTGCACCTCGATTTTCAAACACACGGAAAGCTTCCGAATTCGATTCAATATGGCTTTCCGAATGTTTGAAAATAGCTATGCTGGTGTCAAGCTACTCGTATGTTAAGGTTGAAAGTGGTATAGGACCTGTACAGTCAAACTGACTGAACTGACTGACTGTAAAGATACACACACAATAATAAGATTTGTTGTTATTCCGTGACATAGGTAATTTTGCTCTAAAGGTTATTTATTTTCATAAAAAAAAAGTACATATTGTTATCTCCTAACAAGTACCCATCAATTTATTCTTGTATGAACCTAGGTCTAAGATGACTGCGGGTTAATAAGATAAGTTTTATTATATTTTAATTGTAAGATCAAACAATTATGCACAATATTAATGTGTGCTATATTTATTTTACTAGCTTCTCTGCGTGGGACTTCGCTCGCAAGAAAATGTCGCCTATACGTTGTGCCTGGTCTAGAACTGTAAGTATTTGTTGTATCTGTGTATTATTTTCTTTATTGAACGACGCGGAAGCATGCTTTCATCTCACCAGAGCCTGTATTCACAGTGACAAATCGTGTCGTAGATATCGTTACGATATCTGCATGGAATCATCGTATTGAAATATAGAAACGCGCGCGCGATTGGTCAAAGTGAATAAGGGGGCAGGTTTTCAAATTATGATAAGGTCGAAGGCGCATTTCACCCGAAATCCCCAATAGCTAGTCAAAGTCAAAGTTTTGACTTCAAATCAAAGTCAAAGTTTTGACTTCAAATCAAAGTCAAAGTTTTGACTTCAAATCAAAGTCAAAGTTTTGACTTCAAATCAAAGTCAAAGTTTTGACTTCAAATCAAAGTCAAAGTTTTGACTTCAATTCAAAGTCAAAGTTTTGACTTCAAATCAAAGTCAAAGTTTTGACTTTGACTTGTTGTCAAAATACGTTTATTCATTAAGTTTTATGAGCATGATTTTCGTCAAATCCACCGCCAGTTCGGAATCGCGACCAGCACACAAGGAGAAAGGCAAGAACCTGGGGCTAGTTAATATTTTGATGATCCATTTAATATATAGGTACGAGTTTTAAATAATTTAAATAAACATTAGTTATAAGTAGGTGCATTATAAACCTAAATTCTTAATACTCTCTTATAACATTTATTACTACTTAACTAATGGGCAGTTTGTTAACATTGAGAAATCCTCATTAAGCTGTCAACTGGTATAGCAGGCTGAGAAACTGACTTACTTACCTACCTCAATATGTCGGAACACAACAATTCGAATTATTGTTATGGTATGATGGTAATTTCAGCTCGATCCATGCATGATCCATTTTTGCGTGAAGGAGTAACAAATCTTCACACCCAACAACCTTTTACATTGCCCTTAGTTCATGTCATCCTGTGAGAATTTCTTCAAATCCTTTCTTAGTGCGCCCCTACATTACAGAAGACAGCTACCTTGAAAGTATCAAGTTTCTAATACGTCAGGTTTGGGCTTTATGTCAATTTCAAGTCTCTAGAACCTCTAGTTTGGACTGTGAGAATTATATCAAGTCTCTAGCACCTCTGGTTTGGGCTGTACGTTAATTGTCAGACAGTCAGTCAGCTACATGATAATTTTATATAGATAAATAAATAGTAAGTTAAAATTATATCAGAGTAACACGTGCCCCGGTTAAGGAAAACGTCGTATGGAAACCGGTACATTAGACTTCTTCAAGACAAGTGGATTTTGCCATGATCGCCACATTAGTACCGCAAGTTTTAAACCGCCTCAGAGGTCTAGTGGTTCAACCCACCGATTTCAGATCCAGAGGTCCCGGGTTCGATCCCCATGGGGAGTACAATATATTGTGCTTGGTTTGGTTGGTGGTAGGACTCTGTCGAAGTCCGCCTGGCCACCATCTTACCTAATTCTGTCGCCATAATAACAATTCTAAAAAAAAATGTTGTGTTCCGGCATTCAGAGGTAAGATAGCCAGTTCCTCAGTTTGTTGAGGATTCCTGGTGAAGTGCGCAAACGAGTCCGAAAACGGAGTGTGGGAAGACTCAATTTACCGATCACATTGTAGCGGTTGCGGGGAGTCGATGGATGGAATCGACTAAACAGCAGTGGACGTACGTGGACTGCAATGATGATGATGATGAAGACTGGTTTGCAATGTAACTCAATGCCCTCGTCTGTTTGTGTTTGTGTGTGTCTCGTCTCGTACCAGTGTAATCTAGGAGTCTTCAAGTTTATAGCGAATAGGCCTTTATGACAAGCGCCATCTAAGGCCATATCTTTACTTGTGTTTCTACATTGGTCAAACGGACAGACACGCACACCCAGGATTCCGAAACACATTTTTGTATTTACCATAACGTACAGCAAATGTGTAATAAAGTATAAAGAACAGTTAATGCCTGCTGACAGACATATGAATGGAAGAACGGACAGCATTCAGGTATCAAAGATACCGTTGGCACCCTTTGGGTACCCACTGAACCCTAATAAGGCAACTAACTTGCTACTGAAATATGACATTACATTAATAACAGACTCTTCACATTCATTTGACGTACTTAATAATAATAGCGTGCGTGGAAATAGAACAATAGAATTGGATTAACTTATTTCTTAGATCTAACGTTAACATAGCCACCCTATATTTAATGAGGTACTTAAAGCTAAAAATAAGCAAGGAAAATATGAAGTTCAATTTTAATATTTGACCTAATCCCTTCATCCCCTCTCCATCACCGGACTAGTACACGTACGACAGTCTACAACTCGTACCTTGTAAATGTTCCATTGTGCCTAACTCATCGTTGCGCCTCTACCTTTATCATTAATACTGGTAAGGAATGGAACTCCTTGCCCTCGTCTGTTTTTCTGCACGAGCACAATCTAGGAATATTTAAGTCCAGAGTGTATAGGTTCCTTTTATACAAGAGAGCTCTATCTTAGGCCACTTCTTTTCTTGTTTTTCAAGTAATACTTGTAATACTCGTATCAAGAAGATGAAATGTACGAAAAGGCAAGAAAAAAAATGAGGATCAGCATACATTAGTTTGAAGTCATGCCTTAACTCCAACAGCATTCTATAAGTTCTTTTTAACATTCAACTTGTTAAATCGCTTTTTTATAGAAACAACTTGAATATTTCAAATGTGAAGGTTCTTAATAAGATTTAATGAAGTTGACTCGAAAGTAAGCTTAATGCACCCAGATGTATTCACCGAGATGAAGGGTGCATAAGGTGTATACGTTTTTTAAAATTAACACCAATACACGGTATTTAAAGTATACTCAAATTATATTAAATGCACCAAGGTGAATAATCTCAGATGAGCTCAGTTTACAAAGCGTCAAATAGGTACAACTTGCCGAATCCAGTAACTAGACTTAACATACACTTAGATATATACCTATTTGATAAATAAGGTCAATCAGCATGCTCAACTGCTTGTCAAGGAAAACTGGGCTCTGGAGACTTGAAAATGAATGAAAATTCTTATTTGTATTCCAAAATAACTTTTTCATTGATTTTTAATTGCAAAATAACGTTTTAGTTCATGATGACCTGAAGTACTATGGTGGTCTAATCGATTAACAGCGCTCTCATGTTTTTTTTTACGACGGGGAATCGTTTAGCCATCATCTCACCTGGTAACAAGCTAAGTTAAGGCCGAAGGTGGAGGTGGAGGTATCGAACCCGGGACCTCTGTATCTGAAATCGGTGAGTTGAACCTCTAGACCACAGAGGCGGTTAAGCCAGATCATCTTCCAGACCTTCTTCCAGACCATCTTAGGATAGAGAGGGCAGACCAAGCCTTATGTAAATCGGCCTTATCTTAACTTGTAACCTGGTAGGATGGAGGCCAAGCGCTTCCCCGTCAAAAAAAAATACCTACCGTTAGATTCCTCTAATTACAGACTACACTCGTTACTTTGGAAAACATGCGACAACTTCAATAAGCTCAGTATAAACTATAATATGGACCTGTTCTGCACTTGCGGCACGGAGGCCTATAACATACAGGAAAAATGTAAAGTATGACCTTTACTTACTTACTTTATTTACTTACCTTTACTTAGTTTACCACTTAGTACAATTTTAGTAGTGTAGCTAACCTGTTTTGGAAGAGACTGGTATTTCTAGTACCAGAAGATGTCACTGAATTTTTGTCATCGTCACCGCTAACTTCCTCCGGGGGTGATGACACTATTTTTCCCATCGTCCCCAGCCAGTCTCACCGGATACGATGACACTTTTTCGCTTTTACGACATGCGCGGGCTAAATTGGAGGGGTAGATTCGTTAGACCCGAACACGCGTTTAAGAACCGATTAATTTATCCATTTCCTTTTCAATTTCTCGTTGATTGAAATTCTTGATTACTTAATATCAAGCGACTAAGTTATTTAATTTTAGGAAATAGCCTCACGGATCAGCAGGATATTAATGTTATACATTTTATCGATAACGTTAAGGCAGTTTTACAGTTACATTTAGGTAATATAGCTCGAATAGCAATGAGCAATATATTTTCTTGTCTTTGTTGATGGTAGGACTTTGTTAACCTTATACTTGGCACTATGTTTTGACAGATACATCTAGCTCTATAAAATTCTAATGGGTACCTGTAGCCTAATCGCATAAAAATAAACTTCTGTATTGGCAGATAACTTAGTGCTCTGTTGGTAAAAAAATAGTTTCATGTTGCTGGCAGCCCCGAATTGTCAGCAGAACGCAATATGGCGGACCGGGTGCGTGGATCTACTCGCAAGGTAAGAAAACGGGATTTATTATGAAATTTCGTTGTATTAAGACAAATAAGTCACGTACCTTATGGATAACAAAATTCACTGTATCGAAAAGCTAATTTACAAGTGAAAATATTGTAAGGTGGCATGCTATAAACACGTTTTTGTGATGGTATCCACAGGTGCACATTGCCTGCTTGCCCATAGATTTTACTTTTTTGTTATGTATCTGTGTGGATAAAATGCCAGATATATATTGAAATTGAAAACGAATAATAAGTAGTGATAATTAGTTGTAGCTAGACATTTTTTTAGGAAATTTTGGGATGAGCATTTGAGAATCATCATCACCTCAGCCGAACGACGTCCATTGCTGAACAAAAGCCTCCTTCAATATTTTTTCATGAGTCAGTGCTGTCCCACTGCTGGGTAAAGCCTCGTTACTAATGTTTAGATATAATTTTGGAACAGTTATCAGCACTTAAAATCATTGCAATCATTGCACACTTTGAAGAAGGTACTTTTATCCGAGCAATTAGCCTTATAGCTCTCATCCCACACTCATTCCACCTTCTCTGATGCATACAAAAGTAGAGTAAAAAATAACGCAGAACTTCGAGGCGGCGTCTTGTTGAAAGGTGCACGGGCGCGTATTTAGTCTAAATTTGTTACGTCCGTTTTTTTCCCATTTCATTTTTACATTGTTATTATTTATTTTAAAAGAAGAGAGACGAAAAGTGCCCGTCACTTGCCCTTACATAACCAGGCAATACAATACAAATATGGGAGGCGTGGACTTAGCAGACATATTAATCTCTTTATATAGAACACCATTCCGAGGACAGTTCTGGTACTTACCTCTCGTTTCGCAGATGATCGACATTTGCATAAATAATGCCTGGCTTCTGTACAAACGTGACCTGAAGAGTTCGAAATCAATTGCACTGAAAATGTTCCGGATGGAGATTCACGATAGCCTACTCAAGTTTGGGAGAACTTCACTTATTCGGAAAGTGCCGATCAGTTCAGCCCAAATAATAGAAAAGACTCCGTTGCCTGAAAGACCTCCTGATGCCATTCGTTTTTTTTTATATATTTATTTACCAAAATAAACTTAGTTGAAAACATAGCTTTAAAAAACCAAGGAGGTTTGTCCTAAAACTAGCTTATTTACAGAAATAGCTGCCAACAGCAAAACAGAATTTGTTTAATGTTGAACAAAAGGTTCACATAGTGCAGGTGGATATCTACTTGCTACGTTACATCATTATGAAATGTAGGTACAAATACAGATTCAATATTATTTCTATTTCTTTTCGTTATGCTCAGGGTGCTCATATCCCAACATATTTTATGGTTCCTTTGTACATAGTTAGTTCAATTGTACTTTTTTACGAAAGTATGATGCAAGTATTGCACCAAAGGACAGAGCAGGCTATTTTGCCACAAATGTAAAGTAAGGCTGTAAAAGTAAGGCTGTGTTTAGTGCCAGAGCTGCTACCTTTTTTTTTTCTCGAGGGGGAAATCTTTAACAAGATACCCCACCGCATTGAGGGTGCGATGAGGTTACGTGAGGTTTACGGGACTTTAGAAAAGGGGGGGGGGGTTTAGTGGAAGACTCACTAAAACCCCCCCCGGTGGCCGGCCTCGATGCTAAGGAAGGCCCTGGAATGTTGTTAAAACTTCTTCCAGTGCTTCCCCGCATATTGCCATAGAACATCCCTAGCTTACCAATCCAAATGAATATTAGGACAATTAAGAGTTAGCATTGACAAGACTTGACATTAAGACTGAGCTAAAAATATCTCAACCTATATAGTACCAAATTTACTTCAAAGGTACCTAATTTAATAGAGCTGAAGTATAAAACTGCAAGTAATACAAATAAGTAACGATTTTAGAGTAATACATTAATTTTTGTCTAATTTTCATTAAAAATGTGATATTGTAATAGTTAAAAATATGTTTATAAAAAACTTGGCAGTGTGTCCTCGTAGATACTAATATTTTTTGAGTAATTTTAAGGTCAACTTGGCTACATTGCCATGTGGGATACTAATACTCATTGCGTAATATTATGGTCAATTTGGCAATACATCCTGTGGGATACTAATATTCTTTGCGTTATGTTATGGTCAACTCAGCAATGTCTCCTGTGGGATACTAATATTCTTTGCGTAATGTTATGGTCAACTTGGCAATGTATCTTGTGGGATACTAATATTATTTGCGTAATGTTATGGTCATCTTGGCAATGTATCCTGGTGGGATACTAATATTCTTTGCGTAATGTTATGCTCAACTTGGCAATGTATCCTGTGGGATACTAATATTATTTGCGTAATGTTATGGTCATCTTGGCAATGTATCCTGTGGGATACTAATATTCTTTGCATAATGTTATGCTCAACTTGGCAATGTATCCTGTGAGATACTAATATTATTTGCGTAATGTTATGGTCATCTTGGCAATGTATCCTGTGGGATACTAATATTCTTTGCGTAATGTTATGGTCAACTTGGCAATGTATCCTGTGGGATACTAATATTCTTTGTGTAATTATATGGTCCACTTGGCAATGTATCCAGTGGGACACTAATATTCTTTGCATAACTTGTACCTCAGGTGAGATGAAAGCCAAGCCGTACAATGAAAACAAAATGTGCGTATTTTAAAAATGTTACGGCGTCAAACGGTTTGACGTGTTCTATTGGTACGTGGGAAAACCAGTAGCTTCTGGGGAAGTGTCTTGCATCGTAGACCTCATAATTACAAATATTTTTTGCTGAATGAAAAAACTTGCTTTGTCACCGCCCTTGGCAGACGGGTTTTTGATCTTTGTTGTAGTGTTAAGTACTCTGATAAATAATCCTGGCCCTTATTCGCCTTTAACGACATCCATAAGAACAAGGAATGGGCTCATTTCTTTGCCAGCAAATACAGATATGCTTGAAAACCTATTTTAATAAGGCGCTTTACTGCTACTAGGTACATATTACGTTGATAGTTAGGTTACTTTGTATTTATTGTACGACGGGGAATAGCTTTGCCATTCATCCGGTTTTTAACCAACTTCAAAAAAAGGAGGAGGTTTTGAATTCAGCTGTATGTTTCTTTTGTTTGTTTGTTACTTGATTTCTCCGCCAATTCGCAATCGATTTTAATATTTTTCGTTATGTTTGGTAGGCCATACTTTTGAGGTGGTCCCATAGAAATTTCATTGAAATCGGTGCAGTTGTTTAATTTTTATATCAAAATAACTGTAAAAGTATGTCTTTCAAGTAAACGAAATTGCGTATTTTGCTTTTCTGAAGTGTTTGCGGTCCCTAGAGTAGACCTACTAAGCTGCTTACCTTTCGGTATCATCAGGGTTTTGTCATAATCACCATTCTTGGCAGGCGTGTTGTTGATAGCAGTAATTATGATACGTAGTAGGGACTACGTATCATCATTAATCTACTACTGAACTGCCTACCTTCCGGTGCAGCCAAAAGCCTACCCTAGGGGGTAGGCCTTTGGCTTCATCATCAGATGACGATGATGACAATGTTCACTGAAACTCCGTAAAAAAACAATTTAACCTAGTATTGTTTGGGCTTAGTGGAATTGTCTTATGATGCATTCTGGCTATAAATGTATACTTGTATCATCATCATCATTAAAGCTCATAAAAGTCCACTGAATACATCTCCCCCAATACTAAAGAAAGCAACAGAGGGTTTTTTTTTACCATAATCACCAAGCTTGGCAGGCGTGTTGGTGATCGTAGTAATGAAAGGTACTTATTTTGTAAATACATTTTTTCATTCTTTCTTTCTTCGTGTGAACTGTGTAACAATTATGGTATCAGACTTTACGAGCCGCCGCTTTAGGCGTCTAACATAAGTCATTAACGAGTACTAGCATTACCTCAGAACTCTGAAAATATAAAAACTCTTAAATAGGGTGTCGGAGACGTCGTGGTGTCGTAGGTTGTACAGCAAAAAAAATATAAAAATAAACTTTTTTTGAAAAAATTGAACCGACATTAAAAACATAAAAATAATTCTAAGGGTAAGTTCATGTAATTTGAAGGTAGTGCCATACAATAAACATGTTGTTTAGCTTAAAGTCAAAGAGCAAGCCTTCCCACAAAATGTCTATTAACTTCATGTTTGAAGGTGTTGGATAGGCCTATGCTATTTATTCCAGGCGTTCTAAGTATAAGAACGTGGGCACACAAACCTACAAAATCGAATAAGTAAATTAACTAAATATGAACAACAAATCCTGACCATTGATAAGGGTCGACACGTTTTGAGATTAAACCTCTAACTTTATCACAAAGTTAAACATTAAGTTAACAGAGTCTGGAAGAGGATTTTATTAGGAGTGAAGGCCAAGTAGCTCCATGGGTAGCTTTGCCATATGCGCTGTAGGTTGTGAGTTCGATTTCCACCTACGACAAAAGTTTGTGTATTGGTAGTACATGCTTGTTCAACGTATATTAACCTGCCAACGAACAGTGATTGTTTTTTATCTAGATCTATGAGCACGCATTGAGCATAAGTGCTTTCCACAACTTTTTTCAGTCATATTTGTTTTAATGGGTATTAATCGTGTAAATCATCGTTATATTATTCCCGATGTTTTGACTGGGGTTGCACCAACTGTGGTCGCAGGCTGACTGGATCTCAGGAGCTATCGTCGGAAGATCGTCATTATCGAGAAAGTCATATTTGACCTTTATTTGATATTTGACCGGCTCTATGGTCTGGTGGTTCGTTCACTGGTGTCAGATCCAGAGGTCCCGGGTTCGATCCCCATGGGGAGTATAATATATTGTGCTTGGTTTGGTTGATGGTAGGACTTTGTTTAAGTCAAAATAATTATAGAGGTGAGAATCCTCAACTGTGTGCCACACACAGTTGAGGATTCCGGGTTAGGTGCGCTTCCACATTCGGTCTTGTCATAGCTTGAAAAACCAGATGAGACTAAGGGCAAGCGCTTACCCGTCGTAAAATAAATAAAAAACAGTAGTACTCCATTAGTGCCGACAGAAGTGAAACCTTGAATTTTGTCGATCTTTGCTGAAGAGAACAGCTGACCGATGACGGCTGACTATTTATTCTGTGGTCTGGTTTCATGTTTTCGTGTTCACAATAGCGCGATTCTATTGAGAGTTGGCGGAACTTATGCCGAATATAGAGGTGTTGGTAACAGTGTCGCGAGTTCAATGATTCTTTCCCATCTCAAAAAAGGCCCAACGCGCCTAAAGAAGTTTGCGCTTCAAAAAAAATGAAAAAGTAAACCAACACACAACACTGCTTATATCAATACACTTAGACACAGAAACACGCGGATAAACCTAATTAAAATGTAAGTCGTAGAATAAAAAAAAATAAAAAAATCTGAAGATATCATTACGATTAAATCTAAGACTAACTCCTTTATTCCAACCATTTCCCGAAACGTCCTTTTGTTTTTTTCCTTTTAGCACCGCTTATATTTTAATAGTTTTTTTATGGCCCTAATGTTCCTAAGATAGGTGAATAGTCAGTTTTCTCTTGTTAGTGTCTGTGCGTTTATAATACACATAAATTATTCGCACAAAAGTATTATCTGCACTCAAAGCAGCAGATGGAGGGACAGAAACAATTGGTGCAATCTACAAATTAGACAGTATCTAATCCTCCCGGGAAATTGGCTATAAATTTTCGGTCATTTCGCATCGCCCTGGGTCTTTAAACGCCTTCCAATCCCCATGGTGCCATCGAAACTTCCGGGTACCCACATTTACAGCTGAGTATTTTTTCAGGGACGTGGCCGGACACAATTCATTTTATTTCCATTTTACTTCATATCACAGGGGTTGTTCAACGCCTAGAAAATGTATACAAAAAAAACATAATGTATTTATTTCGTAACAGACTATATCTTATTTTTAACCGACTTTAAAAAAGAAGGAGGTTCTTAATTCGGCTGTAAAAAAGTATTTAAGTATTTTATCCGTAATCTATTTACCATATTACAAGCTATGCTTAGGTTGGGGCTTGATGGCGTTGTGTGAAATTAATGTCGTGTAATATTTATCTATTTATTTATTTACATTATCCGTCGAGCTTTTACTAGTGTCAATGTGCCAGCCGTTCTTGAACCGAATGGTCTGTTACGTGATGATGGTAAGCGGCCCGACGGTATGACTCTTGTCCCTTGGGAAATGGGTAGGCCTTTGGTGTGGGACGCTACCTGCGTCGACACCCTAGCGCCATCTCATCTGCCTGGGACATCAGTTAGGGATGGTGCGGCGGCTGATTCGGCCGAGGATCACAAAAGGCGCAAATATAGTGGTCTCGACAGAGCTTACCTATTTGAGCCTTTTGGGGTGGAGACCTTGGGTCCGTGGGGAGCCGGTGCCCTCCGGGTTTTCAAAAATATTGCGGGGCTTTTGATTGAGGCGACACGTGACCCAAGGGCTGGCTCTTATTTAGGCCAGCGAATTAGCATAGCTATTCAGCGTGGCAATGCAGCCAGTGTCTTGGGCACGCTTCCGTCTGGTACTGGTCTGGAACAGTTGAGTTACCTATAGGCCGTTTGTAACGGTCCTTAGTAATCTGACTGATTCCTTTGTACATAGTTAGTTTAATTGTACTTTTTATTGAATAAATGTTTTATTTATTTTATTTATGTTTTTTGTAATGCAAGTGATTGTACTTGGTCGCAACATTACAATAGTACATTATGGTACTAGTGTGTAACATTGGTGATTACCGCCGAGGCACAAAATCTTGGGTACAAATATCGTGCAACAGAAGACATTTGATTTCGTAATGTTTATAATGCATATTTGACATAGATCCTCGATGGAAGAAAATAACAGAATTGTCTTGAAGCACCAAACTAAAATGCATTGTCATCCACCATTCGCATTGGATCTGATGGACCCCAATCTCTCTAAGGACTAGCAGAGCTTTGTCCATCTTAATGTTACCGTCTTATAGCTTCCTAGTTTGTCTGACTGACTGATAATCAATGCTTATCCCATACCAGAGAAAACTTGAAATTGCAAGGCAGATATCTCTTTTGCAGTGTAAGGGTTTCCTAAGAAAGTATTTTAGTAAATTCCCACGGGATGAAGGGAACTAAGTCCTAGGCATCTTACCTTATTCTGTCGCCATAAGAACAGTTCTAAAATTGTTGTGTTCCGGCATTTATAGAGGTAAGACAGCCAGTTACTAATTTGGTTGAGGATTCCGGGTGAAGTGCGCGTCCCCCTTTCGGCCTTAACATGTTACCACGTGAGATGAAGGCGAAGCGCTTCCCCGTCGTACAATAAAAAAAAATCATCTTTAAAGAATTTAAATAGGTAGCGGAAGAGTTGGTGTTCTGATTTCCAGCTAAAAGGGTAACTAAGAGGGTTGAAAAGTGGTGGAAAGTACCAGTTGCAATTACGCGAGCCACCCAAGATGGCTTCATCACGTCGTCGTCCCATTAAACGTTATAATTAATATCACGATGCAGAGACAGACTAAGGAAAGCTTTGACCAGTATTTCGAATGTTTAATAGAAATGCACCGCTTTTGGAATATGTTATAATGACACAAAAATATTTTCCTAAAACCGGAAACGCTCTGTCCAACTGAGCCACGAGTATCCTGACGCAGATTCCAAATGCTTGTGTCATATTGATACTCAGCTTGAGCGCTGATAATGCGCTGATATAATTTCGGGTGTACGAAAAGATGCGGGTTCAAGTCCCGTCGCGAGCTGTGAACTTTTGTGTCATTATAACATTTTTAATAACAAAAACGGGTCTTCATCGTACCTCTTTATATTCCCGACAGTTTCGACCGTGTTAATGTTATGTATGTAATTATAATAAACACGATAATTTAAAAAGCCTTTTTAGTCAAAAACTTACGCTTCGTATTTTTATCGTTTGTTGTATCTGTTTAAACTTTCAACTGTCTACCACACACACACATACACACACACACACCCCTTTTCAATGTCATACTCAATCATTCTGTTTTTTGTTTTTAATTTTTAATTTAATTTGGTTTTGCCCTGTTAGTAGCACAAATCTTTTGGTAATTCTTTAAATAGACTCCCGCGGCACAGGCTAGCCCTAGTGTGGGGTCCTCTGGTAATTTTATAATTGATTTAAACTTATTGGCAATAAATGATTTTGAATTTTTTTTTTGAATTTTTGAACCTATTACGGTTAAAGAGATATTGTCCAGTTAGCACCCTGTGGGTACAAAACCCTAAAAGTGACGCATCATTACAAATTACAGGACTAACATAATCATCATTACGCGAATCGATTTTGTCGACCTGCATACTTATCATGCTCCCATAATGAATATAAATCCTCGCTCGAACCATTCATATCTTCTTCTATCTAACTGTTACAACATGTTTTAATTACGAGAGTGGATAGGCTATGTATCTACAAATGCTATAATGACACAAAAATTCACTACCCGCGACGGGACTTGAACAATCTTTTCCTCAAGCCAGAAACGCTGTAACCCTCAGTTTGTTGAGGAAACTATGAAAAACTGCCCTAGTGTCTGAAAATACGTTCAAAGTCACAGTTCAATAGCAAGAAATGGCGATTTTTCTTTTAATATGTTTCTTTTTTTTTGTATTTCAAGTGATTGCACTTGCGGTCATTACATATACAAATGTTATATAGACACAAAAATTCACAACCCGCAACGGGATTTGAACCAGCATCTCTTCCTCAATCCGGAAACGCTCTAACAACGAGGGTTTTGACGCAAATAGATGGCGGTATATATCTACACTCATAATCAACATTCATTCGTGTAGGTCTCACAGCAACATTGTGTGCATATTATATCATACATCCAAAGCCCTCTTTGGGATGCTTAGGGGAGGCCCATGTACTGCAGAGGACCTTTTTGCTATGATCATAATTAAGGGTATATTTCGTATCTGTCTTAATGAATTGCTTGCCTTTATCACGTCAATCACACTTGTTGTGTTGTCATTAGGAACTCTGATTAATTGCTTTGCTATGAGCGACACGACAATATCTTAGAAGGGAGCATTTATTTCGGGAAACAGATAGTACATGAATACAAAAAGAACATTATTAGGTTTTTAAAAATCTTGCGAGATTTTTTGTTTTTCGAAACGGTCCTTAGGTAACCCTAAGTGACTGCTTCCCTTGTTAGTTTTTTTTTATTGTACGACGGGGAAGCGCTTTGCCTTCATCTCACCTGGTAACAAGTTGAGATAAGGCCGAAGGTGGAGGTGCACCCGGAAACCTCAATAAACTGAGTAACTAGCTATCTTACCTCTCAATGCTGGAACACAACATTTTTTATGAATTGTTATTATGGCGACAGAATTAGGTAAGATGGTGGTAGCTAGCCAGGCGGACTTAAACAAAATCCTACCACCAACCAAACCGAGCAAAATATTGCTCTCTTTTTGGATCGAACCTGGGACCTCTGGATCTGAAATCGGTGGGTAGAACCACTAGACCACAGAGGCGGTTAATTTCTTTATTGGCTGCATTTTAGGTATTATACAATCAATCTATATATAACTCAACAGTTCTGGACAAGTACCAGACGGAAGCGTGCCCAAGACACTAGCTTCATTGCCTTGCTAAGTAACAATGCTAATTTGCTTGCTAATTAAAAGCAGTCTGTCATAGAAACATGTAGAAACACAAGTCTCTTTATCATGACAAAGGCAATATCAGAAGCGTTGTGCACTTGTGACCTATTTTCGCTCTAGCTTCCAAGTCCTGCCCTGGTGACCCATGAACATGACACGCCAAGACCCGCTGACCCGTTTCCCTCCAACCACCTGCGACTAGTCAATTTACCTTTAAAAAATCTCCGCAAAACCTCCCGCCGAAAGAAAGCCGTATGTTGACTCAACACAGATACCCACATACACGGCCTCGTTTTAGCGCCACGGGAAAAATCTTCCCACCCCTTTGGTACCCTCGGTTCTAAAGTGCAGATTGCTTTGCAGGATTTGTGGTTCTTCGGTCGTTTTATACGGATGTTCGGGAATGGTTGAGACGTGAAACGTGATGTTTACGGTATTCAAATTGCTGTGACATGGCCACAGACGGTGTTGTGTAAAGTTTAATAAAAAATATTTCATTCATACATGTAGGGTTCTTGTTTTACCCGGCTCGCGCAAATGGGGGTTTATACAATGTGCATGGGACGGCTGGTTTTCATTCAAATATTCATATCTGGGTACATTTTGCAAGAGTTTGTCCGATATAGGTCAAAAATATGGGATAGGTTATTTCGCGTAGTTTTATAACTGTTTTAGAGTAGGTTTTGATATGTTTTTGAAGTTACCTCAAAAAGTTTTGATTATTAATTGTATGTCTACATATTCATACGCTAAATGAAGACTTTTATCCCCTTTTTTTAATTTTTTTTTATTCAATGAAATGTACAATTTAACTATGTACAAAGGAATCAGTCAGATTACCCAAGGAACGTTACAAACGGCCTATAGGTAACTCAACTATTCCAGACCAGTACCAGACAGAAACGTGCCCAAGACACTGGCTGCGTTGCCGCGCTGAATAGCTATGCTAATTCGCTGGCCTAAATAAGAGCCAGCCCTTGTGTCACGTGTCGCCTCAATCAAAAGCCCCGCAAGATTTTTGAGAACCCAGAGGGCACCGGCTTTCTATGGACCCAAGGTCTCCACCCCAAAAGGCTCAAATAGGTAAGCTCTGTCGAGACCACTATATTTGCGCCTTTTGTGATCCTCGGCCGAATCAGCCGCCGCACCGGCCCGATGCCCCAGACAGATGAGTTGGCGCTAGGGTGACGACGCATCAGGTAGCGTCCCACACCAAAGGGACCAAGGGACAAGAGTCATACCGTCGGGCCGCTTACCATCATAACGTAACAGACCATTCGGTTCAAGAACGGCTGGAACATACATATGATGTATACAGAAGAGTGCGAGTTTAGCCACATTTTAGGTTTATATGTAGGAGCTTGCACTCGCAAATACCTAAAATATTTTTGGTCGCATTTCGAGCATTTCGTGACTGTGTATATTGTGATTTTTATGTGATTTTTGCCGTATGTGAAATAGAATTTGAGCAGATGTGGAACATTTTCCATTATAAAAAGCCATTATTCATCTTCCAGTGTCATTAATTCACTGTAGTACTACTGGTTCAAGTAAGCGCTTGCAGAGTCTTACATAATGCACCATTGCATTTCAAATACTATTCGGATCTTCGAGAGTGAAAGGCCAAGATTAGGCAGAAAGCGAGAGATCTGTACTGAACATTTTGAACAGTGTGATTAGAAAAACCTAGTGAATTAAAAAAAGAATCTTAGAAGTTAAGATGAGTTGTAAAAGGTATAAAAAAGAATCGCAATCTGCGTCAAGACCCTCGTCGCGGGTTGTGAATTATTGTGTAATTTTAAGATTTATAAATTTAGTAAATACTTGAGATACGTTTATCAACTAAATTTTCTGTTCTCTTTTTTATTCCATCTTATAATGTGATTAATAATAATTATTGTATAAATTGTAGATATTGTAATATATAAATGTATATTATTATTTAAATTTAATATTATATTAATCTCCAAGTTAACTACATTTGGTATGTATGTATGTTTGTATGTATGCATGTGGCAATGTTGGTAAAGGCATAACTCGAGCGGGTTACCCGAATTGATTGCAATTTTATCTTTAAACAGATAACGTAAATAAAAAAATTGTGTCTAGTGGAATTTTCGATAACTTGCCAATAACTTTTGTTGGTTGATCCGATCTCTTCAAAATTTTGAATTTTCTGAGATTATACTCGGTCGTAGGATATTTAAACAAGTAAACGAGTATTTACTTTAAATTTGTTGTTTAAGACAAGTAGAGTAGTAAGTAGATATCTTGCAGGGTGTCAAATGACACCCTACAAGATGTTTGTGTGATTTTGTCAATTAGTAAGTAATAATATATGCGTATGGCATATCAACCCTTCACTGCACAGCGCCCATCAATTTGAGTCAAAGAAAAGTGATTTCAATTTGATCAGTTACTGTAGAAATTACACTGAAGTTAGGTCTGTGTGTTTCTTAGGGTTTCGTATGAAAGAGTGCCAAAGCGTTAATTTTGACACAGGGTTACTAGTTCTGTGTAAATGCTTCTAAATGAATAATTTATCCTAGTCACAGCATAGCATAGTATCAATAGATGCAAAGCAAAATCCGATCGCTGACTGCTTGAAAGGCTGTATCGTTTTGCATAGATGCATTCAGAGTAACTCAGGCGTTAGGAAAAGCAATACCATGTCAAACAAATTTTAAAAGTCAATGTTGTTTCATAAAACACTATTAAAAGTCAAACCATTTTTATCAAAGACCCTTCCATAACTACCCGTGTATGTCGTAAAAGGCTACTAAAAGCTCACACCGCCTCTGTGGACTAGTGGTTTGCCAAACAGTGTCAGATCCAGAGGTCCCGGGTTCGATCCCCAGGGGGGGTAAAATATTGTGCTTGGTTTGGTTGGTGGTAGGACTTATTTTGAAGTCCGTCTGACTAGCTACCACCAGCTTACCTAATTATGTCGCCGAACAACGATTCTTAAATTGTTGTGTTACGTCATTTAGAGGTAAGATAGCCAGTTCCTCGGTTTGTTGATCGCTTCCATCTTAGGCATTATCATAACTTGAAAATCAGGTGTGATGAAGTGCAAGCACATTCCTGTCGTACAATAAAAAAAACACCAGGATATCCAAGCGGGAAGCAGCGTATTCCTGAGTACCCAACAGAAAACTCATTCAATGACTGCTACGACCCTAATTTCCTAAGGCCAAGAATGTATTTTACAAACATTCCAACATCCGCCAGTAAATGGTAAATTTCCCAAAGCAATCGATATGCAATGGTCGCGGCGCATGTCCTGTTGCACTTTTTATAGCTGTAATGATGATAAAGATACGATGCTGATAGAAAAAGCTTGTGTGGCGTTTGTTGCAGGAGGATTCTTTGCGCTTATGCCATTGAGCTGTGCCCTTATTCACTGACCAATCGTGTCCTAACGCGCCCGCGTGACGATATCTTTTTTTTATACATCTAGGAGACGGGACAAGCAAGTAGCCCAACTGGTGTGAAGCGCATCTCTTGTATATTACAATGCCTTATTATTAAGAATTTTATTAAACAAAAGTTCAGGTCAGAATAAAATTATAATAAGTCTGGCGTCCCTCAAGGGAGTATCTTAGGTCCCCTTTCATTTCTTTTGTATATAAATGACCTACCGGAATACATGTCACATAAATTCATTTTATTTGCTGATGACACAACTGTTGTAATAAAAGTTCAAGATAAGACACAGGCTTAACAAACTCTACAAAGTGCGCTTTTTGACATAATTAACTGGATAGACAATAACAATCTTTGTATTAATATTAATAAGACTAAAATAATGCAATTTAATTCATATACACTATATCTCTCTCTCTTGACATTAGTTATAACAATTAAAAAATAAGTGAAGTTACGTCTCACGAATTTCTGGGAATTACTTTGGATACACACTTAAATTGGAAAAATCACATTGACGATGTATGTCAATGGCTAAGCCGATTTGTTTTTGCTCTCAAAAGAATACATCAGACCATATATTTTCAAGCGGCCGTCTGCCTATCACGGACTAAAGTATGTGTCTTCAGTGCTAAAGTATGGTCTCTTGCCTTGGGAATAATTCGGTAGATGTAGAGAAAGTTTTTAAGATGCAGTAGAGATGCATCCGAGTAATTAATAAAGCTTGGTTTTTGGATAGTTGCAAACCCCTTTTTATAAAATGTAATATTTTACCCTTACTTTCTATGTATATAAAAGAATTATGTTTTTTTTTTTAAACTTACCCACACTTTTTTACACCACGTAGTAATGTTATAACAAGGCAAAAACGGGCCAGGTTTGTTAACCTTATGTGTTCTCTTTGCTCTAAAGACATTTATAAGATTTTTTTTTATAATATGTGTATAAAATTCCTAATAAATTACCGGACGAAATTAAAATGTTAAATGGAATTGTATTTAAGAAATAAATAAGTGAATGGTTAATGTGTAATTGTTTTTATAGCCTTGACGAATATTTATCATAAAACTGTAATAATTAACTGTATTAAATAATTGTAATAATTGACGTTAGCATGAAATTTTTAATATTTGCACGCCTGCATGCAGGCTGAGTATATTTATAATCGTATGTTTTAAGACCTTATGTTCACACTATTATATGTATTCTTGCAAATAAATGATTTGATTAGATTTGATTTGATTTGACTTACTGCATAGGTCACATTCACAAAGAACATAGCCTACACTGCACTGCATTGCACCAGTCAACTTGAGGCATAAAGGTGTTAAGCCTCACGTGCCAGTAATTTCACCGGCAACCATACCCTTCAAACCGGAACACAGCAACGCTGCTTGCCAGCCGAAATAGATAATGTGGTAGTAATTCTCCGGACGACACCTTTTACAAGGGGCTTCAACTACCTACTATATCTATATCTGCTACGCTGATTCCAAGCACTGTCTCGTGGGTTGACCCGAATAAAAATGTTAGTAACGTTCAGTGTAAAACTTTGGGCTACATCTAAAAGTTCCCGCCTAATCCGTTTAGTTGTTTTGGCGAAGAAATATCAAAACAAACTTTCGCACTTGTAATATTAGTGGAATTTCTGAAGGTTTCAGTTTGTGACGAAGCGGAAATATAGGAAGTGGCGAAGCCTTACAAACGAGCGGGACATTTATATAGTTATACTGACTAATGTAACTTGTTGACTGACACCTATAAACTCCATTAGCGATTTCTCTAAGTACTAAATTATTGCATGAAGGCCGTTAAATACAAAATAAATAATCTGAAAATAGAAAGATACATAGTAACATATCCGCCTTTGTGGTCTTGTGGTTCAACCCATCGATTTCAGATCCAGAGGTCCTGGGTTCGATCTCCAGGGGTATCAATATTGTGCTTGGTTTGGTTGGTGGTAGGACTTTGTTTAAGTCCACCTGGCTAGACCACCATCTTACCTAATTCTGTCGGGTACACGTAAGATAGCCAGTTCCTCAGTTTCTTGAGGATTCCGGGTGAAGTGCGCGTCCACCTTCGGCCTTATATAACATATTTATTTATGAGATGAGTCATGAATTACATTATCCCTTTTATCAATGAGGTATGCTGATCTGGAGGTTAAATGTTAATGTTTTTGGTTTGGTGGTCAAGGTCCTACGACCTTGTTGGGGTCCGCCTGGCTAGCATCCACCATCTTAATTAATTCTGTCGCCATAACAACAATTCTGCTATTATTGTGTTCCAGCATTTAGAGGTTAGATAGCCAGTTCCTCAGTTTCTTGAGGATTCCGGGTGAAGTGCGCGTCCACCTACGTCCTTATCTTAACTTATACTCAGTTGAGATGAAGGTCAAGCGCTTCCCCGTAATAAAAAAAAACTGTTTTCAGATTATTCATTTTGAACAATGGTTTTCTGCAAAAAAAACACCTGAATCAATTAGCTGCCGTTATAATAGCTGAGTCTTTTGAAGTGAAAACTTCTTTAGTCGCGTTGAGCGATTTCTGGTTGGTGCAAATCTCTATCAATCTCAGCTGACAATGATGGGGCCTACGACCGACCACTTTGATATAGAATAGAAGATACCTTCACTGTCAAAGTCATTTTGTTATTTTCAATAATTAACAGATGCATGCAACGAATTCCACTCTTTAGCCGCTAGCCTGATGAAAATAGAACTAAAGCATTGAGTGCGCGGAGGCGAAACACTAACGAACTTTAACACATCTTTTTTTGCCGTAAATGCAAGTATAGCAAGCATGCACATAAAGTACGAGTACTAATACATAAAACCACATTATAAAATTCTTGTGTTCCGGCATTTAGAGGTAAGATAGCTAATACCTCAGTAAAGTGCGCCTCCACCTTATCTCAACTTGTAACCAGGTGAGAGCAAGGCCAAATGCATACCCATCGAACAGTAAAAAAATAAAACTAGTTTAACCAGGCATTCCATACAGCCTAAAACGGTGGTTGTATAAAGTGTAAGTTGGAGGCGCACTTCACCTGGAATCCTCAACAAACTTAGGAACTGGCTATCTTACCTCAATGCCGGAACACAACAATTTTTGAATTGTTATTATGGCGACAGAATTAGGTAAGATGGTAGTAGCTAGCCAGGCGGACTTAAATAAAGTCCTACCACCAACCAAAACATAAAGAAACATAATAAATTATTTTCGCCATGGGGATCGAACTCGGGACCTCTGGATCTGAAATTGGAGGGTTGAACCACTAGACCACAGAGGCGGTAGAAATATTTTAGGGCAGTTTTCAAGATGGATTCAAAAGTTGAGCCAGCTGGTATTTTATTGTTGTAATGCAAAGCAATGTTTTACCTTTTTTATTAAGGTTTCATACCCACACAAAGTTATTGCGTTTCAAAATACAGACGTACAGACTGCATTTCACTCAGCTTTCAAATTGTGTTACTTGTTGGGAACAAACTTGTGCAACCGAAATTCGTGCAATTGTATTTCGTTCGTATTTCTCCGGCGATGAGGGTAGTCTGAAACTCAAAAATATTTTCTATTTCCGCTTCTTATCTTCTTTTGTGTACCTGTGCGGTAGTTTTACTTTCGTCTTTTATATGAGGGAAGTATATCACATTTATATCCTGTAATAAATAAACAAGGGCATATCGACTATTTTGTTCTAGACATTTTTTTTACCACTTCGAGACGACTAAATAAAGCATCACTTTTAACAAAATAAGTGCTCTGCTGTTAAGGCCCTGTCATTAGACGTTTCCTCTTTTTCCAAAGGAAAATTATAGTACTTCTGAACAAGTCACGAGTCTATTTTTTATCTATGTATTACTTCAGGTACCTATCTACATTAAAGGTAAGCTGAAAACATAATAGCTGAAAAATTTCTCGATAAAAATATTTATTTAAAATGGTACGTTATAAAATATACAAGAGAAATATCGTGATACCTACAATGAATATTCTCTATTAGTAGAACTCTACTACTCTTGTTACATATACAGATGACTCTCTGACAAACAACCATAAGAACAAAAAGAGATGATATAGACATAAAGATCGTCTAATAGCGGAGTTTTTGAGCATCTAAATTCTATTATTTTACGATTGTAAAAACTCTTACTATTCTTCTGTTTGAAGCGATTCATCTTGTACTAATATAAAATGCTAACTGACTCACTGATAACAACGCACAGCCTAAACGGCTAATCGTAAAGACATGAAATTTGGATTGTATGTTTGTCTTGATGCGAAAATGAGTGTTAAGAAGGGGATTTTGAAAATTCGTACCCTAAGGGGTTCAAAAAGGGGTTTAAAGTTTTCATTAAAAGCATGACGTAACTCTGAAACCATGCATGATAAAAGGTCAAATTATCATTATAGATTTCTCATATGAAACAGTTAAGAACGTGATTCATGGTTTATTGTTTTTTAATCATTGAACGGCAGGGAGTCCTTTTACTAGAAAAAAAAATAACATTGTTATTTAACAGAAAAAATGCGATTTACACGTGGTTTCTATAATAAACTGGTGTATTTTGAGTGCTATTTATGCAATGGATGAATATCAAAATTACCAAGGTTTGATGATGGAGTGGAATCAATATAATGGGTAATTTCAGTAAATAACAGTAATACATATTGAGAGCGTTGCACATTTAAAATGATTGTGATACTCTTCTACAAACCATGTAAACCAAGGTCTTACGATGATGACAGCGGAACTCCTGAATAATGCATGGTATATTAGTTGAGCTTATACTTTTTTAAATCGGTATAACGAGGCATTCAACGACAAACGTTTTTTTTTATTTTACTCGGCCGTAGCAGTCGCGGCTTAAGAATCGACGACCTCTAACTCAGCCCGCGGATGTTTTAAAATCCGTTTTAAGGGATCTCACCAGAGTAACACCTTTACTGTGATCACCAACCCGCCTGCCAAGTGTGGTGATTATGGCAAAAACCCTCCCGTTTTTGGAGTAGGCTCTGTCCAATATCCAATCAACCACTACATAAATGGGCTGTTGACGGGACTGTATTTACGACCCTTGACTACTTGATAGGTACACAGTAATCTTCTAATGCATAAAAGGACAAGTCATAAGTGACTGACTGACTGATAATAAAATTTCGCCAAACGTGAGTCGGACCGGCACTAAGACTTCAAAAAGATTTTTTTGTCTGTGAACGTGGGTCAGAACCCTCGGAGTGCATGTCTGCACACCATGAAGGAGCTAATCGATCAAATTTATCCAGATATCCAACAAATATATATTTATGATAAAATACTTGCACCTATTTCACAAAACCAATACGCGGACGAAGTCGCGAGTAAAAGCTAGTTTAAAAATAAAGTAGGACAGATTGACTTGGATTTGCGTTAATATTTGAAACATTGTAAAATGTTCGTTTTGAATATAAAATTACCCAAAAGCTACATCTAAACAACAACGTAAATTACCTAAATAGCCTTCCTACGCAAGGTTTCATGAATAACTAAAAAGATTTCAACCTAAATGTGTTCATTTTCATAATCCCGACCAACCGAGAAATATGAAACCGATATTGAGAACAATTTGCGCGCAAACGCGGGAGCTTTGTGCATTTTCTATGAGAATTTTCTAACGGAGGATCTTTTACCTTAGAAAATATTTATAAAGTGATCATTTTACCCATTCTGTTCCCATCGCGGTGGTCACATTTTCCGAGCAAAATGTGTTCATTTCTGATCCGAATGAATCGATTACAAATGTTACTTGCCGATTTATTTTCCATTACTATTTTTAGTTTTATTAATTGGAAGAACCTTCTTCCTGCCCGTTATACCAAACTAGGTCTGGCCACACGTTTGGTACAACATGTCTACCTCCACTCTCTTCTAATGGATGTCATCTCTTTGAGTTGGAGGAGTTGATTGTACTCTGTTACTGTTATATGATTGTGTGTGCAATAAAGTACCAACATAAAAAAAATACCTTCAAACAATTATATTACTCAGGTACCTATTTTATTTGTGTACAGACGCTATTCGAGTACGAAAATTCCTTGGAATTAATTGATTACGCTATTAAGGGATGATCCTATGTTTAAATTGGTTTTAACCTAATCCGAATTGCTTAAGACCATCTTAGATTCCTTAATAGTTTGCTGCCTCAGATGTATACTTACCTACTAACAAAGCGATTAAACAAGATAATGACCGCCTCAGCAGTCTAGAGGTTTGCTCACCGGTATCAGACTTAGAGTCTAATACATAGATTTATGCCATATTCGTCCCGAGGAAGTTCGGCCCCCATCTGCTGTCGTCCCGCTTTGATTGCCGTATATACCATAGCAAATTTTATTTTTAAAATTCTATAGGATCAGAAACCTAGGTTCGATCCCCTGGGGGGACCAAATTTGAGCTCGATTTGATTAGTGGGTGGCCTTGTTTAAGTCCGGCTAGGAACCAAGGGGTAGATGTAAGCTCCTAGTGGTCTGCCCCGGGCAACGGAATGCTGGATGATCACGCCACTGGTGGTAGGATTGTGGAAGGTAAGGAAGATCCTGGCATGCGACCACCCTGATGCAGATGGTGCATGGGTGAGCCAGTAGCTTTTTGGAAAGCTAGCTACATCTTAGAGATAGACAAGCCAAGAGGTCAAGAGCTAACCCAACATTTAGATAAAATACACCAAATTATGTCAAAATATTCGAAATAGTTTGATGCGGCATTTTGATCCAAGATAGCCGTTCCTTAGTCTAGTTGAGGATTCCGGGTGAAGTGCGCTTCGATCTTGGGCCTTATAACTTGTGACCAGATGAAAAAAAAACAGGCGCTTCCCCCTCGTAGAAAAAAAAAATAGTGTTTAAAATTCAGATGCAAATCTAAAACTAACTTTCTTATTTTATTTAACTTAGAATTTTAAAATAAAAAAGCATCGCATCAAATAAAATATGAAAGTTACCAAATACGAAAATAAGAAAGAAATAAGAAATATTACGGGAGGTTAATTTCACACAGCGACATCTAGCCCCAAACTAAGCATAGTTTATAATCTGAGAACTAGATTACGGATAGAATACTTATATACTTTTTTTTAATACATACGCACTATATTTCCACCAGCGTATTGAAGTAAGTACGTAGTTCACTTTAAAATAATTTTCATAATAATTATGTAATACTAGGCTTATATTTTGTAACCTCATCAATTTATTTGGAACTCTGTTTTCACTCATTCGGAGGAGGGGCGTTGTCAGCTGCGACACAGTTTTATATTTCTGCATCTGGCATCGTTTCTTTAGTTTGAAATGTACCTGTGTTTTTGTTTCAAATCAATACATTATTATATTTAATTATTATTATATGAAGAGTAGTAGATAATTACTATCACCATACCTATTTCGGCCGCCAAGCAGCATTGCTGTGTTTCGGTTTGAAGGGCATGGTTGCCGGTGAAATTACGGGTACATGAGGCTTAACACCTTTATGCCAAGTTGACGGGCGCATTGCAGTGCCGTATAGGCTATGTTTTTTGTGGATGTGATCTATGCAGTAAGGCTTTGTCATAGGCAAGAATAAAAAAATATGATACAATGCCCAAACACAAAGCAAACATCTATATTCATCACACAAATGTTTGTCCTGGGTGGGAATCGAACCCACAACCGCCGGCTATGAGGCTTGTTAAAATCTAAAGCAATTTAATAATTCGTGATTTGTTCAATAGGCATTTGACTCATTACGCAGGTAAATTGAATGTACCCACTTACTTTATCATGATTCGTCCCTAACAATTGAATTCGCAATATTAAACAAAATGTAATGAAATCCTTGGAATTTGTCAATAACGATACAAGGCATTCATCATGTGTATGACTTTGTAACATGTCAGAACTTTCACTAATTTCATATAATAGGTAATTTAATAGGTATAAGCCTTGTTATCCAACTGCCTCAGAATATCGAAATATTGGAATACCGAAACTCTGTAGACCTTTAAAATCGTCTTGTTTAAAAAACTTTTATAAGAGTAGTAGTAGTAGAGTAGCAAAAAATAATTTTAATGTAATGTACAATAAATTGCATTTATTTTTTTCTTTTTACAATTTTTTGGGTATTTATTCAATAAAAAGTACAATTAAACTAACTTCTCGTATGTACAAAGGAATCAGTCAGATTACCTAATTATTACCTTTGTTTTTGCCTTCGCAATTATCCAGCCTCCCATGGATAAAAAATATGTTTTTCAATGAATGTTTATTTAATTGCCACGTGAGCCAAATATTTTTTGAAGTTTTACGTTTATTGTCTAAATTGTGTAAACATATAAATGATTTGATTCTGGAGGCTGCGAGTCAAAATTAAAGGTAACAAAACATGGTTGATCATATGGGTATCTATCAAATAAAGGTACAACAAATACAAGCCAACTCAAAATGTAAATGTTTACTAAATATTGTAACGCGTTGGGCGTGCTAAAATCTTGCTGATGAGCTTTGGTTTTTGCAACATTCATCTCGTTTATAAACAGCCAGTCAATAATCTAGCTATGAATAAGCATATCCCTTACACTTCCTACATAATAATAAATAAATATTACAGGACATTCATTTTACACAGCGCCATCTAGCCCCAAACTAAGCATAGCTTGTAATATGGGAACTAGATTACGGATAAAATACTTAAATACTTTTTGTAAATACATACGTACTATATGATACAACACCCAAACACAGAACAAACATCTATATTCATCACACAAATGTTTGTCCTGGGTGGGAATCGAACCCACAGCCTACAGCGCCGAAGGCAGAGTTACTACCAACTGAGCTATGAGGCTTGTCGAAAACATATTACAAGCTATTCAGTAACGAAGTATAGTTTTTCAATAACTCAATATAAGCTCTAATCGTAGTTAGCATCAAGCCTTGAAGACAAGAGGATACCCAATTCAAATTAAAAAAAGAATTAAGGAAAGGTTCCTTTTCAATTTAAATAGCAATTCGTAACCTACTCCACACATAATCCAGTAAGGAGGACGCCAAGCCTTAGTGACACGATTGTGCTACGTTGTGCAGACCGCCAAGTGCCACAAATCCCTCCCTTGCCACCACCCCCAGTAACTCAGTACCACTGTACCCGACCGCGTAAAGACATGGCTCCAGTCACTCTAATTCTCATAATACTCGCGAACGTAAAAGCGGAAATCGACGGCGCGGCGGCTGAATCCAGGTTAAACCAGTTACTCGGAACTTTTCCCGTACAAATCAGGACATCGGAAGCGACGCCTGCGGCCCTTAGCGGATATGGCGGGGCGCCAATCAGCGGAAAAGATTTCCAGGCAATCTCGCAAACTTCCGAAGACAAAAAAACGAAAGGCGACAAATCAAGTCCAATTGATGCCAATCAAGATGGTGAAATGAACATCGAGGCATTGCCGATGGTATGGGAAAATTGCATGGAAACAATGTTAAGGGAAAATCACGACAGTGTTGTTAAGGTGCATGATATGGAAGTGCCAGTCGAGGATTATCCAGCAAATTTAAAGGAACCTACCAATTCATGGAACAAACGTAATGCTTTGAATTATAACACGTCTGCTGCTAGAAACGCTTGGATTGAAAAATACAACAGTTTATTAAAGAGCAAAGCAGATGAAAGACGGCAACAGAAGCCTGAATACGTTCCAGTGAAAAAAGTCACATCAACAATAATTTCTGATACTACAGATTACAAAATTAATGATTTGTCTACTACAACACCGAATCCTACTACTTATTTTTCTACTACAATTGCATTTCCTACTTCTAGTGCTATTTATATCCCTAAAACCACTACAACAGATACAGTAACTTATTTTGAAACAGTTCCAATAATACCAATAACTAGAGAAATTTTTCGCGACATTCAAAACGCTACTTACAAAAACACAGTACCCAGTTATACTGAAGATTGGTTCGATATAACGAAAGTGAAAGAGAAAACTGAAATAAGGTTCAACAGCCTACCTCAAAGGACTACGTACTTGATACCAACGTTGAGACTTGAAGATGGGTTTTATCCCTTCAGCTTTATGTCGGAGTTCTTTTATTTGATCTACCCATTCGATTTTCCAATTGGTAAGTAGAAACACTTGTGCTATTTTTAGAAAAGTTTAGTTTCAAAACATATCGTATATTAAAGATAAAGTCGCATAAATAGTCGGACTGTCAATGTTTTGTTTGATCCTCTTTGGCAAATATGCAAACGATATTCTTTGACCTTATCCCACCTTCCTCTTTCCACTACTGGACTAGCAGACGTACAGAAAATTACCTGTAGCTTGTAGATGTCCAACTGTGCCGAACATCAATTCGTCTCTATCTTTATTATTAGCATTAGTAAGGAATGAAACTGGTTGCCTTCGACTGCATTTTCGCACCAGTACAATCTTGGAGCTTTCAAGGAAAGAGTGAATAGACACCATTTAGGCAAGCGTGCGCCATCTTAAGCCACATCTTTACTTTTTTTTTAGAGTGAGTTGATGGTCAGACGCTTGACAAATAACCAATACAATACCTTAAGCTGACTGAAGCCTCAGGCAAGTCTTACTAGACTGGATGTATTTCATAAATTGCGATGTTTTTTTAAGCCAGTTATTTGCCAGATTCAATTTAATGCGACCCTAACGTAGACAATAATACGCGGGTGCGGTTTCCGTCACTCCTTGAAGTTTTGATAATAAATATATGTTTAAAAACATATTTTAAATCAAAGGTTGATGGTTATAGGTTCAAGTGAATTCATAACTTATGTTTAACTTGATAAATGAATAAATATAACTAGAAATTTAACACGACGCCATCTAGCCCCAAACAAAGCTCGTAACATGGGAACTAGATTTCGGAGAAATAACCGAGATAACCGTCTCTGTGGTCCAGTAGTTTTACCACCGGTATCAGACCCAGAGGTCCCGGGTTCGATCCCCAATGTTACAAATTTGTGCGTGGTTTGGTTGGTGGTAGGATTTTGTATAAGTCCACCTGACTAGCTACCACCTTCTTACCTAATTCTGTCGCCATAAGAAATATTCTTAAATTGTTGTGTTCCGACATTTAGAGTACTTCGAGTATATTGAGGATTCCGTGAAATGCACCTTCACATTCGACCTTATCTTTACTTGTTACCAGATGAGATGAAAGCCAAACGCTTTTTCGTCGTATAGTAATAAATATATATTATATTGTATTATATTACATTACAGGACATTAATTTTACACAGCGCAATCTAGCCTCAAACTAAATAAAGCTTATAATATGGGAATAAGATTGCGGATAAAATACTTAAATACTTTGTGTAAATACATACGTGCTATATAATACAACATCCAGACACAGAACAAACATCTATATTCATCACACAAATGTTTGTCCTGGGTGGGAATTAAACCCACAGCCTACAGTGCAGAAGGCAGAGTTACTACCAACTGAGCTATGAGGCTTGTTTAAAAAAAGTATATATGAAAACATATATATTTTTTTTATGTTGTAGGTACTCGTTAAAATGTACTTAAGAAATATTAATAACACTCAAACACAGAACAAACAACTGTTACAATATTCACCACACAAGTGTATATCCCGGGTGGGAATCAAACAGAGCTACAAGAAAAGCATCACAGCTCAGCTGGCTCTGCTTTCTGCGCTGTAGGTTGTGGGTTCGACTCCCACCCAGGACAAACCTAATTTAGTAACCTTTGTTTGATAAATATAGATGTTTATTCAGTTCTTAGGTATTGTATTGCATGATAAATATGTATACTTTACTTTGACTAGGACTCGATGGTGCTGTGTAAAACTAATGTGCTGTAATTGACCGAGCGAGCGAAGCATCTCAGTTTCGAGATTGGCCAAAAATGCTTTTGTCTGCTGTCTGTCGGCTGTCGGTTTGTTCTCGCCCTGATCGCATTATTCAACCGATTTTGATGATAGTTGGCACTCATGTTGATTGATTTTTAAAAATTTTTAGTCGATCGCGATTTTTGATTGGTTGGAAATGGGGGGTAAAGGGGGGAAGTTTGCTGTAGCGTTATTTATCAAAAACTTCGGATTTCAACTAAATTTCAAAGACACACTAAAGATAATTTTGCAGAAAATGTTGTGAAGTGTACTGTAGGATTTTAATTTTTGTTTTTTTTTCGGAAGATTATACCTACGTTTACTAATCAGACTACGCAGTCTCCTGCGTAGTCTCTTCGCTTTTACAAGACCGTATCCTGTCTTGTAATGGCTCCGTAGACACCATGTTCGATCTCCTCAGACCTAGGCAACGCGAGTAATCGTTAAAACTCCTACCCCTATTTACTCAAAAGTCTAAAAGACGTGACGAAGAGTGAAAGAAGAAAGCATCGGTTATTGCATGGTTATAAGGACTCGCGAGGTCTAATGTTCTTACAGCACCACTATTATTTATTAATTTATTGTTAGTTTAGTTGCCCTAGTGCCGTCGCCCCCCATGCTTAGCTACCTGCAGCTAGAACTAACCTTCTAAAGTTTTTAGCAATGTCTAGATATTATGTTAATTTGCTATTTCTATAGATCATAATATTGACGTTTTTGTCCATAGCCTGCCGTCATAAATATGGTACAACTTTTGTTATGAAGCTTCTGTTACCTATATCTATTTTTTAAAATTATGTTTATGGATGTAAGAAGTGATTATATTACTTACAGCATTGGTTTAGGTAAATTATCTATCTGTTATGTTGTTCTTATAGTTTTTTTTTCATTATTATATATTTAAATAATTTAAATATAATATATATATAGATAGATGTATTTGTTCAGTGTTTGGGTGTTGTATCATATAGTACGTATGTATTTACAAGAAGTATTTAAGTATTCTATGCGTAATCTAGTTCCCATATTCCAAGCAATGCTTAGTTTGGGACTAGATGGCGCTGTGTAAAATTAATGTCTTGTGATATTTAATGTCCTGTAATATTTTTTTTTTAAATACCACTGCAGGACAAAGGTCCATCAGATGTTTTTTAAATAAATAAATAGTAGTATCAAGTTATTTAGTTGGTTGTTTCTGATTAACTTTTCCTGTAAATTTTCAGGTCTAATCAAAGACATCGTTTGGGACGAGTTCACATTTCCGTACTCCTTTCTTCAGGTGAGTAAGTTTTCGAAAATATTGCTTGTAGTTTGGTTGTATTTCACAACATTTACAAATGTTATAATGACACAAATGAGCTCTGACCAATTGAGATCAGCGCTCAAGCTGCGTTTGGGAGTTTGGATTTACACATAAATTCGCAATCTGCGTCAGGTCCCTCGTCGCTCAATTGGTTAGAGCGTTTCCGGCTTTAGGAAAAGATGCGGGTTCGAGTCCCGTCGCGGTTTGTGAATTTTTGTGTCAAAGTCAAAGTCAACATTTCTTTTTTAGGATCATATTGAAACGTCAAATCTATCGCCTGTTCGGAATTGCGGAATTACAAGGAGAAAGGCAAGAACCTCGGGTCATTATAATATTTGAAAATTTTGCATGTAGTTTCAAATTCTCAAAATATAATTTCAACAAACACTTTTGTATCGTACCTATCTGATAATATAGTTTTTTATCATTTTTTTTTATTATAGAGTAGCTGACGATTCAGACACATTACATTCGGGCACAGGGTCAGAAATAACATTTTATATTATAATTGATGTTTAGTACAGTCAGATAGAAAAGTTAGTATAGTAACTTATGTAGAAGAAAAACGCGACCAACTATTAGGGTGGCAAACACGCATACGGTTTCTGTCAATTCTACTAATCCAATCGCTTTCCTATGACAATGGTATCGTGGTAGAATTGCCGCTAAAAGGTGCCTGTTGGTATTCTAATGCAACATAAAGCTGAGTCTGTTCCATTTAGGCACATACATCTATTTATTTCTGTGTATACTTTCGTTTTTTTTTTGTGAACCTTATTTTTATTTTTTATTTTATGTTAAGATTGTGATTGTTATTATTATATAGTAAACCACTGTTCCTATTATCTTATGTGTCAAATAAATATTATTCTATTATATTATATTCTATTCTATTCTAATCAATTATGTGATGATATCATTGTTATAGTATGTATATTTTTATTTTTTCTCACAAATAGGTACTAAGTAATAGTATAACAAGTTTTGAAAAAGTATACTAGTGACCTGCTTTGTGAGAGTCTGGTGCCTGAAATAGGTTTTATATTGAAACTATGTATAGTTAAGCGATTAAGTAGAATCAGGGCCCAGTAGGATCACTTAATGCTGACTTTTATAATACTAAGCTAACCTATGTCTGTACTGTTTTAGTTTTTGTTAAAGAAAATTGAACAAAAAAAAACTATCCACGCGATGAAGACACAAATGAAAGTACTTTGGTTTCTGTACTTTATTCAGCCACCTCAACATTAACAACAACGAAAAAAATCGTATAAAAATATTTTATTTAACTTTTTTGCATACTTTTGGCATTGATTCTTTCCTCACATTCTTAAAATAAGATCGTAGACTGATGTCTCTGTACAGATGCTTGCAATAACATACATACACTTCCTCATCAGACTGGGTAACTAGCTATCTCACCTCTAAATGCTGGAACACAACAATTGAGAATATTATATCGATAGACTTATTTTATTCTAAATAACTTACCACCAATCAAACCAAGCACAATATTGTACCCCTGCGGATCTATTATTACACATGAATTCCATATTAATAACGTATCCCACTGAGGATATAGCACCGTTTAGAATAATAAATAATAGTAATAAATATTACATGAATTCCACACATCGCCTAGGAAAACTAAGAAGTGTTTATATAATATTGCAGGCGAATGTATAAAATTAATTCATATAGCTCAGGCAATGAGTTCGTTTTTGGGCACATTGTGGAAGAAATTTTTGACGTTGTCGAAGACCATCTTCACAAGTCGGTCCAGTATGGGGCTGCCGAATTCTTCAACGATTTGCCTCCAGTTCATGTTCAAGAACGCTAATACAGTATCGCCTGAAAAATTCAAAAAATCTTTAAAATACGATTGTTTTATGCAATATTAAAGTATTCCACGATTTGACGGTAACACATAAAACTTTGCAGAAGATTTTAATATATAAAAATAATTTGTTTTAGTAACAAATCAAAATTCCTCTCAAATTAATTGAATAAGACTTGGATTAGATTAGATTACCAACAAAATTTACACGATTTTTTATCAGAAGCTATCAGGCTAAATATTTTTCTCAACATTATCGGGATATTTACCATCATTTGTTGGTGAGTTATCCGATACCAATAAATCAACTGTTTGTTTCTCACAGTGGTACCTACTATAAACTCATACCAAATGTGGCAACATTTGCGCATGCAACTGCGTCAAAATATCGAATAACTGATTTACCAACAAATCATGGTAGATATCCCGTTGGTTTAAGCATTCGAGTATAATGATTTTGATGAAATAAAGACCTATCACATGTTTTAATCTATAATCAATATTTAAACGAATTATAAATAAATAATAAATAAATCAACATTACAGGACATTAATTTTACACAGCGCCATCTAGCTCCAAACTGAGTAGGTATATCTTGTAATATGGGAACTAGATTACTTGAATACTTTTGTAAATACATACTATGATATAACCCCCAAATACCGAAAACACATCAATATTCATCATACACATGTTTTTCCTGGGTGGGAATCAGACCCACAGCCTACAGCACAGAAGGCAGAGTTACTACCAACTGAGCTATGAGGCTTGATCACATGTCATTGTCAAGTGTTTTATTCTTTGAGGAGGGGTTGGTCAAGCTAGTCTACCTTGGGCAACGGAATTTTTAGCTTTTGCTAGCGGTTACGGCTAAATAATCACAACACTGGTGGTTGAACCTGTAACGGTTCACTTGAAAATCACTCTCCTGCCGAATTCGTTTCATCAAAGATCTCCTTGCTCTCGCCTAGAGCCAAGTAAGTCCCCTTAACTTAACCCATCATTCATAAATAAAAGATGTGCCTTTGTATCTAAAACGCGACAAAGACTGTGGCTTATAACCTTGTAAAATACTTTGTTAAAAAATTTAAACTTTTAATCTTAGTGATTTTAACTGACATACAATGAATATGTAAAACCAGCAGCTAAGGGCATTCATCAAAATCGTAGATATAAGTACACTTATTTAAACCTATCGTCATTATTGACTTGGTAAAAATATTAGAAGAAACTATAAAAGGATTTAGAACATATGAAATTAAATCCTTAGGTTTCCTATAAATGATAAATACTTAGTCAATAATGACAATCGCTTTTTTAGTTAAAAAACTACACCAAATAAATTATTTCACTACATATGAACGAAGTGCATTGACATATCATATCTTATTTATAATAAGATATGCTTAGATGGTATTTTTGATGTACGTTTACTATATACTGTTTAAAAAAAATGGTATTTTTGAAGGTTGGGGTTGATTACTACCTACCATTTTTTAATAGTATAGGATCCCGAAATAACTCATGCAAGGATAAGGTATACGATGGCGCAAACCCACCCAGAAGAAAACAGATGCAGGAAGGTAGGTATTATAGCATGCGAGAATTACTGTACGAAACCACTCGCCACTGTTCGGCGGTCTGCTCGGCTACTCGAGCGCAATGAAAGAAAGGCAGATATGCCTTGCTCCCATTCACTCTAGGCGACTGGGGTGGGACATTTCGCGTCGTGCCCGCTTCGAGGTTGGTCGTAGACTTTAGTGCGCTCGGGCAGTCCAAATATTTGCGGTGCACATGATAAAATGGCGATGGCGTGCCTGATGACGGACTGATCGCCGAGCTGAATGGTGCATAGTATAAAAAAGCCTACCACATAAAAAACGAAAAAAAAAAAACACTTACTCAGAACCTTATTTCCTTTAAACAGGTTTGTCAGCACAAATGACACCTTGTCACCATACTTATGATTGATCTTATAATCCTTGATTTCGTAATAAGTGACTCCGTCGCGAACTACGTCCTTAAACTGTATCACCACTCCAATGAGGACATTATCTGTAATCAAACAATTGATTTATTGGAATTTACCTCCTAGTGATCTAACCCTGGCAACAGAATCGGAATCAGTAATAGCTGAATGATTCGATCTCTTTTTTTTAACCTTTTTTTTGACATTAATTTCACACAGCGCTTTCTAACCCCAAACTAAGCATAGCTTGTGTTGATGTAATATGGGAATTAGATTACGGATAGAATACTGAAATACTTTTTTAATTTTCTTGTACAGAACAAACATCTACATGCATCACACAAATGTTTTTCCTGGGTGGGAATCGAACCCACAATCTACAGCGCAGAAGGCAGTGTTAGTAATAACTGAGCTATGATGCTTCTTGCACCTTACAAAAAGACCGTCACAAACTTTCAGTATTTTTTCTTCCTTTCTTCTCCAGTAACTAGATAAGAATTCTATTACGATTATTTAATCATGTGTCGTTCCAAACTGTCTTTATCTAATCATGCAATCTCTAAAATAAACCAGACTTTGTTTATTCTACCAACTGGTTTTAAGTTCCTGTTTCTTTTAGCGAATAGATCGAGTAAAAATATCACTTTTAATAAGTGGAAAATTATCGCCAGCAGAACAAAATAATATCAACATAATTATTTATTTTTGTACACTCGGATGAAAACATGATATTTCTTGTTTTTTCACATAAATTAATTAATACTTGGTTGAGTGACCACTTTTATATAGTGCGATTATAATAAGTCAAGACCATGAGTCAGGGTCACTTTGTAAAGCAAGATTTTTTTGCAAAAAAACATGGGTAATGATAGTTTTGTTAAGGCTGTTGGTGTAATTGGATCGCGGATGTGAATTTCAGATTAAAACACATCGTGGATTCATTAAAACGAAATTCACGATGATAGCCAGCTGCATTTAATTGATTTGCATTAAATTATAGCTGCAATGTACCGATGTACGTGATTTTGTTTTAAAATTATCTTGTAAAAGCGGAACCTCCCATTTTCGATATCTCTTCTTCTTCTTAGTCACTTCACTCTTGCCAGAGTGGTCCGTAGTCATCGGTGTAGAGCGTTTGTACCATAAGCCTTATTATAGCTCGTAAGATGAAGGCCAACCGTTTCCCCGGCGTAGATTTTTGTCTATTTTTCTATTTATCGTCTATTCGATTCTTATTTAAAAGACACAATCTTCATTAAATGCGATCGCCAACTAAAACGATAAGCGTAGTGAATATATTAAACATAACTGCAATTTTGTTGTGACCACAAACTAGCAAAATTCTATAAAATCAGGCTTTTTATGTAAAATAGATCACTCAATGTCAAATGACCTCTAAACTTTTTTTAAACTAAACCGACAAATCGAGTTTTTGCATAAATTATGTATTATGTACACACAAGACGTATATTATTTAATTTTATCCCATTATACATTATGGACACCGGTTTCATTGATGTTGACCGACTCATATTTGTGTAAAATAAGACGTATATCAGAGTTAGGACCCGTGTAAAAAAATGAATAATTATAGAATATCGTGTATTGTACTCACAAGCTTTGATTTTGGCATCTCCATCTCCGTCGATTGATATAATTAATATTCTGCCACTGGCCTTGTACTGTCCTGTGATGGTTGCATTACAACGCAGCGTCAAGTCAGCTTCATCATTGTGATATCTGCAAAAACACCAAGATTATGGTCAACCTTCGTTAAAAGCGGGGTCAGGCCACTGACATGGGTTTGTGACTATTTTCTATTGTAAGACGGGGAAGCCCTTGGTCTTAATCTCACCTGATGTCATATATAAGGCCGGACGTGGAGGCGCGCTTCACGCGTAATCCTCAACAGTCTGAGGAACTGGCTCTTACACAACAATTTAGAATTGTTGTTATGGCGATAACCCTAAGTAAGATGATGGTAGCTTTTAGCCAGGCGGACTTAAACAAAGTCCTACCACCAACCAAACCAAGCACAATCTCGTTCATCAATATTAGTATACAAACAGATGCGGATAAAAATGGACAGTATCATTTTTAACATTGTCCGTCTATATGTGTCTTGATATTTTGTGTTAGCATGTAGGCTAATAACTAGGTAAAGAGTAAACAATATACATATTATATACAAAACTATTTATGAAATACATTTTAGCGTCTTCGAATATCATATACACTCACGGTACACATAGAAGTTAATAATCGTTATACATTAATGTGTAATATTTGTTTAAATCTAATATTAAAACCCTTCTGTCTTACTCGTCGTACTGTAATAAATGCTATAAATTGTGAATTCAACAAATTGAATTGAATAGGATAGCTAACTGATAATCAAAGCTCAGTCAATCAGAAATCATCGAAAGTTGTTATTTTAAGGGTTTTAGTAGGGTTAGAAAATATAAATGAGTCCCAAAATAAATATATTCTAAAAAAAAGATACAGTTCATTTTAGGATTAAAAAGTACTTCTGCTTGGACAGGATTTTGGATGTGTGAAATTTAACCGCTTCTGTGGTCTATTCGTTCACCCACAGGTATCAGACTCAGAAGCCCCGACCTCCACCCAAAGGGGTACAAATTTATGCTTGGATTGGTTGGTGTGGCTTTGTTTAAGTCCATCTGGCAAGCAAGCACCATCTTACCTGAGGTCGTCGCCATAACAACATTAATTTGTGTGCCGGCATTTATTTATAAGATATCATTACTCGACCCTAGTGAGATGAAGGCTAAGCGCGAACCGTCGTACAAAACAAATCAGATCAAAATGTTATCGCAATAACAGAGTATTCTGAGTAGGTTCCTTCAAAACCACTTACTTCACATCTTCAACGATGCACTTCCTAAGCCCCGTGAGACTTCCATTATTCAGCTGCACCTTCAAAGATCCCGGTAGATCTAACTTCACGCGGTCATCTCTCAGGGGATCTAAGCTGATAACTCCTAGTTCTGGAATACCCTTTGTGAAGTGTGGGATGGTTTCTTGTATCGTTTTTTTCAAGCATACACTTTCGAGGCCAGGGCAGACGTTGATGAATGAAGCTGGTGGAAAAAAAGATCTTGTGGGTCACGGCTGAATTAACCTCAGATTGTATTTATAGGAATGTTATAGTTTTGTATTATTATCATCATCATCTGATGATGAAGCTAGATGATAGGCAATTCATCGAAACTCCGTACTAAAACAATGTATCATCATCATAATTACAGCCCATAAATGTCCACACACATGGGCCTCTCACAATGCTAAGGAAAGTAATGGAGGGTATTGCCATTATCTCCACGCTTGGCAGGCGTGATAGTGATTGCAGTAATGATATTCAAGTTTATACTTTTTAATTTATTTTGTTGCTCAAATTGTTGTATTTCCAGTGATTGCACTTAGTACAACATTTACAAATGTGATTATGACACAAAAGTTCGAATTCAAAATTAAAAAAAAAATGCAGCAAAAGAAGACATTTTTTTTGTAATTAAAAAAAAGACGCGAGTCCCGTCGTTAATGAAAAATTTTGAGACTTCGAGCCTCGGCCATTATACGTCTAACACGGCTCATTAACGACTACTAGCATTTAAATTATCGGACAATCAGGTGATTCGAGCCTGCAATGTCAAGAACCGTGTTTGTCCCGGGTGGAAATCGAACCCACCACCTTTAACTGATTATACATAATAACCAATTCTCTAATCTAGTTCTTCAAAAGATTACGTAACCGTGTAATTTCTGATAAAGCTTTCTCATCGTAGGGTCGATTTAATGTATTCAAAAATTCCGAAAAAAAACAAAATAGGAAACTGACTGTATGTTTGTTAATCATATTTTGTATCATATTCGTCATTTAAGTCGGTTATTTTTATTGTTTTGAAAACGTATGATATTATTATTCTAAATAAATAATTACTCAATACAATACACATAAAAAAATAATAATTTGAAAATACTCTGAGCTTTCAAAGTCGTAAATCTAATGTAATCTGTGTAAACGCTATGAACAGAGGCAACTTCTTTATTTATTTAAAAAAAAAGTCATTTTAGGTTTTGTTTATTTTAAAAAGTACTTTAGCCATAAGAAATCATTCAGTAGGTGGTAAAAATAAAAATCAAGGTCAATATTAAGATTTCTCCAGGATCTCATCATCAGATTTTGACTTGATGTCGATGGGACCTGTGACGTACCCTTTCAAACAAAAAACAATTTTGGAAATCGGTCTAGGAGTCTTCGCGTAATCGGGGAACATACATAAACAATTACGAATTGAAAACCTCCTCCTTGTTTTTAAAGTCGGTTAAAAAATAGATTTAAACTACGCTTGGGTTACAATGTGATTTTAAAGAACAACACATATGAGATTACCTACTACTAATTGGTCCACACCATAGTCCTACCGACATTCCGGTTTAGGGAACGAAGCGTTAAGAGTAGGACATTTTCTCTGCATTTATTTTTCATGGATGTTTCTTCATTCTCAGACTACCAAAACTGTAAATAGATTGACCTTTATTAAGTTCAAGGTTTAGCATGTTCCAATTTGCGGTCGACCTCAAAATATATGCCACGAAATTCGGCCCTGTTAATCTTATCACAAAATGTACTCATAATAATAATTAAGTTTTAAAAACTAAAAAAAAAAACGACTTCAATGAAGAATATGATTCAATTTCGTTTACCTGGATGACGTATTTTTTCCAATTTTTTGATGACAAATGGACGGATAGACTTACATACAGTAGCTTGATCCTATATGTGGTCCTTGTTTGCTTTACTTTTGAGCTAATACACCCAAATCGCTTCGAATGTGCATATAATATTTAAAGAGTTCCCTCGATTTTTCTAGGATCCCATCATCTGATCCTGACCTGATGACGATGGGATCACCTGGGAAGTATACCGACCCATAAAATACCCAAATCCTTTCAAGCATGCATACAATATTTGAAAGGTCCCCTTGATTTCTCCAGGATTCCATCATCAGATCCTGACCAGGGGCCCTACCGCCGACGGCGAAGCCGATCTCCATTGGCTTAAAATTAGCTTCATGAGAACTAGAAACGATTTTTACTACCGGGTATGTGTCATATCCAAAATGGCGTTTCCCATCTTAAAAGTGTACACATGTTATGAAACCTATCCGTTCAGTACATTTGACGGTAAAAATCGTTTCTAGTTCTCATGAAGCTAATTTTAAGCCAATGGAGATCGGCTTCGCCGTCGGCGGTAGGGCCCCTGATGTCAATGGGACCACCTGTGAAGTATATCCTTTCAAAAAAAGAATAATTTTCGAAATCGGTCTAGGCGTCTTCGAGTGATCGGGGAACATACATAAAAAAAACATTCCGACGAATTTTGAACCTCCTCTTTTTTGTTTAAGTCGGTTAAAAAGATTAGAGCCCCTGTGAAAGTGCTCGTCCGCAGAATTACTAACACCAAACCAATTTTAGCCGCCAAGCAGCATAGCTGTGTTCTGATTTGAAGGGTAATGTTGCCGGTGAAATTACGGGCACGCGAGGCTTAACACCTTTAAACCTCAAATTGCCGGACGCAATGCAGTTCTTGTTGATTTTACCTACGCAGTAAGGCATTGCTATAGGCAAGAGTGCACTTAACATCAGGTGGGTTACTTGCTTGTTCCGTCTCCTAGTTGCATAAAAAAAATAACACAAAATGAAAACCAACTCACGTGCAGTTTTTCCCACACTTCCACGGATCAGTACTGCTAAAACCGCCACACACAAAACCTTGAACATTTTGTTTTGAATAATATAATTATTCACGCGGTCTACTTGTGCAATACTGCCGGAATCTTATGATAGACTGAGGAATACAGACAGTCGGCCGTGATAAAAAGGTAATCGGTATTATAATTTCGTGTATTTTTTTGCCGATCTTGAAGCTCAACACGTTTACATAAATAAATCGCCAATAAAGAAACTACATGTTAAGTCAAAATCAAATCATAGATTTTCCAGCTGACGTAAGAAGAAATAAAACATTAATAATCTTTGTATAAAGAGGACTTGAAATTGATTTACAAAAAACTCCAACAATGACAAACAGCATACAGACAACTAACTATACTTATAGAAAATACACAATTAGAATACAGTTCAGGATTAAATAAAAATAAAAAAGGCATTTATTTACACAACACTATTTACATTATGAATTATTAATCTGGTAATTATTACCATTATAATAGCAATTGTAAGAGGTTCATGTTATTGGTGAAAATGTATGAGCTCAGCAACGCTTGTTTTCAGCCAGCTCTAATGAAAATATAAACAAAGTTCGCAACCGCCAAACGTTTTACCGTATTTTAGGAGGATCCTGTGTTCGGAACACGGGTATATATGCCACATTTAGGGAAACAAGTATAACTCAAGTGTAATAACAATATCTAAAAATAGAAAGGAGACTTGGAAAAAAATCTAGAGCATGAAAGAAATATTAAAAGGCACCTTGCCTCTGGCTAACGAAAAGAGTGGTAGACAGACACACTGCGAAAATAGTGACAAATATGTCACTTTTTTTGCAGTGGCGTGCAATATCCTTTGTTTTTTTTTATGGAAGTCAGAAATTAATGTATTATGGGCCAAGATCACCACCCAATAGAGTCCTGCAAATGCAAACGCAGACCGAGAATGAGATGAGTTTACCAAGCAGTGGGACACCTCAGGCTAGTAATAAAAATTAACCGTCTCTGTTGTCTAGTAGTTTGCCTACCGCTGTCAGATCCAGAGGTCCTGGGCTCGGTCCCCAGGGGGAGTACAATATTGTGCTTGGTTTGGTTGGTAGGACTTTTTTAGGTCTGCCTGGCAGCCACCATCATAGCTAATGCTGTCGCCACAACAAAAATTTAAAAATAGTTATTTTCTGGCATTTAGAGGTACGATAGCCAGTTCCTCAACAAATTGAGGAACTGGCTATCTTACCTCATGTTTGATAATCAGACAGGCTAATCTCTTATCAATTTATCGATCGAGTGAGCGAAGCGAACGAGATCTCCAAGTTAAGTTTGAAATCCGGCACTGTATGTACTCGTATGTACCTATGTATGTGGCAATGTTTGTGACTGCATAACTCTCAAACGGATTATCCGATCATGTAATTTAAACTAAATAGAGATAACGTAAATAAAATGTGATTGTCGCGGGGAATTTTTGATAAGTGGGGTACCTAGTTTTTGAGATATTGGGGTGAAATGAAATACAGTTTTTCATCCATATATTTTGAATGGCTGATAAAACAATTTAAAATTTTGAACATGCAGTAGTAAAATTACTCATCAATCGTACGTGGATTTTTTTGACACTAGGGTAGTTTTTGAGAAATAAGGTTGTTAAGTGAGACGAGAAGATTTTTGGCATGTGGGATGTCATTTGAAAGATTATCGGCTGCATATTCATAAAATATAAATTTAACTTTTGATAAGGGGTGGTTTTCGTAACAAAAGGGCGCGCTAAGGTGTTAAACCGCCGTTTTAATCGCCTCTGTGGTCTAGTGGTTCAACCCACCGATTTCGTATCCAGAGGTCCCGGGTTTGATCCCCATGGGAAGTACAATATATTGTGCTTGGTTTGATTGGTGGTAGGATTTTGTTTAAGTCCGCCTGGCTAGCTACCACCATCTTACCTAATTCTGTCACCATAATAACAATTCATCAAAAAATTGTTGTGTTCCGGCATTCAATGGTATGATAGCCAGTTCCTATTGAGGACAGTTTGTTGAGGATTCCTGGTGAAGTGCGCCTCCACCTTCGGCCTTATCTCAGTTGTTACCAGGTGAGATGAAGGCTAAGCGCTTCCCCGTCGTACAATCAAAGATCAAACAAAAAAAAATCAAACAGCTTTAACAGTCTATCCTACATAACATAAATGTAGGATAGACTGTTAAAGGCGGTTAACTTCACAACTAACTTTCTTTTGATTTGTTGATACCACCCCTGTATTAAAACTAAGGGTTGATAAAGGGATAAATAAGATTGAAGTTTTGAAAATGTGTTGGGACTGCAGATTTCAAAACTAGTTTATGTTTGGCCTTATTAGGGGTGGTTTTTAAAAAGAAGGGGGCAAAGGATGGTCAGCAAGTCTTATAAGATAAGAGAGGGTATTTGAAATCTTATTAAAACTGCATATTTATTTCTTGGTTTTCAAGGTTTCAATAGGAAAGTGTGTCCATAAAATCCAAGAATTACTTTTGGGGAGATATTCTATATCAACAGTACATTATTGTTCAAAAAAATGTGGGAAAAAACTACCTCTATAGCTGTAAGTTACGGCCATTATCACCACGCTTAGCAGACAGATAGGTGCTCACAGTGAAACTTGTGTTTACACAAAGAAAAAAACTGCGGCCTGTTTGGTTGACTTTACGACATCCGTGGGCTGGAAGGTTACATTTTTAAAACACGACTACTGAAGCAACAGTTTTGAGAGCACTTTTCAAATCGTTCAACCTTTGTTTAATGTTAGTAAGGATATAGCAATAAGTTAGCAACAAGAGAGCCTCGAACACTCAGGTGAATAAAAAGAGTTCGAGAAAAAAAAGTGCTTATGCTTATTTATCGTTTGCTGATTAGATTCTATTTGAGAAATCATTTCCGTCACAAACCAGACATCACGAGATCTAAGTTCGGGGCGAACTACTAGTTACAATTTAGTAGACACGCGGGCGCTTACTTTAATTCAAATAAACTACATTAAGTTTCTCGCTGTTTTTCTGATGTCACATGTGCACAAGTCACAATGTTGAAAGTATAAGTGACATTGACATTTTAAAAGGATCGCTCCCGGAAACTTGATAATGCTTTTAAAACGCTTTTGTTGTTTTTGAAACCACAACAAAGTCGTTATTTTAGTGTATAGATAAGTGACTGTAAATTGCCGAAAATATTTAAATAACATTTTAATAGTAGCGGATAAAAAAACTTTTGACAAATAGGTTTTTATTGAAATTTATTGAGTAGGTAAAGGTAAACCTTTTATGAATAGTGGTATTTAAAATGTTTTATTATTGTACTACGGGTAGGTATACTTAAATACTTTTTGTAAATACATACGTACTATATGATACAACACCCAAACACAGAACAAACATCTATATTCATCACACAAATGTTTGTCCTGGGTGGGAATCGAACCCACAGCCTACAGCGCCAATAAAAAAAACACATTAAAATAAACACGAATTATGGATAATTACACTCCTAGGGTAGTCGGGAATAAACTTTAATATTTTTGTTACAGTCAATCAAAGCAGAGTCAACTTTTCTAGCCTGCATCACACTCTTCGCCTGCATAGCTCTTGTGATACCATGCTACCTCTTCATCCTAGGCGTGTTAGCCCTCTTCTCAAAGTCCAGGTGTGATGATGAGCTGGAAACTGGGGCTCTATTCCCAGAGGAGGACGACTCAGATTGCAATGACAAGGTGCTGGTGGCGATGGTTCTGTGCGTTTTACTGATTAGCTGGTGAGTTCTATAAGTAAAAAAAAAATGTTTTGAGCAGCACAACTCATATAGACAAGACAAGATAACAAGATTAAAAAAAAAAATTTTACATCTGGGCAGGTGATTCTCGCTGCAATGTAATATAAGGGTAGTTTTCACTTTCCCCACCCGCAAAGCTTTTTTTTTCGATCTACACAACTCATACGGACAACATAACAAATAACGAAAAATTCTATAAATCTAGATATAAGTCTGTATGGAAAACGGAATCAAAACAATACTTGAGCGCGCTGTGTTAACAAACGGTAAATTTATTTCGTTTCTATAGTCAGTATCAGTAAAGTAAATACGGAAAATGAATACAGCAGGTACTAAATTATATTTAGTGCGCAGGTAAGAACAATTATGCGTATTCAATAAAACAAATAAATTATCGCCAAATTTGCTTTGGAATTAAGCAAATACCCGTTGCCACGTTCCATACATTATCGATAGTCACCATCATCATCATCACAGGTGACAAATTACAGTGGCATTTTATTTTGTTGTGATAAGGCCGAGCACTTCACCCGGAAATCTCAACTGTCCGAGGAACTGGCTATCATACCCCTAAACACTGGACCACAACAATTATTAAATTGTTGTGTTCCGGCATTTAGAGGTTAGTTCCTCAGTTTGCCAAGCTACTACTATCTTACCTAAGACTATTGCCATAACAGCAATTTTAAATTGAAACAATTTAATAATTGTTGTTATCGTGAAATAATTAGGTAAGAGGGTGGTAGATAGCCTTTAACGGACTTTAACAAAGTCTTTCTACCAACCAAACTAAGCACAATATTGTACTCCCCCTATGGGGATCGAAATGGGTACTCTGGATCTGACACCGGTAGGCAAACCTCTAGACCACAGAGGCTAAAGCATAAAAAAAAATTACGGCGGTTAAATGATTGTGGTGGGACACCTACAATCCGAGGTCCGAACACCAATAATGCGAGCTTAGGATTGGAATACGTTGCCTGCGTCTATTTTTACTGTTAAATATAACAAAGGCCTCTTCAAGTCGTGACTGAATAGTCTTTTAGACCTGCTACATCGTAATCCACATCATCGCTTCCAATCAAGTGAGATTGTGGTCGACGGTCGGTGACGTAGGGCTAACTAATACGAGTCAAATAAGGTTTCCGTTTTGTCATCTAAGGTGTAGAACCCTTAAACACCAACTGTGGACCACGCGAGGCACGCGAGTTGGTGTTATGGCTACCATTATGGTCTGTCAGCTGGGCTGAGGTCCTGAAATTTTCGAGGCATAATATCCTGCCACGGAAGATACTGAACAATTAATTCACATAAATGTGTGAAACCAGTTTATGCATAACATTTTGTCTATATTTAATTTGTAACCTGTTTTTCTCTTTTTATTTTACTTTATTATACGTGAATAAGCGAGGTGTATAATCAATTGTCAATCGTTTCCTGGTTCTTGCGATAAGGCTTAGACTAGTGTGAGGATCAACAGATACGAGTATATTATATATTTTTAAAAAATTGCCAGGACATTTATTTCACACAGCGCCATATAAATATGTTTGTCAATCCTCTCTATATATATATAAGCATAAGCTATGATTTTAGCTCTCAGATGTTTATGTAGCAATAAATATATTTTTCATTTTAATTTTGATTTATACAGACTTGTTCGGGTCTAGTCTTTTGTTTGGGCTGTGATATCACCAATTTAGTATCTTCTTTAAAATTTGCTCGCGTGTTTTCTATCGATAAAAATATAAAAATGAATAAAAGGCTATCATTTGCAGCGAGCTTCATCTTTGTAATCTATAAAAAACAAAAAGTATATGTTTGTATACATAGTTGTAAGAAAAAAAGTATTGTCCGTCTGTTTGTTTGTACCAGCTTAATCTTGAAAACGGCTTGACTTGTTTTTATGGACTTTCACAAGCTGATGTAATAAAGAATAGCTTAGCTTAAGTTACTCTATGGGTAATTAGAGTTCCGAGCAAAATATGAAATCCAAGAAATATACCTACTAGATTTTTCTTGAGTTTCCTTTCGTGATATAGGGGTGTAATAAGAAAGGATTACGAAATTCCCACGGGATGGTGGGAACAAAGTCCTAACCAATTGATTGTATCAAATAAAAACCCTTTAAAAGATATCAATTGTGATTGATATATGGATAGAAATATTGGAATCAGACCGTTATATCGTAGGTAGGCAAACCACTAGTGGTTTGCCTACCGGTGTCATTATGCCGCCATAGCAACAATTCTGAAATTGATGTGTTCCGGCATTAGGTAAGATAGACAGTTCCTCATTTTGTTGAGGATTCTGGATGAAGTGCGCTTCCACCTTCGGCCTTGTCAAAAATGGCAGTCCGATCCAGAGGTCCCGGGTTCGATCCCCAGGGTAGTATAATTTTGTGCTTGGTTTTGTAGTGGTAAGTTCCTCAGCTTGTTTAAGATTTCGGGTGAAGCGCGCTTCCACACGCCTGATCATAACTTGAAAATCAGGCAAGATGATGGTCAAACACCTCCCCGTCGCATGGTACACTAATAAAAGATAAGTCCCTGGCGATTTATTAATTTTTATATAATAGACCCAAAATAGGCCGCTGATACTTTTAACCTCCCATTGTATTGTTTTGCGTATGGTTCTCATAACATTTGTCTAAGGTCAACAATAATTATACCACAACCACTCAACTTGTTGTCTGTCTCATTGTCGCAATATTATTGCTGGTAGGTACTTCTTTTGATACAAGTTGGTGACAAAACAAGCAAAGGGCCTTGCCCGCAAGAAATCATTGCTCCGCGGGTCATGTCCGTTGAGTAACTAACTGGTCTACGCGCCAGTGTAAGATACTAGTAGGTACCCGAGGCCGGCCATCGATGATTTAGTAAGTTTTCGAGGTCCCGACAACCTCATTAAGCTCACCGTACCCTCAATGCGATAGGGTATCCAGTAGGATATTTTACCCTCGCATAAATAAGAAAATTCAGTTACCAAATGTCAAGAAGATTATTATACACATACATATACCGCCTCTATAGTCTAGTGGTACAACCCACCGATTTCCGATCCAGAGGTCCCAGGTTCTATCCCCAGGGGAAGTCCAATATTGTGCTTGGTTTGGTTGGTGGTAGGACTTTGTTTAAACAAAGTACCACCAAACAAATGTAAAATCAAAATCACCAAATGTAGCTACCACCATCTTACCTCATTATGTCGCCATAGCAACAATTCTGAAGTTGTGTTCCGGCATTAGGTAAGATAGACAGTTCCTCATTTTGTTGAGGATTCTGGATGGAGTGCGCTTCCACCTTCGGCCTTATCATAACTTGAAAAATCAGGTATGCTATGAAGCCAAGCAATCCCCGTCATACAATAAAGATTTAAAAAATGTGTGTTATTACTTAACAAAAAATAAATTAAATTACAAAATTAAAAGGGTACGTGAAACCATACAAGAAACGTGATTTTTTCGGCAGGTTCATTTATTGCAGTTAAATAATCTAATCAGAAGACTTCCTTTAATCTTCGATCCTTATCTGATCAGATATCAATCATTATCATAATTGATCAATTTGATTGATGATGTTATTTATCAAATCGAAAGGTACTTTACTCACGATCACAAAAACCTTGGTTTGATTCCTGAATGGAAGATTTGGAATTAAGAAAATCTATATTTTTATGGTTTTTCCGGAAATGTAAGTTTTTGAAAAAAAAATGCATTATTGAGTTCTATGTTAGCCCTGAAAAGAAACTCGTTGTGTATATTTTAGTTCTCACTTTCGTGGTTACAACCCACACCATAAAAAAGGAAACATACAGATAGTAACATAAGATACAACAACCCACATAATAAAAAAAACTATTCAGCGAGTTAACATGTCCACTATATATCGTTCAAAATTGTATTTTCCGTACATTTTAGTGCCTACACTACTAACATCTTCATTCTGTCATTCTGTCAAATATGTGTTTAAAACACAAAATAAATTACCAATTCATCGTTTTGACGGCCACTACTTAACCTTTTTTTTTGCTAAAAGTTATTTCTATTCATGTTAGTAATCAACAAATAGACTTCTCACTTCTGTGGTTACAAAAAAATATTCTGATTCAGCGTTTTGATCGCCATTAATGTAACTATTCCCTATTTCAGACAGGTTTCCTTACTATTCCTTACTTTTTCTTAAAGGAACTTTTTCACTCTGAACTCGGGGATCAAGACTGGACCGGACCTATGGAGCACGTTTATCTTAAAGGAACTTTTTCACTCTAGACTGGACCTAAAAAATCCGTTCCTTGCCAGTGTTCATGATACAAGTAGAGACTTCGCACTTCTGTGGTAGCAACGCACACGAAAAACTTACCAATACAGCGTATTGACATTACTATTACGCTTCTTACAAAAACGTTTTCTTTTATTTTAATGGGAGAGGCTTGCGTTTGATTACTATATCACATGATGCATAAGCAATGATGCAATTTTTCATATATCAGTAATCTACTAACAGACTTCACACATCTGTTGTTACAACCGAAAAAATGGTACCAACTGAGCGTGTAGCATCCACTACAATTTACCTCTTTCAATTGGTTCTTTCCTATACATTGCAGTGCTCTATTAACCGGTATGGCATTGAGCAACGAACAGGCCCGTATTGCAGCCAGCAGTGTTCAAAACGTGGTCCACTGCGGCTTCTCTGACATCGCTGCCTGGCTGTCATCCGCTGCTAGAGAGCTTCATCACAGTCTGGTGCCACCGGTGGATTTAGTGCTTCATGCTTTTAAAGAGGACTTGAGGAGTAAGTTCTTAAATCAGCCTTTATCACCATAAGAGCTTTTAGCGCAACAATTTTACTTAATAACCCTATATAAATTTCATGTGTAGCGAAGTAGTGACCATAGGTGATTCCTCGAAGAGAAAAGTCGTGAGTGTGTTACTTTTATTTTAAGATTCCTCAGGATTATAACGTAATTCTGTGCTCTCATTGCACATGGCTTGTATTTACAACTCAAATAAATAACTCAAATGTGTCAAATTTGTCTATTATGTTTAATATTGGCATTATTAATAATCTATCCAAAATTAATGTTATACTACGTAAATTTGCTACATGTATTAAAGTCAAAATAAATAATTTGCATACTCTGGGTATTTTTTGAGCAAACCAGTTTTTTGTGTCTCCTGTAAAGTGCGTAAAAAACACATAGCTACTTTTGCACGCGCAACCAGTACCTATTTCAGCTGCCAAGCAGCATTGCTGTGTTCCGGTTTGAAGGGTGTAGTTGCCGGTGACATTACGGGCACATGAGGCTTAACACATTTATGCTTCATGTTGACGGGCGCTATGCACTGCGCGTGTAGCGTTGTTATAGGAAAGAGATGCACTCAACATCAGGTGGACTACTTGCTTGTCCCGTCTCCTAGTTATAGTTATATAAAAAAAATGGCTAAATAATACTCGACTAAAACTATGATCTTTCTTCTTGTTTTAGATGTGGAGACTCTTCTTGGAGAGCCTATTCAGCAAGCTATAGCATCGGAAAGCGGAATAGATCTCGTATTTGACTCATTGGCTGATATCATAGCAGGTAACTCAACACAGTAATACAATATATAACCGCCTCTGTGGTCTAGTGGTTCAACCCACCGACTTCAGATCCAGAGGTCCCGGGTTCGATCCCCAGGGGGAATACAATGTTGTGTTTGGTTTGGTTGGTGGTAGGACTTTGTTTAACTCCACCTGGCTAGCTACCAGCATCTTAACTAATTCTGTCGCCATAACAACAATTTTATAAATTGTTGTGTTCCGGCATTTAGAGGTAATATAGCCAGCTCCTCAGTTTGTTGAGGATTCCGGAAAAAAAAACATATTCTAAAACGTAATTTTCAAGTGTTGCTCAATTAGAATATAACGTGAAGAGGTAACAGACACAAAGGCACTACACAGGACTCTAAGAGAAAATGTTTAGGTAACTTAAAACTTGTGAACAAATATGAAGATACGCTTAGTTAAAGGGCTGATAGGATCCTAATCTAGTACGAAAAAGAGATTTATTATATCCACGGGAATAACAGAGGCTACTTCGCTTGAGTGGGCTACACGGGAGAAGGCACTGCCAAAAGCAAGTTCTTTATAAGTTGAGCACTCATATTGCTTATTGATAAAATACTGTTTAAGGAAATTCTAACAAGTCTTAACGACTAGTATTTATTCGTCAGGGGCTATCAATTGGATGGTCAGATCATAAAATTGGATTTGGTCAACTTCAAAATGTAAATTGTCAGAAAAAAAACTAGTTTCTGGGTGCAAAAAAATAAAAACCTACTGACGTATTCCGCCATAAGTCAGATTTTTTTTTTATTGTACGACGGGATAGCGCTTGGCCTTCATCTCACCTGGTTTCAAGTTAACAACAACACAAAATTGTTGTGTTCCGGCATTTACAGGTGTGATAACCAGTTCTTTAGCATATGTTGAGGATTCCGGGTGAAGTGCGCCTCCACTTTCGGCCTTATCTCAAATTATTACCAGGTTAGATGACGGCCAAGCGCTTACCCGCGGTACAATAAAAAAAAATTTAGAGAATCGCTACACAGATTAGCTTAACTTGCCATTTTTTATGGTTCCGTACACAATAAGTTACTAAGCCAACGCTGTCTGTTCGTACTAAAAACTGACCTAGCTCATCAAGGCTCCGAAACGAGATGAAAATGAACTTGCATATTTGGCCTTGATATTATGTGGGTCAGTCAGTGTGCATTTCAGTCTCGCGCTTGGTCGGTTTATTCGAAACAAAACTAATTTGGCCTAGCTAGTCTGCATCAGACTTAATATGTAAGTATTTTTTGTAACATAATGAGGTGTAACTTTCCTGAATAAAATTATTTTAAACCAAAACAATCTTGTCTGTCATATTTTTTTTGTTCTTTGTCAAATTAAGCCGCTTCTTTATGAAATTTGCAAGATGTTGAATAACTACCTAGTGAATTTACAATATTCAAAATATATTATACTTGATTTTGATTAAAAATATTGTATTAATCCAGTAAAATACGTAGGCTGCCCTCGTGAGAGGATTTTAAAAAAGATTATTTTTTCAAACTATATTTAATTAAAATAATTACAAAATATTGGTAGCGAGACTCGCTCGAAGTATGAGACAAGAATGCGGTTTTATTACATGGATAATAATTTCCACATAGTGTGGATTGACGTCAGCCGATCGAATTCAGCTGACACTGCGACACGTGTGGCCTAGTGATGGTTTCGACGATTCCGTCGAGTTGCGGTTCACGTCGAGAAGCCTTGCGTAACAAGTATAATGACAGGCTCGTATCATATTTACCAAATAAGTTATTGTTTATTCGCAAAAAAATCACTGTCTCGCTCAATTACTGACAATCAGGAGTAAAGTTAAGTAGAGCTCCTTGTGAAAGGCTTCATCCGGGCAGTTCTACCATCAGACCTATTTGGGCAGCCAACGCATTTCAATTAAAAAAATTAAAAAAGTTTTTTGAATATGCAGCCAATACAAATTTTACAAATGACACACAGCAAAAGAATTTCTTATCATACTTAACACCCCTATTTCTCAAAAACTACCCTAGAGACAAAAAATCCATATACTGATTGATGGGTATTAATGTATTCTCTGCAAATTCAAAATGTTTAATCATTTGGATTTAGGCGATATAAGATATGAGCGAAAAAATATATTTCTTTCCACCGCAATCTCTTTACATTAGCTATTTCATAAAAATCTAATAAACCGATAAACATACACACATACATACAGTGCCGGATTTCTCAACCAAACTCGGAGATCTCGTTCGCTACGCTCACTCGATCAATTACATAGCTTAATATGCGTGTTTCCTAGAGAGGGAGGCAGAGACGGAAAACGGATTTCCAGTACTTTTCCACGCTTAATTTGTTAGATATCGTATTTTTATAAAAACGAAGTACATAAGGATCTGGTTAACATTGTATAAGCTACTGCTACCTGAATGTAAAACGAAGAAATTTGTTGTATAGAAGACCTTATAGAAGCCATCAAGCTATAAGCTATACAGGTTTACTATTTATTTAGGTGTAGTAATATTGTATGAAACTTGTTCATCCAAAGTTACCCTCAACGAAGCAACAGGTGTAGTAGAAGTTTAAGCTGAAATTAAGTCAGTAGCTTATTGAATAGATTATTTCGTTCATTTTGAATAAACTATTTTTTTTTATATACGACGGGGAAGCGCTTGGCTATCTCACTTGGCTACAAGTTGAGATAAGGCCGAAGGTGGAGGCGCATTTCACCCGGAATCCTCAACTAACTGAGGAACTGGCTATCTTACCTGCGGAACACAACATTTTTCAGAATTGTTGTTATGGCGGCAGAACTTAAAACCAGGTGGGATGAAGACCAAGAGCTTCCTGTCGAACAATAAAATATATACGTTCAGCCCTGGTGTTAAGTGGCATCTTTTGTCCCTATAACAATGCCTTACTGCGTAAGTCACATCCACAAAGAACATAGCCTACACGGTACTGCATTGCGCCCGTCAACATGAGGTATAAAGGTGTCAGGCCTCGCGTGCCCGTAATTTTAACGGCAACCATACCCTTCAAACCGGAACACAGAAATGCTGCTTGGCGGCTGTAGTACTTCCCCGGACGAGCCACCTACGGGGTTCACCTTGGTTTTCCACTTTATCGTACAGACGGTAGTTCTACCAAATACCCTGTCCGATATCTGACCGGAAAAATTACGGGTACGCAACCCCGGACTTTTCTAGCTGCTAGTGTCACACTCACCATTCTCCTGTGTCATTAGACATAACTATCCGCATCCCTCCTTATCCATATCCCTAACCCCTCACACCTCACAACCGTGTATTCCAAATACGTCAGACAGGTCTCAAAATTTCAGACAAAACTCTAACAACACAGCCTTGAAGAAGATTATGGGATAACAACCATTCAGATGATCAGATTTAACCATACCTATACTATGGACGAAATATTTCGTCCATGCCTATACTATGTAAATGTAAAGATGTGTTTTTAGATAAGATAAAGATAAAATGTATTTATTTCATAAAAATGTTGACTTAGATTAAGATCTTTATAATCCGAAGTCTTATGACTATGGTATTTATGTGTACTGTTAGCCCCTTCAGCCAATTTGGTAGCTAACTGGTTCGTAACCAGCTACGTAAAAACAATTTTCTTCACTGTTTTGTAATCAGTGACTAATAAACACTTATTACGGGTCCTCCCTGTCCTCCGATCGATACTCCGTTTGGTAGGAGGAGCGGGAATATTTTTCCCTTTCCTCAGATTGAATAGTTTTTGTTTTTATCACTTAGTTTATTTCGCCAAAAGTACATTCAAGGCCTTAATGTACTGTATTTGAAGCCGGCAATGCAACTGTATTTTTATGACGTCCTAGAGTAGTGGTTCCTTTGGACCAATGATAGGTATCAACGAGATCTTCATTTTGTTTGACAGCGACAGCGGTCAAACTTTAAACTGAAATATCTTGTGAGCTTGACGTCCTAGAGTCTTAAAGTAGTGGTTCCTTTCGACAAATGATAGGTATCAATGAGATCAACATTTCGGTAGACAGCTGTCAAACTTTAAACAGCCTTATTTTGGAAACTAGACATCCTAGACTCTACGTTTTAAGATCAAATGAAAGCTATGACTAAGATCTACATTTTTAATGACAGCTGTCAAAATGACATCTTCCCGGCCGTATTTTTTATCTTAATTTATTTTTCTAAAATGTCAAGCACTTTGGCGATAGATGGATTTTTAATACCTATAGGTATACCGGTTTAATCGAGAATGCCAACTTTCTACATAATTTGTATAACGTATTTCTTCTTTATCAGAACACCACATTTTAATGAACTTAATGTCGTGTAACCAAAAACGATCGAAATAAGAATTGAATTTCTTTACTAGTTCAGTTTTTGGCGACTTTTTCATGATGTATAGGTAACCGGAAGTTATATATTTACAGGGCAAACGAGCTAGACCCGCACATCGGGCAACATGCCGCCTCTGCACTCTTGACTTGACTCCTAACTTTTGGCTTTTCTGAATAAGCTACGACATAAATGATAGAAACAACCTTTTACTGTGGTATTTGGAAATTCTTTACGAATAGCATTAATTGCTGGTTTCTCGTAATCAAGTAACATCTTGGATGGACTCCTTGTTGGATATCGTGATTTGATTATATCAAATAGTAATTCATAAGTTTTTTGTTTCTTATTTTGGAGGAAGGCAAAAAACAAGGGAATCACATTTTTCGTAACCGCATTGTATCCATGAAGACTATATATCTGCTTGAAGGGCGGTGGGTTAGCTTTAAAAGTTCCATCCAGCTGATATATGTCAATTTTGTTCAAAATGTCTTCAATGTCAGGCGAGCAGAATATGAGAATTGTTATCTCGTCGTTGTAGTCCGCTAAGAGGATTTTATTAAACTTCTCGGGTACTTTCACATCTATTGGTAGTTTAAAATGTCATTTGGGGACTTGCAATTGTTTATTTCTAGCTTTGTACAAGCCACTTTTAATATTATTCAAATTTAGGTAGCTCCACGTCAAGCAAATCCAAACCGTCCTTAAGTTGGCATATTACTTCTTCGAATTGTTTTTGTATAGGATCATAATTCTCACAAACCTTTTGCTTTAGTTGTGCCATCTTCTCAAGAATTTTACATTTTGCCGTATTCGGCAAGCAATCTGAGCTGTGCGGATTTTCTTAAATCTTAACGTTTTCAGTACTTCTGTTACATTTCCTTTATACTTCTTACTAATGTTACTACATTGCCAAAATGTACTGCCACTAACATATTTTTTTTCGTTTATGGTTCTTCCTTCAAATACTAATTTAGTGCCTGCTCGTTTCGTAGGAAAATATTCCATCATATCATTAGAATTATTAGCACAAATATTATTAAATATAGAAATCAAATGCAGGAAATGCAGTATCAATGCAGACAAGAGACACTTAATTTGCATTTGAATTGAATTGATATATCACTCATAATACACACATGATAGATAACGATAGCAGCCAAAATTTAGAAAAAAGGTTTTAGGCACTGTTACATAACAAAGAACCAAAAGTATTTTTTCATAACTGGCTATAAATTGTAACGAAAACGGAAAATAAGTGTTTATTAGTAACGGATTACAAAACAGTGAAGAAAATTGTTTTTACGTAGCTGTTCACGAACCAGTTAGCTACCAAAGTGGCTGAAGGGCTGTTAGCTTACTGAGGCTGAGCTTTGTCCCTCGCGCTAGGTCTAGTAAGAGCCTGTGGCGAGGTTACAGCGATCCGATTTCGACTCTCCCTATAATTTAATCATTTGAAGAAAAACGAATAAAATGTTAATAAATAAAAACCAGCATTTATTTAATAAAAAAATAAATAATATATTAATTTTGGGTTCTCAAACAGGTTTTAAACTAAGCCTACATGGATTTAGTAAAATGACACAAAAATTCATAAATCATGACGAAACTGAAAACCGCAACTTTTCCTCAAGCCAGAAACATGGATAAATAGAGAGGTGTTGCAGTTTAGTAAAAGTAACAATTGTGTATGACTGGGTAAGTAAGCATGCAAGCATTTAAGTAGCATGTTATATGATGTGTGTGTGTGTGTGACAGAAAGAGAGAGAGAGTACCAGAGCACCCTGTATGTAGATGATTACTTGTTTTTTTTTGCTCTTTGCTGTTTGTTTATTTGTTACCTTTCTATTGGATCTTAATTAGAAAGAAAGAAAAAAGTAAAGAGATTTATTTACCCATTAAAAAACAGGAATAAAAACATAAATAAAAACTATACTATACTTAGCTTAATCTAAACTAAACTAAGCTACACTGTGACAAAATTGGGTAAATAGGTACCCTGACTCAGCTTTATTGCAGCACCGAGCATAATGCAATGATGATGCGCCGGTTTTCAGTCAGGTCCTACTATTAAAATATAATATAGGTTATTATATTACAGAATATATATACAACAAACCTCATTGCTTAGTTGATAGTAACTCTGCCTTCTGTAGGCTGTGGGTTAGATTCCCTTTTGACATTTGCGTGATGAATATAGATGTTTGTTCTGTGTTTGTGTGTTGTATCTTATTCTATCCGTAATCTAGTTCTCATTTTACATGCTATGTTTAGTTTGGGGCTAGATGGCGCGTAAAATAATAAACTGTATTTTTTTATTATTGTCATGTAGGCAAATACGAAGATCATAACATGAAGGAGTCCATTCAGAAATGTATGGGGCCCAGGCTTTATTGTGAACCAATAATTAAATTTGGAATGGAGAAAGTGTACGTTATAGGAAAGCAGATAGCATTCGCAGATGAAGTCACGGGTCTATGCTAGTGTACTAAAACAACCATCAGTGTTATATTGCATACTGAGCTAAGTATGTTGAATTGATAGACTCATTACTGTTTTATATTTTTATGACACACAACCCTAATAAATATTCGCTATTTGTATTAAATACCTGCAAAGTACACGTGTTAGTCATAAAATTACCTGTTGATTACAACACCGACATTGTTTCTCCAGTACAAATGTAGTTTGTCCTTCATTAGAATTGGTACGTATAAATCAAATGTTATATTGCAGGTAGGTATATTGGGATAGAGATTACCTGTAAAATGCCATTTGAATCGAAGGTACAATTTCGAAATTGACGATAAACTACATGTGTATGGAAGTTACTACTCGACCTTCGTAAGGCCGTATTAAGCTTGTATATCAAGCTTAATCTAGTTAGTTATGAGAACGATCTGGTTTAGCTTGAATACTTTATTAATACCTAAATTAGTACTTCTTGCTGCGTGCAATTAGAAGTATTTTGTTATATTTTTTTCATATAAGTAGGTCTTATTGCTTAAAAGCGATCTTTACAGACGACCTTAGTTATTTACTTTGATTGTACATGATAATTGTGTTTATGTGATTTATGTACAAAAAAACTAAAAAAATGTATTACAGGACATTAATTTTATATCTTGCTCCAAACTAAGCATAGCTTGTAAAATGGGATCTAGATTACGGATAGAAAAGTTAGTTTTTTTTTTAAACATACCATGATGATACAGCAACCATATACAGAACAAACAGCATCCAGATACAGAACAACAAAAATTCATCACACAAATATTTGTCCTGGGTTGGAATCCACAACCTACAGCGCAGAAGACAGAGCTAATACGAACTGAGCTATGAGAATTGTGAAATGCTGCGTGATATGAGTGCCTTCTCCACAAATAAGAGCAAATTTATGTAGTATGACACTCAACTCTAGGTCAACACACTTTTATTCGCAGAAAGCGAGGAGCTATCCTCGAAGATATCTGTCCTTCGCGACGTGTGCATCAAGGCCGGTGGAGTAGCATCAGCCGCCTCCGACCGGGTCCGTGAGCTGGGCCGACAGCTTGATAACTTGAAGAAGCACTGCATCATGAGGGATATGCCGCTATGTGACACCGTCAATACTAAAGACCTGGAGATGAAGATGAAATTTGACTTGGTACGGGTTTTTTCAATTTTTTTATTGTACGACGGGTAAGCGCTTGGCCTTCATCTCACCTGGTTACAAGTTAAGATAAAGCCAAAGGTGGAAGCGCACTTCACCCGGAATCGCATGACAGGATGACTTAAACAAAGTCCTATCACCTACCTAACCATGCACAATATTGTACTTCCGGGTTGAACCACTGAAATCGATGGGTCATTGGTCATTGAATTTGTCATTGGTATCTTCCTATCACACTAAGTGTGGTCGGCACGTCTTTCCTCCTTCCTCCGTTCTGTATTTTCCTTATTTCAGCATTCTGTCCTTTCATGCCCATGTCATCGCTCACACCATCATTCTCTTCTTCGACCTACCTCTACTCCTACATAAGGGTAGAGGATATGGAGTTGTTTTTGAGGGTGGACCTCACAAACTACTCCATCATTACTCTTCTCGTTACATGACTTTATTTACATGATATTGAGCGTGGTAACGAAACCAGTGTCTTGGCCATGTTTCCGTCTGGTAATGGTTTGAATCATTTAATCTACCTATTAGATTCCTTCGGAACCCTTAGAAAAATATTTGATTGTACATAATACCTTATTCTATTATTTTTATCTAGCTTGTATAGTTCTAAGCTAGAGCAAGGATGAGTTTTGTGACAGTGAAGGTCACATGAGGAAACCGGCAATCCCTAGGATCAAAAGTCCGAATGGCGTGAGTCTCTGGCTATGGATATCCGCTAAACGGTGATGAGCTTGTACCTTGTCCCGTGACATGCCGTGACAATGAATGCTACTTGCAAACCGTGGGCTCGTGGGAACGTAAGTTCATAAGTTATGTGCCTCTGACTACCCCTTACTAGGTGATCCTCTTATGATCCACGCTCAGAGTAGTCATCAGAGGTGAATCCTCGAAGCCGAAAAAGTCGTGAGTCTGATTGTATGTTTTAATATAACAAGCCTCATAGCTCAGTTGGTAGTAGCTCTGCCTTCTGCGCTGTAGGCTGTGGGTTCGATTCCCACCCAGGACATTTGTGTGATGAATATAGATGTTTGTTCTGTGTTTGGGTGTTATATTGTATGATAAGTATGTGTTTATAAAAATAAGTATTTAAGTATTATATCCGTAATCTAGTTCCCATTATTACAAGGTATGCTTAGTTTGGGTCTAGATGGCGATGTGCGAAATTAATGTCCTGTTATATATATTTATTTATTTATATATGCTTGGAGTACGCATTATGCATATATCAGACAACTTTTAGATTAACATGATGACGAGGATAATAACCAAATTGATAAAATTTTAACAACATTTATCATATTTTACCGTAACACCTTGGAAAGCCAGTTATGTAATTTGCATTTTAACAAGGTTACTCAAACGTTCGTCCAGAATTGGATTAAATTCATTTCCTGTATATTTTTCTGAAATCAAATTCAAGGTAGACTTGAACATAATGTTGCACTGTTGACTATTTTTATTAATTTAGCATTTTGACCCGGTAGGGAGTGAAACTTGAGGTCAAAAGCGTTGCGAGTTCAGATGCGAGTTGGTAATAGATTGATAGGTCTGAATAATTTCCGTTAGTTTGTCCATATGTTTTAATGTGAACGCTGACTTTTTTAATTTAGAAGATCAACTGGGAGTTGTAGATAAACCTACATCATAACGACGAAAGCAGCAGCGAGTACATCAGTATTTACTGCATTATGTACTACACATTATAAATACTAGTGGTTTTTTAAAAACAGTAGACCTCGCGAGCCTTTTAATATAACCATGCAATAACCGATGCTTTACTGTTTTACTTTTCCTATTAGAGCAAATAGGGGTATAAGTTTAAGCGATTACTCGCGTTCCCTTGGTCTGAGGAGTTCGACCTGGTGACTACGGATTTGTCTTTCAAAGGCAGAGAGGACTGCGTAGTCAGATTAGTAAACGAAGGTATACATTTTGTATAAAATATTGAAATAGGTGTACACTTTTCCCCTTTTCCCCCTTCACTCACCCTTTTTGTTTATTTTTTTCAAAACATCTTGTGTAGAATAAAATTCTTAGTGTGTCTTTCAAATTTAATTGAAATCCGTTGATAAATAACGCTATAGCAAACTTTCAGCCTTTTCCCCCCGTATTTTCGTTACAAAAAACGTTATACATCAAGAAACATGTGTGCTAATTTTCATCATCCGTTGAAAAATGCAACCTGCAGGCAAGAACAAACCGACAGACGCGAACAAAAGCATTTTTGGCCAATCTCGAAACTGAAACGCTTCGCTCGCTCGGTCAAGCTAGTAGGTATTTCAAAATATGGAGACAGACTTTTCTAATTTGAAATAACAAATGGGGGTAAGATAAAGCTACTTCAGAACGTCGAAAGGATATAGTGTCATCTGGCCCGGTGGGTCTGGCCCAGTACCGGGGAGGATAGGAAAATTTGTTCCAACGTCCCCGACAGACTAAATAACGGGGACGTTGACTAGTGGCAGTGAGTACTGCAGTCTTACTCAGTTCTTTTTAATCTTCTTAGTGGTTCGCCCACCGATATCAGATCCAGAGGTCCTGGGTTCGATCCCCAGGTGAGTGTTATAATGTGCATGGTTTGGTTGGTGGTAGGACTTTGTTTAAGGCTGCCTGGCTAGCTACCACCATCTTACCTTCAATACTGTCACCATTCTAACAATTCTAAATTGTTATGTTCCGACATTTAGATGTAAGTTAGCCGGTTCCTCAGACTGTTGAGGATTCCGGGTGAAATGCGCTTTCACTTTAGGTCTTATCTGAACTTGAAACCAGAAGATAAAGGCCAAGCGATTATCCGTCAAAAAAACAGTTGTTCTAGTTTGGAAACCAATGACATTCCAACAAGGATTTATATCATGATCAAGAACAACAATCACTCTTTGTACAATTTATTGTGTCTCTGTAATGTTTGTTGTTAATTTAATTATCATTTTATTTTAATAGATGATAATAAATTATCGTAAAAAATATTACAAGACATTAATTTCACAGCGCCACCTGGCCCTAAACCAAGCATAGCTTGTAATATAGGAATTAGATCACGGACAGAATACACTAATGCTTTTTTTTTACATTTTTTTTTACATTCTTATCATATAGTACAACACCCAAACACAGAACAAACATCTATATTCTTCACACAAATGTTTGTCCTGGGTGGGAATAGATGATTCTGTGTTTGGGCGTTGTATTGTATGACAAGTATGTATTTAAAAATATATTCAAGTATTCTATCCGTAATCCAGTTCCCATATTACAAGCTAAGCTTAGTTTAGGGCTAGATGGCGCTGTGTAAAATTAATTTCCTGTTATATTTATTGTTATCTGTTAAAATAGGCTTCCTTCTTATAAAATAAAAAGTGATCTAAAGCCGCCTTCATCCCCAAACTCGATAATTCTTGGTGAACCACCTGAGAATGTCTCTTAAACGCGTATAGGGGGTATCTTAGTGGTAAGGTTACACTAAAAGTCTTCTTCCAGATATTGCATGAGCAGCAACTCCTTCAGCTGAGGTCTCTTGGAGTGGAAAACCTCACAAGATCCATCGCCAGCGCCAAGAGAGAGTTCCGATCTCTACCTACCGCTATCGCGACACAGACAGAGCGAGTAAGAGAAGGTAAGGTTGACTTTAAGTAGTTTTTAGGGTTCCGTACACAAAGGGTGGCAACGGAATCCTATTACTAAGCTGTCTGTAATCGGTCCGTCTGTTTGTCAGTTGGCTGTATCTCCTAAACCGTAATAGGTAGACAGTTGAACTTTTCACTGTATGTGTTTCTATTGCTTCTTGATAATTAGAACTGTATGTATACATAAATGTTGAATGGATCATCAAAAAATTAACTATCCCAAGTTTCTTTCCTAGTGTGCTGGTCGTAAATCCGAAAAAATGACCCTATAAATAATCTTCATGAATTAAAACATTTTGACTTTGACTTTGCCGCTTGGACAACAAATAATCAATATTCAATTATAAAAATAATAAAAATCTTACGGGGCTTTTGATTGAGGCGACAAGTGAACCAAGGGCTGGCTCTTATTTAGGCCAGCGAATTAGCATAGCTATTCAGCGTAGCAATGCAACCAGTGTCTTGGGCACGCTTCCGTCTGGTACTGGACTGAACAGTTGAATTACCTATAGGCCGTTTGTAATGATCCTTAGGTAATCCGATTGATTCCTGTGTACATAGTTAGTTTAATTGAGTATTCAATTGAATTAATAATTAATGGTGGGTAGTGGATACTACTGCCTCACCTGGTGTAGCCCTAAAGTAGTTCTTATGATATCCATTGGAAGATGTATGTTACCTCTTAGAGGTCTAACCTGGGATTTAGCTCACGCTTACGGCTAAGCAATCACAGCACAGGTGGACTTATAAAGGTACACCTGACTAGCGACCGCCTTAAACCTTTAAACGTCTCTGTGGTCTAGTGGTTCAACCCCCCAATTTCAGATCCAGAGGTTTGGTTCAATCCCCAGGGAGGTACAATATTATGCTTGGTTTGGTTGGTATTGGACTTTGTTGAAGTCCGCCTGGCTATTCACCACCATCATCTGGACCTTACTGCGGATCAGCTTAACAAGCTCGAGCTGAAAAAAATTTTATTAGGTTTATTTTCGGCCTTCGTAAATATGATCATGTGTCACCTTTCCGTGCCAGACTTAAATGGCTCCCTATTCGGCAGCGCCGGAATTTACATATTCTTTCTCTTCTTTATTCAATACTTTTCAATCCCTTTTCACCTTCCTATCTTAAGGACAGATTCGAGTTTCTGTATTCTTCCCACAACTTGTCTCTTAGGTCATCAGACACCCTGTTGTTAAAAACCCCGACGCAAAGAACTTCTTTTTATAGTGGTTCGTTTACTCTCTGTTAGGTTGTGGAACGCATTACCTGATAGTGTTAAAAAGACGACATCGTAACACACTTTTAAATTGAAAGTTTATCAGTATTATCTATCAGTTTATTCTTAAATTATCATTTTTATCCTTCATTATTATTATTATTATCATGATTAATATTGATGTAATTTTATGTATGTATATTTTATTTTATATTCGTTATTCGTATAGTCCGCCATCCTTGAAAGTTGTTATCTTATCTGTTCATCCAGCGGTTGCCGGGAAGAGATCGCTTTCAGCGATAAGGCCGCCCATTGTTTTACCAGTGACGCTTAGATTAAGTTTCCAATATCTGTGTTTTGTTATGTTATTTGTAAATGGTGAACAATAAAGAGTTATCTATCTATCTATCTATCTTTCAAAATTCTGTCGCCATAACAACAACTCTAAATTGTTGTGTTCCGGCATTTAGAGGTAAGATAGCCAGTTCCTCAGTTTGTTGAGGATTCCGGGTGAAGTGCGCCACCACCTTTGGCTTTACCTTAACTTATAACCAGTTAAGATGAAGGCCAAGGGCATACCCGTCGTACAATAAAAATAAAAGACCACCCTTCTGCCGAAGTCCGGCACCATACGGTTTGCCATGTTCCGTCGGTGCGTGGGAGAGCCAGTGCCTTTTGGGGATGCTCGCTCCATCGTAGACCTCAATCTTACTATATGTTTATAAAAATATCCAGCCATTATTCTATATACATAGAATCCAAAGCATTTAGTTACAAATCTGCTAAAATCATTTTAAAAATGTATATTGTAGTTTATATGGCTTCGTCAGCTTAGCAGCAATACTATTTTACTAAGGTTGCCTCGTGTAGAGGCGAAATACGTATCGATTTATTTTTTTCAAAGGAACCTGGTGATTATTTTTAAATGAAAAATTTTATATAGGTACACTCAAATCGAAAAATTCGAATTACGAATTCAAAGATGGTTCTATACAGACGCACTTTATAAACGCATATACATAAAATTAAGAATAAAACTCATTGTAGTACCGCCATTTGTATCATAAAACTTATTATAGTACCGCTATCTTTTTTTTTATTATTTCATTAAACTAGTCTATGGTTTTAGGCTGAATATGAAAAAAAAGCGCACGCATGCGCAGTTCGAACTGTGAAAAAAATGGCGCACGCATGTGTAGTTTGAACTTAATTTCCCGCGCTTCCCATACATTTTTTTGCCGATCGTGTTTTTGTATTCGGGATTCCAAAAAAGTTTACTAAAATCCTGTAAGTGATTAAAATATCATTGGAGAAGAGAGTAGTGACGGCGAGATTTTCACTCCGCCCGATATTCTAGACGCGGCATTGGCGTTAGCTGAAAGTCTCCTGCCAGAAAAATAAAAAAAAATGTACCAAGAATTTATAGATTGGAATTATAATGAACACCATAGAAAATAAAGCCAATGAAGTAAATATAAACATACCAGCACCAACTACAAGCAGAAATACCGCATCTGACGAGAATGCAGTAATTAATATTCAATGTCATAACTGCACCATCCACAATTTAAATAATTACTATACCAAATAAATTACTTCCTTGTAATCTACCTACTTTGTTTAATTTTTACTATGAAACTGCATATAACTTAGGTGTTAAAACACTCCAGTCAACCTATTATCGCATTCGGCTTCGCCTCATGCGATAAACAGACTCTCGTGTTTTAATACCCCTTCTTATATGACAGTTGCATAAACTACTATTACAGGAGATTAACTTAACTCAGCGCCATCTAGTCCCAAATAAAGCAAAGCTTTTAATATGTGAAATAGATTCCGAACAATAGTATGTAATCATACAATCGTATAACGGTGTATGTTTTAGACTATGTTCTTGTTGATTGTTTATTGATACTTCGTGAATATGCCTCTTATACCCCTAGTCTGTTTTGAAGCCTCGGAGGCATATTTTCGCATCTGTTGCGGAACCTCAAGGGGATAAAATAGGGGGTGAAAGTTTGTATGAAACTTTGTCAATTTTAAACCGATCGGGCTGAGACTTTGCATGCATAAAGCTACTATGACGTAGGCATCCCCTAAGAATGGATTTTGAGATTTTGCATTTGTTTTGTTTCGGTTTAGTAGTTTTGGTTATAGACTCTGCTTTGTATTTGGCATTTGTTTTGTTTTCGTTTGGTTTAAGTATAGGTTTTGTCGGTTAGACTTTTTTAAAATGGCTAAAAAAAATCGGAACGTTAATGGAGAAGTTGAAGAATGTACTGTCGTTTTTAAGTTTTGTAGGCCCTCATTTTTTACACACGCTAAACAAAAGTAAAGCCGCAAAAACTATTCCCAATTAATAATAATACTTCTTAACGCGAAACCGCGAGCAAAAGCTAGTTTAAAATATAGATCTTGGTCATAGCTTTCATTTGGACTAACAACGGATAGTCTAGGATGAGTACTTTCAGAGATATGGTCGTTTGAAGTTTGACAGCGACAGCTGTACTAAAATGAAAGAGAAACTTGAATATTTTTATGATGAGATTGATAAAACTATATGTTCCCAAAAAAGTCAACATTATGGGAATTCAACTTTTAAAGAATTCAACATTCTAAGAATTCAACATTTTGCGAATCAAAAATGAATCAACATTCTGAGAAATTATACATTTTGGGAATTAAACTTTATGAGAATTCAACTTTCTGATCCTAAAGGACATATCCGCACTTTATTGACGTTTATCAACAAATACAAAAATATTACCTTAAATACCCGAGAACAATCTCACCGAGACATAAGTAAACTGCAAAATCAACTGAAAGAAGCACCGTAACTTATGCAATTAGGACTCTGTCAAAGTTTAAGATTTAGATCTGAAAGGTTGTTCCTCTGAAATAAGTATGCAGGAGACGGTTGTAGTAAACTATAGTTTCTAAATACTATTATTCATTGATTACCTAACTGATTGGCGTTTGCTATTAAGGAATAAAAATAAAGGAAATCATATCGAATTGCCAAAATATTATTGTTACAACTACAATATTTTACTACAAATCATCTTAGTAAAGTGACGAACTTGATCTAAAATTGATTAAATAAATATTATAAGACATTAATTGTACACAGCGCCATCTAGCCCTAAACTAAGCATAGCTTGTAATATGGGAACTAGATTACGAAAATAATACTAAAATACTTTTTGTAAATACATACGTACCTGTATGATACAACACCCACACACAGAACTAACATCTATATTCATCACACAAATGTTTGCCCTGGGTGGAAATCGAACCCACAGCCTACAACGCAGAAGGCAGAGCTACTACCAACTGAGCTATGAGGCTTGTTAAATTGTTTCTAATGTACGTAGTTTAAGAACTTAACGTTACCTAAAACCAAATCATGCGTACAATACGTACCCAACGTACGTATGAGACGGTAATTGGTAAATTGTAACTGCAAACGTATTGTGAATTCAAAAACATGATATTCGTTGATCTATTTTTGGCACATATAACTACAAACACCATTTTTTATTTCAAATTTCGATTTCCCATACTGTTTTCTCCTAGCTTAATGAATCTTTATGAACAAAGTTCGTTTAGGAAAGCAATATGGAAAATTGAAACGTTGAATATCTGAAGTACATACATTGTAACAACAAGTTACAAATATGTGTAGCCTGTACTGTATGTAGTACATAATGTAGGCCAATTTCACTTCAAATCACCAAAAACCAAATGACGCGTACATAGCCCAGATTATCCACCACGTGGGTTTAAATGCACACTTTCTAGATAGTTTAGTTTTCCACAAACTGCAATCCAATAAGTGCTGTTTATCACGAACAGCTCCAGTGGAAGCTGTTTTCAACTAATAAAGATAAAAGACTAATGAAGAAAGCATAATAATACGTTTTCAGAAGTGTTGCTAGCTACTTTGAACTTGTGCTAAGAGAATTGCTAAAGTGTAGAGTTTGCATGTTTGATCACGATTTAACTAATATTTTTTTGCAATTTGTGCGTTAAGAATATCATGATTTTATGGATTGTTTTATGAACAAATTTTCTTACGTATTGGCTTAATCATGATTGTAGAGATCTACCTACTACAGTCCACTACTTGATATGGACCTCTTCAAAGAAAGCTATGGGAATTGCCATAATCACCACGCTTGGCCGAGGGTTCTGAGATATACTGACATAGACTGACCTCAGATCTCGAAGGCAGAGGTATGAAACTATGAATAAAATGACTGTAAAAAACATATTACATTTGACTTTCCCCATCGAAGACTTGCACAGCGAGACCATCTAGTGGGTCTTTTTAAGATCACTAAGGTAGTCAGAAGCATGTTCAAACTTTTGTTTAGCACATTCCATTAAGAATTCTTAATACATTGATCAGTATTTCTACCCGTTTTGGTCAGATCCTCCAAAACAATCTACATTTAAAAAAAAAAAAGTTACGCTGTCATTACTTTTCCTCGACCAACTTATAATTGTCTCGTTCGCTACTGCTGTTTTAGTTTCTATTTATATATATTTTTTAGTAATGATTGGATATTTTGTATTGTATTGTATGTTTTGTTATTATTAATAAGTAGCTATATAAATTGATGTTTATTTTAGTACACCGCTTTGTCTGCTCTTTACTATCCTTTCCATCCAAAGGTTGCCTGGAAGAGATCGCTTTTAGCGATAAGGCCGCCCATTGTACCCAGTTTAAGTGTATTTCTTGCTTGTCTGTTTATTTTTGTTTTTTGGTGTACAATAAAGAGTTTATCTATCTATCTATCTATCTGTTTCAGCAATAATTCGCGACATAGTAAACCGCCGTCAGTACGTTCAGTCATCAATGCAAGGTATCACTGACATAGTGCGCCATCTAACGGCAAGCCTTCACACCGCGTCGCGACAACTTGACGCTGGTCTAGAGAGGCTGCAGCAATACGAGATCGCTAGGTGGACTTTGATGCTTGGTGAGTTACAATCTTGGTTGCATTTGTTACAAACGTTCATAGACTACAGTTACCACAGTATAACAAGCATCATAGCTGAGTTGGTAGTAACTCTGCCATCTGTTCTGTAGGTTGTGGGTTCGATTCCCACCCAAGACAAACAATTATTTTTTTGCGTTTTTTATGGTACGATGGGGCAGCGTTGACCTTCATCTCACCTGGTTACAAGTTTACAAGAACTGGTTATATTACCTCTAAATGCCGAAACACAATGTTGTTATGGCGACAGAATTAAATAAGATTGTGGTGATGAAAATAGATGTTTTTTCCGTGTTTGGGTGATGTATCTTATAGAACGTAATATGTATATACAAAAAAAAATGTAACTAAGTATTCTAACCGTATGCCTATATCACAAGCTATGCTTAGTTTGGAGCGCTGTGTGGAATTAATGTCCCGTAATATGTATAACCACTTACCATGAGTTGGGCTTTGGTACGCTTTATTTGGTTGTTGTGTTGATGGCTAAAAATAATACACGTGGTTGTTGGCAAAGCTCTGTCCGTGGATATAGTAAAGCCAACCGAGCGATCTTACCAAAGCTTGCTTTTTTGTGTTAAAATAAAAAAATAAATAAATAAATATTATAGGACATTATTTTTTACACAGCGCCATCTAGGCCCAAACTAAGCATGGCTTATAATATGGGACCTAGATTACGGATAGAATACTTAAATACTTTTTTTAAATACATACTTACTATATGATACATCACCCAAACACAGAACAAACATCTATATTCATCACACAAATGTTTGTCCTGGGTGGGAATCGAACCCACAGCCTACAGCGCAGAAGGCAGAGTTACTACCAACTGAGCTATGAGGCTTGCTTGTTATCTTACCTCCTGGGGATATGTGTCGTTTGCAAATGTTATAATGACACTAAAATTCACAACCCGCGACGGGACTCGAACCCGTACCTATGAGAAAAAGATTCATGAGGAAAAGATGCGGGTTCGAGTCGCAGGTTGTTTTTTGTAAATGTCCTAGTGCAAATCACTTTAAATATCAAAATTATAAAAAAACAACGTGTCGTTTGGTTTTTGTTATATACATAGACACATTTTTACATTTTTCTTTTTATAGCGTAATTTATAAAATGTATATCTGTAAAGAAACGCCTGATTAAAATAAATTATTTATGTATTATATCAAAAAGTACGTTGAGAGAGATCTAGTTGAAGTTTTTTCAATGGAAAAATGCGTGCTACGGTGCTACGGCGTAGCACTTTCTTGTCTGTAATATAGCAAATTTTTTTCTCTTGATTGTTTCAAATGTGCATATAAACATTACAAAATTAAATAATGACTCTGTTTTTATCCACCTTGTCAAAGCATTTTGTCGCCCAATGGTGGATAAAAACAGAGGACAAAAATTTTATCCCCGCCTCGTGCTGAGGGGGCAGGTGAGATGAAGGCCAAGCGCTTCCCCGACGTACAATAACAAAAACTAATGTAGTTTAAAGGACGACCCTTTATGATATGGCCCTATCGCACTCTTTCACATACAGAGTTAACAGGCATTTTCTAGCAAGGTTCCATTGAACATACTGCGAGTCAAAAGCTAAATGGTGTGACATTTTCGTTGGTACAGATACAATAGGAAATGGAATATGAAATACATTTATTACATTTTCTATAGTACTTCACCTAAATTAAAAATATATATATTTTTTAACTATTCTTTCAGCCTGCGTTATACTTTTGGGATTTGTTACCGCACTCATTATAATGGCTCTATTTTGCGGCTGTGGGCATGCAAGGAACCATGCTCAGAGAACTCTCAAAGCGTACGTATCACACAATAATCGACTTTACAACCCTAATAACAATGCTCATAATAGTTAATTCCAGGTCGGCGGTATGGATATGCGTTGCGTCCCTCATTATGTGGGGGATAATATCTACCATCTTCCTCATAACAGGCCATGCTGAGGTAAAAGATCATACAAAAATGCCACACTAGCGTTGCGATGTCGTTTTTAGAGTTCCGTGCACAAAGGGTGCAATAAGAACCCTATTACTAAGTCTTATTTTATTTTAATACTAACTGAAACTTCATTTATTCCAGACTGCTTGAAATTGAAACAAACTGAGCGTGTTTCAAGTTCTATTGCCACTATAACAGCAATTAATCAAAAATAAAATTTATTGAAATGGTTTTAAATAATTAAGGCCAAGCAAGAAAATAGTTTTTTGTCGGCAAATGTGGGTCGTAACCTTAGCCGGTTAATTTATAAATATTTTACGCTAGCTTAATTATTAAATTTTAGGATTCTGTAACAAAAGCTTTAAACAGCCACTGTGGATAGGGTCTCCCTCAAAATCATCAACCGAATGAAAAAAAATACAACCGAAATGAGAACCTTCTCCTTTTTACAAGCCGGTTAATAAAAAGAAAAAACACTGCATGTTTGGTGTTAAAATGTTGGTTGAAACCCTCGGTCCGGTGTCCGAACTGCCTTTACCTGTTTAACCGGTAGTATTGTACAAAAATGACAGCGCAGCGCAGAACACAACGCACGAGTAGCATGGCTCTTATAAGCAAGAAAGCCATTTTAAATTAAATTAGGCATTTAAGAAAATGTTTGAACCTGCTCCTTTGTTGAAAATCGCTTAGCGAAGTGTTGCTAATGAATTTTACGTAGGCTGTGGGTCTTGCTCATTTGAATACCTAAGTATTTTCCAGTAGATTGCCCGTAGCTTGTTCTCAGATAAATATATACGTCCTTTTAAGCCTACCTGGTACCGCACTGGCTAACGCGTAATCGAAGAAAGTAAATTTTGAATTCATCCATTTCAAATAATAAAAAAGCAGTTTAACTTATAGTCCGCTTGGCTAGCTACCACCATTTTAAATCTGTCGCCAAAATAATAGTTCTAAAGTATCATGTTCCTGCATTTAGAGGTTATATAGCCAATTTCTCAGTCTGTTGTGGCTTTCTGGTGAAGTGCGCTTACACCTTCGGCCTTTCATAGCTTGAAACCAGGTGAGATGAAGGCCAAGCGCTTCCCCGTCGTACAAATAAAATAAATCTTACCTATTTGCAACTTCGTAAATATGTATTTTGGTTTTCCTATATTTAAGTATTTTTCATAGCCGGTAGACCTTTTTACAGCCGCAGAAAGACGGTCGTAAAAAATTACAAAAAACTCGTTTACAATAAAAGAAAACACACAAGGTAGCTTTATTTTAAGGTATCCTTAAAATAGACACGTAGAAAATTTAAAAGCAAGTTTTTTTCCATCCGGACCAATAATTGTGTGAATTATAGAAGTTAGAGTATGTTTTGTGTTTGAGTGTTATATTGTATAACATAAAAAAAAATGAATTATACAATATGTTATCCGTAATACAGATTTTGAAACTAGGTCCAAAGTTTTATCTTTATGTGTTAACAAGGTAAAGTAAATGCCGTGCGATTTCCATGGCAATTGTACGGCAAACTCAACGGCAAGTCGGCAAGCACAATCCTTCCATCTCAGCCCATGGATGTCGTCAAAGCCGACTAAGGGATCACACTAATACGCCTACTCAACGCACCTACGCCTGCAAAGCGTGGTGATTGTGGCAAAAAATATTCAGCTTTGGAGGGCGATCTGTCCAGCCGTGGACTCTTATAGACTGTTGATGATAAAGTATAGATATTTAATTTCAGATATACGTATGCCACGCTCTATGGGACGGTCCCCAATACCCATCATTAAGCGCTTTATTCGATAGACCATCGCCTCTGTTGTCAAACAACGAAGGCGTTTTCGATGCTATGTTCAGAGATCTGGATAATATCACAATTGACGTCTCGGTCAGAGATGTTTTGAGGTAAAACTTCAGTTATTATTATTTTATGGACGGAGAGGTTCTTGTCCTTCATCTCACCTGACTTTTATGTTAAGATAAGGTTGGAGATGGAAGCGCACTTCACCCGGATTTCTCAACAAACTAAGGAACTGGCTTTCTTACCTGTAAATGCCGGAACACAATAATTTTAGAATTGTTGTTATGGCGACAGAATTAGCTTCATCTCACCTGACTTTTATGTTAAGGTAAGGTTGAAGATGGAAGCGCACTTCACCCGGATACCTCAACAAACTGAGGAACTGGCTTTCTTACCTCTAAATGCCGGAACACAACAATTTTAGAATTGTTGTTATGGCGACAGAATTAGGTAAGATGGTGGTAGCTAGCCAAGAGGAACCAAACAAAGTCCTACCACCAACCAAACAAAACACAATATTGTACTCCACCTGGGGATCGAGCCCGGGTCTGTGGGTTAATCCACTAGACCTCAGAGGCGGTTAAAAGCTTAAAATTCGTAAAATAACTTTATACAAACGCATGTAGCTGATTTCAAGTTTTTGCTTTGCCTATTATAAAATATGATGATTGGTAACGTTCAATAAGCGATCAGCCAGGTTGGAACATGGAGCCTTCCAATTAGACTGGACGCTGATTTTCGTACGAAGAAGTAAGAAAATCAGCGTCCATCACACGTAGTTGTCATTCTTTTCAAAATGACATTTCCGATTCGATAGAAATTTTGCAGATATATAATCAGGTTGGTATATTTCGTTTTTAGCTAAGTAAGTATATAGTAATAAGTTAAGCAATCCAACCCAAAAAATATATCCAAATTTAAATTAAATGCAAAATTTCATATGAATGGGACAAGCTATTTCCAAATGAACGATAATCTACGTTCGTTTGGAATTTACTTGCTATTGGGCTGAGGATATTTCATTGGGTTGAAATTTCTGACGTTCTTTCATTTCAGAGATTGTGAAGAAGACGGAGCAGCGTACGTAGTATTCCAACTAGATAAGATACTGGACGTCAACAAATTCACCTCGTACTTTGAGTGGATTGAACTCCAGACAGATTTGGGACGGCTCAAATCGGCCGTGGATGTAGGACTACTGAGGACTATATCTAGCTCCTTTAGCATGCTTTTGAGCCAAATGCTGACCGTGTCTGATGTTAACTTGGCTAAGTATCGGTGAGATCTATATCCATTCCATTCCACATACTAAATTATTATTACAGGACATTAATTTTACACAGCGCCATGTAGCCCCAAACTAAGCATACCTTGTAATATGGGAACTAGACTACTCAAATTATATTAAATTAAATTATTGTAATATTATCAATTCTAATATCAATTTATTTTTTACCTTTACCATTTACATCAAAAAACGAATCTAAATGATATTTGGCTTCATGGGTATGAAAATTAAATAGACTACTTTTATGCAAGCAAAACCATCGGAAATAGCAAGTTTTAACTAAACTGAATCGTATCTCCATGTCAGCTAAGAAATAATATATTCGTCTCTCTCTCAAAAGTTTGCTGGTAGAAAACTCGCCTCTGTTCATAATGTTTTCCTATGACATGCTGAAATCATATCTATGTGTACAATAAAGAATTTCAAGAATTACAAGATGACTTATGATTGTTTACGCATCACCATGCTGTTATATAAATGATTATTAAAAATAAGCATGTTTTAATACAGGTTAGATTACAATGGGCCAGTGGTCGGCAAAGATCTGCCAGCGTTAGTTGACCAACTCGAAAATATTGCAGCGCAAGTCTCAGATTTAGCTACAGCTGGAAAAATGGAAACATTAGGTGAGGCTTTTTTTTTATACGTCCCACCTGATGGAAAGCGGTTACCGTCGCCTGTGGACGCTCGCAACACCAGAAGCATTACTCGCGCATTGCCAACCCTTTTTTCAAAATGCCCTTTTTGAAAAACCCCATACTGTAGCTAGTGGTAAAAACCTCTGCAGGGAGATCATTCCACAATTGAATAGTTCGCGGGAGGAAGTTCCTCTTGAACCTTACGGTGCGCGACGGCATTGTGTTCAAAGTGTGTGGGTGGAATCTCTGTCGATGGAGAGCGGTGCGATGATAAAAAGAGGTTGCAGGCACCATATCAAACAATTCCTCAGAACAAAACCTATCATACAAGTGGTAGAACACACACAGGGAGGAAAATTCTCTCCTGAGGCTTAAAGGTTCAATACCACTTGTGAGTATGGGATCGTCAACAATTCTCAACGCTCGTCTTTGAACCGAGTCAAACGGCTTAAGCTGGTATTCAGGTGCTCCTACCCAAAGATGACGACAGTACTCCATGTGGGGTCGGACTTGCGACTTATAAAGAAGCAGCCTCTGCCCCGCACTGAAGTATAACTTTGCCCAATTGAGCACACCGAGCTTTTTAGATGCCAGCTTTGCCTTATCCTCTACGTGACTACGGATCTGAACATCGCTGGAGATTTCGAGGCTTAGCTGCTAGTCGCACTTTCAATAAAGCCTTGTCATACTATAACTTAACAAGGCCCAATAGTACTACTTTTTGACTCACAATTAAAATAGGACTGTTAAAAACAATATTTTAGATATATTTTAGAAAAATTGTTTTGATTTTAACTGTATATTTAGAAAAAAAACCGCTGCAAACCTAGGTCACACTCATTTAATTATACTAATCATATAATAATGTATGAGAAAAAGCCCCAGAAATACAACTTTTTCGAAAACACAATTAAAATAGGATCGTTATTGTCATTCTTTTTCATATATTTTGATTTTATTTTTGTATTTAGAAAAAGTTTAACACTGCAATCCGAGATTATTTAATTATACAAATAAAAAGCATTTATTTTGAATCGGATATTCATTTCAAAATAAGCGATAAACTACGTGGGAGAAAGGTTACACTGGACATACATATATAGTTATTGTATAAAATAGAAAGTCTTTATTAAATTAACTCTACTGACTCAAGTCAAAAATGGGAAACGACCCAATCCTAAAAGTAGCCAGTTGCTTTGCAATGTTTAGATTTATTAAGTGACAAGGTATTCTGAGACCGATGTCGAGGGAAAAGTGACACTAAACCTAAAACGACGTGTTCGTGATTTAGGCCCTAATTGGTTGACGCGCTCTGAACGGGTATGACAACCCGTTATGGGCCGAAACCTGGAAACCAATCACATGATAAGCAAACTGCAAGTCACTCATCGGACGATGGAAGGGGCTACGTAGGGTATCTCACTTCTCAATCATGTCAGAAACACAGAAATAGGAACGCAGAGATACGATTAGAACTGAGTTAATTGAGTAATCCTTGTCCCAAAAGGAAGTAGTTGTTGATTGGCGAGAGATGGAGTAAACGAGATCTTGAATGGAGACCATATTGGTGACATTAATGTGGGCAGACAATGTTCGAAGTGGGCTGGCGATCTGGTTAAAGTTGTGGGGACCAAGTGGATGCAGAGGGCAGGTTCGAGAAGGATTGCGTTGGAAGAGACCTTCACTCAGCATTTAGATGAATAGTGTTTTGAAACCTGACAATAATTGATCTATACTATTGTTTAGTTTTATAAATATTACAGCTATTTAGCGTGGCAATACAGCCAGTGTCTTGGGCACGCTTCCTGATACTGGTCTGGAACAGTTGAGTTACCTATAGCTGTGCCTTGGGTAATATGACTGATTTCTTTGTACGATTACGTTTTTAGATTAATTGTACATTTTATTAAATAAATGTTTAAATTATTAAAAAACAAGTCAATAAAATTTTCACTTGTGTATTGTAGTGGAAAGAGGTCATAAAAGTATATTATATATATCATTCAAAACATGCGTCAGACGAACACTATACATTTCGTAACGCGGATTTTACTCACGTATACGTTTATGTTGATGTAAGCACCAATGGTTTCAATTCAACAAGTGTATCATCATTAGGGTGAGTATGACTCGCCGTTTATATTGCGTCAGCGGCACGCACAGCCTTAGGTTTTGCGTCTCACTCTCACGTGAGATGCGAAACCGAACCGAGGTTACCTATTTAATTGAAACTGTTTGAGCCTAAGTCACCAAAAACGTGTACGCGAGTAAACCCCGTGTTTTAATGTGTCATATATTTTAAATCTTTCAGCGTCCAGAACCCAGAGGCTCTACGTCACGAATATAAAGCCTCTGGAACAGCTACGAGCAGAAATTGTATTCAAGCTGACAGAATTGGAGCTGCAACTGGTCCCGTTTAGAAGGAAACTAAACATATCGCTAAGCCACATTCACACAGCGCAGTTTTATATCAATAGCCAGGGAGAAGTTATTGCTAGGAAGGTAACTTGAAGATGTTTGATTGATTTTACTATCATTATTAGCATCATCATCATCTTCCGCCTGTATCCGGCTACTGGGTATAAGGCATCATGCAATAAATGCCAAACATTTTTGCACTGGGCATTGCATCCAGGTTTTTGCCTCAATCCGCTCTAAACCATAACGAACGACTACATAACGGATTGAATACTTGTAAAACTTTTTGTAAATACTAATAAAAAAACAAAAAACATCAAATTTTACTCAAATGCTTGTCCTGGGTGGGAATCGAACCCACTACCTACATCACATACGGCAGAATTGCTACAAACTGGCCTTTGAGGGTTGTTGTGAATAAAAATTTTCAAGACACTTTTTGTAGAATTAATAGAGTTAATTCTATAAAAAAGAGCCTAGAAGATAATCTTTTAGGCTCTAGGATTTTGGCTCCAGGCTAATTTATTAACAGTAAAAAAAATGATCAAAAAAAAGCGGTAAAATCTTTTGTAAATTTTAAATTAAGTGAATGAAATATCTACAAAGTATTCAAATGAGATTTTTGTTCTAGAAAATATCTCTATTCGTTTCCCGCCTCATCTCCCACGCAGCAGGCTGGCGCACCCACGTGCTGACTTCGACAGAGAAGCATGCTGCTCGGTGTCGCCCTCTGTTCACTGTTTACTCCGCAGCCAGGACTCTGTTCTGCACCAATTATATCGCTTCTCTGGTAAGAATCGACAGCCATTCTTGCATTTTGACATTGATTTGTAAATAGTGTTGGCGTGTAACCATCCAACAATTACAAGCCCTTTTTAACCTACTTTCAAAAAAAGAGGAGGTTCTGAAAGCGTCGGAATCTTTTTTTTTTATGTATGTTCCCCGATTACTCGAAGACGCCTGGACCGATTTAGAAAATTATTTTTTGTATGAAAGGGTGGTGGAACTTCACAGGTGGTTCCATTGACATCAGGTATTCGATACATAGCATTATCAATGGATATTATTGAATTTGCCTATTACTGAGAATAGTGTTGGAAACGTTCGAATCTTAGACTTCCGTTTGTACCTGCGAGAAGATAGCAAGTTGATTTCAATACAGCAAAATTTCATGGAGTTTTACTCTGTACCAAAGACTTTAATTTACTCCCAAGCTACGCAACAATCAAGGCCACCATCAAATCGAAGTTCACAAAATAGAAGGTCCACTCTTTTCTCGAAATAGTTATCGTGATATAGTTTGGGACTACACGCTTTGTAAAGCGATAACTGCTAGAACCGAGAAACATGTTTTCTCGTCCAGAATTCACATCTGATCACTATTAAGTATTTATAGTAGCTTGTCCTAAACGCTCACAGTTCGCAAGTAACTAGCATTCAATAGCAACAGGCAAGCTCATAGCCGCTTATGAGAAATCTTTAAACTTCTGTGATGAAGTACGCTATTTTTCTCCACGTATTTTGGTTTTTTAGCATGGTTGGTGGGTCTGCGGGGTCTTCCTAGGCGTGCTGTGGAGCACGGCTTTAACACCCCTCTGTGTCAAGTTGTGGAGGACATACGGATGGAAGATCAAAGCTCGAGAAGCGATCAACTTAGCCAATTTGGGAACAAGGTCAGGAATGTGTATTAGGTTTTTTTTATATATTTGAAATTGATAAACTCTTTCCAGGCTTGCCTGGGTATTGGGCGTTACCTGGGCGAGGATCTACGATGAGGCGAGTTTTCGTAGAAGCTGTCTTTTAAAGGCACTTAAGGCAATATGTCGTATACCATAGACTCTGACGTGTTGCTCACGATAACGCTTCATAAGCGGCAATTACGTAACCATTTAACCGCCTCTGTGTTCTAGTGGTTCAACCCACCGATTTCAGATCCAGAGGTCTGGCAAGGACTGGCTTTTATTTAGGCCAGCGAATTAGCATAGTTTTTCAGCGTGGCAATGCAGCCAGTGTCTGGGGCAAGCTTCCGTCTTGTACTGGTCTGGAACAATTGAAGTACCTATAGACTGTTTGTAACGGACCTTAGGTAACCCGCCTGCTTCCTTTGTATATAGGTAGTTTAATTGTTAATATTTTCAGCCAACAAGAAACACCGACAACTGCTCCTTGTGATGCCAGCAATTGGAATACTCCAGGGTAAGGTCATTAAGAGAAGAGAGGTGTCAAAGCTAGTTGTGGTAGTGGTAGCACTTAGTTGAAGTCCGTCTGGCTAGCTACCACCATCTTACCTCATTCTGTCGCCATAACAACAATTCTAAAAATTGTTGTGCTCCATCATTTAGAGGTAAGCTAGGTCCTCAGTTAGTTGAGGATTCCGGGTGAAGTGCGCCTCAACCTTCGGCTTTATCTCAATTTGTAACCAGGTGAGATAAAGGCTAAGCGCTTCCCGCACAATCAAAAATAAAAAAAAAACATTTTATGAATTGTTTGTTTCTGAAAGTCGAGGTACTGTAGATTCCATTTGACTAAAGAAGTTAACTTGTGGCGCTAGTATTGTTGCTAATCAAAATTCAAAGCCAGCCCGCGGTACTGTAACACTGTCAAAACGTCGAAATCAATAAACAAATAAAACTATTCAAAAAACGTATTAATATAAATAAAAACGCGGTTAATACCTTCTGCGTTTAAAAGTAATTTATAATCGTGTTACGCCTAATTCTGTAGGAATTAGTCAAAATTTGCATTCAAGTGATTTTTTTGCATTTTCCTTATAGATCCAAAAACAATGAGAAATATTTTTGGATATTTAATATAAAAAAAACGAAGGGATTTTCACTGACAGATAGCTGATTTTAGAAATAAATAAGTTTACTTCTGAATAAAAAAAAATGTGAAGGTTACGCGCGATAAAGCATTGAAATACGAATACATACTAGATTTTTTTGCGTATTTTTCGTGGTAAAGGGGTGTGATGAGAAAGCATTTTGGGTAGTTTCCACATTGATAGGAATAAAGTCCCGTGCGTTTGCTTGATATTTATCATGTTTGTTGTTTTCTTTGTCTCAAAGCCCACCAGCGCCGCCTCCGAGAAATGATAGTTGGTGAAAGCTCAACACAATTACATACAGGAAGCAAGTCTTTGTTCTCGATTCAAGAGTTTATAAATAGAGTTTTGTAAAGAGCAGTGAGTTTTTATGGATATTACGTATCACGAAATGTGACTAAAATACATTACCTGCTTATAAAAAACGTGTTTTATTTTTATGAATAATTGGAGCATGGGTCCTGGCTTGTCTTGCTTAAGGCCAGAGCGAGGATAAGGTCTACGATGGACTTAGCTTAGCTTAGCTTCCCCGAAAGCAGTGGCTCTCACGTGTATCGAATGGAATGACCGAATGGACACAGAAAACCGCTTGGCGCTGGATTTCGGGGGGAGCCAGGTGGACTTTTACCGGTCCAACCATCACTGTTTTCATCCCGGGATATAGGAGGTATATCACACCTAAATTAACCAAGTCCCGAGTACTGAGTCAACCTTCACGGCAATATGACCGCGAGCAGGCCTAACAAGTAATAAATTACTGTGACGGTCTCATCTTCAATGCTCTTCCAATTCAACTTGCGAAAGTCGTCAAAGTTGACTTGGACCACGCCAGTATCCAGGTGGCAGTATCCTCCTGAAATTTACCGCCTCCGTGGTCTGATGGTTCGCCCACCAGTTTCAGATCCAGAGGTCTCGGGTTTGAACCTTAGGGTATTACAATAGGTATTGTGGTTTGGTTAGTGGTAGGTCTTTGTTTAAGTCCGCCTGGCTTGCTACCACATCTTACCTTAGTCTGTTGCCATAACAACAATTGCAATTAGTTGTGTTCCGGCATTTAGAGGTAAAATAACCAGTTCCTAAGACTGTTGAAGATTCCAAGTGAAGTGCGCTTCCACCTTCGGCATTGTCATAACTTGAAACATAGATGATATATAAAGGCCAAGCGCGTAGTATAAAAAACAGGTATAAACCTTCAAATTTATGCTATTTAGAAATGAATGACAAACTATACGTTCTTATGGGGCGTTCATAGATCTATACCATTCATCAAGGCAATACGGCACAGAACAAACAACCGAACAGCAATATAACTGTATCCTATATCAATAAACATGTATGAAAATCGGAAATAGATCTGAGGATATAGGGATGAACACATTCGATATAAATCAACCGTTCATAACTCACGTTACTTTTAGTTTCGTTCTATTTCTTCTCTAAATTATGAAGCTTAGACCCACCCTTAGTCAATAAATTATCGCAAGATGTTGATAGAAAAGGTAAAGAAAATGAAAGTGGTAAAAGGTGCAAAAAGGTTTCATTCGCTGTAACATTATAATATGTCTCTTTACCTACATAGAGGGACATGGTCTGTAATGGTTTTTTGAGGCTTGCGGTTAACTTTTTTAAATTAATAAATTAGAATAAATTGAATACTTTTAAGTTTCTCAGAACATCAACTTTAATAGTAAATTATGCACAAAGGAGATAAAGAAAGCTATGACGTCACGGCCGGTATATTGAATCCTGAGTGAAATGAAGGGTCCAAGCTGCCCAACACCAAGACAGGCTTTATCTCAAAGGAGCATACTCTACTTTTAACAGCTGATAAAAAGCCAGGGTTACTTAAATTATTAATATGCATAAGAAGTTAATACCTATATATTGATATTAGAAATAAACTAAAAATACGGATTCCGATACAGCCTTGACTCCTTTTGTTCTCCACTGAACAAAGTCGTCATATTGTTGTATCTGTGTTTTGATTTTTCCAGTAGTAGATTCTAAACAATATCTACAAGTGTCTGTTTTAATAAACTCTCGAGTAGAATCACTATCGCTTGACGAGATATTTTGATAACGCGAATTGGTACCGATCTATTATAATCACATTCAGATCTTTTAAAATCAAAGCAACGATCACCGTCATTTGTTTCATTTTCCTCACTGCAATAGCGCCTCAATTCTTTTTTTTTTTAGTTTCGATTCTCGAACAAACCTTTTTTACACGGTATTTGGGCATTTTTTTACTCGGAGTTTTCCACAAGTTTTTACGAATTTGCCTCTCAAAATTCAAACTACTTTTGCTTCCAAAGAAATTTTAATGTGTGCAATAAAGTATTTTCATACATTAATGTGTGCAATCAAATATTTTCATACATTCATGTGTGCCATAAAGTATTTTCATTAATTCATTCATTTTTCAGGCATTTGTTATAAGTAGCGATATATATGTTTAAAGCTAAGTAAATTCATTTAATGTTTGAATCCGTGTTTTCTCTCTTGAGACATCAACAACTTACTGTTAAATACTTTTCTAATAATATTAAGTAGGTATTTTAAGGGGTTGGTCACAACATTTCCAAATGTTATATCGACACAAAAATTCACAACTCACGACGGTGCGGAAAGATGCGGGTTCGACTCCCGATGCGGGTATAACATTTGTAAATACTTATACATTATTTAAAATATGTAGGCTCTTGACATCGATGCTTGCCTGGGTGCAGAGGAAACCACGACGCACTTAATACGGAACACAACAAACTACTTTGCGCTGGACTTCGGCAGAAGGGCGGTCGCAAGACACCTAGGACAGAACTATTTTTTTTTATTGTATGACGGGGAAGCGCTTGTTTTTCATCTCACCTGGTTACAAGTTGAGATAACGCCGAAGGTGGAAGCGCACTTCACCCGGAATCCTCAACTAACTGAGGAAATGGCTATCTTATCTCTAAATGCCGGAACACAATAGTTTTTAGAATTGTTGTTATGGCGACAGAATTAGGTAAGATGGTGGTAGCTAGCCAGGTGAATTTAAACAAAGTCCTACTACCAACCAAACACAATATTGTACTACCCTTGGGGATCGAACCCGTGACCTTTGGATCTGAAATCGGTGGGTTGAACCACTAGACTACAGAGGCGGTTAAAATATTATAAGACCTATCAAACATATCAATATTAAAATATTATATACCATATATTATGAAAATCCTATCGCTGGACCTACATAGGTACAGCTCAAGGATATAAGGAGTATTAAAATCCCTTAGCTGAAAGTAGTTTCATCCATTAAATGGATTTATAAAACACAAATAAGGTTCATATTAGTTTAGAATATAATATATTCGCTGGAATCATATTACAGGTACTGAGATCAGAAAAGGTGTACCAACTAACAGTACTACCTAAAGAGACAATATCTTATCATAATATCTAATCTATGGATACCTAAAAAGTGCCATATGCGTCTATAAACCGGTTTACAAGATTAAAATTCATCACGCAAAATGACTACAATTACTTAGCGAGCATAGATTAGACCAATGCATAGGGGTGACACAAATGTGACATTTGTCGCACCTGCCTTCGGGCACCAATTAAAAAAACCCAACCGAACCATCGAATCTGCAAAAAAAAAATTAATTAGAAGACCGCTTCTGTGGTCTTATGGTTCTCTAATTGTTCGGTTCGATCCCCAGGGGAGTACATATTTGTACTTGATTTGGTTGGTGAGTGGACTTGTTTCAAGTCCGCCTGGCTAGTACTTTAGTATGTTGCCTTAGCATCGATTCTAAATTGTAGTATTCCGTCATTTATAGGTGAGACTGCCAGTTTCTCAGTATATTGAGGGTTCAGGTGAAGTGCCCTTCCATTTTCGGCCTTATTTTGCTATTGAATTACAATTTATTAATATATCGGATTCTTATCAGATCAATTAGGTAAGATTTTACTGGGACAATCCTGGTGCAAAATGTTTGTACATCCTTGTTACCTACATTCTGACAAATAAATTATTTGATTTCATTTTCCCGACTGTTTTTTCGCTCAGATCAGGTGAAAAAAGACCAAGCGCTTTTTTGTCGTACAATTAAAAAAGTATTTTGCAAGTATCTATTAACAATTTTTTTTTTTATATGTTTGCATTTATAACTATTTTCAGGTTTGAATTATTGTTGATAACCAACAGAATTGGAACCACATGCTAAGTCTCATAATTTCTAGATATCAAGATTTTACCTCTCGGTCTATTCTGCGTTATAACTCTATGGAAAGTTACGCCAGCGCAGCCGTCATAAATGTAATGATCCATCTGTGTTCGCGACCGCCTAACAAATCACGCGGCCTTAACATCACAAAAATACATTGCGAAATGTCGCAGGATAGTGATATTTTGGGATTTAAAGGTACAACTACTAGATTATCTTAAACTGCTAATTACAAATCATCATCATCACAGGAAAAATAACATACATTTTGTGCATCAGTGGTTTAGCCATTTTAGGTGATTTTTATTTTTGATAATATTTGATTTTCAATTTTTTTTTTTATGTTTTGATTGAAATTGATAAGGCTGTGATGGGGATATCATTGTAGCTTTGGAAAATTTACCTTAAAAAAGGGTGCTAACGAGTGCACTGGTGGATAACAATCGTTTCTGTCACAATCCCCATAAAATTATGAAATTTCAAAACTTGCGTGAGTTAAACTATCAATTTTAAACACAACATTTAGGTGTTTGTCCTACTGTTGAACTGATAATGTTGGTTCCTTTATAAACGAAAACGTGAGTGAAACAAGTGTAATTATTAAGTATAAATAAATAAAACGATAAAATAAGCTAACTTTTATACAAAAACCTCCCTTCTTTCTAGTAAAGTAAAAATAATACTATTCAAAATAAATGAACTCAAAAGATGAAATTTTAAGTTATTATAATTTAGTAAAATAAAGTGACATATCTTTCCAATAGTTTTAATCACACTAACTTTTCAATTTTGATTTAAACCGAAATGAAACAGACTTATGTAGTAGGCCAGCTGATCCGCTCCTTGAGGAGCATCGGAATTATAATATTAATATTACATACATTTAATTCATTAACTAATCGTTCACATATTATGACTATAACTAGGCTTCAATCATCTTAATTATTTCTTGAAAAACAGAAGGATTACATCGAATATCGATGGATGGAGGTGCCCCAAAATTTGTGTTGCATACGAATTTATACACAGTCGGCTCTGAGATATCTCACATAAATATAAGTTAGGCAACGTGCATTTTCAATTTACAGTAAATCTAGTGGTATTAGGCTGAACTGAACATTTTAGCTAGAAATATTCTCTCTCGAGCTAAATCTGCAAATTATTACTTTACTATGTAATTTGTAGCTCTGGCTTGATAGTCTGTTCAGTTAATGTTAGAGCTGTAGTATAATCGTGGACGTCAAATTGCAAGTATCTGTAAGTTTGTTTGAAAGTGTGCTTTTATTATGCATCCTGCAATGCCTTTGTTATGAGTTAACTTTTCCAAAGCAGCCAAGTCAAAGAATACACTATTCTTTGCCTTGGCTACCTTGGACAAGCCAAGTCAAAGAACAGTGTATTCTTTGACTTGGCTGCTTTGGACAAGTTTTCCTCCGTCCACATATGGATTAGTGTGTGCCGACTAAGAGGCTACATCAGGAAATATACTGCAGTACCAGCTCTTGATCTTGAAACTTGCACAGGCACAGATGGGTCTACAATAGTGCGAACATACCCAGATGGTGCCTATTATGATTTGATCTAAGGCGACACGTGACCCATGGGCTGGCCAGCAAATAAACATAGCTTTTCAGCGTTTGGGACGCATCCGTGTGGTACTGGTCTGGAACAGTTGAGTTACTTATAGATTGGTTGAAATGGTCCTTAGGTAACCCAACTGCTTCTGCATGGATTCATTGAAAATTCCAGGTTGAGTGTTTTTCCATCTTTGGCCTTTTTTAATTGAAACTAGGTGTGATGAAGGCCAAAGGCTTCCCCGTCGTACAATAAAAAAGTGAATTTGATCCAAGTATTTTAAAAAGTTTTCAATTTATTACGAGGATGTGCTTGTCCTTCATCTCACCTGATGAAGATGGAAGCTCACCTAATGAAGGTGGAAGCGCACCTCATCCGGAATCCCCAACAAACTGAGGAACTGGCTATCTTCACAACATTATTTTAAGAATTGTTGTTATGGCGACATAATTATGTAAGATGGTGGTATCTAGCCAGGCGGACTCAAACAAAGTCTTACCATCAACTAAACCCAGCACAATATTGTACTCTCCTTGGGGATCAAACCCGGGACCTCTGGATCTGATACCGATGGGTGGACCACTAGAACAAAGAAGCGGTTAAAAAAAATCAATTCAAATATCTAGTTTTAGATGATTGATTGAAAAACCAGCACAAGGTTGATCTTTTGTAGTTTAACTTGTGTACAAGTCGCAATCATAAATCATCATAGTGACAGACTTTCGCGGTCAACGTTTTAATAGATCATTGGCCACATTACTATGATCTAGATAGAAACGTTTACTATTGGACATGGATAGAGCCTCCTCCAAAACTAGAAGAGGAATTTCCTATTTTTTTTAATTACTAAGGTGTAAACTACAGGAACAATTTTTTTACTGTACCACGGGAAAGCACTTGGCCTTTATCCTGGCCTCACCTGGTTACAAGTTAAGATAAGGCCGAAGGTGGAGGCGCTCTTCACCCGGAATCCTCAACAAACTGAGGAACTGGCTATCTTACCTGTGAATACCGGAACACACATTTTTTTAAGAATAGTTATTATGGCGACATAATTAGGTGAGATGTTGGTAGCTAGCCAGATGGACTGAAACAAAATCCTACTACCAACTGAAGTATTGATGTATTTGTATCGTCAAAGTCTATCCGAATCCAGTGTGCTAAGTTTGGGTTATAATTGAAGATCACTCGATGAGTGTTTGCTCACCGCGAATGGTGACTAAGTTAAACCAACCAAATTTAGAATGACATTTACCACTATCTGGTTGCGTTGTACCATGGACCAATTTAAAATGGGCGTTTCTATTCGTGCGTAACTTGATAATTAGCTACTTTCAAGGTGTAAAATGTCACTAAATGTTCCAAATCCAGAACTAAAATATGATATTTCTGAACCATACTACCCTGATCAAATCAATACAGTAAGATGGCACTTTTTCTGCCTTTTTTTTTGCGGTGGCGTTATTTCTCCTATTTGACGGTACCTACCTAGTAGGAAGCTAGGTACCTTGCTACCTAATTGATTGAAGACTAACAAATGTATTTATCAACAAGGCTTTATTTCATCAGAACTTAAAACTTATTTTTAAGGAAATCTGCTACTTAAAAAAGATAGTAGGTAGGATAGTAGTAGTAGGTTTAAGAAGGTAGGTACTATATGTACCTACCTACTTAAACCTGCCTTACAAAACAAAATATATCTTATCCCTATTTTCTAATGATTATAATTTAATTGGTGCTTATTTAAGTACTTACTCACTCTACTCTCATTGTGAAAATCCAAGCGATGAGAAATGATAACGTTACGAACGCATAAAGTAAAGTTTACGCCAAAATGATCGTTGTTGGTTGAAACAACCAAACATGAGCGGTAGCGTCCCCACTCTCGTCCGATAGTCGATGCTCGATAAGTTTGCCGTACAAATCTTGAACTCGCGAATTTTGTTTCATATTAATTACACTAGATGGCGATGTGCTAATTTCATACAAATCGTGGCAAAGGCTAACGCGATCGAGCAGGTATGGATCAATATTACAACTGACACTCGCCATTCAGGACCAGGGGGGGTACCTCGACCTCTTATAACATATTCTAATTTATTATTCTTGTTTTGATATTACTTACTTTTGTCACTATCTGTCCAGTGTAGAAAAAACGAGACAAAAGTAATGTAAGATCAAAACGAAAACGCTATAATACGTTGTGGTTATGCCCTAGACCATAATCCCTATTCCATTGCAAAAGGGAGTTTGCAATGTAATTTACGGATTTTCAGCGATTTTGCCATTTGGTACTATTTTCTCTTTATTTTATACAGCTTCCTTATTTTTGCCGTCTATAGCAATAATCCAAACAAAGGTAATCGGTCAGATAACTTATGAATATTTAATAACTATCGAAAACACTCCATTCCCATGAGATCCCAATCTTTCCACGGAGTTTTGAGTACTTCTGAGATCTTGGCAACAACTCATATTTTATGCTGGCAAGTATCTGAAACTACTCAAGACAATTTTATCGGCCCATTGGTGATCTAGATCATTAATTTTGTTTTTGTAAACAAACCTAAATCGTGTTGACCGATTTATTACAATGGAAAGGTTATCATATAAAAATAGACATTTTCAGTAAATTTGTCTGGATATGTTGTAATAGCTATGACGAGGCGTTCACGACTTAAGAATCGACGCCTCCAATTCAGATTTAAAAGAAGAAGGACAGCAATTTCTGTGTATTATCTAAGCCTTTACTGCGATCACCAATCCGCCTGCCAAGTGTGATTATTATTAGCGGTATGATACCATGAATCGACTATTATTTATTTATTTATTAATGTATTTATTTATGTATTTATTTATTTAATTATTTATTTATCAACATTACAACAATTTTTACAGGCTTAACCTAATACAATAGCGTAGTCATCAAGAAAATACAAAAATAATAATTACTTAAAATCACAATATACAATCAAAACTCATAATAAAATAAACAATAAAAACAGTCATCTATTTACGTAACACAAAACATACGAGGCTATTTTTGCGAATTCGTTCGGAGAACAATGAAAAAGGTCTACAATCACTAGGTTGAGCGTGTGCATAGTGCGCGTCAGCGGAGCTTTGTCGAGCAAGTTGGTCTTGCCGCCAGCCACGTCGAACAGGCGTGGTCTACTCCGGCGGTTCACGTATTATATAGTTACGTACGTTAATTTGATGTATTAAAGGCCGTTTTACGCCTCTTCAATCAAGTCCATTTACTGCTTCTATCGTCTAGTGGTCCGCCAACCGGTTTCAGATCCATAGTTCGATTCCCAGGGGTAGTACACTATTATGCTTGGTTTGGTTGGAAGAAGGACTTTTTTCAAGTTCGCGTGGTTAGCTAACACCATCTTTGCTAATTCTGTCGCCATAGCAACAGGTCTTAATTGTTCTGTTCCGGCATATTACAGGTAAGATAGCCAGTTCATCGATATGTTGAGGATCCGGGTAAAGTGCGTTTCCACCTTCGGATTATCATAACTTGAAACCAGCCAAGGGTTTCCCCGTATTAAAATAAAAAAAATACAACGTTTAATATAGCCACTACAGTGGGCGTTGAATTAAGATGAGTCGTGATCGTGATCTTGAACTCCATGGACACTAGGTCAACTGCGGCGCATCTACACTTGCATAATCCGTGATTCATCTTCGGTCAACGAACCTATCGTAATCATAGTTATTTTTTATTAATGGTAAATACAGTTAGATTATCAATACACTCTTGGACTTGCAGATAATAAATAATTAATAAAAATATAATATTAATGTTACAGGACATTCATTTTACACAGCGCCATCTAGCCCCTGAATAAGCATAGCTTGTAATAATGGGAACTAGATTACAGATAGAATACTTAAATACGGTTTTTTTTTGTAAATACATACTTATCATACAATACAACACCCAAACACAGAACAAACATCTACATTCATCACACAAATGTTTGTCCTGGGTGGGAATCGAACCCACAGCCTACAGCGCAAGGCAGAATTACTACCAACTTAGCAATATAGGTCCATAATTTGTCGCGGCGATTGCGGTTTAAGAATAGACCCCTTCAACTCAGCTCATGAATGTCGTAAAAGCTGACTAAGGGATCTCACCAGAAGAAGGGCAGTAGCTACCTACCTTCTTCTACTACTTGACTGTGATCACAAATCTGCCTGCCAAGCGTGGAGGAGGTTATATAGAGAGATGTTATTGGTCTGCCGTTTTAGTTAAATAAATAAATAACCTGGAGCATTAATAGTCTCACGAGTTACGTAGGTTTCATACAAAAACATGGTCTCAACGTAAACGACCTAAGCCATGAAACCTATCGTCGGGAACTCGTTGAACGTAATCCCTTAAAACTATAAACTTTGTGGCAACACCAAACATGTTTGTCTAACCTTTCACCGCAAAGTCTAGAGTGTGGACCGATCTAGATTCGAGAGATAAATGTGTGTCCGCCGTCTTTCGAAATCTCAATTTAAGTGGGTATCTATCAGTCCGGGTCCCATAGAGAACGCGGGAGGCTGTGGCGTAAGTGCTGGGACGAACAAATGGTCTAGCAATATTATTAGTGTTACCATTGGAATGTTTTCTTCGCATTTGCAATACGGAGATAACTTTATCCGTTTCTATCTACATTACATTGTTTTTCTCTGATTCACTTAGACCTAAATTTGATATAGCAATATAAAGTTTAATATAATAAATAAAACACACGTCACTAGCCGCATTCATACTGTTTTGCATCAGTATTGAAGGCTATTGAAAATCGTAGGTATCTAAGTTACATAAAAATCGTGTTAATATTTTCAGTAAGACCATCAGCTTACTGGCAATCAACGTACAACCCGAACCTGGAAACGTGAAATTATAAGGAAAGCTTTCTTTTTCAATGTCAAGTTGCACTTCAAAAGAAAAGATTTGCAAATTCATACGACGATCATTTATGACCCATGTTTCATTACGTTTTTGGCAAGCATATTTAGTATCTTAAAAGTACAAAAATATCCTTAAATTTGTCAATTCGTTAAAAAAAAATTGTTACTTGTTTAATAGGCTCTTGCTCACAAATTGTACACCAAGGATGAGGTCGTCAATAAAGTAAAATATTACAATAAAATATAAATATTACAGGGCATTAATTTTACACAGCGCCATCAAAATCACAATCTAAGCAAAGCTTGTAAATATGGAAACTAGATAACGGATATAATTTATTTATTTATTTTATTTTATTTTTACAATTTTTGGAAAACTTACAGCTAGGTTTGTACAATAGATTATTGAATAACTATGCAACCAAATGTCACATAATAGGAAGGCCAATTAAAAGTTTCCACAGATAACTAAAATAAATGATATACGAACATAAACAGATAAAGTAGACAATATTTATAAAAAAAGTATATTAATACTAATATACTTTTTTTATGTGAATACATACTTACCATACACAGAACCAAAATCAATATTTATCAAACAAATGTTAGTCCTGGGTGGGAATCGAACTCACATTTGAGCTGTGTGTGAGGCAAGAGAGCGAGCCTACCCAGTAGGAGCCTATTAACTCTTTAACTTTGAATGTCGAATGGCTTACATGAAGTGGGATTGACCTCGAAACCATCTTAATCCCACCGATCCACAAGTTGGTCGCTTGAACTATCTAATAAAAAAGTAATGCAACCGGATCTTCTGGAAAGCGGACCTAAAAGTTGGTAAGCCAAGGACTTGAAACGCTGTAAGTAACGTAAAGATTTTTTATTTGTTCACAGTTCCATGGCCATGTTTTATTCAATACAGGACCAACGATTTCATAAAAGCCGATCTAATCTATAAATCATGCGAACTCTTATTAGTCATGCGAGCTTATTTCGAAACCAGGCTATGAGCATTTTAAGCAGTGCTTTAGTATGTATAGATAGGTCAGTGTTTCTGACGAGCGGGGCACTATGTTGTCATTTCCTGTAGATGTTTGGCAAGTTGTTTAGTTTGCTCTACTTATTTATACTTAATCATACCTATATATTTGGAACAATCCATTAATACCTATTTGGGTTTTCGTTAGTTCAGTTCTTGAGGTAGGTAATCTTTCAAAAATAGCATATGTCGAGTTTTAGGTTTTTCCATTAAGTCAGACGGATGGGAAATAAAACGATATGTCTCGAAGTATAAATCATCATCTTCATAACATAACATCAGATACACTACCACTACAAAAGAAACATTCAAATTATTTTAGACAACAAAAAACATTATGAGATGATATTTTAACATGAAGTCACGTGTATTTTCTGAAGTTAAATGTCACCCCATATTGTTACATTGACAGAAACCATTCGGCACCTTAATTTGTTTTACCAATAGCTGTTTTGTCGTCGATTGGGGGCAGCCTGTTCAGCAGTGGGCGTGTGTAATCGATATAATAATGATGAATAGTCATCCCGTATGCAGCAAATAAATTCTCAAAAACCAATATGTACCATAAACCGTCACCCAGATACCTTAAAAGCAGCGCAATATATCTTTTTGAATACCAAACGTAATTTATAAATTTGGAGAATCGTGCTCCATCCATAACGAGACTGAGCGATCCAACTGCGCCAAAAGTGGAATTCACTTCGCACGTTTTAAATCCTTCTCTGTAAGTTCTTTTTCGGCGCGTTTGTGAATAACAGCTTCAAGGATTTTAAATGATAGTCCGGTTTAAGTCACTGAGAATGGATATTTTGACCTTAATGCACGCGTTTTACCAAATTATTTTACACTTCATCACTCAACATCGGCATAAATAATTGATATTAATCTGAATGACTTTTTATAAGCTTTAATTCACACATTATTTTTGTGTAAGAATTTTAACACCAGCCTTTACCACTTTCAGACGGAAACTGGAAAGTAAACTTTGGAACTGGCGCCTTGGTGACAATTTAAATGATTTTTTGGGTTCACTAGACCTCCGCTGTCCGTTCGTCTGTTTGTCTGTATCTTAATTAGTTAGTATATTAAGGCTGTATCTGAGGATACAGCCTTCTTCCAACTCTAAGACATATCAACTAATGAGATACAAATGTTCATGAACCGTATTAGGTAGACAGTTTAAATTTTCGAGTGTATGCTAATTGGGATTTATTTTGTAGTAAAAATTTTGTATTTCAAGTGATTGCACTTGGTCATTTTACAAATGTTATTATGACACAAAACCCACGACGGGACTCGAACCCGCATCTTATCCTAAAGCTGGAAACGCTCTAACTAACTGAGCTGTGAGGCTCGCTCTATCGTAGACTTTATCCTCGCTCAGGTAATGCCAAGGCAAACCTCAAGATTAAAACCCACTTTCAAATAAAAAAAATAAAAATCTGATCCATGTTTAAGGAGGGTGAATCAAATAACACGCAGCATCATTCTTGCCTCACTGCGTTGCGAAATCTTTTAATTTGCGAGAAAAATTACCACAATTAACAAGATCCAGATTCGAGTTTCAAATTGCCTCTTAGAGGAACAGCTGACTCAGACTTAAGTTAGATTTATGATAAAGGTTATTAGAATGTTCAGTTTTATTAAAACAAATCTTCCATAACTAGCGATGCATTTAATTATGTCCATGCTGAATTTGACAAACATTATGCTTGATACCTACTACGCTATTATGTATTTTAATCAACGGGTGAGTATGCTATCCAAGGCGATCTCATCCAGATGGTGGTGACAAAAATCGGCTGGGTTATCTATAAAATATAAAGATATTTCTACGACATCCATGGGCTGATGGGCATGGGCGTTTGACTGTCTTTTTGTATGTACGCACATAACGCGAAAAACAACGTCGACCCCGGGCAACGAAATGGCAAGAGCAAGTCTTGCTAGCGGTTACGGCTGAGTAATCACAACACTGTTAGAAGAACCTATAAAGGTCTACAAAGCGTAGTGATGAGACTTGGCGAGAGCGTGTCTGCCAAAGTCACCGGGAAACGCTTGGCCTTCATTCCACTTGGTAACAAGTTGAGATAAGGGCGAACGTGGAAGCGCACTTCACCCGGAATCCGTAACAAACTGGCTATCCTACCTCTACTTGCCGGAACACAAAAAAAAATAGAATGTTGTTATGGCGACAGAATTGTGGGATCATGGGATCGAACCCGGGACCTCTAGATCTGAAATCGGTGGGTTGAACCACTAGACCACAGAGGCGGCTTGCAATGTTCTGTTGGTGTGTGGAAGAGCCAGAGCTGTCTTGGTAAGTACTCCATCGTATCATCCAAACCTGTGCAAGCTTTGAGGTTAGTTCTTTATATGATACAGCTAAGCTCTTGCTCAAAAGAGCAAGAGCTGTAGCCGTATCGTAACTGTTTTTGTCTCTGTGATAATTTTGTGGGTAAATCGAGTTGGTGCTCGAGTTAAGGCAATTCACATTGACCTACATATCCGAAGGCTGCGCCAAATGTCAACAGGACCTTTGGATGACAACGAGATCACCTGCCAGCAATATTATATCTTAATTGCTCTATACGCAATAGTCAGCGTAGCAATTCGCGAATTGGAGTATTTTTTAACCTTTAAACTCTTACAATGGCCCCAAAGTACTTTTATTTATACTTTATTGCACACACATACAAAAATAAAAGTACAAGATAACTTAAGGTTAAAAAGTATGGCAAAGGCGAGCTTAACCCTGATGAGAGTTTTCTTCCAGCAAACCTAGGTAAAGATTTAAAAAAAAAATGGGAAAAGTGTACAACATTTATTAATAAAGTACTGCTAATGAACTATAAACTACGATTGTAGTTCATTTATCAGTGGCATTTCTCATCTTTTTTAATTAATGGTATAATTGGATAGTAATAACTTAGGTTTGTAATGCTTTACGGCAGTCGTAGTGGAAGATAAAAAAATGTGTATGTTATACTGTAAGGTAACTTGGGTGTTAGTTTTTATTTATAGTTCTGGAATAAACGTTCATTACTATTATTTATCTAAATGAATTAAAATCAAAATATAAGCACAAATGAGCTAAGTGCAAGCTTATTTTCCATATCGATTGGGAAATTAGTTTGTAAATAGTTTTTCATCTACTAAGAAAGGCTGACTGGCACTCAGCAGGGGCGGGAAATTCATCTTCATATGATGATGATGACGTGTTGACTTATTCTGTCGTGTGGGAACTAGGTTAATGTAGCTATGAATCTTCTATAATAATCCTGCTTAACATCCGTTATGTGCAAAACCAGTCTGCCACATTTAAACATGTCCCAAGAATTTCACACCCAGGAGCATTTATTTATAATTGAGTAAAAAATTAAGATTATATCTTTATAATAATAAATGTTAGAGGACATTTTCAACTCACCATTTAGCCCCAAACAAAGCTTGTAATATGGGAATTAGAAAACGTATATGATACCTATAGACTTTAATTGTAAATACATACCTACTCATCATATAATACAACTCTCAAACATAGAACAAATATCTATTACTCATCACACAAATATTTGTCCTAGATGGGAATCGAACTAACAACCTACGGCACCGAAGGCAGAACTACCACATAATGAGCTAAGGCTGTTAAATATTTATAAAATTATCCACTTATTATTTTACTCTTTCTAGTCGTTTCTAGTGCAATTAGGACTTAATTTTATTTCAAGATGAATCATGAGTTCGGTTGACTGAACTACTGATACTAGACCATTTTAGGCATGGAACTCGTTGTCTTCGTCTGATTTTCCGCACTGAGACACTTCAGTCAGACACAAACGTCCTATAACACAAACTTGCTACATGTTAAGCCACATCTTTACTTGTTTCTCATGTAAGCTCGGCAGACGTTGTGGATGGATCATCAAAAAATAATGGCCCGAGTCTCTTGCCTTTCTCCTTGTGTGCTGGTCGCGATTCTAAACAGGCGGTAGATTTGACGTTTCAAAATGATCCTAAAAGATCGTAATGAATAAAAAAAATGACTGAAAAAAAAACAAAATAGTACTCGTATGTACTAAGTCTATAAATTATATAGTACTTTTAAAAGAAACCTGTGCAAAAATGTTTGGCAATGATAAATGTGAATGCGGTACTTAATTAGCCTATTAAAATTAATGAATGGGATGCCAAGGTATACAGCGAATTAAGTTGCGCAGTGTTTTCAATACAAGTGGTCAACAACCTTTTGACGCAATTTTTTTTATACGTTAAGCACTTGGCCTCGAAACTTGAACTGGTAAATTTGCGTTTTTTTTTACGACGGGGAAGCATTTGGCCTTCATTTCACCTGGCTACAAGTTAAGATAAGGCGAAGGTGGAGATGCACATCACCCGGAATCCAAACAAACTGAGGAACTGGCAATCTCTAAATGTCGGATACAACAATTTTAGATTTTTTGTTATGGCGACAGAATTAGGTATAAGATTGAGGTAAGTAGTAGGTATTCACCGTTTCTGGCCCAAGGGGGTCGAAAAATTTTTTGGAAATTGGGCACCCTGGATTGGTCTGTCGCATGATTCAACGTACCTGCCTCAGGGGGTGCGAAAAGAAAAAATAAAATAATAATTTGAAAATTGGGCACCCTGGATCGGTCTACCCAATTCTTTTTAGGCTTTCTCAACGCTTAACCGAGATAGGAATTTTAATTGCATGCTCCTAGTATGTCTCATTAAGTCATTACTAATGACATACTCGGCACTAATCATCGTCGCTCTAATTATATTCATACCAATGAAACCACACTTTCTATTTTCACATTATTTTATTTCAACTCATTGACATTATACAAAAATAAAAAAAATATTTACACAATGAACTACAACTTTAAAATTACCTTAGCAACTAATTATACACATTTATTAAATCTTAGATACTATTTCTTATTCTAAAATGACCCCATGCTAATGTATCAATACTGTTGGGTAAAATATATCTCTTAGTATCGCTGTATGATAAACATGTTTTGTTAATTTTTTGCGTAAAAATTGTATGCTTTATCGACTTAAATCTATACATATCACAAAATTGATTTTTTTTATCAAACAGGCATGATTTGAAATTTTCTATTTTCATCTTTTTTGTAACACATTTATTGACACCTTTTGCTTTAGCTGTAATTTTATTCTCCACTTCAAACGCATACATTTTTGATCGGAGGCCTACAAATTCTTTCATAATTTTACCGTTATTTTCATCTTTGAAAAAACCTAACTTCTTTTTATTGATTCTCGGATAACTAAATATATTATCTACTGGATAATCCGATGTATCAAATCTGGAGGATAAGTCCGTTTTGATATCATCATAAAAATGATCCGCAAAAGTTTGATAGATAAAACTATCGGTGTCCGTATACAATAGTTTTGTTTTATTTGGGAATTTCTGTAACATGTAGTTGTAATGAAAATCATACATTAATGTTTTTGAAATATCTAATATACTAAACCCTAAATATATTGGTTTGTCATGGTAGAGTTTTGTTTTTTTTAATTGCACTGCGACTAAACTTTCTTTAAAAATTGATAGACTATGAAATTCTGGTTTAGCAATCAAATCTTGAGCACCTAGAGATTTTCCTATATTTTCCCAATGCGTTAGGAGTTTTACATTTACACGTTTTTCGATGTTTTCCATGGTTTTACCAAAAACAGAATTATTCATCAATTTGTAAAAATCTTTCTCAAAATCTGAAGTTGCTTTTGTCCTTAATTGTGTATTTAAATTTATGTACTTTTCCAACCAAGCACTTTGATCATATTTAAGAATTCTGTGAACTTTCGTTAGTTTCAGACCCATATCAAGACATTGTTTCAGATTTCTGTAATGGATTTTATATTTTGTTTTATTGTTGAGATTAGGAATAAGCTTTTTTTCTTTAGAACCTCCTATGCAAATATTCTCGGGACAAAGAGGTAGATCTGAATGTAGATCATGAAGATCTGTGGGGTATTCTAAGTCAACTTCTAATATGAAACCGTATTCAGAGTTATCAGGAACCATAAAGTTGGTGTCAGGACTCACCCATTCAAAGCCTCCCTTTGGAAGGTACTGAGACATAGCCCAACCATATAGATTGTTTGCATCTAAATAGGTGAGATATGATGTAGGTTGATTTTTATCAAAGTCTTCTAAAAATTCATTATTTGCCTTTGCATATCGATTACTACATTGGGACACACCACCTCGTATTCCAGCTCGAATATATGCAATTTGATCGAAATCTGATAATAATTCTAACTCTATTTTTGTATACTTTAACATAGCATCCCAGCTTAGCCCTGGTGCTGTATAATAATGAGCAGGATCTAAATCGTATGTTATCATACAAAGGTTTCTGAAGTTTTCAAAGATATCTGTCAGTAGTAGGACATCTGTTTTTAAGTATAAGTTAGAATATTCCATCATATTTTGACACTTAAAGTGTTTCCAAACATCCTGAGCACGGTTGTATTCTTCATCTGATATGCTTGAATCGGAAAGAGAACTGTAAAACTGGTTTTGGTTAGGGAGAGATGTTGATTTTAGGGATTCAAACGATGTCATGAACTCATAAGGATATATACCCTTCTTCCTTAGGCGACTGAAGTCTTCATCATTAGGAAAAAAACATTTGAGGGTGTTGAACTGATCGTTATTTAGATTTTTTGCTAGTTGATCGAGGCTACACGATAAAAATTTCATAGAATCTACAAATCTTAGTTTAATCTTTTGATTGTTTATGGTGAGGACTTTTGTAAAAGATATGTACCTTTCTTTATTTTGAGGAATAACTTCTATTTCACCCTCCACAAAATCTAACGCCTGTACGATAAAATGTGCATCGTAATGACTGAGATTGTGAAGGAAAACTGGAACGTAGTATGGTGGTCGAAAGTTTTTAATACAAATATCATGTGCAACACCTCTAAAATTACCTGTGTGCCAATCGAAATCAAGAACACGTTCTCCATTCAAATTTGTTTCACAGATGTGACAATTTTTGGTGTTTGCAATTTTATTTTCATTTTCAGGTGTTAATGGTTTAGGGCTCTTTTGAAAATTGTTTACCCTACAAATTTCCTTCAAATCGTTATATAAACGTTTCATAAATATTTGTGCACAGTTGGATCCACTGTAAGTTTCATATTTTGATAAACTATCGTTATATGAACATTTAACATAGTATCCGAAGCTATAAACTTCATGCTTTGCTACATTTGTAGTATATGGTTTAGTAGGATCATTAACACATGTTTCTATTGGATTTAATAATGCCTCAAAGTCAGCATATATAACAAATGGCATTTTCATCTTTTTTTGGAATTTGTCAAACTTTAGTTTGTCATTAGAAACCAATTCACCAAACCAATTTTTCATTATTTTTTCTTTAGTTGGAAGCTTCGTTGAAATGTGAGAACAATCATGTTGTTGATGGTTACTTAACCTTTCTTTTGAAGGGAAGTGAAGTAAACAACCATCACAAATGTAAACCGCATGCTCTTGATTAGAAAGTTGTTTGCTAACTAATCGCGACAAGTTTTTGATGTAGCAATAATGACCATTTGTACCGTTTTGAATGTATAGAAGATTTACGTGACGAGTTTTACGAGATTTGGTAAAAAACAAAGGACCTACAACAATATTTTTTTTGTTTTTTATATCAAATTCTAATCCGAAAACATTGATACTTATATCGTTTAATGCTTCAACTTTATGTATATCAGTTAGTTTTACTGGAAAAGGTACACCGTTAAATTTAAGTTTGTTTGCATGCATACTGTATGATGTTACTCGATCAGAATGCTTGTTGGCTGGGTATAGGGCTGATAGCAATGCCCATTTAAAACATAAATTATCTGCATTTTTTACGTTTATAACGGCTTTTTTTGCTCTTACATCTGCAGGTAATTCAATATATGAGGTTCCTCGCAGTGGGTTGAACTTATTTACATTCATATCTAAACAGTTTATTTTTTTGAGACTCCATCCACTATCTTTTTTCTCAAAAGAATCTATCTTATTTGTCATAGTGTCACACAAAGATGAAAAGAAAATATTCAAGTCATCCCCACGAAATATTATGTAATTACATGTTTGGAAGTCGAATGCATTTGTCATATTTTTAGACTGCTGTACAAAATCAGCATGTAAAATGAAATTAACTTTGAATACTGTATGTTGTTCGATTGATTCATCAATCAATAACATTACATCATCTTTAATTGACTTCAAAAATTGTTCGGGTGTTTCGAATACTGAGTTTGATGATGCACTATCTTTACAATTAATTTTATATGATATAATTCGTTGACCGAAAGCAGATTCTACTACAGATACATTTGACAAGGCACCATGTGATTTTAGTACATTATTTTTGTGAGTGTTGCTCTTTAAATGATTAGTGAAGAAACGCTTTTTAATTAGAAGTTGACAAATGCCACAGTTCACCTTATCGTTATCGTCAGTCTGAAGTCTCAACGACGCGGAAGATGAAGGTTCAGCATCAAGTCTTGGTATTTTTGTTGGCATGATGTTGCTTTCGTTATCACTCCGAGGTCTCTTGTGGTTTCCCCCTCCAACTTGTACTTGTGGCTCGCTGAAAGGTAAAGTTTAAAGTTAAATGGAAAACTTTATGGTTACAGAAAACCAGCAATCATGGTAAATATACTTAAAATAATTTGCTATGAAAATGTAACTTACATATATTGTTTTTCAGCTGCAACACATAAATTGTAGAGCTCCTCATCGTATAATGAACTTATCATATCACATGATTCAATTTCCTCACAGAGCTTAAATATTTCAGCATCTTCACATGAATCATTGATTTCTGTGTTGAAGGTACTATCACAAACTTCCTTGTGATCTATTTTTATTGCACATGATTCAACTTCTTCGCAGAACGTAAACATTTCACAATCTTCACAAGAATCAATACTTTCCGGTTGAAAGAAGGTAAAGGAATTAACACAAGTTTCTTCGTGATCCATAGTTATTGCACTTGTATTACTAGTAGACAATGTACTGCAATGATTTTCTGACTCAAACTGAGACCAGGAGAGGCATTTTCGATGTCCTTTATATATTAAATCCAGGTAAAATGTTATTTATCATTAAAGTAAATTGAGAACACCCACTCATTAGCTAATCTTAAAAATCTTGTAAAAAAATTAAGAGTGACATTGTTTTACTAATTATCCTTGAAGAAATATTTTTTGGAACCTTCATTGTTTGCTATGTCTTTTGTTATCTTGTAAATAAGGTTTTGTGCATGAGTATAGTTGTCATCACTATTTTTCAGATAATATTTTGTCCTTAAATCTGCGTGCTTCCAATGTTGTTCTTTAGGGATTTTTGATATCTTCTTGAGGTTATAAACCTCTATTTTTATTAAATGAGTGGCTTTACTAGCATCTTCATTATTTGTCGATATAAATGCAGTACCTCCTTCATGCGCCCGAGATATTGTTGACGACAGCTTTTTTTTATAAGATTTGCTTGGTACATTAAAAAAATCATCTATACTCTCGTATACAGATTCAGGTCTCTTTCTTTTTAAAATCGGAGGTTCAGTGATGGTTAATTTATCATTACTATCATCTGAAATTGTATTGTAATAGTACTGTTTATAAGTATTTTCTTCGTTAATATCAATGTTCTGCAACAAAAAAATGTGGCTATAAAAAATAGAAATAGAAACAATAGCTAAAATGATTACAGAAAAATAAAAAGTAGTTTTCATACCTCCATCATGCTATAACTGCTATCAATCACTTCAAACTAAAATATATTCACTCCACTGTTCACGGTAGCAAACAACTGTGAAATTATTTTGGAGTTTCTCATTTATATATTGCTAACTATTATCACATTAACTAACTACCCTGTTATTGAAAGTAGTTTTGTGGAATTTAAATCTTATCACCCTCGTTAATGATCTAGTTTGATAATGAGTTCGCGCAAAACAATGTTGAAATAAACTCTACCATGACAAACCAATATATTTAGGGTTTAGTATATTAGATATTTCAAAAACATTAATGTATGATTTTCATTACAACTACATGTTACAGAAATTCCCAAATAAAACAAAACTATTGTATACGGACACCGATAGTTTTATCTATCAAACTTTTGCGGATCATTTTTATGATGATATCAAAACGGACTTATCCTCCAGATTTGATACATCGGATTATCCAGTAGATAATATATTTAGTTATCCGAGAATCAATAAAAAGAAGTTAGGTTTTTTCAAAGATGAAAATAACGGTAAAATTATGAAAGAATTTGTAGGCCTCCGATCAAAAATGTATGCGTTTGAAGTGGAGAATAAAATTACAGCTAAAGCAAAAGGTGTCAATAAATGTGTTACAAAAAAGATGAAAATAGAAAATTTCAAATCATGCCTGTTTGATAAAAAAAATCAATTTTGTGATATGTATAGATTTAAGTCGATAAAGCATACAATTTTTACGCAAAAAATTAACAAAACATGTTTATCATACAGCGATACTAAGAGATATATTTTACCCAACAGTATTGATACATTAGCATGGGGTCATTTTAGAATAAGAAATAGTATCTAAGATTTAATAAATGTGTATAATTAGTTGCTAAGGTAATTTTAAAGTTGTAGTTCATTGTGTAAATATTTTTTTTATTTTTGTATAATGTCAATGAGTTGAAATAAAATAATGTGAAAATAGAAAGTGTGGTTTCATTGGTATGAATATAATTAGAGCGACGATGATTAGTGCCGAGTATGTCATTAGTAATGACTTAATGAGACATACTAGGAGCATGCAATTAAAATTCCTATCTCGGTTAAGCGTTGAGAAAGCCTAAAAAGAATTGGGTAGACCGATCCAGGGTGCCCAATTTTCAAATTATTATTTTATTTTTTCTTTTCGCACCCCCTGAGGCAGGTACGTTGAATCATGCGACAGACCAATCCAGGGTGCCCAATTTCCAAAAAATTTTTCGACCCCCTTGGGCCAGAAACGGTGAATACCTACTACTGAGGTATCTAGGCAGGCGACTTAATCAAAGTCCTACCACCAACCAAACCAAGCACATTATTGCACTCCCCTGGAGATCGAACCCGGGACCTCTGGTTCTGGCACCGGAAGGCTAATCACAAGTCCATAGAGGCGGTTAAAACGGTTAATACGGTCTACAGTGGAGTGATGCTACCCAGAAAGCACCAACAAAACTGAGTGAACGCTTGACAGGTTCTACCACCAGGATTTCGAGACTAATAGGAGGTAAATTCTACGTTCTCCAAAATATATTGCAAGACAGTTGTACTATGACAGCCTCGAACTAAGTAAAGCTTGTTACATTGTTATGATTTTTTGATTTTACGCGGTGTTTCTTTGTTAAGTGGTGGCCTTATAAACATGCCTGGTACCTTTTTTAATTATCACACGATGGGGAATCACTTGGCCTTTATCACACGTGGTTTCAAGTTATGAAAAGGCCAAATGTGGAGACGTACTTCACCCAGAATCCTCAACAGTCTGAGGAACTGGCTTTCTCTATACCTACCTCTTAGTAGATGATCCTCAAACGATCTACACTCTGAGCAGTGATCAAGGGCAAAACCTCAAAGCGGAAAGTCGTGAGTAAGATATAAACTTATTACTTTTTTATTACTTTGCATCTACAAAGTCCGAAAAGTAAATGATGAATACAAAAAATGGCGAATCAATTTACAGACTGAACAAAAAAATTATTTTTTTCATTTGATTTACTTGGTACTGATAGACCATAAAAAATGCACTTTTCATCATTATGTTACACCTCTAAAGTCTGTTAGTTTGTTGTACATTATCTCACGAAACCCTAGAAGACTGGCTAATATATGCAGACTCACGACTTAGCTCTTAGAGTTAATCGTAGCATGCTTAGTCAAGAACTTGTATGTAACTATGTAGGTACCTACCTAAAAGTTCTTGACTTTGTTTACTAAAAATATTGTTTACTTATACGTGCCCAGGATTTCGTTTTATCGTTTTAACACCCGACAGAAGTGAAGCTTGAAAGTAAAATTGATTTTAGTTAAACTAAAGTGTAACAAATTTGCCGTCCAAAGTCCGAAAACCTTAAAACGACTCCGATTCGCTTTTTAAGATGGTAAGGTGATTTTTAAGTAGAATTTAATATTTAAAAAAAAGTAAAAATTACTGGACATAGATTACGGATAAAATATATTTTCTAAATACTTACTTTTTTTTTGTAAATACATACGTGCTATAATAATACAACACCCAAACACAGAATAAACATCTACATTCATCACACATGTTTGTCCTTGGTGGGAATTGAACCCACAACCTACAACGCAGAAGGCAGAGCTCCTACCAACTGAACTATGAGACTTGTGACTTAAAGTAATTTAATTATTTTGCTCATCACAATACAATTTTAGACATCACTTTTACAAAGCTTCTGTCAGATTCAAATCAATAAATAAACATTATTAATTTCGGGCGCAATCGAGCCTGTCATTTAAGTATTACTACCTACAAAAAATCACAGTACAAGAATAAGAGACTTCTAGATTTCAAAAAAAACCTGTTCGTAAAAACCTATCCTTTCTACCTATTCCGTGCATATTCCGTCCTCTCTTTCTCAATGGCCGCCTTTTCACATATATTTTCCTTTTAATTTAAGTTAACTCTAATTAAAATAAATTTAATTTCCAATCTACAATAAATACTAGCCGGACATTTATCACGCTCAATGGGTGGTCGAAAGGAGTCTTAGTGCGAAAGCGGGAGTCTTTTTACATTAAAAAAAAAATGTATAATTAAATAAATGAATAAATATTACACGACATTAATTTTACACAGCGCCATCTAGCCCCGAACGAAGCATAGCTTGTAATATGGGAACTAGATTACGGATAAAATACTTTTTGTAAATACGTACGTATATGATACAACATCCAAACACAGAACAAACATCTATATTCATCACACAAATGTTTGTCCTGGGTGGGAATCGAACCCACAGCCTACAGCGCCGAAGGCCGAGTTACTACCAACTGAGCTATGAGGCTTGTACACTTACATTTACTTACGAACTAACTTACGCTTATTACTTACCTACACCGTTTCATTTAGATTGTCTTGCTTTCCAGCAAAAGCCTCCAGCTTGCAGGTTATTCCTACTGTTTTATGTAGCCTTCCCACTTATGAAATTGCATCCCTTTTTTCATTTTATTATCTGGGACACCATTCTGTAACATCTATGGCCCTTTTTTTTCTCTCTATTCAAGTGACCCGTCCTTTCCCATTTGTACCTACTGTAGAAAATTACAAATATCACAGAAAAACCTACTATGCGTAAAGCCACTCATAATACCAATAACTAGGTACCTACCTTATTGTTGAAACAACTTCAGCCAAATTACTCCCGAGGCAGTAGTTCACGATTCTGGGAGCGATTGAAATTTATTTCCCGGCCAATTTTCCGTCCTCGGACTTTTCCTGTCATTATAAGTTGGCTTGTTGCTGACATCAGAAGAAATACACAGGTAATGTTCAAATAGCTGGTCCACAAAATCTCATAATGCAACGATGCCTCATAAGTATCTTCCTCAAGCGCTCTAACAAATTCACTCGAATTGTTACTTTTTCCGGTAGAATATAAATGGCTTCAGATTACTTCACAGAGCGTTGATTTTATAAAGATCTACTATGGATGAAGCTTTTAATAATGTAAAGTGAAAAATAAACTAAGATAACTACTGAGTGAACAGTGAAATATCCGTGTTTCATTTGAATCAGCTCGTGGCTACGTAGTAAATAAATTTCTTTGAAAAATGTTTCGACAAAAAACTTATTAAACAGTTCACTAGATGAACCTCTTTTGACTGTGACCAAAATGTTCCGCTTTGTGTTGAAATTGCCTTCCGTACTTTTCTCTTTTCTACACAAAGATCGTTATTCAAACCCCAAAATTGCTTACTTTTTGGTGCAACCCTTTAAAGACCCCTGTTGTGTAGATATTCTTTACACCACTTGCCCGGCAATGCTCAGTTACATAACATGTAATCTCAATGCATAATTTCACCAAGGAGTGAAGTGGTTTGAATTGGAACGTTTAAATTCGAATGAAACCTCTTTTAAAATTAAAAAGCGCGATTTAAAAAGTGTTGGGTGTTCGGAATTTAATTATTTTCACGTTGACACAAAAATGTTGTCAACATCGGTCGCTTTTGGGATTATTAATAATGTACAATGGGAAAAATCTAAAGTTAACAGAAAGTCAAATATTTTTATTCATTAAGATTTTCAGGATCATCTTGAAACGTCAAATCTACCGCCTGTTCGGAATCGCGACCAGCACACAAGGAGAAAGGCAAGAACCTCGGGCTGGTTAATTTTTTGATGATCCAGTTAACATTTAGGTATACAGTGTTTAAAATAATTTAATAACATTACAAGTGTTACCTACATCATAAACCTAAATACTAATATTATCTTAAAACATTGATTATAACATAACTACCTAATGGGCAGTTTCTTAAAATTGAGAAATCACCATTTAACTGTCAACTGGTACCTATAGCAACATTGGGAATATCGAGAAAAAGCAGGTGAAAATGTTAATCAATATTATCTTGTTATTTCTAATAATTGATTTATTTAGGTAGGTAGGTATTTATCTAAATAAGTGATTTATTTATGAAGCCCTGGCATTTTATTGTCTCGCAGAAGGTGTGAAAAGTAGAGAAGACAAGCATAGCTTGTAACCAGGTGAGATGAAGGCCAAGCGCTTTTCCGTCGTACAATAAAAAACCAAATAATAAATTTATATTGTAGTCATAGTAGGTAGCTGGCTAGATGAACTCTAAACAAATCCTATCACCAATAATTGGGGTGCTTCGGTGGGTTCGTGATTGCAGCAATGCATCGCAGCCATCACAGCAATACATATTAAATAGGTAGTGAAAATAAGAAAACATAAAATCACAACTGTTTGATTATTTACATATTTTTTAAATGAATTGCTAAATCCTTGGTATTTCAGTGAACTGAATTAATTTCTTAAAGAAGTCAGGGTTCTCAGAATTTGTGTGCTTTTTCCTCATTGAGCCTCAAGCATGGGTGAAGGTGAATACGAAATATTAATTTTAATACCTTACAGTACCTTAGTACCTTAAGTCGACCTTACTTCATCATGTAATCGATTAGGGCTAGCGTAGTAAATGGCTCAATATTTACAGCTCAATTGAAGAAAATAAACTGCTAGTCTTTAGTTCTCCACTTAAAACAAAAAACTAAAGAAGTTGATTCTTGAGGTATAGCCAAGGGCACTGGCTGCATTCTTGCGTTGATAAGCCAGAGATATTTTTCTGAGCCAGGAATGAGCTACCCCTCTTGTCTTTAGAATTAAGACTCAGGTTTAGATTATTCAACTTAAATCGGATTGAATTAAAACTCGAGCGAAGATTTTAAACCGCTTAGTTGAATTAAGCAAAAAATAAATATGCGTTTCGTGCGGTTAAATTGGACTTAAAATTGGACCATTTTTGATGGATGAGCTGGCTAGTTTCACATTTTCTAGCAAAGCATTCCACGTTCGAAACTCAACAAAATATTCATATGAGCACAGTCTAAATCGGAAGGTATTTGCTACAAAAAAACACTTGAAACACAATGAACTCGGTCCGTGTAAGTATCAATTTCAAACATTTAAATACTATGTAACAGCCACAAAAACTCATCTGGAATGCATCCAGCTTCCGAGGCCAAGCGAGAGTGTAATGTTAAAACAGTATATCAACTTTATCGAGTGAGAGAAATAACACAGCGGGTTTAAATGTCTATGTCTAATCTATTAACAAGTTAGCTTAGTTAGGCTACGTCGGTAGAGTATAGAATATATCGGTAGAGGCATTGAGTTTTTTTATAGTAAAATAATATCATACATATAGGACATTAATTTCAGACAGCGCCATCTAGTCCCAAACTAAGCAAATAGTTGCTTGTATTATGTACTAGATAGACAAATTATTTCCGTAAACGAGATAGACGGAAATCATTCTTAGATACTTTTGTTTTTGTAAATATATATATATAAAGAGAAAAACAAACACCGCTATCTCGCCTGATGTTAAGTAATGATACAGCCAACGTTGGAGCACGCTTGCCTAGAAGAAACCTAAAAAGTATTCCCAAGCCAGACTTTACAATAACTGTACGAACTGGTCACAAATATTTTTATTTAGCTAAGACGTCATAGGGAATGGAATAAGGGTCCAATTTATGTGACTGTGTCCTGAATCGGGTTGATTACAATTTCGAAACTAATGAAAGCCACCCCAATCTCTCCCAATATTTAGTATACGGTAGTATCAAGTTTTGCTCCTAAATTAAATCCAAACTCATTTCAAGAAGAACATTCAATCAATCAATCAACTATTTATTTACAAGGTTAAATGATTTTATTGTTTCTTCTTTTTACAGTACAACGGCCTTCATCTCATCTGATGTAAAGTTATGATAATGCTGAAGTTAGAAGCGCATTTCACTCGGGATTCAACACACTGGGGAATTGGCTGTCTCTAAATGCCAGAACATGACAATTGAGAATCGTTGTTGTTAGACTTTGAAATGGTAATGGTAGCTAGCAAGACTTGTAGTCTTACCACCAACCAAACCCAGTACAATTTGTACCCGCCTGGGGTTCGAATCCGGAAACTCCGGGGTTTTATTTTCGAACCACTTGATCACAGACGCGGTTCCAACTAAAGCAAGTGTATCGTCATCCTTACCGCAACGTCAATACTGAAGACCACAAGTAACACGTATTGGTATAGAATGTTGTGCCGCAAGTTGCAGGAGAGATGCGTGTAATCAAGTTGCGCTACTGGATTGAACATTCACTGTGGACGAAAAACATTCAACGTGGTATAAGCCTTGTTACCTCAGCTCTGACGCTGCTGCCAGCAACAAAGGTTAGGCGTTTCGCCAAACTCCCAGTTATTACTGCCTAAAATGTTACTAAATACACGTAGACCTTAATGTTACAGTTACAATTAACTTCTGTGCTCCTGACAACCCTGGAAACCTTGCTGAAAATGATAGGGATAAAAATAGCACACACATTATAGAAAAATGAAGTAGATATCGAAAAGGGCCTTCGGGGATGTGCTTGGCCTTCATGAAGGTGGATACGCAATTCACCAGGAATCCTTAACAAACTGAGGAACTGGCCATCTTACCTCTAAAATGCTGGAACACAACAATTTAAAATTTGTTTTTATGGCGACAGACTTAGGTAAGATCGCGGTAGCTAGCTACTTGAACGGTCTTGAACAAAGTCCTACCACCAACCATATATGCCTTATTTTAAAGAGCGATCAAGCATCAAGTATCTAGGTAGGTTGAGTTGCAGATAAGTATAGATAAAGTAACATCGTGGTTCAGGCTTATTTAGGATAACAATACTGTATTACGGCTCACAAAAAGTTTGTCACTTGACAGCTTTCTCTCCAATTCGAAATACGAAAATAGAGGATAGGGTGCGATACATCTCATTATGTTTAAGGTGATTGCCACCCTGCATATTTTTTATTTGACTCCCATAATTTTCAAATGGCACTTCATCATGTCCAATCCATAAAGCCGTCTAGGCTGTAGAGCTTAATATTTGATATCATAATATACTCGATATTATTTACACATAATATCACAGCGCTATGTTCAAACAGATCAAGTTTTTGTGGTAGATATCTATTATTAAATACCTTGTAGGCTTTAGTAATTTAAGCGTAGATTGCGGATATAATGTACAAGGTATTTCGATTGCGAATAAAAAGCGCAAAATGAAATGATCTAGTTTCCAATAATATAGTCTGATCATAAAATAAGTTTTTGCTGCGCGACAATGCTTCGTTTTTAGCGCTGCCGTCTCTAAGCCCGAGGATATTGTAAAAGACGACTGAGGGATTTAACTAAAGAAGAGTTTTCGACTCGTGTTCTCCCAACCCGAGGATATCGTAAAAGAAGCCTGTGGTATCTAAACAAAATAGGGCAGAAGCTCACTTCTTCACTGTTTTTTCGTACGAGTACAATCTTGGAGTCAAGTCCGGAGTAAATAGGTTTCTTTTAGGCAAGCGTGCTCCATCTTAGGCCACACACCATTTTACATTTTTACATTTACTTTTATGATAAGTAATCCGTCTGGAAGTTGATTTTATTTCATTTTATTTTTATTATTTTTGGAAAACTTGCAGCTAGGAACTATAATGATGCAAGGCACATTAATATGTGCATTTGATGTATAATAAGTAAATAAATAAGTAGATGTATTTTGAATTTATAAAATAAAATAAGTCACTAATAAAAATAATAATCAATATTTAAATATAAATGAGGGTATCTATTACATCTACTTATTATAGAGGTTAACGTTGCTTACAAATTAAATAAAAAAAGTTCATAGAAAAGTTCAGTGTACATACCGGGATATATTATGTTATATGAAGTAAATTTCCATTTAAGAATCACGTATGTTTGGTATAGGTAGAACCTCCAAGTGGGACCACTTGGAGGTTCACTTACCCCGGGCAACGGAAACGCTGGCTTTTGCTAGAGGTTACAGCAGAATTATCAGAACACTGGTGGTAGGACCTGCAAAGACCCACCCAAGCAGTTCGTTGTGTTCAGTTGGAGCGCGGAAGATCCAGTGCCCCTAGATGAGCTCATTCCATTGTAGACCTTATCATTCCATGTGCAAGTCTAGCTTTGTCATATATTTCCATGCGTCAATAACTAAGGATCTAGGTCACATTCTATGTTCCGTTCAATCAAGTATCTACCATACTATTTAATGTATTGAATCGCCTTAAAATTGCTACAAAGTCATATGCAAACATGCGCGCATTAACTAAGTTGCTTGAGAACGGAACTAACATTTCGGTACGGTCAGCATATCAACCACATTTTGTCAGTCATGATGATCAATACACATTTTTTTTATTCTACTACTGAGACGGACGGGTGCTTGGCTTTCATCTCACCTGGTGTCACTTATCATAAAGCCTAAGCACACTTCACATAGCATCCTCGAATACACAACAGACTGTGGAATACAATCTTATCTCGAAATGCCGGAACAGATAGATCTATTATAAGGCTTTTAACCGCCTCTGTGGTCTAGTGGTTCAACCCACCGATTTCAGATCCAGAGGTCCCGGGTTCGATCCCCAGGGGGAGTACAATATATTGTGCTGTACATCTTACCTAATTCTGTCGCCATAATAACAATTCTAAAATTGTTGTGTTCCGGCATTCAGAGGTAAGATAGCCAGTTCCTCAGTTTGTTGAGGATTCAGGGTGAAGTGCGCCTCCACCTTCTGCCTTATCTTAACTTGTTACCAGGTGAGATGAAGGCCAAGCGCTTCCCCGTCGTACAAAAAAAAAGGCTTGCTGAGATAAAATACTCAGGTTAGATGGTAGTAGCCAGGCAGACTTAAAACAAATCCTACCACCAACCAAACCTTGCACAAATTTGTACACTACTATGATGGCCAAACCACTAAACACAGAGACACTAACGCTGGATCCATTTATAAAGCATCGAAATGCATTATTTAATATTGTTTTACTATATTAAATTAAACTAAAAGTTGGTTAATTTTTTCAATGTTTCAATTTGACTTCAATTGACGTCTCATCTTTCAGCAAGGTCTGAATATCGAAAAATATAAAGTTGTCAAAATTCAATATGATAAAAAGTTTTTTCGGTCCGCCACGGCGGCGTTGATATGCGTTGCAAGGCTTCATTCAAAAGACTCATTGGGTTTTCAATCTTTGCCCACAAGTTATCGCGCATGGCATATTATGACCAGCCAATGATTATTTTGCTTACAATTCTTTCACAATCGGTTGGCTATTGACCTCTTGTCTTGTCTCTAGCTCTAGGACAGAGCAAGTATGATGAAAAAATTATATGAAGTCATGGATGAAGCGAGTTTTCCCAGAAGCACTATTTTTCCCGCGCAGTATTATCTTGAGTATTTTGTGTGCAGACGGTACCTAATTATTTACAAATCTCAATGCAGAGTACGTGGGCAAGGCCGTTGTTTAGCTATTACGATTAATAGGTACAAGTAGTCGACCGAACTTAACATGGCTGATTATATATAATGTATTAGAGGCTTTTAATGTCCATAAGTTATTATGTCTAGGTTACCTGCACTGAAAAAATATTATTTTTAGATTTTTTGATATTATTCGATCTTTGAAATTAATCTCACGGGATGAGAGTAACTTAGGGCAAAGATATTCAATCGAAGTAGATCAGTTCAAAATCCTTTTTACTACAAGTTAGATTTTTTTTATTTGATGCTTCAACAATTAAAATACAACAATTTCAGCCCACATTCGTCTACTGCTGAACATAGTCAATACAAATAGTATATAACTATAATAATATATAGTTTTCTAAAATATCGCGGGGCTTTTGTTTGAGGCGACACGTGACCCAAGGGATGGCTCTTATTTAGGCCAGCGAATTAGCATAGCTATTCAGCGTGGCAATGCAGCCAGTGTCTTGGGCACGCTTCCGTCTGGTACTGGTCTGGAACAGTTGAGTTACCTATAGGCCGTTTGTAACGGTCCTTAGGTAATCTGACTGATTCCTTTGTACATAGTTAGTTTAATTGTACTTTTTATTGAATAAAGAGATATGTAACCATAAAAAAAAAAAAAAAAATGTTTTATATTTATAGCAAGAAGCCGATCTTATCTATCCTTGTCGCATCACATATCCACCTTAACATTCGCAACTCAGTGACATGGTCTCTCGTTTCATCAGTAGTTTTCATTGGCCAACATCCTGATCCATACGAAACCACAGGTCTGGTGACCGTCTTGTCGATACTCCACGTATACCCTTTAGGGCTTACTCCGCATCTGTGATCTAGTGGTTCAACCCACCGATTTCAGCTCCAGAGGTCCCGGGCTAGATCCCCATGGGGAGTACAGTACAGTGCTTGGTTTGGTTGGCAGTAGGACATTATTTAAGTCCGCCTGGCTAGCTATCACCAACTTACGTAATTCTGTCACCATAATAACAGTCAATCGTTACAGTCATTATCTTGGTAGATTACTTCTAAAAAGCATTGGTACATTGCAAAAGTTAAGATAGCCTATCTGATACCCAAAGTTCAAAGCATATCTACAATAGCTCGATATTAGTACATAGATACAAACTTAAGATAATTATATCTGGTTGATTATTTGATTGTTCATTGCTTTGGCCTTCAATTTGGTACTTTTTGTTCGTTATTTGCAAATCGATTTGAGCTTCGCCAAAATAATTGGTAAAAAAAAAAAACTTTTTTCTTTATTCAATAAAATTTACATTTTAGCTAACTATGCACAGTTTCTTTGTACAAAGTACTTAGTTCCTAGTCAGATTACCGAAGGAAAAATGTCGGTAGACCCATTCTTGTCATCAAAATGTCAAAAAAAACTGTCACACTCAAAAAACACCTGATAAATATAATAAAATTAATAGATAATAAAGTATTTAAGTATTCTATCCGTCATGTAGTTCCCATATTACAAGTTATGCTTAGTTTGGGGCTAGATGGCGCTGTTTGAAATTAACTTCATATAATATTTATTTATTTATCAGCTTCAGATCATCTTGGTCCGGTCTAGAGTGATGTAAATTAATACGACAACCCATTGTTTCGTTAACATTTTCTGGCACTTGTATAGCATTGTAAATTACTTTCGGGATAGCACAGTGCAAGTAACCGAAGCTTGGCCGATGTGTAGCCGTGTTATTTTCACCGAATGTTTGTCCGAAATTCGAATTCGGTTAAAACCACATTCGGCCCATCCCTAGTATTTTTTGCTTAAGTCGACTCTTTTGTGTTCACATTTTTATCTATATCTAGATTGGTGTTATTAGTGAAGACCTGATATAAAAGTGACTGACTGTTTTTAAAATGTTTTTTTTAAGGAAATTGTTTAAGCTGTTGGTTTTCCAAAGTAATTAAATAAATAAAACATGTTCTCATAGTTAAGGAAAATATTTCTCGTCATCCAATAAACAGAGCTATGTAGGTAACAAAAGTAGTTGTCCCCGTGAGTCCTACAAGTAAAACAAAATAGTAGGACGATGTGAAATACCCCAAATTCTCATCTTATTACACTTATTCACTTTCAAATATTTTCTTTGAACATAAGAATTACTTGAGTGGTTTGACTAAACCAAGACATGTTCAAGTTACATGCTCCTAAGTCACTAATGCCATTATCATAATTGAAACTTAGTAGAATTAGTATATAAAGTAGAAAGATATACAAAGGACTTGAAGCTTAGACACCAAATAAGCTAATCAAATACTAGTGAGCCTCCCCTGTCAGATTGATTGGTACTAGCTGTGCCTTCTGCGCTGTAGGTTGTGGGTTCAATTCCAACCCAGGACAAACATTTGTGTTAGAACATAGATTTTTCGGGTATAATATTTTGGGGGTATGTATTTACAGGAGTAAAGTATATGAATATTCTCTCCGTAGATAGTTCCCATATTAAAAGCTATGCTTAGTTTGGGCATAGATGTTGCTGTGTTAAAGGTCCAGTAATAATAATTATTACTAATTAAGGATTCAAACAGTGTCACACAGAAATTTTAATGTTCGATTTTATATTATCTTCCGCATTCTAATCCTAATCCAATTAATATTTTTATAATTCTAATCCAATTGTGAAACTAAACCACTCAAACACACACAAAATTTATTTAGCTGTTTAGAAGGAGATCAGTATTGATCCTAGACGAACTATACACGTGATTCTCTTAGTACCTATATTTGTTTCGACAGATTCTTTACGAGCTTCCTACGCCCTAAGCTGAGATGTATGAATTCTTACAATAGAAATTAGGTCACACCTACACAAAAATAACACGTCTGTTTCATTGGTTGGTCCGTTGAACAAACCATAATTCAACCTCAACACTCAAGCCGGTGTCTTTCGCGCAAGTGTCTCTTCGCGCAAATGTCCATTCGCCCAAACGTCCTTTCATCATATGTCTTTCACGCAAATGTCTTTCGCGCAAACATCCTTCGCGTCTTACGTACAAATGTCCCTATAAATATGATGAAAAAAGATGAAGTGAGTAGATGATCTACTCGTATAATGTTTGGCTTTACCTCAAGTTCGAGGTCAAATGTAAAGCTTACTAAGGCGGTATTGTATTTTTGACTTGAACTGCAGATGTGTTCTTATACTTGTTTAGAGCTTCTTTTGTTTTTTGGTAAATTTAAGGTTCACAACACATCGTGGATTCCAACATACATATCAAGCTAAAATTCACATTTCTTATATGGAAGCCCCTTTAATTATAAAGTTCATTATAAATAAATAATTTGTATAAAATACAAGACAATAATTTTACACAGCGCTACCTAGCCCCAAACTAAGCATAGCTTGTAATATAAGAACTATATTACGGATAGAATACCTAAATACTTTTTTTACGTTATGTATAGGTACATACGTAATATATGATACAACACCCAAACATAGACCAAACATCTATATTCATCACACAAATGTTTGTTGATGGGTGGAAATCGAACCGGCTTGTTAAATTATTATTTGCTGTTGTATCGCTAATAGTGATACAAAAATACACACTCTGTATTTTTGTATTCTATCCGTAATCTAGTTCCCATATTACAAGCTATACTTAGTTTGGGGCTAGATGGCGCTGTGTGTCATTAATGTCCTGTCCTGTCCTGTAATAACACTAAATAATATAATAGATACATTATATAAATGATTATATGTATAATCATTATAATAATAATATCTATTACAGATACATATGGGCCCTGATTCCTGGATTAGCGTGCGCTGTGGCCGGGTAACAGTCGTCTCCGGAGTGATACACAGGATATAAAAAAATATGGGTTACATTCAATGCATTACAAAGTTCACATACAATTCATTATTATAATTATAAATATTGTATAATTATATTTTATAATATTTATATACCTATGTTATCAGTACATGTAGTGGCAAATTTCACGTTTTTTAATCCACAACTAACGCATACCTGAAACTGAGGCACCACCATAATATAAAATAGGGAACCATAATAGGGAACCAATAAGTATAAGGGGTATTTGCTTTACTGAACCATGCGAGAAATATTGCCGAGCCCGTAGTAATACGCAAGTTTTGGTTCGGAGAACCCATTGCGGCCACTTCTAAGAAGTTTCCGAAGTTTAATTGCACGGTAGACTTACGGGCGACAGCTTGTTCAGCCTATTAGGAGATCTACTCTGAAATTAATGTGCTTCCGTTTAAGTAAATCGTTTATTTATTTCGTTCGACTGTAAAGTGACTAGATTTGTGCTCGTTTGGAGTCTGATTTATAATGTTTGATTTCTATCTAGGTAGTGTACCGTAAACAATAAAAAATAGGGATAATAATGATAAGATGAGTTTTTGACATTTTATCCACGTATGAAAAAAATAAAATAAGAATAATAATATCGGGGTATACATTTCCGGCTCTGGCGTTTAACAACCACAAAATGTTATCTTTTAGGGCATACGCCAGCAATTCAGCAAATCATTTTAAATTGATTAATGTAACAAATTGTTATTGAAACTAAGTTCAAATGATTTGAAATTAATAAATAATAATTATTAGTAATAATCAGCATTGCTTTTTAGCGTGGCATGCAGCCATTATATTTGGCACGATTCCGAGTTTTTTTTTTAATAGCTGACCCATAGACAAAAAAAAATACTTCTCTTGACCTTCCAACTTGCTTTGCAACGATGAGATCTGTGAACAAGTAGAGTCGTTACACCGCGTACTATGTTTTGCATAAAAATAGGTTTACATTTTATATTTTGTGGCCTATTTTCAAAGGAAATAAAACTGAACGCAGCACGATACTGTTAACACCGCCAGAAAGTAAATGGTCCGAAAGGAAATAACAATGAATCTTTCTGAGTAGGCCGCCCCCTTCGCCCATTGTGCAGATGATTGTTGATCGCTCATGAATATCGATAAACATATTTATTTATGAGATGAGTCATGAATTACATTATCATATTCGTCGTATGCCTTTCGCGCCCTTTTATCGATGAGGTATGGTGATCTGGAGGTTTAATGTTGATGTTTTTGGTTGGTGGTAGGACCTAGTTGGGGTCCGCCTGGCTAGCTACCACCATCTTACCTAATCCTAAATCTGTCGCCATAATAACAATTTTAAAATTTTTGTGTGTCGGCATTTAGAGGTAAGATAGCCAGTTCCTCAGTTTGTTGAGCATTCCGGGTGAAGTGCGCCTCCACCTTCGGCCTTCATCAACTTGTAACCAGGTAAGATGAAGGCCAAGCGCTTCCCCGTCGTACAATAAAAAACGCACGAGGCAGGTGGTACTAGCTACCACCTGGCGGACTTATACAAAGTCCTACCTCCAACCAAACCGAGTACAATATTGTACTCCTCTGTGGGATCAAACCCGGGACCTCTGGATCTGAAATCGGTGGGTTGAACCACTAGACCACACAGGCGGTTAAAAAACCCGGAGGGCACCGGCTCTCCACGCACCCAAGGTCTCGACCCCAAAAGGCTCAAATATCTAAGTATATGCTCACACTTTTTGCAATTCAGCAACACCAAATGACTTCCTGGCCGTCCCAGGAGACATAACTTCACTCACAATACCATTATTGTTCAGAATGAAAGCGAAACCAACAATGGAATCGAATTACTCGATCGACTTGACATCTGAAAGACCCGATAAGTGAAATAATCGTACAGGAAATTATCTGAGAAAATACTACTACAGTTCGTTGACTCTTCTTTGTCTACTTACTTGACCACTGAGATGTGTCTCCATCGCCATTGCTGAGAAATAATGTAAAGTACCTACTCTTTTGAGAGTAGGTACTTTACATGCCGACATGTCGACCACTCTAACTCTGCTCACGGATGTCGTAAAAGTCGACTATAGTATCTCACCAGAAGAAGGCCAGTATTTATTTATATGTGTATGTATACAATATGTAAACATATATTTTATAAATAAATATGTATCAACACTGTATTTATATATAACTAGCTGAAAGTACCCGTGCTTCGCTACGGTGAAATAAGAAAATAGGAATGGCTGTAGATACCTGGTATACAGCTTGTACTGAACTACAGGGTTCCTAGTTCCTAGGTTAAGCTCGTCTCTGTACATATGTTTTCATATTTATGTGTCCAATAAAGAATTACAAGAAGGCCAGCAACTTCCTTTTGTGTATTACCTGCACTCTAACCATTACTGCGATCACCAATCCGCCGGGCAAGCGTGGTGATTATGGCAAGACCCTCCAGCTTTGGAAGAGGCTCTGTCCAGCAGTGTACACTAACGGGCTGTTGATTTGATGAGTGACATAATTTTCAAGCAATACAACAACCTAACATAGCAAACATCTATGTTAATAACACAAATGTTTGTCCTGAGTTGAACCACAACCTAAAACTGAGAGGATTGTTAAACAGGGCATAACTCAGCATACGGCTTGACTCACATATGTTCATGTTGATGGTGGTACCAACAGTTTCAATTCAACAGGTAAATCTTTATCAGGGTGCGTGGTTAATCGTAGATGAGGTTGCATTTACATTAACAAATACGTGAATCAAGCCCGTGTTTTTTAATGTATAGTTCAACTCGCGCATTTTTTGACAGCTATACTAACAGCATAAAATCTTCAACAGTGGTTATTTAAAGGATCATTATCAGCTCTTGTATTTTGGGTTACCTTCGCTCATAAGGCCACGCTCTGGTTTCCCAGCTTTTTGGCACTTGACCCTTAATGACTATTTTAAACCATAACTCGTTCGACTGTGACTTTTATTCAAGGCGGGTGCTGTGATGTTGAATTGATATTGTTATAAAAAGGTGTGTGTTTTAATTTGTTCACATTCATTTAGTGAAAAGGGCAACATAATGTCGCGGAAGGTAAATACTTACATAACGTAACATAGTAATAAAATAAGTGAAATTTTTGTATTCTTACCGATGGAAACTGAATGGAACTTGTTGCAAGTCCTCCCAGACCAGAACAATCTTTTAAACTTTGACTTGACTTTTTCCACGTTATTGGTTCTTTCTTGGCCACATCTTTTGTGGGTTTAGGTGAGCTGATGCTCAAAAGCTTGAGTATTAAATTTGATTCAATAATAATTCCCACCCAGGACAAACATTTGTGTGATGAACATAGATGTCTGTTCTGTGTATGGATGTTGTATCATATAGTACGTATATATATAAAAAAAGTATATGAGCATGGTATCTGTAATCTAATTACATTCCCTTGGAAATGCCCGTTTGGGGTTGAATGGCGCTCTGTGATTAATTTTTTGTAATATTTAATATTATTATTATTAATGCCATGACTAACTTGGTTGTTATCATGATAAATATTATCATTATAATTCTCAGACCGTATCCATCCAATGCTGGGTAGTAAGGTCTTTTCTTCTTTCATCTTAAAGTAAATGCTGCCGTATCGTGGAAGATATGATTGCTTCTTCTTCTTCGTGTCAATGAATCAATGACTACTTAAATTACTTCTGCCCAGAAAGTAGCTGTTTTAATAGCCTGATATGATCGCTAAAGCTGAGCCATTTCACGTATCATGTATTCTTATTGAATGCCAAACATCCCTGATCCCACAAGTCCTGAGCAGTCTGCATCCAGGCTTTTCCTGCGATCCGCTCTATATCTCTTTCATGTCATATCTGTCTGGTGGTCCACAACACTCAGAGGCGCTGTGGCATCGATAGGGAGCAAACTTCCATCAATCAAACTTTCTTTTGTATGAATATAAACAAGCGTGATTACATTAAATAACTTTTCAGTTACTCCTGATCTGCTGCATTGCCTTCGCCCATGCTGGACTTCTACGAACCGACAATTCAGCTCCTGCAATTTCCTACTCTTCAATAACATTCGGAGGATCAAGCGTGGACAAGAACCCTGAACGTTTTGGATACGGCATCGCCTCTGCTCCTTACGAAACTTTACTTACGACTGATGATAGATATCTAACATTTAAAACTGTGGACGAACAGAAGGCAGGTACAGCGAATTTTATAATCAAGAAGTTGGAAGCCAACTCGAATGAGCTTTCTACCACAATTGCAGGGTCTGTTCCTCAGTACTCCTTACCACCTTTTGTACCAACTAGACCTCCAGCGAGCAGAAACATCCCCGTAGAACCATCTCCTGATTTCGACTCTGTGCCGTCTGTGCTAAAAACTGAAGGACTTTCAGCATATGCTTCGTTTCCTCTTGAAACTTTAGCTCCTAAAGCTCCTATCGAATCTGAAAACACGAAAAAGTCGGTTTCAATTGTGAAATCGATAGATACTTTACCAGATAATCCAGTAGAATTAAGTTATTCATTAGAAGGAGTGGATGGTCTATCATATATTTCTTCAGAGGAGTCGGGAGCCTTTTCAAGAAAATTTGAAGGATTAACGGTTATTCCGGGGCTTTCTCAAGACACTGAATTAGAAGCTCCTGTAAACCACGTCTCGGTTAGTAGCTCAGGAATCAATTATTCTTGGTAATTGAAGTTAATTGATTTTCCTCCTAATTTATTGTTAACGTAAGTAAATATGTGTATATTTTGCTGATGTTTTTTAATTAAATTGATACTTCGTTTTTGTTTTTGTAAATCAAAGTGGTATAACCAAACCATATAATCTTAACAAAAACCATAATAAAAAGAACCAAAACACGAAAATCAAAGAAAAGAACTCCCAAAAACGCTCCTGGTTTTTTTATTGATTGCGTACTAAGAAAGCATGGGAAATTTATTAAAGCCCTATCCTTCTGCTGAAAAGTTCCTTTACACTTTTCAGTGAATAATTGACCAGCAGACTCAATTCCCATCGAATTCTTGTTATTTATTATTATATTTTATTTGTTGAGAATTTTATGAATGTGTTAATAGCCAAGAGAGACCTTTACCAACTAATTGGATGCTAGCAAAAATGTAAGTAACTATTTCATAACATTAATTGCAGACAATTATGTGATAATGGCCTAGGTTCAGTCGTTTAGGTTCTAGTACATTAAGGTTGCCTGCGTCTAGACTTTACCGAATCAACATTCTATGGACCAATTACGTTTGCACACGAGACTTCTAGAAGAAAAGTGACGTGAGCAGCAAACGAACGGAAAAAACAACTTGCAGTAGGACACATGTATGCTAACTGTCTTTTTTATAATCATCATCATTTATAACTACGGAAAAGACTTCATCTCACCTGGTTTTCAAATAAAGGCCGAAAATGGAAACACACTACACCCAGCATCCTCAACAGAATGAAAAACTGACCTCTAAACTGCCGTAACATAACAATTTAGAATTTTGTTATTGCGACAGACTCAGGTAAGATAGTGGTTCAATCAAACCAAGCACAAACTTTTACCCCCCTGGGGTGGAACCCGGGACCTCTGGGTCTGTTACCGGTAGGCAAACCAATCGACCACAGAAAATCATCAATCTATTGTAGTCCACTGCTGGACATAGCTCTTTGCAAAATTTGACACCGAACCTGGTCTTTGCGCTCTCCAGTTTATGCCAGTTAACTTACGCAAGGATTTTTGGTAGTAATTTAACCAAATCCTGATAAATACTAACGTAGGTACTGTTACTAAGTATGAGGTACATATAGCTTATCATTACTTCAAAACAGCATTTGAAGATTTTTAAAGGTTTTCACAAGCATTTTGACATGCTCTTCTTACCACATCCATAAACTAGACGAGATACTAACTACAGAATAAATAGGCTACGAAATAGACAATTCGAAAAACCTGCTCTGCTATCCAGTTTGAAGATTTCTTACAATATTGCCTAACTCATGACTGCATTCACAGTGAACGCAGATAGTTGCAAGTCAGCTCAGCTATATTCAATTGTCAGTTGAAGCTTTTATTACTCGTCTAGACTTAAAAAATGGATATGACGTTAGAGAATAAATGGAAGAAATTAGAGACGATTTAAAAGCTAGCTTTCCCAGAAGCTGCCTATTGAAGGTACTGGCATTCCCACACCCACAGATCACTGCGTACTTCTGGCGCTGTACTGTAGAAGTACTGTGGAACATCGCTAGCCAGGTAGAATTTTATAGGATATCTACCACCAGCGAAAGGATCAATCAGTCGTAACCGTAATCTCACCAGTCACATCACATCAACAGTTCATTAGTGTCCACTGCTGGACAGAGACTCCTCGAAACCTAGAGGGTATCGACATAATCACCACGCTTGCAGACGGATTGGTGATCGTAGTAAAGGTGCCGGAAGAGAAGTAGAGCTTGAGAAAGGGCTCAACCGGGGAAGTAGTACCACCATATCTATTTCAGCAGCATTGCTGTGTACCGGTTAGAAGAATATAGTGGCCGGTGAAATTACGGGCACGCGAGACTTACAACTTAATGCCTTAAGTTGACGGGCGCAATGCAGTGCCGTGTAGGCTATGTTCTTAGTGGATATGGCCTACGCAGTAAGGCTTTGTTAGGCAAGAGTTTCACTTAACATCAGGTGGGCTACTTGCTTGTCCTAGCATATTAAAAAAAGGCAGAAGGAAGCTGCTATCCTTCTTCTGGTGAGATCGCTAAGTCGGCTTTTATGACATCCATGGGCTGAGTTGGAGGGGTCAATCGTCAAGCCGCGACCGCAACAGCACAAATCAGTATTTGTTACTAATCTAGTTCATACGAGTGAAAACTCCATAAGCTTCGGAACCTGTTTTCTGTGTGAGAGACATGGTCAGGTAAACAATATGCCTATTGCTGGCCTGGATCTACGACAATGCTGATGGAAACATTACACTTCACAATGTCGTAGCAGACCACGATTGACCTGTCCACTTGTATATCAACATTTCGACACATTTCTGACCCCATAAAACAATTCAATCTTGTCAAATATTATATTCACTTGTTCAAAGTTAAAACTAAAACCCAGCTACAACATTTTGAAGTTTATGGTTTTACGAAAACTTGGCGTTGAAAAGTGTTACCTGCATACATTTACTTGTAGAATCGGCATAGTTTTACCATTCATTTGATACGTCTTTATTGTAGTGATAATTAGCCGTGGCGGTGCCGGCTTGAGAATCGATTCCTCCAAGTCAGCCCATGGATGTCGTAAAATCTGTCTAAGGGATCTCACCAAAAGAAGGGCAGCATCATCCTTCTGTGTATTATCTTCATCTTTATTGCGATCACCAATCTGCCTGCCAAGCGTGCCCACTTATGAACTCTGCCCATAAAAGGCCACTAATGTGCTGTTGATGTGATGTGTAATAAAACATTTATTTCCTCATAATTTTTATTCGTATTGAATTTAAATAATAAAGCCTATGTTACTCCCACAATACAGACAAACCAAACCACAACACACGTCAATACATACTTAGATACTTTTGACAAATATAACCGTTTCAAGCAGTTGAAAACTTGAAACTGAGTAAGCCTATTGTTCAAAATGTCCACATATTGGCTTGGCAATTATGTCCTTATTTTACTTTCCTTACTAAACCGCCTTTGAGGTCTAATGGATTTCTCAACGGTATCAGATCCAGATGTCCAGGTTCGATCCCCAGGAGGGTACAAATTTGTGATTGTTTGTGTTGATAGTGAGATTTGTTTTAGGTCCGCCTAGCTTCCACCATCCTACCTAAGTATGTCGTCATAGCAACAATTCTAAACTGTTGTATTCCGGAATTTTGAGGGAAAATAGTCAGTACCTATCTCAGTTGAAGATTCCACGTGGAGAGCGCTGCCACCTTCGGCCTTATCATAACTCCCGTATACATAAAATAAAGTTGATTCCCCATCGTAGTATTAAAAAAGCAATACCTACCCTAAAAACCCTAAAGTTGTATGTCCGTCCATCCCATATTATGTATGATGTGTTTTATGCTTGTTTTAAATTAATAAAGTTTGTATATATCTTTATGAGAAACAAAACTTTTAATAACGAACGCTGAGCTATCTCACCAATTGAATCGACCCACACATTTTACAACGGGTCACAATTATTCTAATCCATAACAACTGACCTGAGATAAGTTTCTATCGAACACATCTTCAACAAAGAGCACGAAGAAGAAGAGATGTAAGAAAAAGATCCACACCTTTTGAAAATCGGGTCAGCATGTTTCTCCTGTTTCGCCGCTGAACCCTAAGCTAGAAGCTGTAATGTTCCGTACAAAAGCATGACATGGTGCCCATATTGCAACACCACGCGTGGCCAGGACTTGCGCAATTGGGATACCTGCGACGAATGAAATGTTAGAGATACCTTGCGCCTACTGTGCGCATTATTATGATAACCTTAAGCTGTTGGTATGTAAGTTACGACGTGCCGATCAAGGAGTTTTTTATGCCAAAATTGTCCTGTTCCCGTTGGACATGCAGCTTTGCTGTTGAAGGGTTATACGCAGTGTTATGGCAACCGATATAGGTATATTTTTGAATCGCTATTGGCCAGTTAGGAACGGCATAAAACTACATATATGTGCCTTAGGTTAAGGCTGTACCAATCGCCTTGTAAAAACTTGTTGTTGTCCTAAAAAGTCCAATGCAGGATCCTGGACCTCTCCTAAAGTGCAAAGAGTGCAATGGGGAAATTTTCCAACCACCATGCTTGGCAAGCTTGGTGATTGCAGAATCTCCTGATATCCTTACACGTACACCATAAAGGCAACGTTAAAACACGTTTGTACGAAGACAAGCTTATCCGTTTAAGTGTTTTCTACAGCAAACCTTAAGTCATCCCTTAAATCCCTCATCGTGATTTAGGGATCCGTATGGACATTGAATTAAACTTCCGGAGCCATGTAGTGGATATCTGCAAAAAAGCATTTAAAAATTTGGGCTTTATACTACGCCAAAGCAGTGACTTTAATACTGTTGGCATAACGCGCTAGTAAGAAGCAGATTAGAGTGTGGAGCCATGATATGGAGTCCTCACGAGAAAAAATACAATAATATGGTGGAAAAAATGCAGAACAAATTCATAAGGTCTACTTAGAGGCATAATACACAACCCGCAGGTATTGATGAGCATAGGATTATACGTACCTGATAAGTATGTATACGCACGCAGACGACCTAGGCTACTTGCTATCCCGAGGGCGAAAACTAACCTCCTGGGTGAGTCCCCGTTCACGCGGGCCCTTCGTACAATTAACTGTCTTCACACAGCCGAAGATATTGATATTTTCTATATTACGTTGACGAAATTCACAGAAACTCTTTTGTTATTTTTAAGTAAGACCAATTATTATTGATTGTTATGGTTCATGTTTTTAGCTTGTTTTGTGTAATTGTTTGTTCTATTTCCTTGTCGCCTTGGTTTTATACTGTAATGGCAATGTAAATATTAAATAAATAAATAAATAAATAAATAAATAAATAAATAAATAAATAAAACTTTTAGTCAACTTTTACGACATCTACCAAAGGAAAAGAGAGGCTCATACTCTTCAGCCAAGGCCACCATAGCTTGAGCTCTATTATTTTCAAAATTCACTTGCTTAGTGCTCCCCTACACAAGAAAAACAAATTAGAAATTTCGTCTGTATAAGATTCTATAATTTACAAACGATAAGATCACGTCACGCATTTTTTTCTACCAAACCAAGCGGACATAGTTGCAAGCTTGGTTTTGCTATACCTTGAACCATCCATCACTCAGATTATACAGCCTCTACCCATTTATAGGAAAAGCCTAGGAATGTAAATTGATTCGACATAAAATATCACCATAGATCCACGATATGGCCATAAAAATGCTAGTAACTTCATTAAATTTAATTTTAGCTATATCAGTAGGCGACACACTAATTCTGTAGTCGCTTGTGCATTAGTTTCATACATTTTGTGTCCTAACAAGCCAGTATGTAGTTTGAACTAGATCCAGTGCTTAGGTGCGCCCGCGCACGGGGGTAGACAGCTCGGTATATAAGTGCCACACTACACTTAAACCGTATCACTTGTCGTAAGGATTTTATTTAACAAAATGGCAGCTAAGGTATAATAATTTACTGTGATAAAAGTGAATATAAATTTAAGAAAAAATACGCGAAGGAAATTTGATGCACCTAATTAACGGCTGGGAAAGATATTAATTACCCAAAAGTTATGGAACCGAAAATGATAAAAAAGTGCATATTTATTAACGAAAACCATTAACAAAAATTAACATCATACTCTGCCTTGCCGTGGAGGTCCGTTAAGCACAACTCAATCAACACCAACCCAATTCAGTCCGTAGATGACGTAGAATTCGACAAATGGGACATTTGCAGACTCCTGAAAATCCCCAATCCACCCGTGGAAATTATGGCAAATCCCCCCAATATTAGTGGAGACTTATGTCCAACAGTGGACAGTTACCAACAAACGGCTTGACGAAAAAAAGCCTTGCATTTAAATTTGATAAATACAGCAATCTCTTCTCGCGAGGGAATCTCGCAAATCGTAATTTATGTAACTAGCTGTTAATTGTTTGCCTTATTAGCAATGACATTGGCATACTAGCGCAGTCTGATGTGTTTATTCGTCTAGTTACAATCAGTGAGTGTTAATATGATTACAACAGTGATTTGAATTCAATGTATGCGTCCTCGTCAGTGCGATAACTGATGGTCACAAGGACCTTAAACTTTTAAGAACCTCTTTTATTTCGCTTTACCTTATAGTAATTGTATCTTGTAATGTTAAGGACACAGGAGTTCCTACTTCGGGGTCAAAGTGAATATCGGTTATGGGACAAGTTATGTCGATGATTGAGTTGTGCTTGTGATAGAAAACCGCCTTATCTTAATTGAAACGGAAGCTCTTAAATCACTTTTTAGAACATGGAAGATGTCAGGTTTAGAGTGTCCATATATCATATAGGGTCAGTTAAAGAAAAAATGTGTTTATATAGGTACCTATTACATTTATTGTAGTAACTGCTACTTGGGTACTAACGAAAACCTTTATTTCAGTTCATCGTCCTGTTGTGCGCCTTGGCTTCAGCCCGCGCTGGAGGCTTATACGGGGGAGCTTACGCCGCCCCCTATGCCTCATTCGCCGCAGCTGCCCCAGTATCCTACGCTGCCCCAGCAGTATCCTACGCTGCCCCAGCAGTATCCTACGCTGCCCCAGCAGTATCTTACGCTGCCCCAGCAGTGTCTTACGCTGCCCCGTCATTGGCATACTCCGCCCCGATCGTTAAGAGCTACGCTGCGCCTGTCGCGACTTACGCGTCCGCCCCGATCGTGAAGAGCTACGCTGCCCCGGTGGCTGCATACTCTGCTCCTTACGTTAAGAGCTACGCCGCGCCGGCTGTGTCTTACGCTGCCCCGGCCTACTCTTACGCAGCCCCGGCTTACGCTGCCCCGGTGGTCAAGGCTGTAGCCCCAGCGGTCTCGTCTGTTTCTTCGTACACGACGCAAACGGCCCACGCTACTCCTTACACCGCGTACGCTCACGCTCCAGTATACTCTGCCCCTATTTCCACCTACGCCCATGCTGCCCCTATTTCTACATACGCGCATGCTGCTCCCCTGACCACGTACGCAGCTGCCCCGGTCCTGAAATCCGCTGTGGCCTACACATCCCCTGCGGTTTCTCACGTCGCTTACAATGGACTTACTAACTACGGCTGGTGATCAAGTTATCTTCATAGTTGTTATTTTTGTGTATTTTATTACATAATGCGAATTAAATGTTAAAAACTGTTTTTATATTTTGATACGGACCAAAACCGATACCTCTATGTAAATAAAAGTACGTTAAAGCTCATAACTTTTATAGGCTCTTGTATTTGTATAGTTCTGAGAATTTTCTAATATACTACATTATTTATTAACTAATGTTTAGCTCCAAATATAAGTAGATAAGGCACGAGAACATTGGATCACCCTTCACAGATTCAACTAGCTTGAATACTTAAAGGTTATATTTTAGCTTATCGTACGTTTACGTTTGACATTACCAGTAATAGACACATTACCCGGCGTACTAGTCATAACATTTGAATATTTGAGATTTTAATACAAGAAACAAGCATGCATGAAGACATGAAACCCACACTCGAATAGCCTATGACCGATAAAATTAAACTTAGTTAATAGAACTAGTAGATATCCTGTCAGCAAATACAAACTGCCCTTTAACGTAGTGGTGAGTTCTATCTAGGCCATGTGATAATATCAAGGACTTTTGCATTTAGATGATTCTACGCTTCAATGTAGCGCTCATAATGTTATAGATATAGAGTGTTAGAAACATAGCTGTTGACAAATGGCTTATCTGATTTAGCGTGAGATGAAAATGGTAAAAAACGCACGATTTATTCACGGCACTGAGACTAGGCCAATGAATTCACTGGGGACATACTGGGTATTTAATATAAATAAGTTGATGTATGTACGGTTCAGTAGGTATGTGTCTATGTTTCCTATGGACTCTAAAACTGCTGGGCCGATTTTTATGAAATTTTTGGGTTTTAGGCGGCCAGGGGGTGATCCTGTTTTTTTTCATTTTTTTTCATCTCACCCGGTTGGTGGTAGGATTTTGTTTAAGTCCTCCTGGCTATCTACCACCATCTTACCTAATTCTGTCACCATAATAACCATTCTTAAAAAATGTTGTGTTCCGGCATTTAGAGATAAGATAGCCAGTTCCTCAGATTATTGAGGATTCCGGGTGAAGTGCGCCACCTTCGGCCTTACCTCAACTTGTTACCAGGGACGCTACCGCCGACAGCGAAGCCGATCTCCATTGATGGCTTTAAATTAGCTCCATGAGAACTAGAAACGATTTTTACCGATTTAGGTATGTGTCATATCCGAAATGACTTTTCCCATCTCAAAAGTGTACACATGTTATGAAACCTATCCGTTCAGTACATTTGACGGTAAAAATCGTTTCTAGTTCTCATGAAGCTAATTTAAAGCCATCAATGGAGATCGGCTTCGCCGTCGGCGGTAGCGTCCTAGGTGAGATGAACGCCAAGCGCTTCCCCGTCGTACAGTTAAAAAAAAAGTTGTTGCTTTAAACACGTTGTTGCTTTGCGGCAATATTTGGCATCTATGTTTGGATGTTTTGAGGATAAATCCACGTCCTGTAACAAATTTTGAGCGGTATTTTAACGACTCTTCGGATTGATATCTTGTTTATACCTATCGGTAGGTAGGTATGTTATTAAGACGCAATATATTCTCGATGACATTAACAATACGATGTCAGTATGCCGTAATACATAGCGTGTTGCATATCATCATCATCAACTGTGACTAATTTAAAACGAATTGGTTTTACCAACTCTACCGCCAGTATTGGAAATAGGACATTGTTGTTAGAAGCATAAAGGTAAGACTCCTCGCGCGTAGTAAACTCTCTGTACAGAAAGCTCATATTAGGTTGGTTATTTAGTTTTATTTTTCTTTAAGTGTTCAAAATTATGATTATAATAAACCCGTGAAACAGATGTTGCATAACTTACTTTGTTGAGTATCTGTAGATAATAAGTTTACATCCTAGCCAATGATATTGCAATGATATCAGCAATACCTATGCAAAGTTTTGTTCAAATCCACCCAGAAAATGATTTAATTTTTTTGATAATATTTTAAATTCACGATATCTTTTAAACATTAAAAAGTGGTTATTTTGCTATAACACATGGACATATACTAGTTCTTTTTTGAAAGTATTGATGTGTTCTCTAAAACAAAGAATATGTACGTATTTGTTCTAAGTATCACCAATAGTTTTCGCAGTGCACGCGACTTAAGAAATTTTAAGGCTCATTTTCCTTCACCTTGGTTTACATTTTATACTGTTTTCGTAAGGATCCCTAATAAAACCTGATAAAAATGTAGCCTATGCTATTCAGTGATACTATAGAATTCTATTGGAGAAATATATTTTTTATCGGTTCAGTATTTTTTGAGCCTATTCAAACAAACAAAAATACAAAACATTACTCTTTTAAAAAAAGTTTATAATAGTAAATATATATCAGAATCTATTTTATTTATTTATTAACGAGCACGATTTAAAATAACCAATAAGGTACATTAATTAAACGTAGATAGGTACGAATAAATATTTGCAAGTTATAACTTATTTTAAATGTACTGAAAATCATATTTGAATATATAATTTATCTAACAAAAATTCATAAATGTTATCAAAAAAAGCCTCCACCTTCGGCCTTATCTTAACTTGTTACCAGGTGAGATGAAGGCCAAGCGCTTCCGCGTCGTACAGTAAAAAAAAAAACTTTACTTCATAAGTAAAGACAGATAAACGTCACTCAAGTGTTACAACATTTTGCAGAACTAATTATTATCGCAAAACAACAACAAATCATATGATGATAGTAATCTTTAGATCGCGTCATTGTTTCAAGAAGGCCAAGTGCGGTGTCGAAAGCTGATGGAGCATCCCACATGGTTTGAAACTACAGTCCGTGACCGTTTCGCATCGGGTAGCTTAGAGTTTAACCTCCAAAGAGATATTTATAGAACTGTAAGCTATCCAAATTTGCAATAGATTTTGAAAGCTTTAATTTTTTCAATGTAAGTCAATGAAAAGTTTCTCACTCGGCTGGATTTTTAATCTCAACAATCATGTATTTTTGACCATGGTAGGTACCAAAGTCGGTAGATACATACCTACTTTAGCTTAGAATCTAAAATGTTAGTATGTCCATTGATGGTTTGTTTGGGGAAGCGCCTGGTCTTTATCTCACCTGGTTACAACTATTCCTGTAGCCTCACAACTGGAAAATGTGGTTGATTTCTACCCCGTTGATCTAATTGAAAGACATAATATCTATCTAGTAGGTATCTATGACTTTTTTTCATCTTTGAAAATGAATCAAGTCTACCCAGAAAATTATTTGTCTAAATTTAACGTTAAGCACGTGAGAGATACACAACCATAGAAGCAAATATTAACATTCACAACGTTTTTTTATTTTTAAACATGTTTTGGACGCGAACCACAGTTGCAGACAATACAAAGATAGATTTTACGCCAAGAATCCTTGACTTGGATCACGCGAGTTATGAATGTGACATCTAAGTACCTACGTAAACTTATTACACGTTGATATCTCAAGAAACTCCCTCGAAAATTGATAAATCCATGAAATTGCTAACACAAGATGCCAACACTTATATTTGTCCTCTGTTTTTATCCACCTCTGAGAGTATTTTGTCTCCCGATGGTGGATAAAAACAGAGGACAAAAATTTTATCCCCGCCCCGTGCTGAGGGGGCTGAAGTCAAGTAATTTTTTTTTATTGTACGATGGGGAAGCGCTTGGCCTTCATCTCACCTGGTAACAAGTTAAGATAAGGCCGAAGGTGGAGGCGCATTTCACCCGGAATCCTCAACAAACTGAGGAACTGGCTATCTTACCTCTAAATGCCGAAACACAACAATTTTACAAACACAAAAGTTATAATAAGACTAAAGGTGGAAGCACACTTCACCCGGAATGCCAATCTTCCCTAATTCTGGAATACAGCGATTAAAATTATTATTATGAAGTCATACTTAGGTAATATGGTGCTAGCTAGTCAGGAATTACGACAGCCCTAACTAACCAAATCTAACATTAATTGTAACCTCATGGAATCGAACCCTTGACGGATTTTATACCGGTGAACCACAGATGCGGAAAAATATTCACATATTTCATATTCAATTTATTTTCTTGCTCGTAGTTTTACTGAATAGGTACTGAATAGGTACGTGTATAAAAGCTACTCTTCTACTTGTATAATTTTTGTCAGGAAACTATAACAGATTTATGCGATCACCAAAACATTGCCAATCATTGCTTATGATATATGATAAGCAGCATAATCAATGTACAGCCATACATCATTCTCGAACGAAGGTGAAACACATAATGTAATCCGATACTCATGGAAGATTATTCTGTGGACAGCAAAACAAAATGGTACCTGGGTAAAATAATTATGCCCTTGTATTGATGAGAAATCAAGGCTTATTAATAACGCTTTGGTGTTTCAATACCCCGGAAAATATCCGATGGAAACATAGGACATTTGTGTGATGAATAAAGATGTTTGTTCTGTGTTTGGGTGTTGTATTGTATAAGTACCTATGTATTTACAAAAAAAAATGTATTTAAGAATCATATCCGTAATCTAGCTAAGACAAAATTTATTTCGCAGAACTTATGTTAACATATTTCATAAATTAAGAACAAGGCACATTTAACATTGTACAATACAAATTTGAATAGCTTAGGTTTTAACCGCCTCTGTGGTCTAGTGGTTCTACCCACCGATTTCAGATCCAGAGGACCCGGTCTCGATTCCCAGGGGGAGTACAATATGTTGTGCTTGGTTTAGTTGGTGGTAGGACTTTGTTTAAGTCCGCCTGGCTAGGCTTACCTAATTCTGTCGCCATCGCCATTCCGGCATTTTAGAGGTAAGATAGCCAGTTCCTCAGTTTGTTGAGGATTCCGGGTGAAGTGCGCTACCACCTTCGGCCTTATTTAAACTTGTAACCAGGTGAGGTGAAGGCCAAGCGCTACCCAGTCGTACAATTAAAAAAAAAAGGTACCCTAACTAGGAAAATCCTGAATGATGGTATAGCTAGCCTTCCTCCGTAAGAGTGCTATTCATTACATTACGCTTAGGTACATATAAAAGTACCAAGTAATTTTTATAATAGTCATGATTTTTTGATAATATATAATATATTAATTTACTAGAGCATTCTTGAAAGGAAAATTAATGTGGAAAAAGAAAAACATTTAATAATACTATAATACTAACACATCTAGTCAAAGTATTTAAGCAGTTGGATAAGATGGTGAGTGGGAGTTTGTAAGTATGTATGTTCTCATATTACAAACTTTGCTTAGTTTGGACATAGAATTTATAGGTGGAGATAATTATTACCATAAAAATTGTAAGAAGACTGTGCCTGAAAATACCTACTTACGTTATTTTTTGCAATAAATATCAATATCGCGACACACAAATAATTGTATGTAAAAATCAAAGTAATTTTACTTTACTTACTTACTTTACTTGTTTATTACTTAATAAGCAAGTAAAGATGTGCCCTGCGATAGAGCACGGTTGATTATGGAACCATTTTACTCTGACTAAGTAACTTAAGACCCGGCGAGTAGGCTTCGCGGCTGACCAGAGTGCAGATGGCGTGACGATCTTGACGCATTTCTTGAAGACTGGACGAATGATGACTAAGATGGAGAAGTCTGGAGGAAGTGGGGGGAGACCTTGGCGCAGCAGTGGGACACTTATAGTAATCATAAAATAGGAAATTTTACTGACTACCGTAAATTCAAAATACCAACATGCACACATAGTTTTAGTTACACTCAGTAATTGTACTATCTTGAGTTACGTTTTACCTTATATTTAGTTAGATACCTATCAAATATTTGTATTGATAAATAAACGTATTACTACACATTACAGAAAGCGCCATCTAGCCCCATATTGAAACTTAATTACGGAAATTAGGAATACACACTTTTCTTTTATCCAATACATACCTAATACCAATTTACATGTAATTTATAAAATAAATTACAATTTACTGAATCACTATACAATAACGTTATCAGTTGGAGCATGGGACCTCAAAATTCCCCGTGCTTCACCCAGGTGGAAAACTTAGGTGAAGCAGGGGTTCGGACCCCAATAAAACCGAATTGTTACCGTCTGCCCCCACGAACGACCCAACGGCAGACGGTAACACTTATACCTTATAACACCGCAGAGCAAACGTTCATCTCACACAAATATACACAATATAAAATCTATATTCATCACACAAATTTTTGCATATGGTGGGAATCGAACCCACTAACACCCAAGGCAGAGTTATTACCAACTCAGATGTGAGAACAGATGAAATGCAGGTTAGGCTCGCTACATCGTAGACAAGTGCAAGTGCAAGTTTCAAGTTCAAGAATTGAACCATATTTAATAAATGGAAAAATATTATAAATTTTTCGGTGTCAATTAATTCTTAATTCAATGTTTATCGTAACACATTATATAACTTTTACTACACCTCATTTGAATTTCTATTTGAATATTTTAAGGTTAACAGAATTGTAAAATGTATACCTTCAATGTTATTTCCTTATCATTTTATTAATCGTTAGTTGTATTAGTTCGTTACTAAATAATAAGGTCAATGTTTTTGCAAAAATAATATCTATATTTAGGTAATTTGATAACTTTACTGCGATACGTAGGTTAGTACGAACCTAATTATTCATTTTACTATTATCTATGGGTAAGATGAATTTTGGAGAAGGTACGTGGTAGCCCTTTATTTTGAAGAGTAGAAGATATGAGTTGCAAATAAAGTAGGTTCCTATAATATTATGCCATAACGCCAATGCGAAAACCCAATCAATATTACCATTTATGAAATAATAACATCAACACTTACAGATAACATCAAACTGTCATGTTTATGCAAATTAGCGTAATGACTAGCGAATTCAATCAATCATATTGTCAATAGTTGCCTAACGCCTAACCTACAAACGTGGAACCGCCGCCGCTGGCACTGTCGTATTCGCACTGTTTCGAAACAAACAAAATGACATAGAGCTCCTACCACCAAGTTCGTAGCTACTTTTCTGTAGAGGTTCAATAAAATTAGAATGAGGATGCGACAATGTCACTTCACTATGACAATGTCAATGTCACTAAAGGCCCCTCGTAAGAAATATAGATAGATTAACACTCCAAAAAAGGGATTTAATCAAAGTGTTTGCCGAATCCTCAATAGTTTTGCCCACTTTTTCTGTTTATATGACACTTACTCGACACTAGCAGAATCGATAAAACGGTTGCACGCCAAATCAAAGAAGTTGTAGTTGAAATTGAAACCTCGTCAAAAACTGGAGGGAAAAGGTTACACCAAGCTCGGCTTCCTCGCGGATATCGCATCGGTAGAGACGTAACTTTAATAGTAATGTTTGACAAAAAATATTTTATTTTATTCACGACAGGTCAATTTTTGACCTGGATGCTTGACCGGACTGGGGTGATTTTGCTAAGGAGAGAACTTTCCCAGAAAATGCTAATCAGCTCTCGCTTGATTGCAATGTGCGTTATAAACACGACTGAATAGCGTCATAAAGCTCAAAGCTCTCCGAAGTACAAGATGGTGGCTATCGAGCCTTGCTGCATGGTAGAACTCTTCGTTAATTTGGGTAGGTGGGAACTACCTCATTGTGGTCTACCCCGGGCATCGGAATCGATGACCTTAGCTAGCGGTCAAACTGAATGTTCCCATTACTGGTACCTGTACCTGACCCATTACTGGGTCCGTGTGGCTAGCGATCGCCCTCCTGCCGAAGTCTGGTGCCAAGCGGTTAAGCTAATAAGCTTATAGGTTAAGCTAGAGCCAGTGCCTTCTGGGGGTCCTCGCTGCATCGGAGACCTCATCCTTGCTAATGCCTAGCTAGAGCTAGACAAGCTCAAAAGACAACCCATCGTTTATAAAAAAAAAACCTTCTGTCCCTGTGTACAACGGAGTCTAGTACGGCAAGTTAGTATTCTGCTAAACAATCCCAAAGGTGGCAGAGCAACAGCATACAGGAACGGACTTGTGAATATTATCCTGGCAACAAAATCGATTACATAAAGCCTACTCCGATACAGATAATATTTGTCAATAGGTGTGGTATACGATAGAATCGTGACCGAGCTTTCGGGTCGATGAACCTAAGCATGACTTTCGACCTCACGGCTATTCGCATTGCGCTCTAGCGTTCTCCGCGTTTGATTTTGTATTGTTTGTTTACAAGTTCATGATTTTATTGAATTTAAATTAAATTGGAACACATTTCTACCTGAACGTTTAGTTTTACTTTAATAGATTTGAAATTTACGACTCACACAAAGTTAAAAACATGCAAATATGTATATAATTGCATGTATATAATAAAGCATGTATAAAAATGATCGATTAATCTACATATAAAAAATTAAAAGGTTTACGTAACGGTACCCTAAAATACTTATCCGCATTAGACTTCCTGTTTATAACAATTATAAGGCGCTTCACCTTCGTAAAAAAATATTTATATATTATAATAACTAAAAGTTGATCCAATTATACGATTTTTTAACTAAAATCATCTAGAACGTGACAATGGCGAGGTCGCTTTGTTTCCGAGACTTGGTAATATATAAAGCTGACATTTGGACTACCGTGCATTCGACACATCATTTTCAAATAACACACATCTGAAGGAAAACCTGCAAAATGATCGCTAAGGTAAGACTTTTAAAGTTTTTTAATTAGTTCAAAACACTAAATTTCTGAAGTCCCGATTTCATCCGCCATTTTGGTTTCACATCCTGGGAGTCAGGGGAATATTTTTATACATTGCGCGCATATTACGAGTATAAGAAATTTTTGAAGGCACTATATGAAACCTTCATTCCTAGCTTCTACGGATTTCCATTTGATATAGCATCGTTTTCGAATCAAAACATTTGGATTTTAATTAGCTATCATGTTAGTATTTTCTTTTTAAGAAATACCTTTACGATTGTTTAGATATTCACACAGTTTGGTTTGTCAGTGAATGCTCATTATTTTAATTTGAACACGGCATGGGTACGTACACTTAACTTAACGTTACTACGGGCCTGTAGTAACGCTGATTTTTGCTCTCCAGTACAAACGTAGTTCCTTTTTCATTTCAAAGTGGTTTGTCCGATTCACATGAAATTTTGTAGGTATAATCGGAAAGCGATAATCTTTGTCTGTGGTGCAATACTTTTTCTTAAAACGTTTGTATGGAAAAACTCTTTTCCATATATTTTGGTTTGTTCCTATAACAACACAGATTATTCCTATCCGATTATACCGGCAAAAAAATCTTTTAAATCAGACTTGCCATTTCGAAATTAAAATAGAACTACGTTTGTATGGGAAAGTGAGACTACTGGGCCTTCTTAACAAATTGATAATTTGAATGTCCGCCCCCGCCCCTCTTGCTTTTAATTCACCAGAGGACACATACGCACTGAGGACCAAATCTGTGTTCAGTTGCCTATACTAATGCACTTTATAATTTTCAAAATGGTTTTGTATCCGCCTCTGTGATACATATATCAAGCTTCATTAAAAAAAAATACTTTACCAGACGTAAAAATAAAAGTAATTGCTTTATTTTGAAAATTAAATGTGTATACATATAGTGCATATGTGCAGGCGAATGCACATTTTACATGTACAATACAAAGCAAGTTTTAAGTTTACTAACACGATCGTACTGTAATTGTCTTTTCATAGCACCTACTCGACAATGTCCAATTACATAATATCATGCAATCTCAACGTAAAGCAAAGCATTATCTCTCAATGGAGGTAAAGTTATATGTAACTCCCTAGGGAGTAAAGTGATTTGAATATGGAACGTTAAAATTAGTTTGACAATTGATAACATACAGGCATTGTAAACAGAGTATATTTAAAAGTTGAACTGGCCACCATATAGGCAGAACAAGAGATGAAAAAAGGCGCGATTAAAAGTGTTATGTGGTCACAATGCTATTATTTTCACGTTGACATAAAACTGTAATCAAGTGATAGTGATTTGACTCCGGTGTTTATTAAATTGGTCGCTTTCAGGACTATTAACCCTAGGACCGCTACTTAATGCTCATGAAAATAACTAGGTACTTATCAATTATAAGCTTGTAGACTTTTAATAAGCGCAAGTGGTTGAAATATATAAACGAAGAACGAGCCTCTTCTCATATTAACAGAAATGTGATGTGTTGAAATACCTAGGCAATGTGATGAATATAGGTAGGCTATATTCATTACATTACTAAATTCTGCCCGCGGACCACCTCCGTGGTAAAAAGTATCAAAGAACAGTTTCAGGAGGTATCAGTTTTGTATGGCAATGTTTGACATCCCATATCCATCCCACGGCAACTGATTTATTAATAATGTACTACCGGAAAAATAAAAAAAATAAGTCAATGACGATTAATCAATATTAGCTTGTATTTTAAAATAAAGCATTTATTTAGGTATTTATCCAGCTGAAAAGATTTGGATCTTTTCAGCATTTCTCCAATCAAAGCTTCAGAACCTAAACCACCTGTTTTTTTTTTTCACCCAGATCGTAGTATTCCTGTGTGCAGCCTTCACCACCCAAGCGGGCTACATCGGAGGTCATGGCTACTCCAGCCTTGGATACCCCGGCTTAGGCTACCACGGTCTTGGGTACTCAGGAGTAGTCCCTTACTCAGCGTACTCCGCTCCCATCGTCACCAAAGCTGTGATACCAGCTGTGTATTCCCCGGCTGTTTCTCATGTGTCGAGATACGACGTCCACTCATCACCTATCGTCAAGTCTTATGTTGCGCCTGTGAGCTACGGTGGTGCCTATGGTGGCTACGGTGGCTATGGAGGCTATGGAGGCTACGGCTACGGTGGCTATGGATACGGCGGACTCGGGAGCAAGTACCTGTGGTAAATGTGATGTATCTATCTGTTTCTTGGTCTTATGTGTACTCTAGTGTGATCTGGAAAGCGTTACAGGTAGGTGCACCTTTCCAAACACCATGAGACTAAGCTTATAGAGGTCAATAGATTCAGTTATCAATGGTTTTTGATAGATATGAGGATTAAATTTGAATTTTAGATATTGTACTTACGATTTGTAAATGTATTTTTAACTCAGCTTGCTTGAAAATGATTTGGTATGTCTGTGATTAAACTGTGATTCAAGGTAAAACTTAAAATATTTTATGGCTAAATTGTCCTATAGTTAAAATAAATGCCTAAATTATTTAACTTGAATGTTTTATTTGTAGAAGTGATTTACGTTAACCTTCACCAAAAGTATTTTTTATAACATTAATAGTACATAGGTAGGTTAGGTTAACAGCGGTTCGAAGTACTATGATGAAATAATCGATTCAATTTCGAACTTTTTATATAGTACGATTGAGAAGCTATTGGCTTTAATTTCACCCGTAATCCTCAACAGACAGAGGTATTACCACTAAATGCCGGAACACAACAATTTAGACTTTTTGTTATAGGGATAGACTTAAGTATGATGGTGGTAGGCAGCCAGCCAGGCGAACTTAAACAAAGTCCTACCACCAACCAATCAACCAAGCACAAATTTATATACAAATTGTAAACCGCCTCTGTAGTCTAGTGGTTCAACCCACCGATTTCAGATCTAGAGGTCCCGGGTTCGATCCGGGAATACAATATTGTGGTGAGTTTGGTTGGTGGTAGGACTTTGTTAAAGTCCGCCTGAAAAAAAAGAAAGAACGCCTCTACCACCATCTTACCTAATTCTGTCGCCATAACAACAATTTTAAAATGGTCGTGTTCCGGCAATTAGAGGTAAGATAGCCAGTTCCTCAGTTTGCTGTGGATTCCGGGTGAAGTGCGCCTGCACTTTCGGCCTTATCTTAACTTTTAATCAGGTTAGATGAAACCCAAGCGTTTCCCCGTCGTACAATAAAAAAATAAATTAAAAAAACCCTGGAGATCGATCCCGGGACCTCTAGGTCTAATATCGGTGGACGAACCACTAGACCACAAAGGCTGTTAGAAACCTAGAATTTTATGATTATATGGTGTAACCCGTGGACCACCTGCTAAGTCGAATACCCAACTAAATCAATGGTTTTTGCTCTGGCACGGTACAATTATTAACAAATTATGCAGTCGAACATTCCATTATAAGTTATATTCATGGTCCTAAAGGTAAACTTGGTATTATATTCGAGTACTAATATATTCGATTGATAGTTCGTTTAATTGAGCTAGGTACAGAGACCATTCGAAGGCGAACACGAAATACATCGATACCTAGGTACTGGTCTAAATCTGGTCATGGCAAGCGAAGTGTTGAACGCCCTCCAGGCAGATGCACCGACGATCTACATTGGCTTGCGATGGATGGATGCGACAGGCTGAAGATCGGGCTCAGTCGCGCATTGAGATACCTACCCTCATCCAGTTATAGACTTACTACGACACACGTAGAGTACCTACCGTATGGTTTTTATCACCTTCATCAGCCCAATTCATTGGGTAGACCGGAACTGCTAAATTCAAAATGGTGACAACATTTTCTTTGGATAATTTTCAACACTGCGTTGTCCAACACCTCTAATATTAATCCTATTTTCTAAGGGGGCAATGTTTTGCACGTCCCGTACTGGGGTGTATTGTGCATTGCCCTGCTATACTGAACCCAGCAACCCCTTGGAGTAACGGACAACATCTCTGTCCCAAGCATGGAGATCATAGCAAAACTTGTTTTCCTGAGAGGGGGGTTGTCAGGCCGTTTATAATACGTTTACGAACAATTTGTTTCGACATCATAAATTTATTTGGATGAAATTGATTAACTACAGCCATATAAGGCTTTAGTTAGTCAATTTCATCCAAATTTCATGGAGCTGAAGTTAAAAGAACGTGTAAGGAAGCACAATCCTCCGACAACAAAATCGAGAGACATGGTTAATTTAGGAGGCGGCATTCACCGCCACAGATGGACGATACCTACTAAATAAAAATAACTAAGTGGGTATAATCTAAGTTCAATTAAAATGCATAAAGCACTCGTTCATTTACTAAGCACATGTAAAGATATAGGAATAAAATAGAGCTTGTTTAGTTTTATTTATGCAGTTATTCGCTCACCCATGTAATACCAGGCATTTGAAGATGCTTTAGAGTTGAATTCTCATGTCATTGCCAATCCTCGTAATGCGTTACAATAAACCAAAATTCTGATACGATCTTTTTTCTCTCAGCTAACTAACACACTTACTCCTAGCAGGTAAAGTCGATATTTCTCTGAACTTTTCAGAGCACGTTAGTAAATTATAGTTGCAGTCTTAAGATAGTGCTAATTAAAGTGGTCATGCTCCGTTTCTCATCCAAAAATCTAATGGGACCTTGAAGAGTAACGTTTCCTTCGTTTGTTATTGGTATAAAAGCATGTAACAATGGCCGAAAATCATTCAACTCATCATTGAAGATCCAGCAACATGTTCTCTAAGGTGAGGTCACAGTTCAATTATTTATTTATAGTTTTCGAATCAAAATAATCGACATCCAATCAATCATTCATACATACAAATCCCTCATCCCACAAAAACTGTATTCAAACACAGTGTCTTCTCATCCAAGCAAATGCTTGCAATCTAACAGAGGAAGATCTGATGAAATCTGAAATAAAAATCTTAAAATCCAAATGCTTTAAAACTCAATAAAAACTAAACATCTCTTACAGATCTTTGCCGTGGCTGCATGCCTCTTCGGATTCGCCAATGCTGGCGCTCTTAGTTCGCTCAGCAATGGATATGGAGGCTATTCTGGCCATGGATTGAATGGTGGCTACGGCTCTGGTGGTTACGGAGGCTACGGTGCGAGTGGTTACGGAGGTCACAGCACTGGTGGTTACGGAGGCAATGGCGCTGCTGGTTACGGAAGCTATGGTGCCAGTGGTTACGGAGGTCATAGCACCGGTGGTTACGGAAGCCAAAGCGCCGGTGTTTATGGAGGATATGGTGCCGGTGGCTATGGAGGTCATGGCTCCAGTGGATACGGAGGCTATGGTGCCGGTGGATACGCTGGGGCCCCTGCTACCTCTCACGTCTCGGTCACCAAAGTCATCCCCGCATCTACCTCTTACTCCGGACAAGGAGGATGGTCTGCTGGTCAGCACAGTGGATATTCTGGCCAACAGGGATATTCTGGCCAACAGGGATGGTCCGGCCAACAAGGATGGTCCGGTGCTGGCTACTCTGGAAACGGATATTCCGGACACTCTGGCCTAGGCTCAGCTACTTCCAGCGTGCACCGTGTTGACTCGTTCGGTCATGGAAACTCCCTCGGTGGATATGGAGGATACGGAGCCAACGGTGGTCATGGTGGATACAATGGATACAACAGTGGACACGGAAGTGGATACAACAGTGGATACGGAAGTGGTTACAACAGTGGATACGGAAGTGGTTACGCCAACAAACAAGCCTGGTAAAAAAAAACCATAGGAGATTTCATGTCTCTTATCATATTTCGTAGGACTATCTGTGATACTTTGAATAAATACTCACTTTATACATATTTTGTTTAATTTATTTTATCACTGAAATTGTGAAAACATTTTTTTTTTATATCACTGAAATACGTATTCATTTGTATATATCGATTTTTATTTAATGAGTAGGTAGTAAACAGAAGAAACACAATGAAAAAGATACAAAAACTTCATAAGATAATAATTATCATTTATCACAGGTATATAGTAACATATTATAATATATCATTTTATTTTGACTAAGTTAAATAGTTAATTTGTTTGTGTACATAATTATATATGTTTTTTTTATTCTTGTTGATTTTTTTGACATGAAAGATAGAGATGCATATAAACTGTACCTATATAGTGTATAGCATCGTTTAAAATTTGTTCACTCATAAACAAAAAACTCATAAAACTCATAACTTATTGGAATCACTTATAATCTTAATCAATCCGGTTTGCTGGAAGAAAACTCTTTGTAGGTTTAAGCTTGCCTTTACCATGTACCTGCTTTAATTTAAAGTTTTTCTGTTTTATTATGATTATGAGTACAATAACATAATCAATAAAAAAAAATAACATTATAAATAAAGTTTAATAGGTACTCTAAGTACTTTCTTCTCTTTAGTACATCGTAAGTAATCGTATACATACGAATACGATAATACGAAATCTTGTTAGCAACTTGTGAAGTCGGTTATGCTCTAACTATTTTACTTTGACAAATTCATAGCATATTAGCATCTGTCAATCTGTTATCATCCATTCATGGTTACAAAAAAAATGTGCTCAAAAAAATCTGTTGACCAGAAACCATCTACTTACTTCCGAAAGGATTTCCTCATGATACGAATAGCCATATTGTAAAGGTAAACACCATCAAGATTACTCAATTGGGCGGGATCGCCGCCGTGACATTGAGAATGAACGCCCGCGGCAACATACCAGATGATGAGGCAGATACCTGTTTGCACGCACCGATATAAAAGCGAAAGCAAGTGCTCCAATAATTATTACAATCAGCTACAACGTGCCATACTAACATGTACTCCAAGGTACAGGATTTTATCGGAATATAATAATTGTAGCATGATACGATCAAGTTTAAAGTTTAACGGTTCAAGGTTCATTCGAAAAGTGCCAAAAAAATTTGGCCTGCAAAAATATTTACATTAAATGTTTAGAAAACAGTTCTTTTAAAATTTTAAAGAAATTGATACAAAAACTATCTAAAAAAAATATTTTGAGTGATAAATTGTAATGTATTATATAAATCTCCAGGTGGTGATTTTCCTGTGCGCGGCTGGCATCGCCTCAGCCGGCAACCTCCTAGCCGCCGCTCCGGTCCACTACAGCTCAGCTCCAGCTGTCTCTTCCGTCTCCTTCTCATCTCACACATCGCACGGTCCCGTCACATACGCCGCTGGTCCGGTTGTGGCTAAGACCTACGCGCCTGTTGCTACCTACGCCGATGCCCCGTACGCCTACTCCGCGCCTGTCGTCAAGAGCGTCGCCCCTGCAGTTTCCTACTCTTCAGTCGCCCACGGATACTCGAGTCCTGTCCTCGCCAAGACCATCGCCTCACCTGCTGTGTACTCTTCAATCTCTCACGCTGCCCCCGTCCATTATGCCGCTGCCCCCGCGTACTCTTACTCTGCTCCTGTTGTTGCCAAGAGCATTGCCCCAGCTGTGTCTTACTCCTCCATTTCTCACGCTGCCCCCGTCCATTACGCCGCTGCCCCCGCGTACTCTTACTCTGCTCCAGTTGTTGCCAAGAGCATTGCCCCAGCTGTGTCTTACTCCTCCATCTCTCACTCCGCTCCCGTAGCCTATGCTGCTGCCGCCCCAGTCCTCAAGTCATACGCTGCCCCTATCTCTTACTCTGCCCCAGTTTTAGCTAAGAGCTACTCCCCCGCCGTCTCTTACTCTTCCATCTCCCACTCTGCTCCCGTGGCCTATGCTGCTGCTGCTCCCGTCTTGAAATCATACGCCGCTCCTATCTCTTACTCTGCCCCAGTTTTAGCTAAGAGCTACTCCCCCGCCGTCTCCTACTCTTCCATCGCTCTCTCTGCTCCCGTAGCATACGCTGCTGCTGCTCCAGTCCTGAAATCCTACGCGGCTCCCATCTCTTACGCCGCCCCTGTGGTCACTAAGAGCATCGCTCCCGCCTACTCTTATTCTTCCATCTCTCACGCCGCTCCTGCTTACTCTACCTACTCTGCCCCTGTCGTTGCTAAGACCATCTCCCCCGCTGTGTCTTATTCCTCCTACGGCCACGCCCCAGTGGCTTACGCCGCTGCTGCCCCAGCGTACTCTTACTCCGCGCCTGTCCTGACCAAGACCATCTCTGCCCCTGTTGTGAAGACCGCCCTCGCCTACTCTGCTGCCCCCGCTGTCTCCCACGTGACCTACTCCGGCCTTGGAACCAACTACGGCTGGTAATCTGTTAGCAATAGATAAATATTTAGTTGAATATTTATTGAATTTGTGATCTTGTAAATAGTTAAAAAACATGTAAAATAACGAATAAACATTAGTACAATTTTACGCGTGTATTTTTCCTACCTGCATCACCAGTTACATTATCTTCCGTAGAAATTGACGGTTACGTGCGTTCTGATAGCAAGACGTAACGGACATTTTACAAGCCGATTAACTATATACGTGTGATGATGTAATGTTAGTTAACCGGATAATTGTTAGGTTTATTCCAAGGGAAACGAACAGAATCCTCCAACAGTTTTCTTTTAATTCCGTCATGATAACAAATTATGATATAGGACACTCAGCTCAGTTGGTAGTAGCTCTGCCTTTTGTGGTGTAGGTTGTGGGTTCGATCCCCAACCTAGATGTTTGTTCTGTGTTTAAGTGTAGGTAATATACCTAACTAGCTTTTCTATCTGGATAAATTTGACCGATTAGCTCCTACATGGTGTGCAGACACCATGATATATGGTGGATAAATGCGCAACGCTCTTAATATGTATTACTGTTATTTACCGAAAAAACCCCTTTACAATATAAAGGGGTTTTTTCACTTCTCTTCTGTTACTTCACTCCAGACCTTGGTTGTTTTGACATTCATCCATTGCATAAAGAGCACTCAAATTACACCAGTTTATTATATAAACCTCGTGTACATCGCGTTTTTTTTGTGTTCAATAACAATGGTTTTTGTTTTTTTTTGCACTAATTTTTGCATCAAGACAAACATACCCTCCAAATTTCATGTCTCTACAATTAGCCGTTTAGGCTGTGCGTTGTTATCAGTGAGTCAGTTAGCATTTTATATTAGTATAAGATATCATTATTATGTAGGTATTAAAACAAATAAGGATATACCTAGGTATTCTTTGCGTAATATGGTGTATAGTTCCCATATAACAAGCTATGCTTTTTTGGGCCTATATGGAGCAGTGTAAATGTTCCTGAGAAAAAAAAGTGAGTTTAAGAATTAAAACCCGTCTACTGAAAAATCACGTACTCAAAAGTCTGAAACTAGAAATTTTCTTAACTGAAATGTGTTTATTTTCTAATAAAACGTACAATTAAACTAACTATGTACAAAGGAATCAGTCAGATTAACTACTGTCTACTGGCCCGTTACAAACGGCTTATAGGTAACTCAACTGTAATTGTTATGTTCAAATTATTCAATATTTATCGTCCTATAAATGAACAAGAACTGTGAGCTGTGTGGCCTAGTGAGTATGGGCCCGCCTTCCGATTCGGAGGTTGTGGGTTCAAATCCAGTCGTGCACCAATGGACTTTTTGGTTTTTCGGAATTTCACGTGGGCAATCTACATATACACATGCTCTGACGGTGAAGATCACATCGTGAGGAAACCGGCACGAACAAAGAACAAAGACCTAGAACCAAAAATTCGAATGGCATATGACACTGCATTGCATAGTATTCCGCTGAGCGGCGATGGGATTGCAACCTGTGTCGTATGAGTGCGTACTAGCTACTTGCGAACCGTGGGCATGTGCCGATCGTAAGTTTGGACATGCCTCTGACTACCCCCTAGTAGGTAATCCTCATAGGATCCACGGTCAGAGTAGTGATCAGAGGGACTTTCAAGTTTTGTTTTAAATTAACAACTTATACGTTACCTACATATTATTATGTATCCTTGTTACTATTTCCCTTTATTGAGCGTGATTTTTCAATAGTCAATATTATTGTGGGATTATTTATAGATAGGTCATATGGTTATATATATTTATATATATATAACCATATATATATATTATATGGTTATATATATATATATATAGTTATGTAGATAGTTACAATAGCCAAACCAGCATTTAACAATAAAATAAACATTTTTACATCAAATATATCTGAAAGGTTAAAAATAAATTTGTCAAAACATATGTTTGGAGTATAGCGCTGTATGGTTGTGAGACGTGGACGATGACAAAGAAAGATAAGAATATATTTGAGGAATTTGAAATGTGGTGTTGGTGAAGGATGGAGAAAATCAGCTGGACAGAAAAAGTGACTAACATTGAAGTATTGCATAGAGTAAGCGAGGAAAGATCTCTATTGCAAGTTGTTGAGAACAGAAGAGGAAAAATGATCGGCCATCTTATACGACACGACAATTTCACCAAGAACATAGAACGAAAGTGGAAGGTAGAAGAGGAAGAGGGAGACCGAGAATAAACTACATAAACCAAGTGAAAGAGAAAGTCGCTGTCGTGTCGTAAAAGGAGGTCAAGGAGGCTGCTCTGGAAAGATCAACATGGAGAAATATTCATCAGTTGTACCGACAAGAGTCAAACTCTGAAATTAATGATAATGATGATGATATAGATAGGTATGTATTTTGGGTAGGTTTGGAGAGAATATATCAGGTATGGCTCACATCTGAGATGTGATTAAAAAAAAAAACAATTATTTGATGCATGCATAGCCGCGCGCAACAGCTAACAATGTATATGTTTGAATTGTGCTATTTAAGCCATTTAATTTAATACCTACTCAACACAGCATCATAAATGTTATTTTACCTCTTTTTTTTTTGTACGACGGGGAAGAGCTCGGCCTTCATCTCACCTGGTAACAAGTTAAGATAAGGCCGAAGGTGGAGGCGCACTTCACCCGGAATCCTCAACAAACTGAGGAACTGGCTATCTTACCTCTAAATGTCGTAACACAACAATTTGAGAATTGTTGTTTCTTCTTTGTTATTTCTTTTAGAGGGCGCCATATACAATTTAAGATGACGTCACATAGCCTATAACCAGCGGAAGATCCTTTCGCTTTCAGACTACATTTGTCAAATTATGATAAATAATTCAGAAATTATGAGGAAACACACAAATATACACATACCGTAAAATCATAACCTTCCTATTCGCTTCACCGTAGTCAGGTAAAAATGGTAAGCAGGGTCTATAGATGTTACTGTGAACGTAACTTATCTAGACAATGATGGTGTCATACAAGAAGCATTTCGAAGCTTAATCTAACCAGATTGAGCTAATCTAGATCTACAAGTAAGTTGCAACGGATGACGTATTAGAATAATGTTTTTACTTGAGACAATTTAAGATTACGGGTGAAAATTTACATAGTGCACGGTCCATAGCTGTACTAAAAACTAGGCCATGTTGAGCCTATTTTGTCCAACTGCTGGGCAAAGCCCTCCCCCAAGTCTCTCCAACAAAGATCCTTCGTAATCTCCCACCACTCGAATTGAAGGAGTCGAGATCAGCCCGCCAACGTTTCCTTAGCTGACCTCGACGCCGCTTTCCATCTTCAGGCAGCCATAGAGAGATGATGCTGGCCCACTTCTCTGGATGCATGCAACTGATATGGCCTGCCAAGTCTCACTTGTGCCAAGCAGTAATGTTTCCGACATCACTGATGGTAGTCTGAGAGCGTAGCATGGTATTACGTACGATCAACCAAACTTTTAGCTTGGACTTCTGTACCACAGTCAATGACCAAGTCTGTGCACCGAAAAGTCTGTATGAGGCTAAAGGTTATGTTGGGTTCAGAAATCTCCGCGTTCAGTTGGGACACGCAAGACATATATATATATATATTTATATTATTAATCATACATTTCTCAGCGCCATCTAGTGATTACGGATAAACTACTTAGCTACTTTTTTTGTAAATACATACATAGCATACAATAAAACACCCAAATACAGATCAAACATCGATATTCTCATACAAATGTTTGCCTTGGGTGGGAATCGAACCCATAACTTACAGCGCAGAAGGTAGAGCTACTACTAACTGAGCTGTGAGGCCTGATAACTTTAAAATCATTTTGGCGAGATTTCTTCAGCCTTCATGGAGTGATGAAAGCAGAACACATAAAACAGCGTCATTGGCAGGGCACCGTGTAATGTATGGACCGATAGAGTCGGTGTCTGACATTGGTGTCTACACTCTCGTCAACATAGAAGCTCTACCTTCAACGCTGTAGATTGTGGATTCGATTCCTAGCAAATCATTTGTGTACCTAATACACAGAGACACACAGAAGCTTGTTCCGTGTTTCGGTGTAATATTGTACCTATCATTGGTATATTGTATGAAAAAATGTTTTACATATAAGCTGGTTTGGGGCTAGATGGCGCTGTGTGAAATTAATGTCCAGTAAAATTTATTTATTATTATTATTGGTATTCTCCGTATCCTAGAGCACGTATTACAAGTTTTATTAGCTTGGGGCTCGCTTTCCAGCAATCGTAAGATGTCGTTTCATAAGAAGGGACGGAAGTGTGTAACAGGAAGCCGGGGAAGCGCGAGCTTTTTGACTTATCTTTTACCAATGAGCGCGCGCGACAGTCTGGCTAGCTGTCAAACCTATTTTTTGAGAGGAGAAAGAGAAAGGAATAGATAATAGTAGAACGCATCAGCGCATACTTCGGATACGGCTGAATGATCACAACACCGGAAGGTAAGACCTTATTCTTATTCTTATTCTGAGTGGGGGTGACCAAGGCCTGCTATGACGTCCCGCTGTGGGGTGTATTGTGCATTGTCCCACATGGTTTTAACTAACCCTACCCCAGCCAGCCCAGCTCCTTAAAATACCGGAGCATGACCTTGGGTTGTTGGTGACACTTATTGAGCGCCCGAGTTCGCACCAGTGAAAATGAAACTGACACTGGTGTTGTGGGGGATGATGCTTGCTCAAAGCCGGGGTCAATTTCCCCCTGTAAAGGTTGGTAAGACCTGTAAAGGTCAGCCAGGTGGATGGCTAGCGACCACTCTTCTGTCATAGTCAAGCGCCAAACGGTTTGCCTGTTTTGGTGAATTCCTCAGTTTGTTGAAGATTCCAGGTGAAGTGCGTCTCCACCTTCAGCCTTATGTCAACCAGGTGAGATGAAGGCCAAGTGCTTACCCGTCGTAGAATACAATAAAAAATAAAAATAAAAAAAAGGTGAGGAAGAGCCAGGGCTAGACAAGCTAAGCCAAGAGGTCACCGTAAGTGCAGGAGATCCAGGTTTTTGAGAAAACTCACTTGACCGTTAGCCTTATCCTTGCACTGCTTAAAGCTAGACAAGCCAGGCCAAGAGGTCAAGAGCTAATCCATTTTTTTTAAGAATATATTATTCAATAAATTTCCACATTCGCAGCTTCCGTGTTCAATGAAAAAACAATTTCTGTGCATGAATATGATTATCATTAAATTAATACGTGACACATTGGACGCTAAGCTCGTTTTGCAACGGCCTTGAAACTGGTTGTCAGTGGATCACAACGATAACATTTAGAGCTCACAGCTTACCACTATGAGACCGGTGTCGCAAGCGTCATCAATTTAGATTTGATGCTTACATATTACATTTGTGCTACTTTTTAATGAGGAAAGAAAATGTGTGAATCGTAACTTATTTCATAAACAAGATGGAGAAATTCGTGATATAGTATCATATGCAGTTGTAGGTAAAAGAAATCGAGGGAGCTTATCTGATGAGAAGACCTAAATATGACGGCAGGTTCATATTTGAGTAGAGTTCCACAGGATATTATGGACCAATGAAAAGCGTTAAGGAGGCCTATTCTAAAATGCACACTGAAATACGTGATATGATATGAATAAAGAATAATTTAAGAACCTGATATAAGAAACAAAATTATATCCTTTGCTAAAAGTGTTCAAACTATAAATAAGAAGGTATCTAGCCTTCCATATTCCAGTATATTACCGAATGCAGTAATTTAGCCCCCTCTGTGGTCTAGTAGTTCGACCACCGCTGTCAGATCCAGAGGTTCCGGGTTCGATCCCCAGGGGAGCACAATATTGTGCTTACCAAACCAAGCACAATATTGTGCTCCCCTGGGGATCGAATGTATGGTGGTAGGATTTTGTTTAAGTCCGCCTGGTTAGCTACCACCATCTTACCAAAGTCTATCGCCATAACAACTTCAACATCTTTATGTTCCGGCATTTAGAGGTAAGATAGCCAGTTCCTCAGTTAGTTGAGGATTCCGGGTGAAGTGCGCTTCCACCTTCGGCCTTATCACTACTTGGAAATCAGGTGAGATGAAGGTCAAGACCTTAATGTGTATAGTGATCAGATAACTATGAATAGGTAGGAACTAATACCAACTTATATTTAGATTATCCATTTAAATTGAAAGTATATATCTACCACAGTCTAGACAAGTAATGAAATTGAATTTTTGGCGGAATACCTCAGTATGTAAGGTTTTTTTTTTCACTCGGAGTTCAAGACAGAGAGAGTTTAGACTCATGTACTAAAATTAACTAAAGACTATACATAGACTTACTAATAGAAAATAAAATTACCAGAAAATTCGTTCGCGTTTATTGAACAGAAAGTTAAATTAACATAAAGTTACCAGTCTTACAGTTTGATTTGAACACTTGGAATTGTCCAAGTTCGACTAAGATAGGACTATTTTACAGAATAGCTATAGCTGCTTCCTGGTGCTGCAAAACTGACTCTTGATACTGGTGGTTGGGAGAAACCTTGCTGTGCAGTCGGTGCTGGAGTGAAGCCAAAGTTTTGAGGAGTTTGAGTCGGAGAGTAGCCTGCGTTCTGGGGAGCAGGGGTTGAAGAATATCCAGCCTGTCGAGGAGCTGGTGTAGAAGAGTAGCCAACAAACTGAGGAGGGGCTTGGGAAGGAGTGTAGCTCGCAAATTGTGGAGGTGCTTGAGTAGATGAATAGCCTACGTACTGAGAAGGACCTTGAGCGGGTGAATTACTAGGAGATTGTGGGGGTGCTTGAGTAACTGGATAGCTAGCGTACTGTAGAGGAGCTTGAGTAGGAGCATAGCTTGCGAATTGTGGAGGTGCTTGCGTAGATGAATAGCCTATGTTCTGCGACGGATCTTGAGCAGGAGAATAGTAAGGGTTCTGAGGAGTGGCTTGCGTCGGGGAGTAGCCTGAAAATTGAGGAGGAGCTTGCGGTGAATAGCCAGCGAACTGAGGACCTTGAGTTTGTGAATAACCTGGATATTGTTGAGGAGTTTGAGGGGCTAGATAGCTAGCGTATTGTAAAGGAACTTGATTGGCTGGATAGCTTGGGTACTGTGGAGGTGCCGGAGTCGGAGAATAACCAGTGAACTGTGGAGGAGCTTGAGGGGGTGAATAGCCAGAATTTGAATATCCTACATACTGGGGAGGTGCTGCAGTGGACGAATATCCAAAACTTTGTGGAGTTGGAGTAACAGAATATCCATTTTGAGGAGTAGGTTGAAAGGAATAACCAACACGCTGTAGAGGGGATGGAGTGGATGAATAGCCAACGTTTTGTTGAGAAGATGGTGCCAGCGAGGGATTAATTACTCCTCCTTGAACATTTAAAGGATTTAAAACGTAAGGCGCTTGCCCTTGTGCATTTGGTGTAACGATCGGTCGATCATCATTTGTAGGCGGAATAATAGCCACGTTCACATTTTTATGAGCATTTTGCGGCACATTCCCAGACCCGAACAAAGCATGTTTGAGAGAGTTTTGCTGGCCAGCAGATGGTGCTTGCGATGTACTACTGGGATTATTTGGAGAAACCAAGCCAGCGAAGTTAAATGGAGGCTGATTGGCAAAATTGGCTGACTGACCCTGGCCATTTGAAGTAGGAAACGGAGATAATAGAGGAGGCTGACCACCAGTGTTACTTGATGCTTGGTTACCCTGGGTAGTCGATGGAGCCAATAAAAAAAAGTTTATCGGAGGCTGACCTCCAGTATTGCCTAGTTGACTACCATTGAAAGGTGCAAACGGGAAGTTGAATGGGGTTTGACCACCTGGACTGATCGATTGGCTACCCTGAGCGTATGGTTGTGAAAACGGAATAAAGTTTAAATAACCATTATTTTGCTGCTGGGGCTGGCTTCCAAAATAAGCTGTATTTGCAGAGTACCCGTAATTTTGATATGATTGGCTCGGCACTGATTGAGCTTGAGAATATGATCCTTGGGTTTGACTTGAAGGTTGATATGGCCCTGGTTGGCCATTGTTTCCAGCGGGAACAATGAAATAAATTAGTCCTTGGTTTTCTGGTTGAGGCTGGGGTTGCGTTTGTATTTGGAAATTACTTGGATATCGACCAGAAGCTTGATTCTGTTGATATTTATTTATAATAGAAGGATACACCTTTACGGGAACTTTGAGTTTTGGCTGATGCTGAGGAACTAAGTTGGTGTTCAATTTCTTGTAAGAATTATTTACGAACGAATTGGCTTTTAACACTGGAACTGGGATGGGCTCTGGAAGTTTCGGCCATAGACGGAAAGAAGATGAAACTTCTTCGTAAGGATTGCCTAAATTATTATTGGACTGAAGGTCAAATGTGCTAGGGTTTTTAGTAGGAGATGGATAAAATTCGTTGGGAACTTTAAACAAGTCCGAAATAGGTGGTATGTCAGAACTCTTCGGATTAGAATAATCTTTTGTGAATGTTGTCTCGTTTGAACTATACACTGGCACAGGGATTGGCTGGTTTACATTTCTTTGAAAATTGTCATTTTCATTCACTACGACAGGATTCGAAATTGAGTTTGCACTACTTCCAGTTATGTCGACATCCTGCGATCTTTCAGAGCCATTTGGGAACACTTGCACACTATTTGTGGCTACTGATGCTCCAAAGTCTGAGTCAGAGGGTGACCCATTTTGTGATGAGATGAAATCCGGGTGGTGTCCTTGAGTTTGTTCGTCTGCTGCCGAGACGACACCCAAGACACACAAACACAACAGCAACTGAAACAAAAAGGAATGTAAGCCATGTGACAATAATTAAGTGGGAATTTACGAGAAAATTAACACTCACCCGGCTGTGCATAGTGTGGTCCAGTTTTGATGTTAAAGTATTTCGCCAAAAGCATTAGCATTCACTTTTATACCTTTGAATCAAACTGGTATCAATCCCCGAAGATGTCCAACTTATCCACAAATCTACTGAGATGATATGTAAAGAAAAGTCGTCTCTAACGGTATTATAATAAGCTGTTTATTGTGTGCATGTTTAACTTGTAACTGAGTCATCTATATCAGCTTGCATAACATGGGCATAACCGGTCGATAAAGAAGATTCATAGCATCTTCTAGTTCATATCAAATGTCAAATGCCTTATTAGAGTAGGTAGTAGACATGCTTACGTACAAATATAGTAACTGTGTAGGTTATTAGTGTTGTCTACGAATTCTAAGACGAATTCAAAGCTGGTTTGATAATATTCTAGACAGGCACCGTATCAACTTCGTATTTTCACACGCATCCTTGACCTTGCGCATTTAAGCATTGTTTGATATAGATGAACTATACTCTCAAGGAATCTGTTGTACATCCAATTTGGCACCGATGAGGTAAACTTCCGACAGGTTCCAAAGGTGTTCCCACAAGTGAACACCCAAGTTGCCGTCCGTACTTCTTCACTAGGTAGGCAAGTTCAGTTGGCTGGGAGTTCGGTTGGCTGGGATCTGGCAATATTAGGGGGCAGTGCTCAATTTACCCGTTTCGGGAGACAGCAGAAAATTTTCACCTATATTAGTTTAGTACAATAAAAATACAAAATGATCTTTCTGATCAGTTTTTCCGGTCTCCATACAATAGTACGAGACTTGCAAAAGCGTTGACCTCTAGTGTTGCTTACGTCCATAAACAAGGTTTATAAACCGCTAAAATTTTGCACCAATCAAACCTTTAACACATCTTTTGGTGGACCGTACGCTTATTTTTTGCGAACAAAAAAAAATTTTCAGTCAGTTGAAAATAGCAGCATACTTACTTACTATGCGACCGCTAATTTAATTTCTCAATAAAGATTGCGATATGAACTACGTTTACCTAATAGTTTTTACAGACATCGCACTTTCTAGCTTTATATCTATTTTGCGGACATAGATTTGCAAATCAACATATATTCTAGATAATATCTTCTTACATGGGAGTAACCCATGTAAGAATCAATATCTCACACATTAGGGTACATAAGTAGGTCCCATTGGAAGACTATTGCTTGAATAGGATGTAGGTATCGTTATTTTTATTCATTGGTTCGTCAATGCCGTCAAAGCTTGGGCTTGTTATTATTTGGTAGCCTTAAATTACTTCCTGCGACTACGTAAATTGCTCACTACACTGCTAAAATTTTCAAAAAAAAATGGAGGCCTTCTTACTATTATATAATAGTATTATATTACTATTATATTCTCGGTATTACTTTGAAACCTTCCGGTCCTGCCTTCTTCGAGAATTAAATACATTTATGTTATTCCCTATTAAAATGTTCTGGTCTAATGGAAACAGAGAAATCGTGTATGGCAAGTCGTTTATTTACATTTTCTATGTACAATTTCACTAGGATTCAGTCTACCAACCGTAGTTAGCACCGTTGCCGCTGTATGAGATGTGGGACACAGCGGGAGCGGCGGAGTAGGCCACAGCAGATTTCAGGAGGGGAGCGGCGGACGCGTAGGTGGTGTAAGCGGGCGCGACACTCTTCACGAGAGGAGTAGCCAGGGCGGAGTAGCCATGAGCGCCGTAAGAGATAGCGGGAGCTGCGCCGTAGGAGATAGCGGGAGCTGCGCCGTAGGAGATAGCGGGAGCTGCGCCGTAAGCCGCACCGTAAGAGATAGCGGGAGCCGCGCCGTAGGAGATAGCGGGAGCCGCGCTGTAGGAGATAGCGGGAGCTGCGCCGTAGGAGATAGCGGGAGCCGCGGAGTAAGTCTTAGCGACGATGGCGGGAGCGGCGTAAGAGACAGCGGGGGCAGCAGCGTACACGGCAGGGGATCCGTGGGAAGTGGAGCTGGAGTAAGAAGAGATGGAAGACACGGCGGGCGCGATGGTCTTGGTCACGACGGGGGCGGAGTACGCGATAGGGGCGGAGTATGCAACGGGGGCGACAGCTTTAGCGTAGACGGGAGCTGAGTAAGCCGCGACGGCTGGTGCGGAGTAAGCCGCGTATTGTGCGCCGTGAGCGGTTTGGGTGGAGTAGGAGGAGACAGAAGACACGGCGGGAGTGATGGTCTTGGTCACGACAGGGGCGGAGTAGGCCACGGCGGGGGCGGCAGCGTACGCCACAGGAGCGTAAGACTTGACGGCGAGGGGAGCGGCGGCGTAAGCGGAGATGGGGCCTCCGTGGGCAGTGTGGGTGGAGTAGGAAGACACGGAGCTCACGGCGGGAGAGATGGTCTTGGTAAGCACAGCAGGGGCGATGGCGTGGCTGCTGTAAGCCAGGGGAGCTCCGTAGAGTCCGCCGGCGCGAGCCACTCCCAAGGCACAAAGGGTGATGATGAGCTGCAAATAAAGGATTTATTAGGCTTTTACACATATAACAGACTATTTTTTTCAGTCCAGGTTTGGAATATGGGTATCCCGCAGGTATCCAGTTATTGAATAATTTAGGTATCCAGACACAAAAGACCTTTTAGTCTCAAGTGATTTCAGGAACAGTCTAAGAATTAAAAGTAGAAGCACTGGTGCAAATCACTGAATAAAGTCCATTGTTACACACCTTAGCGTACATGTTTGTTCTGCTAATGTTGGCAACTGAATAATTTCGGTAAAGAGTGCCCCGGTTTTTATACGCATACTCCTTGATGCCGGTGTTCAATTCACTTTCATTGCCAAGGTGAGCGACGACGTACACTGTAGGTACTACAAAGCAAGCTAGTTTGAGTCAGAGACAGCCTTTCGATTTCGTTTGTTCCGTAGTTTTTAGGGGAAATGAGGGTGCGATTGGTCATGAAGTACTTATACTGTGTTCAAAGTGTTGTAAAATTGATGTTGCTGCCAGATTTATCTACATGTTGGTTTTTTTTTTTTAATTAACTACGTAGGTGTAGGTAGGTAGCTACTCATATATGTAGGTATACCTACCTCATAATTTTCCTAAAGAGCCATCACTTTTATGTTCACGTCATGTAAATTCTGTCATTACTTTTTTATGCAAGCCTCTTAGACAGTCTCTAAACATAATTCATAAAAATAATTTGAAAAATTTGAAGTGTTCTACATATTATTGCAGGTTGTACATAGCTATTTTATTATGACAATTAGGTAACTGTGAGCAGCAGAATTTAGTCACGAAAATATTGTATAAACAAAAAAATACTAACTCATATTTTTACTATTCTTTTTTTGAAGTTGAGGGGAAATTCAAGGACATTTCCCTACTGGTACATTATGAAATAAGCAATCGAAAAAAGTTAGTTATTTTTGCGTGTGTTCGTATTTTGCTACATAAATAATAATAATAATAACATTCATTTCACACTGCGCCATCTAGCCCCAAACTAAGCATAGCTTGTAATATGGGAACTATATACGGATAGAATACTGAAATATTTTATTAAAATAAATACTTATCATACAATAGGTACAACACTCAAACACAGAAAAAACATCTATATTCATCACACAAATGTTTGCCCTGAGTGGGAATCGAACCCACAACCTACAGCGCAAAAGGCAGAGCTACTACCAACTGAGGCTTGTTTGAATGTTCAGTATATTATTCTTTCACAATAAAATAATATTTCAAACTACACTACTGAATATTCAAACAAGCCTCATATTACATGTGAGCAAACTATGTTACGGTGTGTTACGGAGAATCTAAATACTTGCATTTTTAATAAACCTTACCAAGTAAATAGTGTTCTCCCTACGCGTCCTGCCCAGTACCCCAACTGCCTCTATTTCCCCTACCGAGTTCTGGGGAAGCTAGAGTGGACCTTGGGCAGAAATGCCAAGTAGTCATATCCGTCAGGCTGGTGAAACGAGATATAGATCGCGGATATTATAAATTGATTGCGAAGTAAAAACTTCATTGAATTTAATGAACTCAACCTACGTACAACTCACAACGGTTATCCTTCGAATCATACGTATCTAGTAGCTACCTACTCGAATGTACAGCTATATTAGCTCGAGGACATGAGCGCATAGAGCCTCTTTGTAGGTAAGGTAAGGTCACTAACCCGCCTACCAAGCTTGGTGAATATTTTTATTTATTTATTATATATGGCTATCGCACCTTTAAAATGCCGGAACACATTGTTTTAAGAATTGTTATTATTGCGACAGAATTAGGTAAGATGGTGGTAGCTAGCCAGGCGGACTTAAAACAATATCCTAGTACTAACCTAACCAAGCACAATATTGCTCCCCCTGGGGATTGAACCCAGGACCTCTGGATCTGAAATCGGTGGGTTGAACCACTACACCACAGAGGCGGTTGAAAATAAGGAATAGGGCAAATCCCCCATCGTAGTCCTGGGGATGAGTCTGGGGAAGCTCATGTCCAGCGGACTTTACGACCCTACGGAATGATGATAAACACATCCGGGAAAAATGAAATGGGTAGGTTAGGCAATAAATAAATAATAGGAAGTTGATTTGATTTCCATGAAATGAATATGATACATAATGGTATCCCCTAAAGGTCGGATAACTATCCAAAGCTCATACAAGCCTCATAACTCAGTTGGTAGTAGCTCTGCCTTCTACGCCGTAGGCTATGTGTTCGATTCCCACCCAGGACAAACATTTGTGTGATGAATATAGGTAGATGTTTGTTCTGTGTTTGGGTGTTGTATAATATAGTACGTATATATTTACAACAGTATTTAAGTATTCTACCCGTAATCTAGTTCCCATATTACAAGCTATGCTTAGTTTAGGGCTAGATGACGCTGTGTAAAATTAATGTCCTGTAATAATTATTTAAAGCTGGCACACGTTCACAGCACTCTCATCAATGCAGTTTTATTAAGTAGGTAGGAAGGTATGCATAAGGTATGTATAAGGTAGGTAATGTGTTTCAAAAATAAAATTTGGTGTAATTTATAAAAACTACTTAATGCAATTGGTTAAGTTTTTGACAATTAGGTACCTACTTATTTACATTATTTTGATACGAAAAAACGGGTATTTAATATATTTAACGCGTATTTTACCGATATTTATCCCAACGATTTGGTGGGATAGCACCACATTAAGTTGATACGAAAAAACGGGTAGGTATTTAATCTATTTAACGCGTATTTTACCGATATTTATCCCGACGTTTCGGCGGGATAAATATAGGTAAAATACGCACATTATTTTGATACGAATAGCCGTGATCTTGACCACAGCTTTATTTTTGTTTTGTAGGTATTGTGACCATCTTATTTTTAAGAACACCCACCTACCTGTTTAAAGAGTCAAAACGGTTATCGGCTATTTAAATTCAACTTTGGTACCTATTAGCATGCTATTAGACTTAATTTTGTTTTTAAAATAGAGGCGTCTACACTAGGTATTTACCTAGGGCCTATTAAATAAATAATTTTCGCTGATAAAATGCATTGAATATCAGGTAGGTAGATAATTATCTTCTTTTAAAATATAGTAGGTAAGTAAGTATAGTATAGATAAGTAGAATGGTTTCATGAATTGGCAGACTGAAATTCAGCAGGTTCTTATTAGGTAGGTAGGTAGGTAAGTACATATTAACCACATATTGTGGATATCTCGACTCGACAATGTGAGGAATCTTCTAAAGATTTGATGTTTCAAAACGATCCTAAAAATCTTAATGAATAAAAATATTTGACTTTGACTCCTCTAGTGCAAGTCAATGGTGCATACGGTACGAGGGTACCAACAAAGGTAGGTAAGTCCTTTTCTAGACTCTAAAGTACCTACCTAAATAGGTTACCTATGAGGTAACAGAGCAATAAAAAGTAGATATACCTAGGTAGAATAAGCTCTGCCTACTACGCTGTAGGTTGTGGATTTAACCAGGACAATTTTTTATTTATTTATTTATTTATACTTATTTATACTTTATTGCACACATAAACATAATAACAAAGAAAAACTTAAAAATTAAAATACATGGCAAAGGCGAGCTTAACCCTAAAAAGAGTTTTCTTCCAGCAAACCAGTGATGTGGAGAGAGAAAAGATAGTTAAAAATTGGGAAATAGTGTACATAACAATTTGATAAAGTTTAATAAGTAACATATAACTAAGACACATAAATTATACTAAATTTTTCGATAATACTTAATTTACTTACTAAGAATAAGAGTTAAATATAATATATATGCAAATATAATCATATACATAGCATAGGTATATAGATATACATAACATATATAGATTACATAACATATACATATTATACATATATATATATATATATACATATTAATATATTATGAATCTATAAGGAGAGGTAGTGCTCTTTGACTTTACGCTTGAAGATTACAAGTGAGGGGCTAGCGCGAATGTCATGGGGAAGTGAGTTCCACAGCCTAACTGACTTCACAGTAAACGAGCCACCATAACAGCTAGAGGAGTGTTGGGGAGTAGCAAGAAGTAGAGATTTAGCTGTTCTGCAAGGCTTACCACGGGGAACCAGAAATTGAAACCGCTCACGGAGATAAGGTGGAGAGAGAGGATTGTTGAGAATATTATAGAGAAGAGAAAGCACATGTGAATCACGGCGTCGACGAATAGGAAGCCATTTTAACTGGGCTCTGTAAAAGGAAACATGATCAAACTTACGCAATCCATATATAAAACGAATGCACAAGTTTTGAAGACGTTCCAATTTATTGCAAATTTCCTCCGTGGCATCAAGAAAACAGGAGTCTGCATAATCCAGAAGAGGTAAGAGGAGAGTTTGAGCTAGAGAGACCTTTGTCTCAAAAGGTAGAAACTTCTGGAGTCGCTTAAGGGAATGAAAAGAGAAGTAAATGCGCTTACTAATTCCATTGACATGGTTCATCCAAGATAATTTGGGATCAAAAATAACACCCAGATGAATATATATATATATTTTATATTAAAATATAATATATAAAATATAATATATATAAAATATAATATAATAAATTGAATATATTTTATGATGAATACCTACCTACCTAGACTCCATAGACCTTTTTCTTGTGTTTAGGTGTTATATTCTAAAATAGGTACGAATTAGTAGTTTATACATCGAGGGGATAAAGAACTGTTTCATGTCACGGGCGCGATATTGAATTCTGAACGTAACGAAGGACTCCAGATTTAACTCCCGAGCGCAGCGAGGGTGTTATGAGTTAATTCATGAGGAATTAAGACGAGTCCTGAGCTCCGTGAGGGGTTCAAGCGCGCTCAAGACAAAAACAGCTTTATCCCCGAGGAGTGTACTCTACTTTTCTCACCTTTTGCGAGACAATAAAAAAGCAAGGCTACTAAATACAGCGTTTTATTATAGTAAATTAAAATTAAAAGTGAAAATTGATGTTTGAGACAGTCCAGTTGTGAAAAGACAACTTATATTTTTATTTGGTACGTTTATCGAAGTTGAGGTAGAGTTTATTTGAGTATTGTTCACAGCTTCAGAAACTTGCGTCTGAGGGTCGTTTTGTACTGTAAAGTTTGGGGAAGCTGGTTCTTGATATTAACAGAACTTTTTTTCTATTTTGATATATTTTTATAAAATCTTTGCAGTTATTACGTATATTATTGCAGCGTCTTACAATACTCGCGGCTTTTGTTTAATTTCAAATGTGTTTCATTCAGCTTGCCGTGGCCAGCTCGATTTAAGAAAAAGTTCGATTTTCAAATAAGTTCGACGCGGCGCCGGCCCCGGCCTTCGAGTATTAGTCTGTTGATCTATTATTACGAAATTAGACTTTAAGGCCATTGCAAAAAGAACTATGAAAAGTAAATATATTAAAACCCAGCGGGTTATAATGAGATTCAGTCCAACATTACACCCCGGCTAAAGCCAAGGGCTTTAATGACTTGTTTTACGTAAGGTTGGCATGATATGTAATTTGGCATTGTCGAGCAGGTGGTGTGAAAAAAATAATATGACTAAAATAGAATACCAATGTATGAATTTGCAATAAGTAAGTATAGTAGGTACCTAGGTAACATAATGTGTGTGAACCTAATAGCAGATCATTTATACACCATTATAGGTACATTACTACCTACCAACTGAATAAGATCTACCTACCTATGCACTATCTATTGCAATGAATGAGTCATAGAACGGAGCTTGTGATCTAGCGCGCCACCAAAGTGCTACCAAGTACAGCCTACGCCTGTAATTACACCTAAGTTTTACATTAGGTCTGACCTTCCATTCTCTCCGGTGGTTGATGACGCTGACCACGCTGTGACCAAGCTTAATGCCATGATAAGCAACTTGCTATAATGTCAACTGGTGTATAAATATCAGCTCTCGTAGTTAGCACACACTTCGATTTATAGCCTGTGGACATAAAAATAGACAGACCGGTCCTTACTTCTTCTGCAGGGCAACCTTATTCAGGCTTTGAGCCGATATATGCGGCTGACATGGCTTATATCACAGAACACTATTAAGTAGGTAGGTATACTAACGACTATCATCATTATGAGCCATCTTGTTCTGATCACTCAAATGATAAAGAAGATATACTGTCTGGTGTCTGGAGGGGTGCTTTTTGAGCAAGACAATGAGCTTCTTCCCATGCGAAATTTGATTTTGGACCCCAGGGCTTTTTTGGGTAGTGAACTGGTAATCAACATCGACCTTATTTTTGACATTTGAAACCTATCCTAGGCTTCAACTGCTTTAACCGCCTCTGTGGTCTAGTGGTTCAACCCAACGATTTCAGATCCAGAGGTCTCGGGTTCGATTCCCATGGGGAGTACAATATATTACGCTTGGTTTGGTTGGTGGTAGGACTTTGTTTAAGTCCGCCTGGCTGGAATAACAATTCTAAAATAGTTGTGTTCCGGCATTTAAATGTAAGATAACCAGTTCATCAGTTTGTTGAGGATTCCGGGTGAAGTGCGCTTCCACCTTCGGCCTTATCTCAACTTGTTACCAGATGAGATGAAGGCCAAGTGCTTACCCGTCATACAATAAAAAAAAAGTTTTATTTTGACAAATTCAGACTGGTTTTGACCACTGGCCTTGTAAGTTCGTTGGTAATGGATTTCAAGGGGGTTAAATGCCTTTACTGCATGTGGTAGGTAGGTGCTCACATGAGCGGATTGCAGATGGACGAACCATGATGCGAAAAAACTCAAGCAAAAGACAGAGAAAATCCTCAAAAAAAAAAAGTCAAAAGTCAAATATTTTTATTCATTAAGATTTTTAGGATCATTTTGAAAATTTTATGGATCATTTTGAAAATTTTATATTAATGTTTGCGTTTAATCAGCCAATAAGAATAGTAGAGTCACGAGAAAGTAAAATTTCCCTTCACTCTAGTAATAATGCCAAGCGGTAGAGCCCAAGAAAATAAAGGGTTATGCAGCACTCGAGTTACCCAAGCTCTGGAAGTTTTACCCACAAATCATTACAAAACTATCGCGACAAATGATATTAATTGAAAAACGGTTAATCACTACTCAATATCAAGTTTATTACGTATCTTAAATTGCATTATAATTTATATATCTATATATAACTATGAAACAAAATACTAAGCACAAATCAACAAAGCAAATAAATCAGTAATCCAATCGTCTTTTATGTCCACCCATTGCTGTGTTATTGTTAAATCTTGGTAAAAAAATAAAAATAACGTCTGTTCAGAAAGAGAGCCGTCGTGGTCAAAATGGGAACTAAAACAATTGTCCGTGGCCACAAATGGAACTAAAATCTTAAGGTTTTGATATAGCAGGCGCCCCAAGCGCGCAGACGGCGATGTGACTGTGATACACAAATGTATGGCGCTTGTTGTGTTAGTATTTCTTCCGATAGACCGCTAAATATCGACAGAGAAATGAATAGGTACCTACTACAATGAATATTCACTTCTCGGTCAATGGATAAATGCGGGATGGATGATGTGGTCGCCAATGCGGTCTAACAACAGTGACCCACGAATGCCGTAAACTTAACACAGACTGCTGAAAAAAAAATCGGGGATAATTTACAAGGTCATCAAAGCTGTCGCATTCTATGGCTCGGAATGTTGGGCTTTGAAAGTCGGATTAGAAGAGCGCATGCCCTGATGCGAATTTTAAAATGGAGGTGAATGACAAGGTAAAGTAGGATAAAAAAATATTGTAGGTAGGTATTAGGGGAAGTTTAGGAATGGCGCCAGTTGTAGAGAAGACAAGTGCCAGGTTAGCATGGTAGGTATGGACATTCAGCGACAGAATGATAGCCATTTGACTAAGAGTTATGGATGTAAACGTATTTAGTTTAAGAGTAGTAGAGCCTATTGTGAAAGGGCTCGTCTGGGGAGGTACTACCACCATACCTATTTCAGCCGCCAAGCAGCATTGCTGTGTTCCGGTTTGAAGGGTATGGTCGCCGGTGAAATTACAGGCACGTGAGACTAAACACCTTATGGCTCAAGTTGACGGACGCAATGAAGTGCTGTATGTAGGCTATGTTCTTTGTGGAGGTGAACTACGCTGTAGTTTAAGGAAATAAAGGACGTGAATACTGAGTTGATAACTGATAGGAGGGAGTAGACGATAACATATTATAATGACCCCACCCAGCGTGGGATAAAGGTATGAGAATGATGATGTATGTATTTTAGTACTTTTTATCATTTTTTTTTTTATGTGCCCGGGTCATCTGCTACATCATGAGGACTTGATTCTACGCCAGTTCTCTCTCTAAACACTAGTAAGTAGGTATTTACAATAAAGTTCCAGCTAACGTGGACTACACCATTTGTCACATCAAATCTTAAGCATGTTTTAGTTACACAGAGCGTTTTTAGTTTCACACAAAACATTCATAGACTTTTCCATAGGCCATTCCAAATCTGAAAACTCCTTATTTCTTCTATTTTCATTGTACCCCATAAGAGATTAATTTTATCGTTAATACGGTATATATGTAAACTTCGATACAAACTTTCATCCCCAATCACACCATTTTATGGGGATGTTTTTTTTATTCAATATAGATTACATTCATCATTATCATTAAGATTGAATACAATTTTAAAGATACCATTTGTTAGTTACAAAAAAAAAAAAATTATGAACACTCGTTTTACACACATAATTCTCATTATGACGTTAAGTGTTCCAGTTTACATTTTCGTTTGACGTGCTTGCGTGTTAATTTCCCAACTCTCTAACTTCAAAAAAACAAATTAATTTCGCCCAATCGCTGTAATTTCTTTCAGCGAATTCAAGCGTCATTTAGACACGAGGTAGGACATAAGTAGTTAAATTTCCTACTCACTATTTGAGCATCCCGTCTTGGGTAGAGCCTCCGCCTCAGTGTCGCAGCCAAATATAACTAAAACCTTTGCTTTTTTGCCATCTTAGTATTAAAAAAAAAAGAGGAATCTTAATCCTCGTAGGCATTCACATGAATTTCATGCTACTTAGTTTTACTTTTCAAAAATAAGGCTTTTATTGTCTGGTCCATGACAAATCTCGGTACGATCTGTGTCTCAGTCATCTCGTTTCCAAGAATATAAAAAAAAATCGTAGCAAAGTTCAACTTACGCATAATTTAAATACCGCTCTGAAGTTAATGTTTCAAAAATTTTTGAATTTTGAATTCTTACGCCAATTGTGTAAAGCCAATTAGTTTAACTATACATTTTAAAATTCTGCCTTACCTTGCGTTATAAACATTTCTGAGCACCCGAACATTTCATTCCTGAATACATTACCCTTCCAAATCCAACTCACCATTCAGTTTAGGTATTAATTTGGCACAATAACGCCAAAAAAATACGGTAAAAATTAAAATAAATTCGCCTATGAAAAAAAACATTCGCAGCTAGGTTGCATACGAGTGTTTTTTTGTAAATTGTAGCAATTTACCATCTCTTCATTTACATCTGAGAAAAAGTTAAATTCGCTACAGTGGGAATAAACATAATACTTGCTAACTATACACAGCAATCATGTCATGTAAATATGTAGTGTGAAAAAACAATAACGGGCCCTGAAGGGAAACCCTAACCCTTAGGGTAGATATTTGAATGCAAGGAATTCTTTAAATTTTAAAAAGAAACAAAACCGTATAATCGCTCGCCCGGGAATCAAAACAGCTAAATATTCTAAAAATAAACACTCATTATTTTATTCCACTAGCCGATACAGTCAATTTTATAAAGATTTTGAAGCTTTTAAGTTTAAAATTGTAATTAAATTATGCGTTTAAAGTTGTTTTCCTTCGGGGCCTATATTTTTTTTCCACACTGTATATTGTTCTTTAAAACTATTCAATTTTTCTTTTTTTATCTATTTAAACAATTTATAAATTACATTGTAAATAGTTTAGGTTAGTGATGTATGCAGGCCGTCAATTTCACTTTTATGTCTGCAAGATAGAGATAAGAAGAAATATCTGATATATTCAATAATTCTTACAGAATAATTAACCAATAATTTACATACAACACTACTATACACGAGCATGCATTGAGCTACAGCTTAAAGATCAATAAACACATAGCGATGAAAATCCTAACACCGATTTTAAGTTCAATTTTGTCTATAAACCCACAAATTTAATAGACGAGATACATATGTTCTTTACAAACAGTTTATATTTAGTTTTAACTCTACATTAAGTTAATCATAATTCTTGCAAATCTATAGCAACAAAATTCGTTCAGCATGACTAATGTAAAGGAGAATGACCATTGGTTGTGTCACAAGTTGATATTGTTAATAATTCGTGTTTTTATTTATGATTACCCAAATTAGTAATATTAAAGTTTAACTTTTTGGGATAAGTAACAGATATGTAAAAAAAAAGTTTTGGATTTCGTATACCAATAAAAAAAACAGCGAATCAGCTACGAGTTAGGGTAAGGGCCTGCCACAAGATCATGAGGCATTGTTTAGATATTTTATTCCCACAACTGGAAAACTGCACTATGACAAAAAAAATGGTTTGGTAATAAATATTTTTTGTTTGTTTTGTTTCGTCTAGGGATTGTTTAACGTATGAAAATATACAACGTGAGACAAGGTGGTATGGTTGAAAAACTTTAGCCTTCCCTTAATGGGTAAAAAAAATATGGATTGTTTTGTATGGGTGTTTTGGTTAGTTTATTTCTTTTCATAATTGTTATTTTCTATAGTTTAGTTTGTGATAAGAGAGTCTGTAGTACATTTTGTGAAATAGAAATTCAGTTTGTAACGGGGAGTACCTGTCTAGTGAGATGGACTCCGATAAGCATTTTGTTAACAGTGAGGCAGAGACTCGGTAATATTTCTGAGCAAATTGCTGGGATACTCGGAGAATCATCATCAAATTGACGATTATATTTAAAAGTTCTATTGTTAAACTTTAAATTAAGCTATATTTCACTGTGACACAACCTATTTGAGAGTGAAACTAAATCCCATAGTCACTTGGGCATTCTCCTTTGCTACACAATATTTATTACTCTTATTATCTAACTTTTTTTTTATTGATCGACGGGTAAGCACTTGGCCTTCATCTCGCCTGGTTACAAGGTGAGATAAGAACGACGCACTTCACCCGGAATCACAGGAGACATTTCATATATTTAGCGCGGGCCAGGACATGTTAGGCTTGTGTAAAATATTTATATGCAATGCAGTAACGATATAAGAATGAAGTAGGTACCTAATTAATGATAAAGTAACTCTTTTATGAATTAGGTAATGTAATCGTAACATTACGTTACGTAACCAAGTATTTAACTATTTTGTTAGTAAAAAAACCAAGATGTCAAAAAATTTAGCTAAAAATCTTGTTGCTAATCTTCTTTTTTTATGTAAGTGAACTATACAGACCGGCCCAAGATGAAAATATCATCAGAAAAAGTGTCAAAAACCACGCAAAGCTTCAAACCATGCTAAGCTATTGTCTTTTCAAACCACCCTGCACGGTATTTGCCTTAGTAATTGACATTGAAGTACATTAATTTTGTTTTACTAGCCACCTTATAACTATAAAACAAGTGCGGTTACAAAATTTAACTATTATATCTTGATATGAATTTACAGAAAATTTATACAAAATATAGACATGAATACAAAACGAATATTTGATCCCGAATCCTTATTTTTTTTATTAAAAAATATTAGCATAACGGTTTCGTCACACTAAAAAATATTGTCATGCAACACTAGTGCTGTACGACAGTTTTAGACACATTCAATAAACATAGATCAAAGTACTTAATATTTTAATAAAAATCAGGATATTTTAACATTTTAAATTAAATATCACAGAAAATTGTACGTAACCAGAAATAGGTTTAAAAATAAAAACTTTTAAGGACAACTATGACAAAAATACATGTGCATACATGTGAACTTTTTTGCAGTCTTAAACATAGCTTATAGCCGTTTCAATTGTTTAAATGCACTCCCCCATTAATATCAGCAGTAACGCACTGTCGAACATTCGTTAGATATACTTTTTTACCAACTCAACTCAAATATCAAATCTGACATGTGTTACAAAATTTTCAAAAATAAGTTCTGAATCGTATGGGAGCGTAACATTATAATTATTACCCTTGTCAGTGGATGAAAAAGATAACGTCAAACGATTCGTAACGAAACCTGCAGGTCTTAAACATATTTACAAAAATGTCATTCTTCAGAAAACAGCTAAACGCACGATCCATCATTTCGAAATTCTGGTAACAATTTTTTAAAAATCACACCGTTCACAGACACGAGTATGGCAGTTTTTTTAATGTATATATAACGGTCAAACTGATGGTTACGGGTAGCTGCTTTCGTATGTAAACATTATAAATTTTAAGAGCACATCGAAAAATACGATAAATTCAGGAATATAACCTACAAATCCTTAATCTAGATACACATGGTATATTTCAACTCTTTCGACAATTTGCAATGAGTTTATTATCACTACATGAAATCTCACATCTTTCCCTCGTGTTTTTTCAATCCTTTCGGCTTGATGGGTCAAGTCATCTCTAGAATAAATAACTTCTTAAAAACGATAAAGGTACAAGTGACCAGTATACGAGTTTACTTATATGATTACTTACACTTATTACATTATTCCTGGCAATTTAACATATAAATAAAACGATTGCTTCACAAGGTCAATCAATGATTAAATCGAACGCGATTTTCATTCAAGTTGCAAATGTTTTAAACCAAATTACAACCGAAACGATAATTCGGTGTTCACAAGCGACAGTTTTGAAGAATATATCAAAACAATCACGTTTGAGCGCACCTGTGGAATACAAACCGGCAGAAACCTGAACATGAAAAGTAGCAACAATTATCGTAAAAGAAGGTACTATATACATTGCATCGTTTGTGTGTCCTATTTCAAATTACAATTAAAGTGAAAGTAAAGAAGTATAATTCGGTAAAAAGTATTTTCATAACGATTTTGCTAGCAGACAACAAATGAACAATACTTTTGGAGCGTATAGAGTGCGCTAGCCAAAATCAAAAATAAAAAGGCGTAAAAAAAGGCGTGAAAAAGCCTCTCACTATATAACAAGGCGTGAAAAAGCCTCTCACTATACAAAATGAAGGTTGGACTTCCAGGAAATATCCAGGAAGAAGTAGCCGCCACTAGGGGTTAAGAAGCTCGTTGGTGAGAAGGTTTGTGTGCCTTAAACGTGCTTCGAGTAGTCCAGGGTTCTGCTGTCTGAAACTGAAAATGGAATAAACATAGGTATGATATTTTTTTTTATAGTACGACGAGGAAGCGCTTGGCCTTCATCTCACCTGGTAACAAGTTGAGATAAGGCCGAAGGTGGAAGCGCACTTCACCCGGAATCCTCAACAAACTGAGGAACTGGCTATCTTACCTCTAAATGCCGAAACACACATTTTTTTGGCGACAGAATTAGGTAAGATGGTGGCAGCTATCCAGGCGGACTTAAACCAAATCCGACCACCATCCAAACCAAGCACAATATTGTACTCCCCATGGGGATCGAACCCGGGACCTCTGAAATCGGTGGGTTGAACCTCTAGACCACAGAGGCGGTTGAAGTATATGATAGTCGATTGATAGGCCTTACTTCCCTACCTACCCAACCGATACGCCGTCGGCTCGGTCCCTCCGTCGGCCAAGAGTTCTTGGAGACCCGGATGACCCACTCACCACCGCAAACCCGGAGGTGACGGCATCCATTCATTAACTATCTCGTCACACTGAGAAAACACTACACAGATACATCCAACCTTTCCGCCTCAAAGCGTTACCCTCGGTATCGCCTTCGGCCATTCCTATCCACCAAATGGCGACACAAGCCGAGGTTTTTTATATATATACTAGTTCTATACTAGTTCGCCCCGAACTGAGATCTCGTGATGTCTGGTTTGTGACGGAGATTATTTCTCAAAGAGAACGTAATTAACAAACGATAAAAGTATGCTTTCGTTACACCTTTCTCACTTTACAAACACTTTTTTCTGGAACTCTCTTTATTCACCTGAGTATTCGAGGCTCTCTCTGGTTGCTAATGTAATGTAATATCCTTTCTAACATGAAACAAAGGTTGATGTTGTTTTAAAAAGTGCTCTCAAAGCTGTTGCCTTATAGTCGTGGTTTAAAAATCTACCCTTCCATTCCACGGATGTCGTAAAGTCAACCAAAAAGGCAGCAGCTTTTTTCTTTGTGTAAACATAACATATGTAAACGTAACTGTGAGTACCAATCTGTCGGCTTCGCGTGGTGATAATGGCTGTACCTTAGAGTTATAGAGGAAGTTCTTTCCACATTGTAGTGGATAATAATGTACCTACTGTTGATATGGAATATGCACAATACCCTTACATGAAACCAAAAAGTAATTCTTGGATTTTATCGACTTCCCTTTCCTTCTTTTAACTTTTGAGTGAATAACAATAGATAAATATACCAGTTTTAATGAAGTTTCGAATCCCCTTTCATATCTTACAAGGCCTGATGACCATCATTTGCCCCTTCATCTTAAATACCACCCCTAATAAGGCCAAAAATAAACGTATTTTGAAATCTCTAATCTCAACCCCTATTTCATACTTATCTTATTGACCCTTTTGCAACCCTTAATGTTTATACAGGGGTGGTTTCAGCATATCAAAAGAAAGTTAATTGTGAAGTTAACCCCTTGTACAGTCTTTCCTCTAAGACATACCAAGCGATTTAATCCCTTAACTCGCCCTTTTGTTACAAAAACCAACCCTAATAAAAAGTGAAATATATATTATATGTGCAGAATGTGCAGTCGATACTCTTTCAAATGACACCTCACAAGCCAAAAATCTTCTCGTCTCACTTATCACCCCTATTTCTCAAAAACTACCCTAGTGTCAAAAAAATCCTCTTACCGATTGATGAGTATTAATATAATCACTGCGTGTTCAAAATTTTAAATTGATCGGATCAGCCATTCAAAAGATTTGAGCGAAAAAATATATTTCTTTTCACCCCAATATCTCAAAAACTACCCGACTTATCAAAAATCCCCCGCGACAATCAACTTAAGTTTAGTTCAATTCAAGTTCAATTTACGTTATTTTTTTACAGTTTAAATTTCATGAAAATCGGATAACCCGTTCGAGAGTTATGCCCTCACAAACATTGCCACAGACATACAGACATACACACATACAGTACCGGATTTCCTAACTTAACTCGGAGATCAAAACTCAATTATAAGGCATATCAATGTTTTTGTAATTTCTAGTAGCAACGTTTGGGAGGTGTTTCAGTAACTTACTTGAGGCCCCTAGTATGGAGACGCCGCATCACCGCTGGTCTGATCCGCGGCCCGCTCGGGCTATGCTTGCCTCTCCCAGTAATGATATGAATGGTGATGCTCTTGATCGTGAGAGACTGCCTCAGCCTGAGCAAGCGTTCGTCTATGAAAACGTCTAGGGTGTTCTCCGCTTCAGACACGCGGAGGTAGTGCAAATCGATGACGTTAACGTCCGGGTGGGCATTCGCGTGGTACTGGAATACGAAACGAACTTGTTTCAATACACAACTTTTGAAACTAACATGGTTATGAACACTAAAACTAGAATTAACGGGATATTTACCATGGTTTGTTGGTTTTTTACACCAACACTTGGTTTGTTACAATTCATGATAAATATCCCGTTAATTTTAGTTGTAGTTGTTTCAATATATTGTAAACAGAGCGAGTCTTTTTTCAAGGCTACCGAGGCCAAGTCTGAAACCGTGAGAGTTACTGAAAAGTCATGTTAGGAGTAACGTGCTTGATTTAAAAACAAATAAATTATACTAATGCAGATTTATTTTACTTATTAAGACTTATTAAGAAAAGTTAGTTTTATAAAAAAAAGATTTTTGCATATTTGAGTTTTGTTTGAAATAAAAAAAAAATTTATATGACTATGTACCTAAAGCTGTTGGAACACTTTCAAATTTATTATTTTTTTAATCAATTTTATGAATTTAGTAAAAGTTGTACGTATAGTCTATTATGTGTAAGCGTAGCTATTGAATCCTCTAATTATTTTTTTATTACTCACGACATTTACCCATTCGAGGATTCACCTCTGATATACTCAGAGCGGAATCCCTCTTTCAAGACTTACTTATAAGATGGTGGTAGCTAGCCAAGCAGACTTAAACAAAATCCTACCTCAAACCAAACTAAGCACAATATTGTGCCCACCCCCCACCCCCTTTTTTTTTAAATAATTCCTTACTTTACCCTCCTTATTTAACTTTCAAAACCTGAGGGTTAGTGAGGTAGTGAGGTACAGAAATCAAATACAGCCTGTATTTGATGAGCCAAAAAACCATGTCCAACACTATTGTGATGTCCATGCGTGTTTATGTGGATGTGCGACTTCCCCTAGTAGGTGATGCTCGAAGTGGAAAAAGTCGAAGACCTCTCTCTATGAAGGGAATGAAGCTGTCCTTGACGGTACCTAGAGGTACCGTCGCACCTTATTGAGAATGCCCAACTTCATCATAGTGGTTTTGGCTCTGGACTCAATTTATAAACCAAAGGTCTCGTGATACTGAAACACCTAGCAGATCAAGGTGACTCCCTATACTATAACAAGCCTATATTTTAACAAGCCTCACAGCTCAGTTGGTAGTAGCTCTGCCTTCTGCGCTGTAGGCTGTGGGTTCGATTCCCACCCAGGACAAACATTTATGTGATGAATTTAGATGTTTGTTCTGTGTTTGGGTGTTGTATTGTATGATAAGTATGTATTTACAAAAAAAAAAAGTATCTATGTATTCTATCCGTAATCTAGTTCCCATATTACAAGTTATGCTTAGTTTGGGGCTAGATGGCGCTGTGTAAAATGAATGTCCTGTAATATTTATTTATTTATGTATTTATACTGATATACACATATAACTATACTTTTTTTTTTTAATTATACTGTGTACATTGTGTTGAAAAATAAGCTGGATACATATTTTTGAAAAAAAAAACTGGATATATATTTTTGACATAAGCACGTCTACATAATTTGTTTTGATATTGGATATATTTTGACAGAAACTAATGATTACATGATTTTGAACACTTTGTTGGATACATTATTATGAAAATTTGTATTGTGAGTCTGTGACATAATTGGAATGTATACATATTTATGCAGGCGACTACATTACATGTATGTATAAAAAAAATGTATAAGTATTATTTCCGCAATCTAGTCCCCATATTACAAGCTTTGCTTAGTTTGGGACAGGGCAGATGGGAGTTGGCGCTGTGTGAAATTAATATAAAATAAATAAAAATACTTACTTGCGCCAGAGCAGCGGCCGCGCAGTGGTTAGAATAATCGTAGTTAGAGGTATAGTAAGAGGCCATATTAGAGCTATGTGTGGAAGCGTCCAAGTCCCCTCCGCTGAGGTACGCTGCCGCGTTGATTCGGTATCTGTCGGTGAATTGAAAATGTTCAAATTATTTCGAATATTATTAAAATATGAAATCTCAAAATTTAATTTTGATGTTTTATAACATTCTGCACACCTATTGAGCTACTCTAAAAATCTAGTACAAATACATTGTAAATATTGCTGTAAAGGTCCTGTCAAATTTGGTCCAGCCGTTTCCGAGATAAGCCTGGGCAAACAGACAAAGCAACAGGCACTAAAATCTGTTCATATGCATTTTGTAAAAAGCTATTGTTTTGACTGATCATCAAAAAAAATAACCAGCCCGAGGTTCTTGCCTTTTTCCTTGTGTGACGAATGTCTAACGTTATCGTAATGTAAAGGTAACGTATTTACGTTTCGGTCCTTTACATTACTTGGAAGCACGAAGCACTATCGTATCTCTCACGTAACAACGATAGGTAAACGTGAGTGACGTCGAGTGACGATACGCTAACGTTACCTTTACATTACGATACATGTGTCAAAAGGTTCGTGATCGCCAATTTAGTTCTATTTACGTACTGTAGAGGCGCTGTGCGAAATCCTATACAAAATGCTAACGTGAACGATACGCTTACCGTACGATAGCATATTCGTGATCGGGCTTCTGGTCGCGAATCCGAACAGGCGGTTGATTTGACGATTCAAAATTATCCTAAAAATCTTAATGAATAAAGAAATTTTGACTTTTGATAGTTGTTCAACATCACATGTGCCGAGACGCGGCCTCCACTCCAGAATTCGTTTACGGGTATGGCCGGCCCACTACTTACAAGTCCCGTGCTTTTCTGAACTTTTCCGCTTTCTGCCTCAATCCATTTACGGTATCCAAGGTCACTTGGCCCGGGGCCAATCCTGAATCCACTAGGTTTGAGCCATCATCGTCTTGATCGTTATTCTGCAGCAGAACAACATCAGCATTTAATTACACAAATACATCATCATCATATCAGCCCACACACGTCCAGTGATGAACATAAGCCTCCCCCAATCGACGCCACAAAAAACGATCCTGAGCCTCCTTCATCCATTGACCCCTGCAACCGTCACAGATACAAATACATACCTAACATAGATATATATTTTTGCTCGGTCCATCGTAGAAATCATCCTTGCTCTGGCCTAGAGCTTGACAGACTTTAGGCCAAGAAATAAGCCAACATTTGTACAAATAAATAATATATATAAAAATGTTTATATAGGTAACAAATGGGATGAGTGTGATGTACCTACTGGTGGTCTAACTCGGCCAACGGAATCGCCAGTCGGATCTTTTCGACGATCGGACTTTTTAAACGGACCGACTTTTACGAGCAAAGATCGCTCAGTCAATATTGAAAATCTAAAGATTACATTCGCCATCGATCAAAAGCATCGTCTTTAATTAATGTAGATAAGTAGGCACTGACAAATTTCACATTTTTGTATCCACAGTGTGTTTTGAATCAATCAATCAATTAAATATGAATTTGCTATGAACTAGTGTGAAAAAAAAAAAAAAAAAAAAAAAAAAAAAAGTATATCGACCACGCTGAATCGATGTAGCGCATCCATTTTACGCTATTTCAACTCGTTTCGGAGATAGGAATTTATGTTTTAAGCGCCTAGTACCCCTAATTAGCTAATCAGGGATTAACTAATCACCACCAACCTCGCCACGATGCTAATCACCTTGTTGTGAAGGGAAGCAGCATAGCAATAACAACGAACTATTTTTATTATCCTTTATTTCAATTGAACAAGCATTTAAACATATAATATACCAATATATCATTATAAATACTATCGTTTTTGAATAATCCTAGAAATTCACGCAAGGATATACCCTTGAATTTGTGATATATATATACATCAAGCAGTACTCGCCACATACTGAGGTCCAATCATTTTGTACTCTCCTTCTATTGTAACACCATTGTTTTGAGTTCCTTTTTAAAAACCACAGGTCTTAGACTCTATAAGGGTATTGTAATGAATAACACATATTTCTGGTACAATCATTATTTTATTTCAACTCATTGACATTATACAAAAATAAAAAAAATATTTACACAATGAACTACAACTTTAAAATTACCTTAGCAACTAATTATACACATTTATTAAATCTTAGATACTATTTCTTATTCTAAAATGACCCCATGCTAATGTATCAATACTGTTGGGTAAAATATATCTCTTAGTATCGCTGTATGATAAACATGTTTTGTTAATTTTTTGCGTAAAAATTGTATGCTTTATCGACTTAAATCTATACATATCACAAAATTGATTTTTTTTATCAAACAGGCATGATTTGAAATTTTCTATTTTCATCTTTTTTGTAACACATTTATTGACACCTTTTGCTTTAGCTGTAATTTTATTCTCCACTTCAAACGCATACATTTTTGATCGGAGGCCTACAAATTCTTTCATAATTTTACCGTTATTTTCATCTTTGAAAAAACCTAACTTCTTTTTATTGATTCTCGGATAACCAAATATATTATCTACTGGATAATCCGATGTATCAAATCTGGAGGATAAGTCCGTTTTGATATCATCATAAAAATGATCCGCAAAAGTTTGATAGATAAAACTATCGGTGTCCGTATACAATAGTTTTGTTTTATTTGGGAATTTCTGTAACATGTAGTTGTAATGAAAATCATACATTAATGTTTTTGAAATATCTAATATACTAAACCCTAAATATATTGGTTTGTCATGGTAGAGTTTTGTTTTTTTTAATTGCACTGCGACTAAACTTTCTTTAAAAATTGATAGACTATGAAATTCTGGTTTAGCAATCAAATCTTGAGCACCTAGAGATTTTCCTATATTTTCCCAATGCGTTAGGAGTTTTACATTTACACGTTTTTCGATGTTTTCCATGGTTTTACCAAAAACAGAATTATTCATCAATTTGTAAAAATCTTTCTCAAAATCTGAAGTTGCTTTTGTCCTTAATTGTGTATTTAAATTTATGTACTTTTCCAACCAAGCACTTTGATCATATTTAAGAATTCTGTGAACTTTCGTTAGTTTCAGACCCATATCAAGACATTGTTTTAGATTTCTGTAATGGATTTTATATTTTGTTTTATTGTTGAGATTAGGAATAAGCTTTTTTTCTTTAGAACCTCCTATGCAAATATTCTCGGGACAAAGAGGTAGATCTGAATGTAGATCATGAAGATCTGTGGGGTATTCTAAGTCAACTTCTAATATGAAACCGTATTCAGAGTTATCAGGAACCATAAAGTTGGTGTCAGGACTCACCCATTCAAAGCCTCCCTTTGGAAGGTACTGAGACATAGCCCAACCATATAGATTGTTTGCATCTAAATAGGTGAGATATGATGTAGGTTGATTTTTATCAAAGTCTTCTAAAAATTCATTATTTGCCTTTGCATATCGATTACTACATTGGGACACACCACCTCGTATTCCAGCTCGAATATATGCAATTTGATCGAAATCTGATAATAATTCTAACTCTATTTTTGTATACTTTAACATAGCATCCCAGCTTAGCCCTGGTGCTGTATAATAATGAGCAGGATCTAAATCGTATGTTATCATACAAAGGTTTCTGAAGTTTTCAAAGATATCTGTCAGTAGTAGGACATCTGTTTTTAAGTATAAGTTAGAATATTCCATCATATTTTGACACTTAAAGTGTTTCCAAACATCCTGAGCACGGTTGTATTCTTCATCTGATATGCTTGAATCGGAAAGAGAACTGTAAAACTGGTTTTGGTTAGGGAGAGATGTTGATTTTAGGGATTCAAACGATGTCATGAACTCATAAGGATATATACCCTTCTTCCTTAGGCGACTGAAGTCTTCATCATTAGGAAAAAAACATTTGAGGGTGTTGAACTGATCGTTATTTAGATTTTTTGCTAGTTGATCGAGGCTACACGATAAAAATTTCATAGAATCTACAAATCTTAGTTTAATCTTTTGATTGTTTATGGTGAGGACTTTTGTAAAAGATATGTACCTTTCTTTATTTTGAGGAATAACTTCTATTTCACCCTCCACAAAATCTAACGCCTGTACGATAAAATGTGCATCGTAATGACTGAGATTGTGAAGGAAAACTGGAACGTAGTATGGTGGTCGAAAGTTTTTAATACAAATATCATGTGCAACACCTCTAAAATTACCTGTGTGCCAATCGAAATCAAGAACACGTTCTCCATTCAAATTTGTTTCACAGATGTGACAATTTTTGGTGTTTGCAATTTTATTTTCATTTTCAGGTGTTAATGGTTTAGGGCTCTTTTGAAAATTGTTTACCCTACAAATTTCCTTCAAATCGTTATATAAACGTTCCATAAATATTTGTGCACAGTTGGATCCACTGTAAGTTTCATATTTTGATAAACTATCGTTATATGAACATTTAACATAGTATCCGAAGCTATAAACTTCATGCTTTGCTACATTTGTAGTATATGGTTTAGTAGGATCATTAACACATGTTTCTATTGGATTTAATAATGCCTCAAAGTCAGCATATATAACAAATGGCATTTTCATCTTTTTTTGGAATTTGTCAAACTTTAGTTTGTCATTAGAAACCAATTCACCAAACCAATTTTTCATTATTTTTTCTTTAGTTGGAAGCTTCGTTGAAATGTGTGAACAATCATGTTGTTGATGGTTACTTAACCTTTCTTTTGAAGGGAAGTGAAGTAAACAACCATCACAAATGTAAACCGCATGCTCTTGATTAGAAAGTTGTTTGCTAACTAATCGCGACAAGTTTTTGATGTAGCAATAATGACCATTTGTACCGTTTTGAATGTATAGAAGATTTACGTGACGAGTTTTACGAGATTTGGTAAAAAACAAAGGACCTACAACAATATTTTTTTTGTTTTTTATATCAAATTCTAATCCGAAAACATTGATACTTATATCGTTTAATGCTTCAACTTTATGTATATCAGTTAGTTTTACTGGAAAAGGTACACCGTTAAATTTAAGTTTGTTTGCATGCATACTGTATGATGTTACTCGATCAGAATGCTTGTTGGCTGGGTATAGGGCTGATAGCAATGCCCATTTAAAACATAAATTATCTGCATTTTTTACGTTTATAACGGCTTTTTTTGCTCTTACATCTGCAGGTAATTCAATATATGAGGTTCCTCGCAGTGGTTTGAATTTATTTACATTCATATCTAAACAGTTTATTTTTTTGAGACTCCATCCACTATCTTTTTTCTCAAAAGAATCTATCTTATTTGTCATAGTGTCACACAAAGATGAAAAGAAAATATTCAAGTCATCCCCACGAAATATTATGTAATTACATGTTTGGAAGTCGAATGCATTTGTCATATTTTTAGACTGCTGTACAAAATCAGCATGTAAAATGAAATTAACTTTGAATACTGTATGTTGTTCGATTGATTCATCAATCAATAACATTACATCATCTTTAATTGACTTCAAAAATTGTTCGGGTGTTTCGAATACTGAGTTTGATGATGCACTATCTTTACAATTAATTTTATATGATATAATTCGTTGACCGAAAGCAGATTCTACTACAGATACATTTGACAAGGCACCATGTGATTTTAGTACATTATTTTTGTGAGTGTTGCTCTTTAAATGATTAGTGAAGAAACGCTTTTTAATTAGAAGTTGACAAATGCCACAGTTCACCTTATCGTTATCGTCAGTCCGAAGTCTCAACGACGCGGAAGATGAAGGTTCAGCATCAAGTCTTGGTATTTTTGTTGGCATGATGTTGCTTTCGTTATCACTCTCGTGATCCATAGTTATTGCACTTGTATTACTAGTAGACAATGTACTGCAATGATTTTCTGACTCAAACTGAGACCAGGAGAGGCATTTTCGATGTCCTTTATATATTAAATCCAGGTAAAATGTTATTTATCATTAAAGTAAATTGAGAACACCCACTCATTAGCTAATCTTAAAAATCTTGTAAAAAAATTAAGAGTGACATTGTTTTACTAATTATCCTTGAAGAAATATTTTTTGGAACCTTCATTGTTTGCTATGTCTTTTGTTATCTTGTAAATAAGGTTTTGTGCATGAGTATATTTGTCATCACTATTTTTCAGATAATATTTTGTCCTTAAATCTGCGTGCTTCCAATGTTGTTCTTTAGGGATTTTTGATATCTTCTTGAGGTTATAAACCTCTATTTTTATTAAATGAGTGGCTTTACTAGCATCTTCATTATTTGTCGATATAAATGCAGTACCTCCTTCATGCGCCCGAGATATTGTTGACGACAGCTTTTTTTTATAAGATTTGCTTGGTACATTAAAAAAATCATCTATACTCTCGTATACAGATTCAGGTCTCTTTCTTTTTAAAATCGGAGGTTCAGTGATGGTTAATTTATCATTACTATCATCTGAAATTGTATTGTAATAGTACTGTTTATAAGTATTTTCTTCGTTAATATCAATGTTCTGCAACAAAAAAATGTGGCTATAAAAAAATAGAAATAGAAACAATAGCTAAAATGATTACAGAAAAATAAAAAGTAGTTTTCATACCTCCATTATGCTATAACTGCTATCAATCACTTCAAACTAAAATATATTCACTCCACTGTTCACGGTAGCAAACAACTGTGAAATTATTTTGGAGTTTCTCATTTATATATTGCTAACTATTATCACATTAACTAACTACCCTGTTATTGAAAGTAGTTTTGTGGAATTTAAAGTGGAGAATAAAATTACAGCTAAAGCAAAAGGTGTCAATAAATGTGTTACAAAAAAGATGAAAATAGAAAATTTCAAATCATGCCTGTTTGATAAAAAAAATCAATTTTGTGATATGTATAGATTTAAGTCGATAAAGCATACAATTTTTACGCAAAAAATTAACAAAACATGTTTATCATACAGCGATACTAAGAGATATATTTTACCCAACAGTATTGATACATTAGCATGGGGTCATTTTAGAATAAGAAATAGTATCTAAGATTTAATAAATGTGTATAATTAGTTGCTAAGGTAATTTTAAAGTTGTAGTTCATTGTGTAAATATTTTTTTTATTTTTGTATAATGTCAATGAGTTGAAATAAAATAATGATTGTACCAGAAATATGTGTTATTCATTACAATACCCTTATAGAGTCTAAGACCTGTGGTTTTTAAAAAGGAACTCAAAACAATGGTGTTACAATAGAAGGAGAGTACAAAATGATTGGACCTCAGTATGTGGCGAGTACTGCTTGATGTATATATATATCACAAATTCAAGGGTATATCCTTGCGTGAATTTCTAGGATTATTCAAAAACGATAGTATTTATAATGATATATTGGTATATTATATGTTTAAATGCTTGTTCAATTGAAATAAAGGATAATAAAAATAGTTCGTTGTTATTGCTATGCTGCTTCCCTTCACAACAAGGTGATTAGCATCGTGGCGAGGTTGGTGGTGATTAGTTAATCCCTGATTAGCTAATTAGGGGTACTAGGCGCTTAAAACATAAATTCCTATCTCCGAAACGAGTTGAAATAGCGTAAAATGGATGCGCTACATCGATTCAGCGTGGTCGATATACTTTTTTTTTTTTTTTTTTTACGGGGTGACAATTTTTTGAGACACCCTTGATCGGCGGGGATTCGAATCCTTACTACTAAAAAACAATCGCTCATACATTAATTTACACACACACCAACAGTCCACTAGTGTCCACTGCTGGACAGAGCCTCCTCCATCGCGGATTGGTGATCGCAATAAAGGCATCGATAATACACAGAAGTTGCTGCCCTACTTCTTGTGAGATCCCTTGCACGGCTTTTACGACATCCATGGGCAGAGTTGGAGGGATCGATTCTTAAGCCGCGAGTTCTATCATCAATTTACACATAAACCCTACTGTATAATCATTAATATTAATGTCAGCAAGCACTGTATACAGATCTGAATAAAAATAAAAAAAATATTTTTGATTGATTTAGATTTTTTTTTGATGACTTATCAGTTCATCAGTTAAATGTTCGTTTACCACATACTACGCCTTCGCGGTGACAATGTCAATAAGATTATTTTTTAAATTATACTTATGTATTTCTTAATCTGTAGTGATGTCAAGAGAATAATGACTAGTACATACAAATAACATTCAAACTCTCCAAACACATAACCCTCCTTCTGAGGCAGGTGGCCAAAAATTATATGAGTGTTTGTATTTTTTAAATATTTTTTTTCATTATTTGTATTTTGGTTCAGCAAGGTGTTTTTAAAAGTACATACCATTTTTCCTTCGGATAGAAGTTTTGCTTTGTTTTCATTTGTTTTTTCCATGACAAATGTATTAACAGTATTGGGATGTGCCAAATAGTGACCTCGCCCGGTGGAGATCAGCAGCATCTGAAAAGAAATGCATCATAGCTTCAGCATACAAATTCTACTATCAAGAAAAATATATGTCATAAGGTAGTTTCAATTGAGAATGAACGCTACCGCAAATCAAATAGAAAATGAGTGCGCTAACGTAACTACAGCTTTGTGTGAATAATGATTGACAGACAGGCCACATAGAATACAAACTAATAATAAATATAAGTATCACCACTCAGTTGCTAGTAGCTCTCGACTTCTACGCTGTAGGTTGTGGATCGATTCCCACCCAGGACAAACATTTGTGTAATATTATTGTAAGTATTGTATGATAAGTCTGTATTTAACTAGTAGTTCGCCCCGAACTGAGATCTCGTGATGTCTGGTTTGTAATGGAGATTATTAATCAAATAGAACGTAATCAACAAACGATACAAGTGTGCTTTCATTACACCTTTCTCACCTTACTTAAGCATTTTTTTCGTGATCTCTCTTTATTCACTTGAGTGTTCGAGGCTCTCTCTTATTGCTAACGGAATGTATCCTTACTAACATGAAACAAAGGTTGATGACGTTTTTAAAAATGCTCTCAAAACTGTTGCCTTTTTGGTTGACTTTACGACATCCGTGGGCTGGAGGGGTAGATTTGTAAACCACGAATACTAAGGCAAAAGTTTTTATAGCACTTTTCAAAACGACATCAACCTTTGTTTTATGTTAGAAAGGATATTACATTACGTTAGCAACAAGAGTGCCTCGAACACTCAGGTGAATAAAGAGCTACATACATAGGCTATATCTTCATGTTTTACAAGGATACCCCTTACGAAAACTCAAATAACGCACCAAAAGGTGAACGAAAATGACCGATTCAATTCCTTAAATCGCATGCGCTGCGAAAACTATTGATGATTGAACAAAGCAATGTTCTACAGTTTATAGTACACATCATCATCATCATCAATCCTTAATAATACAAGTGTCTAGGAACTTTGTTTTGGGTTTTATACGACATTTTATTTAGATAAGGTAACTGCAAATTCTTTACCTCTACCGTAGATTGAAAACTATTTGCATTAGCAATGAGCAATTCAGATAGCACATCTTTGTTCACATCAGGGAACAACTCATATAATTTATTTCTCGTCATTTGTGCCGCCATATTCTGAGGTTCTTTGCTCTTCCACATCTGTTTAGTTTGCTTCTCACTGATAGACAGGGCAAAATCAAAATCCATGATCTCTTTGAAGCTGGTGCTTTCAGGCTCTTTCTGTTGAGCTGTTTCTGGCGCATCGTTAGAAGTGTCGCGGTTAGCATCTATCTCTAATTCGCGTTGAAGTTTCCTAAAATTGTAACATAACATTATGTACTAGTTTGATAGCAAGTCTGTAGTTTCGGAAAATGCGGAAAGCTTTCAACTGTATTTTTTATTCATTTGAATTATAAGGATTAGGAGCACGCGTATAGAAAAGCTGTAATTGTTCCATCCAGCAGCTGTAATGGATGGAAAAACAAAAATAGAAATATGTTCACTTCATATGAAAATTTATATCGCAAAGTAGAACTGCTTCAATAGCAAAATACAAATACAAATCTAAGAATTTATAGTTTTAAGCAATCGCAACATTAAAGTTATTGGTGATAATGATGTAATTCTTTATTGTACACATGAATATGATTATAATATGTCATAAGAAAACATATGTACAGAGGCGAGCTTAACCCTTAAAGAGTTTTCTACCAGCAAACCTTTGAGAGAGTGAGAGGTGATACACTGAAAAGGTAGAAAAGTGTACTTGAATTAAAATAAAATGTTAATAGACAAATTAAATATACATACAGATATCAAAAGTATACATACACAAATATATTTAATACCTACTAAATACATAAAAATATATCTTTACATATTTTATACATACACATATAAATAAATACAATAATGATAAATATATACAAATAAAGATGAATACATAAATTATGTTAAGCTATGGATAACAATCTACAAAGACAGAACATACTCTTTTACTTTAATCTTAAAAATATTTTAAGATTTAGATGCACGGATCATATGTGGAATAGAATTCCACAACCTGACAGCTTGTACAGTGAACGAGTCACTGTAACACGTGGAAGAGTGAGAAGGAGTTGCAAGACGGAGAGAGACAATCGACCTGCATGGCACACCGCGAGGAATAAGAAAGTTAAATCGCTCACGGAGGTATGCTGGAGAAATTGGGTTATAAAGGATATAATAAAGAAAATAAAGACTATGGAGGTCGCGTCGACGGCGAATGGGAAGCCATTTAAGCTGAGATCTGAACTCTGAGACATGGTCAAACTTGCGCAAACCAAAAATAAAACGAATACCCAAGTTTAGCAGCATATATCTGCATAGTCCAGGAGAGGAAGAATAAGTGATTGAGCAAGAAGGACTTTGGTTTTATAAGGTAAAAACCGCTAAAGGCGCTTGAGAGAAAGGAAGGTGAAAAACACTTTTTTGCTAATTTCATTAATGTGAGAAGACCAAGACAGTCTGTTATCAAAGATGATACCCAGATTTTTGGCTTTCACTATAAATGGGATAGGATTATCGGCAAGAAGTACCGGTGGGAGAGAAATATCGACAATGGAGCTTAGCATGCAGGGACTACCAATGATCAAAGCTTGAGACTTCAAGGTATTAACCAAGAGACCGTAGGCTTTCGCCCAGACGTCTATGTTGCTAAGTTCAGAGTTAATTTGGTTAATACCTTCAACGATTCGATTAGCATTGATAAGGCAGTAAATTTACAAGTCGTCAGCATAAAGATGGTAGCTAGAAGAAATAGTTTTAGTGATTGAGTTGATAAAAACTGAAAATAGGGACAGTAAGGACACCCCCCTGAGGTACACCTAGATATGTTACACCAATCCGAGAAAGTCTCGTCAACGCGAACTCGCTGCAGGCGTCCCGAGAGGTAAGACTTAAACCAAGTTAACGAATAAGGATAGTTGCTTATGAACCACGTTTTCAAGGATTTTAGAGAGGACGGGAAGAATGGAGATAGGTCTAAATTGAGAGACTTCAGATGGATTAGAGATTTTAGGAAGAGGAATTATATATGCCGATTTGCACGCAGTAGGAAAACAGCATGTGATTAAAGAATGGTTTGTAATGTGTGCTATTGCAGGACATAGTTCAAACGAAATAAGTTGCATCTGAATGTTAACGTCATCAGAGCCAACAGCTTTTGTGGAGATGGAACTTAGGATTTTGTTTATATCCTCCTCAGCAATCACTTAGAAATTAAATTTGGGGCATGAAGGCAATAGTTGATGAGAAAGTGCAGTAATAGTTGAAGACTTAACACTATTATTCAGACAAATGGGAGATATAGAGAAGTGTTGATTAATAATGTCAAGGTCAAAAGAAATATGAGAGTCACCAGATCCACCTCCAGTCCCGAGGGATTTAAGGAATTTCCACATCTGTGCAGGACTAGAGTTTTGAATAGCGTTATGAATGTGATGCTTTTTAGCATCTCTACACGTCTACATGGGTCAGCCAAGGAGCAGGGGGGTGCTTAATCTTAACTTTCCTGATAGGAGCATGAATATCAAATAAGTTAGAAAGGATTAAGTTAAATGAAGCCACTTTATCATCCACACTGGCTCCATCTATTACAGGCGACCAGTCAATGGTTGCAGCATCGGCCTTAAGACACTCAAGGTTTATATCTTAGAAACTGCGAAGAAGCAGATACTTCGGTTAACGCTTAGGTGATCGAACTTTCTAGGATATAAAGATAAGGTCATGATGAGAGAAAGTAACAGTTAATTGACCAAAGGTGGCCACGCGGTCGATGTCAGAAACTAAAATGAGATCTAAGAGAGGGAGGGCAGTGAGGGGCATGATGAGTAGCAGACAACGGCAGAACATGCATGTTGACAGGAAAGAAGAGAAAGAAGTTTATTTGCACGAACATCTTTTTTAAGAAGGCAGGTGTTAAAATCGCCAAGCAGAATAGTGTGGTCATAAAGAGAAGAAAATGCTTCAAGTTTTAGCTCTAGAGAGGAAAAGTAATCGATACAACTAGAAGGGGGATAGTAAACACCTAACAGTATTTTGGGGTGGTTTAAAAGTATTTCAATAAATATATGTTCTGCAAACTTACAATATTCATTGGGAGATTTGTTTACAATTTTGTAAGGAATATCCGCACGAAGGTAAATCGCAACACCACCACACGCCTTACCGATTCTGTCATTCCTAATAAGAATAAGACCAGGTAAAGGATATTGAGTAGACGGCAATGATGGCTTAAGAAAAGACTGATATAAGAACTGCATCAACAATTTTATAATGAAAAGATGAGAGCATATCTGGAAAATGGGAGGGAATACTTTGCGCATTCAAATGAATGATATTAAGATTTTTCTTGTATCCACCAAATTTGCGTTCTAGTAAAACCCGTAAGTGCGGTGTATCATCTGTCAAAACATCATCATCACTTGCACTGTGGTATTTATAGTCGTCGAAAGAGCAAAAAGAAGAACACGAGAAAAAGCCATCATCAAAATCTGGTAGATCCATATAAACATATTATATAATATAAAAAAATACTTACAAATGATGAAATGGATATGTATTTTTTCATGTAAATCGGATGTTAATAAGATAATGTGATGTGATAAACCAGATCTCAAAATTATACAAAAAAAAACAGAAACAATCGCAGCTGAAATATTTAGCAATTGCAATACACTTTAAGGCACATACAAAATTGACGTTCAAACCATCTCTCACCTGGCGAACTCTTCATCCTGCATCTGATTATATGGCATGTTATTATCCAGCTGATCAGATATAGACTCCATCCAAAGAGCATTGAGCTTGAGCATTATATCAGCAGGAATACTCAGTATTGGTTGAACTCCTTTTGGATATTCAAAGTTGTGCCTTCCGTAAGTCTCATCAAGTTTTCTAATAAATTCCATTCCAAGATTCACGATAACGTTTTGGTTTACACATGCGACGGATCTGTTATCGTCACTATCGTAATCGTCATCTTCCATATCGACTACAGGTTCAGAATTTGTCGAAAAATCTGGTCGAGCATCATTATTCGCAGCCGATGTACTGGGGATTTCTTTATAGTGATCTTTTTGTAGAAAATCCGGGAATTCAGGAAGCATTGGGCTTGTCCCTGACGAATGGGTAGATGTTTGGTGAGAAATCTCTAGACTAAGTTTCGCGTCTTGTTCAATGGGCATAGCTACCGTTGCTTCATTGATACATATAGTTTGATCTAGGGTGTCTGAATTGAGGATAAGATTTTGTGTGATGGTTATACTCTCATCATTAGTGGATTTATTTTGGTTAGATAATTCCGGATTGAGGCTTGTATTTCCCTCGTTGGTATCCATAGCGCTACCATCAGACCGAGATGCAATTGGCTCTTTATCAGTATATGGGCTTTGTTTGTGGCGTTGCAGCCTGTGCATATTTAAATAATGTTCCGAGTAGTGGTTGTCAGCAATCATGAAAGTTTTTTCAATCTGTCTTTTCAATGTAAACGTCTCTTCGGTTAGAACTGTGTCTTTTTTATTTTTTTTCTTGCTTAAAGTTATTGCCGTAGGCGAAGGGTCTGGAGGTAGCTTTTCTTCGAGTATTGGTAACACAGATTCTGTAGCTTCATCAGGTATTATATCATATTTTGCTTGGCACTGGCACTCAACTTCATCTTCCTCGTCAGAATCAGTTTCCTCGATATTTAGAGTTTTCAAATTGTTTTTCTGAATATCATCGATCACAATAGTACAGGCCCAATGTACATCTCCCTCGCATTTATCAAAAATTTCCCGTAATACAGGTCGTGGTATATTTTTAAACAATTTCTTCATAGAAACAAAATGTTTTTCTTGATATTCACATCTACCAGTCGAAAATGTCGTATGAGTAGTCGTACTCTGATCAAGCATCCTCTGTTTCGGTATTTTAGGCTTTTTTTTATTGGGGTTTGCGACTTCATTTATGTTGCGTGGTACACCAATTTTGGTTTTGAAATGTTCATTGTTAGAATCATCTCTTTTAACTTGAGTACTAGTCGTTTTAGTTGTAACTGGGATTTCTTTTATTTCTTCATCATGAACATTAGATACTGTGTCGCTTTGCCAGGGTGACACATACATAAAATACTTAGTCCAGTCGTCGTGCAATTTTGATTGATCGATAAATGTATAATCAACCGGGTTAGATTTTGAACGTTGTGGCTTAGGGTCTGATGAAGTGGTTGTAGTAGTTTTCGGCTCGTGATTGGATGATGTTGCTTCCCACTCGACTCCGTTATCCCATTCAACTTCAACCTTTTGCATTTCATCTATATTTTTAGCATCTTCTTGATGCTTTATCTCGTGGCGGTTTGTTTCATCTACCGAAAAAGTCGAGTTCACGGTCGAGGTAAGATTATCACAATTATTAGTACTTTCATTTTCAGTAATTCTGAGTCTTGACTTTGTAGATTCTGAACCGCTATTTAAAGTAACCTGATCTAAATTTAGGTTTACAAATGGATTTAGATTTATAGGATTTCGGTTGATAACTGGCGGTATGTTTCTTCGTACAGGGGGTTTCATGCCATCAGGATATTGCAGTTTACAGTATTTAATTATACTCTCACCAGTATGAGCACCCTCGTATTTTTTTAACATTGCCTCAATTTTTTCTTTTGGTACGCCGTGGCTGTTGCGTTTAGCTAGTTGCGATAGTGAGTTAGACCATGGAGTTTTTGGCTCAACAACTTCAATAATGTAACCATTCTTAACGGCATCATTAACATATGGAAGCATCTCCCAAATAGCCATGTTAGTGTTATCGACGACGACTGGGCTTCGTCCTTCGTAAACTGCTTCATATACACACTTTTGGTTTTTTATGTGTACTTCCTGCAAACGCCTGACATCGTAATGATATCTTCCATTCAACTGCATGTGATCATCGGCACTGAATATATGGTTCCTATGGTTGTTTGAGTTTGCAGTACCAACCGTTGATTCCACTATGACTCTGGCTAAGTAAGATTTCCCACAACCAGGAGGTCCTCTCATTATTATGAGCAATCTGCTTCCTTCATTGTAGTCTGTAATTATTTTTTTCATTTGATCTGTCCAGTAGTCAATCTTTGGCATCACGTTCTTTGAACGTGGTGGTTTCATACTTGCTAGGGTGTTATTAACCCTTGTGGCGTCTCCAAGGACTTGCGATGCAGCAGCATAAGACTGTGAGGGCAAGCATTTATTACCGTTAGTAGACATAGTGCTACTTGGGCATTCTGTATCTGTAAGACACCTCATATATTACCAAGTGTATAAGTATATATTTTTTATAAATACTTCATAAGCAAAACAATGGGAAACCCCCAGCAGTGTGATGTAAAAAATGATGGTAAAAAAGCAAGGCAATAACAGTTTTGAAATCATACCAAGAATAGGACTGTTTTCTGCCTCCGTTGGGGGGTCGGTAAGTTGAGGGTTTTCTGTTATTGAGAAACAATACAAATTAAAATAGGCGTCTCACAGTGAATTTGAAACTGAAAACTTTTTCCATTAAGTGTTTTAATATGAATATTTTTTTTCTATCACACCACAGGCAGAATATAATCCGATTAAAATTTCTATTCAAAACATTTGCCAATTTTCATGCTATTTCGAAATGAAAGACAAATACGATTGTAGTGGAGAGCGGTGCTACTGGGTATTCTTGGTATTATGTAATCCATTTTTCTACAAAGTCGTTTTTAAATAGGTATTGCGGGATCGTTTTAAGTAGGTACAACCTGTAGTCCAATCCTGCATCGAAGCAGGTGTGTGCTGTGTTTAGTTCAGTTGGTTTCATAAGAAATATTAGGCACGATGAGGCTTATACCCGTAATTTTACTTTACATGTATATCAAATAGATTGTCAATATTTGACAGGTGACTTTCACCGTTGATTCGTACTGATTTGGACATTTTTAAAAAAGGGTAACTAAAATGTATACCTACAAATTGTTACTAGGTATGTAAGTATTCTTTCAATCAAAAATAATCAAGCGTTGCACCACCAACTCTTAGATGTCGCCTTAGATGAAACACGCATGGCTAGAAGGAACTTATTCACAGACAGACATGGAGACTCAAATACGGTATTGACGGATTAATTGTAAGTATATAACTATAAATAGAAGTCTTACCTTGACCAGAGCTGCCCTCTATCTTGGTAAGCGTATCCACAGCGAGATTAACTGTAGGTAACAAAAAATACAACTTGAAATCCACTGAAGTCGTCAATTTTTGCAGGTAAAATGATGTCCAGCTTTACTGACTGGTCTCAGCAAACTAACTGCCATAACAGAGGAAATGATGTACAATAACTATGTATTGTCAATACGCCAGCCGCCTCTACATCCCACGCATCCAGTTATACCGACTCTTTGGTCCCACCCCATAAATCAATATGTTACAGTCAAAAGCTTATAATGGACATTTCGCTAATGAAATCAGAGTTTCAATATCGCGCGGCTCGTAATTGTAGATAGATAGATAATAAAAATTAATAATCATAATAAATTTAACTGCCCCAAACTAAGCAAAGCTTGTAATATGGGAATTAGATTACGGATATAATACTTATTCTACTTTTATTTAATACATATTATATAATACATTTTAAACATATGAGATAACACCCAAACACAGAACAAACATCAATATTCATCACACAATTGTTTGTCCTGGGTGGGAATCGAACCCACAACCTACAACGCATAAAGTAGAGCTACTACCAACTGAGTTGTGAAGCTTGTTAATTGGCAGATAGCTATTTAACAAATAGCCGATTAGATGGCAGAGGTTTATGCGACTGTGTTGTGAAAAATGTACATTTATACAAAATTGTTGTGTTCCGGCATTAAGAGGTAAGATAGCCAGTTGTTCTCAGTTTCTTGAGGTTTTCGGGTTAGGTGCGCTTCCACCTTCAGCCTTATTCATTCATTCATTCTTCAGCCATTACTTCTTACTTGAAAAATTAGGTGAGATGAAGGCCAAGCGCCTTCACGTTGTTTAAAAAAACATTTTTTTAAGCAAAATGGCGCTGTGTGAAATTCATTAACTTCACACAGCGCCATTTTGCTTTTTCCCTGTAATATTTATTTATTATATTATAAGAAAGAAATTCAAGATTGAAGTCTTGAATTTATTTCCCTCTCTCACAAGTTTCTGGTAGAGAACTCATTAGGGTTAAGCTTGCCTTTGCACACATGTTTCTGTGTATGCATATATGTTAGTATGCTTTTATAATTGTGTGTGCAATAAAGTATAAAAAGTAACTAATATATCGATTGTTTCATTGGTTAATCTAATAATTTAGTCAATCGTTTGACCACCAGCTTACATGTAAAACAAGTAAACATGTGGGCTAAGATGGAGCACGCTTGCCTAAATGGAACCTATTTACTCTGGACTTGAAGATTGTATTCTTGCGGAAAAACAGTCGAAGGCAAGGAATTCCATTCCGTACTAGTATACTGATAAAAGTAGAGGCGAATCGATGCGTTCGCACAATGGAACATTTACAAGGTACGGGTAACTGTAGTCTGCTGTCCGCAGTTGGAATGGGGATGGAGGGATTAGGTCAAAGATATCGTGCGCACACTCTCCAACTAAGAGTTATTGTCAAACATGTAAAAATCTGTCGCCAACTCGAGTCAAATCTCAAACTATGAACATCAAAATTACCAAATTCACGATGAGATTGAGCGTAGTCGACTTAACTTAGTTCCAGTTTGATTCGAATCCAAACGCGCGCTAGTGTATATTCGAGGTTGCCAAATAGTATACTTAGTTACGGCCTAAAATCCGAATCACAATTCGAATAGGGTCTAGATGGCCTCTTTTCGCTCAAATTGGCGCGAACTCTGTTCGAGTCAATTTTTTTTCGGACCTGTGACATGGACAACATTGCTTGATGCAACACTTTTACTGCAACTCAACAACCCACCCGCTCACCTTACATTCTAGGAAAATACCTAATAATAACTACCATTATATTGTTTTTCATTACAATTAGCGTAGATAGACTTTTATTCGAGGGTTACCTACCTACTTACTTTCAAAATGCACCTATACCTTCTAGATAGAATCAATAATAATGTTCATGATGCTTTCCAAAATCATCGCCCAAGTAAGGAGTAGCCTGCAGCCCATTAATATCCACTGTAGCACAGAAAATCCTCGGATTGGTGATTGCAGAAACGGCTGCAGCTACTGCCGGTCTTCTGGTGAGGTGAAGAACATAAAAACCCACAAAAAAAATAACGGCGGGAAAGCGCTTGGTCTTCGTCTCATCTTGGTTATAAGTTATGATAAGTTGGAGGCGCACCCGGATTCCTCAACAAACTGAGGAACTGACTAACTTACCTTTTTGACATTCTAAGTCAAATAGCTTTCTCAGACTAAGCGCCTCATGCAAGATCTTCTAAATGGTTCTCCCTTAGATGCCTTAACGCCTCTGTCTCTCGTTATGTCGCATGACCATCTTTGAGAATTAGTTGTCTCACAGCAACGTTTTTTCAGTGAAGGCGTATTTTGGACGTCCTTCACGAGATTTGTCAACAAGACTGGTATGTCTTCGATGGAATTCTAAATACCAGCGTTCGACAGTCTGCAGAAATGGGACTTCATCGAGGAACGCAGATGTTACTTAGGTACCACCATTCCAAAATCATCATGTGACTGCCTTCTAGGGTTTGAGTTCCAATACTGGCGACATCATTGTCTCCAAGAAACGCTAACAATATCATAATAGTGATTCCTATTACTATGCAACTTGAAGTTATCATAGGCTCGATATCCGCGAAATTATGGCGGAGTATGTCAGTAAGGTTGTCAGGTTATTTTTATGTATCCAAAAACACACCCTATTTTAATTCACTTTGTTTGTTGGCAAAATACATTTTGGAGCACTACAAAACCTCTTTAATTAGCTGACCATTTAAACGATGACCGATTCAGTATATCAATGGTCAATGTCTTTCGTATGCAATCACAAATATTCTGATCGGATATCGACGCGCGCATCAATCAATACCGTGGGTAACAGGAGTGCATCAATGCCCGGGGTTAGCTAGACCCAATTACGAATGTGCTGTAATACCTAGCTAGGGGTATGGATGGAAAATGGAAGGGGGTTTCCTAGCAACGAATCAACCCTACAGCCGCGGGCGTGGCGTTGCATCGGACTGGACAACAGTCACAGTATAAAATCTGATCAGTACAAAAACAGGGTAGAACTGTTGGTCAAACGCTTGGCTATAACGAATAAAAAAAAAACAAGTCTCCACGACCTCAGTATTATCAATAAGCTTCACGACGAAAAAAATATATTAAGATGATGATGAGCTTAAGATGAATGTATCCAGCTAAAATGTAGACGTCTTTAGAATACAAGACTAGCGAAATGCCCAGGACTTAGTTCCCGTAATCCCGTGGGAATTTCCTAAGATGATGTCCCTATTAGGACCTTGGGGTGACAGTTGATCGTAAGCTACACGAAGATTTTATATATTTGATCGAGTGACTCGAACGAGATCTCCGAGTTAAGATGGGCAATCCTGCACTGAAGGTATGTGGTATGTATTTGGTATTCGATTAAATTTATATTTAAAATGTAAAGAGATAACTTAAATATATATTTAATAAATATGATGCGGGGGATTTTTGATAAGTGGGTAAGTAAGACAAGTGTCGCTGCAAAAAGGTCTTTACTCAGCATAAAGCAGGTTGCGCAAAGACAAATAGTTGACGAAGGCACCAACTCTATTTGGTTTCCCCAAGGAAATATCATCAGGGTGAGTGTGACTTACGGACGATCTCATCAAAGCCATATGTGTGTTTCATCATCATCATGTTTTGGATCGGCAACATGCTCTTCCCATCCATTATTTCTACTGGCCGTCAGCTCGACATCCATTCCTTCACACGCATTTCCTCTATTACGCAATCCATCCATTTCTTCAGCCTTCCACATTCAGGCTCAACATTTTCCTTGTCTCGACTTTCTTCCCTGCGCATAACGTGTTAATTTAAAATAAATACCGACAAAGGAGTAACGTGTTACAAAAATATTGTAAGTAGCGTTCTTACTGCAAAAGTGTACTGTGAGTGTGGGTGTTGCTAAGCAGTCCCACACCCCACCCCACCAGTACTCACCTTCATGCTGCTATATCTGATGTCCGGTTATAAACTCGATTAAAGCTCTCAAAAAGCAAAAGAGCTATAATCATGGGCTTTGCCATTTGAAATTAGAATCACTCGAATGTGATTTGTGATGATGAATTACACGAGATCGGAACTAGTAATTATTATTACTAGTTTCGAGCTAAGTGATTAAGACATGTTTGGCCAAGTGGGTATGTGCCGGCCTTCAGATTCGGAAGTTATGATTTGAAATCAGGTCGTGCACATATTCGTTTTTTTTTTTATGATAGATAGATCATCATTTGACCACAATCTCACCTGATGTTAAGTGACGATGTGACCGACGATGTAGCACGATGGTCTAGGAGACACCTATCCACTCTTGACTTAAAAATACCCAAGTTATATGTACGTAGCAGGAAAGACTGACGACGGTAAAGATCACACCTTCGCTGTTCTTATAATAAATGTGGATCGTTTTCCGGAAAATTTGCATCATTATATGTTGCATTGTAGGTATAACCTACCTATCAAAGAACCACTATTTTAGGGGAATTTTTAAAAGACAATTATTGACTAGAATGAAATGCTTTTGAAACAAATTATAGAAATGGATGGAACAAGTATAAATTATTAACTATCAAAGTCATTATTTTTTTTATCATTGAATAATGTCTCCGATCAAAACTAGTTTTGACTGCTGATTTCAAAACTAGTTTTGATTGGACTAAGGATGTTGGTCAAAACATATTTGTTATTTTTGCTGCTTCTACAGAGCAGGGGTAAACAAAAGTTCCCCTGCAGATATAGCCAATAACATATTTAATAAATACCTGATGTCTGTAATTGTATTGAATACTAGGTAAATGTACAATTTCAAAAAAATTATAAATTAAAAGCAATCTAGTAAAGCTAGTATAAAATTTCAGATTACCACGAAGATAAGAAAGCCTTAAAAAAGAATTTGATGTAGCGAATAAAATGTAGGTACTTAATTAGTATTAACTTTAAATTATTGAAATGGATCATAAAAATATTTAGGTACTAGCCTGAGACTCTTGCCTTTCTCCTTGAATGATAAAGGCTTTTTTCTAGGAGGATGGAAATGAACTTGTTTCAAATTTTGAAACAAGTTCATTTCCATCAACCATTTCAAAGTGATTCAAATTTTGTTTCAAAAGAGGATAAACAAATTTGAGGGGGGATAGTAAACAACTAGACGGATTTTTGGTTATCAGGAGATCTCAAGGAAGAGGTGACAAGCAAAGTTACAGTACTCCATTGATTAATGATAAATGATGTTAACAGGGATGTCAGCGAGAAAAAAACAATTTGAGGGGGTATAATAAACAACTAGACGGATTTTGGATTTTGGTTAATAGGAGATCTCAAGGAAGAGGTGTCAAGCAAAGTTACAGTACTCCATCGATTAATGATCAATGATTTTAACAGGGATATCAGCGCGTGAATAGATTTCCACACAACCGCAACCCTTGCCAGCTCTTTTTTTTATTGTACGTCGGAGAATTACTTGGCCTTCATCTCACCTGATTTTCAAGTTTCGAGTAAACTACAAAAAAAAAATAGATATACTTACCAGTTTTAATAAGATATTAAATACCCTCTCTTATCTTACAAGACCTGATGATCATCCTTTGCCCCTTCATCTTTAAAAGCCACCCCTAATAAGGGCAATAATAAACTAATTTTGAAATCTGCAGGGATAAAATAGGGGATGAAAGTTTGTATGAAACTTTGTCAATTTTAAACCGATCGGGCTTTTGCATGCATAAAGCTACTATGACGTAGGCATCCCCTAAGAAAGGATTTTGAGATTTTGCATTTGTTTTGTTTCGGTTTAGTAGTTTTGGTTATAGACTCTGCTTTGTATTTGGCATTTGTTTTGTTTTCGTTTGGTTTAAGTATAGGTTTTGTCGGTTAGACTTTTTTAAAATGGCTAAAGAAAATCTGAACGTTAATGGAGAAGTTGAAGAATGTACTGTCGTTTTTATGTTTTGTAGGCCTTCATTTTTTACACACGCTAAACAAAAGTAAAGCCGCAAAAACTATACCTAATTAATAATAATACTTCTTAACGCGAGCGAAGCCGCGAGCAAAAGCTAGTAATTTATAAATGTGCAGCTATATGGTGCACATTCATAAATTAAAAAAACTCTTTTAAATGACAAGCCAAAAACCTTTTTGTCTCACTTACGACCCCTATTTATCAAAAACTACCCTAGTGTCAAAAACATCTTCATACCAATTTATGAGTATTTATATTATAATCTATGCATTGTAAAAAATTTGAATTATTCGGATCAGCGATTCAAAAGATATGGGCGAAAACTTGTATATCTTTTCACCCCGATATCTCAAATACTACCTCACTTATCGAAAATCCCCCGCGACAATTTAATTATTATTTTAATTAATTATTTTTTGAAAATCGGATAACCTGTTTGAGAGTTATGCTGTCACAAACATTGCCACATACATAAATTCAGTGCCAGATTTCTTGACTTAACTCGGAGATCTTGTTTGCTTCGATCACTCAATCAATAAATAATGAGTTAAATAAGTAATGAGACTGAGATAAAATAAACTATAGACGATATTACAGAAATGTATGTCCTGTCCTGTAATATTTATAAAAAACATATCAAGATATCATAAATTTATTTAGCAGATAGATCTAAAAGATTTATTTAGAATTGACAAAAATGGTATACAAACTTTTGATACTTTCATACAGCATTTCATTCAAATAGTTGTAAAATGTTTATGGTGTAGTTAAAGAAACCAATCTATATTATACCAACCTAATAATGAGCTCTCTGTAAAAAGTACAAAGAGGTATGCATGGGGGATCTTACCTGGATGCTCATTCCATATACCTATTTCATTAAATTCATTACAAATGAGTACTTGACTTAGGTTGACTTGAAATATATAATATGATTTTGGGGAAAGCTGTTGCCCAGTTGTTTCTTCAACACTTTTGCGGCGTACAGCTAACCTAAGATTTAGTGATGAGGTTTGAAATCTTTTTTTTTTTTCATTTTAAATGGGTGATATCTTAAACTGGGTATACACCTACAATCACTAAAAACACTACACTTAGCAGACAAATTAGCCGCAGCCTTTTCAGGAGGCTGTGTTGTGACTGGCGGCAGTCAAGTGGAGTTGGTGGAGAGGCAGCTCATGATATGATGTAGGGTCACAAAAAAGAAAAAGTAAAACACAAAATAGACATGTCATCATCAAATTATAGTGTAATTAGCAAAGCATAGTGGTTTTATTATATCCTTAAAAAATATATATTTAAACCTATTGGAAATCTCACCTATTAATAGCAAGATTAACAATAAAACTGGATGCCACACAAAAAAGTTTGATATGTTAAATGAAAAAATAAAAAAACATGTTCTGATTTGTTGGGTTAATTAATGAGACTGAGTGCTTTCAAGCATTTTTTGATTGTATCAACTTGGAATCAGCTACCAGCATTTGTATCACTAAACCTCTTTGTCTTCAAGAAAAGAGGTAATATAATAGGTACCTTCTGGGTAAGCTTGCTCTATTGTAGAACTCAGGGTCAAGAGCTGACCAATTTCTCCTCCAAAATAAAAAATATAATGAAAGGGAACTAATTGAAATCTCACCTAATTAAGATGGCAAAATGATTGCTGAAGATAGATACAACATAAAAAAAGAAAAAATAGGTAAGGGACAGCACCGGTGCGTGTCACCTGGCAAACTGGCATAAATTAGAGGGTGAAAGGGGTGTGAAGGTGAAAGGGGGGGAAGTAGGAAGAACCCATAAAATCAATAGTGCATTACTCAAACCTCCTTTGTCAACATCTGTCTGAAACTGCGCACTCAAATCCGCGCGCACTATCACAGCGAAATGATAACAAACTATGTACATTAAGACTAGATCTACGGTTATGAGTTTTAGGCTACCTAGGTAAGGTCTGTTATGGCTTACCATCACCGTCGCAGTCCTCCAATACTCCGGCAATCACGTCCGGACTAAAGTGCGCCTCGAACATGTCTTTGAGTAGCTCAAATTCCTGTCTGAAAAGCCGCTCCACGGAGTATTTAGACTCGTCGTATTCCGAATCCATCTTTATAACCAAGGTTTAAGTTTTAAGTTTCAAGATAAGTGACAAAAAGTGTGTTTAGAGTTACGTCGTTTTATTGATCCTTCCTTACTTCCCAATGTATATTTTTATCTTCACGATTCCACTTCTTTCATAATCTTAGTTCACATTTTTTTTTAACTCAAACGACAACATCAACATGAACTTCAACTTCTTTGTTTGAATGAAAAGACACTTTTCTATAAGTCACTGTTGCCAATATCGTTGGCGTCGGTGAAGAATTATTTTTTTGTAGATACTAACTACCTATTTAAAATTAATTAACTTATTTTTTGAAAACATTATTGTACTTATCAGATGATTGGAAAACGCAAATCATAATTCCAATCCTTAAACCTGGTAAAAAGTTTTCAGATCCGAAGTCATATTATAGACCTATAGCTCTATCTTCAGTCTTGGCCAAGGTAATGGAACACTTGATAAAGTTCCGTCTTGAGCGCATTGTAGAAAGCATGGGAATTTTATTCAAAATCCAGTTCGGTTTCCGTAAAGGAATGATCACATTGGATAGCTTAAGTTTGATTATGTCCGATATCCGTGTTGTATATTGCAATAAAGAGTCATTGGTTGCAGTTTTTCTTGATATAGCTGCAGCAAGACAATGTCCTTCTCTCGGTTCTCAGGAAGAAACTTCTGCAGCTGAGTATTCCTATAATTTTCATAGGAATAACGGAAACCCGATATATTTGTACCTAATATTTTAAGGGATAGGAAAATTTTAATCAAACTGCAAGGAACTTTTTTATAAGCTCGAACAATCTGGAAAGGCCTCCTTCAGGGGTTTGTACTAAGTCCTTTATTGTATAGTACCCATGATCTTAACTTTTCTATAAGTCCTCTTTGCTTTGTCTTCCAATTTGCTGATGATCTTACCCTATATATTAGATCAAAGTCTATGGAGGTCAAAGAAAGTAGCACAGCTCTAACACTTTTGAATGAATGGCCCCCGGGGGCGATTATCAGACAAAGATAATATAATAATAAGCACACAGAACAACCTTTTTTTTCCAGTCTGGTTATCGATAGCGGTCTGAAATTTGACCCTATTTAATTTGATGAAAATCCAATCACAAATTTAATGACGATCTATGGACCTGGAGACTGAAACTCCTCAACGGACAACAGCAATTCAAAGATATCTCCGAAACAATTGATTGATTGATTGATTTATTTATTTATTTATTTATTTATTGATTGATTGATTTATTTATTTATTTATTTATTTATTTATTGATTTATTTATTTATTTATTTATTTATTTATTTATTTATTTATTTATTTATTTATTTATTTATTTATTTATTTATTTATTTATTTATTGACATTCTCCAATATAACATTACAGAATGTACATCCAATGCGTTACATTTGAAAAACTTAAATCATTACATACAGACATTTACATACAAAAATAATCATTTAAACATAAAAATTAAAAAAAAATAAAAATATAAACAAGTGCTAATACATTCATATAAAGTAACATAAAGGTCATTTACTTTCGCAGTAAGCTAGAACCTCTCTCTCTATCATTTTCCAGCCGTCCGCAAACAGATCCACCTGAGGTTGGTTGGCAACAAGTACGTTGAGGTTTCTTTGTGCTCTACAGACGGGTGATTCTTGTCGAGATACAGTTCTTGCCGGAGTCGGTGCCAACAAAGGGACTCGTCCTGGACGGAATCGGCAACGGTTTTGGGGTACGCAAAGTTGGCTGACTTCACTGAGTAATATTGGGCAATCGAGATCCCCTCTCAGTATAAGGCATATGGTTAGGATTTGATCATGCAACCTACTAGTTTCCAGTGAATTGAATCCGAGTGAGCCAAGAAGAAACATGGTAGGGTACATGAAAGGGTAGTAACTGTACTTTTTTTTTATACAAATACCTTAGAAATCGTTTTTGCACTTTTTCCATCATGAGACAGTAAGTAGGTTCATGTGGATTCCAGACTGCTGACCCAGATTCTAAAAGAGGTGTAAAGTAAAATAATTGCCTTGTGATTTGTAAAGCCTTTACAGTTTCGTGACACAAATCCTAGTCTCTTGAAACAAGTGACTGAGGGTGCGCGCATGTGCGAGTGAAAAGTAAGTTTCGGATCAAATTCTATTCCGAGATCTTGATAGAACAAAGTTATGTTCTACAGTTTTAGATAACACATCAATACCTACAAAAAAGTCAGCGAAAGCTTAAGTTCAACTATTATAGTTGTTGCACTATAACTACTTTTCCGAACGAATTGCATAATTATAATTTTGAAAGAACAAAAAGTATCTAATTGGCTTGGGTTGACTTGAAAACTAAAATATGATTTTGGGAAAGCTCCCATTTGTTTCTTCAATACTTTTGCGGTATATAACTTACATTAGATTCAGTGACGATTTTTTTTTTTATTTGAAATCGGTGATATCTTGATTTGGGTATAAGCACATTCGCTAGAAATCCTACACTTAGCAGAAGAATTAGCCGCGACATTCTCCGGGGGCTATGTAGTGACCGTAGGCGGTCACGTGGAGTTGGTGGATAGAGGTGGCTCATGACTATATAATATCACTGGCTCTCGAGGCATGCCTGGGCAAGAATAAGGTCTACTATGGAGCGTGCCTTCCGAGAGATGATTTGTTTAACAGTGGGCATACATCGCCCAAAACGATAGTGATGAACTTAGAACCTTGGCAAGTGTAACTGCGCACCTATACTGCTACTATCTATCTAAATGGGTAAATAACGACAGTAATACAGGCCCTTACCTGCAGATCACTTGGCCAGCATCATTTAGGAAATTATAGATTATTTGTAACGATTCTACCGTAGTGCCTTGGGACGTTCCGAAACATGACCGTAATAGCAACATCTAGCATAGAACCGTTGAGGAAGCGATCAACGTTAGTCGCATCGTCTATTCACGCATCGTCTTGAAACGATATATTTACCGTATTTGATGCAGATCGCTAACGTTGGTGCAGTCGCGGTAGGTATATTTCCACAGCGTCGATGAAGTGTCCGCTATGGTAGCGTACACAAATCGAATTCACGTTCGTTGTTATGCCTAATAAACGTTGTTCACTGCCTCTGTGGCCTAGTGGTTCAACCCACCGATTTCAGATCTAGAGGTCCCGGGTTCGATCCCCATGTGGAGTACAATATATTGTGCTTGGTTTGGTTGGTATTAGGTTTAAGTCCTACCACCAACCAAACATAAATTAACCACACGTTCTGAATGTGTACCTTTCTATCATGACCGCATCTAGAGATCTGTTTACAAAACTAGGATTAACATCTCCACATTTATCAGTATTAGCGTGGTATGTTGTGATGGCTAATACAGTTCAACTCAGTGCAATGCTGAACTTCTAAGCTGCTAGTAAGAACGAGCTGCTACTGCTAATACTGTGCTTGCCCCAGCTCACAAGCCGTAGCCCAGGGATGTGAACTGAGACCTAGTTAGGGGCATATGTTAGTGAATCTATAAATATATAGATAAAGACTGAACTGATCGCTTTCAGAATGTTGTTCCTGGCATAGCAATTGGACGAGTTCCACTTGGACGGTACCTTTCCCAGCAAACCGAGTCACCACCATTCAGGGAGCTTACCGACCCCAATGCAAGGGTATAGTCGGTCCCTGGTCCGCTCCAAAGATATCCGGGCCCTAGCTACCTACACAGATGATTACGTTTTGTTGGCACCGTTAGAAGTATTCCTCTCGTAGCCATGGCTTGCTGAGAAGCCATGGACTTTCTAAGCACAAGGGAGGTCCCTAGCTTATTTTGATAATTTAATGCACCGAATACTTTATTGAGCACACCCTGAGTTACCCCAATCTCCCTTCCTCGCTTTTTGAATGCTCGCACTTGCTTGATTTTTGATTTATTCTATTTGCATCCTTACCAAACTTTTTATGAAAATTGTAGTCTAGCTATGGCGACATTTCTAGAATATTATTCTTAATTTTCTACCACATTTTAAAGACATCATTCCATTTTCTACTCTACTCACTGTTGTACAAGGTCCCTTTTAGTTTGGCAAAATTTTGCGAACATTTTGGGAGCATTTTGCGATTTAATTTTAATTCTACAAATCGTTCTCACATCCCAAATGACCGGAACAAGCAAAATATTTTAATTAAAGCAAAGTATTTAATTTAGTTTTGTAGTTCAGGTGAATTGGCTAATGTTTATTCTATAGCCATATTTAATTGTGAATAGTACGAATTGGATATACTGACTCGTTGTAACGGGTCAAATTCTGTACCTACCTACTGTAATAGATTTTGACCCGTTAGTTTGATTATAAGTAGGTAGGTAGGTACTTACTACATACCTACCTATCTCCTACCTATATGCAACCTATGTACATAATGAGCAAGCCATCATCTTAATATCTCCTATTCATTTTTCACAAGCGCATATGTTAGAGCCAACTGGAAGCGAGAACCCTCCTATGTGGTCGCTTTCACGTCCTCCTGCTACTGCTGAAGAAGAAAAAGTGTCTTTGACTTGAAAGTCACAACCAAACAACAAAATAAATATGAATGAGGATAACCTACTGTTTTCATAATAGGTAGGTACCTACCTACTGCCTGGAGCTAAGTCCAGTTTCTTTAAAAATATCTTCCGAGGACAAATTCAGTTCCAGCCAGGTTCAGGTTCATTTAAATTAATGCAAGTCAGAGTAAAGTACCTATACCTAGTGCAAGATCCTGCGATCCACGTTAGTGGGGTTTGCATACTCTTTTACTGCTTGTCATGAGTAAAAAATTATGAAGTTGTGTCTTTTAAAGCGTTCATGAGGTTTTTTTTCTTGTGTGAACCCGCATGTGGGTTACTAGAGAACTACTTTGACTAAAACTTTTTTCACAATACATGCATATATATCGCTTTTCTCCTAAGCATTTCTCCGTTGTGAACCCGCATGTGCTGTATTAGATTAGTTCTTTGACTAAAACTTGTTTCACAATGCTTGCATGTATATGGCTTGTCTCCGGTGTGAACCCGCATGTGAGTTATTAGAGAACCATTTAGACAAAAAAAAATTCACAATGCTTGCTTGTATATGGCTTATCGGAGTGATGTGAACCCGCATGTGGGATTTTAGAGTACTACTTGATCTAAAACTTTTTTCACAATGCTTGCATGTATATGGCTTTTCTCCAGAGTGAATCCGCATGTGGGTTATTAGAGAACTATTTTGACTGAAACTTTTTTCACAATGCTTGCATGTATATGGCTTTTCTCCGGTGTGAACTCGAATGTGGCATTTTAGGTAAATATTTAGACTATTTTTTTTACAATGCTTACATATATATGGCTTTTCTCCAGTGTGAACTCGCATGTGGCATTTTAGGTAGATATTTAGACTAAAACTTTTTTCACAATGCTTGCATGTATATGGCTTTTCTCCGGTGTGAACTCGCATGTGCTTTATTAGATTACTTCTAGGGTTGAACCTTTTATCACAGTGCTTGCATGTATATAGTTTGTCTCCGGTGTGAACTAGCATGTGGGTTACCAGACTACTACATCCATTGAACATTTTATCACAATGTTTACAAGTATATCGCTCTTGTTGTAAATTAATTCTAATTAAAATGCTCTATGTCTGTACAGATTTGTTACTTGAAGTACTGCGATAATTCTTATTGCAATCTTCTAGATCTGTGTTCATTCTTGTTACAGATGGTTTAATTAATTCATTGGCTATTGTGTCTATTTCTTGAGATGCTATGCACTCCTCTGTTATTAGGCCCTTAGTGGCCCAAGGTGACTGAGAGCCTGAGCCCTCAGTCTTCAGAGAGATTCAGAGAGAGATTCAGATCTCAGCACCAATACTACAATCACCAAAACAGCTCCCAAGAGTGGGGAAATCCGGCGCCAATAACAATAATTTTAATGGAGGCCCATTTCCTGAGACTTTTAAGAGCTATCGATGTGATGTGAAAGTTGTAACAATAATAATAATAATAATAATGACTATTTGACCAAAAAGTTAATTAATCTGAACATATACTAAGTCCTAAGAACCCCTGACTAAAAATAGCGGTATTATAAGTTAGAGGCCTAAGTATATTTGTTTGTGCCTAAGCTTAACCAACTTACCAATAGCCTTGGTATAGTGCCGAGCACCAAGTAAGAGTTCCGGTGCCCTGTACCAGAAAGTCACCACCACTGGGTCAAGATCGGCCAACGGTTTGAGAGGAGCATTGAACAACCTCGCAAACTTCCTGTCTGCTATCTTCACCCTGCCTCTTTCTGGGCCCTCACACATTACTAGGATGTTTGCTGGTTTCTGAGAGTTAAATAATATCACAATAACAAATACTATTATCATTATATTTTACTTGGCCATCTCACCCTAACTTTAGAAGCACATATAATAATGATACCTACAGAACAACCAAATATGTTCAGCACCAACCACCTATTTAACCATAAAATCTCATCCATCCTAATGCTGTCTAAAAGTATTAGGCATATCTACCATCACTACTAGACAAATATATTTCGCACAAATTCACTCATTACTAGACGAATATCAATCACAGAGATTATTATTTACTCTCACTACTAGACGAATGTAATTCACACAAATTCACTCAACAACAGACCAATATCAATCACAGAGACTTTTTTATGGGTGATAGTCATGTAATACAGGTAAAGATGTGGCCTAAGATGGAGCACGCTTGCCTAAAAGGAACCTATTTACTTTGACTTTAACTTGACTGTTTTGACTTGAAGACTCCATATTGTACTCGCGCAGAAAAACAGATAAGGCAAATCAGGCAAGGAATTACATTCCCTACCAGTATTGACTATTAGGTATTTGCTAAGATTCACTCACTACGAGACGAATAACATTTACAGAGACTGCTATTTACTAAGATTCACTCACTACTAGACGAATATATTAACTCATTACTAGACGAATATCAATCACAGAGACTATTATTTATTTAGATTCACTCACTTCTAGACGCATATCAATCAAATCAAAGAGTACATATTCATCTCACTCTCGATCGCAACAAACAACAGTTCGTATGAGAACACATAACACTAACAGCAGAGTGACATTACTGCGCGCCATCGCCATCGCACCGCCACCGCGCGGCTTCGCCGCTCTGTTGCGCGGTGAACAATAATAATAATAATAATAATGACTATTTGACCAAAAAGTTAATTAATCTGAACATATACTAAGTCCTAAGAACCCCTGACTAAAAATAGCGGTATTATAAGTTAGAGGCCTAAGTATATTTGTTTGTGCCTAAGCTTAACCAACTTACCAATAGCCTTGGTATAGTGCCGAGCACCAAGTAAGAGTTCCGGTGCCCTGTACCAGAAAGTCACCACCACTGGGTCAAGATCGGCCAACGGTTTGAGAGGAGCATTGAACAACCTCGCAAACTTCCTGTCTGCTATCTTCACCCTGCCTCTTTCTGGGCCCTCACACATTACTAGGATGTTTGCTGGTTTCTGAGAGTTAAATAATATCACAATAACAAATACTATTATCATTATATTTTACTTGGCCATCTCACCCTAACTTTAGAAGCACATATAATAATGATACCTACAGAACAACCAAATATGTTCAGCACCAACCACCTATTTAACCATAAAATCTCATCCATCCTAATGCTGTCTAAAAGTATTAGGCATATCTACCATCACTACTAGACAAATATATTTCGCACAAATTCACTCATTACTAGACGAATATCAATCACAGAGATTATTATTTACTCTCACTACTAGACGAATGTAATTCACACAAATTCACTCAACAACAGACCAATATCAATCACAGAGACTTTTTTATGGGTGATAGTCATGTAATACAGGTAAAGATGTGGCCTAAGATGGAGCACGCTTGCCTAAAAGGAACCTATTTACTTTGACTTTAACTTGACTGTTTTGACTTGAAGACTCCATATTGTACTCGCGCAGAAAAACAGATAAGGCAAATCAGGCAAGGAATTACATTCCCTACCAGTATTGACTATTAGGTATTTGCTAAGATTCACTCACTACGAGACGAATAACATTTACAGAGACTGCTATTTACTAAGATTCACTCACTACTAGACGAATATATTAACTCATTACTAGACGAATATCAATCACAGAGACTATTATTTATTTAGATTCACTCACTTCTAGACGCATATCAATCAAATCAAAGAGTACATATTCATCTCACTCTCGATCGCAACAAACAACAGTTCGTATGAGAACACATAACACTAACAGCAGAGTGACATTACTGCGCGCCATCGCCATCGCACCGCCACCGCGCGGCTTCGCCGCTCTGTTGCGCGGTGAAGTTCACGAAACGAATCATGGATCAGGCTAATATTTTACTATTATAAAATAATATGATACCGAAGATTCCAATACCTATTACGAATATGTATTGCTAATATTAGGTTACCTATACCTATTATTAATATATTAATCACGTCACACCTCTACTCTGTGATAGGTGATCTGTGGTGATAGATAGTTATCGATCTGTGATTCGAATCAAAGTCGGATTATAAACAAATATTTTAAATTTCAAATTCAATATTCTATGAGAATGTACCCACCCACCCGTTTGTAGGACCAACTCTGTGATTATCTTGTGAAGTACATATTATAAATAAATATAATACGTAAATAAAACCATTCGCATATTACTCACATCCGTATCACAACTTTACAACACAACACAACCACAACACCAAAAATGGGTGATAATTTCCAAAACAAAACCATGGCTTCGGTGATGATGGACTACGATTTCAAAGTAAAAACACAGAATGAGCGATCTAAAGTGGAAGATTTGTTTGACTTCGAAGGGTGCAAAGTTGGCCGAGGAACTTACGGTCACGTGTATAAAGCTAGAAGGAAAGACGGGTCTGATACCAAGGACTATGCACTAAAACAGATTGAGGGCACGGGACTTTCTATGTCAGCTTGTAGAGAGATCGCTGTATGTACCTTACCATAAAACAACCGCAAAGAATACTTGGGATGCTTATATGATATTCTGGGATTCATCTTAGTGCTCCTGTATCATGCCTTTTTTAAATTCAATTTAAAATTTTTACTAAAAGGTGGTTTTTAAGAGTAGTAGAAGCCCCTAGTGAAATGGCTCGTCCGGAGAATTACTACCACCATACTTATTTCAGCCGCCAAGCAGCATTGCTGTGTTTCGGTTTGAAGGGTATGGTTGCCGGTGAAATTACGGTTATGTGAGGCTTAACATCTTTATGCCTCAAGTTGACGGGCGCAATGCAGTGCCGTGTAGGCTATGTTCTTTGTGGATGTGACCAATGCAGTAAGGCTTTGTCTTAGGCAAGAGTACACTTAACACCAAGTGCGCTACTTGCTTGTCCTGTCTCCTAGTAGTATAAAAAAAAAAAACTTATAACACTGTAATTCCTAGATACTTACCTATTTCAAAGTTCAATGTTTGTCTGTTTTGATTTTCAGCTAGTCTAGTCAGTCAATCTGCAACAATGATTTTGTAACATATAGGTGTAACTCAATTTATACAACCTCACTTCTATGAGATACCATACTAGGGAATTTCTTAGTGATCAATCATTGCCTGACCACCTTTAAATACATTTTTCAGTTATTACGCGAGCTGAAACACTCTAATGTAATAAACCTAATCAGAGTCTTCCTGTCTCATAATGATCGTAAAGTATGGCTTCTATTTGATTACGCTGAGCATGACTTGTGGCATATAATAAAATTTCACCGAGCAGCTAAAGCTAATAAGAAGTCAGTTATGGTGCCAAAGGGTATGGTAAAGAGCTTGCTGTATCAAATATTGGATGGAATACACTATTTGCATTCTAACTGGGTGCTGCATAGAGATTTGGTAAGTGTTTTGTATTCAACGATTCAAAATATGATAGATAGATAGATAGATATGATTGCTTCATGCTTGTGGTGAACAGGCAAAAAGCAGCTGCAAAAGTCAAAAAGTGAATTGTAAGAGTGGGCACATATTGGTGATAACTCATCACTGATGCATTAGGGTGTGTTGTGTGCAGCCCTATGCTATCCTGACCTCATACAGCCAGGGAAACCCCTTAAAGACCTTGGTGGGATGCTGACAACATATCTCCATACCCAAAGTTAATGCAGCTTGATCCTCAGTTAGGTTACACAACTTACATTTACTCTTTTTTTACTGCCCCTCTGATGCAAAGGTTCACCCACTGGAGTCAGATCCAGAGGTCCCAGGTTTGATCCCCAAGGGAGTACAGTGTTGTGCTTGGTTTGGTTGGTGGTATGACTTTGTTTCAGTCCGCCTGACGCACAATGGACCACTTGGGAGTTATTAACCGCCTCTGTGGTCTAGTGGTTCAACCCACCAATTTCAGATCCAGGGGTCCCGGGTTCGATCCCCATGGGGAGTACAATATATTGTGCTTGGTTTGGTTGGTGGTAGGACATTGTTGAAGTCCGTCTGGCTAGCTACCACCATCTTACCTAATTCTGTCGCCATAATAACAATTCTAAAATTGTTGTGTTCCGGCATTCAGAGGTAAGATAGCCTGTTCCTCAGTCTGTTGAGGATTCCGGGTGAAGTGTGCCTCCACCTTCGGCCTTATCTTAACTTGTTACCAGGTGAGATGAAGGCCAAGTGCTTCCTCGTCGTACAATAAAAAAATATATATAGTTGTGTGGCATGCAAATACTTCCTGTCTCTTACTATAATTATAATCAAATAATAGTTAAAGAAAACCACTTTATTGAACACAGTTGTATAACCTGCCTCACAGCTTAGTTGGTAGTAGCTCTGCCTGCTGCACTGTTGGTTTTGGGTTCAATTCCTACCAAGAGCAAACATTTGTGTTATGAATTGTATATGAAATTAACATACCTTATTTTATTTTAAGGTTGTATCACCTATGGCCTTTTATATCTATTTAATCTCCGTCATATGTTTTTTTTTCGGAGTGTGAGTGTGTGGACCTTAATTTCACACAGCGCTATTTATCCCAATGAAAGCAAAGCTCTCATAACTAGATTACGGATAACTAATGTTTACTTTTTTAAAATGAAGGTGCTGGTGTTTTAAATTTATATGGTATAAAAAAAACTGGATAACTTTAAAAATGTATATTGGATAGATTTTATCCAGTCAGCCTTAGGATGGAGAATATTTTATGGTTGGTGCTGAACATAGTTGGTTGTTCTGTAGGTATCATTTTTATATGTGCTTCTAGAAAGTTAAATGTAATGATAATAGTATTTAATATTATGGTATTATTTAACTCTCAGAAACCAGCAAACATCCTAGTAATGGGTGAGGGTCCAGAAAGAGGCAGGGTGAAGATAGCAGACATGGGGTTTGCAAGGTTGTTCAATGCTCCTCTCAAACCGTTGGCCGATCTTGACCCAGTGGTGGTGACTTTCTGGTACAGGGCACCGGAACTGTTACTTGGTGCTCGGCACTATACCAAGGCTATTGGTAAGTTGGTTAAGCTTAGACACAAACAAAGATACTAAGGCCTCTAACTTATAATACCGCGATTTTTAGTCAGGGGTTCTTAGGAATCACAATCACATGACAAGTATTAGGTCCTTACATATGAAATTGGCGTTTTGTCGTACTGGCCACTTTGATCTTAAATATCTCCTCTTTGGTTAGGAATTCCAAATTCAAATTTAAACAGCTATTTACTCATGCATTTGTGTTTCGAAAACCGTAATTCATTTGTTTTTTTCTCTTTTGCTTTTTTTTTCTGCGTCACTCATTTCACAAAATGGAAAACTTAAAATATCGCATTATTTACGAGTACGAGTTCCACCGTGGCACCAGTGCTGCAGAAACGGCTCGAAGGATTAATGATGTGTATGGTGGTGGTGTCGCAAAAGAAAACACGGTGCGTTTTTGGTTTCAACGCTTTCGTTCTGGAAATTTCGACCTGCAGAACAAGCCTCGTGGACGGCCGGAGACCAAGGTCGATAATGATGAATTGAAGGCTATTGTGGAAGCAGATCCATCGCAAACCACATCACAGTTAGCTGCAGGCTGCGGTGTTAGTGGCAAAACCGTTTTAATCCACTTGAAGCAAATTGGGAAGGTGAAAAAGCTTGAAAGGTGGGTACCTCATGAATTGAGTGAAGCAAACCGACAAACGCGCGTCGACTGCTGCGTTACATTACTCAACCGGCACAATAATGAAGGAATTTTAAATCGGATCATTACATGTGATGAAAAGTGGATCCTGTACGATAATCGTAAACGCTCATCGCAATGGCTGAACCCTGGTGAACCAGCAAAATCTTGCCCCAAGCGAAAATTGACTCAAAAAAAGTTACTTGTAAGCGTTTGGTGGACTAGTGCCGGTGTCGTACACTATAGCTTTCTTAAATCTGGTCAGACGATTACGGCTGATGTCTATTATCAGCAACTGCAAACCATGATGGAAAAGCTCGCTGTTAAACAACCGAGACTTTTCAATCGCTCTACGCCACTGCTGCTTCAAGACAACGCTAGACCACACACGGCCCAACAGACGACTACCAAATTAGAGGAGCTTCAATTGGAATGTCTAAGACATCCACCGTACTCTCCGGACCTTGCTCCAACAGATTACCATTTTTTTCGAAATTTGGATAACTTCTTGCAAGGAAAAAAATTCAATTCCGATGAGGCAGTCCAAACCGCTTTCAAAGATTTCATTGATTCCCGTCCGAATGGTTTTTTTAGTAAAGGGATCAATGAACTACCTATAAGATGGCAAAAGTGTATAGATAGCAATGGTACATACTTTGATTAATAAAATATATTTTAATATGAAAAAATTGCCTTTATGTTCCTCCCATACAAAACGCCAATTTCATATGTAAGGACCTAATATATGTTCAGATTTATTTACTTTTTGATCAAAAGGTTATTATTGTTATTGTTAACTTTCACATCACATTGATAGTCCTTAAAAGTCCATCTCAGGACATGGGCCTCTATTAACGTTATCTTTATTGTTATTCGCACCGGATTTCCCAGAATCTCCACTCTTGGGAGTTGTTTTGGTGATAGTATTGGTGCTGGATCTGAGCCCTCAGTGACCTTGGACCACTGAGGGTCTCTTGACATCCATGGGAGAAATAAAAAGAGCCCAATTATTTTGTTAGGGCTGTAACAACACTTTTTTTTTGTAGTACTTATCATCTCTTATTTTCATTAAGATTTAACCTTTACTCCTGATGGAGCTAAAGTAAAATTTTCTTTTTTTTGTATGTTAAAGATACATTTATTACAGTCGATAATAACACATATTCTCAAAAAAATTAAATCAACTACGAAAACGAAATGGTCAAACAGACAGACAAGACAAAAGAAGTAACAGGACCCCGTCGGCACCCTTAATCACCCAAATTTGGTGTGATCATATTCCTAACCCAAGATTAAACTTTGTATAGCAAATACTAAAAAACAGCTATTCGTGAGTCGGACCCATACAATCTTATTTGCCTTTTAATATAAAGGTACATGTTTATAGCAACTGTTGACAGCAGCAGATCTATACAGCTTTATACAATTTCAATACATAACACATGACAATGTATATATATATATATAAGAACCAGTATTGTCACTTGTTTTTTTTTATTGTACTACGGGAAAGCGCTTGACCTTCATCTCACCTGGTAACAAGTTGAGATAAGGCCGAAGGTGGAGGCGCACTTCACACGGAACCCTCAACTAGCTGAGGAACTGGCTATCTTACCTGTGAATGGAATGTAACAATTTTTTTTAAGAATTGTTTTTATGGCGACAGAATTAGGTAAGATGGTGGTAGCTAGCCAGGCGGACTTAAACAAAATCCTACCACCAACCAAACCAAGCACAATATTGCTCCCCTGGGGATTGAACCCGGGACCTCTGGTTCTGAAATCAGTGGTTTGAACCACTAGACCACAGAGGCGGTTAAAAAATACTTGTTTCTGCCTGCTACTGCTGTCTGCAGCAATTGGCTACGAACTGGCACCTTAAGTCCGAATTTCCCATGTTATGGTCTCTCACTTTGGTTGGGTTTGTCATTAATTTACATACATTTTCAGATATCTGGGCAATAGGCTGCATATTCGCCGAGCTTCTTACCTCCGAGCCGATATTCCACTGTAGACAAGAGGACATTAAAACCAGTAATCCATACCATCATGATCAACTGGACCGGATATTCAATGTTATGGGCTTTCCTTTGGAGAAGGAATGGGAAGATATTAGGAAAATGCCGGAGCATGCTACGCTAGTCAAGGATTTTAAAAGATCAAAGTATGTCCCACTTACATTAACCAAATTTTTTTTTTTTTTTATCATGGGCCTTAATTTCCCTGTTGTCAAGTTATGATTAGGATGAAGGTGGAAGTGCACTTCACCCACAATCCTCAACAGACCGAGGAACTTGCTTATCTTACCTCTTAATGCCGGAACACAACAGTTTAGATACATAGATAGATGAATCTTTAGATTTCAGATTTCATTTATTTGGCCTCATTAAAACTATGTTCGTTATCACTAGGCACGTCATTTTACAGAGGTACATTTAAAAGAAATAAATAATCATAATCATACATAACACACGACAAACTTATAACTAACTAACATTTCGAAACAAAAATATTAAATTAAAAGAAAAGTTACAATACAAAAAAAGTAGGTTTATAGTACTCTATGAAACAAAAATAATCAAACAAAGAACAACATTTAACACTTTAACTGCTGAAAAAACACACACAACTAGGGACAATATGGCAGAAAGCAATCTCGTCCAACCAACCTTATACTTTTGCTATAAAAAATATAGTTTATTGAAAATATAGCGTAATGGATAGGGTACATTAGAAACAGTGGTAACTGCTAAAGTTACACAAAACTATGTTGCAGCACCACTGCCCGCCTCACCTTTTTTTTTTAATGTTAACTATGCTGATGGTGGTAGTTAGTCAGGCGGACTTGAACAAAGTCCTACCACCAACCAAATATCAACGAGACATTTCACACAGCGCCATCTAGCCTCAATCTAAGCAAAGCTTCTTAGAATAAGATTTAGAGGGTAGGAGAAAATCTTTCCGCACTGACGTTTTCCATTAATTATTATTTATACTTATGAATGGGTTGCCAGGCTCTCTGTGTTCTATGGATACCATTTTGGCGAGTTTGCACACGATATCTTAGATTTAACCCCTCCACAAGACACTACAAGCGAAATATTTTGATACCTACAATGAACATTGACTTACGATTTATTTTTTAGGTTGATTAAAGGTAAGCTAGTTTTTTTTATATGAATTCAAATTAAATTTTAATCATAATTTATTTGAAAAACCACAGGCGCACCGCGCGCCCGCCTTTCAATTAATCAGTACCTCTGTGACCACTGTCGACGTCGGACGTGTGCTTGTCGTCGTCGCAGCGGTCAGACAATACCTAGACTCAGAATAAATATTAGGACGAATGTAAATAAGTTATTTTTTCTGTGCCAGTAAAGGTACCATCATATGGTCACATTACCTACCTACATAAAAGCAACGCGATCTCAGAATAAGAATTATCAAAAGGTTTTATTTACGATACGCATAGGTGGCGCATGCGTATCGTAACTGTTGATTGACAGTTGACAACAGCTTGCCGTTGTCAACTCTCATAATCGTTTCTGCCGCGATTTTAGCTGCATAGAGCGCCTTAATACTGGTAAGGAATGATGGCAATGCCGTCGTCTTGGTTATCGCACCAGTACAATTTTAAAATTTTCAGGTCCAGAATGAATAGGTTCCTATTAAACGTGCTCCATTTTAGGCCACATCTTCACTTTTCAAGTAAACTGGTGGTCAAACGTTTGTCTATAACCAATAAAAAAAAATACCTTACTCCTGTTCAGCCGTTGTGCCGAAATAGTTCACAACACTATTTTGCAATAACAATACATTGTGTTAGCTGAGTAAAATATCGCTTACTAGCATCCTGCGGCTTCACCCGCTTGGAAATGTATGTGTCAAACTTAGAACAATTCTATGGTAAACTTACGCCTGTACTGTAAACGTAGCTGAAAATACAATTGCACACTTCCTAGGGGTACCTAGATTTGTAAAGTTTATTTAAAACTACTTTTGTATGAATAAAGAAACGAGGAATATTTTTTTCTATACAAATTTCAGAATTTTATTGCACGCTTCCTAGGGGTTGTTTTGTAAAAATATTAAATACTGTTTTCACTATTTACTTCATAGTATATTTAAACCTAGTTTTGAGTGAATTGAACCAAGGATTATTTTGCCTTCATCAAGGATAGATTAGCAAGATTATAGATTAGATTAGAAATATTGCTGTTGTAATTATAATTTAATTAAATTTTCAGTTATCAAAACTGTTCTCTCAGTAAATACATGGATCGACACAAGATAAAGCCGGACAGCAAAGCGTTTAGCTTACTGCAAAGGCTGCTACTGATGGACCCCAATCGGAGAATAACCTCGGAGCAAGCAATGCAGGACCTTTACTTCTCTGAGGACCCAACTCCCACACAGGTATACCCATTGATAAAAAGTGAAGCAACAGGCTCACTTGAGACTTGAGTGGTTCCTTGTGAATCACGCAATCAACTTCATGGTGTCGCTTTTAGGTGTCAGTGTGCGCGCGCATCTTAAAAAAAATTACTCATCATTTTTCCCAAACGCGCCAAAAGTAGTATGACTTCATACTTCTTTTTGATATGTTATTAAGTTACTAATTATTACAATATTTTTGAAATTCGTTGTTTATTTTCCCATATTGGTTCTCTAACCGAATTTTGCTCGTAAAGATTCAGTCAGGCAGGGTACCAATATGGAAAATATAAATATTAACTTTTAAAAATATTACTTGTTGTTATTAGTTACATGTATGAATGAATGAATGAATGAATGAATGAATGAACATACTTTATTGCACAACTTAAACATATCGTCGGCGTAGGTGAAGAATTAGATAATTAACAAAACCAAAATGGAGAGAAAACGTCGATTTAGTGTTTTTTTTCGGCAAAAACTATTTTTCATGTTTTTTCATAGCATAAAAATGACCGTCGGTGTTTTAATATGTTGTTTAACAACTCTATGATTACCTTTTAAGCCCTGATCGGGGATCCTTACACTTTTCGTTTATGTGATAATAGCTCAAAAGTAAGTTATCTATTTTCACCACACTGAAGTTTTCAAAGTAAGGTGTTGTAATACACTTATCATGTTAGTAATTCAGTTCTTCAACTTCAATATTTCCGTGAGGTTAATATTTCTATAGATAAGTGCAGTTACCCTATTGTTCCTTTTCACAATTAAATTACGTTTATCAATTAGTTAATTTTAAACAGACATAAATTATTTGAAGTTGAGCAAAATCTACAATTATTATCGGTTTGAGGACTAAAAAGACTTGTAATAAAACACATATAACGTTTTGCGTGAAATGTAGGAACACGCAATAAACAAAAAATCAACAAAAACAGGCGGTTTCTACTGTAAACTAAAAACAAATCTATAAACTTGGCCTAAAAGTCATTTAATGGACATACATAATTATTTACTCTGACTCTGAATCATTGCCTATAACATGGTTGGTTGATGGTATAGGCTTTCATACCATGCCTATATGCATTCTCTTCCGGTATATTTTTTTTCTATCATTAATTGAGGAGGTACTTTTTCTTATCCTGCGCTATTGGAGTTGTAAGCTTTCTCCAACCTATTTTTAGATATAGTTTCTGCCATTGATGGCCTGCTTCTAGTCTGCCTACCTCTCTTGGTACCTTGTGTGTCTATGAATAAGTACGAACCTTCGTAATTGTTCCTGATCTATCGGTAACTCAACTGTTCCAGACCAGTAGGTACCAGGCAGAAGCGTGCCCAAGACAATGGCTGCAATGCAACGCTGAGTTGCTATGCTAATTCGCTGGCTTAAATAAGAGCCAGCCTAAGGTCAAGTGTCGCCTCAATCGCCACTCAAGATTTTTGAAACCCCGGAGGGCACCGGCTTCCCACGGACCCATAGTCTCGAAACCAAAAGGGTTAAATAAGTATAAACTGTCGAGACCACTATATTTGTGCCTTTGGTAATCCTCTGGCGAATCAACCTTCACACCAGCCCTAACTGATGTCCCAGGCACTTGAGATGGCGCAAGAGTGACGACGCAGGTAGCGTCCCACACCAAAGGCCTACCCATTAACACAAAATGTGTGTCAACGTCCCCGGTGGTAAGTCTATCTACCAGGGACGTTGAAATAAATTTTCCTTTCCTCACTGATACTGGGCCAGATCGACCGAGACAGATGACACTAGATCATTCCCCAGCAGACAATAGTTATACCGTCAGACGCTTACCACCATCACGTCACAGACCGTTCTGCTCGTGAACGGCTGTAACATTGCCAATGATAAAAGATCGACGAAGCTTTGAAAAATAAAATAAAAGGAGTTCCCCATACAAGAAATATTTTTATAAATTGTTATAAACACATTGACACAACTAATGCTTTGACATAAACACGGTATTACCCTTCTTTTTCAATCTTGGTGTGAATGTAGTGCTTACGTTAAAGGTATACCAATAAATTATAAATAACTAGCCGAGCGTGTCAGACCCGCACTAAAGCTTAAGACTTGCTAAAAAAAAAAGCTGCATTTTCGCCTGAAAATGTGGGTCGAAACCTTCCTTCATTGTCAATAGCGAAAGAAGGACAGGGACGGCCTAAATGACGTAGCGAGAAATGGACGTAGCGGGAAAAAGAAGGAAAAGTCCTGACTGACTGACTGATACAACCAGATACAACGCACAGCCTAAACCTTTGCTCCTACAGACGTGAAGTTTGGGGGGCATGTTTTTTTTTGTGTGTAGACGCCCGCTAGCAAAGGAATTTTGGGAATTGATACCCCAAGGGGTTCAAAATGGAGTTCAAAGTTCGGAGTGAAAGTTAGAAAATCTCTGAGACCACACATGTTAAGCACTTAAAATGTATGCAGGTTGAAATTTTCAGACCTGACAAGTAGTAAACATAAAAAAAAATGGGAGTTTCTATAAAAGAAACGTTTTAATAAAAGTCGATGGGAAACACAAAAACAAGTACCATACTTGAGAAAAGTGCTTGAAATTACTAACAAAACACGAATAAGGGTCGTTGTTACCGTTTGTACAAATTGATTAAAGCACTTGTTAACTTTTAACACTACACATTTTAACTTATCCCAACTATTACGTCGAACAACTGACCTAATGCAGTTTATTCAATAACAAATCCGTGTTTTGATATATTTTTGTCAGTTGTTCTTTTCCACCTCATTATATTTTGTGGCATAATCTAAGTATGCATTTCTGCTTTTTTTGAAAAAACGTATTATATTCTGTGACGGATAGTAGATATCAGACCGTGAGTCAGAACAAACGATGCAGCCTATTTTATATTCTATGAAAACGCAATAAAGACGATTTCGCCAAAAATTCTTCACCTACGCGGACGATATAATTGGATCACTTAAAAAATACATGTTTGTATATACGATGGGCGGTTTTATCGCTTAGAAGCAACAAACACACAACCTTTGGTTGGAGATGATTTTATGACCAACAAGGTGGTTGGTAGTGCATAAATGAATAGGGGTTTAGCTTAATTTACTATATAATTATTGAATACGTTATCAATATATTAGCTATGCACACTAATAAAGTGAACCTATAAAATTAACAAAAAAGCATGTATATACTCATTGGAACTACCTTAATGGCGGCGGTTATTTTTCAACCCTCGACTAAGTTTTTGAATTTGGACTGTGTGTCTGTCTGTGGTATCGTAGCGTTGAATTATATGCTAGGATGCGATTTAAATGCGGTTTTTTAGGAAGAAAGTTGTTTACCCTGGGATCCGCCAACTAGCTACATACTAAGCGTAGCTTGTTATATGGGACCTAGATTACGGATATATAGAATACATAAATACTTTTTTTTTTAAATACATACTTAACATACAATATAAAACCCAAACACAGAACAAACATCAATATTCATCACACAAATGTTTGGCCTGGGAAAATCGAACACACAACCTACTGCGCGGAAGGCAGAGTTACTACCAACTGAGCTATGAGGCTTGTATGTAATGATATGCAGTAGTAATGATGGCAGGATGTGTTCGCGGGCTGTCCCATACCATACCCGAAGCGGGAGTTCCTCACCGACGATGACCAGGACGACAAAAGCGAATCCAAAGCGAGGCAGAATCAGCAGCAGCAACAGCAGAACAATGTAAGTCTCATCATGTGTCTACCGCCTCGGCCTTTTGGCCTGGGACGCTACCGCCGACGGCGAAGCCGATCTCCATTGATGGCTTTAAATTAGCTTCATGAGAACTAGAAACGATTTTTACCGTCAAATGTACTGAACGGATAGGTTTCATAACATGTGTACACTTTTGAGATGGGAAACGCCATTTCGGATATGACACATACCTAAATCGGTAAAAATCGTTTCTAGTTCTCACGGAGCTAATTTGAAGCCATCAATGGAGATCGGCTTCGCCGTCGGCGGTAGCGTCCCAGTTTCAGGTTATTTGCGTATCAGGTCTTCAGCGAAAAGAAGTCTGGTAATTTACGTATGAGGTCTTTTGCGTTGTATATATGCGTTTCTGGCGTAATACCGGCATATTACGCATACGCATTCAACATTCACATTCTAGGATTCAACATGCTGCGAATTCAACTTTTTGCAATTGAATTTTAAGGATTGAACTTTTTGCTAATTCAACGTTTTAAGAATTCAACCTTTTGCTAATTCAACATTTTAAGAATTCAACTTTCTGCAATTCAACATTTTAAGAATTCAACTTTCTGCAATTCAACATTTTAGGAATTCAACTTGTTGTGGTCCTATAGGTAGTATTTCGCCCACCAGTGTTACTAAAGTCCAGTGTCAAAGCCTCGATCATCATCGCAAGGTCGCAAGCTTATCAGTTTTCTATCGGATACACTTCGGATAGTGTGCAGCGGAACTACACAATCTGAATTAAATTCCACTCTATTACCATATCAAACCCAAAAATAAATGAAAATTTAACCTTATTTCCATCTTATTTCACTTAGTTGTCATGCACCAAACTAAAAACAATTCAAAACCAAAATTTCACCCGCGTGAAGTAACAGTTGGTACTTCGTTTGTAACATATTACTGTCGTGACTTTGACGTTTATAAAAACGCTCACCATAGACTAATGTAGATTTTTTTTCTATTCACGCTACATATAATGAGTTATTGAATTATTCGTTTTCTATCTTCGCTTTCCCTAATGCGTTAACGAATATAGAAAGAGAATAGATAAGAAGCGTTTGTAACTTGGCTAGAGCAGCTGACCAGACCAGACCAGACGGTCGGCGATGCGCAACGGTTTACTGTGGTTATACTTTCCCCAAGCTGTTTTCTTCCTCATTTATAAAGCGCACCGCCAAGGAATGGCACGCTTTGCCCGAGTCTGTGTTTCTCGAACACTACATCATGGGTGTCTTCAAGTCAAAAGTGAATAGGTACCTTCTAGCTTGCTCCATAGGCTGTATTGCATCACATCAGGCGAGATAGTTGCCTGGTTCGATCTCCAGTGGAGTCAAATATTGTGCATGGTTTGGTTGGTGGTAGGACTTTTAAGTCTGCCTGGCTAGCTACCACCATCTTAACTAAGTCTGTCGCCATAGCAACGATTCTGAATAGTTGCGTTTCGACATTTACAGGTGAGATAGCCAGTTCCTCAGTCTGTTGAAGATTCCGGGGGAAGTACGCTTCCACCATCGGTCTTATCATAACTTGAAACTAGGTGAGATGAAGATCAAGTGTGGTCTAGTGGATTAACCGCATCTGTGGTCTAGTGGGTGACCACTGACTACTACTAACCACTAACCATTGATTTCAGATTCAGAGGTCCCGGGTACGATCCCCAGGGGAGTACAATATATTGTGCTTGGTTTGGTTGGTGATAGGACTTTGTTTAAGTCCGCCTGGCTAGCTACCACCATCTTACCTAATTCTGTCGCCATAACAACAATTCTAAAATTGTTGTTTTCCGGCATTCAGAGGTAAGATAGCCAGTTCCTCGTCTGTTGAGGATTCCGGGTGAAGTGCGCTTCAACCTTCGGCCTTATCTTAACTTGTAACTTGTAACCAGGTGAGATGAAGGCCAAGCGCTACCCCGTCGTACAATAAAAAAAAAAGCGATTTCGCGTACAAAAAAATTTCGTCAGATAGCTTATTGATTCAAGCATCGAAACTCCGAGTATAGCCCTCTCCATAGCTCGCTTAGCGACACTAAACTTGTGAATCCGTTGTATCGTTAGTGTTATTGTATTTTAACATTGATTTCTCTATATTGCAGACGCAACAAAACCAAGTGCAAAATCAAAATCACGACCACGCGGCCAATAATGCTAAACGAATGAGGATGGCAGGTAATACATTTTAAGATCTGAATTCATTCGGTCTGCAGTCATTCACGGCTTTGTGTCAAGGGAGGCCCGAGGTTCTTGCCTTTCAGAAAGGATCTTTAAAAACTTTTACCGCATAAACGTTAAATTATTGTACACTACAATCTCTCCAAATTTCCCGATGAAGACTTGAAAATTTCAGCTGGCTACTTATCATGCTTCAATTGTGACAGCCTTTTAAATGTCTGACTGATGCACCGCAAAGTCATTAGAGTGGGGTCCCATGGACACCTTTTGGTAACGGAACAACATGTCTTATGTCATAAATTCCAGAACCAAGATAAAGTAATAGAAAATTAAAAAAAAAACAAAATATGTGCAAATTCCAGGGCCGAACCAAGGCAACACGCAGCAAGGCCAGCAAGAGTTCCACCAGCAACAGATGATGTTCAACCAGCAACAGGGCGGCGCGCAGCAACAGGGCAACTTTCAACAGAGGTTCTAACTTATATTGTTGTAGAGCAGCCTTTACGCCGTCATGTTAAATCGTATATAACCAATGTAACTTTGAAGCTATCAGGATTATGTATAGTTAAACACGTACGATAATCATCATGATATTATCTACTCGCTTAGTAATCCCTAATGTAGCTGCATCGAAATATCGGAGAACTCTGTCACCGTCAAATCATATCCCGTTGGTAATATTTGTAGCACCTGGGGCAATGCAAAATATAAACGGGGGCAATGCACAATACAACCGGGGGCAGTGCACAATACACCCGGGGGTATTGCACAATGCACCCGGGGGTATTGCACAATACTACCGGGGGCAATGCACAATACAACCGGGGGTATTGCACAATACAACCTTGGGTATTGGACAATACAACCGGGGGTAATGCACTTTACATCCGAGAGTATTGCACGATACTACCGTGTATTGCACAATACTACCGAGGGTATTGCATAATACAACCGGGGGTAATGCACAATACAACCGGGGGTTTTACACAATACTAACGGGGGCAGTACACAGACCCTACAGATCTTACTTTTATTGTAATATTTTGGTGTTTTGTCTTCAATAAGATTTTTGAGAAACAAAATTGCTGAATATGTTCTTCATATTCCTCCAAAAACTGTGCTTTGTACAAGTCATCATCGAGTCTCCATTTACTTAAAACTATACAAGCAGAAAAGAAATGTCTCTTTCAAAAACGGCTACATAGATTCGGGGTAATCCAGAATCAGGAAATATGGAATGTGATTGCATAATCATGTTTCATTGTCCTATTGATTGACGCGGTACAAGTGTTTGTATGTTTGTTTTTCCCGATCTGGGTGTTAAACCAAGGTATATTTCCATTACCCATGCATGATTCAGGGTATGGAATCAAGGCTATGCTAGTATTCTTATATATATATATTTTTAATATAACAGGACATTGATCTTACACAGCGCCATCTAGCCCCAAACTAAGCATAGCTTGTAATATGGGAACTAGATCACGGATAAAATACTTGAATATTTTTTGTAAATACATACGTACTATATGATACAACACCCAAACACAGAACAAACATCTATATTCGTCACACAAATGTTTGTCCTGGGTGGGAATCGAACCCACAGCCTACAGCGCCGAAGGCAGAGTTACTACCAACTGAGCTATGAGGCTTGTCTTGTGAGATCTGTGGCATGTGTGCTGTGCATTAATAGGCTGTGTATAGAAACATCGAGAAATATCGTGAACACATCAAAATGTGTTGATTGATCTGAATTAGGACAGCCAACCGTTTTGAACCAACTTCGAAAATAGTAGCTAGGTACCTACCGTTTATTTCGACGTTAACTATTTTAAAATTGTTCATCTCTCAATATCAAGTATTTTCTTACATCCCCCCCCCAACTTACTTCAATAAAATCATTATTCTTGAAAAATGACTTTAGGTAGGTACCTATATGTTTTGTCTAAATGACTCTTTTTTATGTAGACATTCGAGTGTAGTTCCTTTTAGATGTATTTTGATTGCATAATAACATTGAAAGTCAATCCCTTGTCACTTCTTATTAGCATGAGATAGATGTATGTACTTATCTCTTTATTATTTGTATAAATATCCGTTTTGACCGCTCTTGGTCTGACTGACTTTGTAAATATATTTTTGTATTAACTCAAATCGAATGACTGTATTATAGTATAGGAATAAGAGATTAGTGATATTTCGCAAGTCCAACTATGTAAAATAATGATTAAGGCATCAATAAAATCAATGAATTGTATTTAAAAAGTTTTATTTATGTACATTTATATTTAAGTATGTATACATAAGTACACTAGTTATGTATTACATCTCTTCTTTATGTATCTATAGTACACATAGCAACCTCTTATATCTTGAATGAACCACCGATCGTACTTGTTAGGTATCCTGCGCCGATAACAGATGGCACCACTTTCACAGATCAACTTAATAATTTCTATGGACTATAGTGCGTGAGCTTCATCATTTGAGAGTTTTAATTTGTGGTTCAAATAAAAATGTAAAGGTAATTTTTGCCGTATCTAAGCTACATAATTCTAAAGTCGATAGCGTTTAATTTCGAACTACTAATTTCTAAGTTAAGTGAATTCTACGAAACTGGCTAGAAGCATTTACTATTCCTTATAAAAAGCCTTAAAAATATCTTATACAACAATATCTTCATAAATACCTACCTATTACACATGTAATTAGGTACACAGATAAAATATATCTAGCATATTTTATTTCTGCAACAAAAATCGTATACTTTTTTATCAGTCATACTGTCTTGAGAGCTCTCTTACGCTAAACCACTAAACTCAATAACTGTTTTACCATCGTCCAAAGAGTATTCGTTCTTTCGGAGCTCATCCTTCTTCAGCTTAGTCTTGGAGTCGATGAGACGGATTCTGGTGCGTAGCTTGCTGCAACTGCCATCTATCACTTTCTCGAATGCTGGAATAAACATATTTTCCAGTCATTATTTGCATGTAACCGAGGTCGTAAGTCGAGGTGGTTCCAGCTAACGAAAAGGTCCCCTCCATTTTTTATTTTTTATTGTACGACGGGTAAGCGCTTGGCCTTCATCTCACCTGGTTACACAAGTTGAGATAAGGCCGAAGGTGGAGGCGCACTTCACCCGGTATCCTCAACAAACTGAGGAACAGGCTATCTTACCTATGCCGGAACACGACAATTTTAGAATTGTTGTTATGGCGACACTTTTAAGTAAGATGATGGTAGCTAGCCAGGCGGACTTAAACAAAGTCTACCACCGACCAAACCAAGCACAATATGTTGTACTCCCCATGGGGATCGAACCCGGGACCTCTGGATATGAAATCGGTGGGTTGAACCACTAGACTACAGAGGATTTGTGTTGAATCTCAATGTGTGAGACCGAAATGGCTCTAGCGTGAGGATGGAACATTGTCGATGGCAGGCGGAGCGATAGTAAAAAGGTGGTAGGCATCAAATGAAACTATTCTTAAGAATACGCGCCCACTATGCACATAAGCGTAGGACACACTTAGGAAAAGTCTCTCCTGAGGCTTTACTGCTAGTTTGGGATCACCAACCATTCTCACAGCTCGTACAATTAAACAAAAAATTATGTGAGGGTCGGCAATGTGCGTTTGATCACTTTGATGTTACAAGCTTCTTTAGGCTACCTACGGTAACCGCTTAGCCGGTTACAACAAGTAAGCCGTATGCTTGTTTGCTAACATAGAAACCTTACATTACACGTCTGAGCGTCAACCTAATAACCTGCAATTAACATCGCTTAAAAGTTGTACAACGTCCAGATAACCTGTGTGCAAAATGTCAGAACCATAATGAATTAACGGCTAATTTATACGCGGTAATGTATGATATTCAATGTATTGTATAGTTTTGTAAGAAGCCCGCTATGACGAAACTGGTTACACGCACTGGTTACTAGTTGGGTACCTACTGCTAGCAATTCAATCGCGCGTGAAGGCATTATCACTCATCAATATATTCTGGGAGTTCAGTTTTTTGGAGTTCCTGTTTTGACTGGCAGATATTGAACTAACATTTTACATGTTATTAATGTTTCGAGCAAAACTTGCAAGTTGGGTAAGGACACGCTACTTGTTGCGTTAGGTTCCCTCTAGCGTCTACGTCTTGCGAAAAGAAACCAAGTCGACTCGTTTGTCTATTTATAGTCCTTTAAAAATAATGCCATTCAATACTAGGACATCTTTTGGTTGTCCTTAATCTTGATAACATGATTTTATTTTATTTTGTTTATTAAGGAACAACAAACAGCCACAATATAAATAATTAAAAAAACAACAACAATTTTGGCAATACTGTGGCCCACAACGCTTTCCACAGTGCAATAGTTAAATAACTAAAATAAAATGCTCTAGATGACACTACAAAACTAGGCTTACATGTTAATAAAAGTTATATAATTGGAGTAAGAATGACAAAAAGAGCAGGAAACAACACAGGTACCTACCTAACTAATAAAGAGAAAACTAAGTAGGACTACATACAAATTTAATCAGTTAGAGCGCTATCGAGATAGCACACCAGTAATGTATTTTTTATATGTATCAGTGCTCTCAAATAATTTATTATGTTTCAACCATGCGGCGAACAGGGCAACGATGATGGAATCGTCAAGTATTCGTTACAAATGACCAGGAAATGAGTTGTAAGATAATCCAAAAAACATAAAATATACTTACGGTCTTTCCTGTAAGAGTTATGGCAAGCCATGTGGCAGACCGATGGAAATCCTTTCAGCATATTCGCGTCTAAGGTGACATGAGACAGCGGTGCGGCACAAATTGGATCCTTCACCTTCCTACATCCATCCAAACATCTGTCATAATTATTCTTCTTCGGCTTACTCGTTCTACGAGTTGTCGGCTTTCTGGTAGTCTTCCTCGTCTCTGGTCTTTTGGTGGTCGTCAATGGGTTTATATTCACGTTCGTTATGCTACCTGTCGGCGCTATCACTCTGATCTTCAACGGGTATCCTAGACCCGGGTACTTTTCACTTTTGAAAACCGGGGGTAAGGTGGTCGATGTGACGCCCCCGCCATTAGACAGGCCTAAAGTGGATGATGGTGTGACAGTTACACTCGAAGACCCGAGCGTCGATGTCCAATCGATAGGCCATGGAGTTGAAAACAATGTTGTCGGTAAAGGTGTGGTAGTTGGTATTGAGGTTGGGAAAGATCGGGTTGTTAAAGCTTCCGAAGTGCGGGGTGGAAAAGTCACAGTCGGCCTTGATTCTCCGATAGTCACTTCAGAGGTACCTTCCGACGATGGTGGGAAGGTCGGGAATGGAGGTGCTGGCTGGTATATCACGATGTAGTTGGGATTCTGATTCTGTCGTTCGGAGTTTGGGAGTCTGAACGTTTGTTGTGGGTCTGTAAATGTTATAGGTTGCTGGGTACTGGTAGGTTTAGAGTCAGTTATCCGCGCTTGGAAGATATTCTTCGGTCCTGGTGTGTACGTCAGTGGTTGGACGTTTACCCTGCGCGTCACTTGTGGGGTTTCAGATATTTGTTCCGGGATATTTGAAATCAGTTCAACTGGTGGAATATACGTTGGTACATTTGGTTGTAGAAATGTTTGGGGTAAAATATCTACTTGAGATTTGAACTGGTCGAGATGCACCTGATACAGTGCACCGGCTGGCATTCCCGTTGTCGATGTGGAAGGGAATTCAGATAGCTTTGTACTTTCTGAGTAAATGGTAGGTGGTGACAACGTAGATGAAAGTAGATCGATATCATCAGCTATACTGTTAGTGACCACGATAGGCTTGGCAGTTGAGAAGGCTGGTTCGGTGGAGAAGATTTCCGAGATCGGCTTAGGTTGGAAATCATCATTCAGCTTGGCGGAGTACCATTGCGGTACGTAATGTTCAGCTTGACATAGTTGTAACACTGTAACGGACAAGAATAGTAAAACATTAATTATGTACTTGTGAAGATAGATTGATAAATAAACTGTTTATTGTACACCATAAAACAAAAATAAACAAACAAGCAAGAACACACTTAAACTAGGTACAGGCAACCTTTGGATGGAATGGATAGCTTAAAGCAGACAAAGTGTAGGTACTAAAGTACGAAATAAACATTAATTTATATAGGTACTTATCAATAACAACTAAATGTAAAATACATTACAAAATATCTAATCCTTATTAAAAAAAAATAGAAACTAATCCGTAGTAGCGAACGAGACAACATCAGTAGCGAACGATAACAATTACAACTTGGTCGAGGAAAAATAATAACAGCGTAAATTATTTTAAAGAATGTTTTTTTTTATATTGTACGACGGGTAAGCGCTTGGCCTTCATCTCACCTGGTTACACAAGCTGAGATTAGGCCGAAGAAAAAGGCGCACTTCAGCCGGAATCCATAAACTGAGGAACTGGCTATCTTACCTCTAAATGCCGGAACACAACAATTTTAGAATTGTTGTTATGGCGACATAAGTAAGTAAGATGGTGGTAGCTAGCCAGGCGGACTTAAATAAAGTTTACCACCAACCAAACCAAGCACAATATGTTGTGCTCCCCATGGGGATCGAACCCGGGACCTCTGGATATGAAATCGGTGGGTTGAACCACTAGACCACAGAGGTTAACAGAGGCGGGTAAAATGTGGATTGTTTTAGGCGATATGACCAAAACGGGTTATTGTGTTCCAGCGCACAGTTACCACGAACACAGTCAGTGGTGTGACTCAGAGTCGCAAGTAGAATATTTTCCGAAGAAATAAGTGTTCTCTTGTGCCCTTGGTCTATAAATTGAACGATGGAAAGGAAGGGTTGAAAGAATTAAGTTAAGTTTAACTAAGTTTATATTTGATTAGGTAATCAAGGTGTCTCAGACAGGGATTTGCATTTCCTTGTATTTTGGCCCGTTCCCTATGATTGTGTCACATATAACCTTGTGAGTAGAGTAGTAGGTGTTCTATGCACATGACTGCCTATCATAGATCATAGTTCGAATCCCCGTGCTGTGCGTATCACGCAATAGCTACCATTTGCTGCCACGCTCTGATAAGCATTTGACCGCACAATCATCGATCAGATCACATTGGACAGCTACTTTCACATGATGATATTGTTGTAACACAAAGATCCAAGAAATTATTGTCTAAAATGTTCGTTGCAGGAAACATGTTGAGCAATCATGCGTGTAATGATTTGTGATTCCGATGAGGCTTTGCGTGCAAGAATACGTAATCGGCATCATAATTGAACCCATGACTCAATTCTCAAGTCACATCCGGTTGTAGGTACTTTAAAATATCTACCTTACCTACCTAGATGAAAATGAAAAATGAATATGAATCTAATTGCACCTTATTAACAATAAGTCTTAGGAGTATATGTTGTTTCTTATGGTATGCTGAAGGTATGGGTATATAAGTGTTCAACTAATTCCTAAACTGGGGTAATAAGTACCCTGTGTGATAGGAGTCAGCGCCCTCGACATTAACATATAAAACTATTAAAGCTTATAAAGTGTATAAATCAGTTGCTCCTATTTATTAAGATAAAGTCGGTAAATAGCAGGTATTATTTGTGAAAACATGGTAAACTACTAAGTAAATATAAAAAGTTGGTTATATAACTTAAATAAATGAAACTTATTATAACCTAGTCGTGTCCCCACACGACTGTGTTTCACCGTACCTATAGGTATATCAGGGCTCTCCTATGTCCAGTCTCGTTAGGTCTCTTTAATAAATAACTATATTACTATGCCCATAGCACTCTCTTGCAAAGCCCTTCTCCTTTAGGCTGTGACATATCACAACTTGATCAAAGATTATATCATGATCCATAGATCATGATATAATCTTTGATCAAACAAGTACATAATGATGCCTACATAAGTTACGATTCATCTGTCCAAATTGATCTTTAATGGGTATGTTTTGACGAATAATAAAAGCCCAAAAACAATAACAATGGGTTAACATCCTATATAATTAGGGCTTTTATTTTTCGCCCAAACTGAGTGATAGAAGGCTAACTCATTAGATACCTATGAGCACTGAACCTAAACGTAATGTTAATTATGTGCCCCACAGGTCAATGTAACTTGATGTGAGAACTATTTTTTGCGAATGAATATTCATCGAAATAAATGTAGGTAAGTACGTGGTGTAATCCATTATGTTAAAATATAGTATGTAGTCGTAGCATTTCTAGCTGCTAAGTTGTAATGGTTAGTCTAATAGCTGCGTAGGTACCTATATATTTATTTTTCAATGTATAGGTACATTACTTACTTTATACCCATAATAATGTAATTTTAAAATTTTCACATTTAATTAACAAATTTATTTGACCTTCTGCTGAATAAAACCAATATCTACAATCAGCCAAATACCTGTAATATTAGGTCATAAATAAATACATGCACTTGGAAAAGACTAGCTACCCACAACACAGGGTATACTAGTGTGGGAGCTAGTGTTCAATATTTTTTTCATTTTGTTTAAGTTTACTTTATCTACCTACTAAGATAATGCTAGATTTGCATGCACTAGCACGCCTGTTTGGTTTAATGTTAAATATAATGCAATATGAATAATTGTTGGCTACAAAATAAATAAATTATTATTATTATTATTATTGCCAAGCCGGTGCCTGTGAAATTATCAAATTGAGGGATAATTAACTTTATCCCTCAATTTGATGGACGCAACGCAGTGCCGTGTAGGATGAATGAATGAAAATACTTTATTGCACATCTTAAAAATAGAATAAGATAACTATTTTTTTTTTATTTATCTTCTTATCGCTAAGAAGCGATTTCTTCCAGTTTTGTAGGATATACTTATTCTTTGTGGAGGTGACCTAAGCAATAAGGCATTGTTATAGGCAAATGATGCACTTAACATCAGGTGGGTTACTTGCTTGTTCAGTTTCCTAGTTGCATAAAAAAATGATCCTAATTATTTAATATCTAGGTATTTATTGGAAATAGCCAAGAGTTTGACCACTACCTCACTTGAAAATCAAGTTAAGATGTAGCTTAAGATGGAGTACGCTTGTTTAAAAGGAACCTACTCACTCTGGACTTGGAAGACTCTAATTTTGCAATAGTGCGGAAAAACAGGCTTGGCCTTCCCACGAACCTAGAGACTGTTACAAAAACGAAACATGACGGATTGTAGGTTATCCATTACAAAAATGACAGAAATTCACTGGTCGATTTTCACAGTAGGGGCTCAGATTCCGGTAGCCAGTATTGGGGTATGGAGCCCATGCTTACACTTTGGGCAATGATGTTGAAGCAAATATTCAACAAAGTACCTAATGATCTACCATAATGATCAATGTCTTACCTAGTTCTGTCGCCATAATAACAATTCTAAAATTGTTGTGTTCCGGCGTTCAGAGGTTCCTTAGTTTGTTGAGGATTCCGGGTGAAGTGCGCCTCCACCTTCGGCCTTATCTCAACTTGTTACCAGGTGAGATGGAGGCCAAGTGCTTACCCGTCGTACAATAAAAGAAAAATGTGATTTCTGGGGCTACACCTAACTACTTTGTGCTACAAAGATATGTGTACAGGGCGTAACAGGTTGTAGGTAATCCTAGCAAGTTGCCTAACCATGCGTTTTATTGGTTAGTGGATTGAATGTTACTTAAACTTGAGCGAGTTTTTACGTCAGGTCGATTAGTTTGAAAGATTTTTTGTAAGGATTGCGCTCCAGTTGGTTTTTAAGTGATTTTGTACGTATTTCTTTACATAATGGATTTGCTTGAAGGATTACCACAAATATACTTATCCTACTTAATCCACTATGTAGGTAATAGCATAGTAATAATAATCGGACTCTTTCCAACCAACTCATTTGTGATTGTATCTTTAACATTTTTCATTGTTTATTAATTAAATGACCATTAAACTGGTTTTATTGAAATTATTTTAATAAAACCAGTTTATTGGTCATAATTAAAGTTGTTAAATGGTATATATATGGTATCAACAATGAGTAAAATATTAAGTTGATACCTGTGTTGACATTAAACTAGGTATGTATTCGGTTTTATGAGCCCACCCTATGTTTAATGTTCTCACAAATAGTAGAGCTGCCTTCTGCGCTGTAGGTTTTGGATTCGGCGTCACATCCAGAAGTCCCGGGTTCGATCTCGAGGGGAGTAATATATAGTGCTGGGTTTGGTTGGTGGTAGAACTTTGTTCAAGTCTATCGCCATAACAACGATTCAAAATAGTTGTGTTCCGACATTTACATTTTTGTTTTGACATTTTTTTTTCTCTGAAATGGCGTTACACCTTTTGGTAATCATTGGTTGAACAGGTATAGGTATTATGATTCTGGGTTTTTTAGTTATCACTTAATTAACAAAAATTGTTTTTGCAATGAAATCCTGCCCGTCCGTTTTACTCAGCGTCCGTGTATGTAGCGCCGTCCTTCTCTTTTTATGCACCTGAGGTGCGTTCCTTGAAACAATGATATTATGTTGTTGTCTTGGGGTTTCTGTGAAAAACCCTGACAGGTCTCTTCTACCTACGGGTAATTATATCAAGTAGGAATATGTAGGTACCAACCTATCTAACAAGCCTCATAACTCAGTTGGTAGTAATTCTGCCTTCTGCGCCGTAGGCTGTGGGTTCGATTCCCACCCAGGATAAACATGTGTTTGATGAATATATATATGTTTGTTCGTGTCTTTCTTAGCGGATGCCTACGTCATAACATCTACCTGCATGCCAAATTTCAGCCTGATCCGTCCAGTGGTTTGGGCTGTGCGTTGATAGATCACTATGTCAGTCAGTCAGTCACCTTTGAGTTATATATATTTAGATAGATAGAAGATTACAGGACATATTTATCGAAACACCCAACATATATATACAGATTTGTCTATGATCCACTTGATCCATACTATACATCTTACTATTATTGTACAGCGGAAATGTGTTTGAACGTTTAGATGGATGATTAGTTCTGCTTCGCGCCAACTACTGGACGCGATTGAGCTGAAAATTTGCAGTTATTGCTCTAGTCTAGATCAGGAATTGATCGTAGTGTCCTATGTTTTATCCCATAAATCCCCATGTCATATTACTAACATTAGTGTCACATAATCAAGCTGGAAATGCAATAGATTTAGTTAAGCAGACATAAAATATTAAATGATGAATAAATTATACTCTAACTAAGTAATTTCATGAGTTCATAAGAATTGTGTGTAATGTTTTTTTTTTTGAAAAATATTTTTGCTTGTGTTTTATGAAAAAAATATGTACGAAATGTATGGTGACTATGTGCCCAAAGTTGTTCGAACACTTTCAAAAAATTTAATTTAATATTCAACTTTATGAATTTAGAAATAATTTGACTTTTCGTTGACTCACGGTTCCATACTTCACTCAGTGGCCCTAGAAAAATACTTACCTGTATAAAAGTGCAGGCGACTGTACACGTTTGTTCGCATTTGATACATAAAATTGACTTTCACAGTTAGATCACATTATTTTAATACGAAAAACCGGCTGTCATTCTTTAGAAGTATGGTAAAAGAAGATCCTGCTAATTGGGTGGAGTCATGATCTTTCGGAACATTTTATAGCTCATTCGTCAAACGAGTATATAAATTGATATAAAAATACTGTTAATACAACTATAGCATCTTTTATGCGCTGCCAGCTTTGATAGCCTCAACGTACCTACACTATTCACTTAATAAAATGAAGGAATAATTGAATTAATTAATTAATTAAAATATTGATCGCACTCCTTTTAAAAACTGGATAACTTACTTAAATACATTTTTTTAAGTACAATGTGTGTTTTGTGTGAGGTGTTCTTACAGCTTTCAAGCGTTTTTTCCTGACAACCTTTGGATTGAGAGGATATTATGGCTACTGCAATTTTTATCCGATAAATATCAACCCTTTAGAACTTATTCTTAATTGAATTAAATTGAATGTATGGAAAGAGCATTCAGGTAAAACCTAACGCGCGTAGTTAACTTTTTGTACAGAGAGTTTAGGGTTGGTTTATTTTATCGATTTTTATATTCTGCAACCCTGTAGGTACTACTCCAACGGGGTAGATATTCAAGAATTTTGATTTATTTATTTATTTATTGACATTCTTAAATATAACATTACACAATGTACATCCAATGCGTTACATTTGAAAAATTTAAATCATTACATACAGACATTTACATACAAAAATAAATAAATAAATTGATGATGAAGTATATTATCGTATACCTATAAATATAAATAAAATAAATAAATATTACAGGACATTCATTTTATGATTTATTACAATAAAGAATATTTACACAAAGTTTCGTGTTTCAAGTCCTTTCCAGTTAAAAGTTACATACAAATGTTTTACCCCTTTTTTGAGAAGGGAGATAAATGCCAATGATATCAGTACCTCATCATTATGCAAAAAATATTTAAATCCACCCAGCATCAGTCATAATAATGCGAAGTTTCATTCAAAACCATCAAGCTTTTTGGATGATATTTTCAAAAACAAAATATTTTTTAAACGGAATATCCGATTTGAATAATTCATAAAGCTATGTACGTGTACTGAAACATCGTTGACTACTAAATCATTTACTTGGATAAGGAACTGTACAAAGGTATAAATAACGTGTAGCTTATACCGGCGCTTATGATATCTTTGTAAACAAATAAAAGTGATAAAGTGACATGACTATAATTGTTGGACATATGGTATCACGGACTTTTTTGAGGGAATTGATGTGTTTTAAAACTAGAATATCACTTTGTTTTATCATCAATCGTTTTCTCAGCGCACGCGATGTATAGAATTTTACAGGTCATTTTCCTGCACCTTAGGTAATATTTTAAGAGATTTTTTACAACTTGAGGAGTTTTAGTAAGATCCCTAATAAAATTGGATGGCAGTAGCGAAATTATAATATAGCCTATGTTACTTAGTGACACCATAGCATTCGGTGAAATGTTTTTTAAAATCGGAATAGTAGTTTTTGAGCCTATTCTATAAAAACAAAAAATACAAAAAAACTCTTTATAATATTAGTATAGAAGATTAGTATAGGCTAAACAAATTTAGGTCTCGTTCACTTACTAGTCTTCAATGCCAGCTTCGTAGGTTTTAAATTTGGTTTATGCGACACCGTTTGAAGTAGGTACTAAATAGCTATACAATAGACATTACATATAAATACTATTTGCTATAAAAAAAGGCTACATGCTCTTGTTTTGATATCAATTGAACATTATGCCATTAATAACCTAGTGAAAAAAACTCAAAATTTGTATGACACATGGAGTGTATATACTGATTAATTTAATTAGCTTAATTGAAAATCACTCAGCGTGCTATGGAAAGAGCTATGCTTGGCGTTTCTCTGAAGGATAAATCAGGAATGAGGTTATCCGACAGAGAACCAAGGTGGTCGACAAAGCTCAAAGAGTTAGCAGGCTGAAGTGGCAGTGGGCTGACCACATTTGTCGAAGGACTGATAACCGGTGGTTTCAACGAGTTCTTCAGTGGAGACCACGTCTAGGCAAGCGTAGTGTAGGACGTCCTCCAACTAGATGGAGCTCCGTACAGTGGCGGGCAGAGAGTCGATGAGGAAAAAAAAAAGTTCGGCTCAGTGGCGCACCTTGGGGGAGACCTACCTACGTCCAGCAGTGGACTGCGATAGGTTGATGATGATGATGATGATGGAGTATATTTGAGATTTTGATAATTGACGCAAGTTTTGAGATTGATCTCAAGTAGGCAATGATGCTATTTACGGTGGACCTTTTCAAAATCAAAATCAAATCAAAAAGACATTTATTTGCAATTCTTACACAAAAATCAACATAAAAATAATAATAAATAGAAACAAAGAATAAAAAATGAAATTAAAATTAAATAGTTAGCACACATAGAATTGCAAAAAGGTCTCAACTCAGCGTTAATGCAGGTTCGGGGAACCTGCGCTGATCTTCCGTTGAGACCTTTGGAAACCGGTAGGTACAAACAACAAGAGGTCGATTTGACGTGAACACCAAGTGTAGACAAACATTTGGACAATAGGTACATACTAACAAAACAAAACAAAATACGATAGGTATGTTAAACACAGCGAGGAAACAGAGATATTTACAAACATAAAATAAAATTAGCTAATAAATTACAAATAAAATAGGTAGGGACATCATGAAAGTTATTATAAGTTATATTATTTTTACATTATACAGATATACGGCATGAGTTCATTTTAAATAGCACTAGTGTCGTGAATTAGAAGTTCTTGCTCCTTTTGCCAGCCTAATAGGTATCTTTTTAGTCTTAATTTAAAAGTATATAGATTTTGAAGGTTCCTTATCGGCGGTGGAATATTGTTCCAACATTTCGTTGCAGCATAACGGAAACTACCTTCAAAGGCTACTGTCTTATGCCTTTGTGTTGAAAGCTGCAACGAACATTGTCGACGTACGCTGGATCTTGAACCATAGGAGTCAATCAACTTACAGTATAAATAAAATGGTGCTTTGTGGTTCAAAACGTTAAAAAGCAGACAAGCCAGATGAAGTTTACTCCTGTGTTTCATTTTAAGTACAGAGTGCTCATTTAGGTATGGAGAAACATGTCCTCTTCGAGGAATGTTAAAGCAATAACGGGCGCAAGAGTTCTGAACCCGCTGTATCAGACGCTTGGTTTTATTATATAATCGTGGACCAATAACTACATCTGTATAATTCAGTTTGGAGAGCACAAGTGATTCTACCAGTTGGACACGTATATCTTCTGAAATGTAAGGCCTCATTTTATACAGTACTTTCAACTTAAAGAAACATGCTCTAACTAGGTTAGCAACGTGACTTTCAAAACGTAGGTTGCAGTCCACTTCCAAGCCCAGATTTCGCGCTTTATACACTCGCTCAATAGGTTCATCCATTACCATAACACTTGTAAATGTACCGACGCTTGCCAGTTGAAAAGGGGAACCAAAAATTAAATACTTAGTTTTAAGGGGATTAAGTAACAGACAATTATTTTTAGACCAAATGGCAATATTTTTGAGATCAGCATTTAATTTATTTATTGTGCTGTTGATATTTGAAGGATGACAGGAAATATAGATTTGTATGTCGTCGGCATATATATGAAATTGACAATATTTAATATGGTTTATTATATCAGCTAAGTATAAAATGAAAAGAACTGGGCCTAAGATGGAACCCTGGGGTACTCCTCTGTTTACTGTCACCATCGCAGAGCAGTTTGAGGTTCCGTTGTTGCGTGTCAGATCAACCTGCTGAGAACGGTTACTAAGGTAGCTAAAAAACCATTTTTGAGCTCTATGATCAAAACCATAATACGCTAGCTTAGAAATGAGAAGATCAATATTTAAACAGTCGAAAGCTCTAGAGAAATCAAGCAGTACTAGTACTGTGCACATCCCCCTATCCTGTGCGCAGAGTATGTTATCGGTCACATCTAGCAGAGCAGTAGTCGTACTTCGACCCTTTCTGAAGCCCGATTGTGCATCTGGTAATATTTGATTTTTTTCCAAGTAGTCAGTCAACTGATAACACACTGCCTTCTCCAAAACTTTCGACATGCATGGCAAAATACTAATAGGCCGTAGGTCTTTAAGCTCCGAAGGATCCGAAACTTTAGGTAAAGGACGCACTTTGGCCGTTTTCCAAACTTCAGGAAAAGTGGACGTACTTATTGACTTATTAATAATACCTTGAATAATTTCCAAAGAATAAGGAAGAGTCATAATGATGATGTCTAAATTTATCAAGTCACAGCCCAAGGCATTTGATTTCAAATTTTTTATGATTTTGGTAATCATATCTAGGCTAACTGGTTCCAAGTGAAAAACTTTGTCATTATAACTGTGGAACTCAAAAAATGAGAGCTGAGAAATCTTTACATAATGGGTGCCGGGGATATTTATAAAGTGGTTGTTTATGACATCTGGATCTTGAAAGTGTACTGGGAGCTCTTCGTTATTTTTAGGTAAAAGTGTATTTTTAATATTCTTCCATAGAAGCTTAGGACGGTTAATGTTATTATTTACGTTAAATTTAAAATAGGATTTTTTTTCTTGATATAATGCCTGATTTACTATTGATTTCAGATTTTTATAATACTCCTTCTTTGAATCTGCCTTAGTTTTATGATAGTCCGCTGATGCCTCATCACGTAACTTCATCATCAATTTAATTGTATCTGTAATCCAAGGATATGAGGGTTTTTTTATGGTTACAGATTTTACAGGTGCATGCAGATCGAATATGAAAACGACACATTGGTTAAATACGTTTACCATTTTATCAACATCCTCATACGACTGCATTTCATCCCACCTAATAGCTTGTAAGTGCTTATCAAACTCCTGTGAGGAGATATCTTTTATTGGTCTATATGTTATTGTTAATGGTATAGGCTTCCCGCGCTTAATACTAAACTCACAAACTATGAGACTGTGACCGTAGAGCCTCCCAACCATATCATGATTAACATTTCTTGCTTTTAAATCGGTACAAACTACGTCAATGAGTGATTCAGAAGTCTCTGTAAAATGTGTTGACGACGTTACTAGTTGTGATAGGCCAAGACAAGATAGAAAAGTGTCAAACTTAGATTTTACCTTTATTTCATTAAAATCACCTAGTAAGATTAAGTGTTCATGACTCGGTAGCGCATTTATAGAATCAGTAAGAGTGTCGAAGAACAAATCAACTGCTATCCAAGCGGGCCGATATGCTGTTCCAATCACTATTTTTTTTCCATTAATCGTCTTAATAATCCACATTTGTTCCACTTCTGAGTGCTGAGGCTCTACTGGATGAGGCCACGTACGCGCGTTCATACCACGCTTCATATAGAACCCGACACCGCCTCCGCGCTTTCTCTTACCGCGTGGTCGTGGAGAATGACGTAAAGTATAATTAGTTAAAGTAGGAGCTTTACCCTCTTGACCTGGTTTGAGCCAGGTTTCATTTATGGCTAAAATATCAACATCATGACGCTCTATAGACGTTACAAAATTTTCATGATTAGTGCCGAGAGAACCTGGATTAAACAAACCGATTTTAAGGAAATTGTTAGTCATTATTAAAAGTAAAAAAGTATGTTCTGGAGCAAAACTGATAAGAAACATATAACACGACACCAGGGCGTAGGTTAACGAATACATCTATACAATTACTTTGTAGGAATTTAAATATGAATACATAGTTATTAATTCTAATAATATTATCACTTAACAGATTACAGTAGGTACTTAATATGATCAAACGGAAGTTTGCCCAAAAACCCGTACTAGGTCTGCCTCGCTACGTATGGGATAAGCCGTTTTTCCATCTGCCTGGCGCACATGTACGCGCCCCCTCTTGGTCCAACAGAAGCGCCATTGCAGCCTGCGGCACTCTTCACGGGCTCGATAGAAGAGCTGCCTGTTAACGCGCGTCAACCGTTCATTGATGAAAATGCGCCCGCGATGTCCTGCAGGCGCAGTACGTCCGGCGTCAGTGACGGTGAGCGTGCGTCTCACACGTGCGGCTTGCAGAAGTCGGTCCCGCAGATCGCGCCGAGCCAACCGGACAACAACGCGCCGAGCGTGCGGCTCGTCGCCCGCAGCCGATGCACCCTGCGCTACACCAATCCGCTCGGCGAAAACGATATCACGCTCCTCTAGCGTAACCCCCAGCTTAGCACCAAGCACCGTTACGGTGTGCAAGATGCTCTCTCCTTTCTCCTCTGGTAGGCGTCCAATTTCTAGGTCTGTCTGAAGAGAGTCCTGGTCTCTATCGCTCATCTCTTGTTTTAGTTGCAAGATGGTGTGCTCTAGGTCGGCTACTTTTCCGACAACAGGTGCGCGCTGCTTTTCAACCGCGGCTAGTCTCTCCTCGAAGCAGTCCATACGAGTGCAAATGCCAGAAACTGACATCCGTAGGTCAGACATCTCACGCCGGAACTCCCTTATCTCCGCCACGCACTCGGCGAGCTCCCGACGAAGCCCTCGCACGCCATAATCGTCTGTATCTGCATTCTGCGGATCCTCCGTTCGCGGTGTACATACGCGTGGAAGGTCTTGCGTTAAACAAGCGGCACGCTGTGGAGGTGCGGATGCGGCGGGGGTGCCCTCCAAAGCTCGTGAATTAGTTCCACTGACATTTCGAACAGGAGTGCTGTCACTGTTATTAACCTTCCGCATCTTCATTTTAATTTTAGTACATTCTGGGCACACCCATTCCTTACTAATGGCACATGTGTCTGAAAGTCCAACGCACGATCTATGATACTGCGAAGGGCAGAGGCTGCACGTAGCGGCACCAGACGGTGAGACAAATTTACCGCAGCCCGAACATTTAACCGCCATAGTAGAATAATAAGTCGTTATCCCTCGATGGAACAGAAAAAAATATATTTAAAAAATCTAAGAACAAAAAGACACCGAGCTCGAGGCTTGAACTAGGTCTGTCCGCGCTTACAATGCAATTCTATCGATGCACTGTTCCACTCGTCCGATCGGTAGATATCTATTATGTCGAATTTTAGCATCAGTATTTAGAAGGTTTATATGTGTCAAGTTATCATTGACTACCACTGGGAGGGTAGATTTTGCTCTACGTTGTGACTCACTGTTACTGGGCCAGTTCAACGGAACAATCCTCAATTTTGCGATAGTTATTTGCTGATAACTTTATTCTGCACTGAACGATTGATTTGCACTTTTAACACTGTATACTAGGCACCTAGTTCTTTGGATCGGTATAAGTTCATCAAGTTTTAACCACTTTTTCCACACTTTTAAATTATAATCAGAACAAAATGTAGTAACACGTCCGTTCCGTACGGTAGCGCCGGCCGGTTTAACTTACCTAGAAGGTGTCTAAGACAACTTAAACAGAGACAGCAGATCAACGGGTGTTTACAGGGGAATCCTCAACAAACTGAGGAACTGGCTGGCTTACCTCTAAATAAATAAATAAATATTACAGGACATTAATTTTACACAACGCCATCTAGCCCCAAACTAAGCATAGCTTGTAATATGGGAACTAGATTACGGATAGAATACTCAAATACTTTTTTTTTGTAAATACATACTTATCAAAACCCAAACACAGAACAAACATCTATATTCACACAAATGTTTGTCCTGCGTGGGAATCGAACCCACAACCTACAGCGCAGAAGGCAGAGTTACTACCAACTGAGCTATCAGGCTTGTTATGACGGAACACAACCATTTAAGAGTTTACGCAATCAAAACAGTAGTGTAACTCACATGTTATAACGACGAGCGAGCAGCGTCGGTACTCCATGTCGGCACTTCACTTACTGAGCTGGTAACAGTAACTGCATGCCTCGCTACCACTCCCAAGATCCTGTTTGTATACGCGTTTTTGTGGCCACTGGAATAATTGCATGCGGTTGGCAGTATGATTGAATTGTTCCGAGGAAAATATCTTGCAATCTCGTAGTCCGAACTGGACCCCGATTCTACTGAGCTAATCGTTTCACTAACAATATCATCGAATAAAGGCCTCTAGAATATCAAAAGGCAACTGCAGTGGCAATATTGCGATGATATTGTCATAGTGAAGTGATTTAGTAGAATCGGAGCACAGGGGCCTTACTCTTATAGTCGCAATGCCAATGCAATTCTATTCTGAATTAGGGTTCAATTTCGATGCACGCACTACTCCTGAAAAAACAAGATTGGAATGTTAACAGAGATGTTAGGTTTTGATAAGAATCCTCAATAAACCGAGGAACTGGCTATCTTACCTCTAAATGCCGGAACACAACAATTTAAGTTTTTTTGCGACAGAAATTGGTAAGATGGTGGTAGATACCTATAGAAATTTGTGGAAACGTAACCAATCTGTCTGCTTAGCGTGGTGATAATGGCCGAACCTTATCGTTATAAAGGAAGTTCTTTCCACATTGTAGTGGACAATAATGTACTGTTAACGTGTAATATGCGCAAAACCCTTGCATGAAACCAAAAAAGTAATTCTCGGATTTTATCGACTCCCTTCCCTAATGAGTGAATAACAATAGATAAATAGACCAGTTTTAATGAAATTTCGAATACCCTCTCTTATCTTACAAGACCTGATGATCATCCTTTGCCCTCTTTATCTTAAAAACCATCCCTAATTAGGGCAAAAATAAACTTATTTTGATATCTGCAGTCTCAAACCCCTATTTCATATGATATTTCATGTTTTAACACATTTTCAGACTTCAATCTTATCTAATCTGTTGCAACCCTTAATGTAAATACAGGGGTGGTTTCGGCAAATCAAAAAAATTTTCATTGTGAAGTCAACCCCCTTTAACAGTCTATTCTTCAAGACAAACCAAGCGATTTAACTCCTTATCGCGCCCCTTTGTTACGAAAACCACTCCTAATAAAAACCAAAATGTATATTTTAGCAATGTGCAGTCGATACTCTTTCAAATCAACCCACAAGCCAAAAATATTCTTCAAAAGTCTAACTTAACAATCCTATTTCTCAAAAACCTCGTACCGATTGATGAGTAATAATCCCTATATACCTAATCTATGCATGTTCAAAATTTTTAATTGATCGGATTAGCCATTCAAAAGATATGGACGAAAAATTGTATTTCTTTTCATCCCAATATCTCAACAACTACCCCACTTATCAAAAATCAAATTCTATTTACGTTATCTCTATTCAATTTAAATTTCATGAAAATAGCATTGTCGGCTCGAGAGTTATGCCGTAAACATTGCCACATATGCATGTACACTGTATGTATGTATGTATGCACATACATACATACAGTGCCCGATTTACCATCTTAACTGAGACAATTATTTTGATGTAATGGCTGCCAACATGAAACATAGAAACATTGAAAGGATCTAAATATTCACAGTTTAATGGGGTTACGAATGTTGTGAAAAAAAACTACCCGAGTTACCTACTGCTACTAGTAGTTCGATATAGAAGGGTCAGCCTTCATCATAATAATTGCCTTATAAAATGTACATACCACTAAAATACTCATCGACAAAGGAAATTTGTCAGCCGATGCTAATTAGCAGAAGACTTTAAGACAGACAGTTTAGAAATTGACTGCCAAATATAGATTACCTATATTGTATGTATATAAATAAGTTTAACAAGCCTCATAGCTCAGTTGGTAGTAACTCTGCCTTCTGCGCTGTAGGCTGTGGGTTCGATTCCCACCCAGGACAAACATTTGTGTGGTGAATATAGATGTTTGTTCTGTGTTTGGGTGTTGTATCATATAGTAAGTATGTATTTAAAAAAGTATTTAAGTATTCTATCCGTAATCTAGTTCCCATATTACAAGCTATGCTTAGTTTGGGGCTAGATGGCGCTGTGTAAAAATTAATGTCCTATAATATTTATTTATTTATTATTTATATATTTGCGACGGGTTAGCTCCCGACCTCGAGGCTTGCCTGGGCAAGGAAGGTAGCGAGTCTTACTAGAAAATACCCATTTAAATTATTTTTAAATTTGTTCGGGATCACCTCAGCCTTAGCGCAAGTCAGGGGAAGGATGCAATTTTCGATGGCGCGAATATCTCCAGAAAATGGTTTTTAGGTGTTGGGGATGACCCCAACCTAAACTAACGTTCGTAACGTTTGTGAAATACGTTATATAAATTCCGAAATTCTATGGTTAAAATAGTTATATGGATAAGTTCATGCATTTTTGTAGTTGGTGCCAACTTGTTTTTATTGAAGTCAGTTCATTTTTTTTTATTGAGTATATCTTCCTTATTTACTCATTTTAGTTATATGTTAACATGATTTTATCACATTTCACGATTTACTACAAAAAAGTCGTTGGTCTCCGTCCAGAATCGAATCCACGACTACCAAATCTATTTCATTACCTTATTATACGTTTATTACCTTTATTTGATTGGAAACATATAACTACAGATAAATATCTGTAGGCACCAGTTATCCGTTTCCAATCAAATAAAATGTAAATCGAATCACATTTGGCAGAGATATCTATGATTTGTATTTAACAAGCCTCATAGCTAAGTTGGTAGTTACTTTACCTTCTGCGCTGTAGGTTGTGGGTTCGATTCCCACCCAGGACAAACATTTGTGTGATGAATATAGAGGTTTGTTCTGTGTTTGGCTGTTGTATCATATTGTACGTATGTATTTACAAAATTATTTTAGTATTCTATCCGTAATCCAGTTCCCATATTACAAGCTATGCTTAGTTTGGGGCTAGATGGCGCTGTGTGACCAAAGATTTGTATCGGATTTTGACTCAAAAATGGGACCAATTATAGGCAGACACCTTAATCGATAATTAAAATAATTTCGATCTTGTTTTTTGGGAAGTCGGTTAAAAACGGATGCTGCATGGGAGTTTTTTTTCGGTGCACATTATAAATGTAAATTAACTAGTAGTTCGCCACGAACGGAGATCTCGTGATGGTCTTAGGTATATCATCACGGAGTTCTTTCTTAAAAAACGTAATTAACAAACCTTACTTACCATAAGCACTTTTTCTCAATCTTTCTTTATTCCCCTGAGTGTTTGGGGCTCTCTCTTTTTTTGTAACTCTCATTACCTATATGCTTAGCCGTACGTCATAGTGGGTGGGCTTACTACGATAAGTGAATTAAGTCACCCCTTATTAACATTAAAATCTTGATGTGTTTTTGAAAAGTTCTCTCAAAACCGTTGCCTTAGTAATCGTGGGTGAACCAAAATGGCAGCAGCTTTTTTCTGTGTGTAAACAAAACTTTAACTGTGAGCGCAATCTGTCTGACAAGCGTGGTAATTGTGGCCAAACCTTGCAGTTGGATGAAATTCTTTCCACATTGTGGTGGACAAATAATGTGCTATGGGATATGCGCAGTCATATCGTTTGCATGACATCCCAAAATAAATTATTGGTTGTTATTGACATCCATGGTTACGCAACCCTATTGAGTGAATAACAAAAACTATACAGACCAGTTTAAATGAGATTCTGAATACCTCCTATATTGCAATACCTGATGATAAACCTTTGCCCCTTTAGGTATCCTAAAAACCATCCCTAATGTGGTGAATAAACCAACTTCTGAAATCTACAGTCTAAACCCCCATTTCATATGATATTTCAAGTTTTCATTTACCCCATTTACCCCTTTTGTAACCCTTACCCATACAGGGGTGGTTACAACAAATTAAATAAAAAATTCATAGTGAAGACAACCCCCTGTAACAGTATATTCTAAAAGACATATCAAGCGTTTTACCCTTTGAACCCCTTTGTTACAAAAACCAGGGGTGGTTTTTGTAAAAAAATTAAAGTAAAACATGTATTTTTTAATAAGCAGCAGAAACTCTTTTAAATGACACCCCACAACCCATAAATCTTCTTGTCACACTTAACACCCCTATTTCTCAAAAACTACCCTAGTGTCAAAAAATCTTACACCTATTGATGAATATTCATATATTCTTTGCATATTGAAAAAAATGAATTGATCGCATCAACCATATGAAAGATATGGGCGAAAATGGTATTTCTTTTCACCCCAATATCTAAAAAACCATCCCACTTATCGAAAATCCCCCGCGACACTCAATTTCTATTTATGTTATCTCTTTACAGTTTAAATTTCAACAAAATCGAATAAACCGTTCGAAAGTTATGCCGTTACAAACATTGCCACATACATACATACATACATACATACATACATACATACATACATATAAACATACAGTGCCGGATTTCCTAACTTAACTGAGAAATCTTGTTCGCTTCGCTCACTCGATCAATGATGTCCTGTAATATTTATTAAGTTTATTCATTAGTTGATCGTTCATAGACGATATTATGATAATTCTAAAAATAGAACATGGTAAACTTTACAAATACATACCTTAGTTGTTGTTTGCTGGACTGATTTCATTGCAGAATCTCTTTCGTTCAATCTTAACACAACAAATTAGGCAACACGAAAAATGATTGCCTGATTAACTTAACTCTGACTGTACCCTAACCAAACTGTTTTGATACCTCAATGTTGATGCCCATATAAAATATGTATAATGTTTTCGGGGATTCATTTTGGACAACTTGTGCTCGAACGCAGTTGTGTTTCCGGAAACTTAAATACCTTTTGAAAATATAAGTACCTACTCAGATAAACGTAAAATGGTTCCAAACATATCAAAGTCTGAACAATGTTCAATACAAGAAGATATATTATCTACAAACGAAGTTTCTAAAGCAGGACCAAGAGATTTCAAGATTGTGTACAAAAATGTTATCATCTTCGGTTACTGGCATATTGCTGCTGTGTATGGAATATATTTGTTCTTTACTTCAGCAAAGTTATCAACGATTTTGTTCGGTGAGTTAGTATAATTTTGTGGGCGGGCTCTTATTTAGGCCAGTGAATTTCAATTGGTTTTCAGCGTGACTATGCAGCCAATGTCTTTGGCACGCTCCCATCTGGTACCTACTGGTCTGGATTAGTTACTTAAAACACCGTTTTTATCGGTCTTTGGAAGTCTGACTGCTTTACATTTCAATTGTTAATTGATCTTGTTTGTGTATTCATTGCGAACGTCTAAAAATGGTCAACCTGTCGTTTTGTATGGATCAAAATGTTGCCTAATGAAAATTACGAATGAAAAGAGAGTGCATGTGACTTGTAAGTGACGTGTATTATGTGGTGTGACAAGGATGGATAAGACTAGGAGTCAGTACATCATGAGAAGTCTGAGAGTAGTGCCAGTAACGGGAAGAATGAGGGGTAAGGCCGAAGGGAAAGGCGCTGTTCACCCGGAATCCTCAACAGTCTGAGGAACTGGCTATCTTACCTCTAAATTCCGGAACCTACAAATTTAGAATTGTTGTTATGGCGACCGAATTAGGTAAGATGGCGGTAGCTAGACTGGTGGACTTAAACAAAGTCCAACCACCAACCAAACCAAGCACAATATTGTACCGCCTTGGGGATCGAACCCGGATCCTGGATCTGATATCGGTGGGCGAACCACTAGGCCATAGTGGCGGTTATGGATGGACTTGTCATGCGATGGAAAGACAGTCATTTAACTAAAATAATGTTTGGTGTGAATGTCGATGACGTAAGAGTAGAGGTAGATCGAGGTAGAAATGGATGGATTGTGTGAGAGACGGCATGTATGAGGAGTGGATGTCGAGTTGACGGGAGACAGGGGAGAGTGGATGAGCAGAACGTTCTGTGTCAACCTCGCCTAAGCGTGGGATAAGGGCAGGAAGAAGAAGAGTACATACGTAAAGTTGTTGTGTAGCCGACTGAATTATTGTAGGGGTTTTTGTTTATTGTACGACGGGGACGCACTTAACCTTCATCTCACCTGGTAACAAGTTGAGATAAGGCCAAAGTTGCAGGCGTACTTCACCCGAAATCCTCAACAATCTGAGGAACTGGCTATCCTCTAAATGCCGAAACACAACAATTTTTTTAAGAATTGTTGTGAGGCGGGCTTATACAAAATACTAATACCACCAACAAAACCAAGCACAATGTTGCTCCCCTGGAGATCAAACCCGAGACCTCTGGATCTGAAATCGGTGGGTTGAACCACTAGACCAAAGAGGGTATTAAAAAAAATGTATGTGCATAAAGAAATAAATTCCAATGGGATGGTGGGATTGATGTCTCGGCGTTAATAATAATATATTTTTTTAGGTACCTTTTTGTATGTACTAGCGGAGGTAGGCGTGACTGCAGGCGCCCACAGATTGTGGTCCCACAAAACTTACAAAGCCAAATTACCGCTACAAATCCTTCTAATGCTTATGAACTCCATCGCATTCCAAAACACCATCATAGATTGGGTTAGAGACCATAGATTGCACCATAAATACAGTGATACGGACGCTGACCCCCACAATGCCAGTAGGGGGTTTTTCTACTCTCATGTTGGATGGCTTCTCGTGAGGAAACATGAAGAAGTGAAGAAGAAAGGAAAGGTCGTAGATATGTTGGATGTTTACATGAACCCTGTTCTGAGGTTCCAAAAAACGTGAGTAATCTTCATAGTATAGTAATTCAGTAATATCAGAGTGTGAGAGAGAGTGAGAATTAGAAACATTTCTTGAAAATAATAAAAAGAAATATACAATAAATCATTTTGATTATTATCCAATTTTTACATGTATTATATCAATTTGTTGCATTAATGAAATAAAATGTACAGTTAAACTAACAACGTAATCAGTCGGATTACGTAAGGACCGTTACAAATGGCCTATTATAGGTGACTCAACTGTTCCAGACCAGTACCAGAGGGAAGCGTGCCCAAGTCACTGGCTGCATTGCCACGCTTAATAGCTATGCTAATTCGCTGGCCTGAATAAGAGCCATCCCTTGGGTTCACGTGTCGCCTCAATCAAAAGCCCCGCAAGATTTTTGAATACCCGGAGGGCATTTGTTGCATTTAATATGCAACAAATGTTTATATAAGTTATCTTAAAATAGTCAAAATAAAATAAATAAATAAAGCGCTTTGCTTTTGTCACAGATTAAAATATTAACCTTTGGCTGTGGCCTTTGGCTAAGTGACACTGTGTAAAATAAACAATAAGTATTTATTCTTAAAAATATTCGTGGTATCCACTCATCCGTAGATCTTAAAGCGATACAATATCATAAATGTATTCATAAAACGTAGTTAAAAATAAGGCCAAAATATTGTATAAATAAGGATTAAATTTACAAACAGTAAAGCTTAACAACGTGAAAAATTAAAGGAAAATAAAAAAAAGTGTATATACTTTCGTAATTTTTTTTTTATTTAACAGCTAACCTTATTTTTATATTTTACCGCACGTTTTATATCTTTATAGGTAGCGGCAAAGAAATAGACCCTTCAACTCTTTTGTGAGCAATTTCGGGGTTTTGCCCTTATTATGGCGCGGCGGGGTCAACTACTTTTGAATATGACAAATCTTTTCAGATATGCGATACCTTTCATTGGAGCTGTCTGTTTCGTCCTGCCAACAGTCATTCCAACGTATTTTTGGGGCGAAACGTTGAGCAATGCCTGGCACTTGACCATGCTAAGATACACCTTGAATCTAAACGCTACATTCCTAGTGAACAGTGCTGCACACCTCTGGGGCTACAAACCATACGACAAAAGCATATTGCCTGCTCAGAACATGTTTGCATCAGTGGTCACATTCGGAGAAGGCTTCCACAACTATCACCACGTGTTCCCATGGGACTACCGCACAGCAGAACTTGGTAACAAGTGCCTTAACTTCACAGCAGTGTTCATAGATTTCTTTGCGTGGATTGGATGGGCGTATGACCTGAAAACCGTTCCTGAAGATTTGGTAAAGAAGAGGATGGGGAGAACCGGTGATGGCAAGAATTTATGGGGTTGGGATGATCATGATTTATGCCAAGAAGATAAAAAAGCTGCTGTTATTCTTTATGGATATGGAAAATAGTATCAGTAAGGAGACTGGCGAGACTGAAGAGGACTGTTCGCTTGTTTTGGAAGTAGTAAACAGGTGGGTACATGACCTTGATCAGCGGGACCAGTGTGTATATAATACCTACAAATAAGGTCAATAAAACTTCATACATACGTAGTAACTACAGATTTTTATTATACCTATTAATTATATTACAAATATCAATAACTAGCTGACAGTGCCCGTGCTTTGCTACGGTAAAATAAGAAAAATGAAAAGAAAAATAAATTAAAAATGTAAATACCTGGCTATAATACTGGAGTCAAGAACGACAGGGTTCCTAGTTTCTATATACCTAAACGGCCCGTCCCGATACTTCTGAAACTTATGAAATAAATAAAAATAGATAATATAGAAGAAAAAAACCTGGTATTCAATATTTGTTAGCAGTAGGCATAAGTATCATTGAATTTTGTAAATCTTAACAAAGGTGGAAGCGCACTCCGACGTCTCGACCCAGAAACCTCAACAGTCTGAAGAACTGGCTAACTTACCTCTAAATGCCGGAACACAACAATTGAGAATTGTGGCGAAAAACATAAGTAAAATGGTGGTAGCTAGCTAGGCCGAATTAAACAAAGTCCTACCACCAACCAAATCAAGCACAATATTGTAAAGGAAAGGAAGGTAATTTGGAATGCCATTTTGTTTTAGGCCTGTCTTTTTTTATTTATGGTATAAATAAATAAAACTTTCATGAAATAGAAGCAAAATGTGTTTACTATCAATCTGCAAGCTACCAAAAACAACAAAACATCACTATTACGTAAAATTTTAAGTTGAACGCAAAATGGCAGCATTCAGTATATTACTTGTGGTCAAGGTATTTTGGAATAGAGGTATTCCAAGTTATATTCACTATGCTTAACTAAGTTATGTAGGATATTATTACGCCATTGTTTTTAATGAAAATGTAAGGCTTATGAATGCAAATGATATCCAACCCTTTAAAATCGGTCCGTAACTTGACTGAAGGTAATTTGGAATATTAAAATGGTATTCCAAATTACCTTTAGTCAAGTCGTAATTGAGTGTGACATCTGACTGAAATATGTATGTCTAAAAAGGATATTTATTCTATAAAAAATAAACTTAATTCAGTCCCTTTATTTTTTATTAGGTTATTGTCAAAAATCACATATGTAGGCACATGCACCGTGCACCCAACCCTCACACATGAAGCACTGCACCCATTCTTCCCCCCTCCTGTCTTTACTGTACTTTCCATTACAAAAACACACTCATCTTCTGTTGGTGGTTTTACACGATTAAAAGTTTCTGTTTCTCCTGACGTATCTGACTTACGACTGTTATAAGAAATGAAAGATTCTAAGCTTTTAGTGTCATCGTCATATATTTAGTGTTATTTTTTGCCTGTCTTTGAAGCATTTTCTGGTCTATTATTTTTTTGTTTTTCTTTCTTTTTAGCTTCAGACTCTTCAAGATCCCTCTTATAAGGTGAACTTGTTATAACTGCTGGCTTACGACCTCTATTTAAACAGCGTTTCTTTGTGATTGGTAGAGGTGAAATGTCATAGGGAGACACATATGGGTTGGCTTGAGGACTCCTTGGTGGCAAATTTGACGGCCCTGCTCGGTCGTACTCCATGAGGCCAGTCGGTGTTACGGGAGCATTGGCACTCGGTCTTCTTGCTGCTCATGGGCCTCACCTGCTTTTTCTGATGCAGACTTTATTGCAGCAGCTATAAAGTCTGCATCAGAAAAAGCTTGCCTGTTCAGTCGATATATGCCACCTACGCTAAGTCCTTTAGCAGCGAGTTTTCCTTGCTGACATTTCAGGTAAGCTTTCCGAACAAATCCATGATGTCGTATTGAGTCAAAGGCCTGTTATTTGCTCTCAACCACAACCTAATCTCTTCACTGTAGTAACTTTTGAGAGGACTCATAAACGCTCGGTCCAACGGTTGAATTTAATGCGTGCAATGGGGTGGCAGTGAAATTATATTCGCATGCTCTCTTCTTGCAATATCAACCACCTCAATGTTTTTTGTGTGACTGAAATGTTCATCTAGCAATAACAGCACAGGGGAAGCTTCGGTTGGTCTCACATATTTGACAAAATGTTTACACCACTGGGTAAACAAATATGTTTGAATCCACCCCGAAGGATCTCTACAGATGGCGCTCTACAGATGGAACCAGAAGGAGCACCTCTCGTCAGGGCATCTGTCATGTTTTTTCGTGGATAAACGATAATAGGCACGAATATACCTGCTGGGCTCATGCAAGTCACAATAGCTACCAGTGAGCCTCTTTCTGCTGACGACATTGCACCGATCTGTTTTTTTCCACGACGGCCAATGATTTTTGGAATCTTGCTTTGGACAACAGATAGTCCAGTTTCATCGACATTAAATATTCTGTCTGGTGTGAAGTTTTTATCCTCATAAATATTCTCTAAGATATCATAGAACTCGTTCGTCCGTGCTTTGGTAAATCCACGTGCTCTAGCGAAAGAGGTTCCTGATGGCTTACTCATAGATAAACGATTTTTGTGTCTCTTTAAAAAACCTTGTAACCAATACCGGCTATTTTTTTCAATTGCTAATAACGAAATGACAAAGTCTTGAAAATGATGTATCAAATGATAGCCAGTTCCTCAGTTTGTTGAGGATTCCTCCACCTTTGGCCTTATCTTAACTTAGATGGTTAGATGAAGGCCAAGCGCTTACCCGTCGAAAATAAATAAAAAAACGGATGCGCTCGGGCGTAAGTACCCCTAAACGCCGCGAGCGCTCGGCGTTTAAGTGGATATATAAATTAGCGAATATTGGAGCTCAAAACGGAGCAACGGCAGATTATTTTTTTTATTGGAGATAATCAAGCGTTTGACCACCAACTCACATGTAAAACAAGTAAATAAGTATGTGGCCTAAGATGGAGCACGCTTGCCTAAAAGGAACCTATTTATTCTGGACTTGAAGACTCCAAGATTGTACTCGTGCGGAAAACAGACGAAGGCAAGGAATTCCATTCTATACCAGTATTAATGATAAAGGTAGAGGCGAAACAAACAACAAGGTAGCCAGCCGTACGTCTGCTAGTCCGGTGGTGGAAAGAGGATGGAGGGATTAGGTCAAAGATATCGATTGAGGCTTCCTTGCTATTTGTAGTGCTTCAGTCATGTTTGCCGATGCTATAGTGGCAGATTTTAAAGAAATAATGCGTAAAATATTTGCCTCGCTACAAAAAGCACAATATAGGTAGGCAGCAATAGAATCTGCATGTGAGATTAACATGATCAACTGGTAGGTACATTGATGTTTTTGGTCTATAATAATGCAATGTTTGTGATGGCGAAATAACTCTCGAACTAAAAATACAGTTATCGCCCATATCTTTTGAATGGCTGATAAGATTATTCAATCAGATTAGTCAATTCGAAGTTTTAAATATGCAAAGATTATATTAATACTATTTTTTTTGACACAAGGGTAGTACTTTAAAAATAGGGGTGTTAAGTGAGACTAGAAGTTTTTTGGCCTATGGGGTTGAAAGAGTATCGTTTGCAAATTAGTAAAATATAGATTTAACTTTTAAATAGGAGTGGTTTTTGTAAGAAAGGGGCGCCACTTACTGTTTTCTACCCACCTACTATGACGTACAGTCGGTGGTTTGGTGCTTTGCTCTCAATATGGCTTTGCAAACAATAAGAGTTAGCAAGATGAGAGTGCCCCGGATACTCAGGTGAATAAAGAGAGATTGAGTAACGTGTTATGAAAGCACACTATGATCATTTGTTAATTACGTTCTATTTGAGAAATAATCTTCGTGGTTATAACTAACTCAAACCAGACATCACGAGATCTCAGTTCGGGGCTAACTACTAGTATTATTATCATTCACAGATATCCAAATACTTACGTAACTACCTAAGTTAACAGATAATACTAAGGTACATACTGTCCACATTGAGGGCCTCGACCCACACGATTTACAGCCAGTTTTCTACAAACGTTATTATGTACATAACATTTCCACATACCCCTATATGGTGTAGGTTTTTGTTGTAGGACATACTAAGTACGATCCTTACACACATGCCTTATTCTGATCCACTCTCAGAGGCCGTTTTCGTATAGGGCGCTTATTTCCATACATTTGGCATTTTGGGTTTACAATTAGCGGAATAGTAAAGCAACTGTAGTTCCTTTAATTGTCCGCTAACCAAATGTATAGCAATAAGCGCCCTACACGAAAACGAAAAAAGTTTCAGTTAGCTGTCAGAAACTCATACCAAGGCCTCAGCATTGCTTCAGACATGCTCGAAAATATCTCCTGCCACAAAAATCGGACCCACTCCAGTGATAATATAATGGTTACACTCTGAAATTAAGGAGATATCATACAAATACGTAAAATGATCCGTGCAATGGATAAATCGACCAAGTTTAAATGGCAACTGAAAAGCGGCCTTACCATAGATTGTGTTAACCTTCTTAATTTGGTAGTATTCTAGATTAATTTTAGTTAGTACTGTTCATCTCCGTAACCATAGTCTGCACAAATTTTATTTTAGCATACACATTTATCTCGCGTCGGACTTTTACTGATGACGTCTTTTTTTCATGTAAGTCCATTTTGAAAAAAAGATGCCGCTGGAAGAACGCGTGAAAACGTTCTCCCAGCGGCAACTGTTTTTTCAAATATCTCAAAAACGGCTGGATGCACAAATTTTAAAGTACCAAACACATTTACACGGCGTCACTAAATAATTATTTAGCCAAGCAAACTCATGAAATTCGATTTTTTCCGCTGGGAGAACGCACACGGTAAAAACGCATTTGCTCGACCATTTCTTGACTTGTGGTGCAACATTGGTCACCACAACAGCAAGCAAGTCCTTTTATTATATACCAGGATAATTATTAGCATAATGTCCTCCTTGAAAATCCATTCCAAATGATGGTAAAATATTTTTTGAATTCTGACGAGTAGTTTCTGATATGACCTAACTTACTTACTACTTACCTATATCTCAATATAATATAAATGAACCCATTTCCCTTGGGGGAGCCCATTTCCCTTGGGAAATGGGTAGGCCTTTGGTGTGGGACGCTACTTGCGTCGACACCCTAGCGCCATCTCATCTGCCTGGGACATCAGTTAGGGCTGTTGCGGCGGCTGATTTGGCCGAGGATCACAAAAAGCGCAAACATAGTGGTCTCGACAGAGCTTACCTATTTGAGCCTTTTGGGGTCGAGACCTTGGGTCCGTGGGGAGTCGGTGCCCTCCGGGTTAACAAAAATCCTGCGTGGCTTTTGATTGAGGCCACACGTGACCGCAAGGACCCACAAATCCAAATACAAACGCCTGCTACCATCTTTAGAGCAAACATCTAAGCTGTGCTCCACTAAACCAGACAGGATGGTTAATTTATCATTATCTGATAATTATTTTATTAATTCATGTATTTATTTCAGATAAACTAACTATGTACAAGGGAATCAGTCAGATTACCTAAGGACCGTTACAAACGGCCTATAGGTAACTCAACTATTACTTAAGGTTATTTATGTTAAGCGGTCGCTTAATGATTTACAAAACGTATGCACCTAAAATGGCTGATGTGGTAGCTCTCCAGGAGACGTGGTTGCTTCTCTATGATATCCCATTGCTAGGCACTGTTTCAAGTGAATTTGAGTGTACTGTATATCTGCTGTGGACACATCTGTAGGGTTACTGAAGGGGAGACGGCATGAGGGAGTTGCCATTCTCTGGACAAAGGGAACTTTTGATAGCGTTCGTTTGGTGAAATTGCAAACACGAGGATTTTATTTGTTGACAGCTTATTCATTGCAGATGACGCTGCTTTTATTGATGCGACCCGGATGAGTATTTTCCCCGCAAAATGCTGATCTCCACAAAATCTCCAATCGAGCTGAGATTCCCCGCAGTTTGGGGAATTATAGTCCATCAAATCTAACCGAACCAAAAAATCGCCATCGAAAATATCCGATATTAATGAGAAATTGAAAAATCTATATTGATACTTCATAGGTAGGAAACAATAAATTATTAAATATATTAATTATTTCTGCTTTTTCAAAGTTGGCTTCCCACAGATAGACGACAGACTAAATTGGAGGTTGTATTGTACGTACTTGTGCCTACGGAGTGAACTTCAACTTCTTTATTTTCGCTTGCCGGTTGCAAGCGAAATTCGGGGCGAACTACTAGAATATAATTATATTTTCACTTCTCTTGCTCAAAAAGTGTATCATAATAGTGTAGCTTAGCGGGCCTAAAACTCGAGTTTAATACCTAGGGCTAAAAATATTTTTTTCTTTTTAATTTTTATCTAAAATCATCAGCCCGTACAAAGCATTCGGTCTCTTACATAAAAACTCGACTTCTTGGTGCTCCGTCAATCTTTTTTTTTTGAAAATAGAACCGTCTTGGTGATGTTTTATGAAGGTTGATTCTTCCCTTCACGGTAGAATGCGAACTGTTTTGTTGCGGGTTAGATAGATTTAAAAAAAAAGATGGAATTGGCGCTAAATCTCTAGAATTTTCTTCATTCCAAATCAGAAACTTTTACGTATAACTTCCCGACTTTTACTTCCAAATTGTGAACGTGAAAAATGTTATCAAGTGATAGTGAAGATGCTAATATGCAAATGGAAGAAAAGGGCAAAGAAATAATTATGAATCTGTTGCCGACAAAATCACGTGGACTATATTTAAAGAGTTACGAAAATTTTATAAAATGGAGAGATGAGAAACGTGTGGATTCTTTTACTGAAGGGGTTTTTCTCACTTATTTTGATGAATTATCGAAAAAATTCAAATCGTCGACTCTTTGGAGCACATATTCAATGTTAAGAATGACCTTAAAACGAGACACGACGTCGATATTAAAAAATATGTAAATTTGACGGCTTTACTGAAGAAATTGTCCACTGGATACAAGGCAAAAAAATCTAAAGTCTTGACGACACAAGAAATCGAAACATTTTTAAATAACGCTCCAAATAAACAATACTTGGCATCAAAGGTAACCTACTTACTTATCTACTCTACTAAATAAATAGATACCTACCTACATACCTAAAATAGGTACCTACCTAGGTTATTACGATTATTAACACACTTATATTTATGTTCAACCGGTTGCTTTAATTTATGGAATCAGCTGTGCATGTAGAGGAATAGAGCTTGCTAATATAACGATAGAAGACGTAGAAATGGATACAAACCTACAAGCTGTGAGTCTGCCGAACACGAAAACAAACAAAGAGCGTAAATTTGTCATCAGTGGAGAATACCTTAATATAGTTAAAGCCTATCAGGAGTTACGTCCCACTAATGTTTCAACGAGAAGTTTTTTTCAAAATTATCAAAATGGTAAATGCACAAGGCAAGTCATAGGCAAAAATAAATTTGGTAACATGCCTAAAGATATTGCCACTTATCTAAATTTACCAAATCCGGAACTCTACACGGGCCATTGTTTCCGCAGAACATCCGCGACTCTGTTGGCGGACTCTGGTGAGAATATAGCGACATTAAAACGGCATGGTGGATGGAGGTCCGATCAAGTGGCTGAAGGTTATATAGAGGACTTTTCATTTCGATTTCAACATTTCGACTTCCTGGCTAAATACCTGTATAACAATATTAATCAAACTCTCGAGATAAGTAAAACGACACATGCAGAATGCAAATACAAACTAAAACAATACTTACTCGGTCATAACTATGACGAAACGGAGGCACTACTAAACATCAAATTTTAAAAACATTATAATTATCTAACATCACACACAACATAAACACACACATATAGGCACACTTAGCATACCATACTAGACTTACATTAAATTAAAATAAACACAAACAATACATAACACTAACACCACAGCTAAACCGCTTACACATAATTACATTAGGTAGATATCTATATTAGGATACCTGTATAATCAATAAGTAATATCTACAAAACTATCATGTAAACAAGAGCCTAAGCAGAGATCCTTTGTGTCTAAATACAAGTTTAACTTAGTTAGAACAAATGATCAAAGTTATCGGACCGTTCACAATACATAATGCTGTTACCTAGCAGCACTTACATGCTAACAGTACTTACATGCTACATGAGCTGCTAGGTAACAGCAAGATGAAGGGATAAACCTTATTTGTACTTACTTTATACATATCTAATTAAGTTTATTTTGTACGGTAATCTACAAACCCATGGGCTGCGAGCTACGTCAGCCAACACACAACTCAAGACCAACAACGTCACATACGCTCAAATGACTGCAAAAAGTAGCGAAACTACCCAGAGGAGCAATCATACAACAATAAATTAGACGAAATCCTGAAACTTATGACAGTATTCGATCAGCGTCTCAAGAAACTAGAAAATAGTGCTAAACCAGCTATTCCGAAGCTGAAACAATGATTAATACAATTAAAATTATGGCCTGGAATTGTAACGGGCTACAATCACATCAAAGTGAACTGCAAGTAGTCCTTGACTTGGAAAATGTAGATGTGTGCCTCATATCAGAAACACATTTTACAAAAAAATCATATGCAAAGTTTAAAGGCTACAGAGTGTACTGCGCAGTTCACCCAGACAATAAAGCCAAAGGTGGAAAAACTTTGGTAAAACTAACAAAGTTAATCAACGCTGCTTTAAGGCTGAAGTACATGCCAGACCTATGGAAAGTTGCTGAAGTAATAATGATAGCAAAACCAGGGAAACCACCTAATGACGTAACATCATACAGGCCTATTTCACTGTTACCTATCATATCAAAACTGTTTGAAAAATTACTTCTTAAAAGACTTAATACCATCATAGAAACAAGACTGATTATTGCAGATCATCAGTTTGGCTTCAGGGAAAAAGCACTCGACTATAGACCAAGTCCATATAATTACTTATGTAATTGAAAACTCCCTTGAAAATAAAAAAAGTTTGTTCTACAATTTTGCCTAGACGTAGCTCAAGCAATGATTAAATTGTCATACGATTTTTTGTAAAGTTCTTGTAATGCTAATTCGAAACAATTCATAAAATGTCTAGATTGTTTCGCTTTGGTACTCTATAAACACACAAAATAGCAATTTTATAGTCCGTCAATTCCAATGCGTCATTCAAATTTTTGAAGCACTCAGAGTCCAGACATTTTTTTCAGGACTTTCCATTTAGTGATGTCGTTTCTTATCATGATATGAGGCCAGTGAGTAATTGGGAACTACAACATATTATTCGCGACCTTCTAGTACGAAGTGTTCTGTAATACAGATCACATCTATATTAATATTACGTTCAACTAATTCATTCAGATGAGTTTATCAGTCTTTTAGATTTGTTTATCAAACCTTCAATGTTCTGGTGTAAGACATGGAGTTTGTTATTAAAGAAAAAACTAGTTACTATAGTTGTTTGATAATTCCTTTTTTGTAGAGATGCTCTGCTCTATGTTTTTCTGAAATTTATCTATAAAGTATGCTAGGTCCTGAAATATTATGCGTAGTCCTGTATTACTTATTTATCCAGTGGGTCTGTGAAACATGCTTTAGTCATAGTGTAAATTCTGATTTGCGTCGAGTAAATGTGCATTTCGTTAAAATTAAATATTCTTCGGTTATAAGCCTCTTTTTGATAGCCATACATATAAGTTGCTGCACATTAGGTATATAATATTTGTATGTTATATCTCTTGTAGTGTTTGCTTTATGCGTTTAATCAGTTCAGTGTTGTTGTTCCATCCCAAGAAGTCTTGCTCGCTTATGAATATGATATATATATATATATATATATATAGTCTTGCTGCGTGAAATGAATCAACTTAGATTTCAGTTTTAATAATAAATGAAGGGTGTCTGATTGGGGGCTCAAATAATGACAGAGCTTATATTTATTCAAAGGCATAATTTTTTGTGCCACTGAAAGCACTTTGTTGTCTTGATTACTGCTGATTAGACATATTTTTGGTATCTATGTTGACTTTTTTTGACATAGGTTTTCAAAAGATATACCTCTTTAGAGGTTGTTTCCTTAAATATTTGAACCCTTACACTTAAATTTAGCATTGCTTATTTCATATAGGTAATCTACATACGAATTTTCAAACGTGTATCATGTACGGTTTCGAAAATATTAATAAATAAATATGCAACATTTCACTCCGAACTTTGAGCAGCAATTTGAACCCCTTGGGGTGAAGATTTTCAAAATTGCTTACTTAGTGAGCGTTTGCACACCAAGACAAACATACCCTCCAAATTTAATGTCTCCAGGACCAGGGACGCTACCGCCGACGGCGAAGCCGATCTCCATTGATGGCTTAAAATTTGCTTCATGAGAACTAGAAACGATTTTTACCGTCAAATGTACTGAACGGATAGGTTTCATAACATGTGTACACTTTTGAGATGGGAAACGCCATTTTGGATATGACACATACCCGGTAGGTAAAAATCGTTTCTAGTTCTCATGAAGCTAATTTTAAGCCATCAATGGAGATCGGCTTCGCCGTCGGCGGTAGCGTCCCAGGGGTTTAGGCTGTATGTTGATAATATATTTAGCAGTCAGAGGACTTTAAATTTTATAAATATTGATTATAGTAGGTATAGAATAGAAAGAAAAAAATAAATACTCGAGCACCACATGCTATTGCAAAATTTTAACACCTAATTTATTATTTTTAAGTTTTCTTTTCTTACCCATACCGTATGGATTTTTATTATCTGAAATAATCAATTTTTATTTATTTTTAATATCCTTATGTACCCTACTTAACCTTCAAGTATCAAGATTCGTTTTTTTATGCATTAAATCGGGCGTCAAGCGGTTTCGATGTGTGTAGGCTCTTTGCTGGTTGTGTGCTGGCTTAGATACCTAAATTCGAGCGCGTCAAAAACGTAATTCCGTCCTTTATTGAACTTTTAATTCCTCAATTGTTTTCATAAGATTTTGAATTCTACTATTATGATCCGTTGCGCTATCCTGAAGACTGTTGGCTTAATTGAACTTTTAATTCCTCAATTGTTTTCATAAGATTTTGAATTCTACTATTATGATCCGTTGCGATATCCGGAAGACTGCTGTCCCCTCAGCACGGGGAGGGGATAAAAAATATTTCCTCTGTTTTTATCCACCATCGGGAGACAAAATGCTCTCGAAGGTGGATAAAAACAGAGGACAAAAATTATATCCCCGGGAACTAGACGTATAGACGTCTAGTTCCCATATCATCTATTATTAGTTTGGGGCTAGATAGCGCTGTGTGAAATTAATGTCCTGTGATATTTTACATATGAATCTTTGATCTGTTGCTTATTTGTACCTAATCGTGAAATCGGCACCTAGGTGTAAATTGTTATGCTGAGCTACATTAAAATGTTGAGGGATATTTTTATTCATTTCGGCCTTGTCGGTCCTCATTGGCTTAACATAATATTCCCTACAATTTAAATAGATTTAAAAAAAAGATTTGAATCTAAAATGAGTTCAAATACGTGCGTGTCTGAACAGTTTTCATTGAAAAGTACAACTGATGAGCAACGTGAACGGTCCTATTCGATTAAGTACAGGAATATAATCACATTCAGTTATTGGCATGTAGCTGCTTTGTACGGACTTTATTTGAGTTTCACCTCAGCAAAGTTTGCTACCGTTGCTCTCGGTAAGTCGAATCGAATTTGGCATCCTTTTTTCTACTGATAAGGACAAGAGTCCAAGGTCTTCATTGCGTTACTATTTCATAATACATTCACAGGTTTCCTTCTCTACATATTAGCAGAGATAGGAGTGACTGCAGGCGCTCATAGACTATGGACTCACAAGGCCTACAAAGCGAGACTCCCTCTTGAAATTCTGCTTATGGTCATGAACTCCATTGCTTTTCAAAGCACTATCTTTTTCTGGGTAAGAGAACATAGACTGCATCATAAATACAGTGATACGGACGCAGATCCTCACAATGCAAGTAGAGGGTTCTTTTTCGCCCATTTTGGATGCCATCTGGTTAAGAAACACGAAGACGTTTTGAACAGAGGAAAGACTATTGATCTGACAGATATGCATGAGAACCGCATTGTCCAGTTTCAAAAGACGTAAGTAACCTTGCTTTATTTATTTTTTATAAATGATGGGTCATTCTCGACCTCTGGGCTTGTCTAGCTCTAGGCTAAAGTAAGGGTAAGATCTACGGTTGGACTTTCCTAGAAGACAGTGGCGGTATACCGCGCACCGTCGGAACATGGCAAACCGCTTGACGCCGGACTTTGACAGGGTGGTCGCAAGACAAGCGGACCTTTATAGGTCCTATACCACCATTGTTGTAATCATTCAGCCAAAACCTTTTTTTTTTGTACGACGGGTTTTTCAAGTTATGATAAGGCCGAAGATCGGAGCGCACTTCAAAATCCTCAATAAGCTGCGGAACTGGCTATCTTACCTTTAATGCAAAATACAAAATTTAAGAATTGTTGTTACGGCGACAGAATTAGTTAAGATGGTGGTAGTTAGCCAGGCGGACTTAAACAAAGTCTTACCACCAAACAAACCAAGCAAAATACTCCCCTTGGAGATCGATCCCTGGACCTCTGAATCTAACACCGGTGGGCGGACTACCAGACCACAGATGCGGTTAACTGTAATCGCTAGCAAAATTTAGCATTGCCGTTGCTAGGGTGATACTAATAAACACACCAACCCAGAAAGTACACATGAGTACTTTTGATCACTAAACTAAGTATTTTCAATCTAAGTACTTTGACTAAAGTAGTTTTGAGTCTGCCCGCGACCACGGCTGGTGCAACCCTGCCGAAACGTTGGGATAAATATAGCTAAAATACGCGATAAATACCCGTTTCTCGAATTAAAATAATACTTTGATTAAGTAATTGATTTCCAGGTATGCGATTCCCATCATTGGCTCTTGCTGCTTCGTCCTACCAACGTTGATCCCTGTGTATTGCTGGGGCGAGACAATAAGCACTGCATGGCATCTCAATATGCTTAGATTCACTCTGAACCTCAACGCTACATTCCTGATAAACAGCCTCGCTCACAAGTGGGGATCCAAGCCTTACGATAAAACTATTCTACCAGCTCAGAACATATTCGCGTCAGTAATCACATTCGGAGAAGGCTTCCATAACTACCACCACGTGTTTCCTTGGGATTACCGAGCTGCAGAACTTGGAAACGCATACTTAAACTTGTCAGCTGCGTTCATAGACTTCTTCGCGTGGATCGGATGGGCTTATGATCTTAAAACTGTGTCTGAAGACGCAATAAAGAGAAGAATGTTTAAAACAGGGGATGGAACAAACTTGTGGGGTTGGGACGATAAAGATTTTAGTGATGTTAGTAAAAAAGCTGCCGTGATACTATACGCGGGAGACGGGAAATTGAATGATTAATTTCAAACTAAACTTATCATGGGTGCGAGATAGATATGGGTTTGGTAATAATTATGATTAAAAATAAAGGTACCTACTTGAAATAACGCAAACCTGTATTACTTCAGTTTTTTAAATCACAACACCGTTTGCGACATTTATTATGAAAACGGCTCTATGTCAAAGCATTTAATTGGACCACCAACAGATTAGGTACCCATACTTACACATAGTTACACTTACTAAGCTCCTCTGATTAAAGTTAGTGTGGCTAACTTTAATCATGCGTTAAACAAGTAAGTAGAGCAAGTAACTCAACTAAATTCTTTTGATAGGTACTTTTTCAAAAAATGGGAGAAATTAAGAATAAAATACCAATGAGATGGCAGCTAGGTAACTAAAATGAAACATTCTCAAACTTATACCTACTTGTCTTTTAAAATTTAATTTATTAAATATATATATGGTAGGCTTACTTTAACGACAACTAATGACATCTTTCAGTTTTACTAACCTATGTTTTCCCACTGCTGGTCAAAGGTCTCTCTCATACTTCAGACCTCTACATCTACGTCTGAACAATTCTTTTCACGCCAAGATAGCACCGGCCAGTAGTAGCATGGCGTGCACTTTAAGTGTCAAATAATACTGAAAAGACCGTCGTCGCTTGGAAAGGTTGAAAAGGTCATGCGCGTGTTTTCAGCGATCTAGCCAATGGCGTAGCGGGCATAGAATAGCTTAATGTAGAATATAAAATAGACTGGTGAAGAGGAGATATTATGTAATCGTAGCGTCGCAGCCGGCCTCTGCCATCCTGGAGTCTATCGGCTATTACCACGTTTGTTGCAATTGCAGCACTCCGTGAAGGCAATCATTTACAAATCATTATCAACTTGAGAGCAGCTACCTAGTTTTTAGAAACTTTTTGGATGACACGCAGTGACACAAATCTTTTGTCAATTTTATTTGTGCTCAACGTCATTGAAACAGAATTATTGCAGAAATGTAGAAAGAAACAATACTTTTGATGGATATTTGATAGTGATTTTACAAAAAAACTCTTCAAATGATTCTTCGATTATTCCCTAAAAGCATCATAGAAGCATCCAAAAGTGTTGCTGTATAAGGTTTACATCGTTAGTGTATATTGTTTATTTTTATCAGATGCTCCGAACATAACACATGGAGAGGTAAGACCTATTTTTGGAACTATGTCATTGCCGAAGTTGTATTATAATTTTTAAGGTTTGCTTTTCAAAGGGGCCTATACCGAGCTACGATCTAAGAATCTAAGGCTCGCAACTATTAAAAAACTCTTGCCTATATTTACTAAATTTATGCTCATAATAGTTATTTATTTTCATTATACGACGGGGAAGCCCCGAAATCCTCAACATTCTGAGAAACTGACTATCTTATCTCTAAACGTAAACATTTTGTTGTGGCGACAGACTCAGGTAAGATGGTGGTAGCTAGCCAGGCGGACTATAACAAAGTCCTACCACCAACTTAACCAAGTAGGTAGAACATTGTTTTCCCTGGGGATTGAACCTGGATCTCTGGAGCTGAGACTAGTGGGCGAACTGTAAATATGTTTCAATAAATTCCGAGATATAATTGCCCGTGGATGCTAGAGACAGCTAAGGGATTAGGTACTCCTGACGAGCAGCAGCCACAATACCAGTGCGAAGCTAGATAAATTGGTTGACCGTAGCGGTAAGAAAATAACCTGTGAGTACTGACCCGTGATCACTGATCTGTGATCACTGACATGTGATCACTGAACTGTGATCATTGACCCGTGATCAGAAACGCCGCCTGCTGCGGTTGTATCGAAGATCCAGTTATATAATTGAACTCATTTGTTTTTTAGGATGAACTTCATAATCCAGGCATTCGTCTAACTTTAATAAGAAACCGTCGCTATGACGAGAGCGAGGAGGTAAAACTAGCCACAGTGCCGCATCATGTAAGTCTTGGATAATAATATTTTGGTTTGACATTTCCTTGCAATAACGGTTGCTTTTTGCATTTTGGGGTTCCGTACGCAAAGGATGCCAACAGGACTTTTTCTTTAGCCTACGCTACGGTAGGGACAAACGTCCCTCGTACCATAAAAGGACATAGCTGGATGAAATTTTCAGAGAATAAGAGAGAGATATGATTCGGTCATTCTTGACATAAGGCGTTCTTCGCCTAATTACCGTACCCTTTTTTATTTTTTGCAAATTTGTCTTAAGCACATGAAATATGAAACAAATCAAAGATACAAATTAAACAATTAATCAGGCATTTGAAAAGTTGCACAGTTTAAAGTGGTTTTCTAATCAACGAGACTTAAACATTTTATGAGTACGGTAATTAGATAATTATAATAATAAATGTAACAGTAATTAGAAAAGATAAATAAGTCGATTTAAAATTTTAATATCAAGTATTAATAATTTGTACTACACAAGTAGAGGTATATTATTATTATAATATTAAAACTAACGTTATACTCTAAACTGTCGTATATAAAACACAAAAGAAGACACTTTCAGTGAAAATTAACTAAGTAAAAACAAAACAAAATTAAAAACATATTTTCTTAATTGATATTTTTTTCATTTTGCTAAAACAAAATTTCAACAAGTGACAGCTATTATGCTTAAATTAGTATCACTGTGTATTTACATGTAAATCAATTTAGACTTTTATAGGAAAGAATGTATCAGACTAGTCTTCTTACAAAAATGGATTCTTCTTTTAAAAATAAGTTCAAACTTCTCACAACTCTATACCATCTAGTACCTATCACTGAGTATAAGTAAATCAACTTTTTTTTAAGAGACTACTTAACTATTCATATTATGGACTAGTGCGACTTAGTGTTGAAATCGACCGCCTCTGTGGTCTAGTGGTTCAACCCATCGATTTCAGATCCAGAGGTCCCGGGCTTGATCCCCAGGGGAAGCAATGTTGTACTTGGTCTATATAATAACAATTCTGAAATTGTTGTGTTCCGGCATTTAAAGGTAAGATAGCCAGTTCCCCAGTTTGTTGAGGATTTCGGATGAAGTGCACTTCCACCTTCGGCCTTATCATAACTTGAAAATCAGTTGAGATGAAGGCCAAGTACATCACCGTCGTAAGAAAGAAAAAACATATCATGAATCAATGTAGTAATAAACTTTATAAAATAGCAATTAGAAATACATGGTAATTAGTATACGGTAATTAGAAAACGATAAATTTTCTTCAAAATTTCGAATATCTACATTGTATGCAAATACTGGCTTAGTACAATGTACGGAAGCCAAATTACTGGCACTATTTACATAAGCAATTAGTGTCTACCTTAAATAATCTGCAATTAAATTGAGATTATGGTAATGAGAAGTTTTAAACCAAGGGGTTATAAATATACACTCAAAAATTTATAGGCGGCATACAGAAGTTAGAGACATGCAAATGCTGATGGACCGCGGTATGAACTGAGGACTCGCAAATCCTAGCGCCTACAAAAGTGATTTGCGAAATAGTGTTATTTAAGGTGCCCCCAGGAGCAGAAAATGTCACAGCAGTTAAAACTTTAGGTCGGACATGTGGTTACACTAATTATAATTATTTACAGACTGGTTCTATTGTATCGATATTTTGTTATGCGATGCACAAAATGTTGAATGGAAAAAAAACAGTACTATTTAAAAATGACAGGCAGGTTCGAACATTAAGTTGGTGTGCGGACGTCACGGTTATTAGAGAACAGAGGTTTGTGAAATGAATTTAGCCACAACTACTTAAAACAGAGGCCTATGTTATTGTTTACAGATAGATACGAATGCTAACTAACATATAAAAATGTAAGCATTATTGAATTTGATAATATTACTGATGATACAAGCCCGGACATTATAAAAACCTGCTAATCGGAGAATGGACGAATTATGTTATTATGGCGTAATAAGAAAATTATAAAATTCCCCAGACATATTATAAAATTCCCTAGACCAGAAATGTATTTTATTGTATTTTACTATAATATTTAGTATTCTGATATCTGTGCACTTTTTTGGCTTGCTATGTGGAACCCTCAGTTATCGTGTCCAACTCGCATGTCGGTTTTTTTGCTTGCTTCTTTTAACTACTTGGCAGGTACTTTTCTTCGTACATTATTTCGACACTAATTTCTTGTTGTATGACAGGTATCTTTACTTGTTAATTATAATCTATCACACCAGACCACATCAGCAGCTCAAAACACTAGCGCCCTCACTCACAGTGATTATAAACCGGATAGGACTGCAAGAGCTACATTTGCAGATATTTTTTGCATGAACTTATACTGCATGCAATGAAAAATACTGAGAGGCGCTTTCTGGGAAGGCTCGCTCCGTCGTAGACCTCGTCCTGGCCCAGGAACGCCTCGAGGCCAAGACCTGACCCATCATACAAAAGGATAACATGTTTCTCCAAACAGGTGCTATTCTTCAGAATATACAACAAGTGGACTCTTCAGTATCGAGCATTTTGCGCTGGCAGTATCATCACCACGGAACGAGTACTGACCTCCTCTGGATGCTTTCTGACTAACAGGAAAAAGTAAGATTATTTTCATTTGCAAGAAGTGATTGGATTCTTAGGCTCGGCGTATCCCTGTGGATATATAAATAAATAAATATTACAGGACATTAATTTCACACAAAGCCATCTAGCCCCAAACTAAGATAGGTACTGAGGAAATTACGATAAAAACCTCATCATACGGTTGAAAATGCCATGCCAAAGATAAATTAGCGACGAGCAGGAGCGACAATTGCCTGGAGAGTTTTGCTATAGTAACCATGACCAAGTCTACATCCATATCATCGTCATAAATATAGTCTTACGTTTGACTACAATCTCGCCTGATAAAAAGCGTATCTTACGATGTAGCACGTCGGTCGTTTAGAAGAAGGGTTAGAAGTCCCCTATTCATATTCATTCCACTAGGTGTACGCATGATGAAAAAGGTACTAAAACGTTTAGTACAGTATGGGTAGGACGCTAACGAGGTAAGAGTCGTAATGCTCCGTGTCTCTGCTATTCCTGTGGCGGAAGAGAGATGGCGGGATCAGGTCATGACGCTGCTATCTTGATGTGCGCTTTTCTGCGCTGTTGATAGTAGCTTGACATCGACATCGACACTCTCGCAATGAGCCACGAAGTCGCTCTTTAGCAACAGTCGAGTCCACGCGCTGTGAGGCTGCGTCCAAGAACCGTAGACTGGGCTGGCTTAGCTAGCTCAAGTAACTACTGCAAACTCCTTTTTGCAGGTACACCACGTTGCTGGCTTGTAGGTCGGTTCTTTTAACTTATTTTCGCGTTACAGTATTACGCATTACGCATTTTTTGCTCTATTTTATGAGCTACCATCTGAAATAGCTTACGTTCTCTATTCCCGTTCAAGGTTTCCTGGAAGAAACCAATTTTAACGCTAAAGCCGTCCATTTTAGGTACTCATACAGTGTATGAATACCTAAAATGGACGCCATGTTTGTATTGTTGGGCGTAATTTCTGGCTATAGTAAAGTGTTCAATCATTCATTCAAATTGATTGGCAACATTGAATGCACCAATCTTGCTCTAAGCTTGGCGAATGTGCGCACGATATCTTTGACCTTCTCTCTCCTTCCCTTTTCCACCACCGGACTAGCTGATATGTACGGCAGGTTACAACCCCGTATCTTGTAGTTGTTCCATTGTGTCGAACACATCGGTTCGCCTCTACCTTTTTCATCACGACCAAATCATATAAGCAACTAAATATTAATATAGGTATGGTTCACTTCTGAGGATGTATTCAATGGAATTAAAAAACAGAAACAAAGTGGTTTAGCAGGATTAACTCCTGATGGTATGACCTGGAGTCAATTTTAAAACGATATGCCATATATAAATTTAGGCTTGAGATCTGAGATATATCCACCGCATTGGCTCTCCAATTAATATATATATTGCCATAATAAATGTATACATAAACTGATACATTGCAGTATTATGATATACTGCTGGCTAAACTAAGTGCAATTGGCTTTTCCCCTTACCTTTTACATCTCCGCGAGATCGACGCCAGTATGTTAGGCTCGGTATGTAAGAGTCCTCACACATTCACATGAGATTTGGCGTCAGTCAAGGCTGAGTATTGTTTTGTGCAAATGGTAAATGGTTCTTCGACATGCGAAGTGTCTCTTATTTGTAACGTACAAAAGTACGATTTTAAAATATACTTTTTTTTACTATACGACGGGAATGTGTTTGGCGTATATCTCATCAGACTTTTTTTCACCTGGCATCCTCAAGAAATTGACGAACTGTCGTGAATGTCGGAACACAATTTTTTAAAATAATTGTTGTTAGGGCGACATACGATGATGTAAGATGATGGTGGATAGCCAGTTCATTAGACTGTTGAGGATTCTTGATGAAGTGCGCTTCTTCCTCTGGCCTTATCATAACTTGAAACCAGGTGAGATGAAGGCCAAGCGCTTTCCCCGTCGTACAAAAAAAATAATTGAATCCCTAACTTTGTTATTCAGATACATAGTACACCCAAACCAGGTGAAGGTAGCTGCTGCGATTATGTCAACACTGGCTCAGTTACCCGTCTCGGATGACAGCAAAACGCAGCAATGGAGATCCATCCAGAAGATTTACTCTCAAAAGTTCTATAGATATCCTGCCTTCGATCTTTGTATTGTGGTGAGTTTGCACAAATAATGATGGCAAACTTTTCAAATATACTATAAAATAGAAGAAAATGATTCAAGTAGGTACTTATAACACTCTTTATTTTAATTCTACGGGGAAGCGTTTAGTTTTCATCTCACCTGGGTTTTTGATCCATTCGATCTCTGGACCTAATACCAGGTAATTTAGCTAGCCTAATTAATTAATATGTGCACCACCAACTACCTCTTTAGCCATGAAATCCTCTCCAGCCAAAGGTTGTCTGGCCGAAATCGCTTCTTAGCGATAAGACCGCCCATTGTATATTCAAGTTATCCAGTTTTTATTTTTAAGGTGTGCAATAAAGTATTTTCATTCATTCATTCATTAATACCAGAAATCTCTCAAGGAAAGGTGGCTACACGAAGTGACGGGAACAAACGAAGTCGGTCACAGACAGTCAGGCGCTTCCTCGTCTCAATAACTAGGCTACCTAACTAATTAGACCACCATAAAATAAATTTCCTAGTAGCAGTTTTCAATAACCTGTCAATCCAAGTACTGTCGTGGGAGGTAGGTATGGACATCATCATCAACAGTTCATTAAAGTCCACTGCTGGACAGGGAATCCTAGGTCCAAATAGAGGAGGGTTTTGCTATTATCTTGCAGGCGGATTGGTGATCGCTGTAAAAGTGTTAGGTAATACAGAGAAGCCAAGCGCTGCCCTTCTTGTGGTGAGATCCTTTAGTCACGTTTTACGACATTCGCAGGCTGCAAACACCTGCAAACACCACCACTTACATACTGTAGGTACCTACATGTACAGACATCTATGCACAAATTAGTTTTATTTTTAAAATCTAGCTGAATAGTTATTCTAATACAACCTTTACAGTACAATTCTGTTTATATTATGTCCTCCTTGCCCTGAGAGTTGAGGGTCGATACCTTTATATTCACACCTTTAGTAATACCACCTTGCATCGTCTTCCTCAGGATCTGTTTTCAGCGACGTGAATCGTCGCTCGCGCTAGATCCCAGCGATAGATTTGGTCGCTCCGATGAAAATCAGATCAAATCAAACAAGTGTGGTCAAATAACCCTTTCTTTTATTTACAGCAAACCTCAAAACCATGGCTGTTTAATAATTTCGTGAATAAAATTCCATATGCCTCAAAAACACAGAACTTTGACGGTGTCTGCCAATCTTCATCAGTAAAATCCACCAAGGTTTGTATACCTACTTTAAAACATGTTTTTTTTTTTTTTTTTGTACGACGGGGAATCGCTTGGCCGTCATCTCACCTGGTTCAAGTTACAAGTTAAGATCCTTATCTTAAGTACCGAAGTTAACCGAAGGTGGAGGCGCATTTCACCCGGAATCCTCTACAAACCGTGGAACTGTCTATCTCACCTCTAAATGCCGGAACACAACAATTTTAAAATTGTTGTTATGGCGACAGAATTATGTAAGGATTTTCCTTTTTTAATCTCATATTTTATTTTCAGAGTTGGGCACTCGAAAAATTCGTATTTTCTGAACAATTACAACTCATTGAGAGGGATGAATGCGAGCAAATTTTGCAGAGAGCTTGTAGACTCTACTTTTGCACTGTTAGCTTGTATACTGCGCAACATTCTCACACGGTGAGTATCATTACTCTTATATCATCTAGCTTTGTAATCGATGTAAGCAGCTTGACATACAGCATTGTTGTTTATTTGGAGCGATGGGGCAGTTCCTAGGCTCGGTGGGGTGGTCTCCCAAACAATGTTTTTTTTCATTTCGAAAAAAAAAAAAAATGTTAAAAAAAATATTATACAATTATAATTGGATGAGGATAATCTAGGTTTGAAGCGCTTTTGCTAAAATCACAGTCTAAATTGAAATATATGTAAATCAACAAACAACGTTTGTATGGGAGACCGGTACTACGTGGCCTTTTTTTGTTCAAAGGCGTTTTTTCCAAAAATAACTTTACAAAATCACGTTTCTTGCATAGGGTTTAAAATGTTGTTATAGCTGCAATATAGTTACAGACAGACGGACGGACAGCGGAGGCTTAGTATTAGGCCCCGTTGGCATACATTGGGTACGGTACCCTAAAAAGTAGCTACCATTGTTGCAATTAATAAGTTGTAAATGCTTTCGGCCACCATCATACATAAAAATCCTTTGACGATAACAACACACGTTTCTGGTCAACAGGTTACAGTAGGTGGTGGCTTGGTCTGCCACGGGACAGGTGATCCTGAGGAAATAGATGAGAAACAAGGCGTCCTGGTTGGTGTAGCCTCTGTCATAAACTACGGGCTGCCGACGCTACACTCCAAAGTGGGTTTGTTCCACGAATGGGTCACAAACGGAGCTCGCGTGTGGAGAAGTGTGGGGTTACTGGTTATTTTGTTGGTGGTCAAATTGTTTGATTAGGTTTTTCCCAAGTAATTTTTATTTTGTTTGAAATATCATTGTTACATACTTTTTGTGCTTAATTTAATAAATGTATATGTATAGCTTGGATATCTGACCACATTTTTGCTCTTGAAGTCTTGTCTAGGCCAGAGCAAAGGACTTTTTATTTTTTGATTCAAGGCAGAATTTGAACGGCGAATATTGTTATCTCACTTACTGTCTTTGTAGCCTCGTTTTTAAAAAATATTTTTACGTATTTAATGTATGATCTTGTATCGTATTCGACAAGAAGCAGCAAATGGTTGGGGCTAGATGGCGTTGTGAAATGTCTTGATTATGAGAATGTTTCATGCCCGTTGTCATGTTGGCATGTTTTCATCCCATCATGGCGGCGTTCCCTTGGGGTATACGGATCTAGATCCTTGTCGAGGGTTTCTTTTTGTCTCTTGGAGATCTCGAAAACTGCCCGAGCTTTTCACCGATGTAATCGTTGGTGCCGAATTACCAAGCACAACAACAAGTTTATTGTATGGCACTGCCTTCGAATTATATGAACAAACCCTTAGTTATTTTTTAGTTTTTGGTAGTGAAGTCGGTCCCTTTTTTTTTTCAAAAACCATTAGCTTTTTTCGATGTAAAAACCTACGACACCACGACGGTATACATACCGTCATGTCGTAGGTGTGTGATGTGTCGACATACAGGATTCTGGGAAATATCTACGCAATGATGGGAACGAAGATAAATACAAATGACCTAGGCAAATGTTAAGAATCGATTCCTACTACGGTGCAGTATTTATATGGGTGCGAAGGGAACGAAGATGAATACAGATGACCTGAACAAATGCGATATCGATTCCTATTAAAGCGCAGTGTAGAGGTGCACTATGTCAGGATAATGGGAACGCTTTCTTGCCCCCTCTCGTTTTCCTACTTTTTTAATTTAAAAGCCAAATCTGCAATATATCCTTTCAAACAAAAGTATTTTTTCAAATCTGTTGAGAAATGACGGAGTTCTGAGGTAGCAAACATAAAAAATACGTAATGAAAGCCTTCTCTTTTTTTTAAAGTTGGCTAAAATTTACTATTTCATCTCGCTCGGTCCTTAACGCTGGACAAGACTCCGGCCTACCAGCCTTGTGTGTCTTGATTGTTCCAAGATACTCGTTTCCCTGAATAATACGTAGATGCTACATCGCTTTACCATAAAACGTTATCATTACCTAGATCACCAACGCACAAAAAACGATGTTCAAAATAGCAATATCCCGCTATATAATATGCATAAAATCATCAAAAAATTATCACAGTCTGCACAGCCGCTGCTACGGTTTTCTATAAAACGAACATAACTGGAGACTCTTGTGAAGAAGGTTCCAGCACGATTCCGGTTGCCACTCACCACTCCGACCAGCAATCCCCTTGGCCCCGATGGATCGTTATCCATCGCACATACTAAAGGTCCTCCGGAATCACCCTACAACAGGAGAAATATAAATAATAGTACATTAATGCAAAGGCCGCGAAATAGGCAATTGAAGTGACTCGAGTATGACACTTCACTAACACGACAGGCAATTGCCATTTCCGCCGAGACATATAATAGTGCTTTTCTTAAAATAATGCAGGGAAATAATGGGTGTTTATTGTATGATAAGTATGTATTTACAAAAAAAGTATTTAATTATTCTACCCGTAATCTAGCTACCATATTAGAAGCTATGCTTAGTTTGGGGCTAGATGGCGGTGTCTGAAATTAATGTCCTGTAAAAATAAACTAAATATCAAACTACAGCCACGGTAACATGATGTACATGTTAATTAATAAGATGTATATATCTTTTGCGCAACATTTAGAGTTGCGAATGACTTCTATGTATGTTTGATCAGTGTTTTGTTGTGCTGTCCAGATAGAGTCATGCTCTAGAGAATCAAATGCTTTTTTGTAGCATTTGATTCTCTAGATTTGTCTTCTTGATTCTCTATAAAGCACATGTACAATATTTGGCCATACTCGTTTGACTTCTCTATCATTTGAGTAACTACCTGTTTATGGTCCATCGTTGAAATCTTTTTCCGAAAGCCTGCTTGCTCACGCGGTTGATTTTCATCCAAGTTTGGTGTAATTCAATTTAAAATAATCTTAGAAAGTATTTTGTATATATTTGTTGTGAGGCTAATTGGTCTGTAGATACCAAGATCGCAACGATCTCCCTTCTTGTGTAATAAAGTTAAAATAGATTTTGACCACGGTTCTGGCGTCGTTTTACTTATCAAGATGTTGTTGAATATAATTTGTAACTGTTTTTGCAAGGAATTGCAAAGCGATTTCAAAGGATAGGGAAGTTTGTTTTCAGGGGCTAAAACTGGGAAACGAAAGGAGTAAAAGTAGACCGAGAGCTATGAAGCCATCTAAGGTTTGCGGACAATATTGTAGTATTTGCCGAAACTGCTCCAGACCTAAAAATTATGATTACGGAATTAGTACAAGAAAGCAAAAAGGTTGATTTGTTAGTCGTCATTGTATATTTTATACAGTACGTTTCTGAATATATTTTCTTGGGACAACTAGTTTTCTTCGAAAATTGTACAGAGAAAAATTGCATTAGCATGGAAGAAATATTGGGCATCAAAAGAAATTATGAAAAATAAAGACATCAAAATACACTTGAAAAAGAAAGTTTATGATACAACAATTTTACCATGTCTTACATACGGCTGTCAAACATGGTCGCTAAGAAAAGAAGATGAAGAAAAGATAGCTATACGTCAACGTAAAATGGAGAGAAGTATGCTTGGTATAAAACATTGAGATAAAATAAAAATACAATTATTCGAGGGAAAACTAAATTACTAGATATAAAAGAAAGAATTAGATTACTAAAATGGAACTGGGCGGGTCATATATCTAGACTCGATAACGAGAGATGGACCAAGAGAGCAACGGAGTGGATCCCACTTGACGGAAAGAGAAAGCCAGGAAGGCAGAAAAAAAGATGGAGGGATATCTTCAACAAACGATGTGGGCCAGACTGGAAGGGAAAAGCGCGTGAGAGGGACCATTGGAAGAAATTAGGGGAGGCCTACGCCGCTGAAGCGACAACCACAGAAATCCTAGAAATATAAGATTAGTTAATATTAAAACATTGGTTAAAATTAGTTTTAAAGTATTAGTTAAGTATTTCTTGTGGCTGAAATAAATGTTTTTTTTTATTTACATAAATCTTAATTAACAGTATGTTTGATAAGATGGCCATTTTACATTTGTCGATAAATATATCTGGGAGTTTAATTAAAAATTGCTTTATGTATTCGCTAGTAAAAATCTTAAATTTTTTTATTCTGGTCGATTGTCGTGTGAGAAAAGTAGTTAAATTTCCTTAGTTAGTTAGTTAGGTAGTTAAGTTAATGCCGTTTTTAACATTAACTGTATATTTAAGCATGGAATAAATTGTCCATAATGTAGATTGGCTTTTTAGTTTTGTTAATCTCATTAAAATACGCCAATAATACTGTTTAGGAGAGTTTTAAGTTTTTTCTTGTTTTTCCTACTCAAGAAATTTTCGTAAATTCTTATGTATTTTTCTTTTGACTTCACTGGAAGCAAGATTTCCATTGCCAATTCGGCTTCCGATCTTAAATCTGGTAGAGTACATCCATTTCACTCTCTAAACCGTTGGAACTCATTTTCGAAGATTTTTATTAGCGAACATAAATCAACCTCTAATTAAACCTCCAGATGATATATTTAGCGACAAAGGTTAACATTTTCTTTTAGTAATTGCCCCAATATGACTAGTGTAACTTTTAATATTAATAAAATTAAATGTATAATACTAGTAGTTCGCCTCGAACTGAGATCTCGTGGTGTCTGGTTTGTGACGGAGATTATTTGTCAAATAGAACGTTATTAACAAAAGTATGCTTTTAATACACATTACTTACCTAAGTGTTCCAGACTCTCTTTTGTTGTTAACTTCCTTCGATAATATCTTTACTAACACGAAACAAAGGTTAATGACGTGCTTTTTTTATTGTACTACGGGGAAGCGCTTGGCCTTCATCTCACCTGGTTATAAGGTGAGATAAGGCCGAAGGTGGAGGCACACTTCACCCCGAATCATCAACAAACTGAGGAACTAGCTATCTTACCTCTAATTGCCGGAACACAACATTTTTTTAAGATTTATTAGTATGGCGACAGAATTGGATAAGGTGGTTTTAGCTTGCCAGGCGGACTTAAACAATATCCTACCACCAACTAAACCAAGCACAATATTGCTCCCCTGGGGATCGAACCCGGGACCTCTGGATCTGAAGTCGGTTGAACCACTAGACCACAGAGGCGGTTAAAAAGAGGCGGACGTTTTGAAAAGTGCTCTCAAAACCGTTGCCCTAGTAGTTGTGATTTAAATATCTACCTCTCCAGCCTACGCATGTCGTAAAGTCAACCAAAAAAGCAGCAGCTTCTTTATGGAGGAAGTTCTTTTCACATCGTGGTGGACATAAATTTACTGTTGATATGGAATATGCGCTGTCAAAACACTTGCTTACCCCAAAAGTAATTATTTGATTTTATCGACACCCTTTCCTATTGAGTAAATAACAAAAAATAAATAGACCAGTTTTCATGAGATTCCGATTACCTTCTCTTATCTTAGAAGACCTGATGATCATCCTTTGCCCCCTCCATCTTAAAAACCACCCCAAATAAGGGCAAATACAAACTTTTTTCCAGCAGCATACCCTAGTTACAAAAAAATCCTCGTAACGATTGTCGAGTATATAATCTCTTCATGTTCAAAGTTTTGAATTGATCGGATCAGCCATTCAAATGATATGGGCGAAAAATTGTATTTAATTTCATCTTGCCTAATTCTGTCGCCCTTATAGCAATTCAAGTGAAGTGCGCCTTCACCTTCGGCCTCATCTCAACTTGTAACTTTGTTACCCATCGTACAATAAAAAAAAACCCCAATTCCTCAAAAACTACCCCACTTATCAAAAATCTTCACAACAATCAATTACTATTTACGTTTTCTCTTTACAGTTTAAATTTCATGAAAATCGGATAATCCGTTCGAGAGTTATGCCGTCACAAACATTGCCACATACATACATACAGTGCAGTGCCAGATTTCTTAACTTAACTGGGAGAATTTATTCGCTTCTCTCACTCGATCAATAATAAACTTTTTTTGAAGAAACATGGAACCAACTGTAGTTGGTTCCATGTTTCCACTGAAAACTTAAAAATAACTCTGAGGGTAAGTTTATATAATTTGAAGGCGGTGCCATACAATAAACATGTTGTTGAGCTTGGCAATTTGGCACCAAGGTGGTGCCGATGTGATGATAATATGAATGATGACGTGATGATAAGTGCAACTGTTGCCTGTAACAATAAATCAATAAATAAATTTACGGGATATCAATTTCTCACAGACCTATCTAGCCCCAAATTAAGCATAGCTTGTAATATGGGAACTAGATTACGGTTAGAATACTTAGATCGTTTTGAAAATACATACGTACTATATGATACAACACCCAAACAAAGAACAAACATCTATATTAAACACACAACAGCGCAGAAGGCAGAGCTACCACCAACTGAGCTATGAGGCTTGTTGTGACAACAATGGGAGGCCTATTTTCAGCAGTGAACGTTTGAGGCTGATATGATGCAGTACCTTATGAACGTCAGAATAAGCTGCACTCGTGCAGACGAATTTGGCCATGTTTCGGCGATGGAGCTTGTTGCATTTTGATGTTGTTAGCACACGCAACTCAGCTTTCAGCAGCATTGATGAATGTGTCTGAAAACAAGATTTTAAGTTAGGTTAAGTAAGTTAGGTGTGCCATCTCTAATCATATGGAGGTCATGTACGCAGAACCTAGAACTACCCAGATGTTGTCCTGCAAGCTGCCTAAAGATAAGTACGAATGTGATCGTAACCCAATATCTACACTTAGCGAGACCCCATTCGTTGGGGATATTAGTTCCCAAATAGCTTCACCAAATTATTATTCATACTGAGTTGAATCTTAATGAACATCTTAGTCGACATATTGAATTGCATGACCCCCAGTTCGGTTTCAGAGCTGGGTTGTCCACTGAATCAGCAATACTGAACCGTAAGCACACCGTCCAGTACTACACTAGCAAAAGCACACCTGTCTACGCCTGTTTCTTAAATCGTTCTAAAGCATTTGATCTTGTAGCGTAAGACACGTTGTGGCAGAAGCTGTCGTGTGATACGGGCATGCCAACTGGGCTGGTGATGCTCTTTAGGTATTGGCGACCAACGGAATTCTGTGAGATGGTCCGGGTTGCTTTCAGAAGATTACGGATTGGAGTGTGGGGTGCGGCAGGGTGGGCTGACTCACCACTACTCTTCGACCACGACGCCGATGACATGGTACTGCTGAACCCATCGATCAGTGCTCTCAGGAAGTTGCTGAGCATGTATGAGAGGTACGCTGGGGGCCCACTAGAAGAGATGCTGGCAAGCCCTGTGCGTCCAGTATAATATTGGGTTCAGGGTGCTGATGGGGCTGTTGCGCTTCTGTAGCCAAACTTCGGACAGCGAGATCCTTCGATTTATGCTTCCTACACTTTATATAATGTTTTAACATTCATGTCCATTTTTGGTAAAGATGTCAATCAGACTTAACTTCATTTTCAAGGTATAGGCCTAAAACAGGAACCACACTCTAAAGTTCGTGCATCTTTTGCCACTTAGCACACTCCTCGCCGTAGGAGGACGTAAGTAGGTCTGCTCGCTGTGGTTCCTTGAGCTGCCTTTGATAATGTGACCTACCTTAGGTGAGGTTCTTCCGTAGCCGGATGCTATGCACGTTCCGTAGTAGTTGTGAAAGTATCTGTCGTAAGGAATGGATGCAACCACGCTGTTGAACACAAACGGTCGCGTGGTGTACTGCAATACAACAACTGAAATTAGAAACAGTCATAATCGTTTTCGTAGGCTGCCAAACGCATTTAAACAAGCCTCAGAGCTCAGTTGGTAGTAGCTCTGCCTTCTGCGCTTAGGTTGTGGGTTAGATTCCCACCCAAACATCAATAAGATATTGATGTTTGTTCTGTGTTTAGGTGTTGTGTTGTATAAGTGTATTATCAAAAAAAAAAGATATAAATATAATATCCGTAACCTGTTTCCAAATTGCAAACTTGGCTTAGTTTGGGCACAGATAATAAAATACTAAGTTTGGGACTAGATGGCGTTGTGTGAAATTAATGTGAGGTATGTGGGACTCGTTTTTTTAATACAGTTTCGATACTTTCCGTATATTTTTTATGATATGACGGGGAAGCGTTTGACCACCAGCACACTTAACTATTAAGTGTCTTGAAGATTAAAGAGGAGAAGAATTTGATTTTCTAAGATTGCGAAAAAACAGACGAGGGCAATGGGCTTGTACGATGGGGAAGTACTTGGCCATCATCTCATTTGATTTTCAAGCTATGATAAGGCCGAATGTGAAAGTGCACTTCAGCCGGAATCCTCAATGATTTGAGGAACTGGCTATCATGCCTCTAAAACCGGAACACAACTTTTGGGTTGTTGTTATGGCGACATAATAAGGTAAGATGGTGGTAGCTAGCCAGGCAGACTTAAATAAAGTCCTACCACCAACCAAGCCAAATATTGTACACCTTTGTGGATCGAACCCGGTACCTCTGGATCTGACATCGGGGAACCACTAGACAGTACCACCTACCTATTATAGGCAGACGGACGGCGAAGGTTAAGTGACCCGTTGGCTCCCTTTGGTAACGCAACCCTAAGAACACCGGACAAGGTCTTACCCCCACTGCAATGTCGTCCTTTGGAAACTTGTATTTCTTCGGCATGTGCATAGTCTTTATTTTTCGCCACTGGCCATGTACACCGTATTTTGCATAGTTTTCTAATACTCCAGCTACCGCAAATGTTCTTGCAAGTTGCTTTTTGTCGACTTTACTGAAAACAGTTGATTTCTTCTGATACATGTTTATTTATTTATTTATTTATTGGAAAACCAACAGCTCTTAAAGTCAAAAAAACAAAAGCTATAGAATCAGAAAGCTAATAACAGGTTTTCATGTCTAGACAATAGTATGAAAACAAAGATGTGAACAAATGATCGACTTAAATAGTACCTATCTGTAAGTTTAAGGTTTCATAAAGTTGATACAATGTAATTATGAAGATGTACATAAGTTAACTCACTAATTAACCTATTTTATACACCGAAAAATTCTGTATTCAGCCGCTGCCTTGCTGAACTGACGCTCGTACAGAATAGGTCAAAATCTATTCGCCTACATAGCTCATTGAAGTTACCACATGCTCGCCACAGATACGTATTTTGCCGGTAGTTGGTACCAGCACGAGGTACATGGATAACTGGGTTAAATCTTAGGGGTCTGGAAGGAACGATCAAATTAATTTTGCTCAATAAATCAGGACAGTTAATATTATTGGAGGTAATTTTTAACAAGAAGGATAGATCGGCGACTTCGCGCCGCTTAACTAGGGGTAGGATATGAAATTGTTTACAAAGATCAAGGTAATTAGATGAACTAAATGGAATTTTAAGACGAAAGCAAAGGTATTTCATGAACTTAACTTGGATGCGCTCGATCCTTTCGGTATAAACCTGATAGCGAGGGTTCCATACCTGCGAAGCATATTCAAGAATGATTCGAACGAAGGTGCAGTAAAGGATCTTGAACGTTTTAGCACGATGAAAGCTAGCAGCGCTCCTCATCACAAAACCTAGGGCTTTGGAGGCTTTAGAAACAATCGACTCCACATGAACATCAAATACAAGCTTGGAATCATGCAACCCACCAAGATCCCTGACTACATTGCATTTCTGTAAAGTCTGATATTTGAGTGAGTAAGAAGACGGAATTAGCTTTAATTTACGGGTGAAGGTGACAACTGAGCACTTGGATGGGTTAAGATCAAGTTTGTTAGCGAGACAGTACTCATCAAGTCTTGACAGGTCTGCCTGAAGATCAAAAACGTCACCTTGAGACTTAATTATTTTAAAAATCTTCATGTCATCAGTAAAACATAGCAAATTACTTTTAAGAAAACAGGAAGAAATATCATTGACAAAAATAAGAAAAAGTAGTTGCCCGAGTAGTGAACCCTGCGGTACACCACTAGGAATGGAGACCCAACTAGAAATATAATTGTTTATAACAATAGCTTGGGAGCGATTATTAATATAGGATGAAAACCATAGTAGTAGGTCACCTCGTATACCAATGTTATTGAGCTTGGTCAAGAGTAACCTGTGGTCGATTCTGTCAAAAGCTTTGCTATAGTCAGTGTACACTACGTCGACATGAAAACCCTGATCCATAGCTTCAGTCAAAAAGTCGTTAAACAGGACAAGGTAGATACCGTCGATCTGCCCTTGAGGAAACCATGTTGCAATGGATTAAAGGAGTTTTTTAAGGCAGTGTAAACTTGGCTATAGATGACCCGTTCAAAAATTTTAGCAATAATACATAATTTAGAAATAGGTCTATAGTTTATAATTTCGGTTTTAGACCCTTTCTTATGTATGGGTGAAACCAGGGCTGATTTCCAAATAATAGGAAATTCACAATCGGCTATAGATTTGCGAAACAATAAAGATATTGGGACACAAACGGAATGCGCACAGCCAACTAAAAACACTGCGCTAATATTGTCCGGCCCGGCCGACTTGGATGTGTCTAATTGGAGTATTAATTTCTTAATATCGTTCGCGTTGACCTCTATACTACAGATATCATACGCATGATCAACGTTGAACAGGTCGGGCGGGCCCAAACCCGCGGACTGTGCATCTGGTACCAAAAACGTAGAATAGAAGTATTGAGAGAACGCTTCACAAATACGATCCCCAGTGGTCACAGTGGAGTCAAGGTATTTAAGGGAGGTTGGGACGCCGTTAGACTTAGAGCGGTTTTTTATATATGACCAGAAATTTTTCGGATGCTTTTCGATACCGTCCTCAATAGAAACTATGTAGGATTGGTAACATTGACTTTCCAACAAGTGAACCCTGTCCCGTAATAATTTAAAAGTTTTGAGGTCAGATTTCATATTATATGTTTTAAATTTTTTGTGATACTTAGACTTTTCTTTTATAAGTTTTATCAATGCCGGAGAGTACCAAGTAGGATATGAGCTACTAGATACAATTTTGGTAGGTATAAATTGAATTTTTAATTGATCGAGAACAGAAAAAAAATATTTCACGCCGTCCTCGAGAGATCTAGATGAGAATTCAGTTACCCAATCAATATCCGATAACTTCATATTAATGGAATCATAGTTACCTTTATTATACAAAAACTTTATATTGGATTTAGAATTAAGAAATGGAACAGTTAAGTAATTAACACTGGCCAGTACAGCTTTGTGAAGGGGGTCTAGTGGCACAAGGGGTCAAGGCATTCGGTGACCATGACGTCATCGATTGACAAAACAAGATCCAGGATTCTACCTTGCACATTTTTAAAACCATTAAATTGCCGCAGTCCATGAGTATTTAACTCATCTATAAGTAGTGTTTCAGTGGTCGAAGTATAATTTGACGGTGATAGGTGTGGGTCAGTGGTAGGTATCCATTCGATACCACTCAGATTAAAATCTCCCAACAAAATGAATTTATCCAATGGATTTGACACAATAGTGTCATTAAGTTTGCTAAGATAATTTTCTAACTGCTCAGTAAAAGATAGGCCTAAGTTTTGCTGACATAAGTACAAACAACATATATGAACACTGATAAAAGACTTGTTTTTGTTTTTTATTGAGATTGTCACCCAAAGATCTTCGGCAGTAGATTGAAATGACGGCTGAGAAGCGGCAAGTATATCCTTACGAACTGCTATTAGGGTCCCTCCACCCCTTGACTGTTTCGTCAAATCATAGTCCCTGTCACGACGCCACACAACATACCTACTG